>OY856409.1:939910113-941410113 GCA_963693085.1 Alisma plantago-aquatica
ATACCATCATCCTTGACCAACACTTTAAGGCCCCTAAATTTGCTTAATGAGTTGAACAAGCTTAATTATCATAATTTAATGCTTATAACCCTAATATAACCTTGTTATATGCTTTCAAATCATAAGACAAGCTTAAGTTTCAAATTTGGTCCAATTTGGACACTGTTTGAGCAAGTTATGCAATTTTCTGTACATTTTGGACCTTTTTTGTAATTTACCCAATTGAGGGTTTTTCTTTGCAATTTGTCACATAAATTATGTTCCTTAGATGTTATATTATCATTCTTGAGATTTTGGAGCCATGGGACTCCTAGTTGAGCCATGGTTTGAAGGTGTTTTCATCAAGGGTATTTTAGGGTATACCCCTTCACGGATGAGCTACTTTTAGTAGCTATCAACAAATGAATTATGTGATTGGCTGGTAATTTTGACAAAGGAAATCTAAGAAGGTTAATAGGGACGGTGGGGGATCTTATTGTTTGTGTGATTGCATATTCTTAATATTTTAAGGGCATAAACACATGGGGAAGCTAATTTTACACCTCATGCTTGCTTCTATCCTTATCCATGGGCTATATTTTCCTCTTCCTTGCCCAAATACGAAACTATGCTTTATTTGTCTTTCCTATAACCTGTAGAAACGAATAAACTCTGTTTTTCTGCGGAACCAACTTCTCTAAGGTATAAGACAACCCCTTTTTGGAGAAGAAGGTCTCCTAGGGCTCCATCTAGCCCTACCTAGGGTTTCCAAGGTCATCTTCTAGGGAATTCGACCAAGGCAAGCTATTTTCTTCCTTCCTTCTTCGTTTTTCTTACTCTTCTCCTTCCTTAGACCTTCCTCCAGGTCGGAACCTTTCTGTTCCATGGTAGAATTTGCTCTAAAGCTCTAAAACCCTACCTTTCTTGCTCCTTATGCTTAGGGTTTGCTCATTTGATGAAGAAAGGTGCTAGATGGACGAATTCATAGCTTCTTCTTGGATTTTCTACCCTACCTTCTCGATATTTCTTCTGTGTGGAGTTTCAAATTCTCATTAGAGGCAATTTTTATAACTTTCTCCACATTTATTGCTTACCATAAGCTTACTAGCTCATGTTCTTGCTTGAAAATGATGATTTATGCACTAAAAAGCTATGCTTGACTTGGATTTCGATTTTTATAATGTTCCCTGTTCTGATTTCAGTTCTAGATGAACCTGTGATCATGTTTACGTTATTACTAAGGTATAATATGACTTGGATTAGGTTTTTTTGACAACCTATGGTGCTAAGCACCTATCAAACAATGGTCAATTTTAGGGTTTAAAGCTGATTTCTTCTATAAACAATGACCCGATGATGGTACCATTGCAACAACCCTATGATTTTGTCTTCATAACAACTCATGGTCGTGATAAAGGGTGTCAAATGATGGTGAAAACCTATGGTCACCCCCTTAGGTCAGGTTTTGGATCAATTAGAAGTATAATGATCAACCATTAAGTACCCTACTGATGTTATCAATCAATGATGACATCAGCTTAATATTTGATGTTGATTAATGAATATAGTGTTGATCTAACAACCTATAGTGATTTAATGATCACTAATTATGGTGGATCAGGTCTCTAAAATCTATGGTGAGTTAGTCATATAGTTTTATCATCAATTAAGCCTTAGACCAATGGTTTCTTGGATCACTTGATGCAATGGTCAAACCTATAATGTAATTGATGGTTTTAATATTTGAACTTGACCCAATGGTCAAGATCTAATATTTATTCCTCAAATAAAGTGGAATGATGGATAATGTAACATGTTGGTACTAATAATGGTATTTAGATGGTTTCCTTTATATGATCAACTTAAGGAGCTTACTTGTTGACAATGGATGGCTTGTTTTAACTGAACAGTCGATTGTGGGTTTTACCCTACTCTCAATGGAACTTTTTGTGTTGTTAATCAAGGGATGTCTAGGGTTAGATGGTGACTCTTTCTAGAGAACAAATCAAATACTTCATAGGTGTTTTATCTAAGGTGTTTACTTATGTAAACAACCAAAGGTCTTACCTTTTAAACATCCAATGGTTCTGGGTGATATTGTGGTATGGTGATATAGGTTGAATGATGATGGAAGAAATGGAGGGTTACCCTTAATAAGGTAGTCTTACCTATTAACTCATATGAATAGAAGGGATGATAACCATATTGTGTTGATATGTAACCCTAATGAGGTATAGCTTGTTATACCTAGCTTTAATATAACGAAATGATGGTAATTGGGTATGAATAGTCCTTGAATGACTAATGCAATCATGAAGTACTCTGTTACTGTTGTTGAAACCCTAGTATGCTACAACCCAATCGTTATACCTTGATTTATGTGTGGGTTCATACTTGAGAATGGTATGTAATGTGATGGTGATGCTTCACCTTATGCATCCATGATCCAATGGGGATGCTGTGAGTTAGGGTTTTGGTATGAGTGCTATTTAGTAACATTGATATAATTTATCATGTTGAACCTAACTCTAATGAAAATAGATAAAGATGAGTATTCATGTTTAACATTCTTATATGATGGAATGATGGGGGAATAACCTCCTTAACATGATCATAACCTTGGTATGTTAATTGGTGGTTATCATAGCCACATGGTTGATACTTTCTTATGCTAAACATGTGCATTATGAATATGATGAGAGTTAATCATATCTAGATTCATTGCATGTTGATGTAATAAAGGAATGTTCTTAATGTTAATATAACCCTTCTATGATTGTTTATGAATATAACCTAGTTCATTAATGTAATATTGTGCTGATCTGGTGTATTATATATAAGTGATGTTGTTGAGACTTGTTATATGGCATGCAAAGATAATGATGATCTTGTAGGGAATAATATGATAGTCTTAATGACCTTTGGGCATGGTTGAGCCCTGAATGAGGTGTAATCCTCTTGTTTTGATAAGGGTTAATACCCTGTGATATTGTGAAAAGAATTTATATCCTATAATAGTATGATGGTCTTAATGACATTTGGGCATGGTCGAGCCCTGAATGAGGTATAATCCTCTTATGTTGATAAGGGTTGATACCCTGTGATATTGTGAAAAATATTATTATCTTGTGATAGTATGATTACTAGTGTGGTCTCATGAATGGAAAGTGAATAGTACCATGTGATGATGAGATGAGAAATTATGTTTCACATGTTTTATATCTTTTCAAAGTTGTGATATTTATATGCTTTATATAAGTGAATTAGGGTTTGTATGTCCACTTGTTTGATGCAACCTTAATTCACTCAATTGGCATAACTAATCATGTGAAACTCTAATCATGTAGCGCCCTGTGCCATAGATCCATTTGAGTGTCAGAATTTGTCAGATGGTGAAATGAGTATTCCTAAGGGAAACTCAGAGTGCATACTGTTAAGTAGGTGGGGGTGGCAAGTTGAGGATATATCCTTGTCATCCACAATGCAGATTGTGGAGGTTGGCTATGGTCATGCCTCATACATCTGATGTGATTGAGAACGGATGTGGTCGTGTCTCGGTGATTATATATGTGATAAGATTGGAGGAGAACTGTAGTTGTACCTCAGATGGTAGGGTATGCATACCCACCTCCTTTTACTAGTGCCATGACCTATACCAAGGATGGACTAGGCTGTTAGCAGCTTGACCTTATGTGTCACTGTGGCAGACCCGTACTGACCGAGGGCAGAGAAGATCTTAGGAGTCGGACTTGTCCTAGATCTTTTATGGCACCGATTTCGCCTTAGCAATGGTCAGTTGGATTTTGAGTGGTATCCTCAAATTCCTCAGGGCATAATAAAAGATGTAATACAACCATATAGCATATCTGTTTAGAGTTATACATGACACTTCACATTGGATGATAACCCTTGTTCGTTCTCTTTACATATAGATGATGCTTAGTGCAATTAAGAGATAGTAGATATAATTATGTTGTGGATATGCTTAAGATTGTATATGCGTACATACAGTACCCATGATTATGTTGATAACTATAATATTGCTATTGCTAATTATAATCATGATGCTAGCTATCTCATGTTGTTAGTTATGTTTAGCATGCTAGCCATGCCTTTGTAACTAGAGATGCATATACTACTGATCATGCTTATCCAAATAGTTGTGCTTATGGTGTTAGCTCTTTTTATAATGTTGATATGTTCAACCTATTAGACATGATAATGTTGTTATCTATGCTTATGTGGCTAGACTTATTCATAATGATAGAGATGCTATGTTACTAGACTTGCTCATGATGCTAGATATGCATATTCTACTGAATTGCTTATGTTATCAACAAAATAAAGGATGATAATTATTATCTGCTCCCTTGTGTATTTTGATAATCATCAGTACTACTGATCTTATTTTTTATATCTGATTAAACTTCTTAATTGTTTAATTATTTAAAAATGTAGTACTCAATAAACGTTGTTGGAGGTTATATCTCTTGATGGGACATGGGTCTCACCCTTATGGTTCGCCGCATTTTTTTAGGTAATCAGAAGTGACGAAAACAAACATGTGGCAGCAAAGAGGAGCTATAGTAATGAGTCTTTGATAAAGTTGATTAGATGTCTAGTGTGTCCTAGAGTCATCCCTGTACTCTCAGGTCCGGGAAAGAAAAGTTTGTATATGGTGTTTCAAACAAATAGAACTTTGTTAGCATGTTAATGCTTGTTTGTGTGGCATATATGAATATGGTTATCCTGTGTATATATGTTGTGGCTTAGGCAATAGAACATTTGTATCAAATTCTTGGCCTAGTATGGATAAAAGAAAGATGTTGGGGTCTTATACAAATGTTTCTGAGCAGGTGCTGACGTTGAAATTGGTTTTAATTTACCCATTTTTTTGGGTATGTGATTAATTAGTGATTGATTGTTTTTTATGTTTTGAGTAATCTCGTTTAGTGTAACAGGTTCTCACAAGTTGGTATCAAAGCTTTAGGTTCACTGAGTCTATAGGGACACTAGGACTTAGGACTAGGATGATGTCAAAATTAGGAATATGACATAAAAGTATGGTGCATACTGCCTAATATCAGTACTTGGGTGCCCTGGCCAGGTATTCAATTATTGAAGAAAGGTAAGTATGGAACTATTAGATTGTTATCTTTCTGATTACTCTGATCAAGTAGTCATTTTGAGACAATCTAAAGAGCATAACGAATATCAAATCATGGTGTGAATATATCAATCCTCTCTTAAAGAAGATGGGAATTGCATCATAATCTATCAAAACTTGAATGTTTGGTAACTATAAGAGAAAGATACAACACCATGAAATCTAAATCTGAATACAAATAAGGAAAAGAGGAGTTCTTGAAGATGTGATTCAAGAAGAAAATAAAGTAAAATACAAATAAGTCTATGCTTATAAAGTGATTCAAGGTATGAAATCCAAATAAGATGGAGAGAACTCCAATGATAAGTATATAATGAGAAGATGAATGGGAACAATGACAAAGAAATAAGGTGGAACCCGAGTTAATCTCATACCAACCTATGTGTGTAAGAAAGTGTTAAGAAAAATCAGCATGGAATGTGAAAGAAATTAAGGGATATGATCCCAATTTAATGAAGAAAATGTGGAATATGATGATTTACCTGTCGATAAGTGGTTGGAAAACATAATAAAATAAGAGAACATACCAAGTGTGATAAATAGTTGTCAAGGAAGGAGTAATGAGATATGTTAATCATGATAATTCCTATGCTAATGGCAAGGAACCTAAAATGAAAAAGGTAAAATGATACATAAGAAGATGTAACTTGCATAATGAAAATAGAATTGGTTACCTTTTTGCTAGTGACCTTGTACAATGTTGCTATGATGTGGGAAGTGTGTTTCCCTTTGTGTCTTTTCTTTCTAGGGAACAACTTTCAAGTGGATCATTTCCACTTGGTATGTGTGGATTCATTATAAACATGAGGGTGGATAGCTTATTATAGCATAAGGTTGTTTGGACTATGGTTCCAAGATCATAAAGTTTGTGATGAGTTTGCTTTTGAGCCTTCCAATAATTTGGGAGACTCCTCTTATATGTTTTGAAATTTATTATGTTTGTAAAAGTAGATGAGATAAGGATGTGAGTTCCTTATATGACATGAGGTGTATACCAAGGTAATGAATCCTAGTATCCAAGATGTGTCAATAGTATGGGAAGTATGTGAAGGTTGGATATGTTTATTAAATGAACATTACAAGTATTCCTCTCCCTTAGAGAGAGAGAGAGAGTTGATGATGACCATTTAAATGTTGTTTGGAAGGAAAAACAAAAGTGATTCTATAATGTTGTGTATTGTTTAGTGATAGCTGGACAAGACCACTATCAATGATAGAAGGTTTATTTGTCAATAGATATGTGATACCATGTTCCTTTAAGATAAACCTATGATCAAATATTAATGCATAAGATTTAGATTGGATGACATAATTCACATGATCATGATGAGTTTAGAGTTATGTCCTATAGATTAACCAATGTACACATAGAATTTATGAATATGAGGAACAAAGTGTTCTAGACATGTCATACAAGTTATATCAAGCTTTGAATGATGACGTGTCAAACTATTTCAAATATGGTCAAAAATATGATCAATATTTCTTCAAAAACCTTAGGGTTTCCGAAGTAGCAATAGTTATGAGACAAGTTGAACAAGAGTGAGTTGGGGTTTGACTAGGGTATCCTCTAAGAGTTATGATACCTCTGTTAAGTATGTTATGTGAGTCCTGATAAGATGAAGACAATGTCATTGCTCCACCTCTAACAAGGTCAATCAAGAAGTTATATTTGTTAACAATTATATACAAGTGTATGATTCTTCAACCAAATAGATGGACAGTCCACCATTGATATGATTGGAGAATCCTCTAAAAACATATTCCTCATAATTTCTTGAAAACTTGGGGGTGCCTACATGGTTGATTGAGTTGTTGATTACAACAACCATTAAAAAAGCATAGAGATGAAACCTTATAAAGTTGCATATGATAAAAGATACCTGATGTTTTATGTTTGGTAAGATCTAGTGAGTGTGGACTCTGAGTGATGTGTGATACAACATATAGAATAGTTCAAGATGACAATCGAGTCCCAAAGTTGAAAGTTACTATTAGATTTGTATAGGTGGCACAACAAGTTTCTATGTTCCATATTTGCAAATGTCTTCTTATGTGGGGTTTTTTGTGCTGACCCAAGTTGAGATATGTATGCATGATGTGAAATAATCATGATATGCAAGTAACCATGTGAAGGTAATAGGATGACGTGCAGAGGAAGTAACCATCTTTGTTTACCTTGGATTTTGGGAGCAAAATCCCTGTTGGGGGTTTATAGTTGTAAGGCCCCTAAACTTGCTTAATGAGTTGAACATGATTAATTATCATAATTGAATGCTTATAACCCTAATATAACCTTGTGATATACTTTGAAATCATGATACAAGCTTAAGTTTCAAATTTCGTCCAATTTAGACACTATTTGAGCAAGTTATGCAATTTTATGTACATTTTGGACTTTTTTGCAATTTATCCAATCGAGGGGTTTTCGTTGCAATTTGTCACATACATTATGTTCCTTAGATGTTATATTATCATTCTTGAGATTTTTGAGCCATGGGGATCCTAGTTGAGCCATAGTTTGAAGGTTTTTTCATCAAGGGTATTTTAGGGTTTACCCCTTCACGGATGAGCTACTTTTAGTAGCTATCAACAAATGAATTATGTGATTGGCTGGGAATTTTGACAAAGTAAAGATAAGAAGGTTAATAGGGACTGTTTGGGAGATTCTTGTATGTGTGATTGTATATTCTTAATATTTTAAGGCCATAAACACATGGGGAGCCACTTTTACACCTCATGCTTGCTTCTATCCTTATCCACGGGCTATATTTGCCTCTTCCTTGCCCAAATATGAAATTATACATGATTGCTCTTTCCTATAACCTTGAACAACGAATCCAATCTGTTTTTATGTGGAACCAACTGCTCTAAGGTAGAAGACAAACCCATTTTGGAGAAGAAGGTCTCCTAGGGCTCCATCTAGCCCTACCTAGGGTTTACAAGGTCATCTTCTAGGAAATTCGACCAAGGCAAGTTGTTTTCATCCTTCCTTCTTCGTTTTTCTTGATATTATCCTTTCTTAGACCTTACTCCAGGTCAGAACCTTGCTTTTCCATGGTATAATTTTCTCTAAAGCTCTAAAACCCTACCTTTCTTGCTCCTTATGCTTAGGGTTTGCTCTTTTGATGAAAAAAGGTGCTAGATGGACGAATTCATAGCTTATTCTTGGATTTTATACCCTACCTGCTAGAGATTTATTCTGTTTGGAGTTTCATATTCTCATTAGAGGCAAGTTTTATAACTTTCTCCACGTTTATTGCTTACCATAAGCTTACTAGCTCATGTTCTTGCTTGAAAATGATGATTTATGCACTAAAAAGCTATGCTTGACTTGGATTTCGATTTTTATAATGTTCCATGTTCTGATTTCAGTTATAGATGAACCTGTGATCATGTGTATGTTATTCATAAGGTATAATATGACTTGTATCAGGTTGTTTTGACAACCTATGGTGCTAAGCACCTATCAAACAAAGGTCAATTTTAGGGTTTAAATCTGATTTCTTCTATAAACCATGACCCGATGATGGTACCATTGCAAAAACCCTATGGTTTTGTCTTCATAACAACTCATGGTCATGATCAAGGGTGTCAAATGATGGTGACAACCTATGGTCACCCCCTTAGGTTAGGTTTTGGATCAATTAGAAGTATAATGATCAACCATTAAGTACCCTACTGATGTTATCAATCAATGATGACATCAACTTAATATTTGATGCAGATGAATGAATATAGTGTTTATCTAACAACCTATAATGATTTAATGATCTCTAATTATGGTTGATCATGTCTATACAATATATGGTGAGTTAATCATATAGTTTTAGCATCAATTAAGCCTTAGACCAATGGTTTCTTGGGTCACTTGATGCAATGGTCAAACCTATACTGTAATTGATGGTTTTAATATATGAACTTGACACAATGGTCAAGATCTAATGTTTATTCCTCCAATAAAGTAGAATGATGGATAATGTAATATGTTGGTCCTAATGATGGTATTTAGATGGTTTCCTTTATATGATCAACTTAAGGGATTGGGTGTAATTCTAGTAGGACTTGTAAAGTCTAGGTTTCTAGGATAAGTGGTATTAGGGAAATTGAGAGCCAAGGGTAGAAATGGGAGTAGAGATGAGGGTTTTTCACCTCATCCCACTAGCCATCTAGCCTTTAGAAAGCTCTAGGAAATTGTACTAATCACACGTACACTAGCCACTTCGATCTCACACTCACTTGTAGAAGGAGGGATATGTATGCTGGAACAAAGGGGGCTAACTAGGGATCCACTAATTGGACCTAGGAACCATTCCTAAGATTGCTACATACACTCCAATTCTTCCTAGAAGTTAAGTGTCATCAAACATCTCAAAGCAAGCAATCCATGTCAAAAGCATAAATCACATGCAATAAAATAGGAAATGAGACAGAAGTAAGAGGCAATCATCATAGATATAAATTATGTTCATTACAAGTTATTTCCCCCCAACATGGTATCAAAGTCACATGTTTACCCCAAACAGCCCACCACTAGGGGCTTAGCTAGACATAATCAAAGAAATAGTAAAAGAAAGGGGAAGGAGGGGATAAGACTCCATGGAGCTTGAGGTAGATCTTCCTTCTTCACCTCCTAGTAGTTTGGGGATGACCTCTCTCCTCCAATGGTGTAGATGGGCATGACAATATGGGGGATTATGGAGGAAAACCTAGAAATCTAGGTTTCTAAGGTGGAAATGAGGTGGAAATGGTGGATGGAGAGCATAAATGTAAGGGAAGTGCAAAGAAGGCTCAAGGAGTGGGTGGAGAGGAGTAATAGCATCTAGGAAGTGTAACCTCCTTGCCCCAGCCACAACCTATGTATATATAGGTGGTGGGGAAGCACTTGGATAAGTAGGGGTAGAATAGGAAAAGCAATGTAGAAAATGGGTAGGATTAAGTGGTCACCACAGCCGTGTTGATGTGCCACATACATGGCGGGGGTAGTATGGAATGGTCATGGGGGTGTGGATATGGCCAAGGTGTGAAAGGGAGTGGAAAGACAAAGTATAGGTGGTGGCCACAACCATGGCAGGGTGCACAGTCATGCTGGGTAAGGGGTTCCACAGCCGTGGTGAGGTACCACGACCATGTTTGAGGAGGAGGTCATGGGCATGGGGAGTGCCATGGGCGAGGTGGTCTTCAAGGGCCACGATGGTGGTGAGTGGACACGAAAGTGGTCATCCAAGCATAAAATGGGCCGCCTCCCTATTGATTTTAGGGGGTGTTGTGCATAATTACAACGACTGTTGCGAGAGGCCACGACCATGTTGTCTTCTACTGGCCACGGTCATGCTGATGGCCATGGCCATGGTGTCTTTAATGGGTCACGGCCGTGGTGCATTTGGTGCAAAAACGCTGACTTCCCTGTTTATTCTTGAACATAATTCACACGACCGTGGTGGATGCCCACGTCTGTGCTGGAGTCTTCAGTGGCTAAATTGACTTCAATCTTCATCATCAATGGATTTCTTTGCTTGATGTCAAATATTAACCATTAGGGGTAGGTTGAGGGAGCTTTGGGACCTTATTTGGACCCCTCCATGAGCGGAGAAATCCTAGAACTCCTTCCTTCTCTCTCATCCATCCAAAGCATGGTCCAAGTACCTGAAAATAATGCAAAGAACGTCCATAAGTGAATTTGATAATAATACTCATATTGGAGGATTTAACTTGCATTCAACTATGTTTAGATGTGAACAAAGTACAAAATGGAATAAGATGGATCCCTAAAATAGGGCTTCATCAACAAGCCATGTATTGCATCCATGTTACTTAGCTAATGGATAAATATAATGATCATAGAGTTATAGTCACCACATTCAGTCAAAAATTTTCACCACAAAAATGATTGAAAATATAACATAACTATGCCCAAATCACATGTATACAACATAAGAATGACCTATACAATTGAAAAAATTGGCTATAACCTCTAAGATGAAACAAAAATCTGTCGTGGTTAATTGAACAAATGGTCACTGTCAATATTTTCAAAATTTGATGGAAACTAAGAATCCTAGAAACCAAGATGCATTTTCAGTGGTCATGGGATCACAGAGTGAGTAAATAAACCACAAGCATGCCGATGGGGCAATCTCTAATTAAGACCAACATAACCTAGGCTACAATTACAATAGGTCTCTTGGCATGGAGAATTTACAATAGACCAGATGTTTACAGTAAGGTAGATCACAATGTTTGTATGTGGTAGTGAGTGTAATATATCTAGATAATAGATTTACTAACTAGGGAGAAGATTATGGTTGTGGTATTGGATGTACGCTAATAACAATTGCCACAGTGTGTAATCCTACTAGACTAAATTGCAACAACACTATGTGAATGGGATGAATATATGAAAAATAAAAATTAGATGAAAATCATCATTTTGTCCATTAATGCATCCATACATGGACTTCCAAATCCTAATGTGTAATTATTGAATGCATGAACACTAGGATAGAAAATATTCTAAATAATAGGTTACTCATAATAGAAATCCATATAAGAACCACATATCATAATTTGGAAATAATTAAAAGATGTTCTAATAGTTAAAATATCAATCAAAAACTGAATTCACAACTCTCTCCTTCTCATTCTAGTAATTTTCTAACATGTTGTGGAGTAAATGAAGAATGGTAGTTCAATAATAAAAAAATGTCATAAAGTGATAACTGTGTCAAGATTTAAGTGGGTCTATACACCACATACATTTTGGTGTAAGAAGAAAAATACCAACCTTCATATTGTCTAGGTTTTTCAGCAGAACATGAATGAAAATTTCAAAACTCCATAGCAATGTAAACCAAGGATTTTCATCAAGATTTGTTTTCATATATTTTCATAAAAATAGATTTTTTTTTCATGAAAGACCAATATATATATAATGAGATATACATGAACTTAGTTATTACAAAAGAGTGTCTAAGTCTTTGTTATAACAAATGGCCTTGTTATGATAAATAAGAATAATATTGAGTACACAAATTTATTGTGCACCTTTCACTTTATCATACCCAAACACTTGAAGCATACTATAACATCTTTTTGATAATTCAGGGGTACTATCATTTAAATGAAGCCAAAATGTTCTAAGATGGAAGCCAGGTCATGACATTATGACACATATGTTGTGGTGTAAGGAAAACAATGTCAACCTTCACATTGTCCTGATTCATTATTAACATGATTTGAAATTTCTAAGCTTCAAAGGTAACCGAAGTAAATATATTTTTATACCAAGTTGTGTTTTGAGTCTTTCATCCATGAAAGACTAGTTTAACTAAGACTTGTATGATCTTTGCTATAATATATGAGATTTTAAACATTTAAGCAACCTATCTTGTTTCATTTTTCTTAGTTTTGCCATTTTTTTGGTTTAGGCTATATTATTCTCAAGTTTGACTATTCTGCAATGATTTTTATATAATGATGTATTAAAAATATTGATTTGTGATATATATTAAGATATGGGTCCCTAAAAACCCAAGTAAGGGTTTTAACATATGATGAATTTAATATCTAGTATCCCAACCAATTATTTATCACATACAATATTCTGTTCTAGGATAAGACATATGCTAATTACATGAAACTCCTAGAATTAAGTAAGACATGCCAAAATTAATAAAATTGAAGATCAAAAGAAGGTTGATTGAAAGAGTAGTTGATTTTTTCTAGAATTACAACATCAAATATCAATCATTCATATTTATTGGAAACTTGGTTTAATGTTTGGTAGCAAGTAAAAGCTAGGAATACATAATAATTACCAATTATACTTGCCAAATATTACATGTTAAAAACCAAGTGGGGTTTGGTTCTCATGGTAAGATGTGAGGGCTATCTAGGACCTCCTCTGACTCCTTAAATGATAGTACTTCAAGAGTTGACATTACCTAAAAAAGTTATCTCTGATACCAATTCTTCATGTTCCTCTTTGATGGGAAAATACCATTAGTGATGGACCATGTTCAATGGGACATGGTCAATCCTACCTTTGGAAAGAGAAAATGGAGATGATGTTGTAGAATGTTGGTGAAAGAGATTGGTGATGGAATGGAAAAATTTGGAGAAAGTTGGGGGTGCAAATAGAAAGGGTTACCTATTCCTTGTGACATTATTAGAGAGGAGAGGAGGAAGCAATCCTATGTCTTAGGGGTGTTGATCCCTAGTTGATAGCTGCATGATTTTCAGGCTAAGCTCTGATAGGTGCAATGATTCTTATTGCTTTGACTGGTGTAGATAGAGGTGCAATCTACAAACCCTAATGGCAAAGTATGTAGGGTTAATTGTGCATGTGGCTAGAGAACTACTTTGCGGGCACATTGGTGGTGGAACAGAGGCAAGCTAGGGCATTCAAGAAGATAGTAGGGATTTGGTGGTTTCCAGGGCTCCATCTTTTTCATCATTGGATATATTGACAATGAAACTAAAATGGAGGGAAGTCAAATAAGAGAATGATTGTGTGGGTATATTAGGGGTATATACGAAACAATTGTAGGATATTAAATTATTTTCTAATCATTTAGTTCACTTGAGTGAAACACAACAATATTATAAGATTATACATTAAGAAACTCTTCACATATTATTTACCATGATAGTTTTCTTAAGAACCTCTATAGCCCGACTCAAAAAATGAATATTGATGTAGTGAATTTGGGATGAAGAGTCTCTTTTGGATCACATCTTATTTGGTTAACATTTTTTTTACTTCCTCCTTTTCCTTTTTTAATACTATAATCTATGTAGATTCCATATGTTATCCTCTTCATGGTGGAAATTGGCCTACCTTGTAGAAACTAACTCTAGGTGACAACTAACTCCAATTAATTGAATTAAGCTACTCTCACAAAGTAGAACAACTGAGATGCCAAATTATCAATTTAAAATATAGTTGTAACCATGTAAAGTTCAATATTAGTACATGGTACATGTATAATGTAACTAAAATACTAATAAGTGATACACTTTCCCCTTCTCAATGATGCATTTGAAACATGTACACAACACCTCTGAATCTTGGGGCCTTATTATCAAATTGGTGCATAATATATCTGAATCTTGGTTCACACTACATATAAATTTCAATGCATACATAACTCAAATCATGGTTCACAATGCTTTGGAGACATAGTGAATGATATACACAAATCATGGTGCAAAATGAGTGGAATATGCAATTGCCTACTTTTAAATTCTGGTAAGGTTTTTCATCAAAAATGAAAATAATAGAGCATGTTCAAAATAATTAGTTCTTGATTGTTTTGCATATCTATGATCCAATGTATTTACATATACCTTTATAACAAAAAGTATTACATGATATGTTCATTGAATATTAGGGTTGTATACCTCACCATGTTCAAAGACATGTTGAAAGCTTATAAGTTTGGACAGGACAACCAACTCCACGTCCAGATAGATACAAAGATGAGCTAGAATTGAGTTAATGGTCATTGATCAAAACATTTTCATGGGATGTTATTGATTAGTAGCACATAATCTGAATGAAACAATCCATTAGTTGGATATATCTTTTGGTTTGGAAACAAGTAATACATTCCATGTCAATTGGTCCTAGTTCGCCTCACTGAATATAGGTATATACCCTTTTAAACCATCAATGATGATGTTTCTAAGTGTCCTATTGGCCAACTCAACCACACTGAGTTGAGGCATGAATACCTCATACTTGGAAAGTGGACGGTGAATAAAAAAATTCATCCCTCAACATGTGGATCATGTACATTCGATGTAGAAACCAGATAGAGATATGAATATATACACTTTAATTAACAATACTTACATAGTCTACTGAAGTTTGGGTATTCAATAAAATAATCTCAACTGAAAAAATGAATGTATAATATAATACTCCTAGTTGAAGTCTATCATATCCATTTCTTACATGTCTAACTAAGAATTTATCTACAAGAAAACAAACAAAGTTCAATATTGTAATGCAATGCATGTGTGATATTCTGAATTGTGCTCAAATAAAAATGTCTTATTCAACGTTATTTTTAACAATAAAATTCTTCAAGAATTTGTTAGTAAAATATATTTTAATACTAAATAACCAATTATTATTTATTTAAAAGCCTTTCTATATCATAAATATAAAAGCGATCCTTTCTGTCAGTTTTTGAAAAACAACAATTGGGTGGGTAACCACATTAGAAGGTAGCTAGGTGGAAAGAAATGTCATTATAGAGACAAGCATATAGCTAGGTGGCAAGTTGGTAGCTTGTGCAAGAACACTACCCGGTAAAGCAAGTAGGTTAGTGTCATGCTCCTCTCTTCTACACCTAGCACATCCTAATGTTTTACACATACCCTACCATGTGTCAACTATCCTTTGAAAGATATCTTAATTGACACATATGCATCCATGTGTCATGTAACCATGAATTGTCTCTCTTAAAATGAAACATATGCATCCATGTGTCATAGAGATACAAATTACCTCTCTTTTTATGACATACATATACCCATGTGCCATCTACACAATTTTTGCAACTAGGACCATGCTACCCTCCCACACCCCTATAAATAGATACCAACTCCACTCAATACAAATCATATGCCAAATTTCTTATCCATCCATGAAAAAAAACTTTTCCTTGTTCCTTTTTATTCTTCAAAGACAAGCTTCCCTCTCCATCTCTCTAGAAACCATAAATGGTTCCCTCTTCCACCACTAAAAAAATCTTCTACTTAAATAAGATGTTGAATAATAGAGTTACTATCTTAGCCTATCATATCCTAAGTTTTGATACCTACAAGTGATTCCTAAATATCATTTTGAAAATATCGCCATCTTTCTCCTCTTGATCTTAGTCTCTCTGTAAGGCCCCTGAACTTTCTTAATGAGTTGAATAAGCTTAATTATCATAATTTTATTTTTATAACCCTAATATAACCTTTTTATATGCTTTGAAATCATAAAGAAGCTTAAGTTTCAATTTTGGTCCAATTTGGACACTGTTTGAGCAAGTTAAGCAATTTTATGCACATTTTGGACTTTTGTGCAATTTACCCAATTGATAGGTTTTATTTGCAATTTATCACTTTAATTATGTTCCTTGGATATTATAACATAATTCTTGATCTTGTTGAGCCATGGGGCGCCTATTTAAATCTTGGTATGAAGGTGTTTTCTCCAAGGGTATTTTAGGGTTTACCCCTTCATGGATGAGCTACCTTTAGTAGCTATCAACTAATGAATTATGTGGTTGGCTGGGAAATACGACAAAGGAAAGCTAATAAGGTCTATATGGACGGTGGGGTATCTGCTTGTGTGGGTGCTTGTATATTCTTAATAGTTTAATGCCATAGACACATGGGAAAGCTACTTTTATACCTCATGCTTGCGTCCATCCTTATCCATGGGCTATATTTAGCTCTTCCTTGCCCAAGTTCAAAATATGCTTGCTTTCTCTTTCCTTTAACCTAGAGAAACGAATCTCCTCTATTTTTCTGTGGAACCAAGTGCTCTAAGGTAGAAGACAACCTCTTTTTCGAGAAGAAGGTCTCCTAGAGCTCCATTTAGCCCTGCCTAGGATTTCCAAGGTCATATTCTAGGGATTTCGACCAAGGCAAGTTATTTTCTTCCTTCCTTCTCCATTTATCTTGCTCTTATCCTTATGTAGACCTTCCTCCAGGTCGGAACCTTGCTGTTCCATGGTAGAAATTGCTCTAAAGCTCTAAAACCCTACCTTTCTTGCTCCTTATGCTTAGGGTTTGCTCATTTGATGAAGAAAGGTGCTAGATGGACGAATTCATAGCTTATGCTTGGATTTTCTACCCTACCTACTCGAGATTTATTCTATTTGGGGTTTCATCTTCTCATTAGAGGCAATTTTGATAACTTGCTCCTCGTTTATTGCTTACCATAAGCTTTCTAGATCATGTTCTTGCTTGAAAATGATGATTCATGCACTAAAAAGCTATGCTTGACTTGGATATTTATTTTATAATGTTCCCTGTTCTGATTTCAGTTCTAGATGAACATGTTATCATGTGTATGTTATTCCTAAGGTATAATATGATTTGGATCAGGTTTGTTTGACAACCTATGGTGCTAAGCACCTATCAACCAAAGTCAATTTTAGGGTTTAAGCTGATTTCTTCTATAAACCCATGACCCAATGATGGTACCATTGCAATAACCCTATGGTGTTTTCATGACAACTGATGGTCATGATCAAAGGTGTCAGATCATGGTGAAAACCTATGGTCACCCCTTTAGGTCATGTTTTGGATCAATTAGAAGTTTAATGATCAATTATAATGTACCCTAATAATGTTATGAATCAATGATGACATTAGCTTAACATTTGATGTTGATTAATGAATATAGTGTTGATCTAACAACCTATGGTGACTTAATGGTCACTAATGATGGTGGATCAGATTTCTACAACCTATGGTGAGTTAAGAATTTTAGTTGTAGCATCAATTAAGCCTTAGACCAATGGTTTCTTGGGTCACTTGATGCAAAGATCGGACATATACTATAATTGATGGTTTTAACACATGAACTTGACCCAATGGTCAAGATCTAATGTTTATTCCTCCAATAAAGTGGAATGATGGCTAATGTAATATGTTGGCCCTAATAGTGTGATTTAGATGGTTTCCTTTATAAGTTAAACTTGAGGATCTTACTTGTTGATAATGGATGGCTTGTTTTAAATGCACAGTCGATTGTGGGTTTTACCCTAATCTCAATGGAACTTTTTGTGTTGTTAATCAAGGGATGTCTACGGTTAGATGGTGACTCTTTCTAGATCACAAATCAAGGACTTCATAGGTGGTTTATCCAAGGTGTTTACTTATGTAAACAACCAATTGTCTTACCTTTTAAACATCCAATGGTTTTGGGTGACATTGTGGTATGGTGATATTGGTTGAATGATGATGGAACGAATGGAGGGTTACCCTTAATAAGGTAGTATTACCTATTCACTCATATGAATAGAAGGGATGATAACCATATTGTGTTGATATGCAACCCTAATGAGGTATATCTTGTTATACCTAGCTTTAATATATCTGAATGATGGTAATTGGGTATGAATAGTCCTTGAATGATTGATAAAATCATGGAGTACTCTCTTATTGTTGTTGAAACCCTAGTATGCTATCACATGATGGTTACACCTTGATTTATGTGTGGGTTCATACTTGAGAATAGTATGGAACGTGATGGTGATGCTTCACCTTATGCATCCATGATCCAATGGGGATTCCGTGAGTTAGGGCTTGGGTATAGTGTTGATTAATAACCTTGATATAATTTATCATGTTGAACCTAAATCTAATGCAAATCGATAAAGATGAGTATTCATGTTTAACATTCCTATATGATGGAATGATGGTGGAATAACCTCCTTAATATGATCATAACCTTAATTTGTTAATTGGTGGTTATCAAAGCCACATGGTTGATACTTTCTTATGCTAAACATGTGCATTATGAATATGATGAGTGTTAATCATATCTAGATTCCTTGATTTTTGATGTAATAAAGGAATGTTCTTAATGTTAATATAACCCTGCTATGATTGTTTATGAATATATCCTAGCTCATTAATGCAATATTGTACTGATCCGGTGTATTATATGTAAGTGATATTGTTGAGTCTTGTTATAAGGCATGAAAAGATAAGATCTTATAGGGAATAGTATGATGGTCTTAATGACCTTTGGGCATGGTTGAGCTCTGAATGAGGTGTAATCCTCTTGTGTTGATAAGGCTTAATACCCTATGATATTGTGAAAAGGATTTATATCCTGTGATAGTATGATGGTATTAATGACCTTTGGGCATGGTTGAGATCTGAATGAGGTGTGATCCTCTTATGTTGAAATGGGTTGATACCCTATGATATTGTGAAAAAGATTAATATCTTGTGATAGTATGATCACTAGTGTGGTATCTTGAATGGCAAGTGAATAGTACCATGTGATGATGAGATGAGAAATTATGTTTCACACATTTTATATCTTTTAAAAGTTGTGATATTTATATGTTTTCTAGAAGTGAATTAGGGTTTGTATGTCTACTTGTTTGATGCAGCCTTAATTCACCCAATTGGCATAACTAATCAAGTGAAACCCTAATCATGTAGTGCCCTGTGCCATAGATCCATCTGAGTGTCAGAACTTGCCAGATGGTGAAATGAGTATTCCTAAGGAAAACTCAGAGCGCATACTGATGAGTATGCGGGGTGCTTGTCATATAGAATTCAAGTGTTTAGGGAGGATGATTGTGGTCATACCTAGCCCTCAGTTTGAGAATGGTTGTGGTTGTGTCTCGGTGATTATTTATGTGATGAGATTGGAGGACAACTGCGGTTGTACCTTAGATGGTAGGGTATGCGTACCCACCTCCTTTCACTAGTGCTGTGACCTGTACCAAGGACGGACTAGGCTGTTAGCAGCTTGACCATATGTGTCGCTGTGGCAGACCCATATTGACCGGGGGCAGAGAAGATCTTAGGAGTCTGACTCTTCCTAGATCTTATATGGCACTGCTTTCGACTGAGCAGTGGTCAGTTGGATTTTGAGTGGTATCCTCAATTTGCTCAGAGCATAAGAATAAAATATGTAAGACATCCATGTAGCATATCTATTTAGGGTTATACACAATGCTTCATATTGGATGAAAACCCTTGTTTGCTTTCTTTTCACTGAGATCATGTATAGTACAATAAGAGATGATAGATATGCTTATGTTGTAGTTATGCTCATGTTTTAAGCATGCTTATGTTGTCACATATACTGACACTGATGGCTAAGATGTTGTTGCAAACTATGTTTAATATTGTTGGCCATGCTTTGTAACTAGAGATGCATATACTACTAATCATGCTTATCCAGATAGTTGTGCTTATGTTGTTAGCTCTTTTTATGATGTTGATATGTTCAACCTATTAGACATGCTAATGTTGCTAGCTATGCTCATGTGGCTAGACTTATTCATAATGATTGAGATTCTATGTTACTAGACTTGCTCATGATGCTAGATATGCATATGCTACTGAGTTGCTTATATTGTCAACAAGATAAAGGATGATAGTATGGCTAATGATGATAGTTATTATCTACTCCTTTAAGTATTTTGTTAATCATCAATGCTACTGAGCTTATGTGTTATATCTGATTAAACTTCTTAACTATTTAATTACTTAAAAAATCAATAAATGTTGTTGGAGGTTGTATCTCTTTATGGGACATGTGTCTCACCCTTGTGGTTTGCCACATTTTTTTAGGTAATCGGAAGTGATGAAAACAAACATGTGGAAGCAAAGAGGAGCTATAGTAATTAATCTTTGAGAAAGTTGATTAGATGTCTAGTGTGTCCTAGAGTCGTCCATCTACTCTCAGGTCCGGGCATGAAATGTTTGTATATGGTATTTCAAATGAATCGAACATTTGTTAGCATATTAATGTTTGTTTGTCTGGCATATAAACATATTGTTCTCCTATGCATATATGTTGTGACTAAGGTGATAGAACAATTTGTATCAAATTCTTGGCATAGTATGGATACAAGAAAGATGTTGGGTTCTTATGCAAATGTTTCTGAGCAGGTGCTGATGTTGAAATCGGTTTTAATTTACCCATATTTTTGGGTATGTGATTAATTAGTGATTGATTGTGTTTTATGTTTTGAGTAATCTCATTTAGTGTAACGGGTTCTCACACTCTCTTTTGGTAAGAATTTATTGTAATCTAAAATATCATCACAATACTCTTGTATTTAATCTTTTCTCTTTATCATTAACCAATTCCAACATCACACTTTAGGGGAAGGTATGGTTCTCTCTTCTTATAATAATCTCTTATATAAACATCAAGGAAAAGTATGGTTTATAATGGTTTAATATGATACTAAATTTTTATCATAATCTATTATGTCAACATTAATGAAAAGCATGGTTTAGTATGGTATGGTAGTATATTTAGAAAGAGTATAGGCATACTCCATATGCTTTGTAAAGAAGGAATAAATTATCAACAATATACAATTTTTTATAAGTTATATATGCCTATCTATGGATTTTATTTCATTTCCGTAAGGTCTTCCATATATTCATCCCTATTATCCTTCTAATTTGAGTTAAGATTCTAGATGATAAATAAGCATGTCTTTGTGCATCTAGTTCTATTCTCTTTTGATTTCCTTTTCCTTTACTTCTCCCTATTAATATCATCATCTGATATTGTTGGGAAGTGGAATTCGAGCAGACATTTCTAAGGTGACTAGGAGCATGTTTCACCAATTCCTATAGCCAGTAAAGAAGAACGGTTATTTAATTGGTTCCATGTTTACACAGGGGGGGGGGTTTGATAACCTCTTGCATGCTCCTGGCCATAGATTTATCTGATTCAACACCACAACTGGACATGTTTACATTTTAGGTGTCATAGTGAAATACTAACTAGTGTTCATTTATTCATGGCTACATTTTGATCTCTTTAACTCTAAATATACATCAAATTGAGTTTTATATCTTTGATGATGTCCTTTTGATTATAAATCTCATATTGGGAGACATGTTGGTAACAAATTCAATATGTCTTGGTTGGGGATTGATATATTTCAAATGTGGATCTTAGTCCTTTGGAGTCAGGCATGGATGAGTATAATGCTCTATCATACTCATGAACACACTTGGGTTGGTCATGTACAATCAAGCATGATCATTTTACTAATGGGGAATAATCTCCTTTAAAGATTAAGCATGCTAACTAATGAGACTCCAAGTGGAATTCTGTTCAAGAAGCATCCTCTTAGATCTTGGAAGGGTGTTTGGTGGCTGCATGTGGTAATCAGATTCATTATTATAGAACATGAAATGTGCACTAGTGGCTGGGTGTGTACCAGGGTACTTATGGGTGGTTTGGTAAACCTAATGGCCTAAGTCTTGGCTAAAAAAGTTTTATCATGGTTGCAGGTTAGTTTCTCAAGGTGAATTGACACCTCCTCTGAGAGTTCTTCTTCTCATTTATGGAATATTGTCTCCTACTTATCAAGCTTTATAATAGAAATACACAAAATTCTAGTATTCTTTATTTATGTTTCATTGTGCTCTTCAATATCCATCTATTTTATTTTGATATTCATGTAAATAAATAAATAAGGATGTAACACAATTTAAATAAAAAATGTCTTGCTACTATCTTTTTCATCTATCTATAATATTTAGACAATTTTCTAAGTCTCTTTCTCCCATTTGGGCCATGGAAAACCATTATTGCCATAGGTTAATTCTATGAATGTAGGTGGATGCATGTATATTGTCATAGACTATCTTGAGAGATCTTGGAAGTAATATCAAGACCATAATTACTTTTTTGTGTAGTGTTTCTAGACCTGTGGGTCATATAAACATATGTACAAATTTTCTTTTAAGAAATACATGGGTAATGACTATGTTATCAATTTGGGTTGCATCTTTTCTTGGTCTTGGTACTTCAAATCTATAACCCTCAGAATCCAAGTTGATATATTATGTTATTCGTTTCGGGGATGGTGCAAATTAGATTGTATTAGAGAAACAAGATGGACTGTGCACAAGATACAAACTTCAAGATCCTTAAAATTTAAAATGTAGATTGTTCATAAATGTATCTACTAGATCTTTAAAATAAGTTAGAATAATTAGTGTCCATATAATAGAATTTTTGAAGGACCCTAGACACAAGAGAAATAAATATCTAAAAGTCACATATTATCAAAATAAGTATTTTTCATTTTTTTGTACCACCACAAGTAGTTTAAAAGATAATATTTTATATTAGACATGTGAAACATTATCTAAAACATAGTTATTTTTATACATATGGTTATTGGGTCAGAAGTTGAAACTGACCAAGTCGAGCTAACACCCAAAGCAATGAAATTAGTCTAAAAACTTACAAAAATGACAAAAGTAATGTGGGAAAAAATAAATGGAGAAAATGGAGACTCATCAAAAACTATACCCAATAAATCCAAGAGTATAAGCATGAAGAAATTTTATCTTTTAACCCAAGATCTTTCAAGGAAGATATGATTGTGATAAGTATGAGGTGTGGATATTAGAAATTGAAGTGATTGTTAATGTCCTTTCTTGTCCTAAAGAAAACAAAACTTTAATTTCCACCTTCAAACTACAAAATTATGCCAAAGCATGTTGGGACAATATTTAGGCCATCAAGTTTAGACATTTAGATTTTGTTCCTTGGGATAATTCTAAGGAGGAATTCAATAGACAATGTTTTCCTAACCATATAAAAAGATAGAAGTTTGACGAGTTTATGAATCTAAATGAAAAGAAAGAGATGAGCCTAGTTGAGTATATTATGCATGTACTCTATTGATTTCTGATCATTTGAGGGATTCTAGATTCCTAATAGGTATTCCTCAATTAGAAAGTAAAATAGTTCCTTTATAGTTTAAAAAATGGATTCCATGATTAGTGCAACCTCAAATATTGAAGCATCCAATAGGCAGTTAGCAAAGGGAATTTTTTTCCAAACTCCATCAAATATGTTGAAAAGAAAGTTTGATAGAAGAAGAATTGAACCCTTAATAAAGAGGACATCAGTTGAATTCTCTAAATGCAAAAAACTAAACAATGGATTTGCAATATGAATTATATGAAAAAACAATTTGTCCACACAAAGTTTCATTGACCTAGACTTGGGAACAATATCCAATTTCAGCCCAAACAGCCTAACACTACAACAACCGATAGGCATGATCACGAAAGAAAACCTCTAAAGTATAATCCACAAAGGAGGACTATTAACGACACAAAATGACAAAGAAGTTGAAGCATAAAACAAGCTTGTAGAAGAACTTCTTTCTATTTTGGAGTTCATTCGAGGATATTGTATGATTCTAGTGCCACACATTTATTCATCTCCAGTCTTAATGCTAGAAATCTATGTTTATCTTCTACTACTATGGAATATGCTTTAAAAATACAAACACCCTTCAACACTTCAACTGTTACCAATTATATATCAAAGAATGTACCTCTAGAAATAGAATGGTTAACTTTTCCTTCTAATCTAACAATATAAGATATGATTGGATTATATGTAAATTTGGGAATGGATTGGATCCAATATACAAAGTTGTCATAGATTGTCACCATAAACTGTCATGTTCTCAAAACCTAGATAAAAGAAAATTTTGTCCAAGGTAAGAAGGGATTGAAGTAATGGAGTGTGGTATTTTCTCATAAGGCACATAGGATGATTAGTAAAGGTTTCACTACCTTTTTGTAAACCCTAGTTAGTGAAAATGAAAAAGGCCAATCCCTGGACGAAACTAAGTTTGTTAATAATTTTTTAGAAGTATTTCTTGAGGAACTACCAAGACTACCACATGAAAGAGAGGTAGAATTTGGCACAGAGTTAATACCTAGAACTCAACCCATATCTAAAGTACCCTATCACATGGACCCGATATAATTTATTGAACTGAAGAAAGTGTTGGGGGAACTATTAAAGAAAGGATTCATCTGGCCTAGGTTTTCCCATTGGAGAGATTCTATTCTTTTTGTCAAGAAAAATGATGGAACTAAGAGACTATGTCCAAAATACAAAATGATCAATCAGGTCATAAGAATAAACACCAATTACTAAGAATCGATGAACTTTTTTATCAACTTAAGTCAACAACCATATTTTCCAAGATTGACCTGCGGTCTGGATATCACCAATTGGAAGTGATATATGTTGATATAAATAAGATATATTTTCAATCTAGATATGGGTACTATGAATATTTAGTCATACCTTTTGAGTTGACTAATGCCCCTATAGATTTCATTGATCTAATGAATCAAATCTTCTGAGACATTCTTGACACCTTTGTTATAGTTATCATTGATGATATTCTTGTTAGAAAACATGACATCATATAAGGCAGTAGAAACAAAAAAATTACTTGCCATATTCCCCTAACAGATTAGATCGCGTCAACAATTATGTAATGGGAAAGAGGAATTGCAAGGTTTTGTACTTGGTCCTAGAGAAAGTCCATTGACAATCCTTTACAGTAGCGGACATCTTTCTTCAAGTTGTACCTAGACAACTATCAGTGGTGGCCTCCTCTTGATCACCAAAAATGACGGTTGACCGTGTCTCGTAGCGGGTGGCAATGACCTCCTCACCTCTATAGTAGTACACATGGACCACCAAGACTCTTGTGGTTCTAGATGAACAGACAAGGAGTTGTCTCTCCTAGTCAGCATGCTAGCACCGACTTGCTCTCCCAACTGTCTCTCCCTTGTTGTTCCTCCCTTTGACATGTATAACTTGCTCTGTTTCTCACATAACAATTGTCAAAGCTTATTGTTGTGTCTATAGAAGGCCCCAATGCCCCTCTATTTATAGAAGGAGTAGGGTCAGGGCTTCAAGTCTGAGCGGGAGTTGAAGATACAAAATTTCATGATTTTTCAGAACCTACAAATGTTGAACCGATCAGTTCATTGCTGAACTAGTCGTTTCGCTATGTTTCCCAATCACAATTGTATTGACAATTAATTTTTGATTGATGCACAACATGACGTCAACATCAATCCTTGATCCAGTCAAATTGATCAGCCAAATGGTCAGTTTACAACTTGAACCAGTCAGTTCACATATCTGAGCCAATCGATTCACTTGTTGAACTGGTCATCTCATGGATCTGATTGCCAATGTTGGTTACATTGACCTGATACTTGAATGAATTGGATCAACACTTGAAATGGTAGTTCATAGTCTAGTCAATCAACTTTCAACCATTGTTGTTTAAATTGAATACCTAATACTTTAGTAATCAAGCTTAAACTACATTCATGAATAAACTCCTATGCCAAGTGTATCGTATGTGTGTGACTCCTATAGGTTCCAAGTTACGTTGGAAGTGAATGTACATAATTGATTTATGACATCACATGCAATGAGTGGTTTCTAGAAAGACATCATTTCTACCCAAGTAATTGGAGAGTTGGAGAATAACTTCAATGTATGAATCTGTGATTGGTGTTATAGTGATTATAAAGTTCCTTTGTTTCTGATATCCATATTGAACTCGAGGCATAAAATTATCATCCTCTTCAACATTCAATCCATCTTCCTTGAAATAGAGCAGACTGTCTGAGATATATGTAATCTAAATATCACATATTGACTTACATGAGCATGGCCATGCATTTCTCAGTCTCGCTTATCAAGTGGCCAGGATATCGTACTCCTTTAGGAGAGACAAATCCCATCTACACCACTCACAATAGTTCCCATGTGCCATAATGCACCCGAGCACTAGATTTATGGAAACCCTTATTTAAGGTCACAATGGATTATGTCAAAGTACATCGAACAGCATGTGATGAGTGTAGTGATATCAGGTCTAAGAACCACAATCACCACCATCACCATGAGAGATGAATCTGACTACCAATCATGGTTTCCATGTGACACTCTCAAGGTCAGTTCATCTGATAGAATCTTCTCTAGTAAGTATCTATGTGTTTGGTTTGATATTATGTATCATGACTAATGAGATTATGTCATAAACCAACACACACTCTAGTCTTATGTGTCTTGTTGTCTACAAGCCTTCCACAATAACATATGACTAGGGACATAATAAGAATGTATATACTCTTGACATATGTATAAACTCGTTGATTAAGTCCTCAACCCGAAGACATACATCATTGAGTAATATCATTCGTTAGACATTTATCATGTTATATCATCATCTCATAACTGAATGAAACAAAATTAATTGGAAGACCGCCTTTATTAATCAAATCATTTACAAGATACACCATTACAATCATGATATTATTGGACATATGGGCATACATACCAATAAACTATAGACTCCCACTTGCACTTAGAGCCAATAACCCATGAATTTAATCCAAAATGGTCTAACATGACCTTCATGAATTTTATGTGAAAGTGCTTTTGTCAAGGGGTCAACCACATTGCTTTCAGTTGGTACTATGTAAATCTTCACATCTCCTCATTATACAATTTCTTGTAAGAGATGGAACTGCCTTAGTAGAAATATATAGCTCAATTGCATCATTGATTCTTGGAACCACCCCAAGTTCTGAGATGAACTTCTTGACCTAAAGATATCCTTTGCTACATTGGATGTAGTAATATACTCAACCTTCATTGTAGAATCCACAACTGTCTCTTTCTTGGAACTCTGCCAGCTCACAAGAGGCAAAACACAAATTCAGACTATGATCTATAATAATCTTTGTTAGTTTGGAAGCTTGAATCAGTGTAACTCTTTACCACCAACTCTTTCTCACCTCCATAGACAAGGAATTGAATCTTATCTCTTCTCAAGTACTTAAGGATGTTCTTCAAGGAAGTCCATTGAGCTTCATCAGGTACTGAATAATATCTACTCGTCATGCTCAAGGCATATGAGACATCTGAACGAGTACATAACATTTCATACATGATAGATCCAATTGTAGAAGCATATGGAATCAAACTCATGTTCCCCCTTTCTTCACAAGAATTGGGACATTAAGCTCTATAGATAGTAACACCATGAGATATTGGTAGGTTGGCTTTCTTCGAGTTCTCCATGTTGAACCTCTTCAACACTTTGTCGATGTATCTACTCTGGCTTAGTCCAAGAATCCTTCTAGATATATCTCTATAGGTCTTGATTCCTAAAATATAGAATGGTTTGCCTAAGTCTTTCATAGAGAATGTATTTCCTAGCCAACCCTTTGTCATCTGTAAAGTAGGGGTGTCATTCCCCATCAATAGTATGTATTCCATATACAATATGAGGAATACAATCATGCTCCCATTAACCTTCTTTTAAACACATGGTTCATCAGCACTTTGACTAAAGCCAAACTCTTTGACTATTTCATCAAATCAAAGATTCCAACTCCTTGTAGCTTACAAACTTTATTTGCATCCTTTGGATTTATAAAACCCTCAAGTTGTGTCATATACACATCCTCAAGTAGACTCCTATTAAGGAATGTGGTTTTAATATCCATCTTCCAATCTCATAGAAATGATAATATGCAATGGTAAGCATGATCCTGATGGACTTAACCATGGAATATGGAGAAAAGGTATCATCATAGTCAACAACTTAAACTTGACGAAAACCCTTTGCAACCAATCAACCTTTGTAAGTTTGTACAGTACCATCCATGTTGGTATTTTTCTTGAACAACCACTTGCACCCTATGGGTTTTAACCCTTTAGGTGGATCCTACAAGTTCCATACCTTGTTGTTGTACATAGATTCCATATCAGATCTCATGGCCTCAAGCCATTTCTTAGACTCTAGACCCCTAACAACTTCTAGGTTGGTAGTTGGCTCATCATCAATGATCGACTCATCACCTTCTTGAGTCAATAGATAACCAAATCTATTTGGCTCAAGGCGTGTCCTACTAGATCTGGGAGGATCCTATGTCACGTGAGGAATTTGAGATTCCACAATGGTTTGTGACTCTTTATATTTCTCTTGTACCTCTACAAGTCCAATGCTTTCTTATTGGTCTAGAGCCTCTTCGAGTTCTACTTTCCTCCCACTAATTCCTTTGGAAATGAATTCCTTTTATAATAATGCAACATCTCTAGACAAAAGCACTTTGTTGTCTGACGGAGTATAAAAATAGAATCTTTTGGTTCCCTAGGATATCCAACAAAATAACATTTATGAGACCTGATATAAGATTTTCGAGAAACTTCTTTCTCACATAAGCTTCACAACCCCAAATCTTCATAAAGACACATTGAGACTCTTCCTATACCATATCTCATTTGGAGCCTTTTGAACCAATTTAGATGGGACTCAATTTAGTGTAAATTTGGTGGTTTCAAGAGCATAATCCCATAAGGATAACAGAAGATCACCAAAACTCATTATTGATCACACCATATCCAACAATGTGTGATTCCTTCTTTCTGATACACCATTATGTTGTGGTGTTCCAGGTGGAGTCCATTATAATACAATACCACGATCTCTCAGAAGGTCCTCAAACTCTTAGCTTAAGTATTCTCCACCTTGATCAGAACAAAGTGCCTTAATACTTTTACGAAGTTGGTTCTATACTTCATTCATGAAATCCTTGAATTTTTCAAATGTTTCTGACTTATGTTTCATCAAGTAAACATAACCATGCCTACTAAAGTCATTAGTAAAGGTAATGAAGTATTGATAACCACCTCTAGCATGTGTTCTAAAGGGATGCATACATCAATATGCATGAGCCCTAATAGATCACTAGTCCTATCACTGTTACTAGTGAAGGGAGTCTTGGTCATCTTACCCAACAAACAAGATTCACATGTATCTATATACTTAAAATCAAAAGAGTCTGGATAACCATATTTACGGAGTCTAGAGATGTGATTCTCATTGATGTGCCCTAAATGACAATGCCAAAGATATAATTTCTTTGAGTTATTGAGTTCTAGTCTTTTGGTATTAACATTATAAACATTTTTCTTTAGATCCAATAAATAAAGACTGTAAGACATTGGGGCTCTGCCATAAAAGATCTCATCTTGTGAAATAGAACATTGACCATTCTTTATATGAAATCCATATCCATGCTTGTCCATGCAAGATACAGAAATAATGATTCTATTCTTGACAAGTACAAAATAACAGTTCTTTAACTCTATTACAAGCCATGTGGGAAGAGATAAATTCTAGGTTCCAACTGTAGTGGCAACAACTCTTGCTCCATTTACAACATGTAGTTCAAACTCACCCTTTTGTGAATGCTTACTTCTTTTTAGATCCTGCATATTCGAGCATATGTTAGATCCACATATGGTATCTAGTACCTAATACGAAGAAGCAGAAAAATTTATCTCAATAATATATATATACTTAAAGTGGATATCTCATCCCCTCCTCCTTCTTTCTTAGTTAATCTAGGTAGAGGGAAATTCCTCTTCTAATGTCCAGGCTGGTGACAGTGGTGACACTTTCCTCCCTTGTCCACCCTCCCTTTGCTTTAAGTGTAGAAGACTTGGGCTACTGGCTAGCTTTAAAACTCTTCTTAGCTTTGCCTTTGCATTTTGACTTCCCTTTTGTGCTAATCATCATCATAGACTTGGGCTTGTCTTTCTTATTTTGCACTTCAGTTGTTCTCAACATGCTAAGTATTTATGACAATGGCTTATCAAAATCATTCATGTTGTAGTTCATGAAAAACTAACTATATGACTCTAGCATTGACTATAGAATCACGTCAGTGGCCAACTCTTGACTCAAGGAAAATCCCAGTCTAGTAAGGTTCTCCGTATACCCAATAAGCTTGAGCACATGGGGACCTACTAGATCTCCTTCTTCCATGTTCCATCTAAACAATACCTTGGATACATCATATATCTCTTGTCTTTCTTGATCTTGGTACATGTTCTTAAGATGTGCTACCTTCTCAATCACGCCCATATTCTCATGTTGTCTCTACAACTCAGAGTTCATTGAGCACAACATCAGGCATTTGACATCTACGACATCTACAGAGTGCTTCTTATAAGCATCCTTATTATCCTTATGCATAGTTGGAGCTGGTTCATCTGGATCTTGTGTCTCTAGGACATAGAGCTTAAACTCATGTGTGAGAATAATTCTCAATGTCATGAACTATTCATGATAATTATTCCCATTCAATTTGTCCTTCTCAAGGGTTGATTGCAAGGAAATTGTAAATTTGTTGCCAGTTGATTCTACAAGAGAAATCTACAATTTGTCAAAACACTTTCGATTTGATTTTATTAAAATAAAATTTTATGACTATAGTTTGGCATTGGATTAATTATTTCTCCCACTATTTTGTTCAAATTGATAGCCCTCACATATCAATTCAAAAGATTGCAGAGTACAATCTTCTAGTGAACCAAGACCCAAAATAATTAAATTATTACCCTAACAACACCAGTATCCATAATTAATCATTAAGATAGGTAACATTTGCCAATTGAATCTTATACAATTCTTGGATATATGGTATGTGCAACTCTTTTCCATTGTCATATGCATGCTTCTAGGTACTTAATCTAGTTATGATCACCTAGTTAAGTCTGACCCAAAAGCCAACACGACAGTAATGCTCCATGTTTGGAAGGCCCACATAACTACCATCACAATTCCATGAGATAGACAACACACCACACTTGACGTGCCCACACATAGTCGATCAAGATTTTCATGTATATTTCTTATGGAAAGCATCTTATACTTAATATGTTTGATTCAAGAATTTTATCTTTATATAAATATGTATAGATATCCAATCACCACAGACTTATAGTATGTATCATATACATGCTATATCCCACAAACTAAAAACATGCAATTATAAAAATAAGTGATGGTTATGTCTGTATCTATTGTAATTCATTAGAGTCACAAGGAATTACTACCACCTAAGGGCTACATCATATGTAACAACTAGTTGTTGATAAAGATATGTGTTCTAACAAATCTGGGTTGATCAGTTCAACTCTTGAACCATCCGGTTTGCCTCTTTTCCAGTTAGTTGGTCTCTTGGAACGTTCATCTAGACTTCAGTCCAAACATGTTCTGGACACCTCTAGTCACTCAGTTGGGCCTCTAGCCGATTAGTTTGGCTCCTCCTATCGTTAAGCCTCCTCATTCCTCTAGCCAATTAGTTTGCCTACTAAAACAAGTAATTTGTCTGGTGCAGAGCGTCTTCTTTTCTATAAAAAAATTAAAACTATCCTATTCCTATTTAACATATTACATGATAATAGGGAAACCTAGAGTTACATCTAAGAGGAGCATAGGTAGGAAAGAATTAATAATTTTACATATGGTAGAGAAGATAGAGGCTTGATATGCAAATCGAGACACAAAACATGAATAACAACCATACAACCATACACAAAGATGTAAGGGTTATTGACCATAACCATGCTAAACATCCAGCATCAAAACCGATTTTAGGGTGGCACATGTAAATTTCATATATATTGTATCATATCATATACATATTACTTAGGATCATATGTGATATTTAATCAGATATGTAGATTAATCATTTTAAATATTCACATTGTATGCAATAAATAAATGATAAAATAGAAACATGATCATATCAATTAAATCCTAAAGCATAGTAAATTGGTGTGGCTTTGATACCACTATTGTGAAATATGGAATCAGATAAAACAATAGAAATAATTTTTTTTACTTTCCATATTCCCCTAACACAGTAGATCGTGTCAACAACTATGTAATGGGAAAGAGGGTTTCAAGGTTTAGACATGGTCCTAGAGAAAGTTCAGTGACAATCCCTTGTACTCGCGTGTACATTTCTTCAAGTTCCACTTGAACGACTATCAGTGGCGGCCTCCTGGTTGATCACCACAGATGGTGGTTGAACGCATCTCCTAGCGGGTGGCAACAAACTCCTTGCCCTATAGTAATCCACGTGGACCATTGAGAACTCCTATGGTTTTAGATGAATAGACAAGAAAGAGTTGTCTCTCCTAGTCAATGTTCAAGTGTCGACTTACTCTCCCAATTGTCTCTCCCTTGCTATTCCTCCCTTTGATGAGTATAAATTTCTTGGGTTATCATGTTACTACAATTGTGATAAGACAAAAATTGTTAGAGATTATTGTTGTGTCTCTAGAAGGCCCCCAATACCCCTTTATTTTAGGAGGGTGAGGGTCAGGGTCAGAGTCAGGGTCAGGGTCAGGGTCAAGGCTTCCAGTCTCAGTGGGAGTTGAAGGTATGAAATTTCATGAACTTTTCAGAACCTACAAACGTTGAACCGTTTGGTTCACTATTAAACTAGTTGGTTCACATGTGAGACAACCAGTTGAACCCTTTAACCTATCATTTCACTATGTTTCCCAATTGAAATTTTATTGGAAATTAATACCTGATTAATGCACAACATGACGTCAACATCAATCCTTGATCCAATCAAATTGATCGACCAAACGGTTAGTTCATAACCTGAATTGGTCAGTTCATAGATCTGAGCTAATAAGTTCAATTGCTAAACTGATAATCTCATGGATCTGATTTCCAGTGTTTGTTCCATTGACCTAACACTTGAATTGATCGGTTCAATGCTTGAACTGGTCAGTTCAAAATCCAATTAGACAACTTTCAACCATTGTTATTTAATTTTAATACCTAACACTTTAGTAATAAAGTTTAAACTACATTCATGAATAAACTCCTATTCCAAATATTCCCTATGTGTGTGACCCTATATGTTCCAAGTTTTGTTGACAGTGAATGTCCATAACTAATTTATGACATCACCAACAATGACAAGTCATCATTTCTATCCAAGTAATTGGAAAGTTTGAGAACAACTTCAACCTACAATTTTTTATTCATGTTATAGTGATTGTATAGTTCTTTTGTCTCTGATATCTAGATTGAACTCAAGGCATGGAATTGTCATCCTCTTCAATGTTCACTCCATCTTCCTTGAACTAGAGTAGACTATCTGAGATATATCTAAGCTCAATATAACATATTGACTCACATGAGCACAACCATGCATTTCTTAGTCTCTCTTATCAAGTGTCAGGATATCATACTCCTGTAGGAGGGATAAATCCCATATACACCACTCACAATCATCCCCATGTGTTGTGATGCTCCCCATAACCACCTTTATGGAAACCCTTATTCAAGGTCACGGTGGATGATGTCAAAGTACATCGAATGACATGAAATGAGTGTAGTGGTTTCAAGTCTAAGAATGAAAGTCACCACCATCACTATGAGGGATGACTTTGACTACCAATCATGGTTTCCATGTGTCACTCTCAAGGTAGATATGTCTGATGCATTGTTCTCTAACAAGTATCTATGTATTTGGTTTGATATCACATATCATGACTAATGAGATTTTGTCATAAACTAACACATAATCTAATTTGATGTGTTATTTCTATCTATATGCCTTCCATAATAAGATCATCTAGGGACATAACAAGAATGTATATACTCTTGACATCCACATGATCTCATTGTTAAGTACCTCAACCCAAAGACATACGTCATTGAGTAATATCATTCTTTGGACATTTATCTTGTTACATATTATCTCATAACTGAATGAAACATAATAAGTTGGAAGATTTCCTTTATTATTAATCAAATCATTTACAATATATGCCATTACAATCATCATATGATTGGCTCTCAGGGCATACATACCGACAATTATGATATATTTTCAATGTGGACAAGATCACAAAGCAATTGATGATTGTTCTACAAATCTTAAAGAAACATCAATTGTATGTGAAGTCCTCTAAGTGTGAATTCTGGATGACAAAAATTGACTTTCTAGGTCATGCCATATCTTATGATGGCATATTAGTCAATCTAGAAAATGTTGAATCAATGTTGAATTGGGAACATCCAGTGTTTGTAATTAAATTTTGAAGTTTTTTTGAACTATATAGATATTATAGAAGATTCATATATGAATTTTATAAACTTGTCAATCCTATGACCAAGTTACACAGAAAGGGGTATCTTCTAAGTTTATAGAAAAATGTAAACAGAGTTTTCAAGAGATAAAAAAATGACTAGTTCTTGCTCCAATTTTGACTTTACCACAAGATGGTAAGTCATATGTCATATACTCTGATGCATAATGAATTGGCCTAGAACGTGTACTCATGCAAGATGATCGAGTCATATCTTATGCATCTAGACACTTAAAGACACATGATATGGATTATCGTACATATGACTTGGAACTAGCTGCCATTATACATGCCCTAAAAATATGGAGTCATTACCTTCATGGAGTACCAATTGAAATATTTATAGATGATAAGAGTCTATAATATCTAATGACTTAGAAATATCGAAATTTGAGGGAAAGAAGGGGGATGGAATACCAAAAAGACTATGACTTAAATATTTCTTATCACCCAAGAAAAGCAAATGTGGTAGTAGATGCTTTGAGTAGGAACAACACATTATCAAAAGTAGTTGTGATGATTCAAGAATGGTGGATGACAGGAGAAATGACATCATGGGGACAAATTATAGAAAAGGAAAGTATTCAAATGGGTACTTTATCGATAAAGGAACAACTAAAGGATGAAACCCTACAAGCTCAAAAGAATAACAATGAGTATGAAAACATGAACAAGGAGGTAGAAAAGACTAAGTCTAGGATGTATCTTGAGGGGGATTTTCATTTATAATAGAATTTGGGTAGCGAATTACCTAGAGTTGAAGGAAAAGATTCATGATGAAGTAGATTCATTAAAATATCTCATCCATCCAAGAACAACTAAAATTATAAAAATATAATAAAAAAATTCTGGTGGCCTTACATGAAGAAAGAAATTGCAAATATGTCCTTATATGTATCAATTGCCAATATATAAAAGTTGAACATCAAAGGCATGGGGTCTCTTGAAACCACTAGAAATACTAGAATGGAGTGGGAGGACATAACTATGGATTTTATCACTATTTTATCCAAAACAAAGAAAGGAAGTGATACTATATGGGTGATTGTAGAGTGATTGACAAAATCAACCCTTTTGTTACCTATGAAGATAACTAGTTCAGTGGATAGTCTAGATGAAATATAAATGAATGAAATTGTTAGACTACATAACATCCCTATCTCTATAAGAGCCTCTAATAGAGACTCTAATTTTACATCCAAGTTTTTGAGGCAATTTCGTGATGTTATGGGAACAAAACTCAACTTCAATATAGCTTTTCATCCTCAAACTGATGGACAATTTGAAAGAGTGATATAACTTCTAGAAGGAATGTTGAGAGCCTTTGTTTTATATTGGAAGGGATGGGAGGAACATTTTCCTCTGGAAGAATTCTCTTACAACAATATCTATCAAGCTAGAATCCAAATGGCTCCTTCTGAAGCATTATATGTAAGACCATGTAGGTCACCAATCTATTGGGAAGATGTGGGAGAAGCCAAGGTCTTAGTACTTGATATGGTGATCAATCTGCTGAAATAGTTGAAGCAATACATAAAAGACTATAGATAGCCCAAAATAGATAAAAACAATATACAAACACAATAATAGGAGAAGTCAAATTCAAGACCAGTGATCTGGTCTATGCTAAGATATCACCTACAAAAGGAGTGTCTAGATGGGGAAAGAAAGGAAAACATAGTCGAAGATATGTTGGACAATTTGAAATCATTGGAGAAGTTGGAAATTAGGCATATAGATTCAAGCTTCCTTTTCTTTATCAAAATCTTCATAATCTCTTTCATATATCCCTACTTAAGAGATACATACATGATGAATCACAAGTCATCCACATCGAACTACTAGAAATACAAGAAGATTTTACATATGAAGAGATCCCAGTTAGTAATTTAGACCAAAAGGAACAAAAGCTCATAAATCAAAGCATATATATTGTTAAAGTATTATGGAAGTATTATAGACTAGAAGAAGCAACATGGGAGCTAGAATCTGAAATAAAAAATAACTATTCGTACCTTTTTGGTAATATTTATAATTTTGAGGGTGAGAATTTCTTTTAGTAGTAGTATATGTAATATTCTGAATTATGCTCAGATAAGGGTTATTTGTAAAATAAGCTTCTTCATGATTTTTTTAGTAAAATCTATTTTAATACTAAAATAACCTATTATTATTTATTTTAAAAGTTTTATTCATAAATATAAATGTTGTTCTTTTTGTCAGTTTTTCAAAAATAAAAATTTGTTGGGTAACCACACAAGCAGGTAGCTAGGTGGCAAGCAAAGTGGTGATAGAGACAAGCATATAGATAGGTGGCAAGTATGTAGCTTGTGTAGGCACACTATTGGTATCATGCTCCTCTCTTAAACACCTAGCACATCCTAATGTTTGACACATATCTTACCATGAGTCAACTATCCTTCGATAGATATCTCAAAATGACACATATGCATCCATGTTTCATCTAACCATAAATTTTCTTTTCTATTATGACAAATAGGCATCCATGAGTCATTAAACTACAAATTATCTCTTGTGTGATGACACACATATACCCATGTGTCATCTATATATATTTTGCAATTAGGACCATGCTACCCTCTGAAACCTCTATAAATAGAATCCAACTCCACTCAACATAAATCATATTCCAAAGTCCTTGTTCATCCATAACATAAAATGTCTTCGTGCTCCTTTTTATTCCTAATAGACAAGAATACCTCTCCCTCTCTCTAGAAATCATAAATTGTTCCCTCGTCCACCACTTAAACAAATTTCTACTTGAAGAAGATGTTGAATAGGAGAATTACTATGGAAGCATATCCTACCATCTCCTAAGGTTTGGTCCTTACATGTCATACCTAAATATCATTTTAAAATGTAGACTCTCTCTCCCCTTTATCTCATGCTCTATCTTTTGATAAGAAACTATTGCAAGACAAAATTATGCCAAAATACTCTTGGGATTTAATCTTATATCTATATCATTTACCTATTTCAACATCACACTTCATGGAAAGGTATGGTCCTCACTCCTTATAGTGGTTTGGTATTATTTAATATGATACTCAATTCTTATTGTAATATATGATACCAAAATCTATGAAAAGAATGGTTTTGTATGGTATGGTAGTATATCTAGAAAGAGTATAGGGATACTCCATATGCCTTGTAAAGAAGGAATAGATGACAATATGTAAATGTTTATTGACAAATTATATATGACTATTTGTGAATTCTTTCCATGACCCCAAGGCCATCTATATAATTATCCCTATTATCCTTCAAAATTGAGTTAAAATTTTAGATGATAATTAAGCATGGCTTTGTGAAATCTAGTTCTATTCTCTTTTGATTTACTTTTCCTTCACTTCTCCCTAATAATAGAATCATGTGATATTGTTGGAAAGGGGAATTTAATCAAATATTTCTAAGGTGATTTAGAGCATGTTTTACTTAAACCTATAGCGAGTAAAAAGGAAAGGTTAATTAATTGGTTTCTTGTTTACATAGGGGGACTCCCTAAAATCTTGCATACTCCTAGCAATATATTTGTCTGATTCATAACCACATTCCCACATGTTTATATTTTAGGTGTCACAGGGAAATACTAACTAGTATTCATTTACTCATGGCTACCTTTTGATCTCTTTAATGTTGAATATCCATTAGATTGAATTTTATATCTTTGATGATGCCCTTTTGATTCTAAACCTTATATGGGGAGATTTGTTGGTAACAGATTCAAAATCTCTTAGTTGGGGATTGATACATTTGGGATTTGGTTCTAAGTCCTTTAGAGTCAGGGATGGATGATATAATTCTCTACCATACATAGAACCACACTTGGGTTGGTCATACAGAGTCAAGCATGATCATGTTGTGACACCACGTCATGATAAATGAGATTACTCAAAACAAAACATGCAATCAACTACTAATTAATCACATAACCATAAAAGAGGGTGAATTAAAACTGATTTATACATTGCCATCATGTTCAGAAATATTTACATAAGGGTCCAACAACTTGCATATCAACACTTACCATATCATGTTTTACATGTATTTCCAATGGACTCAGCCACAACCTATATACAAAAGCATTTGTTTCACATATACATGTCGTATAAGAACATCAACACACTGCCAAAAGCTTGATTTGATATACATATCATATGCAAAACATCTCTTGTCTGAACCTAAGAGTACAGAGATGACTCTATGACACACTAACTACTAGCCAACCTTCTGCCCTTATTGCTCTTCATGCTAATCTTCCTCACCACCACGATCCTGACGATGTCACTGATGACCACCTAAAGAAAGATGTGGTGATCCACGAGGTGAGACCAACATCCCAGTGAGAGATATAACTATCAACAATGGTTATTGATCACAATAGTTTATATTATTAAACAAGTTAAGCAAATTAAACAAATTGAGCAAGTTAAATAGATATGCATAACAACACGCATGGTTAACAAGTATATAAAGAAACATATAAGACTATCATTTACTAAACAATTGACTTATCCTGCTATATTATATAACTACTTAAGCAACATATGAAACAAGGCAAGGGTTAACAACCAATGTGAATCATGTTTAACCCTAAGCAGATAAGTTGCACAACTAGATTACATCTTTTGTTAAGCCTTGGGATTTTGAGGTATACCACTCTGACTCTAACTGACCACTCCTAAGTCGAAATCAGTTCCATACAAGATCTAGGAGAGTCAGAGTCCTAAGATCTCATCCGCCCTTGGTTAGTACGATTCAGCCACAATGGATTATATAGTCAAGCTGCAAAACAGCCTAGTTGACCCTTGGTATATAGGTCACAACACTAGTAACTAGGGTATACAAACACTAACATCTGAGGTACAAGTGCAACTTCCCTAAAGCACATCAAATATGTATACGTAATTGAGATACAACCACATCCGTTCTCCTGTCGAGGTATGACCATAGTCATCCTCAAAGAAACATGCATATACTCAACAATATATGACTCTGAGATTCCAGTAGAGGAATACTCATTTCACCATCCAACAAGTCCTAACACCATGATGGTGTTGGTATGTATGCCCATAGAGCAAGTCATATGATGATTGTAATGGGATACCTTGTAAATGATTTGAATAATAATAAAGGCAATTTCCAATCTATATGTTTAAACTGTTTCTGAGATGATGGTGTAACATGATAGATGTCTAAAGATTGATTTACTCAATGACGTATGCTTTTGGGTTGAGGACCTAAACGATGAGATCATACGGATGCTAAGAGTATTCTTTCTTATTTAGTCCCTAGTCGGTTGTTATTGTGGAAATAACCATAGACATCAATAACACTAAAGACTAGATTGTGTGTTGGTTGATGACAGAATCTCATTAGTCATGATATGGTGATATCAAACCAAGCACATAGGTACTTGTTAGAGAACAAGGTACTGGACAGACCCACCGTGAGAGTGACACATGGAACCATGACTTGGTAGTCACAGTCAGCTCTCACAGTGATGGTGGTGAGTGTGATTCTTAGACCTGAAATCACTACACTCAACACATGTCGTTGGGTACACTTTGACATCATCAAACGCAGTCCTGAAACATGGGTTGTTATAAAGGTGATGATTGGGTGGCTTTGACACATGGGTCTTTTGAGGGGTGAGTGATAGATATGGGATTTGTCCCTCCTGAGGGAGTTTGATATCCTTGGCCACTTGATGAGTAGGATTGAGAAAGGCATGCACATGCACGTGTGAATCAATATGTGATATTGATGTCATACACATCTCACTCGGTCTACTCTGAGATCAAGGAAATGAATGAACATTGACAGGATGACTGTTCCATGCCTCGAGTTCATTCTGGATATCAGTGACAAAGGAATTATACATTCACTGTAACACCATTCACGGATTGTAGGATGAAAATTGTTCTCCAACTTTCTACTTTCACTTGGGTAGCAATGATGTGTGACTAGGCACCACTCTTTGCTTGTGAAGTCATAAGTGTTATGGACTTTCACTGCCAATGTGAAATGGACCTGCAGGGTCACACACATAGGATTTAACCTGGAAGAGGAGTTTTGTCCACAAAGCAATGTTTAGATTGATTACTAAAGGAGTTTAGTAGTTCAATTAAACACTCAATCAGTCGATGGCTCAATATCGTATGGTTCAAGGTGTTGGACGCATTGATTGGAGTATCAGATTGATTGAAATCACAATTGACTGATTTTGCCCAACCTGTGCTCCCAACCGATCGGTTCATGTGATGAACCGGTCGGCTGAGGTTGCTGAACCGGTCGGCTGGAGTGTCCAGGCCGATCGGCTCATGCCCAGGTTGAAACGACCGGTTCAAGGGTTGAACCGATCAGCTCAACTGGTGCAACCGACCAGTTGGGAAAAGTCATGTCGGCAAGAATTTTCCTTTGGTTTCAAATTGCCCAATTCGATTGGGAATAACATTGGTATTCGATACCAATTGGGAACGAAACAAGGAAAGTCTTTTTGAGCCGGATTAGGACTATGAACCGATCGGTTCAGGGCACCAACCGATTGGTTGGAGTGCCTCAAACGATCGGCTCAGGTCCAACCGATCGGCTCAATGGCCGAACCGATCGGTTCAGTTGTGAACCGATCATTTCAAGTTGCGAACCGGTTGCTTTTTGTGGAAAATTCTCGAACCCTTCTACTCCTGCTTTAGTCCCGTATTGCCGGGCACAGAGAACCCTGTCCCATGACCCGCCTATATATAGGGGTATTGGGGGCTTCTCAAGATACAACTCAGTGCAAGTTGATTGCTCTGCAAAGTTGTCGTTCTCTCTGGTTTTGGTAACCGAGAGAGAGCCTGAGCAAGTGCTTCTCGCAAAGGGAGGTGCAGCAAGGGAAGGACAACTGCAGTTGCAATTGACATCAGGAGAGTGTGTTGGCGACTAGTACATCAACAGGAGGGTGCGACTCCTTCCACTTCCTTTATAGGACAAGGAGAGTGGAGTTCCGGGTGGTCCGTGTGGACTACTTCAGAGGCGGGAGGTCACTGCCGCTCAGGAGGACAACTGTCATCCGACAGTCCGGTAGGAGGAGGAGTCTTCAGTCCCGGTGCGACCAGGAGCTGCACAGACACCGTCCAAGACCGGAGGTGAAGATCGCGCAAGGCGCGTGGTATTGTCGCCGAGCAAGCCTCGGGACAAGGTATGATTCACAAACCATCTTTCCTATAATATAGATGTTGACGCGATTCCTTTTGTTCTGGGTTTGGGGAGAATTTTTTTTGTTTCCGCTGCTTCTCTGCCTCCTCTAAAACCCAATAGTGGTATCAAAGCCACGTCAACCTATCTATATTTTAGGATTATCGATGTGATCGATTTTGGTTTGTTGCTTTTATTTATTGCATGCGATGCGAATAATATCGGCTTTATACATGTCCAATCCACAAATCCCTAATATACATATATGATATGTAATATTAATGCACTCGATACGCGTCGCCCTTAAACGAGTTTTGTGGTGGACGTGTAGCATGATTATGGCCTATAAACCCCTATATCTGTGTGTGGTTGTTTGTGTGGTTGCTTGCATCTCGGTCTGCGCACCGATTCCCTTTCTCCTATTCCTGATGTAACTAAAAATAATTCGAGAATTCTTTTCCTACCTTTGCTCCCCCCGAATGTAACTCGAGGTTTCACAATTCAATTGTAAAATAGGATAGATTTTATTTCCAGTTATGTCAAAGAACGGCGGACAACCTGAAGACGATCGGTTCAAGGACTGAACCGATCGGTTGGTGATCCAGACGGCCGGTTCGAGGAATGAAATGAGCGGGTGGCGACATGAGGAGATGCACGATGACCGGTGAACCGATCGGCTGGAGGCGCCAGTCGATCGGCTGGTGGCACCCGAACAACCTACCTGATGGCGAGCCGATCAGTCATGGAGATGAGCTGATCAAACCCAGAAAGGCAGGCATAGATTTCATCTTATACAGGTTGCATGTGATGTAGACCTAGATGACCGTGATTCCTCTTGGCTCGAGGAATCACAAATAGGATGGCGATAATCATTGCTTTTTACCATTTATGCATGTTTTCTGTGGGATATAGCATGTATATGATACGTACTATATATTGTGGTGATTGGATATGTATATGTATATAAAAACCAAATCCCTCATTAAAATATTAAGTCTTATACGCCTTCCATTAGCGACACACATGGCAAACTTGATCGACCAAGCGTAGGTTACGCCAAAGCGTGGTGCGCCGTCTATCTTGCGGAAGTGTGAAGGGTCGACATGTAGGTTCTGCCAAAGCAGGGTGCATGTTTACCGTGTCGGCTTTTGGGTTAGACTTAACTGGTGATTCTTAGAGCGTCTAAGCCCAGAGGCACGGAATGTTCATGGCAAGGTGTTGCGCATGTTCATTCATCAAGAGTTGCATATGATGCAATTGGCAAGAGTTGCCTACCCGGAAGATCTGAGTTGTGGGTGACAGCCAAAGCTGGTCCATGGCATAGAGGATTCTAGGATCTTGACCCACTAGAAGATTGTACGTTGCAATCTTCTGAATTGATGGTGAGGGCTATCAATTTGAGTCAAAATAGTGGGAGCGGTAATTAATTAAAGGCCTAATTAACTATCGTCAAATTTTATTCAAATCAAATCAAAAGGGTTTTGACAAATGCAAATTTTCTCTTGTAGAATGGCAAAAGAATCATCTTTTAAAATGGGCAAATTAATTGAGAATAAATTCCATAACTGGTTGAGGACTGTGAGAAGTGTTCTGCACAATCCAGATATACCAGGAGCCTTAGAATCCACTCTATGTACGCTTAATGCGTTGGTGAAGGAGAAAGTAGGTAAGGGAGAGAAGTGTTCTCTCACCAAACCAATTTCTTCTACATGGAGAGGATGGAAGGAACAATGAAAGAAGAAGTCGGAGATAGAGATCTCTACTTCTGGTGTATACGTGATAGAGATTAACTTTACTACTTCTTCGTCATGGGTACTTGATACCGGATGCGGATCTCACATTTGTTCAAATGTGAAGGATCTTAAGAGAAGTAGGCCTTTAGGGAAAGGCGAGGTTGAACTACGTGTTGCTAATGGGGCAAGAGTTTCCGCCAGTGCCGTAGGAACCTATGAGTTAACTCTACCAAGTGGGCTAATAATAGAGTTGAAGAACTGCTATTATGTACCTGCCATAAATAGGAATATCATTTCCGTCTCTTGTTTGGACAAAGATGGATTTGAATTTCTTATTAAGAATGGAAAGTGTTCCATTTCTAAAGATGGGATCTTTTATGGCAGTGCCCCTATGTCTTATGGTCTATACTTGATAGACTTGGAGACAAGTATATACAACGTAAACACCAAAAAGCAAAAACTCAACGACTCAAACAAAACATATCTCTGGCATTGTCGTCTAGGGCACATCAATGAGAAGCGCATTTCTAGACTCCATAAAGATGGTTATCTAGACTCTTTTGATTATGAATCAATAGAGACATGTGAATCTTTTTTGTTGGGAAAGATGACCAAGACTCCCTTTTCAGGTAAAGGTGAGAGAGCTAGTGATCTATTAGGACTCATACATACTGATGTATGTGGGCCTTTTAGAACTAATGCCAGAGGAGGGTATTAGTACTTCATTACCTTTACTGATGACTTCAGTAGGTATGGCTATGTGTACCTGATGAAACATAAGTCAGAGACCCTTGAAAGGTTCAAGGATTTCATGAATGAAGTACAGAACCAGCTTGGTAAAAGTATTAAGGCACTTCGTTCCGATCGAGGTGGAGAATACTTGAGCCAGGAGTTTGAGGACCTTCTGCGAGCCTGTGGTATTGTATCACAATGGACTCCGCCTGGAACACCACAGCATAATGGTGTGTCTGAAAGAAGGAATCGCACATTGTTAGATATGGTGCGATCTATGATGAGTTTTGCTGATCTTCCAATTTCTTTCTGGGGTTATGCTCTTGAAACCTCCGCGTTTACACTTAACCATGTACCATCTAAATCGGTTCAAAAGACACCATATGAGATATGGACTGGGAAGCGTCCCAATTTGTCTTTTATGAAGATTTGGGGTTGTGGGGCTTACGTCAAGAAAATGTTTCCTGATAAGCTTGGACCCAAATCTGATAAATGTTACTTTGTTGGATATCCCAAAGAAACCAAGGGATACTATCTATACCACCCTACTGACAACAAAGTGTTTGTTGCCAGGGATGCTGTGTTCCTAGAGAAGGAATTTATTTCCAAAGGAAACAGTGGGAGGAAAATAGAGCTTGAAGAGGTTCAAGCCCAACAAGAAAACAATGAACCGGTAGATGTACCAGAGGAAAATAGAGATTCACAAGGTGTTGTGGAATCTCAGTCTCCTCAGGTAACACAAGGACCTCGTAGATCTAGTAGGACCTGCCTTGAGCCTGAGAGGTTTGGATACCTTGTGACTCAGGAAGGTGGAGAGTTGATCATAGATGATGATCCAACTACCTACGTAGAGGCTATGGAGGGACAAGATTCTGAGAAATGGCTAGAAGCCATGAGATCCGAGATGGAATCCATGTACTCCAACAAAGTATGGACTTTGGTGGAACCACCCGAAGGGGTAAAACCCATAGGGTGCAAGTGGGTCTTCAAGGAAAAGACCGACATGGATGGAAATGTGCAAACTTATAAAGGTAGATTGGTTGCAAAGGGTTTTCGACAAATTCAAGGTGTTGACTATGACGAAACCTTTTCTCCAGTTGCCATGATTAAGTCCATCAGGATCATGCTTGCTATTGCAACTTATTATGACTATGAGATTTGGCAGATGGATGTTAAAACCGCATTCCTTAACGGGAATATTCATGAGGATGTGTACATGACACAGCCTGAAGGTTTTGTAGATCCAAAGAATGCCAATAAAGTCTGTAAACTGCAAAGGTCAATCTATGGATTGAAGCAAGCATCTCAGAGTTGGAATCTTCGATTTGATGAAGAAGTCAAAGTGTTTGGCTTTATTCAAAATGAAGATGAACCTTGTGTGTACAAGAAGGTTAGTGGGAGCTCGACCACATTTCTCATATTGTATGTGGATGACATACTTTTGATGGGGAATGATGTCTTAGCCTTAGAGAAGGTAAAGACTTGGCTTGGGAAAACTTTCTCAATGAAGGACTTAGGAGAAGCATCCTACATTCTAGGAATTAAGATCTATAGAGATAGATCTAGAAGGCTTCTCGGACTAAGTCAGAGCACGTAAATTGACAAGGTGCTGAAGCGGTTCAGCATGGAGAACTCAAAGAGAGGCAACGTCCCTATGCTACATGGAGTTACCGTCTCTAGAGCTCAATGTCCCCAATTTTGTGAAGAGAGGGAGCGTATGAATGGGATCCCATATGCATCAGCCATTGGATCCATTATGTACGCTATGTTGTGCACACGCCCAGATGTCTCGTATGCTCTCAGCATGACGAGCAGGTACCAGTCAGATCCCGGGGATGCTCACTGGACAGCCGTAAAGAACATCCTCAAGTACTTGCGAAGGACTAAGGATCAGTTTCTTATGTACGGCGGCGAGGAAGAGCTGGTTGTAAAGGGTTACACTGATGCAAGCTTCCAAACCGATAAAGATGATTACAGATCGCAGTCAGGATTTGTGTTTTGCCTTAATAATGGAGTTGTGAGCTGGAAGAGTTCCAAGCAAGAAACAGTTGCCGATTCTACTACAGAGGCCGAGTATATTGCTGCTTCGCATGCAGCAAAGGAGGCTGTGTGGATCAAGAAGTTCATCTCTGAACTTGGTGTAGTTCCCAGTAGATGTGATGCAATTGAACTTTATTGTGACAATAATGGAGCTATTGCACAAGCTAAGGAGCCCAGATCACATCAGCGGTCCAAGCACATACTGCGGCGCTTCCATCTCATACGAGAGATCGTACAGTGAGGAGATGTGAAGATTTGCAAAGTACCAACTGAAGACAACATAGCTGATCCACTGACTAAGGCCCTTTCTCAGCAGAAGCATGATGGTCATGCTAGGTCACAAGGACTGCGTTTCCTTGGTGACTGGCTCTAAGTGCAAGTGGGAGTCTATTGGTATGTATGCCCATAGAGCAAATCATATGATGATTGTAATTGGATACCTTGTAAATGATTTGAATAATAATAAAGGCAATTTCCAATCTATATGTTTAAACTGTTTCTGAGATGATGGTGTAACATGATAGATGTCTAAAGATTGATTTACTCAATGACGTATGCTTTTGGGTTGAGGACCTAAACGATGAGATCATACGGATGCTAAGAGTATTCTTTCTTGTTTAGTCCCTAGTCGGTTGTTATTGTGGAAATAACCATAGACATCAATAACACTAAAGACTAGATTGTGTGTTGGTTGATGACAGAATCTCATTAGTCATGATATGGTGATATCAAACCAAGCACATAGGTACTTGTTAGAGAACAAGGTACCGGACAGACCCACCGTGAGAGTGACACATGGAACCATGACTTGGTAGTCACAGTCAGCTCTCACAGTGATGGTGGTGAGTGTGATTCTTAGACCTGAAATCACTACACTCAACACATGTCGTTGGGTACACTTTGACATCATCAAACGCAGTCCTGAAACATGGGTTGTTATAAAGGTGATGATTGGGTGGCTTTGACACATGGGTCTTTTGAGGGGTGAGTGATAGATATGGGATTTGTCCCTCCTGAGGGAGTTTGATATCCTTGGCCACTTGATGAGTAGGATTGAGAAAGGCATGCGCATGCACGTGTGAATCAATATGTGATATTGATGTCATACACATCTCACTCGGTCTACTCTGAGATCAAGGAAATGAATGAACATTGACAGGATGACTGTTCCATGCCTCGAGTTCATTCTGGATATCAGTGACAAAGGAATTATACATTCACTGTAACACCATTCACGGATTGTAGGATGAAAGTTGTTCTCCAACTTTCTACTTTCACTTGGGTAGCAATGATGTGTGACTAGGCACCACTCTTTGCTTGTGAAGTCATAAGTGTTATGGACTTTCACTGCCAACGTGAAATGGACCTGCAGGGTCACACACATAGGATTTAACCTGGAAGAGGAGTTTTGTCCACAAAGCAATGTTTAGATTGATTACTAAAGGAGTTTAGTAGTTCAATTAAACACTCAATCAGTCGATGGCTCAATATCGTATGGTTCAAGGTGTTGGACGCATTGATTGGAGTATCGGATTGATTGAAATCACAATTGACTGATTTTGCCCAACCTGTGCTCCCAACCGATCGGTTCATGTGATGAATCGGTCGGCTGAGGTTGCTGAACCGGTCGGCTGGAGTGTCCAGGCCGATCGGCTCATGCCCAGGTTGAAACGACCGGTTCAAGGGTTGAACCGATCGACTCAACTGGTGCAACCGACCAGTTGGGAAAAGTCATGTCGGCAAGAATTTTCCTTTGGTTTCAAATTGCCCAATTCGATTGGGAATAACATTGGTATTCGATACCAATTGGGAACGAAACAAGGAAAGTCTTTTTGAGCCGGATTAGGACTATGAACCGATCGGTTCAGGGCACCAACCGATCGGTTGGAGTGCCCCAAACGATCGGCTCAGGTCCAACCGATCGGCTCAATGGCCGAACCGATCGGTTCAGTTGTGAACCGATCATTTCAAGTTGCGAACCGGTTGCTTTTTGTGGAAAATTCTCGAACCCTTCTACTCCTGCTTTAGTCCCGTATTGCCGGGCACAGAGAACCCTGTCCCATGACCCGCATATATATAGGGGTATTGGGGGCTTCTCAAGATACAACTCAGTGCAAGTTGATTGCTCTGCAAAGTTGTCGTTCTCTCTGGTTTTGGTAACCGAGAGAGAGCCTGAGCAAGTGCTTCCCGCAAAGGGAGGTGCAGCAAGGGAAGGACAACTGCAGTTGCAATTGACATCAAGAGAGTGTGTTGGCGACTAGTACGTCAACAGGAGGGTGCGACTCCTTCCACTTCCTTGTGGGACAAGGAGAGTGGAGTTCCGGGTGGTCCGTGTGGACTACTTCAGAGGCGGGAGGTCACTACCGCTCAGGAGGACAACTGTCATCTGACAGTCCGGTAGGAGGAGGAGTCTTCAGTCCCGGTGCGACCAGGAGCTGCACAGACACCGTCCAAGACCGGAGGTGAAGACCGCGCAAGGCGCGTGGTATTGTCGCCGAGCAAGCCTTGGGACAAGGTATGATTCACAAACCATCTTTCCTATAATATAGATGTTGACGCGATTCCTTTTGTTCTGGGTTTGGGGAGAATTTTTTTTGTTTCCGCTACTTCTCTGCCTCCTCTAAAACCCAATAGATGGATCTATGGTACATGGAACTACATGATTAGGGTCTCACTTGATTAGTTAATGCCAATTGGGTGAGATAAGGCTGCATCAATCAAGTTACATACAAACCCTAAAAGATCTATAAAAGCATGGGTATAGTGAAACTTTAGAAGATATAAACATATGAGATATAATTCTTATCACATCATCACATGATACCAATCCTTATCACATCAGGAATAGAATCACACCTCCATAAGGGTCAACTATGCCCAAATGTCACTGTGACCATCAAAACATTCCCTGTAAGAACATCATTATCTTTCCATGCCTTACCAAGGCTCATCAAACCATCACCATACATGTGACATATAAGTATGACATAACATTACATTTAAGAGATCATGATATTCATATGGTAACATATCAAGTTACAATCATTTAGAGAGTATTGCTCATCATACCAATCATACAAGGAAGCTAAGTATGATTTACCATCATCACTTATTTTAATTAGGGTTAGGTTCAACAAGATAAGTTCAATTAATGTTACAAATCACCACTCAAGGATAAACCCTAATTCTTAATATTTCCAACTAACCATGAATGCTTGAGATTAAACATCACCATCTGATTTCATAAAACTAAACTCATAACCCATACTGATAGGGTCAGAAAACGCATCGATCGTAGGTCATGAAAACATAGCGACCACATAGATCAGGAATCTCATCGACCACTAAGGTCAGGAATCCTTGGCGACCGCTAGGGTTAATATCCTTGGCGATCACTAAGAGTCTGAAATCTTCATTGACCACTAAGGGTCCAAAAACATCGTGACCACTAGGGTTAGAAGACATAGCAACCACTAGGGTTAGCTGTCTTAGGGACCACTAGGGTTAGATATCTTAGAGACCACTAGGTTTAGATATATTAGCAACCACTAGGGTTAGATATCTCATCGACCACTAGGGTTAGATATGCTAGCGAGCAACATGAGTTTAAAAGCTTGGTGACCATCTTGAGTTTAAAATCTCATAGAATACATGAATTCAAAACTTAGAGACCACATGAACTACAAAATCGTGGCTACTACTATGATTAAAAACTTAGCAACCATCATGAGCTACAAAATTCATCGACCACATAAGAGTAAAAATCTTGGCAACCACTCATGGTGTCAAAATCTTTGTGACCATCACAGAAATCAAATCGCATCGATAACATGAGTTCAAAACTTGGTGACCACATAGCGTCACACACATGTTCAAGATACATGGTACTGTATATAAGGAATAAACATGAATTGGGCTCAAAGGCATCTCAAGAAAGATTATCTACTCAAGATCTACCATCTAAGATCAACCCTAGGCAAAGGCAACATCTTTACACTTGGAACAACATTTTAAGGCAAGATCATGTACATGCAAGATAAGAGTAAGAAATAATTGTGGAGAAAGCTATATAACTCACCTTAGAGATGATGAAGAAGCTCCAAACAACAGCATAGATTGAGGAAATAAGGTAGGAACCCTAGCTTGAGCACTCCACTCGGCCAAGCTAGCTCCTTCTCCAAAAAGGAAGCAAACTCTAGGTCAAGAAAGCAAGATAGAAGTGTGCTTCAACCACTAGTTCATGCTCCACCATGTATCCAACCAAGAAGAAGAGAGGGGAAGGTAGGGCAGTAAGAAAAATGGAGGAAAATAGGGATATCTCACTTACCAAAACCAAGAGGCAAAGCAAGGAAGCACCAATGGCCTTAATAAGGGTAGATCCAAACCCTAGGTGCACATGCAAGCAAGATCAACCAACCTTATTCAATAGTGGCTCCTTCTTCTCCACCAAGCAAGGGGGACGAGCTACAAGTACAAGGAAGAAGAGAGAGAGGAATAGACGTGTAAAGAACTCATTTTCATAAAAGGAGGGAAGTATATATGGCTTAAGGTGAGAGAGATGAAAGGAGAGGTGCCTAGCCATGTATGCCATGTGTCTAAGGTCCAACCATATTTCCCATGCAACTAATATGACCACACAACACTTTGGTGACCAAGATGGACCTCATTCTTGGCGACCAAGTGGAGTCAGGAAACCCCATCGACTACCAAGATTCTTGGCGACCCAGATGGTCCACTTTCTTAGCGACCAAGATGATCAGAAAACCAAATGACCACCAACCTTAGAAATGTTGGCGACCAAGATGAGTTAGAAGTATCATTGACCAAAATCACTAAGTGGCCACATGAAACCTTGGCGACCGCCAACACTAGGTTGTCCATCAGGTCCAAACACTTAGGGTCAACCCCTAGGTTTAGGGCATTTATGAGAGCAAACTCTAATCTCACATAAGGCAGATGTCACCATTAAATCAAGGTGTAACAAGTCACCCCAAAGAACAACTATATAAAGAATGATATGAAAACATGTGAGGCACAACAAGCATATGTAAAATTTCAAGAAAAATCCTAGATTTGGGTAAATTGCATAATATCCCAAAGCAAGCACATATATGCATAACTTGCTCAAGCAGTTTCCAAACTAGAAACTTAATCTTGTAACATGACATCAAAGCACATATTAGGGTTTAATTAGGGTTTTAATCATCCAATTATGATAAACAAGCATGTTCAACCATAAAGCAATGTCAAGGGTCTTACAACCATAAAGCCCTAACAAGGATTTTGCTCCCAAAATTCTACACAAACAAAGATGGGTACTTCCTACGCATCTCATCCTATAACTCCCACGTGGCTTCCTACACACCATGGTGATGCCAGAAAACTACACTAAGGATATATCCTTCTTCTTCAACTTCTTCAATCTCCTATCCATGATCAACATAGGACCCTCAACATATGACATGTCCCCTTCCAACTCAACCTCCACTAGATGCAACATTTGCTCTGTATCAGGATGACACTTCCTCAACATGGAGACATTATACAACCTGTGTAACTATAGCAATGACTCCAACTTGTACACCACCTTCCCAACACGTGCCAAGATAGGGTATGGTCCCATAAACTTGGGGGACAACTTACCCTTCTTTCCAAACCTCAACACACCTTTCCAAGGGGAAACCTTGAGGTACACACAATATCCCACTTAGAGCTCCAATGGTCTACATCGATTATTAACATATGACTTTTGTCTATCCTGGGCTGCCTTCAACTATTGTTGTATCACCTTGATATTCTCTATAGTTTGATGTACGGATTCATGACCCCAAAGATGATACTCACCTGTCTCATACCAATAAAAAGGCAACCGACAACTCCTCCCATACAACGCTTCATACAATGACATGTCTATACTTCTATGATAACTATTGTTGTATGCAAACTCTATCAAAATCATATTTACATCCCAATTTCCAAGACACTGAAAAACACAAGCCCTAAAAAAATCCTCTAAAGTTTGAATGGTCCTCTCATACTATCCATCTGTCTGTGGATGAAAAGTCATACTAAACCTCAATTGTGTCCCTATAGCTGCATGCAGACGTTCCCAAAATTGACTTGTAAATTGTGGACCTCTATCAGATACTATGGTAACTAGAATACCATACAGACAAATTATCTCATCAACATATATTTGTGCCAGCTTCTCTTCTATATATGTCATCTTGACAGGAATGAAGTAAGCTGAATTGGTCAACCATTAGACTATCACCCAAATGGAATCATGACCTTTTGAATGTCCTATGAAGACCAACCACAAAGTTCAAGTAATATGATCCCTTTTTCACTTTAGTATTGGCAAAGGTTGCAATGTCCCAACAAGCTTCTAATGCTCTACCTTGACCTACTGACAAACTGGACACTTGGCAATGAAATATGCCACATCAAGCTTCAGACCTGGTAACTAGTATAGATCCTTTAGACTATGGTACATCATCATATTGCCAGGGTGCATCACATACACTGAGGAATGAGCCTCCTCAACAACCATTTTCCTCAGGCCAACAACATCTGGAACCACTATCCTATTGTGAAAGAAAATTATCCCATGATCAGACTCATGAAGCCATCATACTTCTTACTGTCATACTTTGAGCTGATATTCTATATCAGAAAATCACTCTTTTGAGTGTCTCATATCTGTTGTATCAAGGTAGGCTTGACCTGTAACTATTCTAGGAATCCTTCTAATAGGGAACATCCAACTATATGTTCTTCTAGCAAAGCAACACTAACATGCCCTGCTTGTGATACTCCATAGAATGAAACTGTGCCTTGTCTACAACTGATGACAAAGATGACTTCCCACTCAACGTTTAGTACACCACATTTGCATTCCTTGGATGGTAGTCTATCATGCAATCATAGTTGTTGATGAAAATGATGACTTAATTCATCTCCTCAGCCTCATGTCCAGCTTCTACTTTGAGAAGATATATTGAGGGTTCTTATGGTCGGTGAAAATGTGACACTTCTCTTCATATAGATAGTGCCTCTAAATCTTCAAGGCATGGACCACTACTACTATCTCCAGATCATGTGTTAGGTAGTTCTCCCTATGTTTCTTAACATGTCACAAAGCAAAAGAAATCATGTTCTTGTCATGCATCAACACACATCCCAAACCATTCTTCAAAGAATCACATAAGATGATGTAACTGTTCCCTTGCTCTAGCATAATTAACACCAGTGCACCGGTCACCTTCTCCTTCAACAAATAGAAAGAATGTTGACACTCGTCATCCCAAACAAAAGGAACACCTTTCCTAGTCAACATGATTAGGGAAATGCTAGTACATTCGAATTCTTGATGAATCTGATGTAGTAACCAACCAAATCTAGGAAAATTCAGACCTCAGTTGGTGTCTTGGGTTGCTCCCACTCCAACATTAACTCAAATTTATTCAGGTCTACACAAACACCCTTGGCCGATATGATGTGACCCAGAAAAGATAACTTGGTCAACCATAACTCACACTTGTTGAACTTGGCATACAATCAGTGTTGCCTCAACAACATCAATGCTTTGCGAAGGTGCTACTCATGTTGTTGTCTATCCTTAGAGTATATCAAGATATTGTCAATGAACACAACCATGAACTGATCCAAATATAGTGTAAACATTGTGTTTATCAGATCCATGAAAGTTTTTAGTGTGTTGGTTATCCCAAACAACATAACCACAAACTCTTAGTGACCATACCTAGTCCTAAAAGTAGTCTTAGGTATATCATCAGCCTTGATCCTCAGTCGATGATATTCTAATTCAGATATATCTTGGAGAACAGTATAGCACTTCTCAACTCATCAAACAAATCATCAATCCTAGGAAACATGTACATGTTCTTCATTGTAACCCTATTTAATTTCCAGTACTCTATGCAGATTCTCATGGAACCATGCTTCTTCTTCACAAACAACATGGGATCACCCCAAGGGGAAGTACTTGGTTTGCTGAAACCCTTCTTCAACAACTCCTAGAACTATTTCTTCAACTCTTTCATCTCTGCTGGTGCCATCCTGTAGGATAATTGTGCTATTGGTTGTGTTCTAGGAACAATATTGATTTCAAAATCAATCTCTTTAGGAGGGGGAACACCGGGAAACAGTTCAGGAAAGACATCCTCAAACTCTTGCACTATCAACACCTCTTGGATACTAGGACCTCTCCTCTTGGTATCCATAACATGTGCCAAGAAAGCCTCACACCCCTGTCTCATCAACCTCTCCTCTATCATAACTGACACCAAACATGTAGGGAGAATCTTCCTATCTCCATGGAAGACCCACAAAACATCTCCCTCATAGGACGTCACCACCTTGGAGATACAGTCCAAAACAACCTTGTACTTCTTCAAGGTATATATCCTTGAGAATAAATCTAGTGCATGTGTGTCAAGTGGCATCATGTCCACTTGAATGTTGCATCCTGAAAAGGAAAGAGCGCAATATGGAAATACATCCCATAACTCAACAGAACCAACAAGAGGGGTTTCAAGTAAAAGGCTATCAGATCTACTACAAACAAACAGATTACAACTACTTATCACCTCTCTAGTGATAAAAGAGTGTGTTTAACGTGGTTCAACCAAAACATATACAAAAGGAGAAGAAGATAAGTCAGAATGAAAAAGTTCCATCTGACCTATCATGACCCATGGATTACCACTCCCTCTGGCTGACTCATAGCATAGAACCTAGTTGTTTCCTATTGTCATCCTCTTCCTCTACCTTGCGGTCTAGAAGATCCTACCTGTAATGCCTGATTGCATCCTCTACCATCACTAATGTTGTATTGCTACTACTGTGAACCTCGCTGACTCTACCTTGGATATTATGTCACTTCTTCATCCTTCATAGGGCATGTCCACCTCATATGCCCTACTTTCCCACACTTATTACAAGCCCTTGATTCATATTGTGGTCTAGATGGCCCTATAACTAACACAGATGTTGCACTGTGTGCTCCTGCCAGTGGAAAGTTGTGATCTCTACCCTTGCTGAGGGACCACTCTGACGATACTCCTAATCTTAGTTGTGACTGTGGTAATGAGAACCTTGGCTTCTTAAAGGTGCCCGAGGACTATACTTGGAATTAAATTGGCCTCTTCTTAGCATTGGCTTCACGCTTCTTAATAGTACACCTCTCGATCCTCCTCATAGACTCCACAAAGGTAGAGAACCTCTCTCTATTCTCCAAAGCAGACACTATCATAGAGAAATCCTTGCTTAGACCCTTCTCAAACCTACAAATCCTCTCCTTCTCTGTCATTTCCATATGAGGAGAAAAACTTAAAACCTCCATAAAATTCACCTCATACTCATTGATGGACATCAAACTCTGACACAACTTCTCAAACTACATTGTTTTCTCATCTAGATGCGTCTCTAGGAAGTAATGGCTCACAAACTCACACGAAAACTCTTCTTATCCCTCATCATCTCCTGGTATCTTATCTTCTTCTATGGCCCACCAATGGTCATCACTTCCCTTAAACATGTAAAGAACATGCTTTACCTTGTCTCTGGGATATTCAAGATCTTGAACGCCTTCTCAAGATCGGTCAAGCACATTTCTGCATCGGTTGGGTCTAGTATACCCATGTACTTGATCGCTCCCACACGCCAAAACCTCTCAAATGTCTTCCCGAAACCCTGAGATTCCACATTAGGGATAGTTTTCCTAGCTTGAGGTATGAGCACCCTATCCACTAAGTGTGTAATCATCACCATGAGCTGTCCAAACATGGATTGGAAAGTAGGATTTACCATAGTTGTAGGGTCGATTGAGGCATCATGGGTTGTTCTATCCCATCACTACCACTCTACCATCATGTCCCAGCCTCCTACCGCCACCTCTTGGTGTGACACAACTACTCTCTACATGCTCTTCACGTTCTCCTTACATATCTGCATTAGCATAAGCTATGATCAGATATGTTGGATTGCATAAGAACATACACAAAAACTAAGTCATATGTAATTGTAGACTCAGCAAACCTAAGGCTCTAATACCAAAGAAATTGTGATGCCCAGTCATGCTAAACAAGAACACTAAAAAAGCAAGTGATCAATGACTAATTAATCACATAACCAGAAAAGAGGATAAATTTAAATTTATTCAAACATTGCCATCATGTTCAGAAATATTTACATAAGGGTCCAACAACTTGCATATCAACACCTACAATATCAGGTATTTACATGTATTTCAGTGGAATCAGCCACAACCTACATACAAAAGCATTTGTTTCACATATACATGCTATATAGAAACATTGACACACTGCCAAAAGCTTTATTAGATATACATATCATCTACAAAACATCCCCTACCTAGACCTGAGAGTACTAGGATGACTCTAGGACACACTATCTACTAGCTAACCTTCTTTCCCTACTGCTCTTCCTCACCACCATGATCCTGACAACATCAATGATGACCACCTAAGAAAAAGATGTGATGACCCCCAAGGTGAGACTAAAGTCCCAATGAAGGATATAACTCTCAGAAATGGTGATTGATTACAACGTGATATATTATTAAACAAAACAGATTGAGCAAGTTAAACAGATAGGCATAACAACAAGCATGATTAACAAGTATATAAAGAAAAAGATAAGAATATCATTTACTAAACATATGACTTATCATACTGCATTATATAACAACTTAAGAAGCACATGAACCAAGGCAAGGGTTAAAAATCAATGTGAATCATGTTTAACCCTAAGCAGATAAGCTACATGGCTGGATTACATCTTTTATTAAGCCCCCTGGAGTTTGAGGTATACCATTCGGACTCTAACTGACCACTACTAAGTCAAAATCAGTTCCATACAAGATTTAGGAGAGTTGGAGTCCTAAGATCTCATCCTCCCTTGGTCAATACGAGTCAGGCACATCAACTTATATAGTCAAGCTGCAAAACAACCTTGTCCGCCCTTGGTATATAGGTCATGATACTAGTAACTTGGGTATACAAACCCTAACATCTGAGGTACAACCGCAGTTGTCCTCAAGCACACACCACACACACACACACACACACACACACACACACACACACACACACACACACACACACACACACACACATATATATATATATATATATATATATATATATATATATATATATATATATATATATATATATATATATATATATATAAGTATCCAAGATACGACCGCAACCATTATCTTTCTGGGGTATGACTGTAGTCATCCTCAAATAAACATGCATATATAGTCAATAATATATGACTCCAAGCTTCCAATAGAGGAATACTTGTTTCACCATCCAACAAGTCCTAACACTGGAAAGGATCTAGGACACAAGGTACTACATGATTAGTATTTCACTTGATTAGTTAATGCCAATTGAGTGAGTTAAGGATGCATCAATCAAGTTACATACAAACCCTAAAAGCATTTTACAAAAGCATGGGTATAGGTCACTAATACCATCACGTCATTCCTAGTAATAGCATCATTATCTTTCCATGCCTTACAAAGTATCATCAAACCATCACCATACATGTGACATATAAGTCTCACATAACATTGCATTTAAGAGATCATGATATTCATAAGGCAAAATATTAGGTTTACAATCATTTAGAGAATACTGCTCATCACACCAATCATACAAGGAAGCTAAGTATGATTTACTATCATCACTTATTTGTATTAGGGTTAGTTTCAACAAGATAAGTTGAATTAATGTTACAAATCACCATTGAAGGATAAACCCTAATTATTAATATTTCCAAAAGATCATGAATGCATATGGTAAACATCACCATTTGATTTCATACAACTAAACTCATAACCCATACTCATAGGATCAAATAACCCATCGATCATAGGTCAGGAAAACATAGATACCACATGGATCAGAAATCTCATCGACCACTAAGGTTAGGAATCCTTGGAGACTGCTAGGGTGAAGATCCTTGGTGACCACTAAGAGTCCAAAATTTTGATCTACCACTAAGGGTCCAAATACATAACGACCACTAGGGTTAGAAGACATAGATACCACTAGGGTTATCTGTATTAGTGACCACTAGGGTTAGATATCTTAGCGACCACTAGGGTTATCTATCTCATCAGGCACTAGGGTTAGAGATCTTAGAGATCAACATGAGTTCAAAAACTTGGCGACCATCTTAAGTTTAAATCTCATCATCCACATGAATTCAAAACATGGAGACCACATGTACTATAAAATTTTGTCAACCACTATCGATTAAAACTTGGCAACTATTGTGAGGTACAAAAATTCATTGACCACATAAGAGTAAAATCTTAGCGACCATTCATGATGTCAAAATCTTGGCAACCATCATAGAAATCAAATTTCATCAACCACATGAGTTCAAAACTTGGTGACCACATAGCATCACACACGTGTGGAAGATCTAGGGTTCTATCTTTAAGGAAGAAACATGCATCAGGTTTAGAGGTATGTCAAGAATGATTATCTACTCAAGATCTACCATCTAAGCTCAAACCTAGGCAAAGGTAACATCTTTCTACTTGGAACAACATTTTGGGACAAGATCATGTACATGCAAGATAAGAGTAAGCAATAACTATGGAAAAAGTTATATAACTCATCTTAGAGATGATGAAGATGATCCAGACAGGGAAAGAAGGTAGGAACCCTATCTTGAGCACTCAACTCATCCAAACTAGCTCCTTATTCAAAAAGGAAGCAAAACCTAGGTCCAAGAAGAAAGAACAAAGTGTTCTTAAACCACTAGTTCAAGCTCCACCATGGATCCAACCAAGAAGAAGAGAGGGGAAGGTAGGACAGTAAGAAAAAGCAAGGAAAAGAGGGAGATATCACTTACAAGACCAATAAACAAATCAAGTAAGAACCAAACAACCTCAACAAGGGTAGATCTAAACCCTAGGTGCATATGCAAGAAAGATCAGACAAGATTCTTAAACATTATTTCCTTCTTCTCCACCAAGCAAGGGGGACGAGCTATGAGCATAAGGAAGAAGAGAGAGGGCTAACTGTGTAATGAGCTTGTTTGTAGCCATGCATGACATTTGTCTAAGGTCCAAACATCTTGCCCATGAAACTAAGATGACCACACAAAACTTTGGCAACCAAGATGGACCTCAATCTTGGCGACCAAGAGGAGTCAAGAAACCCCACGAATGCCAAGAATTTTGGTTACCCAGATGGTCCATTTTCTTGGCGACCAAGGTGATCATAAAAACAAACAACTGCCAACCCTAAAAATGTCAGAGACCAAGATGAGTTATAAGTTTAATCAACACCAACACTAGGTGACCACATGGAACCTTGGTGACCACCAACACAAGGTTGTCCAAACACTTAGGTTCAACCCTAGGGTTAGGGCATCTGTAATGACCCCACCTCCTAGTAACCTGTAATTAAGGGAGACCAAGAGGTCAGAGCCGATATCCCAATTTCCAGATCAAAGGTTTGACAAATAATCAATAATAGTTATCAAATTCTACCAAACTAAACTGAAAGGCTGTAATAAAATTAAACTTTTCATACCTTTTTCAAAAACTTGGATATATATTTCTATCCACATGGAGTCTATTATAACTAATCATCCTTTGAACTTCAATTCATATTCAATTCCACATATGTCACTTTACTATTTGTTCTTTTCACTTGTACCTAAAATGCCGAAAAACAAAACGTCGGTCAACATAAAGCAGGTATGTGGGGGAAACAATAATTGCGCAACTATGATAACAATGTAGTCATCCAATTATCATTTAACAGCCAAGATTACATCTTAAGCAATACTACTCAATCCTTACCTATCCCCTATCTCTGTGTTGTCCCTGTAGTGGACTTGGATACTACCTCTCTCTATGGTAGATCATTACCCCCATGGCCCTACCTCACAGGTAGCCAATACTTAGGGTTTTAGAGTCACATGGCCCTACCCAAAGGTAGCCCAATCCCTGACTCAAGGTGACTTGATGGACCTACCCCATTGGTAGCCATGTACTAAGTCATCTAATGACCTGATGGACCTACCCCATAGGTAGCCATGTACTAGGTCAAACCATTAAGCCACAGAGGGGACTGGGATCTGAGTTAGTAGGCACATATATTAAGTGATATTCATATCCACATTATAATTTGCAAGAATTAAATACATCCAACAGTTTAATTCAAGTCACCGATAAAAACCTTGAAAATCCTCGAAAAACTAATTCGGGATATTCATAAGTGTAACCACATACCTAATCTGATGATTTGAGATAGAAATATTCCATGCAAGTAAGAAATCCAAGAAAGCAAGCACACACAACAAGATCCTAAAATAATCATACAATTGTCCTTTTATTACTCATGTCATCAAGATCTATTAAACCTAGCTCGCTTCCTAGGGTTTCTAGTCCACTTTTAGGGTTTCCATTGCAATTAGGGTTTCCCTTCATCTTTTACTATTTTAAACCCTAATTTTATACAATTACTCACCAACCTTAATTATCTCATGTATTCTTCATGAAAGATATTAAGGTTATCTTTTTACCATTAACATGTTAATATCAACTTTAATCATCCATTAAACTCTACTAATTACATTAATCATCACAAAAAAGGGTTTCTTAATCATTAAAGCATTAAAGTTGATAACTTCCATTAATTTTAGAATTTAAAAAGGAATTAGCATTCAAATATATTTTTAATGAATTCCTCTCGTTTTTTTGAGCAAAATGCATATATTATTTGCTATCATCGGAGTTACAAATAAGGAGATAAGATTATTGTAAAATTAACTCACCAGAGCCAATCAGAGGGCGCCACGGCTTCTCTATCATGCAACGTTGCCTGCAGCTTGAAAACATTTCGAATTTACGTCCTTGCCCTTGGTTAAGGTTGTTAGCTCTTTAGCCCGCGGAGGGGCAAACCCATCTATCGACCCCAATGGTCATTTTCCTCCTCGCAACCCTAGCAGCGCCGCAATCTGCAGCACTTCGGAGGTCCGTCCTACCTTCCTAGGGGCTCGAGGACCGCCACCAGAGGGTGCCCTAGCCCCGCCACCTTCCGTTGCGCCTGGGGTGCCACCCAGCTTGCGGCCTAACTGGCTTAACTGAAGAGCACGACGCCTGCAACTTACAGATGACTTACATCCATCTAGCGGATGTGGCACAAGTTCCAGTGCATGAAAAGATGGCCTCGCTCTTCTGGTGTTGTGGTGGGAGCATTGGGCTTCCAACACACCTCCTTTGCGTCCCCTTATTGCTCCAGAATAGAGCCACACTCAAGGGTTAGGGTTTGTATGCAAAGAACAACAAGAAGAAGAAGAAAGAAAGAAGGATGTACATAATCCTCTTGGATTTGGCCAAGGCTGCTACCCCTTATATAGGGGAGGGTATCCACACCCCAGACTACTTTCCCACGAAGCAACCAAGTCCTTTTCCAACTTGGAATCATATTCCTTCATGAAGAAGGAATCTTCTCTCTCTAAAAAGAAACTCTTTGATATTCTTTACTCCTTAGATATTAGAATTTAGAAAATCACCTCTTTTATTTTCTTAGTACTTGCCCTTTTAATCATTGGTCACGAAATTATATTTGATTTTAATAGAAAATACCACCTCTTTAACAATACCACAAAATTTATTCATTATGCATCATAGTATCCTCTTATTTTGCATTATTGGTATTTTCTCTTTCCTCTTTCTTCATTGGGGCTCCTTGGACCCCAAGAAACTCTAAGATTTCGAAATTCCTTTTTAAGGATACTTATTATCCTTCTAGATGCATCTATATTCATTATTCCTCATTATCATGTTTATTTCTTATTAAAATATCTCTTTTTGAGGATTTCTCTTTATCTTTCTTTTTATTTTCCTCATTGGCATTCCTTTTATCCCAAGAAACCATGTGGATTCGAAATCCACCAAAGATAACTAAAAAATACCTCTTTCCACTTATTTCCTATATTTTATCATTATTTTTAATTTCTTCTTAATAAATAAATATTTAATTGGTCTTTTCTTTTCTTATTGCATTCTCTTTGCAACTTTGGACTCCTTGTAACCCAAGAGGCACGAAATTCACCTTTGGATTAAATTCTTTTGCCTTCTAGAGGTTTCTACATTTTTCTTTTCTCCATTTCTTATTAATAATGGAGTTCTTCCTTTTGTCTTTTCCTTGATATTGGGCCCAATAGCCAATAAATCCCACAAAACAACTAACAAGGCTATTGTAAACGAAATGATTCAAAACAAATTATATCATTATTTGTTCAAATATCTTTAATATAAGTAATTACATTTCTCACCAAATGAACCAAAAAATTGGGGTTGTAACAGCATCTATGAGTGCAAACCCTAATCTCACACAAGGCTAGATGTCACCATTAAACCAAGGTGTAATAAGGTGCCTCAAAGCATAACTATATCAAGCATGATATGAAAACATGTGAGGCACAACAAGCATGTGCCAAATTGCAAGAAAAACCCTAGATATGGGTAAACTTCATAAAGCCCGAAATAAGCACATATATGCATAACTTGCTCAAACAATGTCCAAACTAGACCAAACTTGAAAATTGACCTTGTCACGTGATATCAAAGAACAATTTAGGGGTTAATTAGGGTTTTGAGCATCCAATTATGATAAACAATCATGCTCAACCATAAAACAAGGCAAGGGGTCTTCTAATGTTAGTAATTGAGAATAATCTCCTGCAGAGATTAAGCATGCTAACTAGTGATACTCCAAGTGGCAATTTGTGTAAGGAACACCCTATTCCGATATTCAAAAGGTGACTAGTGGCCGCATGTGGTAATTTGATTCATTATATAGAGCATGCAATGTGCATGAGTGGTTAGGGGTGTGTAATGGTACTTACAAGTGGTTTGGTAACCTTAATGACCTAAGTCTTAGCTAAGAAAGTTTTATTGTGGTTGTAGGCCAATTTCCTAAGGTGAAGTGTCACCTTCTCTAAGAGTTGTAGCTAAGATCATTTATGGAATAAGGTCTCCCACTTATTAATATTTATAAAATAAATACACAAAATACCAATATATTTTATTTATGTTTCATTGTCCTTTTACCAGTCTATTTTCTTTTAACATAGTTGTCATATGAATAAATGATTAAGAATGCAACTCAATTAAATAAAAAATGTATCTTTCTTCTATATTTTCTTCTATCTGTCATATTTAGACAACTATATAACACTCTTTCTCACATTTGGGCTATGGCAAATCTTTCTTGCCATAGGCTATTTGTGGATGCATGTATATGCATGTATCTTATCAATGACTAACTTAAGAGATCCTGGAAGTAAAATCAAGACCATAATTAGTTTTTTTTTGTAATTTTGTAGACCTATGGGTCTGGGTTACATATGTACACACTTTCTTTCAAAAAATGCTTGTGTAATTGACTATTTATCAATATAGTTTTGGGTTTAATCTTTTAGTGGTCTTGATATTTAAATTCTACAACCCTCATAAATAAGTTGATGTATTATTTCATTGGTTTCAAGGATGTTTTATCATGTTATGCTCCACTTTACTCTTCATCAATGTTTTAAATAGTATGTGAATGTTGGTCCATATGTATATGTAGACTGCTCCAAGTTGTATAGGTTGAGTCATCATTCGATTCACTCTCAAAATTATGCTATATCCAATCATAGTACACCATTGTATTGAATTTTGATTCATTTTGTGATTCAATACTATTATTGGTGTGACTGAATAATGGTACATGTTGTTATTGAGTAGTGTTTCATGTTTTTGTTGAATCAAGGTTGGTTAAATTTTGATTTAGGTCTACTTGAAAACTGATTCTAGAACCATGATATGCTAGTAATGTTTATAATGAACACATTTTTACCAAAAAGAAGAATCTAGAATGGGTGAGTAGACTACCTTGAAAAAAATAAAAACATATAATAATAAAAACATTATCTACAACTTTCTAGGTAATGTAATCAAGAACGAGAAGTAATAAGAAAATCAGTGACAATAATACACATGTGTAATATGATGTATAGTTTGTAAAATCCTATGCCCATCCCCAATTGGCTTTAAAAGAACTAGGATTTTAAGTCCACTTCATTGAATTGAAGTAATCACAATAAAAAATTATGAAATCTAAAATTGAATCAAATATCATGTTTGATCTTGATTGTGGGATCACCATCTTGTTTCTTTTGCAAACATACTCGGGAAACTACCATCTTCTCTTTTTCCCATGAACGATAGAAGGAAAATACCAATATTCTTTACATCGTCCTAGAATATCACTACTCAAGGACTCATTTCTAATTTGGGCACCAATAAATTTCCTCTTTGTTATCTTGTAGAACATGTAGCTGCATTCTCACCAAAAAGCAAAAGAGATGGGAAGATGAGAGTATGATTGAAAGCACAAAGGCTAAATGACATAGTAATTTATAAAATGATGGAAAATATCTAGAATAGGAGAAGCTCATTTCTTGAGCACTAAATGGAGTATGATAGTGATATCAAAAAAATCAAATTGATTACAACAAAATTCTACTTCAAGAGTGTAATACCCAGAACCTAGCTTAACCTTAGTGTTGCTTTGTTGTCCTAATTTATTGGTTAATGGAAGCTTAATCTTGTTTCTTGAATTTGGTATAACCCTAATCCGATAATGATATAATGCATATGATTTTCCTTATCTTGTGACACATATGTGATATGGGTTCTTTAGAGCTTAACACCTATGCGTATAGCCTTGATATGGTTTGTTATCTTTGAACAAGGATTGGACATTGACCTTGGTTTTTGGCCAGTTGTCTCAAAAACACAACAAAATTCATATGAACTTGGGATGGATTCATGAAGGTGGTGAACCAAGCTAGGATAAGAGAGAGAGAATAACAGGTAGGTCGGGTGGCTGGATGGTGAGTAGTTGAGCGATATTATTATCTTTATTGCAGCAACTGAATGCATGCAACCATGCAACCCCAGTAGTAGATTTCTCACCTTGAAGTCTGTGTGGCACTATGTTATACATTTTTTGGTATATTATCTTTGTATACTTAACACTTTACTAGATACATCTAAATACAGATTCTTGACTTAGTAGGAAAATGTATAAAAATATGATTTTGGTCGAGTCAGACATCATAATGTAGAATTTTTTAAAAATATATATTATTGTGACTTGTATTATATATAAAAAAAATTCCTGATTGTAATCACTATCCCGAATTGTATTTATTCTCGTTGATGATACTTTTTGGTAGTGCAAAGACCATTAATCAATATTGTATTTATATTTGCAGCAAAATGTGATTATGTCATCTGGAAATGGACGGAAAATAGAATTCAAAAAGAGTTTTTTTATGTGGAAAGGAGATAAATGCAAGTGGTTGGATGGTGGATGATTGAGTGACATTATTGTATTTATTGCAGCAACTGCATGCATGTAGCCATGCAGCCGCAATAGCAAATTTCTCACCTTGAAGTCTGCTTTGCTATGTGCTAAACATTTTTTAGTGTTTTGTCTTTGTATACTTGGCACTGTACTGGACACATTTAAGTACTGATTTTTTGACTTTTTAGAAAAAAAAATATGATTTTGGTTGAGTCAAACATCATATGTAGTCCGAAAGTGTGGAGGGAAAATATTTTTATTTTTTAAAACAAAATGCATTGTGCTAGTTTATTCTCGGTCCATTTATTGATAATTTTCGATACTTCCTTGGACAAAATTGAGTACTATTTTTGGACTTAGCAATGAAATGGAGTAAAATACTTATGGTCAGATGAGGTATTATATGGACTGAGAAGTGGATGGAAAACAAAGGAAAATAATATATTTTGAATTTTGAATGGGTTGTTTATTCATGAAAAAGGGATAAATGCAATTAGTTTGGTAGTAGGTTGTTGGATGGTGTAAATATATTTATTGTAGGTTGTTGGATGACATAATTATATTTGTTGTAGCTCTATATACATGCAACAGCCGCATTAGCCGATCTTTTGCCTAATAAGTTGTGTCATGCAATGCTAAAAATGGTTGTGCGTAGTTGCACATCAATCCATATATTTGTCTTTGTGACATGACCACTAGTTTCCAAACTTATTCATCTTCCTAGCAGTAGTATATGAGATTATGGGCGATGAGAAGGAGACAACCTAGCGTCAACTTCCGTTTCATGGAATCAACATCGAGTCTCTATTTAACCGAGATAAACATCCACATCATCCATTTTCTTTTCTATTTCCTTTCCCTTCTAAGCATATACACGACGAACAATAGACACATAGAGAATCACTTGCTTGTCTCCCACTTACGCTATGTTTGGTACAAGGTGATAAAATTGATGGTGATGGTGATAGTGATGGTGATGGTGATAGGGATAGTGATGGTGATAGGGAAATCATTAAAATATGTTGTTTGATAATATGTACATTGTGATAGGGATGGTGATGGTCAGTGGCAGAGCCAGAAAATTTGGTCAAGGGGGGCATTACTAGTGTAGAGCCTGAACTGAACTGGAGATATTAGGTAGGGCACAATAGATATTTTTCCATTAAATTCCAGCCAATTTAAACTTGATTAATGGTAAATCTGGAATCCTGGGTAGGACATGTGCCCATCCAGGCCTCCATGTGGCTACGCCACTGGTGATGGTGAAAAACTTAAAAATGTTGTTTGTTACATGGTTATAGTGATGGGGAGGGAATTTTTTTTTATAAAAAACACCCTACACAAGTAAGAATCATATTTATTAGAACTTTTTTTTACACATTTGTCTAAATAAGTAGTGGAGTCTTGAAAGAAACTTCTTTCACCATGATTCATCATGATTTTTCATGGGGACAAAAATAGATCAAAATTCACCATAGATTCACCATGAGTTCACCATGATTCTCTATCACCATGACAAACAAATAACATTTTTGTTTCACCATCATTCCCTATCATCATGATTCACCACATAACAAACGTAGCCTTACGGCTCACCAAATATAGATACACGATGAACATCGTCATTTGCTTCCTCATTTCTCTACTCCTATCGCACCTGCTCCTTCTGCCGGCCGCCCTAGTAGTTGAGTTAATGAACTGTGTGGACCGAATTGATGCCCTATGTTGGGGAAATCTGCTCACCGAAACTGCTCATCTACTTCACCGTCAAAGGGGTCGTAGAGATAGGGGATACGCGAACGACCAGAAGACACGATAAAACTAAAGGAAGGGGGAAGTGGATTGATGTACAACAAATGGAAGAAATAAGATATCGAGTTCGTTTGGGACACCGACAGTTCGGCGGCATGACAAGTTAACAGGTCAGGTAAGTTGTTGTATGGACTAATTAACTGCTAAAAATACACTTTATGTGCCACAACAATTTCTTACGGCAGAAAATGATGTTACCTTGCCGCCAGTTAACTTACCCACAGCAAACAAGTTGGATGCCAAGCGCAGCCATCGAGTAGTCAAATGGAAGGAAAATTAGGAAAGCACACGATGATGTGTGAAATCAGAAAGTGACCGTATTTAATCAAATTGAAAAGATGGGGGAAGACATCCGTAGATCCTTAGGCCGCACTAGATCGACACACGCGTTCGCGCGCGCACACACACACACACACACACACACACACACACACACACACACACATATATATATATATATATATATATATATATATATATATATATATATATATATATATATATATATATATATATATAGAGAGAGAGAGAGAGAGAGAGAGAGAGAGAGAGGCTAGAATACACTCGAGTGTACAGATCGCACAGATACACTCAAGTATGTTTGCATATCTAGACTATTTTTTGTAAGATATAAACCATTAATCTCATTGTCATACAATAATTAGGCTACATACAAATTTTGAGCCTATTTGGACGAGTGTAAGTCACTCATCCGAGGGCAACAAAATCGACGCGCGAAACTAATTTGAAATACATAATTTTCAATGTGCTCAAATTTTGCATATCAACTATTTAGAAGATGTTTAAGAAATCAATGGATTAGATTTTTGAAAAAGATATTGCATCATGAAAAACTATTTGAGTGTATTTTAGCCTGACAAATATATATATATATATATATATATATATATATATATATATATAGTCAGGCTAGAATACACTCGAGTGTACGGATCGTACGGATACACTCAAGTGTGTTTGCATATCAAGACTATTTTTTGCAAAATGTAAATTGTTGATCTTCATTGTCATACAATAATTAGGCAACATACACATTTTGAGCCCATTTGGATGAGTGTAAGTCACTCATCCGAGGGCAACAAAATCGACGCACAAAACTAATTTGAAATGTATAATTTTTGCGGTCTTCATAACATGAGCTATACATATCCAAATGGGTTCAAATTTTATATACGAGCTGTTCACGAGATGAATAAGAAGATCAATGGATTAGATTTTAAAAAAAATATTGCATCATGAAAAACTACTTGAGTGTATTCCGCTCCGGATACACTCGAGTGTATTCTAGCCTGACTATATATATATATATATATATATATATAATTGCATGTGCCCCTATGGGTGTATAAAATTTTGAAATGTAAAAAAGAATGTATTATATATATATATATATATATTTGTATATATTAAAGTCATGTATTTTTTTTTCTTTTTTGCATATTATTAAAGGCGTAGAAAGTGTTAATGTGTCTATAATTTCTCGATAATAGAAACTAGAAAATATACAACATATAATACAAGAAAATACATAGAATACGAGAATATTAAAAGAAGCAACTTTTCATCTTCAAGATTCACATACCTTGATGTTTTACTTTCTACAATTATTGTTATTTCATTATTTTAGGTTGTATGAACATGCTAGTAAATATATACTATTTTGTAATTATTAGAAAGAATACATATAGTAACACAATGTGTTTCATGAGGTAAGTTGAAAGCTTAAAAGTTGTGAAAATGTTTTGGATCAATATTGTAGTTTAAAATGTCAAACTATATAGTATATGTTTATATATTTTATTCAAGATCTTGGAAAATAGGAAATAAGATTCAATCACGCCATGAGAAATAATATGATATTATTCGTTGGAAAGGAAATTACAACAGTTGTTAATCAACCATAAATGAGCAATATAATAGTACATACTTAAATATTAAATAGGCATATAAGATATTGGTGGTAATGCCTTAATAAAATCATAAAATTGGATATATGAAACAAAAAATTAAACTATATTCAAGATTTTTTTTGTTATATATAGACGTGGCATGGAGTGTATTATATTTGGTACTTGCATAGGTTTCATTAACTTATTCTGTTTTTCATTCTTTATGACATGATGGATATTTAATAAAGGTTATATGTGCATTGATAACATATATGTTATTTACAAAAAGAAATAAGATGACGATGTCTATGTTTCCTATGAAACAAGTTGTGAGTGTGATGACAGGTAATACAATTACTATACTGATATCACTTACAAAAGTGTAGTACAAATATACTATCAAATTTAGATATATTTTAATTTAAATATACCACTTGAATAACGAATTATGAAGTTAACATAATTAGAGAGAGAACATGCGGTGTGAGTTACCTAGCGGCCCCAAACAAGGGCTTTCTATCCTCTATGCTCGATATATTTGGTTAGAAATGACCGGGTTCTTTGAAACCTTCTTTACACTACACGTTTTTACTACAAGCTTTTGGCATCTTAATACAAGTGCATAGATGATCCCGTGCTGTGTAAGATAATTGATTTGTTCAATAAGATATTTTACAGTTGAGGTTCCTAACATGTCATATAAATCTATTCCAGTTCAGTAATGTTTGATGATAATAACGCTGTCTGGTATTGCCAAATCTATATGGATAAGATATTTAATTTTAGACACCTAAATCAAAAAGTACTCAACGTAACGCACAAACAACACCCCCACCATCCTAACTTTTTTTATGGTTTTGATAGGGTCAAGTGATTTACATGAAAAAGTAACAAAATTTTACCTATTATATTATCACATCTAAATGAAGGATACAAAAATCATATGGCACCTATCTACAAAATAGCATGCTATTATTTATGTGATTCAACGTTTTGGATGAAGGTGCAATTTGGGCAGACGATAATATTTCGTAGTAAAAATTAAGTTGTAAGGGACTCCAGAATACCTCAGATACATAATTAATAATATATACATGATCTTATCATTGAAAAAATATCATGTCATGGTGTATTATGGTAATGCTATAAAATGTTATGAACATGTTTTATCCAAAGGTGTAACCATGTATTTGGAGTATTCTTTGAATATGGGAGATATATGCGTCATAAAGCAACAGTATCGTGACATAAATATATTACAGAACATAAATGCTCTCGGTACTACTAACAAGTTGATATTAAAATATATCCAAGATCATAATAATTCAAATCTATATATATTCTATAGAATGAATGCTCAAATACTTGGAAATTTCAAGATTGAGTGACATTTAGAAAAATGTCATATTTTAAGAGATCTGCTTAATATTGCTTAGCACACCACACATTCCTAATGTCACTTTGCTATGAATGTCAAATGACATCCTTTATCTCTTAGAAAATATAGTTTAAATGAATATTTTTTTGTCATTATACGCACATAGAGCCATAAAGTGATTATAAGTTGCTGAAGAGTTTTATATACCATTCAGGATTGAGGTCCATCCAACAGCTTTAATCGACGACAAAATATGAACATAGTAACTCTTTCAACTCAAGGTCTTCTAGCACTACGCCAATGCAATTGTATCGGGGTCATTCAACCCTTATATTCAAATAGTAGAAAGGGTATCATTACAGACGTTTGGTATCACTCTCAACTTCTAGGAATAGAGAATGCATTCTTTTAACTTGAACAAAACTGTTCAACTCCAGAATTGATGTATCCACAGGCTATGACATGATCCTGCTTTTCTTTCATCCCGAGGCTGCTGAGCTGTCTGTAAAATAAGTTCAGAGACGGATGTTCAGAATAAGTTCTACATTAAAATTATCACTAATATTTCTATAAAGCTTAGAATATAGTAGAAAGATCGAATACCACCATTCGAACTCAGCCTGTACTGTAATGCTCCACTTTGCATTGTGTCGGAACCATAACAGATATCACCTTCGCCACCCAACCGCTCCAAGAATACCATGTTCTTTGGATCCTCGCCACCTTGACATCCATGCAAGAACCAATTCGTAGGTAGGGAGTTGCATAATAAGAAAGAAGCATTGACGTTGTGATAGGGCATGGCTCCTTGAATTCCACGGCAAATTGACCTATATTTTTTGCTAGATATATTTAATATAACATGTGGAATATCTAAAATCATGTGTTAGCATGCAAGAAACTGTATGTTTCATATATGCATGAAGCAAATCCAAGATAGAATCCGTTGTTCAATGCCTTTCCTTACTTCGGTACAGGATGCGAATTGGAACAGAAAATGTTAAGAAAAAAATTTCATACAACTTATATTCATATACGAACATGTGTAATATAGGTACAAAACTTTCTGGTCTACGAATAGACAAAGAAAATCCTATGAACTTTGCCATATGCTTTATCCCTCAAATGAATGTCATCTTCCGATAAACTATTCAACTATTCTTTTCACAAGACCTTTTATACCATTCAATGGTTCTTCCTCTGTTTTGCTTAAGGACAACCTGCTTCAATTTAAAATGCATCGACAGTCAGGTAGAAAACTCGACAGTGATATCAAACAATACTCACCGCTTGAAGAATGTTAATTTATTTTCTTATTGTTTCCTGTAAGAGAAAGATGATTTTGGGAGTGAGTGTCGAGGAAGTCCTATAAAGGATCAGATAATGGGACTTTGATATGCATCGATTGATAATAAAACTTGTCACGTAGGAACTAAGACCAACCTAATTTTCATAGTAAAAAGTCATTTGTGTCTATGTCGGATGCACTTGTCTATTGATTGATCGTTATGTTGTCTGCTAGAAATTTTTTTGATAGCTACATGTAAGGTTAGAATAAATAAATTGGTCTCTCAAATAGAAATTGTGAGAAGGTAAGTAATTAGTAAAGCTAGAACAAATGCCATCTGAATGGTTACTGCATTGCCGAGGAAGCTAAGACATGTTTTGCTTCCTGGATATCGTTCCACCCTGTAAATAGAAATTATGAGAAGATATGTAATCGTCAATGTCCTCCAAATGGGTAATGCATTGCCGCAGAAGACATGGTTTGCTTCCTGTAGTACCTTTCCACTAACCCCTTCGTCCATTGCTCGTCATTTTTACAGGAGTAACGCAATTAACAAGCAATTAACAGCAGAGGGGAAAGTTTGCAAGGATTGCAGTGGAGATTAACTTAAATGAGCCTCTTCAAGCGAGGATTAGAGTAGAAGGGAAAGAGTATGCTATTATGTATGAGAATCTACCACGGATTTGTTTGCTATGTGGAAGAATGAGTCATGATTTTATTGATTGCCCTCTCAAGAAAACTACACAGGAGAAGGGGAGCTCTGGATCCAGTAATAATGAACAACAAGCAGAGATTAGGCAGTCTGAGCAGGAAATCATTCAACAAACAAGCAAGGCCTACGGGGATTGGGTGCTTGTTCCTCCTAGAAGAAGAAGAGGTGTACGAAACACTCAGAAGGAAATTGAAACAGACTATAATGGAGATAGTAACCCCTTTGGAATTTTGAACAAGGAGGATGGTACTGTGACACAAATGGAGACTGTGGGGGAGCAGAGAACTCAGTTCACTCAGCCGAGGGAGCCTAAGATTTGGAACAAAAGCCAGAATAGGAAGGGGCAAAATACCAGAGTTCCATTGAGGGATAAGAACATTAATAACGAAGAGGAGGTAAGCATGAAGGATGTGGGAGGAGGGAAGGAGAACCAGAAAATAGGAGAGGATCACTCGGTGGTGGCTATTTCAGGGGATGGACTCTTCTTCAGTAGCAAGGACTTTGAGAGACAGTGGTACTCTAATAACACAGGAAGGCAAGGTAACTCAGGCTGGAATACAGGGGGCCTAGCGAGGGATGAAGCTTGGAAGACTTGGACAGATAATCCGAGAAATTTCACCTTCTCAGCAGCTGAACCGGATGTGAGTCTCAATTTAAAGAGAAGATTTGTTCATGTTATTGACAGGGGAGCTGAAAGAAGAAAGCAAAGAGTAGACGGAGAGGATAAGGAGAATAATGAAGAGATGGTTCATGACGGGGAGAATGTGGAGGTACCTGTTCTATGATAAGTTTCCTTATGGAAGTTAATATATTAGTCTGGAACTGCCAGGGAATCGCTGATAAGACTCGTAGAGGAGTTCTGAGGGATCTGATTAGAACCAATAAACCGATGCTTGTGGGAATCACTGAACCCCAAATCAGCGGTCAACGTGCTGATACTGTTATCAGGACGCTAGGATATACGAAGAGTCATAGAGTGGAAGCTATAGGTAAGTCTGGAGGGATATGGCTGTTGTGGAATCCTGCTGATTGTAATATTGAAATTCTTCTTAATCATAGGCAGTTTATCCACATAGAGGTGGAGGTTGGCTGGTTGAAATGGAAAGTGACCTTCGTATATGGTAGCCGCCATCCTACGGTAAGGAACTTGCTTTGGAACAGACTCAAGGAGATTGGAAAAGTAACCTCGGAGCCCTGGGTGATTATTGGGGACTTTAACTCTGTTCTGTATGCAAAGGAAAGAAAAGGGTGTTCTTCTTTTTATAACACGGATGTCAGGAGATTTTAGGATATGATTGAGACAAATGGACTTATGGAGATCCCGTATGAAGGAGCTAATTTCACTTGGAGAAGAAAACAAAAGATGGCGAGACTTGATAGAGCCTTATGTAATTCTGAATGGAATATCCAACAGCCTGAGGGACATGTTAGACATCTTACTCGCCTTGGGTCTGACCACAACCCCATCCTTCTGAAAGGAAGGAAGGATAGCTTTAAATCTTCGTCACATTTTACTTTTCAAGCTGCTTGGATGACGCATCCTGATTTCATGGGGTTTTTGAAAGAAGCCTGGGACAAAGATATGAGTATGGGAGAGGCACAAAATAATTTTCAGGTTAAGGTCAATGAATGGAAGAAGGTGGTTTTTGGAAATATTTTTACTTAGAAGAAAGCGCTCGAGAAAAGATTAGAGTGGCTTCAAAAGAAACAGAATACTAATCATGATGACTGGTATAGGGAGGAGGAAGACAGAGTTCAATTTGAGTTAGAGAATGTCCTTAATCAAGAGGAGGTTTTTTGGGCTCAGAAGGCAAGGAACAATTGGATTAAGTTGGGAGATCGAAATACAAGTTACTTTCACAATATTTTCAAATTTAGATCGAAGGAGAAGATCAGGATGTTGAAGAATAATGATGGTGATTGGGAGACTGATCCGAATATTATGAGAAGTATGGTAGTTGAGCATTTCAAGAATATCTTCATTGGGGATTATATTTCTAGTACTTTTGAAATACATGGTGAATTCTATAAGATCAGTGACATAGAAAAGAGAGAGCTGCAAGACATTCCGTCTAACGAGCAAATAAAAAGTGCCTTATTTGATATGGGCAGTCTGAAAGCCCCAGGCCCTGATGGGATGATTGCTAGTTTTTACCAGAAGAATTGGGATCATGTTGGTAATTCTGTTATTGAGTTTGTTAAAGAGACTTTCAAAAAAGCTGAGATTAGTAGGGAGAATGCTAAGGCTCTTGTTGTCTTAATCCCAAAAACTGATAAGCCTAGCTCGTGTAATCATCTTAGGCCTATCAGTCTTTGTAACATTGGTTATAAACTTGTGACTAAGGTCATTGCGAATAAGCTGCTGGATCTGATGCCCAAATTGGTTTCTGAAACACAATCTGCTTTTATAAAAGGGAGACAGATTAGTGACAACATTATTATAGCACAAGAGGTTATTGACTCTATGAGAAAGAGAAGGAGTGGAAAGGGTTTAATGGCTATTAAGGTGGATCTTGAGAAGGCTTATGATAAATTAAGTTGGCATTTCATTGAAGATACTCTTATTGATATTGGACTGCCTGAAAACTTGATCAATCTGATTATGTCAACTCTCCTGGAGGGGTCGTGTAGAATTCTTTGGAATGACAATATTACTGAGAAAATTCATCCTAATCGTGGAGTGAGACAAGGGGATCCCCTGTCCCCTTTTATTTTTGTATTGTGTATGGAAAGGCTCACACAACTTATAAATAAGTTCATTAGGCAAAAGAGATGGAAGCCTATTAAAATTTCGAGGAATGGCCCTGTCCTGTCACACTTATTTTTTGCTGATGATATGCTTTTATTTGCGGAGGCTTCCACTACTCAAATGAGTAACATTATGGAGTGCCTGAGTAGCTTTGGGTTAAGCTCGGGGCAAATTATGTCTAAAGAAAAGTCAAGGATTTTTTTCTCAGGGAATGTTAAAAATGATACGAAGAGGAGTATTAGCGATCTGGCTGGTCTCAAGATGTGTGATGATTTGGATAAATACTTAGGTGTTCCTCTCATTCATTCCAGAGTCAACGAAAGAATGTATGCACCTCTTATTGATAAGTTCAACAGGAAGTTGAGAAAATGGAAGTCGAGGCATCTTTCTCTTGCAGGTAGAATCACCATGGCCAAGAGTGCCTTATGTTCGATTCCTTATCATGTTATGCAGACTACCAAGCTTCCAAGCTCTGTGTGCAATATTATTGACAGAACAATGAGGAAGTTCCTATGGGGAAGTAAGGGGGATAAGAAGAAGGTTCATCTTGTACCGTGGCACACTGTGTGTCTGGCCAAGGATAAGGGTGGTCTAGGGATTAGACCGGCTGAAAGTATGAATAATGCATTCATTATGAAAATAGGATGGAAATTGCTGAAAGATACTAGTTCGTTGTGGACCAGGGTCTTAAAAGGGAAGTATTTTAGCAAGGACTCTTCTTGGTTAAGTGCAGAGGGAAAGAGAGGATTTGTCTTGTGGAACGCCATCTTTAAACTTAAGGATGAGATAAAGGAAGGGATCAGCTGGAATATTGGAAATGGCAAGGAGGTCTTGTTTTGGATGGATCCCTGGGTGGAGGGTGAAAAGAGCCTCATTAACAGTTCTAAACAGGAGGTGAATTTTAGTGAACGTCATAAAATGGTATGTGATTATGTCGATAATAAGGGGGAATGGAATTGGAAGGATTTTGAAGCTAAGCTTCCTGTTTCTATTATTATGAAAATTGCCAGCGTCTTACCCCCCAATAACCTCCAAGGCAAGGATGATATTTTTTGGGCTTGGAGTAGTGGGGGTGATTTTACTATGAGCACAACTTATAACGAAGTTCTCTGCAGATCTGATCATATTCATCCTTCCGAGAATTGGGGTATTATATGGAACTGGCCTGGACCGGAGAGGATCAAAGCCTTCATTTGGGTCCTTACTCACCAAAAGATTCTGACCAATAAGGAGAGATGTAGAAGGCATATGGATATTTCAACCGGTTGCCCCAGGTGTAGATATGAGGATGAAGATTGCATACATGCTCTTAGGGATTGTGACAAGGTGAAGAAGATCTGGATAGACTTGAAGGCTCATGAGAGAGTCAAAGATTTTTTCAAATTAGATCTCAGAACCTGGATCATGACTAATTTAAGAATTAATAAAGACAACTGGGCTATTATCTTCGGAGTGGCTATCTGGAGAATGTGGGGAGATAGGAACAGATGGGTCTTTCAGGAGGAGGAATCAACTGAGGTTAACTCTTTCAGAGCTATACAAAGCAGAACTAGGGACATTGTGGAAGCCAATGATATGGACAGTAAGCTGAGAGTTCCAAATAGAAAAATTACTGTTTGGGTAAGCTGGGAGCATCCTAAGGAGAACTGGGTGAAAGTGAACGTGGATGGTGCGCTGGATAAAACCAGGGGAATTGCTACTTCAGCTGGAGTGGTTAGAGATGAGAGTGGAGAGTGGATTGAAGGGTTTTACAGCATGATTGGGTTGTGTTCCATTCTGAAAGCGGAGCTCTGGGGGATTTTAGATGGAGTGAAGATTGCTTGGAAGCTGAACAAGAAAAAGGTCATTATTGAGTCTGATTCGCTGGCTGCTATTAAAGCTATCAATAATGAATGCACTATATCCAATGATTGTCAGCAGCTGATTCTCGTAATCAAATCGTATAGATGCAGAGATTGGATTCTTAAATTTTGCCACATTTACAGGGAGGCCAATCAAGCTGCGGATAAATTGGCTGAATTAGCTCTGAATGAGAACCTTGGAATGAAGGTGTTGTCTACCCCGCCTAGTGATTTGATTGACATCTTGGAACGTGACAGAGAAGGTGTGGGACAACCTAGGATGATTACTATTTAGGTGCCTCTCTTTTGTTGTTGTTGTTGTTTGAGGTGTTGGTGTTTTTGTACCTCTGTTTGCCTTAACAGAGTTTGCGCGAGTTCTTCTTTGTTTAAAGTCTGTGTCTTTTGCTGTTTGTTTTTGTGTCTTGGTCATGTCTGTAGTGTCGTTTGTTTAGAGCCTGCATGGAGAGGGCGGGGTGAATAAAAGACCTCTCGGCTTTAATTAAAAAAAACAAGCATAAGAATGGAGGAGAAAGATGGGGCCTAGGAAACTTTCGCAGAGTCAGGTTATGGCGGTTTTATGGGAGTGAGAGTAGTAAATTAGTGTAAACGCTGCAAAGGGTGGTGATGAACGTGGGTTAGACCGACGGTTCCCACTGTCTAGTTGAAACAGTGTGAAGGGTGGTGGTGAACGTGGGTTAGACAGGTTCGTGTTGTTCTCTATTTTATGTTGTAAATGGAATAAAATGTGAGAAAATTGTCAGAAGAGAGAGAATTAAGGAGGTCGTAGGAAGTTGAATTGTTGCATTGTGATTGGCTGGAGTTTTAGTGAAATAACAAAAATGGCAAATATGTAAATAGTTTAAAAAGCTCCCTTTTTTATTGTAGTACACACACACACACACACACACACACACACACACACACACACATATATATATATATATATATATATATATATATATGTATGTATATATATATATATATGCCCATGTCCTCATGTAATGTATTTTTAATACTGGATTTATATATGTTTATTAGGTTTGTTTATATAACCATCTTTTAGATACATGAAGTTTTAAGATTCAGATGGTTTAAATTTCATATTTCAAGTACACATTGTTCAAAGTTTTAGATACCATAACCAATATCACTCAATTAGAATATCATTACATGATTTAGATAAATAAAGATAATTCAAGCATATAGTGGTACAAAATTAGACATTGTAAACACCAAAATTCAAACATATGTGTTCCAACATTTAGATACCATTCGCATTAGTTGTCAAGTACATGATATTACAAGGTTAAAATATATAAATACCTTCATCCAAGTTAATATTCATCATCCAAGTAAGCAACAAGCCAACATTAAAGTAAATTCAAAATCATTGTTCAAGTATACATCAAATGAACATTCAAGTAAATAGAAAATTATTATTATTGAAATAAACATTGAAGCCAATTCTACTAAAATATTAACCACCAGTCATTCAATTAAACTAACACAATTAAATACAATAAGTACCATATTACAAATGGAAAGTGAGATAAGATTAAAGTACAATATGTGCCATCATCTAAATGGTCATGAAGTGTGATTCAAATATTATAAGTGTGGAATACGAGAGATTGTAATGTACACTAAAATTTGTAATGAACCAGTGGTATATGTATGTACATATTGTTGGTATGTATGCCTAGAGAGCTAATCATGTGCCGATTGTAAAGACATACCTTATAAATGATTTGATTATTAATAAAAGACAAGCTTCTAATGTATTATGTTTAATTTAGTTATGAGATAATGATGTAATATTATAAATATCTAGAGAATAATACTACTCAATGACGTATGTATTCAAGTTACTACCCTTGTGGATGAGATCATATGGATGTTAAGAGTACATATACATATTCTCAATATGTCCCTGATCGGTTGTTATTGTGGAAAATTGATAGACAACAATAACACATAAGATCAGATTGTGAGTTGGTTGATGATTAAATCCCATTAGTCATGATATGATGATATCAAACCAAGCACACAAATACGTGTTAGAGAATAGTGTATCAGACAGATCAAATGTGAACTGACACATAGAAGCCATCATCATGGAAGTCAAAGTCTGGTCTCATAGTGATGGTGGTGGTTGTGGTTCTTAGACCTAAAATCATTGCACTCATCACATGTCGTTGGGTATACTTTGACATCATCAAACGCAATCCTGAAATATGGGTTGTTATAACGGTGATGATTGAATGACTTTGACACATAGGGATTGATTGTGAGTGATAGATATGGGATTTTTCCCTCCTATTGGAGTATAATGTCCTAGGCCTTTTGAGTAGAGAGACTAAGAAATGTATGGCCATGTGCATGTGAGTCAATATGTGATATTGAGCTTACATATATCTTAAACAATCTATTCTTGGTTCAAGAAACAAGATTGAATAATAATAAGGGTGACTACATCATGCCTCTAGTTCAATCTGGACATCAATGACAAAGGAACTATACAAACATTGTAACACCACACACAAATTTTAGGTTGAATTTGTTTCCCAACTTTCCATTTACTTGGGTAGAATTGATGTGTGACTAGGCACCACTCATTGCTTATGATGTCATACGTTGTTATGGACATTCACTGTCAATGTAATATGGGACCTATAGGGTCACACACATAGGTCTCGACCTAGAAGAGGAGTTCAGATCTTGAATGACAATTGAATTAAGTACTAAAGTATTTAGGTATTTGATTTAGGAAATAAATAGGCTGACAACACTACCAAACGCCCATCTCATGTGTTGAGACAGCTGTCTAGAAGTGTCAAACGTTTGTCTCAACTTTGGAGATGGGCGTCTGGGAGTCAGACCTATTATGAGATTGAATTGGCTACAGAAGTGAACCGACCAAACTGACTGGCTCGAATTGGGTCACCAGACGACCTTCTGGGTAACCGAGACGGACGTCTCACATGGGCGAGATGGTTTGGTTTGGTCAAGGGAAGATTCTAGATATTTCCTAATTCATTTGAGTTTCACATTACTTGTTTTGTAAGGAAGTTAATATGGATATTAATTGGAAATGAATTGTCAATTTTGTGTACAACTGGGAAATAACCAAACGGCCTTTTCGGCTACGCCAAATGACTATTTGGGTTGAGAGACGACCGTATGGGCTGTCATAGGTTGTGGAAGTTCCAAAATTGTTTCAAAATTTTGAAATCTTATGATCCCTTCCACTCCTGCATAGACTGGGAACCAAGACCCAAACCCTGCCTATAAATAGAGGAGGTATTGGGGCTTCCCAGATTATAACACAGACACTTGAGAAATAGTTGCTCTAACAAATGTGGTCCTCTCTGGTTTTGGTAATCATGAGAGCCCAAACAAGTTCTACCTGACTAGGGAGGGATAACCAAGGGATAGTGTAACGTCCCCAGATTTTGCCGTCCTGAGACTGAGAAGGCCTGAGATGACAAATCTAAAAATGTTAGGCAATTGTTTCAAAGAGCGATGCAGAAGTGAAACACGCATACATGAACATTCAAATACACTGCATACACCATAAACAATCTCAACATTCAACATGTATATTACAAAAATGACTTATTACAACATGAATTACAATTACATATTGAAAGATGATTTGACAAGTCTATGAACATGTATGCTAATCAGGATCTACACAATAGGTACAACCTATACAACTTGCTCACTTAATGTTCTTTAATCTCATGCTAGCTCTGAACCTAAAACATATGTGAAACAACAAATCAACACAATGTGTTGTGTACATGGGTAAAAAGATACATATATTTATGGTTTTCATAATTTGAAAAGATTTACAAAAAGAAATAAGGAAGATCATAGAAACATTTCTCGATTAAGAGAAATACACCAATTTTTGTCACTTTTCTAGATGAGTTGCATTATCAAGGTGGACTAGTACCAAAACATATATATTGGGCCCATCCTCGTATATTGAGTACTCTAGGGAAACTCCTCATACATCATGTGCTCTAGGGAGGTGTACTAGTCAACATTAATCCATTCCCTCGTAAGGGGGATAGTAAACACCTTAAATAATTACAAAACATCTACTCATCATTTATGTTTTCAAGTGATAAAACATCGAGTAATATATAGCAATACTACATCTAATATTTGCAAATAGAAGAGAGCATACATACATATCATGATTGCAAGCAAGAAAACCATAGTCATATACTTAAATAAAACCCACATACTTGAGTTTAGAGATTTCTATACATCCATGATCATCTAAAACTTTGACCATGACCTGATTAAATATAATTGAGCATCATTAATATATGATCATCATTATTCTTAGCATTTTTAGGTCTAATTTAGGGTTTAGGTTAAACCTAGGTTCAAATTGATGTTATGATGGTGTCTGGTATTTTTAGTCTGATCTATGTGTCAGTATTAAGGTCTGGTACGAATTTCATATTTTTTAATGCTTGATCTATTTTTATAATTAATACTAGGTTTAAAGCATCTAATTATGCATTAATGAGAAAATATCTAAAATTCTAAAATTATAACTTGATCATAGTTCATATTTGGTCTCTAACTGATAATAGGGTTCATAAAGGATCTTCTCATATTAAATTTCCATGATATGCTAATTATACCAATACTATGATCTCAAAAAGAAGCATTATCATCTAAATAAAATATCATCATTAGTTGTGCTTCAAAAGCCTGATATAAGGGTCCAGTAATATAGAGGATATTTTTCTAAATGTGGGGGTATTTTTGGGGCAATTATAGCCTGAAGGAGCTATTTTTAATCATATTCCTAAGATATGTACATTAAATGAGGTATTTACCTTTTCTGGAAATTCGACGGTCGTAGGATTCCTGGCGTTGGGTGCTGGATCAATGCCACATAGCTCATAAGGAGGATTTTGGTCCTATGTTGGGTCACCATGAGCCGCTTGGTTCTTCATTGGACCGGTCGGTTCAAAGGATAGTCTGTCTAAACCGAGCCACCCTATTTCCCTTCCTCGATCACGAACAGGTTCACGCAACACTACATGCGATGTGATCCTCTTCTGTGAGCGCCGCCATGTAGTCTTCTACCGACAAGAAATCCTCATTGAATAATCTTTCTTGTCCTCAGACGATGCTTCAGAATGACCATTAGATGTGGGTTGTTATGACCGCATCTGAGCTTAATTGGTAAAGTAGGGTTTACCTGGATGATTATATGCTTAATTGGATTGATCATTGCTTAAATCTAATTAACGATGATAATTCAATTATGATGTTTTAAACCTAATAAGAACGTTCAATGGTCTATTATTTGGGAAATTAGGGTTTGAGAAATATAAACCCTAGTTGGCTGAAATTAGGGTTTTGATGGTACATGAGTATAGAATTTGATCAGGATAGCAGTGTGGTAAATGATTTTTCATATTTTCTAATTTTTTTTATTTATTTGAATTTTTGTATATGATATGGATAACTCAATAATGCATATTAGAGAGAAAATTTATAATATTTGAGTATTCTTTGAATGTGGTTCTCGGTCGAACTATACTTTGACAAAAATGCTGACAGAGTGCTTTTTAGCAGTGTAGTGTTTTATTTTTATTTATTTATTGGAAACACCAAATGATTTGAAATTTTAACTGGAGATTTGAAACTCAATCACAAAAAAATGTAAAATTTTCATAATTTTTGGATTCATTTAGACCTTATCAGTAGACGAATTATAGTAACTAACATTTTTGTAGAATTATAGATAGAAGTGCACTATTCGATTTGTATTTATTTAGTGGAAGCTTGGAATGATCTCAAATTTTAACTAAAGCTTTGTAACTCAATTATACATAACATTCTAAATTCTCATAATTTTTGGAGAAGGTTTGAATTCTGAAATATACGAATTCACAGAAACCATTTTATGACAGAAAAATCTGCTGAAATAAGAAAAAGTTTAGTGAGGGGTCAATGTGCAATTAACCCAAGAAACTCAATTGCTCTATATGTTCAACCTAACACACATGGATCTCTTATCATTCATAATTCAATCCATAGAAATGAAATCCTAGAGAGAGAGAGTTAGGGTTTGAGAGGAGAATTGATGGAGATGCTGACCTAGGGTTTTGCGGTCCGAGGAATGATGAAATCATGTAAGTTTAGCTTCTTTGGATATAGTTTCATGGTGAATCTTTTCTCACATGTAAAAAATCCTTCCCTCCTATGATTTGATCCAAAATTGTATCAAAAATTCCCCTTTTCTCATTCTTTCTTCATAATCCCTCATTTTTAGGGTTTTCGAATTGAAAGGAAGAAGAATTGGGTGGATTGTTAAGGATTTGATATGGATTCGAGATTTTCAGATATGGGATACATTTTTAAGGTGTTTTCACACCTTAGGGTGAGTGGGAACTTCCTTTAAATAGTTATTGCACGAAAAATGGTTAAATCAACCATAATCTTTAATTGCTTCGTATGCGACTACAAACCCTGAATTGTCTATTTGTTCTAAGTTGTTGCAAAATGATATGAAATGGATTCTTCCTTTGTTTGAATGAATTTTAGATGATAAAATCATATGAGAAATTTATATAATGCATTCTAATGAGAATTCCCTAAGTATTCATAGAGGTTATAAGAGTTAACTGAAATATAGGGAATTTGTCTATGACTGAAATTTGTTGTATAAGTAAATAGAGAAAGTTGCTTATCTAGATCCCCTTGGTTTTGAATGATTTTTTGTCTAAATTCATAGTACATATATGTTGGATACTATCTTGGATTTCATTTAAAGTGAGTAGTGCTTGTTTGGTATCTCAGTGAAGAGGGTGAAACCCTAGATGCAAGGAAAGTTGGATATTTGCGAATAGATATCGTGAAATCCATTTGAAGGGATTTTCTTGACATGATATACTTTATTTATTCAATGTTATTATTGATGCATGATATCCCAGTGAATGGCATGGAAACCCAAATTCAGCTCAGTTCCAAGGTTTCATACATATGTTGATTTTATATGATTTGTTGATAGTAGTCTTTATTCAGTGAATGTTTATGTCACATGAAATCTTTATGGGAGCCATGGGAATAAGTTGTTTCCTAGTGAGAGGTGATAAGATGTGTGATGACCTTGTGAGCCATGAGAATACTTGTAAAACCAGTGAAATGAATACCTTGGTCTAAGGACCTAGAGGTAATGGTTACCTGTTACAGAGGTAACAATGTTATGTGATGATCTAAGGGTTTGAATACCCAGATCCAATAATTATGATAATGATGTGAAGGGATGAGAATTCCCAGTAATGTGATAAGGGATTGAGATACCAAGTATCATGTATTGTAAAGATTTGAAAAGTACGTAATAGATATATTACACCTTTCTTGGTAGCATTTGTTGTGATTAAATGAAACCCTAAGGGTAGGGTGTTCAATGAATCAAGTATTGTGATATCAATGTTCTCAGTTATTATTAATAATTCTTGTCATGATAAGTAATTAACTCTTAATTGAGTTATGAGATGCATAACTCAAGATTTGGGTTGATATGCACGTTCTTTAAGAAATTACAGATAAGTTACAGGTTCTATTGACGATTACTCATATGTCAAGTAATTAACTCTTATTAGTGTAATAAGATGATAAATTGCACGATTCTAGTGTGTATGTGCCAAGTGGACATGTAATTTGTTTATTTAAGAATTTTAGTTTGCTTGCATGTATAGTATGTTGATTACTTAGTATATTACAATGTTTTAAATATACTGCTCTACCAAGTTTAGAATGATATACATGTTGTATTATAACTTCAAATAAGTAGACGTGACATCATAGAGATACCAGAGTCAAGTATAAGTAAGAGAATGGTACAATGTAGAAAAAAGCTTTCTAGGAATAATAAAATAATAGACTTAGGAGCCCTGAACACCGTAGAACCCCTATGTGAGGTATGTACCTTAGGGGTGAAATGACCTAACCCTGGAAGCATCTAGTATATGGGGGTCAGAACATGCTATCAGGTGGCACGAGGGACGAAGCCCTAGTGGAAGTCCCCTTAAATTATAGTTTGTAGTGTCCAACATCAACCAGAAGTCCTGGTGGCACTAGAGTACAAAAAAGCCAAGAGGTAGCTTGACTCTCCCCCTGTGTGCTCAGGTTAGAGGAGGATTCCAGTTTAGGCCAGAGTGCCATTTCCCTATTGCAGACCAGGAGAGTAGTCAGACTTAGCATTTCCTGGGTGTGTCCTCTAAGTCTTGTACGGTGTGATCGTAGTGCACTACGAGTCTTCATATGTAGAGTACACCGCATATGATCAGGGCATAATAAAATGAATGAGAGGTCAAACAAGTGTGTAAAGTTATTCAATTATTCTTTGTATATTTCTGAATTATTAGTTCTCTTTATGATCAATCAAGCATTTCATATATTGATTCATTCTTATAGATATTTATAGTATCCTGTCATATTTATGATTGTCAATTATTAGACTCTTTAAAGCTTACTGCTGTTATAATTGATATCAATTGCTCAAAAGTATATATGTAATTATATCCGTTCTTTAGACTATTTCTTTGAAGTACTCATTCATTGAGCGAGTAGGCTCACCCCTCTACTCACAATTTTTAGGGAAATCACATGGACTTGAAGAAGATATCATTGCATCAGAGTAGATCTGCCACAAGAGTTAAGTCTGAGTATAGTTAAGTTCAGTCGGTCCTTGTCACTCTAGGTCCTTGTAAAGAAATAAGAGAGAGTTGTAAACAATGATGTATAACATTATTCCTCTTTTAGCAATATGTGCAAATCAACAAGTCTTATGTGCTTAAAAGTATGAGGAACATAATGAATGTTCATACATGCATTTTTTACTGTTGAAATCAGATTAGAGAAATCAATGTTTAGATTTCCTTGTAAAGTTGGTTTATGTGGTTCAATGCGAGAAAACAAAGAGTTTTGAAAGAGAAGAAAAAGTTAAGGGTGATCTTTGTATTACGTTAAATCCTCAATTCATGCCCTAATCTCATGATTAGTGGAAATTGTGAGATCGGGGTGTAACATGGGTGCACCTCTATGGAAAGTTCTAGGTCTTGGGGAGGGTTCTATGACCCCAAGAAGACTCCCTCCCAGAGCTACGAAAGAGGAGGGTGGCATCGATTGGGGATCTACAACCTGCCAGAATTCCTTCCTATATAAAGCACCAGGCGTCTCCTAGAAAGGAAATAGGTGTTGAAGGTGTCTGTCATAGGTGGGAGGGACATCTTTTCTATGGAGCAAGGAAGCCCCGAGTCTGGGTGATGTGGGAAGCTCCATGGCTTGAGCAGAGCTTTCGGTCAGGAACATGGTTTATGCCTTCTGTGTCCTCTGTAATGAGATTGTGAGGCATATATGGACTCGTCGAGGGAAATATAGCATCGTCCAGAGGTCTGGAGAAGCCCCTTTCAGATCACCAATAGTTTCATGCCTCTCGCAGAGAGGAGGGTCTGGAAATCATCAAGCTCCTGATCTGGTGTTGTTGTGAGGGATAAAATCTGATGAGGAATCCTGGCGAGGGAATCAAGTAGCCACGACATCAACTGATGATGAAACAAGACGTCCATATGAGTATGTGCTTGTTTGAAAAGTGGCGACCACCAACAGATGCTCAACGAGACTCAGACCAGTGGGATCTCCAAGCTCGTTGGCCCGCAGCAGCTACGAAGAAGAAGGGGTGGGAGAAAGGTGATCTTTGTATCCTCCCTTGCAACCAATACTTTGTGAATCACTAGCTACCCACGATTCTGACTATGTGTAGCTACAACAGGATCCATTCACTCAGTTACCTCCCTGATACTCATCCTACAACCTTTCCTCTTTGACCACCTCCCTGGAAACCCAGTAGAGAGGTGTTAGGGGAGAGGGGACGATATATCTCAATCCTCCACCAAACACCACAAAAGATGGGTCGTTGGAGAGATCCTATCTTGGAGGAGGTACTAGCTGGATCCAAGTCTTCATCACGCTCCCTCTACTTCGGATACATGGCATAAGGACGATTAGTTTCAAAGGAATTGGCCACTCTGTGAGAAACAGAGGTAGAAGAGAAGAAGTCACTCGTTAGATTCAGCCAAGTTCAAATCCAAGGGCCAACACTTAGCCACACATTGGTGACTGATCTAATTGTAAGGCCCACACCCAGCTTTGAACCCAAGCCATGATTAAGATAAAACCTTAAGGATGGGTGATATACATTGTCACGTTTAAACCAAAATCAACACACAGTACCAAGTTATTATTGTATAAATCAATTCATTTAGTTACATCTTCTATCACCTTTATCTTCTAGTTGCAACCTCAAAACATCGTGAAACTTTAAACATGGGTTCTCATCACTCAAAGCCTTCTATAATCAAGATTGAAATCATAATTCCAAAATTGGTCATTTAACTAAAATTCCTCAAATAACATCATTAATATTTGTATAAACCTCGAATTCATGTCAATTAATTATCAACGTTTGATTAAACAAGTTCAACTCACATCATTTGACAAATTCAAATTTCAAGGTGCATCTCCGAATCATTTTGTATTAGATATATCTTCAAATAGTATATTAGATATCAAAACTCCAAAATTGGGGTCATCACAGATAGAGCGGTTGAGATCATTGTCTTGGGCAAGCAAGTTGGTGACTAGTACACAAATGGTGGGGACGACTCCTTCCTTATCATTCTTGTAGGACGACAAGAGTTTTAGGCGGTTTGTGTGGACTACTCTAGAGTTGGGAGGCTATTGTCTACCGCTAAGGAGGACAACGTCAACCAACAGTTTGTGATAAGAGGAGCTGCTGAAGAAGACTAGGTTCATGGCTATAGTCTGTGGTGTAGACCAAGAGGAGGAGCAGTCAGACGAGTCCCAGTATAACTAGGTTTCTGAGTTGTGCATCTACGATGATAAGGATTTTCACTGGACTTGCTCCAGGACCAGGTATATCCTCAAAAACATCCTTACTATATTATAGTTATTGACGGGATCTACTGATTATGGGGAATATGCTAGATAATTTTTTTTCCACTGCCTGCTCCATAGCCATATTTCCCTACACATATGTCTTTTTTGTATTTCTCATTCATTCTAGTTACTTACTCTTGTGAAACTCCTAGATGAGTGAGTACCTCTTTTTGGAAAGCCTGATTGGCGATCAAAAAGTGTTATTTTTAAAGAATTAAAAACCACTTTCTAGATCCCTCATCGGCGATTGAGAACTAAACCTTTGGTTCATCTTTAGAAAGCCTCTATATATTTTTTTTTCTATCTATGTAATATCTATCTATCTCAGTCTAGTTCTAGCTTAGCTATATTTGTAGCTCCTTCTCCCTACCTCACTGTCCATCTCCCTCTCAAAATCACTACACATGAGGTAGATACCATTCCATATTCTTTTATTTTCTCTATATGGAAGGAATGTACTGGAATACTTCTATGGTCACCCCTACTATCATAATAAGGAAACCCTACAATTGGTGAGAAACTTTCCAATATATATAGAATGATACACCAAGATGGATTTGTGAAATTTTACGTCAATGTGTATTGATGCACTTTCATACACTAAGACATGTATGTGCCAGTGTAAAAATGCACAAAAGTTAAATTGTGATGTTGAAGATGCTTTAAGATTCTAAAAGGAAAGATGTCAACTGATCTTAATGCATAAAAAAGGTAAGAAAATATATTTTGTTAATTGGAGGACAAAATAAATCCATATTTAATGGTTTTACTAACCGTAATGAAATCAAAAATGCACTCTAAGGCTCTGGAAATGCACAAAAGATAACACGAATATAAAATATACACACCATTCAAAACTTTCTTGCACAATCAAGATTTGGTCATGTATTTTTCAATTATGCAATTTACCTAGACAACCAACCACTACTAGGACCTACAATTAGGCTAGGAATTTGATCAACTACTTGATCAAAGGAATATGTTAGTACAAGAAAAGTGAAACATAGTGGGAACCAATGGGAGATATTCTCTTGATGTTGGCAAGATATAAATATTTGATCTGCATTTTGATCTTATTTCATAGTCATCTTAAATATTGGTTTATGTAATGACCCGCTTTCAAATTAGTCATCTAATTAGGGTTTACTTGGATAATTGTATGCTTAACTAAGTTGATCATGGTTTAAAGCTTGATTAATGATGATAGTTAAGTTTTGATGTGTTAAATATAATGAGAAGGTTTAATCATACTTTTATCCACATAATTAGAAATAAAAATTTGGAAACCCTAATCGGCCCAAATTAGGGTTTTGATGACATATGAATACAAAATTTGATAAGTATAGTGTCTCACTAAATAATTTTTATTATTTTATGTGTAAATATTATTTAATTAAAATTTGGAGAAGATTTGTATATATATAATTTAAATACTCTTGAAAAATATCATAATTTGTGAAGAATGTTATGACCTATTTGTCGGTCGAGTTTCAAACTCCACCGATCATATTTTCAGATTGATATAGTAGTGTGGAAATTGAATTTTATATTTTTATTGGTATATCCAATTGATCTAAAATTTTAAATTTAGTTGTTAAACTCCATTATAGACACCCTATTAAATTTGTGTAATTTTTGGATGATTTTTTATCCCTACAGAGAGGGGTTTCGGTCGAGTTCTGTGAAGGACAAACTCGACCGACCATGTTGCTGACTGCAATATGTAAGTATAATATTTGATTTTTAGTTATTTATTCATAACTCCAAATTATATAAAAATTTTATTAGTTCTTAAAAACTCAATTTCAGACATTGTATTAAAGTTTCATAATTTTTGGATGACCTTGAGTTTTGAAATATGTGGTTTAGGTCGAGTTTATAACTCAGCCGACCAACCAGTTTGAGCAAAATAAAAATACATTAAGGGTCTTGTTTGCAAATGTTCTAAGCACCTCAATTCATATATATCACTAACATAACACACAAGGAGCTATCATAACTCATCCTTCCTGTCAAAGAAAAGAAATTCTTGAGAGAGAGGAGAGCTAGGGTTTTGAGAAGAGAAAGTGGTGGAGATGTTGACCTAGGGTTTCTCTATCCAAGATATGATGAAATCAAGTAAGTTTAGCTTCTTTGCATAGAATTTCATGGTGAATCTTCTCTCACATGTCAAGATTCCGTCCCTCCCCTGATTTGATTCGAAATCACCTCAAATCTCCCCCTTTTCTCACTCTTTCTCGTCTAATCCCCATTTCTAGGGTTTCTGAGTTGAGAGGAGAAAGAATTGGATTCTTTTGTGAGAGTTTGATTGGGTTTCCAAAAATTCAGAGGTTGACCTACGAATTTAAGATGCTTGGCACCTGAGGTGAGTGTTTTTCTCCCTCCTAAGCTTTGTATTCATGTTGAAAGCCTAATTCTATCCGGCTAAAAGAATTAGAAACCTTGTTTGTATATGTATGTGATTGGATTTGATTTGGGAAAGATATTGGGGATCCAATTCTACTGATTTTGATTATTTACCATTGATTGGAACTTGATTAGTTCCTGATATATTGATTGAGGATCCATGGTTTTTTCTTATAGCTAGATGACTATGCTATTTCATGTGAATTTTTCCTAAAAATCAGCCCAATGGTCGATAAGCTTGGAATTGAATTGACATGTGTAAAATCATATTTGAATTGTACTAGATTGTATGATACAAGTGTATTATTGAATGTTAATGGAATTGAATGACCACATATCCTGATTAGGATTTGTGTTGAGGAAGTGAATGAAATGAGTCAATTAATCAATATATACTTATGATTGATGAATGAAATGTGTGAAAATGGAAACTAGGGTTTCCATGTTTGTGAATAACCCTAATGAACCCTTGAGTCATGATTGGATTACTGAATGATATGATTATTATGATATGTTGAACTAAGGAATGACTTCTTGAAAACCCTAAAAGTTTATTATTAAGACAATTATGAGTGATAAAGTTAGAACTTGTATATGATGTTGTAAATGTGATCAAATGTTGAAGTTTAAGGTATTAATACTTCAATAGAATATGATGAGTCTTACTAATATCATCTAAGTCTAATGCATTTGTTTTAGTATAATAAAGAATGATCATTGTTGATTATGGGAATGACATTAGTAGTCAATGACAAGGTACACTTATCTGAATATAAGAGACAATATGAACAAGATGTACTTAATGATGATTGCAAGATAAAGATGAAACTAATGAAGATAGTATGATGAAGTATTTTATATTTTATTTTAATCGCATGTGGCTTAATCCAAATTAAATGAAATATACTAAGAATTGTACTTTGATAAATGTTATGTAGAAGAGAAGCATTGTATGTAAAGTTAATCAAGAAAGATTGGTCCAGATAATGTAATGAACATGAAATGAAAGAAGTTGAGACTACTGAGTATAAAATGATGGAAAAAGATAGGAATTAGTAGATGATTCGAAGAATGTAACCCTTACCCTAAAGTGATGAGTTTGATGATGCTAGTGAATGACAATCTCAAATGGGGGATTAAGAGATGCACATAACTATAGTTGAATTCAACTAAAAGATGAAAGTCAAGTATTTGAATTGATTTACAAGAATGTGTTCTTGAATTGTGAATTGTACTCTGAGAATGAACTAATAGTACAAACTTCAATTGATAGTCAACATGTGTTGATTTGTAAACCCATATGAAGAATGTGAAATAAAAGAAGAAGAGAACTAAGTCTGTTATGCATGTATATGCATGAAATTATTGGCATCTATTCAGATTGGATGGAACAAGCATATGTTGTATGATAAATCTATTATGAGTATGAGGAATGATACATGATATCTATATGTTTTTATTGTTGCTATTTCTAATGCCTCTTCTAATTATTTGTTCATAACTGTGATATACAATGAACTAATAAGATTTGTGTTGAAATTGAATTTAATATGCACTCCTTACATTGAGAAACCCTGATAAGGGTAAATGTTGCATAATGAGATTATGTTTAGGACTGAAAGCCCACTGATGATGATAAAACCCTGATGGGGTAAATGATGGACAATAAGATTATGTCTCGGGCTGAAAGCCCATTGTTGATGATTGCTATGAGATGAAGTAGAAGATAGAAATAATCATATGTGTTGCAATATACAAGTTGATTTTTTTCTTCTTGCTTTGATCATTGTCCTTATTGATAAACTTGATCTATTTCATGTTATTCTAGTTATGCAAGAATACACTGATATGATATATGATGTTTTGAATTCTTTTAAGATGAGTAAAAGAGATTAATAATAAGTGAAATGATGGAACATCTAGTTAGGTGCCATGAACACCGTGAGTTCCCCCGAGGACCACACTGGGGGAACAAAACGGATCTCCTTGTAGTAATAGATGAATTATGAGAAGGATTTCCGGAGTGTGGATCGAGACCTTAAAGGTTAGACCACCAGGATTTAGGAGTGAGTCATCTGGAGTGGCTCTGGCCCTAAATCTTTACTGTGAAAGTATATGTCCAGATGAAATAGACTTTAATGAAATGAAATATGTGAAATATGGAATGAAAAATATGTGAAATACTATGATATGTGATGTACTGCTTTTCTGGTTCCTATCCCGTATACCTGAGATGAGGACGTGAGCCTCTTTAGGCAACCCTGAGGTGGCCAGTGTCTGTTTTTGATATCTTAGGGTGGCTGACTAAACCCTAAGATAGTGACGGTGAGTCGTTGACATGAGAATCAGGCGTGGTGACTTCTACTTGGTGAGGTACAAGCCAAGTAGTTTCAGGGAAAATGAATAAAAGATGATAATCTGTGTAGAACATGATTTGAATGATTATTACATTCCTTGTACTGCTAGTTGATGATTTGTTATTATTGATTAAGCTTCATGTTGTGGAAAGTGATCATATTGCTATGGACAATTTCTATTTCATATTATGATATGTCATGCTAACAAGTTATAAATATTGAGAGTTATATCCATTCTGAATATGAGTTGGATTGCTTGCTATTTGATAGTATTGTTTGGTAGATATGTATTATGTGTACTTCAGCTTTAGGAATGCATGATTTGTTCCTGGTCCCGCTGGTGGAGTGTCATAAAGTTAATGTTATTATTATGTATTGATTCAAAATGCTTAGACTTGACTTATTTCTCATGTAGTAGGGTTATTAATCTGAACTAAGAAGTATCTGTTGATTTGTTCATAGACACGCTCTAAATGATGTTTCAAAGTTATAATTGGTTTAAGTGATTACCTTATCTGTTGGACTAGATTATCATTACAAGATAGATTTGACTTATGATAGAACTCTCTCCTAGACTTTACAATATCTACATGTTTTTGTTAAGTTTATTATACTTAATTTGATGTTGATGTATGTACCTAGCTTGAGTGGGAGGTATCCACTCACTGGGGTTCTATATGAGTCTCATGAGGTTGTTTCAAATATTTTTAGGCATAATGCTATCTAGCGGAGAGGTCACGACACGGAAGATATAAATAACATAATCTAGATAGATTAGAATGTCCCTATACTCTCTCTTTCCCAGGATGGGTTATAGATTAAGTTTGTTCATCAATGCACATGTATCTGATGTAAACTGAACCGCATATGAGAATAAGATTTGATTCTGGATTTAATGGAGTTGAATATGATTTGTGATATCTGAATGTGATGTCCTTGATGTGACATTGATTTATGAGTTTGTGAACAAAGAAAATTGGAAAAATTATCTGTGTTTTTCGTATATTGTTTATTCGCCTTTGTCGAGAATTCATTGTTTTATTTCATAATTTGGGTTTAGGTTTTGGGATTATCTCTAATGATTGATATTTATATTGATCAAAAGAGTGGATCCCGAGAGTTTAGGTATGCATGAATCATGATTTAATGCCTAATACTAGTTAATAGTCATGTTAAATTCCTAGTTTATGGGCATCATGAATCCTAGTTTGTTGTTGTTTTGACTTCTTGTAGAGTGTAATGTCCAATCCTATTTGTGATCATGGAAAATCTTGGTTCATAGATATCTTGAATCCTAGTTCATTGCTATCATGAATGGTACCTCATGGAGACACCCAATCCTAGTTCATAATCATGTTAAACTCTAATTCAAAATGATAACTTGGATTCTAGTTCATTGATATATTAAGTCATAGTTTAGGGTAATGTACAATCTTGGGATCTTGACACTTTGGATACTAGTGTCGTATTTTTTTCAATCATATTTCAATTTTGATGGTTATGATAGTTCTCCATTCACTACATAGATGTTTTTGTGTTGATGGAATATTGGGGGCGTCACCAACATGTTGTATGTGGACATGTTCCCATGACTCCTGGGATGAATGAAATAATAGTGGGAATAGAGGTGATGGTTCATGCAAAAGCTTGTGGGGAAGATACGGGGGAGAGCATAGAAGAAGTACTTCCCCTAGCATATACTAGTGTTTCTACAGTAGATGAAGGAGAAGCATACGATGAATCCATCCATTAATCAAAATTGTCTCGGTGCCTTGTTATGTGGATTTTTTTCATGACTCACATTGTTAACGTGGGACCAAATCTTCTGTGCCTACATCTATGCCTAGTATATCTTATATGTTGACTTGTGGGGCCCATGGAGGAGTGTACTTCTGAAATTTACTGGGCACACTATCTAGACACAGAAGATGTGAACCCTGTTAAAGTTTGCATTTAGTCAAAATAAACAAAATACTCTATTGTGCATATTAATGCAAGACGAGAAGAAATACATGACAAACATGGTGAGAAGTTTTGGGTCAAAGTTTGTACTTACTCAAAATAAGTGTATTTGTGAAACATGTATTGCAGTATAATCATATTAGTGGTGTTTTTATATGTATTGTAAATTTGTATCTATAAATGTTGCATTTTTCTACTACTAATTGTTTTGTGATTTTAGAAATGAGTTATTTCAAGTATTTCTACATTCAATACATTCCAGTCATCATCACTTGTGGGTATTATTTGTATATGGTTTTTTTTTCATTTTTACACATTTATTATCATGTTTTTATTTAGCAGCTTGTGCATTATTTATGTTGTGTTTTTTTATAGCAATGTGTTAATGTTGTTGAATGAGGTTTGATGTTGTGTGGTTTTATACATTCACACACATTTTTCAAATTATGATCACTCTACTTTTATTTATATGTTTTCAATGTATTTTTTATGTTCTACTATTGTTTTATCTCACTACATACTTTCTTTTGATTTCTTCTTCTTCACACCAATGTGTCTTATTTTTTCATATACATGAATAAGATTATATTTTGATTATAATTTATATATGTTATTTAATTTATATATTTTATTCATTTAAACACATAAGTATATAAATATTTCATAAATTTGTTACGTCATCATTCATTTTTGTGTCAGTGTTCATGTTTTTTTGTTGATGCATTTTCTGATGATATTGGTTTTCTATCTCCCACCACTATATGTTGTGTTCTGCTTATATAAGTATTATATTTACATTGTTTAATTTTGTGTTATGGAAAATTCTCTACTTGGTTTTCTCAACTCTCCATTACTTCTATCATCTCTCGTATTTTTCCATACTCTCCGTCTCTCTGTATTGAAAAATGAGACATGGGCCCAATCTGCATCCACTCTCTTCCCTTTCCATCTCACTCCCCCTCTCCCTCTTTATTTCTCTGCCAATGTACAACTAAATCATTTGTTCCTCAATTGTTCATGTCCCATCCTGCAACTCCAAAGTTAGGGTTTCACTCTAGTGTTCATGGAGTGTTCACCTAACATTTTCCTTTTAAGAAAATATAAAACGAACCACTCCGCAACCATTGGAGAAAATCCCCCACTTCGGAAGAGTCATTGGTGGGATGGGTGTTCCTACTGGAGAGGTAAATAAAGGGAGAGAGAGAAAATAGGATAGTGAGAGGAAGAAAGTGGTAGAGGGATAAAGGGAAGAAAGTATGTGTAGGCATGCTCCCCTGTTAGAGTAGGAAAGTGACGAGTGAAGCAATACAGAAAAATATGAAAGTAATTGAGAGATAGAAAAAAGAAAATATAGAATGTGAGATAGCACAATATTAAACAAAAAATATACATTATTAACAAAAATAACACACAATATAAATAATGAAACATAATACAAAGAAAAAATACAAAAATGAACATTGCTATAAATATAAACACATAATTACAAGTAATGACACAAATGACAACATGAATAATAACTCTAATTAAAAAAATATTTTAATAAAAGCAAAATGTACATAAATACTTAAGATAACACAGTGTGAAATACATAAAATACACAATATATGCAAACAACATAATATAAAATATCAGTAGTTATTTGAAACACCAATGAAAATAAGATACATAGACTTATACATTATCTAACAAAGTGTAAAAGAAAGATAAAGGACACAGTAGATGTTAGAACCAAAATACACCAAAAATGCATAAAAAATAGGGTAGTAAATACAATAGTATTCCTAATAGTATATATAATCTGATATTTTGGCTATGTCCTATTAGTCTTCTCTTCACACAAGCACATATTTATTAATGAAGATAAACACACAAATAATTAGTATATATAAACTAATATAAAAAATAACACAAAGTACAGACATCTACAATATAAGACACCAAAAATAATTATCAAACACAAATATAAAAATAAAATATTTTGAAGCATATAATATTTAATATATATTTATATAAAAATAATACACATGATTAAAAAAAACAAACGACATGTATCGCAATACACCAAAACACATAAACCTACAATAAAAAGTATCACTATGTGTGTGTGAGAGAGAGAGGGTATACTTTATAGATTGTGGGTGGGTATTTTGTGGTAAACATACTGTGTCTTTTGAACATTTAGTGTGTCTAACTTTTACGTACACTTGTAATAGCCATTTAAAAGTATCAATATATTATATTTTAATTTTTGAGTTGGGTCACAATTTTATATTTTTTTGTTGTATTAGATGTCTATTTCGTCAATTTCACATTGTCTTATCTTATGTATTTATGCACATTTTTGTTATGTATAATTTATTATCATATATTTATGCACATTTGTATTATTCATCATTTTTGCTATATATTAATTTGTTATCATGTGTTTATGCACATTTTTTCTTATTTTCTCTCTTCCTAAAAGTGAGAGAATAGGGGTTGTTCGGCCCCACCTTTTGAAATCTAATTATTTGTTTGCATGACACTAGGTTGATTTATAGGACGACTGACTTCAAGTAAAGGAAATCAGTTGCCGAGACAACTGGGACAACAGGTCATCACGCAAAAAAGCTGACCACCGACTCACTGGATCAACTACGTAATGGTTTTTTCAGCCATTATTCTAAGCTTCCATATACATCAAAATATCAGAACTTTTTAGGGTAAACGGCCCAATAGACTTGTATCCTGCACCCAATCCCTTTCTTGCACAGGGATGTAAATGGGTACATGTAGACTCATACACTCGCAAATTTGGACCTTTTAAAAATCTGTCACGAGTCTAAATTATTGGACCCGCAGAACCGTAGACTCGCATACCTTTGGACCCGCATATAAACGGGTCCACTAATGAGTATGCTTGAAACCAGACCCGCATACCTGTGTACCCGCTATACATGAATAAATACTTAAATAATATGTTATTATATCATAGTTTACCAGTCTAATTAATATAATATTTGAGATTACACATTACTCTAATTATAATAAGGTTAAGACTAGTCATCTAATTGAAAATTAACTATTCAAGTTACAATCATAAACAACATATGTAAATTTAAAATCAAAATAGTTTCATGATATGCTACATATATTATGAGTTGATGCTATAAATATATAAATAATTAACTCAAGTGATCTTCAATCTAGAAAGTATACATTATTTAATATAACTAGTAAACGTTTATATCTTATATAGTAACAATATCTCATTCTATTAGAATATATAAAACATAGTAGTATTTTTTCTTACATAAACAATATCATGTTTATATAGAAACCCACTGTTAATGCGGATACGGGTATAGTGTAGGTCTAAATTTTTATTATGTGGGTCTAGAATCAAAACCAAATCTGCTAAATTAAATGAGTATGGATATGTTCAGACCTGCACCGTACCCGCACCGTTTACACCCCTACTCCCAACAATGGAGCTACATGGAGGCAAAGTAGGACACGAGCCCTACCTTCCTCCCTTGCTCTCTATAGATTTCTTTAGTTCAATAAAAAAAATTCTAAAATATAATAAAGCTTAGTATCCTATTTGTTTCCATACTCACATTGTGCGGTGCCCATCCAGGTATCAATTTTTGGCTCCGTCACTGCCTACTGCACCCATTTGCCCGTTCTTAAAAGGACGGGTTCAACAAGAATATGTGCTATATAGTTTTTCACTTCTTTTTATCTCGTCTCTAAACTATACAATCGCATTTTGTATGCTATCTAAACAATTGATCGAGTTAAAAGAGTTGTTATTTCTACATAAAATAAATGCACACTGCGGTTCGTTTTAACACCATGAATAAGTTTAGAAACCGAGTTATAATAAAAAGTATAAATAGATGAATGGTGTTTTAGTTCCAGCCTAACCTGTCCTCAATATACAAAAAAAAATTACAAGGCATTGCACATCAACCTGCTTTTAATATATAAACTAGTGAACGCACACGTGCACATGTACGTAAAATATAAAATTTGTTGGAAATGTGCGGGGCGATGACTCGTCCGTGAAATGGTCTCTACCGTAAAAGATATTTGTGTTGATTGTTTAAAAGGAGAGAATCAATGAATCATTTCCGTGGGATGGAGAGAAAAATACAGAATTAAAGATAATAAAAGTTAATAGAAGAGTATGAGAATAAATATTTGTAGGAGTAAAATTCTTTGAGTAAAATTCTTTGAAAAAAAAGGAGAAAAGAGAGTGAATGAAGGAGAGCAGCATCAATCTCGCTCTTTTTACGGCTTTGAGGTGTGCCTTGCACCTAGGAGTGTTGTCTCAGGTTTGAGAGCCTTGGAGAAGCCATGTATCGGTTTGTGGGTGTCTTGAGAGATAACCTATCAGTTTGTGGGTGTCCTAAGAGACATCCTATCGGTTTGTGGGTGTCTTGAGGGACATCCTATCAGTTTTGAGGTGTCTAGGGTTTACCCCTATTAGTTTGTGAAGAGAGTAAGAGATGAGTGTCGGCCATGACCTAGGAAGGTGACCTAGTGGGCGAGACATAGATCTTATCACCTTGTTGGATGGTGTTGCATGTGGCTCTTTCTTTGTATACAAGTGTCACCTAGGGTTCTAAGGTGGTGACACCTTCCCCGTGCTCTCTCTTTCATCCCTCTTGTATATATACCTCTTTCTCTCCATGCAAGAGAACCCTTTTGGTTATCCTTGCATTCTCTCTTTGGTGGACGACCTAGAGCTAGAGGAGTCTCTCCCTTGGAGTTTGGTGGATGAGTCCCAAACTTGTGGTTCTCTCTTCATCATGTACCTTGGTAAGCCATGATTCTTAGCTTTCTTTCTCTCTTTCTTTCTTCTTCTCAGCCATGGACCTTGGTTACTTTCCTTTCCCTCTCATGCTCTCTTAACCATGGTTAATCTTCTTCCTTGGAGGTGTTGTGGTGATCAAGCTTGGGACATCTTCTTCTACCTTGAGCTCATGAAGCTTGGAGCTTGGTGGTGATCCTTGAGGCGGGTTATATAACTCTAAACCCTCTTTGTTATTATCACTCCTTTAATTGTTATCTTGATTCTCTATGTTTGGTTCGTTATCCTTTGTGTTCTAGTAGCTTTTTCTTGGTGGTGTTCAGTTTTGGAAGAAATGTTTTGCTTAGTTGCTGCCATGCGTTGCACTTTCTTTGGTCTAGTTTATAACGTCATTCTAAGGTTGAGGATGAGTGAACCAATATGCATGGTTAGGCCATTATGTATGATGACTGATAGGCATGAAGGCCAATATGACTTGGGTGCTCGTCACGACTGGTGGCGCCAATGACCGTCACCCCTTTGTGACAGGTTGTCACGATCTTTGAGAGACCTAGATCAACGCACTTTGCTTATGGCTGTCATGATCCATGAGAGTCCTAAACTGATGTGATAATCGATAGGCACTGTTGGAAATGTGTTTGCTTGTTATGGCTTAACCGTCATGACTGATGTGTTTCCCTTGGAGGCATTGCAGCCCAACAACCCCAGCAGCCATCACCCTTAGTGATGCTCAAGAGACTGGCATTTATCGGCATGTTGACAATCCGTCACGGCCTGGTGCATTTCTAAACCCTAAGTTTCCTGAGAGGCTTGTGTTGCTTGTTACCTTGATGCTCATCACACCACATGATGACATTTCCTGACAGGATAGGTTAGTCGATATCCTCCCCCTTAAGTGTTGCTGCCCGATACACCATCTTAGATGATAAATTGGTATGCCTAGTACCCTAAACTGATATACATCCTAGTTGGTAGTCTGACACCCTTGTTGATCACCTAATATACCCCAAATCGATAACCCTCTCGGTGTGAATGCCCGACACATCTAGGGTTAACCCAATACCCTACGTTGTAACTCTAACCGACATCTTGTGGTAGTGACTATTATACACCATGTTGATGATAGGGTGATATGAGATGATGTGATACCCTTTGGGGTGGTCGTATGTATGATAATAAGGGCCATGTTTCTATAATCCTTATCGTATAACATGTGTCATAATGATAAGGAAAGCGATGATTTAAGGGTGGTTGTTGATCCAACCTTGTAAACCCTAATTGAATAAAGAGAAACCATGATTCTAATGATGTGAAATGTATGGCATGAGTCCTATGAGATGATGGTGTTGATGATGTATTTGCTTTCTTGTTATCAGTTAGAATCATGCAGGTGACACCCGTTGATGTACATAGCCAGGTATGAGCTATGGTGATTATGATATGTTTGAATGGGCCTTGTGAGGTATAAAGTGTTGGTTGGCATCCTTTAAAAGAGGAGGTGAATGGTCTTATGACCTAATGATGACTTATTTCCTTGCATGATATGATTTTCCTCAGTGATGAGAGGAGGGGTTGTCACCCCAAGATATGTGGTCCTTGTGATGAACATAGGTTGAAAAATAGACATGAAGTGGTGAGATCACACCTTATGTGTTTCAGTATATTCTGGTGAAGTGTCATTTCCTTAGTTATGTAGAATTTGTTTAGAGGTTGTACATTGTAGCTTGATTGATGCCAAAGATGTTTAAATTGGTCTAATTAATCAAGTGAAATCTAATAGTGTAGTTTGCCCTGTGTCATAGATCCATTCAGCGTCAGCATTTGCTGAATGATGAAACGAGTTTAACTCAGAGTGCATATTTTTGAATATGCAGGGTACAAGTAGAGTAATTCCTTGTATCCTTAACTATAGGATGTGTGAGGCGACCATGTGTGAGTCGATATCATTGTGGTGTGGGTGGCCATGCGTGAGTCACTCCTTCTTGTTAGAACGGCCATGCATGAGCATGTTCTTCTAGTGTTGTATCTTTACCAAGGTGGGCTAGTTATGATTACATATGTGGATGGCCATGCGTGAGCTAATCCTTGACTTTGACTATATGTCATTGTTGTAGTTGACATGTATGTATCTGTGGTGTTTTCTCTTGTGTTGACCAAGAGGTGTAGTGAGGTCATGGATTCCAACTCTTCCATTGGACCTTTTATGGCACCGATTTTGACTTATCAAGTGGTCAGTGGGATTTGGGTGGTACAATTCAAATCATCGGGCATAATAAAATTCATAATCATCCGTGTAGTATACTTTGTATAGGATCAAAATATGAAAACATTGGATGAGGCCTTGCTTGATCTTTATACAATGTTGTTGATAGGAAATATACTTGTTCTTCATATTCCTTTTAAATTCTTAAGATGTTTCATAAATTCAACAATAATTGCTTTTCTTGTTAATAATAAATACATGCTTCACTTAGTTATAACATTATTGTTGCTTTGTTTATCTTATGTGTGCTAAAAATAGAGTTGGTGGTGAGTTATATCTTCCTCTGATATTTGGGATCTCACCCCGTGGATTTCCCACACCCTTTTTAGGTGGACGAGTATGAAGAGGTAGAGATCATGCAGTTGAGGTTGAGGAGAAATAGGAGGGCTAGTAGCTGACGAGGTTGGCTATGTTGATGGATGTCTTATGTTGATAGAGTCCTAGAGTTGTCTCTGTACACTCGGGTCTTCAGTAATATTTTTTAGGTGCTTTGTGGACGTGCTTTCTTTATGTGGTTGGTTCGTATAACTGTTATGTACAGATGTGGTGGAATCATGTATATATGATCTAGAATAGGTTCTTCGATAACAGGTTGATAGCATGCGTTGTATATTCTTTGAGGCATGAAAAGACTCATATGTGAAGGTTCTTGCTGTTTGGCAGTTTTATGAAAATAGTTTTAATTTTTAGTGTTTTCTAATAATATGCTTGTTAATCTTTCTTCCGCGGTTATGTTTTGAGTAATCTTTCTTTGTATGGCACGGGGCGTCACAATCAGGGTGGTATCAGAGATTAGGGTTCACTGAGTCTATAGGGATCTAGGACTAGGGTTTGTGTATGTTCTAGTGTTCTCCAATCTATCTTATAGTCACTTCTGCTTATGCAGAAGAAGAAGAGAAAGCTCAAAGATGTTTGGAGAACACGAAGAACATGTTGCTGAGAGAAGTGTTGCAGCACCATGTGGTGGTGCAAGGAACCAGACACGAGAAGATCAGGTGCCTATATTCCCTAGTTTAACCCAGCCATGATACAGAACCATGCCTTTCAATCTCTTTTTAGGAACTTTATGGCAACGATGACTCATATGTTGGACATGGTGCCTACACCTCAACCTAGGGCACCCGTTCCCCATACTAAATCTTCGAGTACTAGGAAGACTTTTAAGAGACTTCTTCATGTTGGAGCGGTTGAGTATGTGGGGACAACTGACCCGACGGATGTGGACCTGTGGCTGACTGAGCTTGAGAAAGCTTTTAAGATCTTGAGTATCCCTAAAGAGGATAAGGTGAAGCATGTTGTGTATCTCATGAGAGGAAGTGTTGGCCATTTGTGGGCCATAGAGGAGGTTAAGAGACCCGACGTTGTGGTTGGTTGGGAGGAGTTTTGACGCGAGTTTGTTAGTTGGTACTTCCCTCAAATGTATCTTGACGAGAAGATCACCCAGTTTGAGAGGATTTGACAAGGATCCATGATGATCAATGAGCATGAAGTAAGGTTTATGGAGTTTTTGAGGCTTCTTCCTCACATTGTTGCCACAGATGACGAGCGGATTCATCTTTTGGAGAAAGGGTTGAACGATAAGTTGTCTACCCCAGTTGCTGCATTGGAGAATCGAGAGAGGCTTACTGCTTTTGTGGAGTTTGTTTGAAGGATAGAACAATCTATAAAAGAGAAGAGAGAGGCAAGTACCAAGAAGAGGTCTGCATAGTTTCATGGGCAGTCGTCAGGTGGTTTTAAGAAGTTGAGGTTTTTTGCACTGCCATCATCGCAAAGGTTCAGTGCTTCGATACAATGGTCACCAAGTAAGGACAGGGGCCATAGTTTTCCGCCTATAGGAGCCCAGAGTGTTGCATTAACGTCGGTGATAGGACCAACTAGGCCTTATTATGAGGACAAGACATGTTATAAGTGTGTACAAGTTGGTCATACCAAACCATTTTGTCCAGTGAGAGATAATGAAGCGACCCAGCAATAGAGGCAGAGTTAGCAAGGCTCATATGAGGATGAGGATGTGGCCAAATGTCACAAGCTGGGTCATCTGCTCAGGGAAACAGAGGACATGGGCGATAATAAGCAACATCTAGATTCTATGCTATGAGTCAGCAGGAGGCGGTGGTCATCAACCCGCGAGTGGTGACAGGTCAGATGGAGTTATTTCATTCTAATTTGTCTTCTTCTTTCTTTAAATCTATTTTGGTTGATCTGGGTGCAATGCACTATTTTATCGCACATGAAGTGCTTAGTAGTTGCCTTTTGCTTGTTAATTGTAAGAAGGATAGTTTTTTGCTAGAAATCTCATTGGTCGGTCCTGCAGTGTTACAGGATGTGTGTCCTTCTTATGTTCTCTCCTTTTCAGGACACAACATTCAAGTAGATCTTATACCACTTGATATGCATGGATTCAATGTGATCTTTGGGATGGATAGCCTCGAGAAGGATAGAGTGGTCTTGGATTGAAGGTCCAAGAAAGTGACATTTGTAGATGGTAGTGAGACGTGGATCTTCCAAGGAGATAGGAAGATTCTTCTGACATGTCTTATATCAGCCATGGTAGCTAAGAAGCTTCTGAGATAGGGTTGTGAGGCATTTTTGGCACACGTGATGGATACTAAGGCAAGGAGTCCTAGTATTCATGAGGAGTTAGTTGTTAGAGAAGTCGAGGATGTGTTTCTTGAGGAGTTTCTAGGTGTTTCCCCACCCCGTGAGATTGATTTTGAGATCAATCTGGTTACTGGCACACAACTAATATCCCAGACACCTTATAGGATGGCACCAACACAGATGGAAGGGTTGAAGAGACATATGTAATAATTGTTTGAAAAAGGTTTCATCAGACCGAGTATGTCACCTTGGGGTGCACCAGTGTTGTTTGTGAAAAAGAAGGATGGATCTATGAGGGTGTGCATAGATTACAAACAATTGAACAAGGTCATAATAAAGAATATGTATCCCTTAACGAGGATATATGATCTGTTTGATCAGTTGTGTGACATGACGGTGTTCTAAAAGATAGATTTGAGATCAGGAGATCATCAATTGAGGGATTAAGAAGGATGACATACCCAAGTCTGCCTTTAGGATGAGGTATGGTCACTACGAGTTTGTGGTTATGCCATTTGGGTTGACCAATGCACCGACAACATTCATGGATTTGATGAAAAGGATGTTTCGACTGTTCCTTGATCAGCTTGTGGTGGTCTTCGTTGATGAGATCTTGATATACAGTCATGATAGTCAGCAGCATGAACAACATCTTCATAAGGCATTAACCATGCTGAGACAACACCGACTTTATGCTAAGTTTAGCAAGTGCGAGTTCTGGTTAAAGAAGGTATCTTTCTTGGGGCATGTTATATCTGCAAAAGGAGTATGTGTGGAACCTAAGAAGGTAGAGTCTGTGGTGGAGTGGGAGCAGCCTAAGATATCGACTAAAGTGTGCAATTTTCTAGGTCCGGTAGGATATTGTCGAAGGTTCATCAAGGGCTTCAGTGCTATCTCCCTACCCCTAAATAAGTTAACGAGGAAGGATGTGTCATTCGTTTGGGATGATAGATGTCAACGTGTTTTTAGACATTAAAGGAGAAGTTGACAAGTGCACCAGTTCTGGTCCTACCTAAGAAAGGAAAAGGATACATCATCATTTGTGATGCTTCCAGGATTGGTATGGGTTGTGTGTTGATGCAAGACAAGCAAGTGGTTTTTTTGCTTCCCGAAATCTTAAGAAACACGAGGAGAACTATTCGACCCACGATTTGGAGTTAGCTGTTGTGGTTCATACTTTGAAGATTTGGAGGCACTATTTGTATGGGGAGAAGTGTCAAATATTCATGAAAAACAAGAACCAGAAGTACATATTTTCATAGCATGAGTTGAATATGAGACAATGTTGTTGGATGGAGTTGATAAAAGACTACGACTGCATGACAAATTATCACCTGAGAAAGGTGAATTTTATAGCAGATGTGTTGGGTAGGAAGTCTTCATCCTCATCCATAGAAAGATATCAGTTGAGTTCTTTGATGTGCTATAAGTGAGACATGTTGGTCTCCTTGCACCAGATGAATGTCAAGATGGAAGCCTCCTTGTTAGCTAGTTTGTTGGTACAATTACAGGTGAAGCCTACACTGAGATAGCAGATCAGAGAAGCTTAATAGACAGATATTGTGATATAGCATATTAGATCAGAGTTCGGTAGTAAGAAGTGTGATGGCTTCCATGAGTCATATGATGGGGCAATTTGTTATCATGATAGGATAGTGGTTCCTGATAATGTTGATAACCTGAGGAAGATGGTGTTGGAGGAGGATCATTCATCTATGTATGATATGCACCCAGGTAGTACCAAAATGTACCACAATCTGAAGGATATGTATTGGTGGCTAGGCTTGAAGAAAGATGTAGTTGAGTTCATTGCAAGATGTGTAGTATCTCAACAAGTTGAAGTTGAGCATCAGAAGCCTACAGGAACGTTGCAGCCATTGCCTATACCTCAGTGGAAATGGGGATCATGTGACTATGGACTTTGTGGTTGGTCTGCCTAGGACAGCCAAAGGTTATGATTCCATTTGGATGATCGGTGATAGGTTGACCAAGTTAGTGCATTTCCTTCCCATGAAGACAGGGTTCATAGTAGAGAAGCTTGCCCAAGTCTATGTGGATGAGATAGTGTGTTTGCACGGTGTTCCAACAACTATCGTGTCTGATAGGGGTCCTCAATTCATGAGTCACCTTTGGGAGCGATTGCACACAGCTTTGAGTAGGCAGTTGAAGTTTAGCACTACTTTCCACCTGTAGACAAATGGTTAATTTGAAAGGACCATTTAGACCTTGGAGAATTTGTTGAGGGATTGTGTTCTTCAATTTTTAGGAAGTTGGGATGTACATCTCAGTTTGATAGAGTTCACCTACAACAATAGCTATCATAGTAGAATTGACATGGAACCATATGAGGCGTTGTATGGGAGACGTTGCAGATCTCTGTTATGCTAGTATGAGACAAGTGAGTATTAGCTTATTGGTCCTAAGCTTGTACAGCAGATAATAGAGAAGATTAAAGTGATACAACAACAGTTGAAAGCATCACAAGATAGACAAAAGTTGTATGCAGACAATCTCCGCAGACCCTTAGAGTTTCAAGTGGGAGATAAGGTATATTTAAAGATCCCTCCTTGGAAGGGTGTTCTGAGCTTTGGGAAAAAGGGTAAGTGTAACACCCCTCCCTAGGATTTCATACATAACCAGCGGAAGCACAACCTAATCCCCATCATTATCCATAATGTGGGGTACTTGGCATATCAGGGAGGCATTGTCACATGCATGATCTCATATCAAGAAATAAACAACACTTGGCATTCATAGAAACATAGATTCATACATGAGTTCTTGGAAAGAAAGCTACATCATGCTTCTAAAGATATACTAAACATAAACTAGATAATCATGAAAAAAATAGGATCTCCATAGATGGATGTCCCACCAGGAAACAACTCCTAAGATCTTGGATCCTTGGAATCTTCTCAAGAGGTCTCCTTCCCTTTAGCTCCAACTTCTGCAGACATCTCATCCCCAGCCATGCAAAGGAAAACAAACCTGGTAAGTAAGCGGCATTGGCATGTTATAAAACATAAAATAACATATAAATTGATTTGACATAAACATGAACATGCATTAACATTAATCATTTCTTGGCATCATTTACATAAATAATTTGACAAGAAGTATATTCTCCTCTCTTAATGCCCCATGAGGAGCTCATAATGCTCGAAAAGCCCATAATTGCTCGAAAAGCCCATAATAAGGTGCATATAAATCTAAATCGAATTCCCTTAACCATGATCTTTCTTAGACTTAATTATCTTCTTAATAACTTAAACTTGATCTTAATTGGGATTTCTCCCTCTTGAACATAATTGGGATTTCTCCCCATGAAACATAATGGGATTTCTCCCTCTTAAGCATGGATGGGAATCTCTTCCCTCTTAATCTTGGTTTCATGCATCTTAATCATAATTCATAATCTTAATGTGATTTCTATTCTTAGACTTAGATTATAACAATCAACATCCAATAATCATATACATTGAAGAAAAACATACATTTATCATGACTTGAGTATAAAGTGCATAAACATATCATAATCATTCAATAAATCAAGTTTACTATGCCAAGGGCATGTCCCGCTTACCTTGAGATAAAAGAACCTAAGTCAAACCTTGTTTGACTGATTGGATCCTTTTAATCACCTGAAATTAACATAATTACCCTTTATCATATATCACTAAACCCTAATTTGTCCATATAAATATTGAGATGATAAAACGACAAAATCAGTCGATAAAAAGCACAAAATCGGATTCCTCATCGAGAATCCTTTCCAAAACATATTTTTGCATAATTTTCCGATAAATAGGCGATTCATTATGAATTTCTAAAGAACAGACCAATCAGTAAATCGAGAAAAATCCATGTATATATATATATATATATCCAAATCCAAAAATAGTGGGCCAGCATCTAACTTGGCCCAATCGGGCTTGGCCAACTAGGCCGCGATGCTTGCCCCAACGATCAAAGGAATCAGGACATGAAAACCCAAAAATACCCTCGTGGGTGGAAAACATCAAAATAGGCGGACAGGGGTACCAAGGTCAGATCAGGACCTGGATTGTTCCCCTATCTTCTCTTCGTGAGCCATGGATCGAGCAGCTCACATGAGAATTTTGTTTCCAATCTAGAGTTGTCGGTAGACAATCTCAAGAGTTACCAAGGAATCGGGTGAGTTCACCAACTCATGGCGGATGCACCGAGTCGAGCCACTGTCTCAGGCGTGGACTGGAGCTCGAGAAGCTCCTTGGCCATGGCGGCACGGAAAAAGCCACGAACTGGCGTCGAGAAGACATCGTGATGAGGGCATAATCATCGAAGGGTGATCGGGGAAGTCCAAAAAAGTTGAGAAGACTGCTATCATCAAAAGAGGACCATCGTGGCCAAAGGACAGAGCATGATGGCGAGAAACAGAGAAATACCGGGGGAAACAGGGGCGGCGGGCGGCGGTTCAAAACTGGTGAAGGCATGCCTGAATCGGCGAGATGAGGGTCGGAAGAGGTTCACGGAGTGAAGGCAAAGCTACAACCAACACTTCCATGGTCGGAGGACCGCTGGTGTGGTCAGCGGTGAGAAACCAAGCCACAGACGGGATGAAGGAAAGATCACGTTTGTCGACCCGTCGACTGGGCACGATCCAGGGCAAAATGGAAGCGAAAAACCCTTCGCGGCAAGTAGGTGATGCTCACCACAAGTGTGATTGATTTGGAGTGGTCAGAGGAATCGGGGAGAGGCCCGGGTTGCCGAAGAAGACAACTTGAGTAGGTCGGGGAACCTTGGGGATTTGGGGATGAAATTGAGGGTGGAGGAGTGTTGCTCGGGGGCCGGTGATGCTCTCGGAGCGTTTGGGTGGTGGCGGAGGAGGCTAGGAGACCGTCTGTGTAAGGGGGTGTGGGCCCTATATTGAGTGTTTCTTCTATAGAAAGCAAGAGGGGTTGAGTGATGGATCTGTGTGTTCGTGGTGTCGAGACGAACATGTTGGCGAAGAAATCTCACAAAACGGTTCCGTAATGAGGAAGAGAGAGGTCGACGATGGTTGGACTGTGAAATGGCTCCTGCTAGCGGAAAGAACGGAGGAAGAAGAGAACAAGCACACTGTTGGATCTTGATCCAACGGTTGCCATGCCTATGCGTCAGAAAAGTAACGCGTGATCGATTAAATACGCGACTATACAGAAAATAAAAGGAAAATGAATATATTGAATACATGTGACATTGATTGGTACTCAATAAACAATATAAAATGTATAATTAACATTTGGAGGGCCATTTGAAGTCCAAATGAGTTCAAATTTCACCCATAGGGTAATGAGGTGCATTAAAACACAATTGTTCAGTTAATTTCGTCTTTTAACCCACCATCACTCCTAATTAGGCAAAATGCATTCAATAGACTTAAGTGAATATACTAAAGCATATAGAGCTATTCTTTAAACACTAAATGGAGATAATTCGGGTAATCAATCCAATTATCAACAATAAACATCTTGAGGAATATTAAGAAAGTTTCTACACATATGATCACTAATGGTAATAAGAGAGAGGAAAATTGATATAAAAACATCCATTTCCATTTTCTAAACAAGAGTGCATAAATGTGCAAGGAAATACTTTCTAAAATTAAACCATGGGTAATAAAGTAAGTGAACATAATTTTTCTTCACATGAAACGAAATTGTAAAGCTAATATGGGAAAATTGCATAAAGGTCCTCAAAATTTATACTATTAGAAAAAGAGCATGCAAAGAATAAAATAATTTGAAAATTTGCATAAAAGAGTGGGATGTTACAATTCTACCCACCTTAAATAAATTTCGTCCTCGAAATTTCCTAGAGTTCCTACCCACCTTAAGGGTTTCACATAAACTTGCAAATTTTCCATACAAATTTTCATTATAAAAGAAGCATACATAAACAAAGCATTACTATTCAATATAAATTACATAACTACCCTTCCTAAGTCTCATACTTACCCCTTAACATTACACATAACTTGTTACACTTAGGGAATCTATCTCTCACTTACCATGACTACCTCTTCATAGTTGTCTAACATTAGGTCATATATCCTTCATCTCTTTATATGTGGTGATCAAGCACATATTTAGAAATGTTGGATCTTTTCATGCTACATCTCACCAACTTATTTGCACATGTGTCCCATACCACACACACAATTAAGAAGGTAAGACACATAAAAAATAACATTAAATGACATTTTCCTTAAATCTCAATTGGGTGGCCCTTACCATTGAGACAAGGAGAAGCATGTCATCATCTAGGGTTTGGTTTCAACTACATGAGCCTTCTAACATATACTTCTCTAATGAGGTGAGGGTTCTAGTCATCTTTAGGGTTCTCTAGACATACTAGAATACATAATCATGTTCTCTACTTCTATTTCTTCATTCTAGGGTGACTTGCATGAATCCTTGTTGTTGCCTCAGTGGCCATCTATTTCTTGCTCTGATACCATTAATGTAACACCCCTCCCTAGGGTTTCATACATAACCAGCGGAAGCACAACCTAATCCCCATCATTATCCATAATGTGGGGTACTTGGCATATCAAGGAGGCATTCTCACATGCATGATCTCATATCAAGAAATAAATAACACTTGGCATTCATAGAAACATAGATTCACATACGAGTTCTTGGAAAGAAAGCTACATCATGCTTGTAAAGGTATACTAAACATAAACTAGATAATCATGAAAAAAATAAGATATCCATAGATGGACGTCCCACCAGGCAACAACTCCTAAGATCTTGGATCCTTGGAATCTTCTCAAGAGGTCTCCTTCCCTTTAGCTCCAACTTCTGCAGACATTTCGTCCCCAACCATGCAAAGGAAAACAAACCTGGTAAGTAAGCGACATTGGCATGTTATAAAACATAAAATAACATATAATTTGATTTGACATAAACATGAACATGCATTAACATTAATCATTTCTTGGCATCTTTTACATAAATAATTTGACAAGAAGTATATGCTCCTCTCTTAATGCCCCATGAGGAGCCCATAATGCTCGGAAAGCCCATAATTGCTCGGAAAGCCCATAATTGCTCGGAAAGCCCATAACAAGGTGCATATAAATCTAAATCAAATTCCCTTAACCATGATCTTTCTTAGACTTAATTATCTTCTTAATAACTTAAACTTGATCTTAATTGGGATTTCTCCCTCTTGAACATAATTGGGATTTCTCCCCATGAAACATAATGGGATTTCTCCCTCTTAAGCATGGATGGTAATCTCTTCCCTCTTAATATTGGTTTCATGCATCTTAATCATAATTCATAATCTTAATGTGATTTCTATTCTTAGACTTAGATTATAATAATAAACATCCAATAATCATATACATTGAAGAAAAACATACATTTATCATGACTTGAGTATAAAGTGCATGAACATATCATAGTCATTCAATAAATCAAGTTTACTATGCCAAGGGCATGGCCCGCTTACCTTGAGATAAAAGCACCTAAGTCAAACCTTGTTTGACTGATTGGATCCTTTTAATCACCTGAAATTAACATAATTACCCTTTATCATATATCACTAAACCCTAATTTGTCCATATAAATATTGAGATGTTAAAACTACAAAATCATTCAATAAAAACCACAAAATCGGATTCCTCATCGAAAATCCTTTCCAAAACATATTTTTGCATAATTTTCCGATAAACAGGCGATTTATTATGAATTTCTGAAGAACAGACCAATCAGTAAATCGAGAAAAATCCACGTATATATATATATATCTAGAAATAGTGGGCCAGCATCTGACTTGGCCCAATCGGGCTTGGCCAACTAGGCTGCGATGCTTGCCCCAGCGATCAAAGGAATCAGGGCATGAAAACCCAAAAATACCCTCGCGGGTGGAAAACATCAAAATAGGTGGACAGGGGTACCAAGGTCAGATTAGGACCTGGATTGTTCCCCTATTTGCTCTTCGTGAGCCATGGGTCGAGCAGCTCGCATGAGCATTTTGTTTCTGATCCAGAGTCGTCGGTAGACAATCTCAAGAGTTACCAAGGAATCAGACGAGTTCACCAACTCATGGCAGATGCACCGAGCCGAGCCACTGGCTCAGGTGTGGACTAGAGCTCGAGAAGCTCCTTGGACATGGCGACATGACAAAAGCCACGAACTAGCACTGAGAAGACACCGCGATGAGGGTAGAATCATCGGCAGGTGATCGGGGAAGTCTGAAAAAGTTGAGAAGACTGCTATCATCAAAAGAGGGCCATCATGGCCAATGGACAGAGCGTGATGGCTGAAAAACCACTAGAGGGGGGTGAATAGGGTTTTATGATTATTTTAAAGTAATTTAACTCAAACAACCACAATTGAAATAATAAGAAGGAGACAAGGTGTTTAGAGTGGTTCCAACCTTAGCAAATACTAAGGCAGTCAATCCACTACCCGGTTGCTTACCCAACCGGGATTTTGAAAGTATTAAATTTTATTACCTCTCAAGGAATTTACATAAAATTACAATACTTTCTACACCCTTTGGACAGCCTTCACCTTGAAGTAGTTGCACCAACCTTGAAGCAGCCTTCTTGAAGTAACTTCAAGCTCTCCCTTGAAGTAGCCTTCCTCTTGAAGTAGCTTCCCGTTGCAACAACCTTCTAGAAGTAGTCCAAAGACCTCCTTCTTCACCAAGAAGATCAAACCCTCTCCAATCCACAGCCTCCAACCCTAGGAGTAGCAAGGAGAGTACAAGCAATAAGAAAGAACAAGAAAGGAAATGGAAATTACAATTACCACTTTGAAGCACAAGGCTTGATTTGCCTATATCAAGCGTATATATCTCCTAACCAATGAGTATTGAAGTGTAGGTTTAATGGATAGAAGATGCTAGCCTATAGGACACAAATTTAGAGCAAGGGAAGTGAGTAGCCAATGCTAGTGTTGCTCAAATGCTCAAAACAGATTGCCAATTGCAAGTATGTAAGCTCAAGTATTGCACAAGTGTATATAAGTGAGTTTAGGTGTCCTAAGACATGTCCTATTTATAGAAATGACCTACAAGTACTTAAGGACGTTCTAGACACTTTCTAGGGGGTTCTAAGTGCTTAAATAGCCATTAGGTACACTTTAGTTGCTTTAGCAAGGGCTAGTTAATTAATTCTGAAAAGTGCAGACAGAGACATTCTCGGTCGAGAGATTGTCGACCGAGATCCCAGTCGGTCGAAGTTTTGTCGATCGAGGGACTGTCTGGAGTTAAGTGTATATAACGTTCTGATTCAACTCCCAAATACTTTGTGTGCTATGTCTAACGGCTACCTGGGTCTTTCTCGGTCGAGAAGTTTGTCGACCGAGAGTGTCTCGGTCGAGGATTTTGTCGACCGAGAGTGTCTCGGTTGAGGATTTTGTCGACCGAGATTGTCCCTGTTTCAATGTTTTAAATGAAGTGCTAAGTGTATGTATGAATGTGCATATGTGACACTATTGAAGGGGATGACCTATCTAAGTGTAGTGATTGCCTAGGGAAGATCTAACGCTTGATTTACATGATGTCTAAGTACTTGTACATTATATATTTGTACAAGTTTTACAATTGATTACATTCATGAAATTAAAGCAATTTAGCATATAGATCTTCCAAATATTTGTTCATCCACTTTATTCCTACAACACTCAAGTAGAACGTTAGATCGACAAGAATGAAATGTTTGTCATTATCAAAACAAAGGGATTTAAATGATGTCCATTTAGCCAACAATCTCCCCCTTTTTGAAGATGACAAACATTTCCAAAATATAAATCAACTAGTCTTTAAAATGAGTTGAGTTTCATACCTGAGATTTACTTTGTAAATTTCTTTACTTGTTTATGAAATGTGTGCTTATTATTCCCAAAGAAGTGTGGAATATAGAATCCAATCCTTTAGGAAATATAGCAACTTTTAATGTAAAGCCAAGAGATTATGAAACTCATTGATTGAGTTTTTCAAAGTTACCATTTTAAGATTTACATTTATTTCTCCCCCTTTGTCATTTCAAAAAGATATATGTTAAAAATTAGAAAAACTCCCCCTTAATTTGATATCCCTCATAAAAAGATAGCCATCAAATCTTTCAAAAAAGATGTCCATTTGAAAGCCAAAAATAACATGATTAAAACTATTTTTAAGATGCACAAATATCAAAGAAAACATCTTCTAAGGGAGTGATGAGTAGTTGCTTCCTTATTTTGTTAAATTGGTCTAGTGGAAGCGGTTTTGTGAAAATATCAGCCAATTGATCTTCCGTATCAACATGATGAAGGGATACATGATTCTTAGAGATATGGTCCCGTAAAAAGTGATGACGGATTTCAATATGTTTAGCTCAGCTGTGTAGAATGGGATTATGTGCTAAGTTTATAGCACTTGTGTTGTCACAAAAGATAGGCGTAGATGAAAAAATAAAGCCATAATCCTTTAACATTTGTTGCATATAGAGCACTTGAGCACAACAAGATCCGGCTGCTATATATTCAGCTTCAGTTGTAGAGAGGGCAACCGTATTTTGTTTCTTGCTAAACCAAGATACTAAGGCTCTTCCTAACAAGAAACAACTACCACTAGTGCTCTTGTGATCAAGTCGACAACCAGTGTAGTCAGCATCAGTATAAGCTTTAAAATCCAAGGATTGTCCTTTAGGATACCATAAACCATAACATGTGGTGTCGGCTAAGTATCGAAAAATCCTTTTGATGACTTGAAAGTGAGAATGCATAGGTTGTGATTGAAATCGAGCACAAATCCCAACTGAAAACATGATGTCTGGTCTAGAAGAGGTTAAGTAAAGTAAACTACCAATCATGGCTCTATATAAGGAATCATCAATAGGTTCCCCATTTTCATCCTTATCAATTTTAGTAGAGGTAGCCATTGGAGTGGTAGCATGTTTACACTGGTCCATCCCAAAACGTTTTAAGAGTTCATTGGTGTACTTTTCTTGGCTTATAAAAATCCCGGCAGGCGTTTGTTTAATTTGAAAACCAAGAAAGAAAGTTAGTTCACCCATGAGGCTCATTTTAAATTCTTGTTGCATAATATCACTGAATTGTTTGCATAATGATTCATTTGAAGCACCAAAGATAATGTCATCAACATATATTTGAACAACTAGAAAATCAGATGCATATGTTTTGAAGAATAAAGTAGAATCTAAATTTCCAATAGAAAAATCATTATCAAATAAATAATTCTTGAGCCTTTCATACCAATTTCTAGGTACTTGTTTCAAACCATAAAGTGCCTTCTTAAGTTTGTATACATAGTCACCTTTTTCTGGTATTTCAAAACCTGGTGGTTGGGCAACATATACTTCTTCTTGGATTATCCCATTGAGAAATGCACTTTTTACATCCATTTGAAAAAGTTTGATGTTTTTGTGTGCAGCTAAAGCTAGTAACATTCTAATTGCTTCAAGTCTTGCTACTGGTGCATATGTTTCATCAAAGTCTATCCCTTCTTGTTGATTATATCCTTGTGCTACTAGCCTAGATTTATTTCTTACTACTTCTCCTGCTTCATTTAATTTATTTCTAAAAACCCATTTAGTTCCAATAATGGTTTTATCTTGTGGTTTAGGAACTAAGTCCCATACGTCATTTTTAGTGAATTGGTTTAATTCTTCTTGCATTGCCATTATCCAAAAGTCGTCTTTGAGAGCTTCAGTTACCTTTTTAGGTTCAATTATAGAGACAAATGCCATATTTTCAACATATTTAAAAGAAGAATGAGTTTTGACTTTATCAGTTGGATTTCTAATGATTAATTCTTGAGGATGATCCTTAATGAGTCTAGGAACATGTTGTGTTTCAACTTGGTGATCACTAGTAGTGTTTTTGTCATTATCATTAGGTATTGATAAATTTTCTAATTGATGTGTAAGATCAATTACTTCAAGGTTTTTAGATTGTGGCTCTTCATGAAAAGAGATCTGAATTGATTCCTCAACTTTTCTAGAAATAGTGTTGTAAACTCTAAATGCTTTGCTAGAAGTAGAATATCCCAAGAAAAATGCTTTGTATGATTTAGAGTCAAACTTGTCTCTATCCTCTTTTGTGTTTAGAATGTAGCATGTTGATCTGAAAGTATGAAAATAGTCAACCCTAGGTTTCTTATTATATGATTTCATATGGTGTTTTCTTCAAATAGGAATGAACAGTTACTCTATTTAGCACATCTCAAGGCTACACTCACAATTTTTCTGCTCCATGCACTCCACAACAAAATGGTATAGTTGAAAGGACATCAATGGCGAGAAACAGAGAAATACCAGGGGAAATAGGGGCGGCGGGTGGCGGTTCAAAACCGGTGAAGGCATGTCTGAATCGGCGAGATGAGGGTCGGAAGAGGTTCATGGAGTGAAGGCAAAGCTACAGCCAGCACTTCCGTGGTTGGAGGACCACTGGTGTGGTCAGCGGTGAGAAACCAAGCCACAGACGGGATGAAGGAATGATCACGTTTGTCGACCCGTCGACTGGGCACGATCCAGGGCAAAACAGAAGTGAAAAACACTTTGCGGCAAGTAGGTGATGCTCACCGCAAGTGTGATTGAGTTGGAGTGGTCAGAGGAGTCGGGGAGAGGCCCGGGTCACCGGAGAAGACAACTTGAGTAGGTCGGGGAACCTCGGGGATTTGGGGATGAAATTGAGGGTGGAGGAGTGTTGCTTGGGGGGCGGTGATGCTCTCGGAGCGTTTGGGTGGCGGCGGAGGAGGCTAGGAGACTGTCTGTGCAAGGGGGGTGCGAGCCCTATATTGGGTGTTTCTTCTATAACATGCGAGAGGGGTTGAGTGATGGATATGTGTGTTTGTGGCATCAAGATGAATGTGTTGGCGAAGAAATCTCACAAATTGGTTCCGTAATGAGGGAGAGAGAGATCGACGATGGTTGGACTGTGAAACGGCTCCTGCTTGCGAAAAGAACAGAGGAAGAAGAGAACAAGCACACCATTGGATCTTGATCCAATGGTTGCCATGCCTACGTGTGAGAAAAGTAACGCGTGATCGATTAAATACACAACTATACAAAAAATAAAAGGAAAACGAATATATTGAATACATGTGACATTGATTGGTACTCAATAAACAATATAAAACATATAATTAACATTTGGAGGGCCATTTGAAGTCCAAATGAGTTCAAATTTCACCCATAGAGTAATGAGGTGCATTAAAACACAATTGTTTAGTTAATTTCATCTTTTAACCCACCATCACTCCTAATTAGGCAAAATGCATTCAATAGACTTAAGTGAATATACTAAAGCATATAGAGCTATTCTTTAAACACTAAATGGAGATAATTCAGGTAATCAGTCCAAAAATCAACAATAAACATCTTGAGGAATATTAAGCAAATTTCTACGTATAAGATCACTAATGGTAATAAGAGAGAGGAAAATTGATATAAAAACATCAATTTCCATTTTCTAAACAAGAGTGCATAAATGTGCAAGGAAATACTTTCTAAAATTAAACCATGGGTAATAAAGTAAGTGAACATAATTTTTCTTCACATGAAACAAAATTGTAAAGCTAATATGGGCAAATTGCATAAAGGTCCTCAACATTTATACTATTAGAAAAAGAGCCTGCAAAGAATAAAATAATTTGAAAATTTGCATAAAAGAGTGGGATGTTACAATAAGTTGGCTCCCAGGTATATGGGACCTTATCCAGTTGTGGTACGAGTTGGGAAGGTGACTTACCAGTTGGAGTTTCCGCCTGAGTTGCACATGTTGCACCTAGTGTTCCATGTCAGCATGTTGAGAAACTGTCATCCAAATACAGAGTTAGAGTTACGGCCTGTGGAGGTGGAGCTTGATGAGGATGTGACCTATGTGGAGGGTCTAGTGTTGATCCTTGATCAGAGAGTTAAGAAGTTGAAGAGGAAGGATCTTGTGCTTTTGAAGGTTCTTTGGCATCATCGTGGTGTTGAGGAAGAAATATGAGAGCTCAAGGAACAGATGAGGAGGAAGTACCCCTCCTTTTTGTCTTAGGATTTTGGGGGAAAAATCCCTATTAGGGGTTTATGTCTTGTAAGGACCCTGACCCACATTTTGGGATAATCCTATTTGTTTTGCTTAAGTATGTTGCTAAGCTCATTTCTCTAATCATTTGAGACGTAATTAGGGCATGTTGGAGGCTTGAGTTCCTTGTTTGATCTTGTTTGGTTGGTGCTAGTGTTTTATGGAGAAGTTTTGGTGCAAATTGTAATTTACCCAGGATAAGGATTGATGTGCAAGTTTTCCACCTCTAGAGTGTTCCTTCTCTCTCTTGGCATCATCTAGAGGAAAGAGAAAGAGATGGGAATCTTGTTTAGACCCTAATTGTGTGGTGACATCCTTGGTAGTGTTTTGGACACATGTTTGAGGCGTGCCTTGCACCTAGGAGTGTTATCCTGGGCTTGAGAGCCTTGGAGAAGCCATGTATCAGTTTGTGGGTATCCTGAGAGACATACTATCAGTTTTTCGGGGTCTTAAGAGACATCTTATCAGTTTTTGGGTGTCTTGAGGCCATCCTATCGGTTTTTTGATGTCTAGGGTTTACCCCTATCAGTTTGTGAAGAGAGGAAGAGATGTGTGTAAGCCATGACTTAGGAAGGTGACCTAATGGGCAAGACATAGATCTTATCACCTTGTTACATGGTGTTGCATGTGGCTCTTTCTTCATGGACAAGTGTCACCTAGGGTTCTAAGGTGGTGACACATTTCCCTTGATCTCTCTTTCATCCCTCTTGTATATATACCTCTTTCTCTCCATGTAAGAGAACCCTTTTGGTTATCCTTGAATTCTCTCTTTGGGGGACAACCTTAAGCCAGAGGAGTCTCTCCCTTAGAGCTTGGTGGATGAGTCTCAAACTTGTGGTGATCTCTTCATCCTCTACCTTGGTAAGCCATGATTCTTAGCTTTGTTCTCTTTATTTCTTCTTCTCAGCCATGGACCTTGGTTACTTTCCTTTCCCTATCATGCTCTCTTAACCATGGTTTCATCTTCTTTCTTAGAGGTGTTGTGGTGATCAAGCTTGGGAGATCTTCTTCTACCTTGAGCTTGTGAAGCTTTAAGCTTGGTGGTGATCCTTGAGGCATGTTATATAACTCTAAAACCTCTTTGTTATTATCACACCTTTACTTGTTATCTTGATTCTCTATCTTTGGATCATTATCCTTTGTGTTCTAGTAGTTTTTTCTTGGTGGTTTTGTGGTCTATTTTGGAAGAAAGGTTTTGCTTAGTTGCTGCCATGCATTGCACTTTCTTTGGTCTTTCTTGTAATGTCGTTCTAAGGTTGAAGATGAGTGAACTGATATGCATGGTTAGGTCGTTATGTATGCTGACCGATAGGCATGAAGGACGATATGCCTTGGGTGGTCATCACAACCTGTGGTGCCACTGACCGTCGCCCCTTTGTGACAGGTCGTCACGATCTTTGGGAGACCTAGATCGGTGCACTTTGTTGATGGTCGTCCTGATCCATGAGAGTCCAAGACCGATGTGATAATCGATAGGCATTGTTGGAAACATGTTTGCCTATTATGGCTTAAGTATTATGACTTGATGCATTACCCTTGAAGGCGTTGCAGCCCTACAACCCCAACAACCATCACCCTTAGTGATGCACAAGAGACTCGCATTGCTCGATATGTTGATAATCTATCATGACCTGGTGCATTGCTAAACCCTAAGTTGCCCGAGAGGCTTGTGTTGATCGTTACCCTGATGCCCGTTACACCATGTGATGGTGTTGCCCAATAGGGTAGGTTAGCCGATACCCTCCTGCTTAGGCGTTGCTGCCTGACACACCATCTTAGATGATAAACCGATATGCCTTGTGCCCTAAACCGATACACATCCTAGTTGATAGTCTGACACCCTGGTTGATCACCTAATATACCCTAAACTGATAACCCTCTTGGTGTGAATGCCTGACACATCTAGGGTTAACCTGATACCCTACATTGTAACCCTAACCGACATCTTGTGGTGGTAAATGTGATAAGCCATGTTGATGATAGGGTGATATGAGATGATTTAATACCCTTGGGGTGGTCGTATGTATGATAATAAGGGTCATGTTTCTATAATTCTTCTCTTATAACATGTGTCATAATGATAAGGAAAGCGATGATTTAAGGGTGGTTATTGATCCAACCTTGTAAATCCTAATTGAGTAAAGAGAAACCCTAATTCTAATGATGTGAAATGTATGGCATGAGTCCTATGAGATGATGGTGTTGGTGATGTATTTTCTTTCTTGTTATTAGTTTCTAAACCTGCAGGTGACGCTAGTTGATGTACATAGACATGTATGACCTATGGTGATTATGATCTATTTGAATGGGCCTTGTGTGGCATAAAGTGTTGGTTGACATCCTTTGAAAGAGGAGGTGAATGGTATTATGACCTAATGATGGCTTATTGACTTGCATGAGATGATTTTCCTCAGTGATGAGAGGAGGGGTTGTCACCCCCAAGATATGTGGTCCTTTTGATGGACACAGGTTGAAAAATAGACATGAAGTGGTGAGATCACACCTTATATGTTTCAGTATGTTCTGGTGATGTGTCATACCCTTGGTTATGTAGAATTTGTTTAGAGGTTGTACGTTGTAACTTGATTGATGCTAAAGATGTTTAAATTGGTCTAATTAATCAAGTGAAATCTAATAGTGTAGTTTTCCATGTGCCATAGATCCATTCAGAGTTAGCATTTGCTAAATGGTGATACGAGTTTTAACTCTGAGCACATATTTTTGAATATGTGGGGTACAAGTCGAGTAATTCCTTGTATCCTTGACTTCAGGATGTGTGAGACAACCATGTGTGATTCGATCTTGTTATGGTGTGGGTGGCCATGTGTGAGTTACTCCTTCTTGTTAGAATGACCATGTGTGAGCCTATTCTTCTAGCGCCCTACCTGTATCAAGGTGGGCTAGTTATGATTACATTTGTGGATGGCCATGGATGAGCCAATCCCTGACTTTGACTATATGTCATTATTGTAGTTGGCCGGTATGTCCCTACGGTGTTTTCTCTTATGATGACCAAGAGGTGTGGTGAGGTCGTGGATTCCGACTCTTCCATTAGACCTTGTATGGCACCAATTTTGACTTATCAAGCGGTCAGTGGGATTTGGATGGTAAGATTCAAATTCTCAGGGCATAATTAAATGCATAATTAGTAGTGTAGTATACTTGTATAGGATCAAAATATGAAAACATTGGATGAGGCCTTTCTTGATCTTTATACAATGTTTTTGATAAGAAATATACATGTTCTTCATATTCCTTTTAAATTCTTAAGATGTTTCTTAAATTCAACAGTATTTGCTTTTCCTGTTAATATCAAATACCTACTTCACGTAGTTGTAACTATACTACAACTTTATTTATCTTATCTATGGTAATAATAGATTTGGTGGTGAGTTATATCTCCCACTGAGATTTGGAATCTCACCCCGTGGGTTTCTGACACCCTTTTTAGGTGGACGAGCATGAAGAGGTAGAGATTGTGCAGCTGAGGTTGAGAAGCAACAGGAGGGCCAGTAGCTGACGAGGTTGGTTATGATGATGGATGTCTTTTGTTGATAGAGTCCTAGAGTCATCCCTATACACTCAGGTCTTTGAGAATATTTTGTAGATGTTTTGTGTACCTTTCTTTATATGGTTGTTTCATATACCTATTATGTACAGATGTGGTGGAATCATGTATATATGATCTAGAATAGGTTGTTTGATATCGGGTTGATAGAATGCCTCGTATATGCTTTGAGGCATGAAAAGACTCATATGTGAAGGTTCTTGCTGTTTGGCAGTTTTATGAAAATGGTTTTAATTTTTAGTTTTTTTGATAATACACACTTGTTAATCTTTTTTCTGCAGTTATGTTTTGAGTAATCTCACTTTGTGTGGCGCATGGCGTCACACTGGGTACACCCAACCAATTGATTTGGTTAGATGTGCCTTAGGCACACAACATGTACTTGAATATTTAAAACTCGATTTGGAAACACTCTTAAGCAAGTCAGCAAGCGCACATGCTTGGGATTAGTACAGAGAATGGCAAGTCAGGGTTGAAGCCAAGGGAGAAAGGGGACACTAGAGCTTAGTTTGTTTTGGCTAGGTTCCTAAAGGGGGGTTTGGGGTTCAAGAATTTATTCTTGTTTTTGATAGTTACACTATGTTATTCAAGAATATAAGAAAAAATTAAGAAGTAAAACCTAATTTAATCCTAGACAATTAAGTCAAATTAACAAAGCATGATGACTAAGCAAGAAAAGAGAAATTAAGATAAGGCAAGAAAGAAAGAGCTATGACTAAAGAATAAAGTAATGAATCAATCCTAATAATTAAAGCAGAGATGGCAACTAGAAAACTAGGCAAGAAACTATACTAGACTAAGATTTAGGAAAAAAGTAAGAAAATAATCAAATTATCAAAAGACTAAGCACAAGAAATCGCACGAAACACTAACTACACTAGAAAGGCGTAAGAACTTACTTTTCAATGTCCCTCAATTAAGAAAGAGCCTTAAAGTCAAGATCCATTACCTAAATTACCAAGGATCTACAGTCAACAAATAACAAATAATTGCAAATAATTTCCATTATTTCACAAATATTGTTTACACAAGATGCATAACAATACTCCTCTAAGGAGTTACATGAGTTTTACATGAGAAAATAATACATATGATAAGAAGGATCTAACTAATCCTCCTTTACTTCAATTGATTTTATCTTATTCATCAAGTCTTGATATCTTCATAAATGACATTGACCTAAAACACTGACAATCAAAACATGGATCGCTATATTGCTATACAGTGTACATGGGGTGCATAAAAAAGTTTTCAAGTAGGATAACAACATATAATCAATCAATTACTTGTAAATAAGAAATGGCATTTTCATTAAATAATCTAACCCGTGCTTGATATGCTATATTGGGTGTAATCAATGTCCTTCCCAGGGCTCATTTGCATCACCTCTTGATACATATCATCCTATGGTTTAGAATATGATATTTACTTTATTTTATACTCATAGTGGAATTAAGTTGAATAAAATGTAAATAAACACCCAATCATTTATTTCATCAATCTTCAAGAAACCAACACAATCTCCAAAAGTCAATACATGCAAGTATTCATAATCGTAACCACATACCTCATTGTAGAACCATGCAAACCATTCAATCATCATTTGATCTATAAACCAAGAAAAGAGGAATCCAAGCAATTGACATTGAATCTACATGCATGTATATCCTAAAGTGTCACCACACATATTCAAGACATATTAATCTAACATACGTCCTAAAGTAGACTTTAGGGTTGTCTCAGGTTTGGATCAAGAATAAGGTTACCAAACCCTAGTTCCATTTCATCATGATTCATTATATCTTTATACCCATTAATAGATTAGGTGAAAACCTAACTATCATATCTATCATATCCTCGTATTATGAACACCTAGATCAGATTATGAGCATAAATGTCATATCAAGTTATGCTATTTGGTTTCCAATCCCTAATTAGTCATATGTATTATTATTGATCTAGAAATCCTATTTATACATCATTGTCATCATCATTATCTTATGATCTCATTATATTCAACAATGTCAAATTGTAACATGAATTGAAAGCAATTACTATATTCAACACTTTAATAATCAATTTTGGGGTTTCAATGTATTGATAACTTATTAATTATGTACCCAAAATACTTTTGAACTACAATAAGAATCAGGTCTCAATTATATTTTATTTAGATTCTACTCATTTTCTTGATCAAATTGATATGTATTTTTTCTATAATCTAATTTACCAATAATTAAGTAGGATTATTGGAAGATAAGCATTTATTGTCCAATCATAAGAGACCAAGTCAGCTAATGACCTACTACCCAAAGCCTATGTGAGTTCCGCCACAACCAATTGGCTCTAGAAAACTCAACTAAGTGCTTCTAGCGTGACTGTAAGATATTTCCTAGGAATGACCTAACTATCAATGTGTAGTGATCATGTTTGATCACGCGGGTTAGAGGTATCCTGGTCTTTCCCTCACAAGCCATCTTCCTTCTCTTCACATCTTGACGACTGGTTAGCCATCCATGGAGAGGTCAACACCATAGTTGACTCTCACCCTCAGGCCATGGAAGCTCCAACTCATGATTGAGTTATCTTCGGTCAAGGTTGGTGAGGTGTCTGGTACTTACGGCATGTCGTAGGGTGACTAAAAATGTAATATGGGATCTTGGTTTTAAGTGCATCAACAACTATCAATGTTAGAAGGAAATGTTGTAACATGGAGTAACCTGAGTATCACAAGAGTTTCCTGAGACTTTGAGGATCATTTCCCACTCCTTAGACTGGCTCACAATGAACCATTATGACCTCCCAAGCACAAGCTTCAGGTGCCCGATGACGGTGATTAGGGAAGCACTTCCCAAGCCATCTCATCCCCTTCTGAAGATAAAAAACTTCTTGCTAACTCCCTAGTTTTATAGGCCCAAGCAATTGGTTGGAGACTCCCTGGGTCGATGATGCAGGGTTGAGGTCGCTGGTGATGACACTAGGGCTAGGTGGCGAGGCTCAGGGTTCTTGCAAAGAAATTGAACACCATGGTGGTGCTTTAGGATAATTTTTAGATGTTCAAGGGTGTGACTAGAGCAAGTACCCAACAACCCAAGTTTCTTGGACCAATCAGGAAATTGGGCAACTTTTGAAACTTTTGAGATAAATTCAAAGTGTATGTTTCTCTATCCCAAAAATAAAGGAGAGAATCTGGGAAATTATGGGGATTGGAGAGATAACAGAGTTAGGAAAGATCTTGACACTATTGTTGTGGGTTTCCCTATTCTGTAATGAGGTAGGAGATAACGAGGATCCATTGATCTCTGATCCAATGGTCTTGATGATCATGATGCATTGAGAGGGGCGTATGTCATCACAACAAATTCGGATGTATTTAACTATTCCAAAAAAAGAGTCACGTGTAGTTATTGCAAATAGGCCCCTCTCCTTTCACGATTTTCCATTGACCACAAGGATCATCCTATGGATATGAAATTGAAGGGAAATGACACTAATACATTTCCCAATATATATATATATATATATATATATATATATATATATATATATTGGTATTTCCTTTAATTAATTATCCAAACCATATGGAAAGTTATTTTCCTCATTATCTTCAAGTATTCCAAAAGTCAGATCCAATTTTCCTTATTTAAGCTGCCTCAAAACTTGTGTTCCATGACATGATTAGATAATAAATTAATTAATTATCAAAATTATAAATGATCTTAGAATATTTTGGAAACTTGCATATTATTTTATATTTCAATTATCTAACCATTCACAAATCCATTATTATTTATTTATGCATGAGTTCCTCTATTTCTTGGTCTTGTTGCACGAGGACCTTTTGGAAAGCAAATAGTCTCATGTGCCTCTCTTGGTCCATGGGCTGAACCCGTTCCACAAAGAAAACATTATTATTCTATCAATTAACTCATTAGAAAATATGTTTATCTATATCCATAGAATTCAAATTCACCAAAATTTGAGGATCATACTTTGACCCCTCCTTAAAATGAATTTTGTCCTCAAAATTTAAACCTAGTAAGGTTAAGGTGAATGATAACTTAACTTAGCTTCAAACCTTAGGGTTAACAACCCTCTTGGATATCTTTAACATCTTTTAGCAAAAAACTCTCACATTACTAAGGTTGGAACTCAAATTCAATTCTAGAGTATAAAAATCCTTATTCTATGCATGCTATTATCACTTGGTGATTACATTTTCACTTGTGATTTTAACATCACTTGGTGATTATCTTTACACCTAGATTTCCTAGATATTATTCATTTATTTTCATCCAAGGGTGAGGTAACACCTCAAGCCCCTAGATTATGCCATTAACTTTCAACTTAAGGTATCCAGTCTCATATTTCATGTTTTAAGCATAACATGTGTCTACTCAATCTCTCTCACTCATAATAAGATGAAGTAAGTGTTTTTATGCAGCCCAAATAAAAAGTCCATCCCATTCCAAGAGCGAAGATGGTGTATCCACACATTCACTTCTAAATTTGCATTTTGGTTGAATTATCCTTAACAATAATTCCAAACCATGAATATTTTTTAATTCCACTATGAACTCAAGGGATATTAATTTTCTTAGGCTCGAGTTTGTGCACCACTCCCATTAAGTTCTTATTCAAATATTATTAAATGACTTCTTGCATTCTTTATATCTACATCTCATGTCTTATTGGCCTTATTCATTTCATTAAGGTCTCTAGGGGTACAAGTACCCTTGGAGTGATCTCCTCTTGACCTTGTGGGCCTTATGAACTTATGGAGCACCTCTCACATTTACCCCTTGGGCCTCATGAACGCATGAAGGTGACAAATCTCCTGACCCCATGATCCTCAGGCAAACATGTATGGCTATCTCCTATCCCCACAGTCTTACGCACTTAGGGCACAATCATATCTTGACCTCATATGTGTTATGCACCTTTAATCATCTCTACTCAACCTTAGGATTGACTTAGGTCTCTAGCTAACTAGGGTTTATTGAGACGCCAAAAATTATTGCATTACACATTTTTGTTGAGGTTCTTCTAACAATATTTGAGCATATTATTTTTTGTATAATTCTTTAACATGGATTTTCTCAATCTATTAGGGTTTATGATGTTTCCTTTATGTCCCTTCATTGGGCTCATGGTGACCTTCCCTCTTGGGTTTGGTCTCAGTAGTGATCTTCCCTTCCTAGGCTTGGTCTTCCTAGAGACCTTCCCTCTTAGACTTGGTCCTTATGGTGGCCTTCCTTCCTGGGCTTGGCCTCTTGCTAACCTTTCCTCCTGGGGCTTGGTCTTCAAAATGACCTTCCCTCCCTAGGGCTTGGTCTTTATAATGACCCTTCCCTCCTGGGCTTGGTCACATAATGTCAGCCACTTCCTTAGTGACTTTTCCTTATATCCCTTAGAGATGACATACTTGGTTTCAAGAATTGTACTAAATATATGTGACATCCCCAAATTTTCTAAAACATAATCTGATGTGTGACGTCCAAATTGAAACCCTCACCTCAGCAAAAATCCCAATTTAAACATCCCACACAAGGCTAAGAAGAAGAAAATCAAGGGAGCCAGAAGGAAACAACAGTAGCACATGCACATGAACAATAATAAAACCATACACACATGTTCACCATTCAAAATATAATTACAACATGAATTGTTACAACATTTGATATTACATATTGAATAGAAAACTATACATATACATGTACTAACACTAAAATATAGGATCTTAAGACAACAGGTCCACCTTTACATCAGCTCGCTACACAACTCTCAACTATCTTGGATCTTCAAGAGCATAACCACAACCTAAACAAAAGATTACATGTGGTACACACCAACACAATATTCAAGAATATTATACTGAGTATGCCGACGTGTCTTTTATATACCTCTCATCATATCTTGGCAATAAGATAAAACTAATACTTGGCAATATTAAACAAATATAAAGAAAAATGTATATTGGCAAAAAGATATTCATTAACAAGAAAGAGAACACATATATTTTAAGCACATTTCCATCATAATCTTGTACATCTGCCCCCAAGGGCTTTGATGTTTTTAGGCCTTATGATCTACTACCAAAGAGTTTGAGATCATTTAACGTGTGATCTACTACCAAAGAGTTTGAGATCTAACACATGTGATCTACTACCAAAGATTTTGAGATCACTTCAATGCACTATACTACCAAAGAGTTTAGTGCTATCATATGATTGATCCAATATATTATGTTTCATGTGTTCATAGCCATAAGTATGAAAAAATCAAGTAAGATATCATACAAGAACAATCATTTCATCCAATACCATATGCCAAGTATTTTACTACACATATAACACAAGCATATTGTATAATAAGTCAAGTAAGAGTTAATGGCGTACCTTGGTCAAGAACAAACATAATCACATATTCCTGATTTCATCTATAACTTTGTTAAACCTGATCAAGACAAGATCATATACTATCATTAGGTTCACATCATCATTAGCCCTAGTTATATCCATTTTAGGGTTTGCTTAACTTAGTAGGATATTCCCATTTTTACTTATATTCTTGTCTTAGAATTATCTTACTGGTGTTATATTCTAGATTATAGTTCATTAAATAGATATACTCTTGTGTCATATTATTATGTGAACATATTTAACATTATGTCACTTTCATTAACCATATTAGGGTTACATCACTTGTATTAAGGGCGCTCTTCATATAACATGAAATTCATGCATATAGTTGATAAACGAGTTACATCTTAGCTTCATATTACTGATATGAACTTCCTCTGTAAATTTCATCATTTATTGATCAACAATGTATTAATTGCATTTTATTTAGGGTTAGAAACCCTAAATAGCCATTCTAAGCAAATTACATGATTTCATGCATCAAAATCATTATTACTGACCTTATATGGACTAAAAACATGATTTATGATTTATGAACAAGTTCTCATAATTTTAGGCCATCAATTACTATTTATAACAAACGGTATAAGAATTATACAAATTACATGATATTCCTAATAGTAGTGCATCAAAACACTGATATTATCATTCTATTGTATTCTACTCATTTTTATGAACATTTTGGTATATTATACATATTTTTCTGATAATGGGGCTAATTTCTACTGATTATTGAAACTCTGAGCATTTTTGGGATTTTACCTTGTTCTAGCCAATCAGAAGGCGACACATATCCACTCTGGGGACGCGGCTCTATACATCTTGGGTCACTGTTGGTCCGCCTGGTCTGACTAGTTATGTGTTTGGTCTGACTGAACCGAACCAACCACATCTCCCCTCTCCCGGTTCGCTCTCCGTAATCACGCGATCTCTGCTGCTTCCATAAACTGCCACCGCCGTGACTGGGGACCATCTCCAGTGAGCAAGTGCATCCATCAGGGTTGTCACTTCCACTAATAGCTCCGTCCAGATCGCCTCTTCCTCCAGCCTCTATGGATAGCCGCCGGAACCTCCTTCTCTGGGTCTTCCTTAGGTTTTCGTCCTCTGGGTCATGCCGCCGCCGTGGGGACGACTCCGGCGAGGAATAGGTAATGCCATTACAGACCTCCGCTCTGACCCTCTGGGTTGTCCTTCGAATTCTTTGTGATCTCCGAATGCCAGATCTGCGCCTGCGTGCACCATGGATCTTAGTGCGGCGTCGCTAGGGACTGCTCCGGCGAGCAGTTTGCTCTCCTCCTCGCCAACCCTGACCATCGCAAGGAGGTTTGATGCCTCTTGGTTGTCCTGGTGTCATCGAATAGCATCACCCCCGCCATGGCTGGAAGATCGGCAAGGAACCTGCAACCAATAGGATGCCGCCATTACAGGCTCACTGCCGCCTCTGCCTACTCTCAAACGCCGTCGCCGCATGGGAAGATTTTTGGTGGTCGGGTCTCCTCCTATTGGCTCGGTGGTCCTGCCGCCAGATCTACTTCCGCGATGGAACCATGCCTCAGATAGAAGGATCTACATGCCAATGGATCCATTAGCTTGAGAACGGAACTGGTCCATAGTCCTACTGCTCGGTGAGAAGATCTACCTCCAGGACCTTGAGCACACCTTCACGCTGCAAAGGAGAAGCAGCGAGGCATAGATACGGTCTCGTTGTCCTTGCTACGGTGGCTTCTCATAACGTTCAAGGAGTTAAAAGGGGGGAACCGGTTCCAATACAAACCAACTGCCTGCTTAGCCTTGAACGTATCCCCTTCTTCCTCGACGTGGGTTCGTGTATTGGCCATGATTCCAACAGCCCCCACTACATGTGCTATAACGGCAAGGTAGGAGAATACCGTGATTTCAAATTTGGCATCCAAGGATGGAAGAGTTGGACGTGAGGACCAATGCATGGATTTCCCCCACTATAAAGATGTGTGATAACAAACTTATACGGACATGGATAATTAATTAAAAAGCTTATTCTCCATGCATCCGTATATACATTATTTCACATATTTCAAAGCTACGTATCTCCCTCTATGAGCATCGAAACATAATGAAATATTCACTCTTCCCTTATTATCTTCCCAACTTCAACCCATTCAAACTACATTTTACACGAATTTGGTGCCAAAACTCAACTATTTGATCATTCAACTAAATACCCCAACAAGGCATGAACTTAGGGACCTTAGTCATTATATCAACCTTTATCAACACTAAAACTTTATCAGAACACTGATAAATCTTAAGATAACTCAACATTCATGAATTCACTTATGTCATTGGACAATTAAGGATTCCAAAGGTTCACTCCATCACATCCTACACACTTTAAAAGACATTCCGTCCTCGAAATTATGCCAGAAATCCAGTCTTTCACATCAGATACATCTTAAAAGTACTTTCGTCCTCGAAAGTACACCATACTCATACTTCCAGGGAAAACATTATCTTGCTCTCATACACATGTAGGTGCCATTCTATGTGTAACATATCCAAAAAGGTTACCTAGAACCATGTATCCAAAGCACTATTAGGCGGTTTTAAAAGCATCAAGGGTGAAGCCTCACTCCATAGAAGGCTCAAACAAGGGTTTAGAAGCTTAGGTAATGTCATTACATATTTCATATGTTAGAGTTGCTTCCTTATCTTAACTCATGCATTAAGGGTCCATCATCATATTACCATGTTCTAAATGAGTTAACTAAAGTTAACCCATTATATCAAGATGTCATCAACATTTTATTTAGCTCATTGTTAGAATATGTTCATCATTAACATATGCCTTTTAGGAGGGAGTTAACTATAATTAACCCACTTTATTCATCTAGATCATATCAAGGTGTCATAACAGTTATGTTGTGCTTATTGTCAACTATATCTTTCATCTTTGTTAAGCACTAAGATTAACACCTCGTGTAACATGTTTTATTCATATGATCTTATTTCTTTGTTCATACTAAATTGCATAATTTATTAGTGAATTCATCACAAGATTAAACAACAATATCACATTATCATCATTATTCATATACATGGTTAACCATTTATGCATTGATATGTATTAAACCATCTCTAGATTTCCTTCATGTATAACATCTCAAGATTAGATCACATCCTTACATATATTATATCATGGTTGTGATAAAGAAACTTATATGAGTGGCTTGTTTAACATATATCAAAACTTTATCTAGTCCAAGTGAGGTTCTCCTGACCCATATCATGGGGTAGTGTCATGCTCAGTCTCTCTAAGCTAACTCAACTCTATGGGTATCTCACATGCATATACTTTATCTTTCCTCCCTTAGTCTAGGGTTCTCAGATTACCTCATTGGCACTAGTCACAACCTTACAAGTTCAAGTCACATTAGTACAAACCAAAACATTCTATGAGGTTCTCTTCATAGGTCTTCTACCCATGAAACATCTTACTCAAAGCTCTCTTATATACACCACTAGATTCCTACGTGGGAAACCACCAACCCGAGCATGAGGCTTCATAGAAACTAACATAGATACCTCCTCCAGGGTCTTGGGCTCTCTCCCTCACCCAGATGGTAGGATCTCCTATTCATGCTCACATATGCACATATAACCAGCCTCTCTCTGACTCTAGGGTTTGGTCTTCCCAAGGACATCTAGGGTTCAACAAACTATAGGAATCATGCATAAAGAAACTCATTTCAATCATTCAAGAGTAGTCTAGTTTAGGACATATCATATCACATATCTCATAATTCTCATATTTCTCATATTGTGGAGTCTAAGTTCTCTGACCTTCTCCCTGTGTCGCCTCCAGATTGGCTAGAACAAGGTAAAATCCCAAAAATGCTCAGAACTTCAATAATCCATAGAAATTAGCTCTGTTATCAGAAAAATACGTATAATATACCAAAATGTTCAGAAAAATGAGTAGAACACAATAGAATGATAATATCAGTGTTCTTATGTACTAATGTTAGGAATATCGTGTAAGTTGTATAATTCTTATACCGTTTGTTATAAACAGTAATTGATGGCCTAAAATTATGAGAACTTGTTCATAAATCATAAATCATGTTTTTAGTCCATATAAGGTCAGTAATAATGATGTTAATGCATGAACTCATGTAATTTGCTTAGAATGGCTATTTAGGGCTTCTAACCCTAAATAAAATGCAATTAATACATTGTTGATCAATAAATGATGAAATTTACAGAGTAAGTTCATATCAGTAATCTAAAGCTAAGATGTAACTCGGATATCAACTATATGCATGAATTTCATGTTATATGAAGAGCACCCTTAATACAAGTGATGTAACCCTAATATGGTTAATGAAGTGACATAATGTTAAATATGTTCACATAATAATGTGACACAGGAGTATATCTAGTTAATGAACTATAATCTGGAATATAACATCAGTAAGATAATTCTAAGACAAGAATACAAGTAAAAATTGGAATATCCTACTAAGTTAAGCAAACCCTAAAATGGATATAACTAGGGCTAATGATGATGTGAACCTAATGATAGTATATGATCTTGTCATGATCAGGTTTAACAAAGTTATAGATGACATCAGGAATATGTGATTAGGTTTGTTCTTGACCAAGGTATGCCATTACCTCTTACTTGGCTTATTATACAATATGCTTGTGTTATGTGTAGTAAAATACTTGGCATATGGTATTTGATGAAATGAATGTTCTTGTATGATATCTTGCTTGATTTTTCTATACTTATGGCTATGAACACATGAAACATAAGATATCAGATCCATCATATGATAGCACTAAACTCTTTGGTAGTACAATGCATTGAAGTGATCTCAAACTCTTTGGTAGTAGATCACATGTGTTAGATCTCAAACTCTTTGGTAGTAGATCACACGTTAAATGATCTCAAACTCTTTGGTAGTAGATCATAAGGCCTAAAAACATCAAAGCCCTTGGGGGCAGATGTACGAGATTATGATGGAAATGTGCTTAAAATATATGTGTTCTCTTTCTTGTTAATGAATATCTTTTTGCCAATATATGTTTTTCTTTATATTTGTTTAATGTTGCCAAGTATTAGTTTTATCTTATTGCCAAGATATGATGAGAGGTATATAAAAGACACGTAGGCATACTCAGTATAATATTCTTGAATATTGTGTTGGCGTGTACCACATGTAATCTTTTGTTTAGGTTGTGGTTATGCTCTTGAAGATCCAAGATAGTTGAGAGTTGTGTAGCGAGCTGATGTACAGGTGGACCTGTTGTCTTAAGATCCTATATTTTAGTGGTAGTACATGTATATGTATAGTTTGCTGTTCAATATGTAATATCAAATGTTGTAACAATTCATGTTATAATTATATTTTGAATGGTGAACATGTGTGTATGGTTTTATTATTGTTCATGTGCATGTGCTACTGTTGTTTCCTTCTGACTCCCTTGATTTTCTTCTTCTTAGCCTTGTGTGGGATGTTTAAATTGGGATTTTCGCTGAGGTGAGGGTTTCAATTTAGATGTCACACATCAGATTATGTTTTAGAAAATCCGGGGACGTCACAATATATGTGATTTCATGCTTTTTATACTTAATCTTACAAATTTTAGGTGACATTTAAGGTTACCTAAATTCTTAAACTGATTGGTTAACTCACCTTTCTAGGGAAGGTCCTAACCTAGGGTTCAAATCTTGACTCACAGGAGGAGTTTAGGCTTTCTAGCCACAACCCAACCCCATGGTTTTATGGTTATGCCTCTGCCTTAGGTCCTTTTCCCTGTTCTTGGGTTGACCCACCCTAGGTTGGGACACTATCCCTAAATTTGAGTTGATGGTCTTATGTTTATTCTAACATAACCATTGGTTTTTTATATTTCATATGTATATTCAAAACCCTTCTCATGAATCATACATGCATTACTCTCATGCATGCGTGCATGCAAAAAACTAGGGTACCCAAATCATTTGTATTTTTCTTTTCCTTTTTCCATAACATAGGTTTTATATTGATAGGGTTAGTATTTTACTCACACTACTCCCATTTCCTAGGCACAGGGTTTACGGTTAAAGTTAGGGACTACACCCTTCATCTTAGGGTTTTTGATTCCCTTGATCCACTAAGGGTTTTCTAAACCAACCCTAGCTCCATCTAGGGTTTACCTTTACAAGGAGAAAACCCATAAAACATTTTTTTACTTTATCATTATTTCCACATTACATGTATATTAATTGGCGGAGGATGCATTAATCCTACTTCTTCTTGAATCACTAACTTGAGATGAGGAGGTAAGTTCCTTTAAGGTTTATTAAGTAAGTTGATAAGAAGTTTATGAAGTTAGAGATAAGAAACTTAAAGGAAACATTGTTTCAGGAAAACCTTACGTTCTGTCCAGGCAAGTACCACCTTATCTAAGGGAGTCCTTGTATACCAACTTAATGGTGTAGAGGAAAATATGGCCAACACCCAAACCTGTGGTTCTTTCTAGACACCATTATCCTTAGGCTACGCCCTAATATATTCTCCTTATATTTCTACAAATAATTTGAAATTAATAACTATTAACTGTTATTTTAAAAGTCTCATGCTCTGATACCAAATGTAACGACCTCACTTTTCAATATTCCTCAATTAAGAAAGAAACTTAAAGTTGAGAGCCATTACCTGAATTCCCAAGGATTCGGATTCAGTAAATAACAAATAATAGAAAATAATTTCCATTGTTTCACAAATATTGTTTACAAGATTTATAATAATGATCCTATAAGGATTTACATAAACTTTACATGAGAAACCAATACATATGAGAAGAAGCATCTAACTAATCCTCCTTTACTTAAATATAAATGTCTTTGTTGATCACATCTTATTCATCATGTCTTGATTTCTTCATAAATGGCATTTACCTAAAACACCATTATCAAAACGCAGATCAACACATTGATATAATGTGTACGTAGGGTGCAGTGGAAGGTAGGTAAACTCAGAATTCCTCAACATACAACCATAACAGCTCATAGTGGTTACATTATTAATACATAAAAGTGTGATATTAGATTTATTGTGGATAACAAGAAGGCTCTGCAAGAAAATAATGAAAAATAACCAACATATCACTCACTTCCTTAGATATCACAATCTTCTGTGAGAAGGAAGAATGGACCAAGCCTCAAAAGATTCTGAATTGTCACAAATAACTCATAAACAATCCTTAATTCTTACTTTATTCCTAGTAAGATCTATCACGATCTTGGCCAAAAATTTATAAAATCTAGGATCTTAGGTAGGAGAAGGTGTTCCGACCCTGGTTTTCCAAAACCCATAGCCAAAGAAACTAAGAGACGTAATATTACCAAGAAAAATGTGAGAAAGGAGACTTATCTCAAGATCAAATGGCCACATGCAAGAACCAACTCAAGGTTTACCATTGTAAGGGTCTCCTCTATCTATGGAAGCACTTTGGCCCTCACAAGATGGAAATGTTCTGAAGGTACATTAGGGGTCCTCAAAGTCATAGTCTCAAGTGAAGCCAAAAAATAGAGTCAAATAACCCACAAATTGGTCTTTGTTTGAGATTGAGTAAGGCAATCAACCCACCTAAGTTCAAAGACCCAACCTAGGATGACAAGAAACAATCTGAGACAAACTCCCATGAATCCAATCTTGTGCCACCTTAGTTTGGACATTTTCACAACGAATCCTAGACAAAAAAATTTCCATATTGTATTTAGACATTCTCACTCAAAAACCAATCCTTGGTGCAACTAGATCATGAACTAGTATTGGATTCACATGAAACATTTCATATTCCCTCTCAACTAATAAAAAACACTCTTCGGCCTTCCCTACAAATTAGGTCAACACCCAACATGAACCTAGCTTAAGTTCTCTTGAAACATTAAGTCCAGGGGGAAAACAACTTGGCCCAAATGCATGTGAATCTAGACCATTTCAAGGCCCACAAGAACATTAGCACAACAACTAAGGTTTAAAGAATTGATTCAAGGAGAAACAACCAAATATCATAACATATACATGTGATTAAGATTATAAAACTTGACGTCACATATTTATCAACATATGAGAAACTATATTCATACAATTATCAATCTATTAGGGTTACCTCATGTCAATCAACCGGATTCAAAGTTTAGAAAGAAATTAAGATTGACAAATTGAGATAAGGATTAAGAAAATATAGGGGTCTTCTAATCCTTCCCTCCTAGGATTCATCCCCAAAATTCTAAATCAAATAGGGGTACTTCCTAATCATCCTATCCTCTAAGTCCTTCATGATTTCCTCAACGCCATGTTGATGCCAAAAAACATTTACTGGCATGATATCTTTCTTCATCAACTTCTACACTTGACAATCTAATATTAATTTTGGCCCTTTCAATGTATGATATTTCCGCTTCAAGTTGTGCTTCAATTTGTTGTATCATTGTCTTAGACTTAGGGGTGATACTTTCTCACAACCTACTATTAATAACATCATGAATTTTTCTCACCCATAAACCTAGGAGAAACCATATACTTCTTTCTAAATATCAAAACACCCTTCCCAGGTAGGATTTTTAGGCTCACAAGGCCTCTTACTTAGAATTATTGTGACCACCTTAAGTTATCTACTTATGATTTTGTATGTGTTGTGTTCCCTTCAACTGCATCTTGATAACCTTCAACTGTTCTACTGATAGACTACACCAAATCAAGGCTACAAGCTAATACAACCTTTCCCTACCAGTAAATTGGCAACATGAAATGACTACCGTAAATATACTCTATGCTCATTTGATAACTATTGTTGTAGGAAAAGTCCATCAATCGCAGGTGAATATCCCAACTTCTAAGAAACTAGATCACATAAGAACACAAAAGATCTCCTGATGTATGGATCATCCTCTCTAATTTTCCATTGGTCTGTGGGTGGGGGACATTATGAGCTTCAACTTTTCCCTGAAGCTCCTCGTAGACAATCCCAAAACATGCTTGTGAACTATGGCCCTCTATTTGACATATAGTTTTTTGTACACCATGCAAGCTAACTATCTCATCCACGTAGATATGTGCCAACTTCTCCATAGTGGAAGTAGTTTTGACAAAATGAAATGGGCTAATTTAGTCAAAAGGTCAACAAATATTGAGGCATATCCTCGACTGTCTTTAGAAGATTGACCATGAAGTCCAATGTTACACGAACCTAGGTCAACACACAACATGGACCTAGTTAGGGTTCCCTTGGAGCTTCAAGTCTATGTCCCCGCAATCCTACCCAGACTCAAGAATCTGACCCAGTTCAAGGCCTACCAAAATCCTAGCACGACAACCAATGCTTGAAGCTCTGATTCAAGGATAAAAAACCAAACATAATCATATATACATGTGCATAAGATTATAGACTTTATGTCCAATATTTATCACTAGATAAATCAACCAACATCATGAAATTATCATCTTATTAGGGATACCTCATATCAATCAACTAGAGTAGTTTGAATTAAGAAAGCAATTAAGATTAACAAAATGAGAGGTATTAAACAAATATCGGGGTCTTACAAAAATCTGCATATAGTTAATCCATTTTTCCTTTAGAATTGGAGTGTTCATTTTATTTCTCTAGAAGTAAGCTTATATGTTAGGTTTTATTATCCATTTGAGACATTTAAATAAATCAAATAGTTTGAGAAACAAGTTAAAAAATCATATGAATGGTCTTTCTTTTATATAAATAGAGACTTAATGTCATGTAATCATCCTTATAATTCCTATGCTAGGGCAAGGAACCTAGGATGAGATAAAGGTAAATGTTTCATGAATAGTTGAAAATACATGAAATAATAAGAGGAATATGATTCCTTGTTTCTTCCTTTTCAGGGACATGGCAATCAAGTGGGTCTTAGGACACTTGATGTGCATAAAATAAAAATGTTCAAGTGATGGATACTTAGAAAAGTATTAGTTTACCTTGGACTTTGGTTCCAAGGAAAAGATATGTGTAATGAGTAATGTACCAAGGTGAAAGGAAGATAAAGATGTGATGTGTTTTCAACACATGTAACAGGAACCAAGGTAAGAAATCCTGGTATCTAAAGAAATATTAAATTAATCATGCAAAATAGTATGAACATCACATGTTAGGGGTTTATGCTTTGCATAAACATAACAATTGAAGATATCTTTGAGATAAGTTATTGATTGATAAGTAACCTTTCTTTATGATAAGATAATGTACAACTAATGAGATAGTTAGTGCAAGTAATAAGGAAAGCTAGTATGGTGTCCGAAAATGGAAAAGGAAGGCCGAGTGGGATCGAAGAAAGTAGCGGACTGATCACTAAATAGATCCCATTGGCTATCTTGTCCATTGTGAATTTGTTTCCTATAAGAGTTTGAATGTTTATTTTCTCATTCTATGCTTTCTAGTTCTTTCTCACTCTCTCTTTCTTCATAGTTTGATATTCATAGTTCAAAGAAGTTTTTTACTAATGAACGACTACACTTTTCCCTATAAATAAGTGGTTATTGATGATTTATCTGTAGCATGATATCCATACAATCATGCTAAAATAGTTTACATTGAATATAAACCAATTTGTTGATTCTTACCAAGAACTTCCTTTCTAGGGATATCAATATGCATTTATATTTCTCTTATCCTCTTTTGTAAGAAAATTGAAATTGAAACTACAATCTCTCATATCACCAACAAAAGTAAAAATGATACTACTACTACTATCATTACAAATCTCAAGATTTAAAAGACCATCGATCTCAGTGGGATGGGTTATATATTCATAATCCCTTCTATAATTTTATGGTATTTTGCTAACTTGTCAGCAACCGTGTTATTCTTTCAATGAACAAACCTTATTTTCCTAGTGTAATACATATTTACATGAATACTAATTATTCAATTGGCATAAGAAGGAATATTAGGGTGATCATTAGCGATCATCCAAATGACCATGAGACTATCAGTTCTTTTTACTAAATCTTCTAGTCCTGACAAACTCAAGAGTCATAGTTATTTCAGCTAGTACAACCTCAAGTACATTCTTTATGATCAAGATATCTTCATCGACATCCACTATTGACCATCATCTCTTCTAGATACAACATCCATCACATCATTATCTTTATTTGTAGTAGAGATCTAAGTTCATTTTGACATATCCAACAGGAGGCGTCTGTCATTGCGCATTCATCTTCTCCTTTTTGTGTTATCAGTCTTACCCCAAGCCTTCGTATTATTGCTAACTTCTTTATGTACATGATCTATTTTGTGGTCATCTTGATGCTATTTTAAAAGATCTAAACATTCCTACATCTCCATATGTTCCAACAACATATCATTTATGTAATGACGTGCAAATAACTTTTGTGAAGACTAACTTTCAATGTATTTGAATCCTAATATATGACAAAGAAGGTAGTCCAATCAGATCCCAACACAACTCCTTCCAACACCTTTTTGACATGAACACAATCTCTCATCATATGCAAGGTTATTTCCTCATGTAGTCAAAATATGTTGCTCTCCCCCTCTCATTGGCCTGACCCACATTTTCTTGCCTAACTCACTCCAACACCAATGGAATGAGAAGGGATCTTGATGAGGTAGGTTCTATGTTGCTACCCCTCTTTTTCCCTTCTTTGGCCACTGACCCTTCAAAAACCTAACCACCTCATCCCTCTTACTCTCTTAGCCTATAAATATCGCCCCTTGATCCACCATCCCATACTCTCATTCTTTCTTATTTCATGAAAGAACTAAAACCCACTCTATTAGCCATAACAATGTTTCCACTCCCTACACTAGGGTCTAGAAACTCGAGCATGAGGAAGAAGATGACTTGTAGGGTGTTGGATTGAGGGATACCAACCCTTATCACATGGCTCGCAATTTCCCATTTCCCTTGTTGATCTCCCTTTCTCTCTCTCTCACTTGCTTGCTCGAATGTGGACCCCATGAATGTCTCACCCTCTTGCAAAACGACACACATCCCCACCTGGATCGTGCACTCAGCTTGTGAGACGGCATGCCTTAGCTCCCTGCATCAAGCCTTGTCACTCAAAATTTCTAGACCTCACCCCGTCTCACGCCACATCCCCCTGACCCACACCCATCTGTCGGTTGACTGTACTAGCCTCCCACAATCACCGCCCATCGAGCATTGAGAGGCATCTGAGAAAAGTGTGCGGTCAAGTGTTTTGACCCTACTAACATACAATCAGACGATGACTTGTGGTATCTTTTCAACCCAAAAATGCATTTATTAGGTTTTTTCAAAATATTGTACCTCCTAAACTCTACACCCAAATATATCAAGTTCATATACCATTTTCCTAGGAAAATGAGATCTATCTAATAAAAATGGTTTCACAACCTAAATCTACTTGTGGTTATTATATTTTTGCTAAAAGTGATACTTTTCTGCTTATTTAATGACCTTTATGCCCTATTATGTTCCCTTGTGTCAATAACGATATCATGATGATTTAAACCTCTAGCTCAGTGACTTTGCTTCAATTTCTCATGATTAATACATTTGATCATATGTATGTACCTTAAATAACTATCTTGACCTAAAATGACCATTTTAAGTACATGCAATGTAGATTAATTAATAAGGAATATTTGCCCTATTTTTCTATCATATGAATACCATACTTCAAAACCACTAAACTTTATGTTGTTTTGGGGCATGATCTACTGAGACCATATTCCTTCTTGTTTGATGTAACTCATTTGATCTTAAGACTCATTCTTGTACACTAGTTAGACCTCAAATAATTTTTGTGCACATTTTGGACTCTAATATTTTATGAACCATGCACTAATGCTACACATGCTATCCTAAGACTTCAAAGAAGTCTTTATTTGACATAAAAAAAGATATCAAAGCAGTAATTTTATCATAATTATAGCTTTAGTTTTCAAATCAATGTACTTAATGCTCCTATGAATTGGAAATGTGACAATATTGCATGAAATTGATCTAATATGTCTATTTGTGATCTTGCGTGATTAAACCTTGATGATAATATAAGTCTCATGCTTTCGTTAGTTTAAATCAAATATTAATTGTATGTTGTTCCACTCATGATGTGGATGGTTCACCCAAAACAAGAGCATAATCTTGATACTTGGTTTGTGTTGAGTAGTTGCATGCATGTTTGCTTGGATCTAAGAATGAACTAATTGAAACCTATCCCTAGGGAACATCCACGTGATAAATATGCTATTTATCTTATCAAAACACGAATAATACAATACCCCATGTTATATCTTTATACATACTAGGTTCCCCTTGAGTGGGGCCTTCTCTGGAATCTTACTCATGGATTATGTCTTGCTCACTACTCATAAAGTACACTTAATATGTTGATCCTAGTATGATATTGTCTTGTTTGTATGTATGCTTTTATGAATTCTTAGGTACATTAAAGCTTGATAGAGCTATTGTTCCTATGGATACGGCTTTCATATTAAATTATACTATGTTAACAAACCTTGAACATAATATAGAGAATCCACTGTATAACCTTGTGTACCTTCCTAAATTCTCAGGGGAAGGGAACAATGCATTTTGAAATAGGGTTAGCTCATTTAATTAGGTCTTGAAGTCCCTCAAGTAGTAATGGGTGACATTAAGGTTTTTAGCCTCTGATGCCCCTCACAGACCCTTTCTTTGGAAGTTGGTCAAAGGACTAATGTTGATATAATGGATAATGAAACCACAAACATGCTTTGTATGAAAAAATGTTGTTTACATTATTCTTTCCGTGTTTCTACTTCTTTCTACTTAAAAATTTTCTAGCCAAGAAATTTTATATTAGTCTTAAACTAGGCTTATATGCCTTTTCATAGCGTACTCATTGTACTCACATTGATATATTTTGTTTATTGAACTTTAGATGTCAAATGAAGATCTGTTGCACTTAGGACAACTAAGATTGAAATATAACACCAATGTGATATCTTTGATAAAGAAATGGGTACATGTGTCTCTTCTCTGTAATGTATCTTGTTACCTCTGTTGGTCTTGTTTGACATGTTTGACCTTTTCATATATAATATTTGTGTGAAACTGTGTGCCATTCTAGGGACAGACACCCTAGACTTCTCGCCTTTGGATGTCTAGACATTAGAAGTGAGGATTTGAGTAATAAATGGATATGTGACACTACCTAGACATATATCACACTCAACAAAAATGATAACTCAACAAACACCAACTACTCTAAACCCATCAACCTCATTAACAATGCATAAATAATAACCAACTTTTGTGTTCTTAAAGAAAATATATTAATTTCATCATTGATATGGAACAAGAGACCTTCATATCAGACAAAAAATACAAGTTGGTTATGGACACAACTGCCCTATCTACTAGATCATTTGGGTACACAATTGTATCAATACTTGTCATTTCTCCATACTTATGAATGATTCCCTCTTTCGATTCTTTAGAAACTTAAATGTCATGAGATAGGGAGACACTTCATCATTCTATCCTTTTATTGTCAAATATATCATTGGAAGTATGTTTAAATTAATTCCTCAAAACAACATTCTAGATTGAGTACATGGATTTGATGAAGATGACCAAAATATCATATAATATGTTGATGACTCCATCATTCACCATAATGAATTGTATGCATGTGATTGCATTTTTGACTTATTTATGGTTTAAGGATCGACTTCAAAAATTCTAACTAATGTGGAACTCACACTTTAGACTCTCACATTACTTTATTTTGCAAGAATATTGGATGTTAGGTTGATAATTTTCCCCTCAATTATCTTAGTTTTCCTCTTTTACTCGTCAAGCTTCCTTCTTCTATTTGGGACCCCATCCTATAGAAGACATAATGTCCTTTGGCTCAATGGGAACGACACAAACTTGGTATTGCGGACTAGCTGCCCTTGGTTCATGCGTATCTATGAGCCTTCAACCTGACCTCATCAGTTGTATGCTCTCCCTATTATTATTTTAGAGAAGGATAATTAAGATGTGATTTTTTCTTTGGCGTGGCAACATCATGGTAAAAAAATCCATTTGGTCATCTAGGACGCCCTTGGATGACCTGATCCTGATGCAGGCGGGAGAATTTTCAATATTTAGCTACACTCCTATTGTATGTAAAGTCTTATCATCCCTCATTATGGATAGCATTTGTCTAAAGAATGTTTTTTGTGAATGATTACTATCACAATAGATCTTTGTGGTCTTCTGTTAGCCTCTCTAAGGGTTCTTACATCTTGTGGTACTCTTTGAGCTCTTTCTATGTCATTGATGCAACTATCAATACATCCCTAGGTTTTATAACCACATTAAATTTTGGGTTGATCCGTGCGCTTCTTGTGGTCATTTCTCTTTGACAAAAACATCCATGATTTCCTATAAACCACAATCTCCCCACACTAACGATGTGAATATCCTTCTCATATCGAATAGAAATAACCATTTAATAAGAAGCTTAATAGACTTTGGATTATCTAGTAATGATACTTTTTGTTTTAGTCATTTACTTGCCCATTAATAAATCAATACGACTAAAAATTGGTATAAAGGGGGTGAGATGCATGGTTGTCAAAGCGTACTAATACTTGATGTGATCTAGAATGGCCTTTTTTAGATGAAAAGTTTTAGAAGATCAAATGCTTTACCAAAGTAGTACTGAATATCAGACTAATTGGCCATAATAAGCTTCTTATGGCCCACAAATGCAACAAGTGAGATGGCCTGGCTCCTCTGTTTGTGTTCCTTCCGTAACTCCTAGGATGATTTGATTACACCTTATTTCAATATCTTCACATGACACATATATGGCTTTGTTTCTACGAAAGCCCAATTTCAGATCTCGGACTCAAAAGTTTTGTCATATCCCATATGTTTGATTTTTCTGGGTGTCATATTTTACTCTCTTTAGATGAAAAATTTTAGAAGATCAAATGCTTTACCAGAGTAGTACTGAATATCAGACTAACTGGCCATAACAAGCTTCTTATGGGCCACAAATGCAACAAGTGAGACGGCTTGGCTCCTCTGTTTGTGTTCCTTCCGTAACTCCTAGGATGATTTGATTACACCTTATTTCAATATCTTCACACGACACATATATGACTTTGTTTCTACGCAAGCCCAATTTCAGATCTCGGACTCAAAAGTTTTGTCATATCCCATGTTTGATTTTTCTGGGTGTCATATTTTACTCTCTTTGTACTTGAAGCTCCTTACAACTAGCATCCTATGGAATATACATGTCCAAGTATGTTATTAATCGTATTGAAGCAAATGTATATCGGATCTAAAGAATATTTCGTAAACTACTCTGAATCATTAATAAGAAATCTGGAACGATACACTTTCAACTGCTCAAAGAATAGGTTATGCATATCAGAGCCAGGTTTCAATCCTGGGACCTGTGGGTTATGGGCCCACCACGCTTCCGCTGTGCCACTCTGATTTATTGTGAGTGGTGTAGCGGTAGCACTATATATTCAGTTCTGTACGTAGAGGGATGACGAGTTGTTGATTATTTTGTTACATCTGCTGCAGCCCTACGGGTTTCACCTCCATGGTTTCCTGATTTCTTCCGCATGTGCAACATAAGAACAATATTAAAGCCGCATTCTCATCTCCCAGTTTTTTTTTGAAACGTTCATTGAATTTATAGAGGGCAGAGCAAGCAAACACTTGTTTAGCTGCTAGTTACATGGCATAATGTTCTAGTGAACATCGCTGAAATTGACATAGTTATCTGATAAAGGGGAGCATAAAATGAAATAGAAATCAATAGTTCATGGGGGAGGCACCCCATAACATGCCTCTTTGAGAGGTAGCATGCAGAAATAGATGGAAAATAACAAAATATTGATCAGTTCCAGATGATCAGCACTTGATTAAGTAAAATGTGCATCTATTGTTCCAGCACACTGAAGCTAGTCTCATCATCCACCATAGTCTTCAAATCACAAAGAAAATGGGCCTCCGATTCACCTTCATCTAATTCCTCAAACTCCTCCTCGTCCTGCATTCTTGCATATGGTGAGAATATGAAGATCTGTACATATTTGAGAGATGATGATATGCCTCACTCTTGACACGTTGTTAAAGTATCTATTGTTTCTTTCAATCCAAATGTTCCAAGTAATGGTGACTAAGAGATCATCACCACTATAGGATGTGAACGGTCTGTTTGGTGACATGTTTAATGGAAAGTTTGCTGATGAGAGATCAAGCTGAAAATTACTAAAAAAGTGTGAAATTATGTTGAGTGAGAAATAACATTTGAAGAAAATGTGATCCACCGTGTCCAAGTTGTTATGACATAAAGAGCATCTGGAGGGACCAATGAAACCTCTCCTAAAGAAGTTTTGATCAATGAGCGGCTTGTTGTGTAAAAGAAGCCAGAAGAAAATTTTGTATTTTTGTTGCCATTTTTGTTTCCAGATTTTGGCAGTGGGGGGTGAAATACCTCTGTAGGAAAGATAAGTGTAAGTTTTCCTACACTTATTGAGCAACTCTAAATTGTTTTTTTCTTCTTTGGTGTCATGAGTAAATGAATAGCAAACATGGTCTTCTTCATGGGCTTGGTATCATGGTATGTACAAGCTTGACCAACTTCCAACACGTAAGAGGATGATTATATGAGTATCTTAAATATTTCATAATACTAGTAAATACGTCTGTTTCATGTAAGTAAACGCTCTAACAGTTGAATCCACACTTGTCAGTATTTTTTTAATCAAAAAATAAGAATACAACACTTATAGTCGTTATGTTGTCTTTATTGGTATTGTTGGAATTTGGAAAATATAAAGGAAATACCTTAACAATTTCCATACCAATGATAAGAGAGTGTTACCTCTTTAATTTTATGAGGCTAATAAACTCATTTTCATAGTACCAATATATATACATATATAATATTTTTCTCACATCTTTGCATAATATTTCTATTGATGTTTTGAATTTTGTAAGAGTAAAAACAATATCATAAAAATAGATTTTATATGTGCTTTAGGATATATTTCTAATTGTCTCAATGAGCATTTTCTTCTATAATCAAATGTGTCTTATAAAAATATCTTTACAGAAGTATTCTGAATGATGAAGCCTATAGATCTAAAAATTAAATTAGAAGATGTTTATAGAATTATATATATATATATATATATATATATATATATATATATAAAGAAAAAGAAAAAGAAAAAGAAAAAGAGAAACCAACATAATAAAGATCAAGATGTACCTACAATTAAGGGAAACCAACCTTAGTGTCTGCAATCAAGGTAAAATAGAAATAAGTTTTGAATAAGTACAATCAAAAGAAGAGAGAGAGAGAGAGAGAGGATAGTGGAAAGTCAATGGAATTATATGTGTGATGGTAGGAAAGAGAGAAATTAACATGATAGTGTGAGAGAAAAAGAGTATTCACAAATAGTTTTATGTAAGAAGATGTTGTTTGAATAAGTACGTGCACTAGTGGGAAGATTGATCGTTCTATGTAGGTTGATGCTGTTTTGTTGTAGGGGGACTTTGAAATTCTTACAATATATATATATATATATATATATAGAGAGAGAGAGAGAGAGAGTTAGGCTAGAATACACTCGAGTGTACATATCACACGAATACACTCAAGTGTGTTTGCATATCAAGACTATTTTTTGCAAAATATAAACCGTTGATCTTCACCGTCATACTATAACTAAGCTACATACAAATTTTGAGCCCATTTGGATGACTGTAAGTCACTCATCCAAGGACATCAAAATCAACGCGCGAAACTAATTTAAAATGCATAATTTTTGCAGTCTTAATAACATGAGCTATACATATCCAAATGTGCTCAAATTTTGCATATGAGTTGTTCACGAGATGTTTAAGAAGATCAACAGATTAGATTTTCAAAAAAAATATAGCATCATAAAAAATACTCGAGTGTATTCCGCTTCAGATACACTCGAGTGTATTCTAGCCTGACTCTCTCTCTCTCTCTCTCTTTATATATATATATATATATATATATATTGAGAGAGAGAGAGAGATATTTTGTGAACCGTTTCGTAAAGCATTTTATTTTTTGAATGAGAAAGAACATGTGTTAATGGAGCGTTAGACTTGAGGTGTTGTTTTAAACATGAATAAGTTGTTTAAATAGGAAAGAACGTGTAGTTAGATGGAAAAGATCATGTCCTTGGTACCATGAAAGCGATGAGAGAAAATTAATAAGGTGTTTGAAGAAACGAGTGGAAATAAAAAAAATGAATAAAAAATGTGGGAAGTCAGAGAACAAAGAATAATGTAGTATTTTGAAAATCTTGTCTTCTAATTAATATATTCTTTGGCTTCTCCTATGCCATTCTATAAAATTTATAGTTTTTGTTTGTTTTTCATACAAAACATTATGAAAATGTCTTCATAGAAGAACGAACTACAAATTATGTTGTCAACCCTTTTTAAATAGCAAACCCTAATGACTTAAAAACAAAATTTGAAGATGTAGACAATGGAATCATCCCATTTCTCTTCATGACATGTTGGATGCGCTTAAGAGGATAGTCGAATCATTAGCTAAAACGTCAAAGACATCAAAGACAATCGAACGAAGATATGCAAAACTGACATGCTATTATTTTTTTCAAGAAACTATACCTGTATCACTAGTATAAAAGATTATCTTTGGTAAGCACAATCCACAACAAAATTAGATATGAGTAGGCCGATCCATGTAATGATTCTCTTTTTGTGAAGGAAAAAACATGAGTAGAGAGTGACCGTTATGTTTAAAAGTATGCCATGTTTTAACTAGAAAGAAAGGTGGATCAATTCAGTCATGACTATTACAACTAATAATTAATGAAAAATCTGGAACTACAATATGTATCACTAGATCGGTTGTTGAAAAATCAAAGATCCAAAATGGGAGGCATAGGAAGACGGAGGTTGAATATGATAGACCTGAAACATATGGCCCATATCATGAGGACATTGTTCTATAATATACACTTCAAACCCGTTTCATGAGTTAGTTAGAACAGTTGCTACAAAAGAAAGGATGAGACCAGTGAATAAGACATGAGCACACTGACGCTGCAATTCTTGCTGGAGAGAGAAAGTAGGGGAGGGCAAGAGGTGGATCATCTCTTATTTTCTGAGCGAGATAAAATATGAGAGGATGGAAGTAAAGAAAAGAGAGGAGGAAAGGTATAGGAAGCCAAAAAAATACCATACATCAGATAAATATCTTATAATAATAAAAATACAATACAATACAATGATATGTTCAATGTGTTTTTGTGCTCTCATTATTAACAAATCCTAATAGGACAATGTGTTCTTGTACATAATTTATTTCTGTCACATATCGTAAGTGTAATTTACATTAATAAATTATAGTAATGTGTTTTTATTTGTGCGATGTGTTATTTGTATTTTGATTTGGCTTTTAGAGTGTTTTTATGCTTTGTACATGAAAATGTGTAATGGCATATACAAATTATATAACATATCAATGTGTGTTGTTAATGTATATATTTATTTGTTGCATATTTTATACACCTAGTTTTATGTATTACATATTTTATGTCAATTGAGTTAATGTGTTGTAAACATGTTTGGTGTGTAGTTCAATGAGTTAATTGTGTATTGTTTATACATCTATATGTAATATTTCTTTTACATTTGGTGTACAATTTTAAGCGTAATATATAAATGAATTAATATCTTCCTTTACGTATTTGACGTGTTATTTATAACATGTTGTTTAGATTTGTTATATCATGCATTGTTGAGTATGCATGCGTAATCTATCATTTTTACACGATATATTTGCTAATTTGTGTCGATGTATGTTATACTATATTGTTTGTCACGTATTAGTATGCTATGTTTTCCCAATCTCTCTCTTCCCTCTCTTCCACTACTTACCTCTTCTATCTTTTTTTTTTCTCTCTCTCTCTCTCTTTCCACTACTTTATTCTTCTCTCTTCTATATTTGTCTCTTTTCTCTATTCGTACTATTTTTCGCCTCCCTCCTTCATATTTTATCTTTCTCTCTCTTTCTACTACTTCTCTCCTCTTTCTTTTTGTTTTACTCCCTCTATCACTCTATCATACAACTACTTTCCTCCTCCATACCTTCTACTTGTTTCTTTCTTTCATTCTTTCTTTCTCTTCCTACTACTTTCCTTCTCCCTCTTTTTTCTCTCTCCTCCAACTACTTTCGTCCTCCTTTCCTCCCAATTTTCTCTTTCTCTCTACCATGACTTCCCTCCTTTTTTCTCACTCATCCCAATACTCCCTCTTATTTTTCTATTACTCTCTCATCTCACTACTTTTCTCATCTCTCCATCTTTCTATTTCTCTCTCCCATTATATCCCTTCATTTGCCTTCTATTTTTCTCTCTTATTTGGTACTAAAGTCATGTTACCCTAGTAATTTTTCATGATGCTAAAAGTTTGCAATGCTTATCAGGAGAAAACTAATTGACTCCACATTATGTTCTAGAATTGACTCCAGATATCATTTCCCATATCACAAATATAGGAAACGTTGATATCAATGGAATAAATGAATTTTACAAAATATCATAGATCATAATGACTATATTTCCTATGTAATCAATTCTTGAGATGTTTTACAAATAAATGAAAAAAAATATCGATTGAGTTGATCTTTTGGGTTTTCACAAATGGTTTAGATCAATGACACTATATTAGACATGCAAATGTAGGAAACAAATGATGTGTACTCCACCAAGAACCTATTTTTTCAATTCAAGTGTACAAAAAATAAGTACTTCAAACAGTCGACGAATATGTCAAGTAATGATAAAAGTTGACAAAATCCTTTCTATCATGCCATTGACACATAAAACAACATTGTATGTATGTGATAATGTTTAAATATATTTTTTATTCCTTACTCTTCAATTTAATAATTAAATTTTTTAGCTAAAAGGTTCAATAAGAAAATGAAAAACCAAAAATAATTATGGGGAGTTGTTCAAAATGATTATTTTTCTCTGTGATACGTTGAACCTTATTTTTACTTAATCATACTTTATTTTCCTAATTGCATATTTTATAAGTTTATTATATATTTATTTGGAAGTGTTCAAACATTGAAAATTATATGTCACACATAAGGTTTCAGTAATTGGAAAGAAGCTAAGTTCAAATTTTATCTCCATAAAGTTTTTAGATTTGACAAACTTGAAAAACATACCTTAGTGCTTGCATCAAATGTTTGGATTGATCGATGTAAGGAGGACCAATCATAGGGCTCAAAGTCAATTTTGGTTGGCCACTTTTACCCCTTTGGGTAGTTCAATGTCAGTCGTGCCCATCGTTTCTACCATTCCATGCAGTCGATGCGTGCCCAACCTGGGAGATGCAGCTTGTTCAAGATGATATAGGTTGGAATAGCATCAAAGCATGTTGGAGCATGGTCAAAGCAGACATTTTTGGGCCACTTCCACCTAGCTCTTGTGTTGATGCTAGCTAAAGAAGTTCTAAGTGCATTTTTGTGGATCAAAGCAGACATTGCAATCCATGGGGTTGATGTGACCTATAGGAGGTTGATGGAAGGGATTTAAGTTGCTTATTTTGAGGTCGAAATAGAAGTTTTTCTCAACAAAGCCTATATATCTAAAATCAATTTCATCCTTGTTATGTTTTAGAGAATATTTAGGCTAGAGAAAGTTGTTGCACAAAGAAAGCTTGGATATATAGATCATGCATATTAGTGATTCTTCAAATTCTTGTAAGATCAAAGTTTGCAATCATTCCTCTAACCTTGTTTGGCATGAATTCACATGCTAAATTTCTTTTGATATTTATACGGTTTCCTATCTCTTCTACTCTTCTATATGAAGAGTGCCTATCCATGGTGAAACTAGGTTCTTTTCTCTCAAGACCTCTTTCTTTCGCCCTCTTTATCCTAGTGGAGCTAGACCTAACAAGAATGGAGATGATTGAGATGTTTGGAGGTTCTTTGAAGCTAGGGTTCATGAATGAACTGATTGAAGATGTGATATTTACCTAGGGTAAGTGATTTAGCTTATATATGTTAAACTTTGCATGCATTTTCTACATGTAAACACCCAACTTCACTAAATGCATAAAATATGAGCTCAAGATGGAATTTTGTGGGGTTTTTTTTTCTATAACTATGGAACTTCAATATTTCACAATTCTTATGTAGGGTTTTCTGGATGGAGCTAGGTACAATGGAAGAAACAAAAAAAATTCATCCAACACTTATCTTAGAGTATTTCCCATCAACATCGATGTATTTGGAAAAAGGGATGCAAGATCTACCTTGTCATAGAGTTAGTCCAACAATGATCCTTACTCAATGATGATGAGGGTGATAGTGTACTTATAATGCAGTCACATTGTGACACCCCACACCACAAACCATGAGATAACTCAAAACTAATCGTGGAAATAAACTTAAACAAACAGATCGCCAATAAACATTGGAAATTAAAACCATTTTCATTAAAATCCAAACAGTAACAACCTTTACATATGAGTCCTTTCATGTTGCAAAATACTTACCATGTATGCCATCAGCCTATTACAACAAAACATGTCCCAAATATATATATATATATATATATATATATATATATATACATATCCACTATATCCATACATGAAAAGGGCATACAAGCCAGACCACGTATCGAAACACATATACAAAGCACACCCAAAAATTATCACAAAGACCTGAGTATACAGGGATGAATCTAGGACTCTAACAATAAAAGGACCAACAATAGCACTTCCAACCTTGTTAGCTATTGTCCTTCTTGATGTTGTTCAAACTCTGTTGCATGATCTCTACGTCCTTGTGCACATCCACCTAAAAAGATGTGGGGAACCCACGGGGTGAGATTCCAAATCTCAACGGGAGATATAACTCTCCACCAACACTATTATTAGCATAGATAAGATGATTAAAGAGCAGCTACACAATTTACAACTATGATAATCATGTAATCATTACTAACTAGATATGCAACTGCAATTAGATTATGAAATATCTTATCATCGTAAAAGGAATATGAAGAACATGTAAATTCACTACTAACTATACTATACAAAAACAAGCAAGGCCTCATCCAATATTTGCATATTTGAACCTAAACAAGTACACTACACGGCTGATTATGTGTTTTGTTATGCCCTGAGGATTTGAGTCATACCACCCCAATCCATCCGACCACTGCTAAGTTGAAATTGATGTCATACAAGGTCCATGGAAGAGCCAGAATCCACGACCTCACCCCCTCAATCAGTACGAGTGAACTTGTAGTGACATCATCAGTCAAACTGCTACCAGCAACATATAGTCCAGATTTACAAGTCTAGCCCGCCTTGGTACAGGTCACGTGCTAGTGAAACTGAGCTATGGCCCACAGCCACAGTCCTACCAGGTATGGCTCACAGCCAATCTTGTATCACATATCACTGAGATATGACTCAAAGACTGACTCCTATCAGGGTATGGCCCATATCCAATCCTATATCACATATTAGTGGACGTAAGGGGATATTCATCCTCACCTCTACATATTCAAAAATATGCACTCTGAGTTAAACTCATTTCACCATTCAACAAGTGTTGACACTGAATGGATCTATGGCACAAGGCAAAGCTACATGATTAAGTTCCACTTGATTAGTTAGGTCACTTAAGTTTCTTTTAGCATCAATCAAGTTTCAACGTATAAAATCATAACAAATTCTACAAACACAAGGGCATAGTACTCTTCATTCAGATGAAACATATAGGGTGTGAACTTGTCACTTATCACCACACGATGCCTATATTATTGACATTCAAAACATCATCAGCAAAGCCACATGCCATGGGATATCAATCCCTCAACTCTATCAGTAGGAAACATCTTTTCATGTCAGAACAATAATCACTACTAGGTCATAAGGCCCAACCACCATATTCCCATATTACCTGTATAATCAGAATGCCTCACAAGGGCATATTCAATCTTGTCTCATCTCATAGACATCATAGCACAAACTAGCTATGATAATCAATTCCACAACACCTGCATGGTTAGAAGATCATAATCAAGAGAGATAATCACATTACATCAAAAAAATCCATGGTAAGGATATAAGCAAGGCTTGTTCACCTTTAGGGTTTAGGATTTCCACTTGTTACGGATTAGGATCCACAAGGTTAGGGTCAACCAACCACCCTAGAACAACCACCCTCCACCATAATGGAGTGTACTAGGATTAAGCAACATCACTAGAGAAGATTGGAGATCATACATAACAACATGACACATATGTATACATGAATAACATTAGATGTTCATACATGTTTCACAACCACCTACCATCACCACATGTTAACTACTTAGGCACATAGGTTGCAGCCACCCTCCATAGTATGTCACAACTGTGACATATACCATGGGCATATCAACCTTCACTTCCTCACCATGTTGCGACCACCTCCTACATTTTGCATCTGTGACATTAGGGTAAGGTTTTCTCTTCACCCTTCAACCATGTGTCGTGACCAAGCTCCTCACCCACCTCTATGTCGTGACCACGACATATCAACACCACCATGTCGTAACCGTGGTGTCCCCTAGTCATGAACACCACTCCAAGGGTTGTCTCCACCAAGCTAAGGCAAGAAACTAAGGGTTTCAAGGCTGCTATTCTTCATAGGTCTCAACCCAACGTCACTAGGTTCAACATCACCACAACAAGGGACATCTGGACCAAAGCCAACTAGGTCACAACCATATCAATGGGATATGTCGTGACCACAATTCTCATACCCATATCTCAACCACCAAACCTCCTAGGTCGTGACCACACCAAGGGTAAACACCTAGGTCACCAAAACATGCCCAAAACTAAGCAAGAACCATGATCAACATGAAATGAACCTCAAGCAAACTGATCTACACAAACCCTAAGGCAAAGGTCCAAGAAGAGCATGACTAAAGGAAGAGAAACTATAGACAAGATGACCATAACCAATACTAACCTCCCACTTACTTCTAGGTGTACAAGCACCAAGCATGGGGACTAGGTCAAGGGTCAAACATGGGGAAGAAAATACATATCATCATCTCTACTCAAAATTAATACAAGAAGGTTAGAGTTTTGGGTTACTTCCAAACCAAGCATTCTAAATCTCCCAAACAAATTTTAGGGTTAAGCTTCATATGCTAGCATGATGTAGGAACATCTTAAAGAGGGAAAACAACAACACAACATAACAAGAAGTGCAATAATAGAGAGGGTTTAGTGTTATATAACCCACCTTAAGAAGATCACCACCAATGCTTGATAACACCAAATTTTGTGATGTTTCTGGCCCTTATTTTGTTATAAAAACTTCCCTTTTTAACTATTTTCCTCTCTTTTTATATGTACTTTTGCAATAACAGGCCACACAACACTCTTAACCCAAATTTATCTTCTTTTGCAGAGTTTTCTCCCATTTTTAACCCATATATCAGCAACAAGGCTCGTCTCGGCCGACAAATGTGTTATGCATATATCGGCCTTCCCACCTGCCGGCTGATACGCTCACTTCCCGACAGGGCAGCACAATACACCGACGTGCGACACAAGGATGCCGCACAAGAAGGAACCAATGAGTGATGTGCCTCTTACCCGATGGTGAGTCGGGCTCTCCACGACAACTTGATCGTGTCGCGCGATACAGCCACCCACCGGCAGGCACCGCCCGTCATGATGACCGAAAACTGACATCCTTGTGCCGGGAGATACTGATATCGGCCATCCACCGACCCCGCAATAATGGAGCTGATAAAGAACACGTGGCGTCCAGAGCACCATAACTTCTTCCAACCGCTGCCTATAAATAGCAGATACAGGACTCCGATGGGACGGGTCGGAACCCTACGAGAGCTACCAGAAAAAGAACTTGAAGCTAGCATATCGTGCCTCAGGTGTGCCGGATGATTCTAGGTGAGCACTTCCCCATCCCGAGAGGGAGGGAATGGTTCACTTAGGGCCATCCCAGGCATCACTACAGGCCGATATCGGCCAACGAGGATATCCGATACAAGTGACCGACTCTTCAAGCGACACTCTAAGCCCGACATGATACCGAACCCCGATATGCATCACCTATAACGTTGTGTCGCCCAAGAGGGCACCACCCGACATGAGCATATCAGGGTAGAACGCCTCACACGATACAATCCGCCCTTCGTTAGCATGTCACTCAAGAGGGTGTGCCGCCCGACACGTGTGTATCGGGCAAGGCTCCTGCCCGGTATCGGGCTGGAGAGTCTGCTGCTGTCTGTCGTCCTTCTAAATCAAGAAGGCGACGTTTATCTTTGTTATTTCAGTCATTTACTTCTTTTACTTATGCAATGTAATCAGACCTTTATTTGTTATGGAAACAGAAGAGTTTTAATCACCTGCTGCTATATGTTTGGTACCTTTGTTGGATGATTGCTATGTTTAACATCTGAACTCTAGCTTGTATGCTTGGATCGCGCTTCGATTAGCTACCGAATCATGTTTTCCCGTTGCAACATCCTCGAGAGAGGTGTTGTGGCTCTAGTGTTTGGTCTGATTCTGAAGTACGAGAGTGCCCGGAATCGGAGTTGCTTTAGTAACCCTTCCACTCTAACTTAAGCCCAACAACCTCGAGAGGGGTGTTGATGCTTAGTTGGAGGTACCCGCTTTGAGAGGAGGGGTGCATGATGTTTCTGCTGCCGCTTGTTTTACCGTAGTTCTCTCCTTCGTACCTTGATTTAGCGCTAGTATTATCTCTCTGTTCCCGTTGCATGAAAATTCCTAAAAACTGATAAATGCTTAAAACCTTAATTTTTCCTCATAGATCCAGTTGGAGATAGATTTTTTTTTGTTTTCTCAACCTTATCCTATTGTTCCCTTATAGAACTTTACCATCTCTTTACCCTTTCCGGAGTGTAGCGTGTCGATTCTGTGTTCTCAACACTACCACCCTTGTCCCTGTGTTTGACCCCGTATATCTACTTCGACCCAGTAAACAAAGTTACGGGGGCCTAGAATGTTTCGGGTTATAAATGTAAAAGTCCGACTACTTCAAATCCGCCTCCAATTTTTGGACGCGCGGTTTAGGCCAGTCAACTTTTTGGCATCGTTGCCGGGGACAAGGCAAAACGGTACTGTTGATGAACCCAAATTCACTAACTACACTCCAGTGCCTCAAGCTTAGGAATGAGCTTGACAACACTCTCTTTTTCTTTCTTTCTTTCCCTTTTGTTATTATTCATTATTCTTTGCCTGAAACGAATAATTTGTATTATTGATAACAAAATTTCTAAATTTATATTTACACGATGTTCAGGTACTCTGTTCAAATGAGCACTGACACAATCCATCATGCCACCTCGCGTTGAACCACCCCATTCTGAAGGTGAACGTCAGGGGAGAGCTATGCCTGATTCACCTCCACCTGAGGTCAACGACCGATACGACGACAATGATCAACTTGAAGATCCAGAAATGGATCAGTTCGAGGAAGACCATCGCCATGACAGACGTCGCCACCACCAAAGGCACATAAGAAATCACAACAATCAAGAACGATGCCAGGAAGGCAGTGACAGCGATGATTCAGAAGAAGAAGAGAAAACTCTGAGGGAGTTAGCCTCTACAAAGGCTAACAATTCCTGATGCCCTATCATTATCCCGCAATTCAACACCACTAACTTCGAGCTCAATCCATCTGTAATCTCCATGATCCAAAATAAAAGCTTTAGGGGGAGATCCAAGAATGACAACCCCTATCATCACTTGGATGCTTTCAAGAATATCCGCGACACCATTAAGATGCGGGGTGTTCCCCAGGAGGTCATCTACTGCAAGGGCTTCATCTTCACTTTGGAAGATAAGGCCCTATCGTGGTATCTGGGACTTCCCCACCAAGATCTAAATGGATGGGGAGCATTGGCGGACGCCTTCGTGAACAAGTTCTATCCAACTGAGAAGACCATGAGGAACAGACAAAGGATAACTTCCTTCATGCAAAATCCCAATGAGAACCTCCACGACACCTGGGAGAGGTACCAGGAATATCATAGGGACTGCCCTCACCACAATTACAAGAAAGGTTTCTTGGTCACCACCTTCTATAACGATTTAACCCTCGACGAAAGGGTTTCACTGAATGCTGCAGCGGGTCCGAGAGGATCATAAAAAACATGGCTGAGCTGCAAGCCGGCACTGACTATGATAGATCCGACAGAGGACAAGCTAAGAAGGCTGGTGAAGGACCTTCTCTGGAATCCAAGGCTCTGGAGACTATTACTTCTCAAATCCAGAGGATAGCGACGGACGTAAAGTAGTTGAAAGAATCTGGCGGAAAGGGTAAGAAGCAGGTTGAAAAGGTAATGAAGTGTGTAACATGTGGAGAAGGGGGGCATGGGGTAGATAATTGCATCTACACCCGACTAGACGCATCAAGTGATTCTGAATCTGAGGTCGAAGAGACTGCGAATGTCTCTTTTGTAAATTTTAAAAGGCCGGACCACCCTGGTTTCAGCTACGGCAACAAGGATGCAGCTGAGAACTCACATCAGCTGCACAGCTCTTCTAAGCCGCCCCAAGCATTCGAGAAGAGGGGAGGACCGAGTCAGTACACCAAAAAAACCTCCTTCCAGTTGAACAAAGGAAACTTCTAGGGGCAAGTCAAGTATCAAGGATCAGCCAAAGAGCAGGGGTAGGATAAGGTTTCAAGCCAGTCAGACGTGGTCGGACAACTATTTGATTTTGTAAAAAGGCAGGACATAATTAACAACCAGCTAGCGCAGAGTGTGCTATCAAATTCGGGCATTTTGAACTCATTGCAGGTCCAGATGGCTGATATGCAGACATATCAATGCCAGATTGATCAGCAATTAGCTCAGATGGCCGAATTAATAAAGAATCCCTCGGGAAAAATACCATCCAACACCAAAACTGCCAAGAAGGTAGGGTTGTGATCGAGAGAGACAAGATAGAATTGCACGAGATGGATGATGCCAGGGGCTAAGGAGTAAAGAAGCTAGAAGACGTCAAGCTGCAGACGAAAACTACAACGCTTCTCGGGAGGCAGCTCGAGCTTTCTTTTCTTTCCTAGAATAGGATGCAATTTACTTTCCTAAAAAACAAACATTACGAACATTTGGACTGTAATAAGGCCCGAGTTAGCACATGCGCCACGTGCGCTGACTCTTTTGTTTTATGGGCCACCGCTCTGTTTCTTTTGACCAGGATGGGTAATACTATCTGAGGTCGAGATCTTAACCTTGGCCAATGATGTTTTACTCATCGTCTGCTTTTTCTCCGCTTTGTTTTTAGGATTTTCACCTTGATTTTGTTATGGAGTTTTCGTATCGGGCATCAGCTCAACCGGCACGCTGAACGTGCTCATATCAGGCAATGGTATTTCGAGCACCGCAACGGCCGTGACGGATGGCATGCCTGGGCGGCGTGCACCAGTATCATGCAAAACGAGTAATTACCCTTGTGTCGACGGATGGACTACCCGTCTCGGGAATGACCTATCCCAACGGCCAGCACGCATTCCAGAAATTACCCACTTTACCCCTGGTCGAGGTCGCTATAAATAGTATGGAGAGTTTACCGTGTCGGGCTACTGCCTTTACTGTTTTCACTTACCCGTATCACGCTGTGATTTCCTTCGTCTGCTCCCGTGTCGCCCAACCTCCTTCTGCTCTCGTGTCGCGTGGCAAGCTTAAGAAAACAACAAAGGTATAGCCCGACAGCCGTATCGCCCTACCTTGCCCGACACGACCTCTCTATTGCATAATGTATCAGACTAACGGCTTTAGCTGAATTTCCTCGTATCGCCCGATGCGTGTGTCGCACGACTCGTCTTTGGCACGCTTGCCCGATACGCCATATCGAGCGATAACCGTGACGCCCATCCGTGTGCCACCTCACTTGTTTTATTGTCGGGTGACACATTGTGTTTTTCTCAGGAGGGCCATGTCGGGCATGTTGTTTCTCGCAACTGTATCACCTGACACACCCATGTCGAGCGACGAGCCTGACACGTAGTTCCATCCGTATCGTCCTATTCTATATCGCCTAGGATATTCTTTTGACAGACGACGCCCAGATCTCGTATCGAGAACGAGCATACATCTATGAAAGCTTCGTATCGCCCGATATAGCAGTGGAGGGTAATTTTGTATCGGGCCAAATCTTCTCGTACATTCAGTTTTTCCTTTTTAAACATCGGTATCAAATTTTTAGTTCTTCTTACCTAAGTATCAACACATTTAATTGATAAATAAATTTGTTTAAATGCTAACAGAAATGGCGTGCACAAAGCAGACCGTCGTTCGAGTTGACGAACACGGAAGAAATATCGACACCGAGGTCGCAGCTGAAACAGGAACGGTTAGGCAGAAACGCCCGAACCCCGAGATGGCTGGGCCATCAACTGAGGAAAAGAGAACAAGAACTGGAGAAGTGGTGGCTCCAGCCACAGCTCCAAAGACAGCGGCAGAACCCTTGGATCACACGCCAGGAAGGTTCTTGCCGAGAGATGATGAGCATGGACTCCGGTATGTAGAACCGGCGACCAAGCTCTACAGGCCAAGAAGATTTTGCCACCAGCCTTCTTTCATTCAGCTGGGTATCTTTGAAAGACTGGAGAGCGTCCTCGCCGTGGCAGGACTGAGGAAGATCTGCCTCAGTCGGTCTGCCTCCTACACCGAACTCACAAGGGAGTTCATGTCGTCTCTCTGCCGGGTGAAAAATATTACTGAGGAAAAAGAAGAATATGGTGGAGCAGACAGACTGCAAGCACGGCTATACAACTCGGAGCACACCATCTCCGAGAAGCTGCTCAACAGAATCTTCTCCTCCAGCGAGGAGGAGAAGAATCTGATGAATAATGGTGAAAGAATCACCGAAGGAGACGGGTTCAACCCCGTGGAGCTCTGGAAAAGGCTGACCGACGAATCATCGTTCAAGCCGGGAAGCAAAGTGGCGGAGGTGCACTCATGTTTTTGGAGAATCGTGCACAAACGGGTGGCGTGCCTGCTGTTCAGCAAGAACAAATCTAGCAACATTTATGTCGAAGAACTCCACGTCATATGGCACATGATGGAGGGAAGAATGATCAACCTCGGATAGTTTTTGCTGAACATGCTGCACCCAATAAAGGATGCCACCAAGGAATACTGCATGGGTGGCATCATCAACCTGATCGCGGCTGGGCTAGGGTACCCAAAGGAGCCACACAGTCTGTCGAGAACAAGGGGCGATGAGCTGATCAACCTCAAGTACCTTATGAGGGCCAACATAATAAAGAAGGAAGGGAGGAGCTACTTCTACAAGTTTGCAAGAACAAACACCCTCCTCCCGCTCCCTCGCTGCGCCACCTACGACGTAGAAAAGCTGGTCTTCACTATAGCAGAAATAGAAGTCGTGGCGGTAGACGCAGCTTATGCCACCACCACCAGAATTGAGGAAAGGGCGGCCTCGAGAGGAGAATCAATTCCTCTCGACCCAAGGTAGGAAAAAGCTTCAACAACCCACGCCGTGCCAGCCGCACTTCCAGAGCCACCGACGGCAGCATTTGATAGAGTTGTCGTCGCTCCTACTATACCAGCTACCACCACAACAATGTTTGTGGTGGCTGAAGAAGAATCGTTGATCGTTGAGGTCGCCGAGACAACAACTACGGGAGCTGCCACGGAAGAGACAGCCGCAGCCCCCAAAATTTCTGTAAATGCAGAGGAAGAGCCACAGCCGGATGCCAATAATGAGGTGTTCGTCAAGATCCTTGAGATGGAACTCGAAGATGCACGATTGACACCGACACCGCCACCGGTGTCCCCTATAGTTGATGTTGAAGAGATCGCCTTCGGCGTAGAGGTGGAACAACATTCACCCACACCGCGGCCTTCTCCACCACAACAAGAAGGCGAGGCAGTGGCAGCCGCAAGAGTGTCGATACCTCGCCCGACGACATCTACCTCGCGAACCATCGAGATAGGCTCTACCTTGTCGGGTAGACCGTCATGCGAGCAAAATATCACAGGGACGAGGGGGAGACCCGCAGGAACCCCTCCGTCGCTCGGGAAAATACTGGGGCATGAACTCAACTACTTGTGGGAGGTAACAGAAAACAACTCGGCTATCTTAACTTCTCTAACCCGCAAGTTTTCCTTTTTCCAGCAGAGGCTGAATAGCCAAGAACAGGAACTGCTGACTCTAGTTAGCCTCCATGGCCAAGTAGAGGGTCTCAACACCATGCTTCAGCAGACCCTCCAATGCCTTGATGCGATCGAGGAGAGGCTGAATAGGGGAGATGACCATCCGCGCCCAAGGCAGCCGAGAAGGTCTCCGTCGCCTCCTGGACCAGGCTCTCCACCCTCCTCATCAGCAACCTCGTCGGGATCATCGTCCTCTTCCTCCTCCAGCAAGCCATCCACAACGCCCGAGGAAGGGACGCCGCAAAGATCAGCCAACGGAGCTCCAGTAGGACAAGCGAGCTCCTACGATCTGGAGGAAACAACTCCCTCAGTCCCCCTGGACGAGGCTGAAGATGACAACGAAGACATCAGCGTCGGGGAGGACTCTTCTGATGAATTAGAGGGAGAGGGGGGAGGACATCTACGCCGCCAACAAAAGACACCCCCCCAGAGGAAGATGCTCGATGGAGGATAGGTTTTTTGAGCCATCTGAGATACCTTCCTTCAAAATGGCCGACTTCGAAAGAAGGGCCATCGGCTACTTGACGACCAGAGACCAGAAATTACTGAACAAGGTCCTACGGTCGTAGGCAGATGAAGAAGACGTCGTCTGGAGCGACGGCTACTTCTCCGTACGACGGGGAGAACTCTGAAGCATATTCCGCTCGCCAGCTGTCGTCGGCAAAAAGCTGTTCAGGGTCCTTGAAGGTGCAATAATAGAGAATATCGGCACCAGGACAGGTCGGAAGATAGTATACAATGCCACCCTGACCTTGGTAAGAAGGCTGATGATGGGGGTCCCAAACTCCATTGTGGTGGCCGACATGCTGCAATACATCGAAAAGCATTAAACCGAACATCGTGTTGGCCCTGTATAAGCACCGCAACGTATGGTTCCTCTGTGTGGAAGACCTCAGGAACCACGACATCTAGCTGTTTAGCTGTAGCAATAATGAGGTGCCACGCTCCGGGCTTATTTTCAGCCGCCCGAAGGACAAAAAGTTGAGGCTCCTACCGCTGCATCTTCTACAAGCTATAAAGCTGGGAGTCAAACGTCACAGTGGCGTTTGGAACTTCTTTTCCATCTGAGACTTCTCCGTCCAGGCAAAAGAGGGATGTGGAAACAGTGCCTTCATCATCCTGCATGCAATAGAGTTGCTCAATGTATTTGGAAACATGGGGCCCCTTAGGGGCACATGCTTCTACCACGTCAGAAGCACATACGCCTTGCTACTGATCAAAGACTGGTGCTATTTCCGAGACGCAGGGGTACCTGAGAGGCTGCTGGACAGTGACCAAGGAGACAAATCTTCACAATCCAGCGGCTCTCCAGAGGAGGAGGCTGAGATGGAAAAAGATATGTACGGGGTAGGCATGCAGTTAGAAATCCTATGGAAAGTGCATGGATTTGAAGACCCTGCTTCGCTTGAAACTTCATAAGGACTGATCAGCAATTTTGACTGCTTCTCGTGCGCTACACTCACACATGAGCAAGTAAATGAAATTCTTCTGAAGTTTTCTGATTCCACCCCGACGAATGTAATTTACGAGGCAGGCGACGTCATAGTCCCCGTTGATGACTTAAGGGACGTGATAAAAGAGGGAGGCTGCTTGGTAGTATCTGTGGTGGCTGCCTACATCCAAACACTACAGCCAAAGTTCGAACACGCATACATAGCACATCCATTTCTGTTCAACGACGTCTGCCTCACTGACGAAACAGGAGCAAAGCGATCCTTTCTGGCAGAATTGGAGCACGGGGTTCCACGCAAAATCCCCCTGCCCGTCCTGCATTACAACCATTGGACGCTCCTGACGATGTACACTCACCAACGAGCAGGATTTTTCTACAACAGCTCGGACAGCAACAACGATCATCCAGTGCAGTGTACATCGACAGCGTTGACCTCCCTCGAGCGCTTAGTACGAAAATACTACGACGAGGTGTCATCGCTGATACAACCATTCCTGGACACGGCACCAAGCAAGTGGCACGAGCTTCAGTTCTGCCACCGCAGTCCGCAACAGATTCCTCTATCCAACGACTGCGACATCTTCATCTTGGAATAGATAGCAAATGAAGAGACGCCTGACCAGCTCCACCACATCGACTACCACAGCAAACGAGGAGAATATGTGTGGGAGCTTCTATCCGGTGCGGGCACGCTCACCAGTTAATCCCTCACTGAGTTAAACATTAACCTACCTTATCTAATTCACAACTCTGGGACAGAGTGTGGAGTAAGTTTGGGGGGGTACCATGTACCAGTGAGGGAGGTATAAAAATTTTCTTCAAACTTCACATTCTTTTCTTCTTCTTCTTCTATATCATGTGTACATATTCTTTCTCATACAAAAATTTAAAAAATTACAAATTTTTTTGATTTTTTTTTTTGAAAAATTGTTGCTTATTTTGTCTCCCTGCATATGTACAAAGTCACTATATAAGTAAAAACATGATACAACTTCTTTCCAGTTTGTTTTCTATATGCCCAATGAGATGCAAGTTTTATTTTATCTTTCTGAGAATACAGCCTCAAACGACAAAAGACTACGAACTTCCACGCCAAAAATTTCGAAAAATAATAATCTCGCAACAACTAAGAGACGAGTATGGAGAAGGAAAAAGCTGCCCAAATAGCAAAAAATTCCTCTTCTTTTCCTTTACCCAACAAAAATCCCAAAAAGAGAAAGCAGCCTTATGAGAGTGAATAAAAGCATGATAGTTGTGCCAAATGAAAAGAAACATATATATATATATATGCACACTTGTTTTCCAAAAGTACTCATCTTTAGGCATGGTAGATCCGGGGCAGTGGTACGTAGGATGTGAAATCACTGCTCTAAAGACAACTGGCTTGGACTGCACGTACCACTTGCCCGTTAACGGACCCATACCTGGATGGACTGATGGGAAACAAGAAAAACCCAAAAAGCCTTAGCCTACCCAACACACAACTTTCTGCCCCTAAAGCTGTTTGGTGTGAAAGCTAACTTCGGAATCATGCACCAAAGTCTCGCCGCAACTGTAGAGAAAAATTTTGCTGAAATAATAAGGCAGGAGAAATAAAGTCTGTTGTTCGTTACCGGGTCACATTCTCAAAAAGACATCTCAATGCTCGCTCTAACCCTTGGTCTAAAAACTATACGAGTCAAGAAGAAGTATCACAAAATAAAGTTTAGACATTGATTGAGGACAATCAAAATGCTAAGTTTGGGGGAGTTGATAACACCAAATTTTGTGATGTTTTTTGCCCTTATTTTGTTATCAAAACTGCCCTTTTTAACTGTTTTCCTCTCTTTTTATATGTACTTTTGCAATAACAGGCCACACAACGCTCTTAACCCAAATTTATCATCTTTTGCAGAGTTTTCTCCCATTTTTAACCCATTTATCAGCAACAAGGCTCGTCCCGGCCCACAAATGTGTTCTGCATATATCGGCCTTCACACCTACCGGCCAATACGCTCACTGCCCGACAGGGCAGCACAATACACCGACATGCGACACAAGGATGCCGCACAAGAAGGAACCAACGAGCGACGCAACTCTTACCCGATGGGGAGCCGGGCTCGCCATGATAACTTGAGCGTGTCATGCGATACGACCACCCACAGGAAGGCACCGCCTGTCACGATGACCGATAGTCGACATCCTTGTGCCAGGCGATACTGATATCGGCCATCCACCGACCCCGCAATAATGGAGCTGATAAAGAACATGTGGCGTCCGGAGCACCATAACTTCTTCCAACCGCTGCCTATAAATATTAGCTACAGGACTCCGATGGGATGGGTCGGAACCCTGCAAGAGCAACCAGAAAAAGAGCTTGAAGCTAGTGTATCGTGCCTCAGGTGTGCCGGGCGATTCTAGGTGAGCCCTTCCCCATCCCGAGAGCGAGGGAATGGTTCACTTAGGGCGGTCCCGGGCATCACTGCAGGACGATATCGGCCAACAAGGATATCTGATATAAGTGACCGACTCTTCAAGCGACACTCTAAGCCCGACACGATACCAAACCCCGATACGCATCGCCTATCACGGCGTGTCGCCCGAGAGGGCACCGCTTGATACGAGCGTATCGGGGTAGACCGCCTCACATGATACAATCTGCCCGTCGTTAGCATGTCGCTCGAGAGGATGTGCCGCCCGACACGGGTGTATCGGGCAAGGCTCCTGCCCAGTATCGGGTTGGAGAGTCTGCTGATGTCCGTCGTCCTTCTAAATCAAGAAGGTGACATTTATCTTTGTTATTTCACTCATTTACTTCTTTTACTTATGCAATGTAATCAGACCTTTATTTGTTATGGAAATAGAAGAGTTTTAATCACCTGTTGCTTTATGTTTGGTACCTTTGTTGGATGATTGCTATGTTTAACATCTGCACTCTAGCTTGTATGCTTGGATCGCGCTTCGATTAGCTACCGAATCATGTTTTCCCGTTGCAACATCCTCGAGAGAGGTGTTGTGGCTCTAGTGTTTGGTCTGATTCTGGAGTACGAGAGTGCCTGGAATCGGAGTTGCTTTAGTAACCCTTCCACTCTAACTTAAGCCCAGAAACCTCGAGAGGGGTGTTGATGCTTAGTTGGAGGTACCCGCTTCGAGAGGAGGGTTGCAGGATGTTTCTGCTGCCACTTGTTTTACCATAGTTCTCTCCTTCGTACCTTGCTTTAGCGCTAGTATTATCTCTCTATTCCCGTTGCACAAAAATCCCTAAAAACTGATAAATGCTTAAAACCTTAATTTTTCCTCATAGCTCCAGTTGGAGATAGATTTCTTTTGTTTTCTCGACCTTATCTTGCTGTTCCCTTGTGGAACTTTACCATCTCTTTACCCTTTCCGGAGTGTAGCGTGTCGATTCTGTGTTCTCAACACTACCACCCTTGTCCCTGTGTTCGACCTCGTATATCTACTTCGACCCCGTAAACAAAGTTGCGGGGGCCTAGAAGGTTTCAGGTTATAAATGTAAAAGTACGACTACTTCAAATCTGCCTCCAAGTTTTGGACGCGCAATTTAGGCTGGTCAACTTTTTGATTGAGGACAATCAAAATGACGATACACCAGAAACCTCGAGAGGGGTGTTGATGCTTAGTTGGAGGTACCCACTTCGAGAGGAGGGGTGCAATATGTTTCTTCTGCCACTTGTTTTACCGTAGTTCTCTCCTTAATACCTTGCTTTAGCGCTAGTATTATCTCTCTGTTCCCGTTGCACGAAAATCCCTAAAAACTGATAAATGCTTAAAACCTTAGTTTTTCCTCATAGATCCAGTTGGAGATAGATTTATTTTGTTTTCTCGACCTTATCATGATGTTCCCTAGTGAACTTGGGGTTCGGTATCGTGTCGGGCTTAGAGTGTCGCTCGAGAGGGTGTGCCGCCCGACACGGGTGTATCGGGCAATGCTCCTGCCCGGTATCGGGCTGGAGAGTCTGCTGCTGTCCGTCATCCTTCTAAATCAAGAAGGTGACGTTTATCTTTATTATTTTAGTCATTTACTTCTTTTACTTATGCAATGTAATCATACCTTTATTTGTTATTGAAATAGAAGAGTTTTAATCACCTGCTGCTTTATGTTTGGTACCTTTGTTGGATGATTGCTATGTTTAACATCTGAACTCTAGCCGCGATTTACCCCGGAAATGGCGCCAAAAAGTTGACCGGCCTAAATCGCGCGTCCAAAAATTGGAGGCGGATTTGAAGTAGTCGGACCTTTACATTTATAACCTGAAACCTTCTAGGCCCCCACAACTTTGTTTATGGGGTCGAAGTAGATATACAGGGTCGAACACAGGGACAAGGGTGGTAGTGTTAAGAACACAGAATCGACACGCTACACTCTGGAAAAGGTAAAGAGATGGTAAAGTTCCACAAGGGAACAACAGGATAAGGTTGAAAAAACAAAAGAAATCTATCTCCAACTGGAGCTATGAGGAAAAATTAAGGTTTTAAGCATTTATCAGTTTTTAGGGATTTTTGTGCAACGGGAATAGAGAGATAATACTAGCGCTAAAGCAAGGTACGAAGGAGAGAACTACGGTAAAACAAGCGGCAGTAGAAACATCATGCACCCCTCCTCTCGAAGCGGGTACCTCCAACTAAGAATCAACACCCCTCTCGAGGTTGCTGAGCTTAAGTTAGAGTGGAAGGGTTACTAAAGTAACTCTGATTCCGCGCACTCTCGTACTCTAGAATTGAACCAAACACTAGAGCCACAACACCTCTCTCGAGGATATTGCAACGGGAAAACACGATTCGGTAGCTAATCGAAGCGCGATCCAAGCATACAAGCTAGAGTTCAGATGTTAAACATAGCAATCATCCAACAAAGGTACCAAACATAAAGCAGCAGGTGATTAAAACTCTTCTATTTCCATAACAAATAAAGGTATGATTACATTGCATAAGTAAAAGAAGTAAATGATTGAAATAACAAAGATAAACGTCGCCTTCTTGATTTAGAAGGACGACGGACAGCAGCAGACTCTCCAGCCCGATACCGGGCAGGAGCCTTGCCCGATACACACGTGTCGGGCGGCACACCCTCTCGAGCGACATGCTAACGACGGGCGGATTGTATCGTGCAAGGTGCTCTACCCCGATACGCTCGTGTCAGGCGGTGCCCTCTCGGGCAAAATGCTGTCATAGGCGATGCGTATCCGGGTTCGGTATTGTGTCGGGCTTAGAGTGTCGCTTGAAGAGTCGATCACTTGTATCGGATATCCTCGTTGGCCGATATCGGCCTATTGTGATGCCTGAGACGGCCCTAAGTGAACCATTCCCTCCCTCTCAGGATGGGGAAGTGCTCACCTAGAATCGCCCGACACACCTGAGGCACGATACACTAGCTTCAAGCTCTTTTTCTGGTAGCTCTCGCAGGGTTCCGACCCATCCCATCGGAGTCCTATAGCTGCTATTTATAGGCAGCGGTTGGAAGAAGTTATGATGCTCCAGATGCCACATGTTCTTTATCAGCTCCATTATTGCGGGGTCGGGGGATGGTCGATATCAGTATCGCCCGGCATAAGGATGTCGGTTGTCAGTCATCGTGATGGGCGGTGCCTGCCGGTGGGTGGCCGTATCGCGCGACACACTCAAGTTGTCTTGGCGAGCCTGGCTCCCCGTCGAGTAAGAGGCGCGTCGCTCATTGGTTCCTTCTTGCGCGGCATCCTTGTGTCGCACGTCGGTGTATTGTGCTGCCCTATCGGGCAGTGAGCGTATCGGCCGGTAGGTGGGAAGGCTGATATATGCAGAACACATTTTTGGGCCGGGATGGGCCTTGTTGCTGATAAATGGGTTAAAAATGGGAGAAAACTCTGCAAAAGATGATAAATTTGGGTTAAGAGCGTTGCATGGCCTGTTATTGCAAAACTACATATAAAAAGAGAGGAAAAAGTTAAAAAGGGCAATTTTGATAACAAAATAAGGGCCAAAAACATCACAAAATTTGGTGTTATCAATACTCCAAGCTCCAATATCAAGAGCACCAAGCACACGATCCAAGGGTTGAAGAAGCTCCCCCAAAATCTCCACTCTCAGCCACAAGACCACCTCAAGACGGGAGAAACACCAAGGTCAAAGGATAGCTCAAGAAGAGAGAGAAAAACCCTGAAACCGAACCAAAGAAAGAAAGGAGAAAAGAGAGAAGAAACTTCCTCTCACTCACGTGAGTGTCACCTTGTCAAAACATGATCTAAGACCAAGAAGAAGGAAGAAGATAGGGTAAAAGATCCAAAGGAACAAAAAAGAAAGAAGATAAAACACTCATGAAAGTTAGAGATGGCCGAGGATCACCACTATCACCACATGCAAGGGATGAGCCACCTCCAAGGCACCAAAACACTCCTTGCTCCACCAAGCTCCAAGGACGAGCACAAGAGAAGGAAGGAATAAGATAACTGAAAGAACCACTTTCATGGAGAGAAGAGGGTTTATATAGCAAAGGAGGAGGGAGGTAAGATAAAGGATGAGGTGTCAACAAGATAGACATCCAAAGAAACAATTGTCCACTAAAAGGACCAACATGCATCCACATGCAACCACATAAGTTCCACATACAAGAGATGGTCATACTCCCTAGGTAGGATCTTGACCACCTAAGAAACCAACCATATGTCATGACTGTGACACACCTAGGGTTCCAAGGTCATGACACACCACAACATCACCACAAGATTGCGACACCAAGACCATCCCATGGAGCCTAGGTTGAAACACACTTCTGCAACCTCTACCTCGACCCAATACAACCTTGGTCATGGCCAACACACCAAGGGGGAAGTTTTGTGACCCTGAAACCCCATAAAAAGCCCTAGGTCGTAACCTAGGTCAAGGCAAAACAACAAGGTCACAAAGCTAAGGAACACAAACCCTAGAAAACCCTAATCTCCACTAAGGGTGATACTACTCGACCATGATCCAAACAAGGTGCCCGAAAGCACCACACTATCCCTCATGAATCCAAGAGAGAGAAGGAACACTCTATATGTGGTAAATTTCACATCAAACCCCCAATATTGGGTAAATTGTAGTTTGCACCAAAACTAGAACATAAAGCACAAACATGAACCAAACAAGCTCAAACTAGAGACTTAAATTTTCCACAAGACCTCATCACATCTCAAAGATTTAGAGTAAGGTTCTAAGCACATGAGTAATCCAAAGAAAATAGGGTTACCCCAAAACTCAGGTCAGGGTCCTTACACACATGATGTCTACATCTTTGTGTATTCTAGGTGGAATATTAGAAACTCTAGGTCACATTATTTGAGCTGGTAGGACAAAGTTGTTTCTCTTGACACTGTGATAGACACTGTATATCCTTCTCTCTCTCCCTCTATTGTTAATGACAACTTTAGTTTCATACATATCAAAACATGTAATTCAAACCCTAGCTATATTGTCCCATCAAAGAGGGAAGAAGGATAATAGGATATTAATAAACTCATGAAATCGAAAGCCAGAAACTAAATTCTCATATGCGCTCACAAGTTCCTAATCAACTAGACCGGTCAAAATTTCCTATAAGCTATATCATTAATTAGCTAGATGACTAATCAAATTGGCCAACCAACTATTATATAATGGATTAGTTGGTGACTCTAGATGCTCATCTAGGGTTGTAGTAACCTAGATATTTGGCTGGCTCATTACTTAAATCTAGGATCCAACATCTAGTTAATTTCCTAGACCCTCCAGCCAACCATCTAGAGATCTAGACAGTCTGGTATCATTCTATTTGATTATCTAAGCATTTTTGAAACCATTCTAAATTGGAAATTTATCAATTTGGAACACTTCCAATTATTTACATGATTATACTCCACTTACTTGTGCATCCTATGAATGTGACACCACTGGTTACACATATCATTAGTAGTGTTGTTTGTAATCATATTATGACTTCACAAACAAAGAGAGGTATCTAGTAGTACACCATCTCCACATAAGTAGATGGATAAGTTGGTAACAACTTCAGCTTGTGTGGACCAATGTTGCTGTGATTGTATAGTATTTTTGGCTAAGATAACCTAATTGAATCAGGTCCATGGAATTTCCATCTTCTTAAAAATTTTATGTATGTTTCTTGATCTATAGTAGACTATTTGATACACATTAGCTCAATATCAAATATTAAGCCATATGAGCATGGCTATGCTTTCATAGTCTTGCTCATCAAGTGACCAAGGTAGAACTCTAATAGGAGGTACTAATTCTATGTACGTCACTCATAATAATTCACATGTTTCACAATACTCTTAGTTAGTAGTTTTATGGAAACCCTTATACAAGGTCACACTGAGTAGTATTGAAGTACATTAAACAATATGTGATCATTGCAGTGACTTTAGGACTTAGGATCCAAGTGACTATTGTCACATTGAAATATAGTAATGTTTTCATTGCATGGATTATATGTATCATTTTCAAGGTGTGTCTGTCTGGTACACTTGTTCGCTATCAAGTAGTGATGTGCCTTACTTGACATCAAATGTCATGAATAATGAGACATAGTCATCAATTAATGCACACACTAGTCTTAATGTATTATAGTTGTCCTAATTTCCACAATAATATTTGACTACATACTAAGAAAGAGTGAATATTCTTAGCATATATATGATCTCATGTATAGGTCCTCAAACCAAATCACATCATTAAGTCATACATGCTTCATTCAACATCGTGTTTATTTATTATTTCCATAACATCCCTGACCTGGGTTATGGCTTAACCCCAGAAGTTTTTCTTAAGTACGTTATATACAAACTTGTTTTAAATATTTTGAAAAGTAATGAAGACTCTTTGTGAAGTTTATTTTCAAATGTGAGCTTAATTTCAAACTATTTGTGCATTATATGATAGTCTGAGTGTAAAATGCAATTTACCCAAGATGAGGGGTTACATTGCAATATGTCACATGTTAAATGAGCCTTAAGTGTTTTAGTATCATAAGAGAGAGAATGATGATAAGTGGTGGCTTGTGGAATCCTAAATTCCAAGTTTGAACTTGTTTGAATAAAGTTAGTGCCTTGTATACCAATTTGGTACAAATTGCAATTTACCTAAAATGTAGGGTTGATATGAAAATTACCACCTCTAGAGTGTCCCTAATCCCTCTAGATATCATTTATAGGAGAGAGAAAGAAGGATACACCATGATTGAATCATATTTGAGTGATGGTACTCTTGGTGATGAAAAGACTAAGAAAGGATTAAATTTGAAGCCTTAACTTGAGTTGTATCGAATTATAGACTTGATATGGGAGTGCCTATCAGCCAAGGAGCCATAGAGAGGATCCCATATCGGTTTGTGGACTCTTGAAAAAGGTCATGATGGCCAAATAACCTCAGGGAGGTAATCCATGACAAGTTAGATACTCCTTGCAATAAGTGTATTGGTTTGCATAACTTGTGAGATAAAGATGAGATATCTTTTCCAACAAGATAAGGGATGGTCGAAATATCATCTCTAGAATATCCTATAGACTTTTTCATGTCAAGATATATATGTTTACATGCATGGACATGTGTCACCATGAATGGCCACATGTCACCTAGTAGCATATGGGGAAGACACCTCTAATACACTCTTTCTCATGAACCCCAAGTAAATATACCTCTCCTCTCACCTACTAATGAAAGTTTACGAACCCCAAAACTCTATTTCTTTGAGATATCATGCATAACCTCTTAGATATAGTGCATAGTAGCTTAAGGAGCAAGGGGATCTCGAGAACCAAGCTTAAGGTAAGGCCATGGTCATCTTTAACCTAGGTTGAAGCATGATTTTCAGGTTATAGATATTCCTCTCTTTTCTTCTTCACCAAGTTCTTAACTATGGTGATTACTTGTATATGGAGGAGTTGTGAACGAGCCTTGGACCTTAGATAATCTCATCTTCAACCTTAGTAACGTGAATCTTTGGAGCTTGGAGCTTTGAAGTTGTTCATGAGGTGGGTTATATAACTTGAACCCAACTATGTTATTATTCACCTTCAATATTGTTGAACTTGTTGATCTACTTTCAATTTCGAATTCCTTTGATACATTGATGACCCTTTGAGTTCCAAAAGTATCTTAGGACTATTTTCCATGATCTAGAATAGTAAGAACAAGAATCTAAAGGTTGATTATGATGACATCATCATGGTCCCAACCCGATATCGGGTTGAAGTCCCTCTAACTGATATGGTGAAGTGAACGTACCACTAGCACGGTATGGTGATGAGTATGTACCTCTTGCACCTTATGATGATGAAGTGCACACCTTGTGCACAATATGTTGTTAAGAAAACATTATGTGCATGATATGAGATCAAGTTATACATTCTATGCACGACATGGAGTCAAGCATATACTCCAACCTAATATAACAAACCCTAGGTGATAAGTAATCTGACATGCTGATATGCACACACTATAAACACGATATGGTGAGGAGTGTGTACCTCATGGGTGATATGATTAAAACATATACACACACTATGAGAACGATATGGGGTCAAGTATTCACATCCTATACGATATGGTGTTAGGATTATACCCTAACCTGATATGGGTTCACTACTATAGAAATAGCTTATAACGTCACATTTAGAGGCGTCGGTTATTACCAAAAACCGATGCTTAAACCCTACAACATTGGCTAATTACAGAGATTGACATCTATATTCGAAGACCGGCCAAACACGGGTATCACTTTTTATTTAGCGTTGGCTCCCTAAAATGAACCGACACCTAAAATAGCCCGCCAAATCCAAATTTTCAAGCGAAAAGAATTACCCCCAAAGTTTCACATACAACGTCAGTTTTTTAGCTACTAATCGATACCTAATGACGAAAAAAATTACCTCCAAAGGTCGTCGGGTTTTGTGGAAAAACCGACGCTGATAAAGTTTTACGTGCCGTCCCCGTGAAAATTTTTAGGGTTAAGATTGTCCAATGGACGTTGGTTTTTTCTGGCAACTGACGTTGATGGATATTAGGTGTCAGTTTTTTAGATAATTGACACCTTTGTTAACTTAATAACCCCCGTGAGAAACATAATCTATCCCCATTCTCTATTACATCACAAAATTACCCCCTTCTGTTCCCCTCTCGACACCTCCGGAGCTCCTGTGGTCGACGCCCGTCGCTACTTGCTCGTCGCCTACCGCTACTTACTCGCCGTCCTCTGCCCTCCGCTTCTCACCGTCCTCTACCCGTGCTCCTCTATCCTCCACCGTCCTCCGCTGAGCTCAAAACCTGAGCTCACCATCCTCCATCGTCCTCTGTTGTGCTCAGAACCTGAGCTCGCCATCCTCCACTGGTGCTCGCAGTCCTCTCCCACCGCTCAGAACCTGAGCTCACCACCGCCAGATAGGTACATTTCTCCATGTCGGCCTACTCCTCTTCTTTCTCCACGCTAGCCTACTAAGCAGCTTTGTTCATTAGGTCTTATAGTTCATTAGGTCTTCCTGTGATCTATGTTCCCCTTTAATCATAAATAAATATGTACTACTGCTCATCCTTAATAGTCAAATGGAGAAGGACAAAGACAACAATATTGTCTACTATTTGTTTTTTTCACTTATCATGTGTATGTCCAGAACAAGGTTGGTGGTGGTTTATGACTGACTTAATGACAAGAAAACAAGGTGATGAGTATAGCTAACTTGATTACTTTTGACTTGTCTAATGGATGATTACTACTCTTACAATGCCCTGTCAAAATAATTCTAAACTTAAAAATAGGAAAACAAATATAACTATCTCATTTTACATGATTTTTAATCTGGTTTTCAATAAACTCCACATGGCATTAATTTTCCCTCTGTGGACTTGGTTCTGAGACAGATCACATAAGTTTGAAGGAGAATATTTGATTTTAAAAGTTCAACTAATTCACTTTATTTCTACCCTAATGACCTATTTTATACTAAGAAAATATATCATATGTATATTGCAAATTATTACTTCTATTTTGACCTGAATGAAATTGTGGATTTCAACCACACGTGGGTCTTCTATTTCTAAAATGATTATGTGAACTCCTAAATTAGGAACATATATTATTCTTTGTGCACCCAAATACCTTGTGAATCATGTATGAACCCTAAGGTGATTAAATGCCTAAATCTTGACTTGAAATATGACCTAGTATGTATGTTGATATATGAAGGTCTAGTTAAAACTTCAAGATTGACCCCTGATTCAAATCTTTGATATATGGAATCATGGTTTATTTACTTTTTAGTATTTATTGACAAGCATGATTAAATGACGTTACAAAAAACTTAGGATATGAATGATGAAACTAGGATTGTAGGTATAAGAATGACAACATACATGTATTTGTTGGCCTATAAACCCGTCCAAGATTTATTCATTAGGAGTAAATCTTGGATAGTCCCCAGTTTGGGACTGTTCTTGAACACCTAATCTCACTTAGGATGTAAGTGTATAATGTGTATTGGGTTTTCAAGAAAATTTTGGTAGCATTTCCCCATTTTTTCTCTAAGTACATATGTACTTGGAGAACAACGGGAAAATGCTGCCAAAATTTTCTTGAAAACCCAATATACATTATACACTTACTAGTGAGATTAGGTGTTCAAGAATGGGATAGGTGGTACACATTTATTATATATAAGAATGACAACACATGTATTTGTTGGCCTAGAAACCCATTCAAGATTTACTCAATAGGAGTAAATCTTGGATAGTCCCCGGTTTGAGACTGTTCTTGAACACCTAATCTCAATTAGGATGTAAGTGTATAATGTGTATTGGGTTTTCAAGAAAATTTCGATAGCATTTTCCCGTTTGTTCTCTAAGTACATATGTACTTGGAGAACAGTGGGGAAATGCTATCGAAATTTTCTTGAAAAACCAATACACATTATACACTTACTAGTGAGATTAGGTGTTCAAGAATGGGATAGGTTGTACAAATTTATTATATATAAGAATGACAACACATGTATTTGTTGGCCTAGAAACCCATCCAAGATTTACTCAATAGGAGTAAATCTTGGATAGTCCCCAGTTTGGGATTGTTCTTGAACACCTAATCTCACTTAGGATGTTTTAACTGTTAATTATATATAAGACCTTAAACCCTAAAGTTTTAACCATGCTTAAAATATAATTTGTTAATCCTAGACCCTAATCTTGTTGTAATATATACTTGTTTTCTCTTTGATCATAGAATGGATAGGTCATGGATGTCCATTCGCAATCGCTGCACCCTAGAGTTTATTTCTGGTCTTGATTAGTTTATTAGATTTGCCGAGGAACATAGGAAACAACCTGGAGATAGGTTCTACTGTCCATGTAGGCATTACAGTAACAACTTGAAAGTCAACACTGGTGACGAAATCAAAAGTCATTTCATGTGCCACGGGATTCACAAGGCTATACAGAATGGCATTGTCATGGAGAGATTTCAAACCCGAAACCAGTGGATGTCGATAGCAGTGCTTGTGTGGAAGAAGTTATTGCCTCTGATGATGTAGATGTGAACGAACCAGTTCTAGTAGACATATTTGATGTGATGTTGGATAGTTGTGACGTAGATGTACTATGGCCACACGGAGTGACAAATCTTTATTCAAGAAGAAGTCAATATTTTGGGATCTTCCTTATTGGAGTTCTTTGACAGTCAGGCATTGTATCGATGTCATGCACGTTGAGAAAAATGTCTATGATAGCGTCATTGGTACTCTGTTGAATATACCAGGTAAGACTAAAGATGGGATAAAATCCAGACTGGACCTACGTGAAATGGGAATAAGGTCAGAATTAATAGAATTATTGGAAATGGGAAATGGGAGAACATACTTACCTCCTGCTTGTTACACGTTGTCTAGAAAGGAGAAGAAAGATTTTTGTGAATGCTTGGTAAATGTTAAGGTGCCACAGGGTTACTCATCCAATATCTATAGATTGGTATCAATGAAAGATCTGAAGTTGATAGGTCTTAAATCTCATGATTGTCACACTCTAATGCAACAAATATTTCCCGTGGCAATTCGATCTATATTGCTGATATTATGAGCAATGTTATATAAGATGAATTTAAAGTAATATTATATAACCAAGTTATATATATATATATATATATATATATATATATAGAGAGAGAGAGAGAGAGAGAGAGAGGCTAGAATACACTCGAGTGTACGGATCGCACGAATACACTCAAGTGTGTTTACATATCAAGACTATTTTTTGCAAAATTTAAACTGTTGATCTTCACCGTCATACTATAACTAGGCTACATACAAATTTTAAACCCATTTGGATGAGCGTAAGTCACTCATCCAAGGGCAACAAAATCGATGCGCGAAACTAATTTGAAATGCATAATTTTTGTGGTCTTCATAATATGAGCTATACATATCCAAATGTGCTCAAATTTTGCGTATGAGTTGTTCACGAGATGTTTAAGAAGATCAACGGATTAGATTTTCAAAAAAAATATTGCATCATGAAGAACTACTTGAGTGTATTCCGCTCCGGATACACTCGAGTGTATTCTAGCCTGACTCTCTCTCTCTCTATATATATATATATGTGTGTGTGTGTGTGTGTGTTTCCGATTCAACCGGTCTGACTGGTCGGACCGCTATTTTCCTTATACAATGGTGACCGGTTCAGTTTTTCTCGATCTAGAGTTCTGCTGATGTCATGCAGACGTCATTTTCGGTCCAACTGGTTTGACCACTCCGGTTGAACCCGACTCAATTCGATTTGAGTCAACATCGATTCACCACTGGTCCAGTTCTGAAAACATTGGTCTTTAGCCATTTTATTCACATGATGAAATGCAATGAAGCAGTTATATGATTCTGGAATTGTCCTCAGAATCATATCTGTGGCCAACTCTTGGCTCAAGGTAATTCCAATTCTTTAAGATGATACAAGTGTCCAATCATATTGAGCACATGTTCTTCTACTGAGGTCAGCTTTGACTCAAGTAGCACCTTCAGAATATCGTTCCTTTCTTTCTTTTAGATACCAAGTGCTTCTTTAAGATGTGTTACCATCTCAAGAGCACTCATGTCTTCACATTGTGCATGCAACTCATAGTCCATGCAACTTAGCATAAGGTACTTTACATCCAAAGCATCATTGGCATGCTTCCACCAAGCATCCACCTCAGCTCTAGGTGCATCATGAGCAGGTAATTTTGGCACTGGTTTGTCAAGAACATAGAGCTTATGATCCTCATTGAGAACCCTCTCAAAGTCCAAAACTAGTCGTGGAAATTTATCTCGGTAAGTTTGTCCTTCTTCAGGACCAATTGCAAAGTCAATTTGAAACTCATGATTCTACATTAAAAAATGTGCATTTATCAAAATCCATCTGATTTGATTTGAAAATGTTGACGATATTAATTAGGTCTTTAATTAATTATCACTCCCACTATTTTTGATCAAATTGATAACCCGCATGTATCAATTCAGAATATTGCAGCATACAACCTTCTGGTGAGCAAGCTCCTGACTTCCTCTAAGTTATGGACCAGCGAGGGCTGTCACCCACAACTAGATTCTTTCAGGTAGGAAACTTTTGCCAATTGCATCATATGCAACTCTTGATAGATGTTATGCACAACTCTTTGTCATGAACATTTGCATGCCTCATGGTGCTTAATCTTGTTAAGGTCACCTTGTTAAGTCCATTCCCAGAAGCCAACACAATAAGTATGCACCCTGCGAAGGCAGACCCACATACCCACTATCACACTTCTATGAGATAGATAGTGCACCACACGAAGGCGTGCTCACACTTAGTCAATCAAGTTTTGTATGTGTGTTTCTTTTAGAAGGCATCTTAAACTTCATATTTATATTTGAGGGGTTTGATATTTATATACATATACATATCCAATCACCACATATATAGTACATATCATATACATGCTATGTACCATAAGAAAACATGTGAAGCGATAACATGATGATTATGATCATCCTATTATAATTCCTTGAGCCACAAGAAATTACAGTCATCTAGGTATACATCACATGCAACAACCTATTGTTGATGAAGTTTTGTGCCTGGGCCATTCCGGGTTGATTGGCTCATCCTATGACCGATCGGCTCACCTCACCAACTAGTCATCTGGCTCCTCTAGACAATCAGTTCACCGAGTTGTTGGGCTCCTCATTAGTCCACCGACTTCTTTTCTCATATGGTCAGTCAGTCATCTTAGTCCTTCATCTGTACATCTGGGTACCCACCATTCTTTGACATAATATGAAATAAAACTATCATACTTTTACATATTGCATTTGGAAACCCCGAGTTACATTTGGGGGGAGAAAAGGTAGAAGAGAATCTCGAGTTATCTTGAGTTACATTTGGAATAGAAGATAGGATTTGGTACGCAGACTGAGATGCAAACAACCACAACCAACCATGCACACATAGGGGTTTATAGGCCATAACCACACTACACATCCACCATCAAAATCATTTTAGGGCGACGCATATCGATTGCATATATATACCATATCATATATGTATATAGGGATTGTGGTGTTTAATCGGATAAGTACATTAGCCATTTAAAGTATTCACATCGCATGCAATAAATAAATGGCAAAAAACCAAAATCTGATCATATCGATAAATCCTAAAACATAGTATGTTGACGTGGCTCTGATGCCACTGTTGAATTTTATGGGACAGAGCATGCAGTGGAAACATAAATTGTATCTAACCACAAACCCATAACCAGTAGATCACATCAACAACTATGCAATAGGAAGGATGGTTTAGCGAGATATACCTATTCTTGACGTCTTTCAACCACCTAGTCTTTGACGGCGTCTGTGCAGCTCTTGGTCTTTACCTGGACTACGGTGGAATGTCATCCTCCTGAGCGGAAGAAACCTCCCGTCTCTATAGATAGTCTACATGAACGACTGGTAACTCTAGTCATTCTAGTTGAACAGATTAGAAGAAGTTGTCCCCTTTTATTGGCATACTAGTCACCGACACACTCTCATACCACTAGTTAATGTTCTACAATTGTCTTTCCCTCGATGTGCCTCCTCCCTATTTGAGTGACACTTGATTGGGATCTCTTAGTTACCAGAACCAGAGAGGACAACAACTTTGCAGAGCAACTGATGTTCTAAGAAGCCCCATGTACCCCTCTATTTATAGAAGAGGGTAGGACCAGGGTTCCCAGTCTATGTGGGAGTAGAAGGGTCTGGATGTTCCACAAATTGTTTGCACTACGACAAGTGAATCGGTCAGTTCATAACTGAATTGGTCGACTAGCTAGGTGAGTTGATCGGTTCACCTAGTGAACCAGCCATTTCACTTTCCAGACTTTCTTGAAATTGTCTTTCCTATTTCATTTCAAATTAATGCAAAGATTAATTCTTGTCCCAATTGAATTGGACTTGTGAAATGGGAAACTTTTCTCATGAATTGGGAAACCCAACACTTGCTCGGTTGGTCCCGATGAGATGATCGATTCACCAGAGTGAATTGATCATATCACTGACCATGATTCGATCAGTTCACCCAGTGAACCAATCATTTGGTGGTCCAAGTTGTGCAGAACTCAATCAAATCAGTTCGCAATTAATCTAACACTCTAATTAGTTGGTTCAATACTTGAACTTGATGATTCTGAGTCAAGTCTATTGATTGAATGTTTAATTGAGTAACTAAACCCTTTAGTAATCAATCTGAACAACATTCTTGGATAAACTCCTCTTATAGGTTAATCCTATGTGTGTGACCCTATAGGTTCCATTTCACATTGGCAGTGAATGTCCATAATTACTTATGACTTCACAAGCAAAGAGCGGTACCTAGTTGCACATCAGTGCTACCCAAGTGAAAAGGAAAGTTGGAGAACAACTTTCAACCTACAATCTGTGATTGGTGTTATAGTGAATGTATAGTCCCTTTGTCACTAATATCTAAAATTTGAACTCGAGGTATGGACTTGTCATCCTCTACGTACATTCAATTCATGTTCCTTGAACTAGAGCATACTATCTGAGATATTTGTAAGCTCAATATCATATATTGACTCATATGTGCATGACCATGCATTTCTCAATCTCGCTTATCAAGTGGCCAGGATATCATACTCCCTTAGAAAAGACAAATTCCATATCTATCACTCACAGTCAAAACCCCATGTGTCAAAGTCACCCAATCATTACCTTTATAATAACCCATATTTCAGGACTGCATTTAATGATGTCAAAGTGTACCCAATGACATGTGACGAGTGCAGTGATTTCAGGTCTAAGAACCACAGTCACCACTAATACTATAAGATATGATCCTGACTAACCAAGTGTGGTTTCCATGCATCACTCTTATGGTGGGTTTGTCTGATACACTATTCTCTAACATGTCTCTATGTGCTTGGTTTGATATCATATATCGTGACTGATGAGATTCTGTCATCAACCAACACACACTCTAGTCTTTTGTGTTATCTATGTCTATGGTTATTTCCACAATAACAGCCGACTAGGGATGATAGTGAGAATGTACACACTCTTAACATCTATATGATCTCATTGTTCAAGTCACATACTTGAAGACATACATCATTGAGTATTGTCACTCTCTAGACATCTAACATGTTGTACTATTATCTCAAAAATAGTTAAAACATATAGACAGAAGTTGCATTATTATTATTCAAATCATTTACAAAGTATGGTAGTACAATCATCATATGACTGGCTCTATGGGCATACATCTTATAGAACATAATCATATTCATCTACATTTAGCCAAACTTTGGGTACGCTGTATTAAAATGCCTCTTGAGGCATGTCCCTTTGTCTTGGGTGTGACTCATATGTATGAGATTCTTCGTGCTAGTTTACAAAGGCATGTTGAAAAATGCAAAAGTTATGGAGATGTAGATATAGATGAAGTACTTTGAGTGTGTTCCTCAAACGACATTGATTCAAATACATTGAAAAATTATAGTATTCCCCAACTTTTACTTCTCATTTTGTTATTTTTTTCAAAGCATCAAATATGTAACCATCATTGAAATAGAGCAATAAAAAAAATTATTTTGGATTCTTGAAATTCTTAATTTATATTTGGCTTGCACTTTTGGATATTAATATTCGTCCCAAGTCTATCTCACAATAGAGACTAGTGCATTATCCTCCCTTTTCCTTCTTGACTTGTGATAGTGATCTCCTTTCACACATCTCCTAGTTCCGCCTTAGGAAGTTATAAGATGTCATTGTAATGGTTTTACACAATAATGGAAGAGCATGTGCCCTTCACAAAGGGAGGTGTTATATTTAATACTTCATGTAAAGAACTATAAATAAAGGTAGCTCAAACATCTTAAAGTGAAGAGGATTCAGCTTAGCAGTGGAATTTCTTGACAAAAATCGTGTGTATTATCTGAAGTAGGATGTCTTTTCCACATCACATAGGTGAAGTGTGACTCTAGGAGACCTATTGTGCAAAATGTAATGGCTTTTCCACATTGGGTGAAATTTACATTTAGAATCTAGATTTTACATCACCTTGAGTACCAGGCCTCCTTCTTGGAAGTAACTCAGATGTATCTTCTTTGAATATTCAATGCATATCATATCATGATAACATATGGCATGGTGAGGATATAGAGGTCTTTCTTGTTACAGAATGTTGAGCTAGAATGTCAGCTTCCTATAGAACTCAAAGTGAATGGATTTATATTCCATGGGTAGAAGTTCTTATATCTACTAGACTAGGGAGTAGGGAGTGAATCTAATTATAGTCATGTTCAAAATGTGATAAGACCTTAGGGACATTATTAGTTTCCTATGCATGTTTGAATATGAATCTTGTTCCTATTTTTGAATTTTAATCTAGTTCTTATTTGTTCTTCCACCATGCCATTAATTTGTGACCACTATGGGGATGAATGATATTTGTTGATCTTTTGAGAATTCTTGAATTATGCTACTTTCTTGGAGCCAAAATTATTTCCATTTTTAGATATGTTATGTTGTGGTATGCTATATCGACTTATGTTTTTTTATACAAACTTGATCACTTGAGCTATGCTACTAGAGAAGTATACTATCCCACCAATTTAGTGAAGTAGTTAAAGGTGACTACCATGAAAGAATGTCAAATGATGAATTTTGGGTGAATTTCTCAATCATATAAATTCCTCATACCGAGAAAGGCCACATCATGAGAAAATCATTTAGATTTGTCACTGGAGCATGTATGTAGTCCACATGGATTTGGAAATTTTCGTACTAGTGGACTAATTAACAACAATTTGTCTTCATTATGTTCCAAAAGTATCCCACGAGAATGATCTACTTTGAAAGCATGCTCATGTTCATATGTGTCTTCTACTTCTTGATGGATGATAAGTCCTAGTGTTTGATTTTATGATCTTCGATAAAGATGGCATGCTCCTAGTACATGGTTTAGGGTGAGTTGTTTAGTCATCTTTTTGACATACATGGTGGATCCTTTAAGAAATGGATGTTCTTCTTAGTATTATTTGATGTCAAAGTTCTAAGGATCTTCTTTTGATTCATTTTTAGATTCAATATTCATGCAATATGTTGACTGAGGTGGTGTCCCTACTTTAGTTTTGTATTTGTCTTCTTTCTTCAGGTTGACCCAAGAGGATAGGGTTTCCAAGGCATATCAAAATGAAATCTTGCCCCTACTGGTAAAGGTAGTACATACAACCACAAAATTGGATGCAAAAGATGTGAGATTCGCTTGTCATGGAATCATGTGCTCATTATTGGTCTTCTAGAATCTATTGACACGAGAGATAATAAGAAGTGACTCTAAACACACATAGAATATGGACATCCTATTATTTTTCTACTTGTATTTGTACTTGAATTACTAGTATGGATTTAATCAAGGGTAGAACTTACCTAGGGGTCTTCTAGAATAATGCCTATTTGTATTTTTATTTGTAATAGTGCCATAAAGTGAAACATCCATTTTTTTTTGTAATTTTTCTTATATATCCTCGTAAACAAGATATTGGATGTCTTAATTGAGAAACTCAAAGTCATGTTATTTGATTAATTCCTATGGGTGGTCTTCCAGGTGATCCATCAATTCTTGGTCTTAACATCCTTTGTAGGAACATATGAGATGTTGAATTAAGATAAAAAAACCTTGACTCCTGGAACATATACATTTGAGGACACGCCTATCAGTTTAAGTCTTAGGGATCATAACAAGCGACCAATTATACAATGTATCCCCTCAAGTAGTGGCTCAAATTTGTAGCTGCATTAACTAGGGACAAGAAATATTTTGCAACGTGGAATATCATCATTCAATTGCTTCAAACATCTTTTTGAGTTAGTATATGGCATGTTCTTTATGTTCTTCTTCAATTTTCAAGCTTAGGACAACTCCCATCAATTCACCATTTGCATATTGACACATAATGAGACGTATTATACATATTGTTGGCATAAGCATTGGAGGATTTATTATATAGATCTCTAAACTATCACATTTCTTTTGGAATTTTTCATTCCACATGCGATCTACATTCTTAAATATGTCTTAAAATGTGTTCACTAATGGGTATGAACTTTACTATGAATCTATAGAAGAACTACAGTCTAAAGATAATTTCTTTGGATTTTATCTATCTTGGGAGGTGGTAGATCAATTATGACATTTTCTTTTCTATGTTAAACTTCAATAACCCCTTAACTTACAATGTAGCCTACAAGTTTTCCTAAAGTGACCAATAAATTGTACTTGGTAGGTTGAGATATACAACACTGATGTAGAAACTACAAAAGCTTCTCTAAACTAGAAACATGATAGTTTACATTTTTTAATATGGCTATCATGTCAGCCACATATACTTCAAGTTATTCATGTTTCAGCTCATGAAACAAAGCCACCTTGGATTTTTGATATGTAGCACCTACATTTATCAAGCCAAGTTGCATCACCTTGTATTATAAGACACAATTTGCTACGGTGAAACTTGTTTTCTTCACATCTTTTTTTACCATAATTATCTAATTGTACATAGAGAATCCTTCCATGAACAACAACATACACTACTACAAAACCTACCTTTAGTGTCGGTTATTTAAAGCCTTTAGTGTCGGTTTCTAAGCGACACCTATGTGGGCAACACTAAAAGTCCACCCATTAGGCGTCGGTTCCAAAACCGACGCCCAAACACTTCGCGCACCACCGAAAATGTGTCATCATGGGACTATAGGCGTCGATTATTAGGTAAGAAACCGACGCCCAAACCCTTCACGCCACAGAAAGGGCGCCATCTTGGCCAGTATCAGTGTCGGTTATTTACAAATAACCGACGCCATATATCTTCGCGCCACACGAAATAGACGCCGGTTATTTGTAAAAAACCGACACTATATCATTATGTGTTGGTTATTTACAAATAACCGACGCCTATTGGTTTTTTTTTTCAGTCTGCAGACCTGCTGTGGCTGGTCGCAGGATGAGAAACCTGTTCAGTTCAGTTATGAACTGCAGGTTTTACGACATCCATTGATATCAGCCGACAACAGGCCGCAAACCTATAAAATTAACAATAAAAAAGTAGCACATGCATTTAGCAATGCAACCTGCAGTTCCATTTTATTTTCACACATTTATAAACATTCACACATGCTAGCAATTTGTAGTTCCATTCATTCACATTCATACATGTAGAAACATTCATATAGCAACCAACACTTTCATTCATTTTCACTCAGACACATGTAGAAACATCCAGACATGTAGAAACATTCACACATATATTATAATTCAGAAATTCATTTACAAAGTATCATTGTTTAGTCATTATTCCCTATCAGGATCCCAATTATATTTTAAAGCCCCCACTAATTGTATGGCTGTTGTCCATTCTTCTCTTACTTCATTTAACTCTCCCATTGTATAGGGAGCATTAACATTTGGTAAGTCCTTTCCTGTAATGGGGTCAGCTTTAAACACCTGTAAAGAGAATGATGTGTATATAATTAATGAGCTATAAATAAGATTGATATATTTCGATCATATTATCTAATGAGACTATATAATACCTGAGCAATACAATCGATGTCCATTGTGGCATATTTGACAAGCATGTGCATATATCGCATGACATAGTATCCACATGCCCATCCGTTGTCTTGTGTAGCACACTATAAATTCAAACATACAAAATATTAAAAAATACAACTAATTAAGCATTGTTCACATAAATAATATATACATATATTGCAGTCGGGAACTTACTTGCACGTTCTTCCAAATTATTGGCTGGTTCTTTTTCGTGGGGACCTTTCCTCCAGCCTTCTTGTACTCCTCAAAACCCCTACATGTTAATGTAACATAGAACATTGCAATTAAATAGTAATGTAATAACATATGTTAACGGATATGAAAAATGAAATATTTCTCACCGAAATATTGCCATTTTCATTATGTGTCCAAATCTTGTATTCAATTTACCCCCCTTAGGATCTAGATAATACACAGTGAACGTCTCGGGGGCAATAATCAATAACTCCCAATGCCTACCCCTAGAGGAAAAAAGTTAAAAATTAATAACTCAAAATCCACAATAAAATGTAATTTTCTTAAGTCCAAATTATAATAAGCAAAGTAAACTTACTCTACATTGAATGGAGCCATTATCACCGTCTTCTTTTTTACAGAAAAATTTGAAAAAGACTCACAGCAGTATTGTTGAACTGATGTAGGGTCTTTAGCTACTAGACTAATCAAGGATGGAATAAAAAACCCTACATGTTCGAATCCAAAATCTGCACATATGTTGTCTAAGTAGCTGCAAAATATGTATTAATTACGCATGCATTAATAAATAAGAAACCAGATCACCAGATCATACACAAGGTATATGGATGTATAAAGAATATCTCACCTTATCCATAGCTCTATCACAGATGTATTTAGCCAATCATATCGAAACAACTCCAATATATCTTGTATAAATAGTTTTGTTTCGTATGACTGACCTGTAGAATCTGAATCAGAAGAAACAGTTATAGGGGAGTTTATATCATGTTCCCCTAACCATACTACCATACCCCTACAGTTAGGACCTAACGGGACAGGTAGGTCCTATGGAACCCAACTAGGTAATGCAGGAGGTAGAAGTGGAGGCTTAGATGATGTGGGTGTCTTCTTTTTAACCTGTATATATATATAATTTCAGATCAACTGCCAGCATATTCACACACTAACAATTGAACGTAATGTAAATTTACCATACCTTATCAGTAAATAAGACATCCGCTTTTAGCCACAATATCACTCCGCCTAGTGCCTCACCAAGCGTTTCACAATCTGGGTGGGCATATGGCAGTGAAAGTTCCAGAAATTGGGGGAATATATGTATCGGGCTCACCCGAATCCAACCATCTGGTACTGGAGACCCGTGACACGTTTCCCCTGGTAGGGATGGGTAAGCCGACGCCTCTGCCACGACATATTCTTTACTTTTTAGACGGAATGGCTTCAACCCCTACAATTTTTTGTGTAAAGAATGTTATATACATATATACATATCATCTTTTTTTGAAACGACTACAATTTCATATATACGTATCATCTTGAATTAAAAAACTAGTTACTATGTCATAAAAATACTTACAGTGGATGTGCTAGGTGGTGGTTCTACAGGATTACTCCCAACCTCTGCAGTAGGAGTAGGAGTAGAGTCTGCAGTAGGTATTGTCTGGTAAGTGGCAGTCTGAGATGCCTGCCACTTTTTCATTGCTTCTTCGAGTTTCCTGTCAAATAGCTTATCCACCTATACATGGATAAAAGAAACGTCAAATTCTAATTTTTGAATTCTCTTTTACAGTAACATTATAAAGAAAGAATATGTTACCTCTTCTTGTGAAAGTCCCGCTTTTGGGACATGTTTGTGCTGGGATGACCCAAAAAAAGATTTGATGCCCACACCAGCGCCTGCAGCCCTAACACATCTAGGATGCTCTGGGTTACCCAGAGCAACTGTAAATTCATCCTTTGTTCCCTCAGGGATGAACTTTCCTTGTTTCCTCAGCTCGTGCAGCTCACGCTAATCGCCAAAACAAAAATTTGTACTTAAGTAAACAACACAAATAATCAACATTCGAATGATTGCTGTAAGAGTTGTATTTTACCATTTTTGCAGCCGCCTCAGCAGTTGCGGCCTTAGTTATTTCTCCCTTCTTATTTTGCCTCCCAGCTATCCAGACATCATGGCGAGGCAGAGGTGTGCTACCTATGGTAGAGGACTCCTGAGTAGCAGCAGACTGAGCAGTAGTAGCCTCAGCATGTAGTCTTTGGCGAACGCCTGCATACCCCTTTGGACCCATTCTATGGTCATGCACATTCAGTGCACGCCTTGATCTTTGTGCCTCACTAAGGGCCTAGTTAGTAAGAAAATTAATGATTTGGTTAGTAACACTAAATGTTAATCTTGAATAAGTGAATACAACATATATTAATTAATGAGATTGAGACTGATGCCTAATACCTTGAATTCATCAGTTTGTCTTGAAGCGACAAACGCATCCCATTCTTCTTTGTCCAGGAAGTTCCACTGTTCAGTGGATGTCTTCTTCCTCTTGTCGGCTTCTTTTATGTATTCTCTGGTGAGATTTGTCCTATAGTTCCTTAGGACTCTCCCACAGCGTTGCATCACACATTTACGATGCAGCTTTTCATCCAATTCAAATATACTCTACAAAATAGAATTGCTATTAACTAGTATCCAAAAATTTAGTAATCTACAAAATAGAATTGCAAATTAATAATAACTCACACATAAATCCCTCCATATTAAAATTTTCTTCTCCTTAGAAACTTTATGCCAAGAATCTAAGAGACAACCGCAATGGCTACGAGTAACAAACCCAAGATATGAAATAAATGAATTGCGATTCACACCACATGCATTTCCTGCATTATCGAAATCCACAACAAGTTTGGGTCCATTGCCCTTTTGCGCAATTAACTTCTTCATCATAGTGATGCCCCTTCTCTTGTCAACTTTTTGGTGTTGTTGATCAAGTGCCTCAAGTGCTTCAGATGGTACCTGTGCATCATCAACCTAAAATTTGACAAAATAATTCACATTTACAAGATATAACTATAAATGGACATATAGATATAAATATATGATATATTTTTAAAACTTACATTGTGAGGCGGCGCATTGATGTCCTCACCCTCACGGTAGTCATCAGCACGGCCATCAGGAGAATGGTCAGCCATCTGCAAATTCACATTCAAATTGTAAAGTTCGCATTGTAAAGTAGTAATTCAAAGTGTAAAGCTCACATTGTAAAGTTCACATTATTACAACAAAGTATATATCACAACAAAATTGTAAAGCTCTATGATCAAAGAGAAAACAAGTATATATTACAACAAGATTACGGTCTAGGGTTAACAAATACATGTGATGTCATTCTTATATATAATAAATGTACATGTACCACCTATCCCATCCTTGAACACCTAATCTCACTAGTAAGTGTATAATGTGTATTGCGTTTTCAAGAAAATTTCGGCAGCATTTCCCCGCTGTTCTCCAAGTACATATGTACTTAGAGAACAAACGGGGAAATGCTGTCGAAATTTTCTTGAAAACCCAATACACATTATACACTTACATCCTAAGCGAGATTAGGTGTTCAAGAACAATCCCAAACCGGGGACTATCCAAGATTTACTCCTAATGAATAAATCTTGGACGGGTTTCTAGGCCAACAAATACATGTGTTGTCATTCTTATACCCAAAATCCTAGTTCTTCAAGTTAGGGTGATTATTGATGTCTTTAAAAGCATGATTGGCAATTTAGGGAAAAGTTCATCATTTACATTCCAAGCATGTCACATGTGTTTATTTATGTATTGATTTTTATATTATTTAATCATCTACTGATTTAACTTTAGTTAATTATCAACTGTTTAACTTTAGTTATCAACTGATTTGTGTTTATTTATGTATTGATTTTGATATTATTTAATCATCTACTGATTTAACTTTAGTTAATTATCAACTGTTTAACTTTAGTTATCAACTGATTTGTGTTTATTTATGTATTGATTTTGATACTATTTAATCATCTACTGATAGAAAAATGTAAGCTAGGGGATGAGGAAGAAGGAAGAAGCCGGCGTACCTTGAGGGCAACAAGGTGAAGCTGACAACACTGGAGTAGAGGAGAGCAGCTGGAGGTGACGTCGGTGAGGAGAGGAGGACCAGCAACCGGCGACGGCTCGGCGGAGCAGCAGCGAGGGCGTCGAGGAGACCAGCAACCAGCGGCGCAGCAACCGGTGGCGACGGCGACGACAGTGACGGCGGCGACGGCGGCGAGCGACGTGCGAGGAGACAAACGGCGGTGCGGGGAGCCAACCGGCAACGACGGCGGGAGCAATCGGGGGAAATCGCCAGACCCTAGCGCACGACAATGAAACAGAGACAATGGGGAAAAGTTCTGTTCGCGGGGCTATTAAGTTGACAATATGTGTCGGTTATTTAACAAAACCGACAACTAAAACAACAATGTCGTCTCTTTGACAAAAATCGACAACTATACTACTTAATATTCGTCGGTTTATAAATAAAAGACAACCAAAAACTATTCCTGTCTCGCGCATACCCTTTACTTGTCGGTTATTTATTAAAAAACCGACGACATATGTCCAATTTTGAAGGTAATGTTTTCGCTGGAATTTTGTTTTTGGCGGTTGATTTTAAGTGTCGGTTGTTTATTAAATAACCGACACTTATTGAAAGCGGTACCCGTGTCTGGTCGACCTTCACATATTGGATGTCGGTTTATGTTAAATACCGACATAGTAGGTTTTATGTGTCGGTTTTTGTATACAACCGACACCTTGAAAACCGACTTTATAAGCCATTTCTGTAGTAGTGATACCATGCTTAACAATTTTGTTTATAAGAATGTCAATATATGCTCATGTAAAATCATCATTTGGAATGGTTATATTCATGTTACAACATTACATGCACATACCTGCATGCCCACACTTATTTATAACATGATATGTGACATGTTTAAGGAATCCAGATGGAAAATGGTCAGCCACATCATCCTTTATATGTAGACTCCATCCAAGATATAACTATGTGCTTTTGTTCTTGAATAGACATGAATCTAGGATGATTCATAGGTGATGAACAACTATGTCTTCATTTAAAGTAGGCATATATTTGTAACTCCATTCATGGTTGTCCATATATCAATATAGAAGATTGACAAGAGGTTCCTAGACATACAGGGGATGAGCTACCCTTAATTTTAACAATCTTATCTTTCATTTCATGACAAACTGTGATGACTTCTTAGTATCTAAAACATGAAAATAAAATTCTTTATACAAAGGAATAGAAGGTTCCAAGTCTATTAGTTGGTCAAGGGCCTCCCAAATAATATCTACAACATATTCTTGTACCCATCTAAATCACAAAACCCTTCATGGAAAATATTGGTATATTTGGGATAAATCTTTATACCATTTTTATGTGTTTTCAAATAAACTATACTCTCTCATCTACAATTTTGGTTCCTTAAAGTTTGTCTAGGTGAGGGGAGAACTTCATCCCACTTTTCATAGTCTATATTCACAAGGTTCCATGGGGACCCTTTGTGTCTTATGAAGAAAGAGGATATCTATGTTGTGTTGAAATCACTAAAATAGATCTTGGCATCTGAGAAATACTCTCCTTTTATTGGTGGAAATCGAGGAGTGTCTTACTTGATGATAGGAATATTTAATAATTGAACTTTTTAGTAAGCATAGGGATTCTATTTGTTTAACTATAGGACTTCTTATGGATATTTTTGTGATCATTTGTATCATGATATTTACAATGATGGAATAAAAAAGTAGCAAATTTCTTGTATCCTATTGTTCTAACATGAGTATGACTTTGCTTTGAATATTCTAGATACTTTCATTTGAACAAGTAGATCACTATTGGGTAACTTTATGTCCTATGTTTCAAGCTCATGATATCTCTATATCTACACACACCTGGTGTGTAAAACTTGTGGAACTTTTATTGATGGGGATAAAGTGACATGGTGAGTTTTGGTGGTATTTTCTATTATTTATTTTCCCTTGTATTAGAAAATTGAACTTACTCCCATACCCATTAGTATTAGTTTGGTCTATGTTTTGTTGTGTCTGTTGCATATCATACCTTGAGACAAGGCTATATATATGACCCTCTATAAACCCTGATACTCAAAATAAAGATTTCTCTTTACATTCCATCAAGAACAACCGTCTAGTTTCCAAAGAGGAGCCTCCCTTCTTTTTTTCCAGTGTATTTCATCCTTTTCTTTTTTTTTTTCTCTTCCTCTTCCTCTTCCTCTTCTTCTTTCCCCCTCAACCACCGACTACAAACACACTATGTCCTCCCCATCACTGGCCACCACCAACACGCGGCGCTCAGCTGCCCACAACACATGTGGTGTACAGTGGCTGCCGCCACTGGCTCATAGATGGTAGGCATGTGTTAGTGTGTTGATGCAGCCCCTGGGGTAGTTTCCCACTCATCCACCATTGTAGCCCTTTACCTAGGTGGTGATTTCTAGCGGCTTGTCTATGTTTTCATTGTCTATGGGAGGGTATCTATTCCCATTTTCCTGATCTTAGATAGGGGAGTTGTAGGTTACTGTCCCTTTTAGAATTGCACATGTGGCCCCTTGATGGATGCTTTATGGAATGGCAACCTTTGTGGGAATTCAACCAATACTCTTTCCCTTACTTTTCACCCAAAAAATCTGATTGGTGACGTGTTCATCTTGCCATAATAGATATTTGTTTCTAAAAATAAGGTTTATAAAACCCTCAGGTCATTCCTTTTATTTTGTGTGTCCACCCACATGAATTTTTCCTACGTACATGGATGAGTGTAAATAATTGTTAGATATATATTATTTTATCATACATGGGTCAGTGCCAATATTTTTTAGATATCTATTATCTTCTTCCTATAATAGTACCTCATTCAAGTGATAGTGCTTACAAATGTGTTTCTTTCCGACTACGATTGTGCTTCTTTTCATCCTTCTTCTCTCTCATTGTGCATCTTACCAATGATTCCTTATATCTATCATTGTTCTATTAGTGTTATATTATGATATATTTCTCCATCGTTGTTCCATCACTTTAACTACTTTGATATCTTTCTCCACTGATATCTTACTAGGGTGACTTTTTCATTTTGTCTGAAGGAATGGCTGACAAAAAAGATTCATCTCAGACCATTGTCTATAATGATAGTGCTCCTCTATCCATAATCAAGTTAAATGAATATAATTACCTAATCTTGATGAACCTTATCCAAACAATTCTAGAGACAAGGTGAAATTTACTGAAATGCCTACTGAGAAAACCCTCAAATGGAAATAGGTCAATAGCCAAGTCAAAAGTTGGCTATGGAACTGCATGGAACCTTCGATTGTCTCCAAGTACATATTTTACAAAATGGGAAAGGAAGTGTGGGACACTATTCATCAACACTACATGCAAAAAAGTAATTATTTGAGGCTTTATAAAATTGGGATAAATTTTTCAGTGAAAATCAAGGTGATAGGACTCTTCATGAATATTTTGATTTTATTGTTACCTTGTCTCAACAGCTATTTCCAGCCCATCTCTTTTGAGGATCAAACTAAAGAGCATTCCAATCTTGTCACAGGAAATTTTTGTAATGGTCTTAATCTAGCCTATGATCCATTCCACAACATTATATTGGCTGGTGACAACTTTCACACTCTGGAAGATGTTTTCTCTCGTCCTCATCAGTCTTATGTTTGTGACTTGTTTTCTACTCCATCAGAATCTCAACTAGAGATTGATACCATAGCCCATGGACGAGGCCGTGTCCATGGAACCCCTAGACTACAATTCACTTTCTACAACAAGTTAGGTCATCTGGAGGAGAAGTGCTATCAAAAGAAAGGTCATCTCTATTGGCGCAGTCGTAACACTAGGACTTCCCATGCTACCTAGGGATCAAAAAATTAGTCTATTAATATCTCCTCAACTAAGTATGAGAAAATCTTTCTGACCTCTCAATAGGTTCATCAACAATCCACAATATCTCAAGATTTCATGACCATGAAATCCGTTGTAACGCCTTTGGCACATCTAGCCTCCAACTAAGGGAATGACAGGACCTCCATGCTGGCATCCAACTCTCCTTAGATTGTTGGCTCTAGGTTCACCCAACATATGACTGGTATCAGACACCTTCTTTCCTCAACTAAAGAGAATATTCCTACCTCGTCTATCACTTTGGCATATGGGTCCATTAAAACTGTTCAACAATGTGGTAGTGTTAATGTCTCACATAGTCTAAAACTTCAATATGGTTATATTCCTCATTTTCCCTTTAATTTAATGCATGTTCCTAAGTTAGTAGCTGCCTTTACTTGTAATGTCACCTTTGATATTCATGGTATTATGATGCAGGATTCCCATATTTTCAAACGATTGGTTTGGGTTCTAGAGTCGGTGACCTTTATCACTTTGGTGATGTTGTTCCAACTTTTGTTCTTCTTGTGGGGACACCTCTTTGACTTCACCAACATTATATTCATCCCTCTCTTGAGAATTTGAATCACTTGGTTCCCTCTTTATCTAGTTTAAAAAGTCTCCCATGTGACTCATGCGAGTTTGGTAAGCATCATAGGAGTTCTTTTCTTATAAAAACTAGTCTTTGTTCTAAAGCTACCTTTGATGTTGTTCATAGTGACATAACTGGTCTCTTTATCACCACCAGTTTAAATGGATTGTGTATTTTCATTACCTTTGGTGATGATTTCACTCGTATGACATGGTTATATATGTTGAAATCCCGTAATGAAATGATTGGTATTTTTCAAAAAATCATAAATAATTTAAATACAAATTTATATATCCATAAAAAATTTTGGACTCACAATGCTTTGGAATATGTTTTGGCTCAGGTATCTTCTTTTTTCTCTAGAACCGGGACAATCCATAAATGTTTTGGTGCTCAAACCTCACAACAAAATGGGGTGGCAGAACGTAAAAAGTGTCATTTATATGATATCTATTATGCTCTTATGTTTCTGGGTAAATTACCTAAGACTTATTGGTTTAAAATTATTCTCACATCCTGCTACCTTATCGATCAACAACCATATATTGTTATTAGGAAGAAGACCCCTTTTTGGGTTGTTTTTCCTATACAAATGACTTTCCATCTTTGTTTGTGTGTTTTTGGGTGTACTACTTTTGTGCATATATTTTATCTTGGAGAAAATAAACTTGATACCCCTCTATCAAGACATTTTTCCTTAGTTATTCTACTTTTTAGAAGATTATCATTGTTATCATCTAAGCGACCATCATATGCATGTCTCAGCATATGTTACTATTCATGGATCTGAGATGTTCTTTATTCTTGTCAATAACCTCTCTAATAAGGATGTATCCACCTCAACCTCATCCTCCAACTAAATATAGTGATCTTAATCTTTCTGCCCCATTTGATTATTAACCCACCCCATACCCTCCTACCACTCATCCTCCTTTGGTATAGGAACCTTCATTAATGCTCATTTCTAAGGATCTAGCATGCCTTGTATATCTCGTGAAAGGTATTTTCTCTTGCACTCTTTGTCATCCTATATTTCATGCTTGTTGCCTATCCAAGCTTTCCTATACTGCTAAATCCATTTCCCAACAGCTTGACTCTCTCTAGATTCTCATAAAATATTGTGAGGCCCTTCAGTACCCCAGTTGGAAAGTTGTGATGCTCAAGGAAATGACAACATTGTGTGATAATGGGACCTAGGATCTTATCCCTCCTACTCCACAAAAAATAGTGTTTATTTTCAGTGGGTATTTCTATAAAATTTAATTCAGAAAGATTACCGGAATGACTTAAAGCTTGAATTGTTTCCAAAGGATTCACCCAAACATATGGTGTGGATTTCTTAGATAATTCTCACTGGTCACCTGCATTGATTCTATTAGGATTTTAATTTCCCTTGACACTCACATGGACTGACCTCTATTCCAGCTTGACATTAAAAATGCCTTCCTTTTTGGTGATTCATAGGAGGAAGTGTATATGAAATATACTTGGGTTTTTGTACTCATGGGGAGTCTTCCAAAAGAGTTTGTCATCTGAAACTCTCTTTTTATGGCCTCAAGAAATTACCACGAGCCTAGTTTACAAAGCTCAGTGGCATCTTGATAGCCTGGATTTTTCTTGATAGTAAAGTGATAATAGTCTATTGTTTAATTCATCTCAAGTTGGAACCATCATCCTCGCTCTCTATGTTGATGATATCATTATTACTGGTAATGATACTCATGGGATTCTAGCATTGAAATAGGCACTCCAACGAAATTTTCATAGCAAGTATTTAGGACAACTTCACAACTTCTTGGGCATATAAGTCTTACATTCTCATCAGGGCACTTATTTATCGTAGCAAAAGTATGTCCTCGACCTCTTTAAGGACTCATGAATGTTGAAATCTAAGCATGTTTGTTTGCCTATGGACTATTACAATAAAGTTCAGTATGAGGGGAGTCGAATGCTGATTTTTTTGTTAGTGTTGTTAGTCAACACATGGCTATACCTCTTTTGTGTGACTGGATTTAGGTGCAATGCATCCTATTCTATATTAAAAGTGCAACTTGTAGAGGTCTTCTTTACTTGAAGCCCCAATCTCCAACTATATTTTTGAACTTTTATGTAGATTCTAATTGGGCTGGAGATGTGCATGGTAGGAGATTTGTATCCAAATTTTGTGTTCTCTTCGGGGTCATCACGTCGGTAGGAGGAGTGAGAAGTAGTATGTTGGTTCATTATAGTACTGAGGCATAATATCTTGCCATGGCACACGCCTGTTGTGAAATTCAATGGGTGACATCTAATATTTGAGAACTAGACTTTCCTCTCTCTTCTGTAGAAACTCTCATGTGCAATAATCAAGTAGCTATTAATATACCGAACAATCTAATTTTCTAAGAACGTACTAAGAACATTGAGGTTGATTGTCACTTCTTGAGAGACCTAATTCATGATAAGAAAATCTTTACACCATACATAAAGACTGGAGAACAAACTAATGATATTTTCACCAAGTCTCTTCCACCTTCATCCTTCTCCTATATGTGTGACAAGTTGAGAATACATGATGTGTACTCTCCATCTTGATGGGGATTGTTGATGGCATTTTCTATTATTTATTTTCCCTTATATTAGCTAATTGAGATTAGTCTCCTCAAGCCCATCAACATGAGTTTAATTTATGTTATTTTGTATCTTGGGTACATCATACTTTGAGACAAAGCTATATATGACCTTCTATAAACCCTAATACTCATAATAAAGATTTCTCTTCATAGGGAGGTATTGTGGACCTCACCTTCTAGACTTTTTTCAATGTCTTGATGGACTTGGTTGAACCCTACCCTTGGTGTTATGTCTTATTACAACAACTCATTGAAGTGGAAATATTTCATTATATTGAGGTATGACCCAATTCTTCCTCTATTGCACAGATTCCCCCCTAGCCTTAAGCTTCCCACCTTGGTCCTAAGATGTATGTGTATGCATCACATTTATGTCATTATGATGGAAGAGAGTGTTGCGTGGGGATATATAAAAATCTAGGCAGATGCTCCAAAAAGAAAGTGATAGAGTGGTATAAAGGAAAGGAGAATTAAATTCATTTCAAGAGTGCATTCAGGAGTAAAAATGATTTGAGAGAGTTCTTGTGAGATAAATAGAGAAAATGTGGAAGAGAATGAAATGGAAATCAAATATTATGAGTGTAACATTCAAACACTAGAATCAACAGACAAGCACACCTTAATGTTGTAAGGTCTGAAAATGAGAAGAAATCCCAAAAATAGAAGCTAAATCAGTCTTACTTAACATCATAAACCATCTAGGAAATGGAAAAGTCTTGGATGAAGGTCAACATTCACATAAGAGATCGAAGCATAGGGCCATTATATACATTTATCATCAAGTAGTTGGATATCATTCATTATAAGTATATAAATTCACCACATGCTTAACAAAAAGAGTTTCGTTTTCATATTTACAACATAAGCATCATATGGGGGAATCCAAGCCAAAAGTGGAGTTGTAGATACATCATCAAATAAAACATCCTTCCAAGTTATGAGTATTCATGATGACTCTAAGACACACTAAAATATATGATCCAAACCTTCCAATCAGTTTTTCTAGGGGAAGATGAGTTCTTATTGCTAAACCCCTGGGGTAGAGGATGAAAACCTAAAAATGATGGATAATTCACAAGAGTGATACTAAAGTCCTTGTTAGAGACAAAGCATATGCATAACATTTTAAATATGAAAATTCTACTATATATTTTAAATTAGGTTGTTATATGATTTATCTTAAAAAGGGAGTTCTACGATACATATCAACTTTTACAAAGCATATCCGAGTAGTATAGGCAATGTATTTTAAAGACAAGTCATATGTACCAAACATGTTAGATAAATAAAGACAACACCATCTGAAAATAGTAAGACAAGCAAACAAGTAAATTGAGATAACCAAATTTATATTTTAATATTACGACATGCATATTTTGGATGTACAACTACACTATTGGCTAGTGAGTGCAAAGTCCCCTGGTCTATCATAGAGGATCTTAGGATTATCCAATCTCCATAAGATCATGTCATGCCTCAATCCGTACAAGTATAAAAAGTAGAGGCTCTTTGTCCAGTGACCTACATAAAACATCATGTCTTTCATGGGTACTCTAGTACATTTGTCATATCACATAAATAATATTGCCCTGCAATCATTGTATCATATTTCTCAATCACATTGGAAAAACTACCCTAACATCATGTGATCTGTCCTTTAGTGCACTCGTATGAAAGGGTGAATTAATGGTTCCTAGAGGATCATACTCATATAGATTCTCCATAACATTTTTATATTCAAATATATATGATTCTAAGTACCATTTCACAATGTGAAGATGCTACAAGTATGCCCATTTTGCTTCCCCAACTTATGGACATTGGAAAATTCTTACACTAACATAGAAACTAAATGAATTAAAATTTATCTTGATCAGTTTATCTAATAACTCATCTTTCATAGAGTAACAATGTAGAACTCAGAAGGTAGTACTATGGTATTCACAAATAAACTATTGGAAGTAAGCAAACCAAATTTCGAACTCATCTTGCACATATATAAATTTCACCATTTCGGCCAAACAAAAGCCATAACAAAGGAGGATCAAAATTCACTTTTGATTTTTCTAATAACATATTTTAATGGTAATAAAAATTGTGGAAACTTTCATACTATATGTCCAATATGCCAAAACTAGTAAAAAGGGCCCACATTGACCATTTAAGGCAATTTCATATATATATATATATATATATATATATATATATATATATATATATATATATATATATATATATATATATATATATATATATATATATATATATATATATATACATATATCATAGAATTCAACAATATGGTAGTAAAAGGTCATTCTTTTTATTTTATAGAGGCAATACACACTAAGGTGATGGTGCATATGCTGTGAGAGCCAACGATACATTGATTGTAATTGGGTACTATGTGTTTGAATTGATTATTAATATTAGTGATTCCATTAGTTATGTTTGTTTTAGTATGAAATTGTGATGACCTGATATCAAATCAAGCCATCACCAGTAATAATTGTGGAATAACCATAAGCAGCGGATTAACAAAATCACTAAAAATTAAAACCATTTTGCAAGGAGATCCTCTTCTAGGAAACTCTTATTGAAACAACCAAAATTTTATACATATCATGGTTTACATTGTACATGCACTGTATCATCTCATTCTCGAGATAACATATAATAGTTGCTATGTCAAAACATATACTAAAGCAACATAAAACCTTGATGTATACAAACCAAAATATCATATCGTTCATAAAACCATTTCATATTGACTCCAAGGACCTCAGAGTACAGAGATGACACATAAGACTTCTATTTACAAGACACGATAGATAGTACACTCAACCTTTGTTGTTACTGCTATCCCAACTGTTGTTCTCCCTCTGTAGAAAGGTATCTACCTCCTCGTGCATGTCCACCTAAAAATTGTGGATCCCACAGGGTGAGACAATTGTCCCAGTAAGAGATATAACTCTCTGCCAACAATATTATTATCACAGGTAAGCAGTATAAAATTGAGCAGAGGTTTTTTTATAATAACAAGTAGGATTAATCACTGTTATGAGAAGGATAGAGTAATCTATTCTCTTAAAATAATTCATCTATCTATGGTAGAGCAATACATCATCTATTCACCATACAAGGAAATATAAAGAAATATGTATAACATCTATCCAATTAAGATATATAAAAGAAGTGTACATCAACCAATGTTTTTCGTATTCAATCCTTAAGCAATACGCTACATGATTGATTATATATTACAATCACACTTATGTACAGAGGAGATGAAGTATATCGTTCATGCTCCAACTGACCACATACTTCTCACAAGTCGGTACCATACAAGGTCAATGACAGAGCCGGCTGCCAAGACCTCTCCCGCCTCAGTTAGTACGAGACAACTAGCAGTGACATCTCATTTCAAACTACAAAAAGAGCATGCCATGGTATAGTGGCATCTTTTCTCAGTGTTACAGCTGTAACATGCACTCTCTTAGGGGGAAACAGACCAACAACCTTCCCCAGTTATAAAATTATTGAGTCATGGCATATAGCCATACTCTGAGCCACGAGCCAGTTCACCGTGCTCATTACTGAGTCTACGACTGCAGTTGCACTCACACCAGGATATGACATATAGCCAACCCCCAAGATCGTGTATTGAAGGGGATCGGTTAACATATGGTTGTCCAAGCTCACACCCCTGCATATTCAAAAATATGCGCTCTAGGTAATCCCGTGGGAAAAACCCGTTTCATCATTTCAGCAAATTCTGACGTTGATGGATCTATGGCCAAGGAAACTACATTTTATGATTTTAAATGATATATTAAGTGCATTACAATATTCTTTTAGCATCAAACAAGTTATAAGCATCAATCATAAACAAATGCTACAAAGAAAGGTGTATTACATCTATCAAGTACTTTTCTAATCTTTGGAACAAATTTAGATACATAACACTTGAGATCTCTATCCCTTGTCACATTACTAGGAATTCTCATCCCTTAACATCATCATCATCATGATTACTAGATTTGAGTATTCAAACTCTTAGATCATCACTAAACATTGTTACCTCTGTAATAGGTAACTGTTACCTCTAGGTCTTTAGACTAAGGTATTCATCATACTTGTTGTACACATATTTCACACATCTCACATGATTCATTTAACTATCTTGTCACCTCTCACTAGGAAACAACTTATCTTTTAAGATATCAGACTGTATAATCATTATACTTGTTTTACATATTTTTAACATGGCTCACAAGGCTCATTTAAATCTGTATCATATAAAACATCATAGCTCATACCTGGCTATGCTCATCATCTCACGATTCTTGAATAGTTTGCACTTCATGATAAAAACTCTAGCAATATATGACATCTCTATGCAATTCTATGACATCTCTATGCAATTCAAAGTGAAATACATCCTTCCCATTATTAGGGTTAGAATTTCCTATTTTAACTGAATAGGGTTTCAAATTCACATCATCACCGTGGGGTATAAGCGAAATACATCCTTCCCATGATTATGGTTAGGGTTTCTCAATCTAACCGATTAAGGTTGTAAGTGCAAACCATCATCTCTTCATTAGGGTTAGGTTTTCCCCTCATTAACAAATTAAGGATTCAAGATCATATTATTAAGAATCAAACCCTAATTCATACTCCACTCATTTTAGGAGTATCAATGCATGCTTATTAACATGATTTATCACACATGTAAAAGTTTCTCTCTTATCCTCATTAGGATGTTGATTACATCATACTTTGGCTCAATCCTTCTCTCATGGTACATTGGCCTACTTTAACACACTACATTAACTCTTTATGTCTTAATGTATTACTTTACATAACACAATTCATGGGTTACTCCATCAATTACATTGAATTGAGATGCTTCCAACATATTGGGTATAAAGGTGTGTATGCTACCATATTGTGCTTGAGATACCACCTTAACATCATATCCAGTATCCATATCGGGCATGTGGTGTAACCACATCACCATATCATTTTTAGGGTGTATCTCCTAATACCATATCGTGTACTCATATCGGATTGACTATCACTTAGGTTTTATCATCTCAAGTTAGAGATACTTATCCTCATATTGTGTAAGAGCTAAAAGCTTAACCTCATATTGGGTATAAGGGTTTACTTGCTGCCATATCGTGCACAAGGTGTGCATCATATCGGGCATAGGGTATATGCCTCTTCATGGTATTGTTCAAGTAGCATATTCACAATACCATATTGGGTTACCACCTTAAATTGATATATCAAGTTATCATGTTTGCTAACATATCGAGTTGGCATATTAGGTAGACCATTATGCTCATATTCTTTCATACCTTAAAAGGATCAGTCCTATCATATTTTGGACGAAAAGCTAGATATCAGGTTGAGCTCTTTCACAACAACCCTTCACACAAAAAGATAGTGTGTATCAGGTTTCATTCCATCACCTAGGGTTTCAACACCATATCGGTTAAAGTATACACTTGACAACATATTGTCCATGAAGTATGGACTTGACTTCATATCGTGCACAAGGTATATGTAGGTATCACTCATATTATTTATGGTGTATCACTCATCTCCATATTGAGTTACCCATCATCTTGGGTTTGACATATCAGGTTTCATATCATCAACTAGGGTTTCAACCACTACTACAGAACCAACCTTTGGTGTCGGTTATTTAAGGCCTTTGGCGATGGTTAAAAAGTGACACATATGTGGGAGACACTAAAAGGTGAACCCTTAGGCGTTGGTTTGAAAACCGACGCCAAAACCCTTCACGCCACCCAAAACACACCAGCAGGGGCACCATAGGCGTCAGTTATTAGTGGGGAAACTAACACAAGAACCCTTCACGCCACAAAAAGGGTGCCAATAGGGGCACTATAGGCGTCAGCTATTAGTATGGAAACTGACGCCCAAACCCTTCGCGCCACAAAAGGGCACCATCTATGACACCATCAACATCAGTTTCTTAGTAATAACAGATGCCATATCACCTGCCAACACAGTTGTGCTCTAGCACAGTTGTGTTGTCTGGCCACATTAGACGATGGTTTTTTGCTATTAACCGACGTTGTAAGCCTTTGTTGTTGGTTTTCGACTAATAACCGACACCTATGTTTTGATTTTTTTTCTTATCAGTTTGCAAGCATGTTGTGGCTGGTCGCATGATAAAGAAACCTGAAATTCAGTGGAACTGAACTGCAGGTTTATGACATCCATTGATATCAGCCAACAACAGGCCACAAACCTACAAATTTAACAAGATTCATTTTCACACATTTAGCAACCTGCAGTTCCATTCAATTTTCACACATGTAGAAACATTCAGACACATGTACAAACATTCATGTAGCAATCTGCAGTTCCTTTCATTTTCACATTCACACATGTAGAAACATTCAAACACATGTAGAAAATTCATGTAGCAACCTGCAGTTCCTTTCATTTTCACATTCACACATGTAGAAACCTTTAGACACATGTAGAAACATTAATGTAGAAACCTACAGTTCCATTCATTTTCACATTCACACAAGTATAAACATTTAGACACATGTAGAAACATTCAAACATGTAGAAACATTCACACATATGACAATTCAGAAAAATTCATTTACAAAATATCATTCTTTATTCATTATCGCTATCAACATCCCAATTATATTTTAAAACCCCCACTACTTGTATGGATTTTTCCCATTCTTCTCTTACATTATTTAATTCTTCCATTGTATAGGAAGCATGTACATCTGATAAGGTCTTGCCTGTAGTGGGGTCAGTTTTAAACACCTGCAATGAGAATGATGTATATATAATTAATAATATATAAATAAGATTGATATATTTCATATTATCTAATGAGATTTTATATAATACCTCATGTATGGTATCGATGTCCACTGTGGCATATTTGATAATCATGTGCATAAATCGCATCACATAGTATGCACATGCCCAGCCGTTGTCTTGTATAGCACACTATAAATTGAAACATACAAAATATTAAAAAATACAACTAAGCACAGTTCACATAAATAATATATACATTGGAGTCGGGAACTTACTTCCACGTTCTCCCAAATTATTGGCTGGTTCTTTTTCTTGGGAACCTTTCCTCCAGCCTTTTTGAACTCATGTAAACCCCTACATGTTAATGTAACACAGTAAATTACATAATTAAATAGTAATGTAATAACAGATCTTAACAGATATAAAAATGAAATATTTCTCACCGTAATAATGCTATTTTCATTACATGTCCATATTTTTAATTCAATTTAGTCCCCTTAGGATCTAGATAATAGACAATGAACGTCCCGGGGACAATAACTAGTAACTCTCAATGCATACCCAGGTAAAAAAGTTAAAAATTAATTACTCAAAATTCACAATAAAAATGTAATTTTCTTAAGTCTAAATTATAAGCAAAGTAAACTTACTCCACATTGAATGGAGCTATTATCACCGTCTTCTTATTTTGACCAAAATTTGTAAAAGTATCACAACAGTATTGTTGAACTGACGAAGAGTCTTTAGCTACTAGACTAATCAAAGATGGAATTTAAAATCCTACATGTTCAAATGAAAAAGCTGCACATATCTTGTCTAAGTAGCTATAAAACATGTATTACATATGCATTAATATATAAGAAACTAGATCACCGGATCCTACACAAGGTATATGGATGTATAAACAAGATCTCACCTTATCCATAGCTCTATCATAGATGTATTCAGCCAATCATAGCGAAACAACTCCAAAATATCTTGTATAAATAGTTTGTTTTCGTATGATTGACATGCAACATCCACATCTATAGAAACATTTATAGGGCAATTTATATCATGTTCGCCTAACCATACTGCCATACCCCTACAATCAGGACCTAACAGGGTAGGTAGGTCCTATGGAACCCAACTTGGTAATGTAGGAGGTGGAGGTGGAGGCCTAGATGCTTTGGGTGTCTTCGTTTTAACCTGTATATATAATTTCAAATCAATTGACCTCATATATACACACTGACAATTTAACGTAATGTAAATTTACCATACAATTTCAGTATAGACGACATCTGCTTCGGTCCACAATATCATTCTGCCTTCTGCCTCACTAAACGTTTCACAATCTGGGTGGGTATATGGCAATGGAAGATCCACCCAATTGGGGAATATACGTAGCGGGCTCACACGAACCCAACCATCTGGTAATGGAGACCCATGAAACATTTTCCCTGGAAGGGATGGGTAAGCCGACACCTCTGCAACGATGTATTCGTTACTTTTTATATGACATGGCTTCAACCCCTACAAATTTACGTAAAGAATGTTATATACATATATACATATCATCTTGAAAAGACTAGCTACTATGTCATGAAAATACTTACAGTGGATGTGCTAGGTGGTGAGTCTACATGATTACTCCCAACCTGTACAGTAGGAGTAGAGCGGGACGCCATAGGTACTGTCTAAGTGGCAGTTAGAGATTCCTTCCACTTTCTCATTGCTTCAAGGAGTGTCTTATCAACTGCTTCCTTGACTCTCTTATCAACTACTTCATCGACTCTCCTATCAACTATCTTATCTACCTTCACATGGATAAAAGAAATATTAGCTTCTGATTATTGAATTCCCTTTTACAATAACATTCTAAAAAATGAATAGGTTACCTCTTCTTGTGAGATTCCCACTTTTGGGGCATGTTTGCGTTGGGATGGCCCAAAGAATGTTTTGATGCCCACACCAGCGCCTGCACCCCTAACATGTCCAGGATGCTCTGGGTTACCCAGAGCAACTGTAAATTCATCCCTTGTGCCCTCAGGGATGAACTTGCCTTGTTTCCTCAGCTCGTGTAGCTCCCGCTAATTGCCATCAACAGAAATTGGTAAGTAAGTAAACACCACAAATAATCAATATTCCAACGATTGCTCTAAGAGTTGTATTTTACCATTTTTGCAGCCACCTCAACAGTTTTGGGCTTCTTTATTTCTCCCTTCTTATTTTGCCTCACAGCTACCCAGACATCATGGTGAGGCAGAGATGTGGTACCTATAGTAGAGGACTCCTGAGTAACAGTAGACTGAGCAGTACACTCAGTCTGTAGTCTTTGGCGAACGCCTACATAGCCCTTTGGACCCATTGTGTGGTCATGCACATTTAGTGCACGCCTTTCTCTTTTCCCCTCACTATTAGCCTAGTTAGTATGCACATTGATTTGGTTAGTAACACTAAAGGTTAATCTTGAATAGGTGAATACAATGTATATTAATTAAATAGGGAGTAACACCTAATACCTTGAATTCATCAGTGTTTCTTGAAGAACCAAACGCATCCCATTCTTCTGGGTCCAGGAAGTTCCACTTTTCAGTGGCTGACTTCTTCCTCATCTCACCATCTTTTATGTATTCTCGGGTGAGATTTGTCCTATAGTTCCTTAGGACCCTCCCACAGTGTTGCATCATGCATTTACGATGCAACTTTTCATCCAACACAAATATACTCTACAAAATAGAATTTCTATTAATTAGTATAAAAAATAATAATAATCTACAAAATAGAATTGTAAATAATAATAACTCATGCATAAATCCTTCCATATTAAGTCTTTATTCCCCTTAGGAACTTTATTCCAAGAATCTATCTTACAACAATAATGGCTACGAGTAACATACCCAAGATATGAAACAAACAAATTGCGGTTCACTCCAATTGCATTTCCTGCATTATCAAAATCCACAACCAGTTTGGGTCCATTACCCCTTAGCGTTGTTAACTTCTTCATCATAGTGATGCCCCTTCTCTTGTCAACTTTTTGGTACTGCTCATCAAGTGCCTCAAGTGCTTCAGAGGGTACATGTGCATAATCAGCCTAAAATTTGACAAAATAAACACACTTACATGATATAACTATAAATGGACATATAGATAGAAATATATGATATATTTTTAAAACTTACATTGTGAGGCAGCACATTGGTATCCTCACAATGCTCATCATGGACATCATGGTCATCATGCCCATGCTCAACCATCTGAAAATTTCATTAAAAAATCAAACATTTAGCATTTGGCATAACTAGAAGATAATGAAACATTGTATAGTTCACATATACAAATGAAACATTTAAAAATGAAACATATACAAAAATATAAACATGCATGCCTCTAATATTGCAATATTTTATCAATTAACAATCCTTCATTGTGATCTCCGCACACATACAAGTCATCACTAGCTTCTATATTTTGTGGTGTTGGCAACCCAACTGAGAATGGACTGTAGTCATCATACTTATCATAGTACTCTTCTTCATCTATAGGATCTTCAATGAACTGTCTTTTACCATGAAGAACAACCGACCATTTATCATTTGCAGGATCATCGATATAAAATACTTGTTTCGCCTGTGATGTCAATATGAATGGTTCACCCTTCTCGCCAATCTTTTCAAAGTTCACTAAAGTGAAACCCAATTCATCCACTATAACTCCTTTATTGTTATCAACCCAAATATATTTGAAGAGAGGAATTCTGAAATCTATGTACGTAGTCAAACTCCCATATGTCTTCAATGACACCATAATATGACATTTTAGCTTCACGTGGACTCTTATCCTTTGCACTTGCAAAAAACATAGTTGACGCTTGAAAGGTGACCCTACTATTTTGGACGACACTCTTATCATCTTGGCGCTTTGTGTAATATGTGAATCCATTAATGTCATACCCTTCATAAGACATAACATTCAATTTTGGTTTAAAGGTGAGGCATTTGATAGTTTTAGTAATATCATCTGGTGTTTGAGATAGTTGATGTAATACTTTATCTTCAAACCACTTAATAAATGTCTTGTTATGCAATCTAGCAAGCCACATTGAATTGGCTCGAGGATATTGTCTGTTGATGAAATTGGTATGCTCTTCGATATAAACACTCACTTCATCCATGTTGTGTAAAATATACAAGTGACCTTGTTCCAATTGCTCACAACTGATTACTTTCACCCGTGATCCCAAAATTCCTTTGCCAAATTGCTCCTCAATATTCTTGTCATTACCAGGAATGTCATTACCACTCAGAAAGTCATTGCAAAAATCCATAACCTCTCTCGCCACATAACTCTCAATAATACTCCCTTCAGGCCGATAACGGTTTCAAACATCACTTTTAAAAATGCTCATGTATCGTTCAAAGGGATACATCCAATGCAAGAAAACTGGTCCCAACATTTTCACTTCCCTAATCAAGTGGACAACAAGATGTACCATGATATCAAAGAACGAAGGAGGTAAATACATCGCTAACTGACATAGGGTAACAACCACTTCTCTTTGCAAAGTATCGAGAGTATCAGGGTCAATAACTTTGCTGCACAGACTGTTGAAAAAGAAACAAAATCTGGTGATTGCAAACCTTACACAATGAATTAAATAGACTTTTTGACGGTTAGATACAAGACTACAAACTTAGAAGCAAGATAACAACCAAGTAGATAGCATGATCTATTTGTAAAAGAAGGAATTTTGTAACATCTTATTAAGAATATTAGATGATGAGATGTACGATGGTTGTCCTAAAATATACATTGTATGTATAATTTAATTGCATAAGTCACAAACAAAGATATTCAATGTTGTTAACTAATTGTTTGACATTTTTGTTAAATAAAATTGTATATTGGTGTCGTTCATTTTGACAACAGAAATTTTAAGATGATCATGAACATAGGCGTTGATCCTACTCTCACCGTCACCTACTGCCCATGCCATTGAGTAAACCATAATAACGATGACGACCATCAATATTATTAGATATAATACTTACTTAATATGCCTCCACGAACAGGGATCCAAGACAATTCAACAAAGATGAAGAGGAGTATCGACCTGATGCACTTGTAAACTTTGACAGAATTAGTAATATAACGCGCCAGAATCGAATCGAAGAAGACCAGAACCATCCACGAGCAAAGCAGAACGTCACCATAGAAGGAGAACACCATATTACAAAGGGCATCTGGTACTCTAGCAAATTAGGAATATTATTGTAGCACTACCGCCGTAAAGGCCAGACTTATAGGGTTTAGTAACTCTCATTTACGGTTGCCGAAGTAAATGAGTAATAATTTTCGACCAAATTTATGCATGCAGCAACAACTGATATTTTCTTTTCAACGGTTGACCGGTTCGGCCCGATCTATCGATTCAACCAATATTTTGACCGGTTCACTTAATAAATGAATCAAGCCTGGTTTTTTAAGGTTCTGGACTGGTTAGCCACTGGTTTACCGGTCTGACCGACCGGTTCAATTTTAAAAATATTGCTAAAGACATGTCAGACTTACTTTCCATGATGATAGATGTATTGGCAAGCATGAAGAAGGACAACTCCATGATGGTGATCAGTGAGATTGTATCCAAGGATGAAAGCAAAGCCTTGAAATGTTCAGAGGCCAAGCAGAAGTCTAGATCTTCAACACTCAAGATAAGGAGAAAGAAAAGTACAAAAGGAGCCATTCCTTTGTACTTGAAGGGGTTCTGGAAGATGAAGATGGAAATAACGATCTCCACTTTAGGTATATACTTTATTGAGATAAATATATCTTCTTCTTCATCATGGGTATTAGATACCGAATGTGGATCTCACATATGTTCGAATATGCAGGATCTAAAAAGAAGTAGGCCTTTGATGAAAGGCGAGGTTGAACTGCGAGTCGCAAATGGAGCAAGAGTTGTTGCCACAGCTGTTAGAACCTATAGTTTATCTCTGCCTATAGGGTTTGTAATAGAGTTATTGAACTGCTATTTTGTACCCACGATATATAGAAACATCATTTCTGTATCTTGTATGGACAAGGATGGTTATGAATTTCATATTAATAATGGAAGATGTTCCATTTCAAAAGATGAAATCTTTTATGGCTATTCTCCAATGTCTTATGGTATTTATTTTTTGGATATGAAGATGGATGTATATAACGTAAATAATAAAAGACTAAAACTCAACAACTCAATCAAACATATCTTTGGCATTGTTGTCTAGGGCACATAAATGAGAATCATATATCTAGACTCCATAAAGATGGATATCTGGACTCTTTTGATTTTGAATCATTAGAGACATGTGAATCTTGTTTATTGGGCAAGATGACCAAGGCTCCCTTTTCTGGAAAAGGAGTAAGAGTGAGTGATCTATTAGGACTCATACATACTGATGTATGTGGCCCTTTTAGAACAAATGCCAGAGGAGGGTATCAGTACTTCGTTACCTTTAGTGATGACTTCAGTAGGTATGGCTATGTTTACTTGATGAAACATAAGTCAGAAACTCTTGAAAGCTTCAAGGATTTCATGAATGAAGTATAGAACCAACTTGGCAAAAGTATTAAGGCACTTCAATCTGATCGAGGTGGAGAATACTTAAGCCAAGAGTTTGAGGACCTTCTGAGAGCCCGTGATATTGTATCACAATGGACTCCACCTAGAACACCACAACATATTGGTTATCAGAAAGAAAGAATCGCACATTACTGGATATGGTGTGATCAATGATGAGTTTAGTTGATCTTCTTGATCAATTATGGGGTTATACTCTTAAAACCACCATATATACACTTAACTTCATACCATCTAAATCGGTTCAAAAGAAGCCATATGACATATGGCATGGGAAGCATCCCATTGTGTCTTTTATGAGGATTTGGGGATGCAAAGCTTATGTCAAGAAAATGTTTCCTGAAAAGTTTGGACCCAAATCAGACAAGTGTTACCTTATTGGATATCCTAAGGAATCTAGGGGATATTAAGTTTTCACTCCATCTGACAACAAAGTGTTTGTTGCTAGAATTGGTGTATTCCTAGAAAAGGAATTTATTTCCAAAGGAATCGGTGGGAGGAAAATAGAGCTCGAAGAAGTTTGAGGTCATCAAGAAAACATTGAACAAATAGATGAACTAGAGGAAAATAGAGATTCACAAGTGGTTGTGGAATCTCATTCTCCTCAAGTAACATAGGGACCTCATAGTTATAGTAGGACATGCCTTGATCCAAAAAGATTTGGATGTCTTGTGACTCAAGAAGGCAGTGAGTTGGTCATAGATGATGAGAAAACTACCTATCTAGAAGCTATAGAGGGACTAGATTCTGAGAAATGGCTTGAGGCCATGAGATATGAGATGGAATCCATGTATACGAACAAGGTGTGTACCTTGGTGGATCCACCTGAAGGTGTAAAACCCATAGGGTGCAAATGGGTCTTCAAGAAGAAGACTAACATGGATGGAAATGTGTAAAATTATACAGGCAAATTGGTTGCAAACGGTTTTAGACAAGTTCAAGGTGTTGACTATGATGAAACCTTTTCTCCAGTTTCCATGATTAAGTCCATCATGATCATGCTTCCTATTGCAGCCTACCATGACTATGAGAATTTGCAGATGGATGTTAAAACCACATTCCTTAACTGGAATCTTGTGTAGGATGTGTACATGATACAACTTGAAGGTTCTATACATCCAAAGGATGCAAATAAAGTCTATAACTACAAAGGTCAATCTATGGATTGAAACAAGCATCTCGGAGCTAGAATCTTCGATTTGACAAAGCAGTCAAATAATTTAGATTTAGTGAAAATGAAGATGAACCTTTTGTGTACAAGAAGGTTAGTGTGAGCATGACTACATTCCTCATATTATATGTAGGTGACATACTATTGATGGGGAATGACATCCCTAATTTAAAAAAGGTAAAGGCATGGCTAGGAAATACATTCAGCAAGAAAGACTTGGGAGAAGCTTCCTATATCTTATGAATCAAGATATATAGAGATAGATCCAGAAGGCTTCTTGGACTAAGTCAAAGCACATACATTGACAAAGTGTTGAAGAGGTTCAGCATGGAGAACTCAAAGAGAGGAAACATACCCATGGTACATGGAGTTCCCATCTCTAGAGCTCAATGTCCCAAATCTTGTGAAGAGAGGGAACACATGAGTGGGATTCCATATGCATCAACAATTAAATCCATCATGTACACAATTTTGTGCACCCATCTCGATGTCTCGTATGCACTCAACATGATGAGCAAATACCAGTTAGATCCCAGAGATACTCACTGGATAGCCGTAAAGAACATCCTCAAGTACTTGAGAAGGACAAAGAATCAGTTCCTCATCTATGGTGATGAGGAAGAGTTGCTGGTAAAGGGTTACACCGATGCAAGCTTACAAACTGATATATACGATTACAGATCACAATCAGGATTTGTGTTTTGCCTCAACAATGGAGCTATGAGTTGGAAGAGTTCCAAGAAAGAGACAGATGCAGATTCTATAATAGAGGTCGAGTATATTCTACATCCAATGTAGTGAAGGAGGTTGTGTGGATCAAGAAGTTCATCTCTAAACTTGGGATGCTTCCTAGCATCTGTGATGCAATTGAGCTTTATTGTGACAACAATGGAGCTATTGCACAAGCTAAAGAACTAAGATCACATTAGCGGTCCAAGCACATACTGAGGCACTTCCATCTTGTACGAGAGACCGTACAATGAGGAGATGTGAAGATTTGTAGAGTACCAATCGAAGACAATATTGTTGACCCCTTGACTAAGGCACTTTCCCAATAGAAGCATGATATTCATACTAGATCAAAAGGATTGAGATGCATGGGTGATTGGCTCTAAGTGAAAGTGGGAGTCTATTGGTATGTATGCCCATAGAACCAGTCATATGATGATTGTAATGGCATACTTTGTAAATGATTTGAATAATAATAAAGGCAATTTCCATCTATATGTTTGAACTCTTTTTGAGATAATAGTAATACATGTTAGATGTCTAGAGAGTGACAATACTCAATGACGTATGTCTTCAAGTACATGACTTGAACAATGAGATCATATAGATGTTAAGAGTATGTACATTCTCACTATCATCCGTAGTCGGTTGTTATTATGGAAATAACCATAGACATCAATAACAAAAAAGACTAAAGTGTGTGTTAGTTGATGATATAATCTCATTAGTCATGATATATGATATAAAACTAAGCACATAGATACATGTTAGAAAATAGTGTATCAGACAGACCCACCATAAGAGTGATGCATGGAAACCACACTTGGTTAGTTAGGATCATCTATTATAGTATTGGCGGTGATTGTGGTTCTTAGACCTGAAATCACTACACTCATCACATGTCATTAGGTACACTTTGACATCATCAAACGCAGTCCTGAAATATGGGTTATTATAAAGGTGATGATTGGGTGACTTTGACACATGGGGTTTTGACTGTGAGTGATAAATATGGAATTTGTCCCTCCTAAGGGAGTATGATATCCTGGCCACTTGATAAGCAAGACTGAGAAATGCATGGCCGTGCACATATGAGTCAATATATGATATTGATATTACAAATATCTCAGACAGTCTGCTCTAGTTCAAGGAACATGAATTGAATGTTGGTGCGCTCCCGCCAATGGTGTTACACACTACTCAATTTGGAGTTGTGAATAGATGAAACCCCGCAGACAGAAGTGAATGTGTGGATTCACTTTCAAAATTTATAAAACCTAATCTGGCTACCTACGTCTACCAAAACACTACACCCGCAAGCGCACAGGGTCATGTCATAGTATAAGAAGGTGGCAAGTATAGGCTCGATCTACAGGGAAAAGAGGGCCACTAGAGCTAGGTTTAGTTTGGCTAGGTTCCTACTACGGAGACTAGGTTTAAGGGTTTGAAGGTTGTTTTTATTGCTAAACTATTATGGACAAACAAGCAATTAAAGGCAAGGTTGAAATCTAAGTTAACCCTAGGCTAGAGTAAAGTTAAACAGGCAAGAAAGGATTAAGCTAGGTATAAAAAGGCAAATTACACTAAGGCAAGCAAGAGAGAAGCAAAAGAGCAATTAAAGAGCTAAACTAACATGAATAAGGCAAGAACAAATCAAGAAGATAACTAAGCAAGGAAAAAGCCAACTGAGCTAAGCAATCACAAAACTAGGGTTTTAAGCAGTAAAGAGAGGTATGGGCTGTTTAGGGGTATGAACTTATCATTTAAGTTGGGGTTGACATATGAAAATTATGATTCCATTTAGATTATCCAAACCAAACAACAAGTTAGAGTCTAATGAATTAACCTAATCTACTAACTGGCCATGGATATGCTAGGTTGTGTATAGGGGAACTAGTCCCTAACACCCCCTACTACCCTTACGAGGCTCTATTGGGTTAGGGGTTAGGTTCAATTCAATTAGAGTCTAATCAAGTCTAGGCTTCTAGATTAGGCATTCCTAGGGCAATTAGGGGCCGAGGGTAGTAATGGGGAGGTGAAATTAGGGTTTTGGACCCCAATTCCCCCACATTCTAGCCTTGAGAAGTCTCCATGCTAATTGCACTAGAATTATTTAATCTAGGTACTTAGATCTCTCACTTAGGTTTAGGGAGATTGATTAGGATGTAGGAAGATGGGAGGCAACCTAGGGATCCAAGAATTGGACCTAGGGGCAAATCCCAAAATTCACACATATAAGAAATTTGCCTAAATTCCTAGGTGATTTCACACACAAACCAACAAGCAATTCATGGAGAATGAGATGAAAATAGAATATAATCATTAACAAATAGAATTACACCATTTACATGTCATTTTCCCCCCAAAATGGTATCAACGTAACATAATTTCCCCCAAACATCCCACCCAAGGGGCCTAGCTACTCATAACAAAGCAAAATACAAAAAGAAAGGAGATAGAGGAAGAAGTAGCCATGGAGCTCGGTGTAGATGAGGAATCTCCTCCCTCTAGTTGCTGCAAGGACGTCCTCCTTCTTCTCCTTGGATGGAATGGAGTGGGATGATGGTGGGAAGTGGATGGAAGGCTTAGATATGGGGGGTTATGTGGTGGAAATGGTGAAATGGAATGGATTTGAGGTGGAGGTGAAGTGGAATGGAGTGGAGGTGACAAGGGAGTGAAAATGGGACTCTAAGCAGCCAACCCCCTGACCCCCAGCCGCCACTAGGGATCATATAGGTATCTAGGGGGTCTAGTGTTAAGTTAGGGGTAAAATGGGGAAAATAGTGGGAAAATGGGTGGATTTTGTGAGTAGCACGGCCGTGTTGGATCACCACGGCTGTGGTGAGTAGGGGTGAGCATGTCCGTGGTGGTGTACAACATTTCTGTCAATTAAAATGGCTAAATGTCAGGTTGGTGGTCAAATTTGGGCTGAAAATGCCACCACGACTGTGGTGAACTGAGGCTAGCACGGTCGTGGTGGTGTTGCACAGCTATTCTGGTCTACTGTAGCACGGCCGTGGTGGCTGCCTTTGGCTTGGTTGTTCTGTGTTGAACAGCTGTGGTGCTTTCTGCTTTGCTTGGAGGTGATTATGTTGATTTATAAGTGACCTAGCACAGCCGTTCTGTGGTACCACGGCCGTGCTGAGTCCTGGATCAGCAAGTTGACTCTGTTCTTTGACTTTTCTTGGACATCTTTGCTTCAGTTGATCTTTGGCCACTGGGGGTAGGTTGGGGGGCATCAGACTTCACTTTGGGCCTCTCTAAGGGTAGAGGAACCCTAGGATCACTCCTCTCTCTCTTCCATCAAGTGTGGTCCAAATGCCTGAAAAACATGCAAATATTGTCCATAAGTGAATTTTATACAAATAAGCATATTGGGAGGAATGACATGCAATCTAACAGGTATAGATGTGATTGAAGAGAAAAGAGACACAAGATGAAGCCCTAAAATAGGGCTGAATCACCACCCCAAACTTGAAACATACTTGTCCTCAAGTATGCTCGAACTCAATCTCTTTTCCAAATTTTCCACAAATAAGAAATGACAAATGCAATATAAAAGATGATTATTGCTGAAATGGGATCAAAGATGACTGAGTACATGCATTTCACCTCTCTCCTCTCCTGATTTCACAATCCAATCATGAAAAGAGCACAAAGCATATGAACTTCGAATATAGCACATAGAATACACAAGTTATCCATATTTCTTCCATAAAGTTCTGGGTAAACCGTTTCATGGTGGAGTTAATCAAGGATGACTAGGAGTATTGTTTCACTCCCATGCATTCAATCTTATGTTTCAAATCACACCAAATGATGCATGTGGCTGTGAAAAAGGCAAAATGAGCTAGGTTTGATGTTTCCTAGCTCAATGGGTATGAAAGTGGAAGAAAAGGGTTGTAGTAAGATTTTGGAGTGTTTTTACACACTCATCTTTTCTTTATTTGAATGCTCTTAAATAGGAGCATCCTTTTATTTTGTTTTTGCTTTTTTTCCCTTGGTGTAGATAGGGCATATGATAGATAGAGTGAAGCGGGGAGATGGAGATATGGCCACCCCAAACTTTTGGAGGTGTCCAAGGCTGATTATGTGCACTAGGGCATCTTTTTATGAGGTGGAGGGATATGAAGATGGTGGAAGAATAGTCAGATCAAAGAGGGCTCATCGGTATGATTCTCCACATAAGACATTCTACATGAAAATTAATCCAATACTTCGTCCTAGATATCACACTACATGAATGAACAAGATGAAATCGATATATCAATCAAGTGATTCCACAAACAGTAAGCGTTCAAAGCTTGATCAACTTCATAATCAACCAAACCAATCACAATCATAAGAGAGGTGATGCACATGTAAAAAGTCAAACATTGATACCACTTAGCAATAATTCATGACATTTCACTTGCATTTGTCAAAGGTCATCATTTTTACTCAAAATAGTAGAGATTGGGTCAAAACACACTTTTTAGACAAGAAATATCAAATTTGGGCAAAATTGGCCAAAATGGTGCCAAGTTGCCTCCAATCACATCTAAACCTATATTATTGAACTTAAAATAGCAAACAAGCAAATCCTAGCTAAAACATGCAAAAATTATCAAAATCTACATGATATGCAATGCATGGCAAAAAGAGCAATTTTTTTTAAAATTACGCAACAATACAAGAAAGTAAACTACATGGCATGCAAGTATGCAAAGAAGTAAACTTCTAAACTAGATAGAAAAACAAGAAAAAAAATGTAAAAATCAACAAACAAAGAGTAGATAGCAGGTGAGATACAAAAATGATTGAAAGTAGAATGAGGGCATACTGCTCTACCACCCCAAACTTTTGAATCATGTTGTCCTCAGCATGACACTAAAGTCTAGGATGATAGGGTAGACGATCACTGTGGTGGTGGTGGAGGTTCTCCTCCCTGTCTGTAATAGGTGCCCCAGTAGTCTGACTGTGGAGGCAGATAACTGTCCTGAAAAACTGATAAAGAACTCCACCAGTCTTCACCCCACTATGGGTTCCTCTAGGCCTGGGCATTATGAAACTGGTAAAGATGGTTGACCTGGTAATGCATATGCTGGTGGTCCAACCACATGGCATCCTACGTCCTCTGAAAGCCCTCCTGTGCCCATAGTATCCTCTCCTGCGTCGCCTGAATGCTCTCTAGCTGTGCATGAATGGTACCCATTTCATATGCATTCACTGAAGGTTGTTGTGGCTCTGACGCTCCCATCCTTTCTTATCTTTGCCTCACCCATCGTGCATCTCTTTCCTCCATCACCTGTCTCAACTCAGCTGCCCGCGAAGGCTCTCCTAGACCCCATGCAAAAGACACCTCAGGGATTGCCTCTCCTCTCAGGTTCTCCTCCTCATACCTCCTCAATTTTTCCAAAAAATCCAGCATTGGTCCATATTGTGCCATGAGGGGTGGAGTATGGTAAGGCAGCTCCAATGTCACTCATGGGTAAGGTGGGTTGACCTGGTATATGATCTTCTGATATGCAATTGTAATCATGGAAGAGCGAACCAAGTAGTGTAGGTCAACCAACTTTCCACCATCTTCCTTTGTATAGCCTGTCATGTCATGTCCTAACGCAGTGGCTAGGGATGTCACAATCCCCCCCATTACAAATGGATTTGTTCTCTTGGATGGGATTGTCCTCATATGGTCAATAAGTAACGCCCCCAGGTTCACATGCCTCTTTTTGGTCATCCAACCAAGCACAAAAAGATCTTTCCTTGTGCATTTGCCTTGGTTTTCATACATGCCAAAGATGGTGTTTGCTAACACCTTCTGAACATAGCAGAGGAACAGGCTGTGGATGGCACTCGTCTTGGACTTCCCCGCTACAAATGTACTCTGGCCGGTGAAGCATTTCCACATTATTGGATATGTGGAACTTAGAATCATTCTCTATCCTTCCTCCATATAGGTGGGCTTCCATCTCTCCATTCGGGGCAAAATTTTGATTTAGCATTTTTGAGGTTATCTTCCACCTCTTATCCCCGATCATCACTCTAATGGCATTGTCGCCCTCGTCAGTTGTTTTCTCCAATGTGGCGAAGAATTGCTGAGTTAGCTCGACGTAAGACTCCTACTGTAGTGTAAGGATCTCAAACAACCCCATTTTCTCCAACAGTCCCTGAAAGTAGGTGTAGAAGCCCATCGCCTCCATTGTTGCTTAGCATGCATAGCGAGTCGCTAAAACTCTGCGTGTCAAGCACCTCGGGGGCTTAGGCTCCTTTGTCCTGCCGGTAGTGACCTCGGGATGTGGAAGGGGGCGTTGGGGTGGAATCTCGTGCTGCTTAGAATCAGGCTTATATGTATCATCTTCATCATCTAGCACAAGTTGTCGACGTGGTTGTAGTCGCGGCTTGAGCTACAGCTGTGCTGCCGAGGAGACAGATGGTCGTGCTGCTGAGACTAAAGGTTGTGCAACTATAGTAGAGGGTCTCTTGGATGAGACGGATTGCCGGGAAGTAGACGACGGTGGCTGTGACGACGACGGTGTCCCCCGTTGTGGCTATGCGGAGACTTCATCAGTGATAGTATCTACCATTTCATCCAATTCGGCCTCCGTCAACCGGGGGTGGTTATTCTTTGGTTTCCTTTGATAGGCGACAACACCCCTAGTCTTCTCTACTACTTTCCTTGCAAACTTCTTCATTCTTGCTCGCAAATGGAAGTGAAATTAGAAAATTTCATATTTCTCCGAAGAACTGAGCTGTTGGGACGGAATGGAGAGAAAGTGGTGTGTTTGTGGATGGAAATTGGTGGAATCTGGAGATTGAGGTAGTGGAAATGGTAGGGGAATGATTCAGTATGATTTGGGAGTGATTTGGTGAGGAACCGAGGGTTTTATAGGGTGGGCGGACCGTTGCACAGGCGCTAGGGCACGGAGCATGACCGTTCTATTCTTTAGAGAAATGAGCAAGTGAAAAGAAATTTTGCAAAATCTGACTTTGAGTTGCTGGAACCGGGATGCGGCATGGTCGTGGTGTCTTCATGTACCACGACCGTGCTTCCCTGGTTCTACACTTAGTTGATTTTCTCAAATTTTGATGATTTCTCTGTTGAATGTGAGTGCACCACCACGGCTGTGGTGTGCACTGTAACAGCAGTATAACAATTCAAATTTTGTTCAAACATCAAAACTTTGATCTCAAGTTGATCTTCCATTGATCCTTTGTCAAAATTTCATCCATTTCTCTTCATTTCACTCTGTTCTCCCCTGCACATCTCAAAACTACACAAAGACTATCAAATACAAGTGTGTGTGTGTTTTCTTGGAAAGTGTAAAAACAAAGCAAAAGTATAAAAAATGTAAGGTTGGGTAAAAAATTCTCAAACCTAAGTCGGTTGCCTCCCACAAGCGCTGAGTTTCTTGCCTTCAGCTGGGCTTCTTGAAGATTCTTCAAAATTCACCCATTTGGGATTCTCATGTGTCCATTCTTGCAAAACATGCATCCTTCATTTGCACTCAATCTAGGTTCCTCATCCCTTTCATCACAATAATCATCACCAATTTCTTCACCTTGGCGTCCTCTCAAATGCCCATTTGGACTTGTGAAGTGATCATGTCCGAGATCCCTATCTTGGACTCGCCGAGTTGGGGTCTTATACATGTTGATGTTGATCTTCATGTCCATGAATGAGACTGTCATAGTGTCACTGCGCACATGAATGTCAGCATCAGCTGTAGATAAGAACGGTCTTCCCAAGATGATGGTAATCTTCCTATCCTCTGGCTCCATATCAAGTACAATGAAATCTGTCGGGAACACCGTGCCTTTTTCTTTATCTATCATCACCAAGACATCATCCACTCTACCCCTAGGCACTTCTATGGATCTATCCGCCAACTGGAGAGTGCAATATGTCAGCTTCAACTTGCCTAAACCCAGCTTAACATAGACATTATATGGCATCAAATTCACACTAGATCCCAAATCAAGTAAGGAACTGTCTATGCAACATCCCCCTATGTAACTAGGTATAAGTGGGGCTCTTGGGTCCTTTCTCTTCACAGGAAGGGAATGTTGTATGATGGAGCTCGCTGGTTCAGTTAATCTCACCTTCTTTGGAATCCTCCCCGTTGATCTTCTTTTCACAGTGCATAGGTTCTTGAGGAACTTGGCATACGATGGGATTTGCTTGATAGCATCCAAAAGTGGAATGTTCACCTTCACTTGACGAAAAACCTCAAGAATATCAACATTGTGCTTTTGCCTCCTTTTCAATTTCGGCGGCTCATCTAGTGCTTCTACGAATGGAGGGTCACTAGTTTTTACCATACTTGCATGAACATGAGGCAGAACACTAGGGATTGTAGGACCTAAAAAGGGGATTTGTGGTGGATCACATGGAATCCCAAACTCAACATGTGGTATCACAACATCATCTTTAGCAATATTAGTATCACCACTTGGCTTCCTTTGCTTTTCTTTATCAACTTTTCTTTGAGTTGCGGGCTGCTCAAGAGACTTTCCACTTCTTAGAACTATCACAACACTACCTTGCTCATGGTGGAGAGGGGAATCATGTTGTGGCTGTGGAGGAGGTGGAGGTGACACTTGGGGTTGAAATTGAGGTAGAGAAGAGAATTAAGGGGGAGGAGAGAATTGGGGTTGGAAAGTGAAGTTTTGGGAAATTTGAGGTGAGGGAGGTGGTGGAGGAGTGTAAGGCTTAGGATAGCCTTGAAAATGGTAGATGGGCTGCACTTGCATGGGGGGTGGATTGTAGAAAATTTGAGAAGAGGGCATGGGCCCACTTGGTTCATTGTAACTCAAGATGAATTTTGAAGACAATTTTTCTTCTTGGAGAGCAATTATGGAAGATAGCCGCTCTATCCTTTCTTCAAGTCTTGCAACATCTTTTTGGAGATCATCAAAGATCTTCAATCTAGAGAGAACCTCTTCCTCAAACCTAGAGCTGTAGCTTGGACTTTGCAGTTCTGAGTAGCTATAGGAGTATGATGTCTTCACTTCTCCCTCAAAAGAACCAATGTAGTTGACCGGATGGCAAGGACCATTTCCTCCTTGACTTTTCATGAGTTTCATCATTTCTCCCATAACCTTCATCACTTGTGCATTGGGATCATTAGAAACAGAAGGCTCACTAAAGTCTTGATCCCCATCACAGATCATGCTAGAAGCTCAGTTCCTTGAATTTTCTGCCAATTGCTCAAACAACGGCCATGACTCCTCCGGTGGATTTTCATGAAAACACCTCTACAAGAAGAATCCAATGTAGCTTGATCCCTTGATGACAAACCAGAGTAGAATGCTTGTGCAAGATGTCACAAAGGTATCTCATGATGCAGACACTCTCTCCACATCTTTTGCAACCTATCCCAAGCATCATGGAATTTTTCATTACCCACTTGGCTAAAATTCACTATCGACCGCCACATTTGTGTCATCTTTGCAATAGAGTAGAACTTCCTCAAGAATTTCGTCTTCATCTCACCCCAACTCATGATGTCTCTCCTTGAATCATACCATTCCTTGGCCCTATCCTTGAGTGAAAAGGGGAACAATGTGAGCCGAATTGATTCATCACTTGCTGTCGAAATTCTGAAGGTGGCACACATCTCTAGGAAGGCATCCACATGCTTGAAGGGTTTCTCACTCTCTGAGCCATAGAAGGTGGGCAGGATCCCAAGAAGACCTGGAGGAATAGAAAATTGCTCCCCTTGCATTTGGGTGACTCTAGATGCAATCGGTGACTGGTAGTTGCTCGGCATTAAGTAATCTTGCAAAGGCTTGTGAGGTACATTTTGGCCTTCCATCTTGTTTCCTCCTGAATGGCTTGTCACATGCAAAAAGCACAACCAAACCAAAGAAAGCAAGTTAGCAAACCAGTATACACAAAGAAGGCAAAGAATAATGAATAAAGAATAGAAATGATGAGAGCAGTAGGAAAAGTCAAAGCAAAACTAGCTAGCTAGGTCGAGCGCCTCTAATCCCCGACAACGACGCCAGAAAGCTTGGTGCGCTCCGGCCAATGGTGTCACATACTACTCAATTTGGAGTTGTGAATAGATGTAACCCCGCGGATGGAAGCACATGTGTGGTTCACTTTTGAAATTTATAAAACTTAAACTGGCTACCTACGTCTAGCAAAACACTACACCCGCAAGCGCATGGGGTCATGTCGTAGTATAGGAAGGTGGCAAGTATATGGTCGATCCACAGGGAAAAGAGGGGGCACTAGAGCTACGTTTAGTTTGGCTAGGTTCAGTTTGTCTAGGTTCCTACTGCGGAGACTAGGGTTAAGGGTTTGAAGGTTGTTTTTATTGCTAAACTATTATGGACAAACAAGCAATTAAAGGCAAGGATGAAATCTAAGTTAACCCTAGGCTAGAGTAAAGTTAAAGAGGCAAGAAAGGATTAAGCTAGGTACAAAAAGGAAAATTACACTAAGACAAGTAAGAGAGAAGCAAAATAGCAATTAAAGAGCTAAACTAACATGAACAAGGCAAGAACAAAGCAAGAAGCTAACTAAGCAAGGAAAAAGCCAACTAAGCTAAGCATTCACAAAACTAGGGTTTTAAGAAGTAAAGAGAGGTATGGGCTGTTTAGGGGTATGAACTTATCACTTTAGTTGGGGGGTGACATATGAACATTATGATTCCATTTAGATTATCCCAACCAAACAACAAGTTAGAGTCTAATGAATTAACCTAAGCTACTAACTGACCATGGATATGCTAGGTTGTGTATAGGGGAACTAGACCCTAACACCCTCTACTACCCTTACGAGGATCAATTGGGTTAGGGGTTAGGTTTAATTCAATTAGAGTCTAATCAAGTCTAGGTTTCTAGATTAGGCATTTCTAGGGAAATTAGGGGCTGAGGGTAGTAATGGGGAGGTGAAATTAGGGTTTTGGACCCCTATTCCCCCACATTCTAGCCTTAAGAAGGCTCTGTGCTAATTGCACTAGAATTATCTAATCTAGCTACTTAGATCTCTCACTTAGGTTTAGGGATATTTATTAGGATGTAGGAAGATGGGAGGCAACCTAGGGATTCAAGAACTGGACCTAGGGGCAAATCCCAAAATTCACACATATAAGCAATTTGCCTAAATTCCAAGGTGATTTCACACACAAACCAACAAGAAATTCATGGAGAATGAGATGAAAATAGAATATAATCATTAAAAAATGGAATTACAATATTTACATGTCATTTCCCCCCAACATGTATCAAAGTAACATAATTTCCCCCAAACAGCCCACCTAAGGGGCCTGGCTACTCATAACAAAGCAAAATACAAAAATAAAGGAGATAGAGGAAGAAGTAGCCATGAAGCTCGGTCTAGATGAGGAATCTCCTCCCTCCAACTGCTACAAGGATGTCCACCTTCTTTTCCTTGGATGGAATGGAGTGGGATGATGGTGGGAAGTGGATGGAAGGCTTAGATATGGGGGGTTTTGTGGTGGAAATGGTGAAATGGAATGGATTTGAGGTGGAGGTGAAGTGGAATGGATTGGAGGTGACAAGGGAGTGAAAATGGGACTCTAAGAAACCAACCCCCGTCCCCCAGCCACCACTAGGGCTTATATAGGGATCTAGGGGGTCTAGGGTTAAGTTAGGAGTAAAATGGGGAAAGCAGTGGGAAAATGGGTGGATTTTGTGAGTAGCATGGCCGTGGTGAGTAGGGGTGAGCACGGCCGTGGTGGTGTACAATGGTCATGTCAATTAAAATGGCTAAATGTCAGGTTAGTGATCAAATTTGGGCTGAAAATGCCACGGTTGTGGTGGTCACCACGGTCGTGGTGAACTGAGGGTAGCACGGCCGTGGTGGTGTTGCACGACCATTATGGTTTGCTGTAGCACGGTCGTGCTATGCTACACGGCCGTGGTGGCTATCTCTGGCACGACCGTTCTGTGTTGCACAAATGTGGTGCTATCTTCTTGGCTTGGAGGTGATTCTGTTGATTTATAAGTGACCTAGCACGACCGTTTCGGTGATACCACGACCGTGCTAGGTCCTGGATCAGCAAGTTGACTCTGTTCTTTGACTTTTCTTGGACATCTTTACTTCAATTGATCTTTGGCCACTGGGGGTAGGTTGGGGGGCATCAGACTTCACTTTGGGCCTCTCTAAAGGTAGAGGAACCCTAGGATCACTCCTTCTCTCTCGTCCATCAAGTGTGGTCCAAATGCTTGAAAAACATGCAAATAATGTCCATAAGTGCATTTTATACAAATAAGCATATTGGGAGGAATGACATGCAATCTAACAGGTATAAATGTGATTGAAGAGCAAAAAGACACAAGATGAAGCCCTAAAATAGGGCTGAATAAAATGTACGTAGAGGATGACAAGTCCATGCCTCAAGTTCAAATTTTGGATATCAGTGACAAAGGGACTATGCATTCACTATAACACCAATCACAGATTGTAGGTTGAAAGTTGTTCTCAAACTTTCCTTTTCACTTGGGTAGCACTAATGTCACACCTGTATCCCACGATTACCACTAATCATGAGATTAGGGCATAAGTTTGAGGATTATACTTAATATAAAGTGCACTCTTTTTTTCATTTCAAACTCTTTATTTTCTCGCATCCAATCACATAAACAAACTTTACAAGAGAATTAAACTTTTATTTCTCTAATATGATCTCAACATTAATGATTGACATCCATACATTCATTATGTTTCTCACACTTCCATGTACATATGACCTGACAATCATTTGCATTCTCTCTTATTAAGGAAACAAACATACAAAACATCGTTTACAACTCTCTCACATCTATACAAGGACCTAGAGTGACAGGGACCGACTAAACTTAACTGATCTCATACATAACTCCTGTGGTAGATCTACTCTGATGCATTGACCTTCTTCAAGTCCATGTGATTTCCATAAAAAATGCGAGTAGAGGGGTGAGCCTACTCGCTCAGTGAATGAGTACTTCAAAGAAACAATCTAAAGCACTGCTATAATCATAGATATACTTTTGAGCAACTGATATCAATTATAACAGTAGTAAGATTAAAAGAGTCTAATCATTGCCAATCATAAATATGGAATTATACTCTAGATATCTATAAGAGTGAATCAATATATGAAATGCTTGATTGATCATAAAGAGAACTAATAATTCAAAAACATACAAAGAGTAATTGAATAACTGCATACACTTGTTTAACCTCTCATTCATCTTATTATGCCCTGAACCCACATGAGGTGTACCACAACATGTGAAAGAACCACAACAAGCTACGATCTCACTATACAAGGCTTAGAAGCATTCCCAGGTTCCTAAGCCTATCTTTCGAGTAAGACCCCATCTACAGTGGGCCTCGACACGTCTGCATCTCGACGACTAATGGGAGCCGCCAGATATCTCAGACTCCACCTCTCAACCTGGGTACTCAGGCGGTGAGTCAAAGCCCTCAGGCTTGATGTGCATCAGTGGACCTACTAACCACTGATCACTACAACATGTAACACAGGTACCACTGGCATCCCCGGTTGGTGTTGGGTACCACACAATTATAACAAGTATACCCTACTGGTCAAGACCCCCACACCCTACTAGTGTGCTGCGACTTACCTTAATCTGGACTACCTCCAGTCGAGAAACCATTTCCTCCTCACATCACAAGCCTCATCCTGTGAGGATTCTACAGTGTTCAGGGCATCTACATGTCTAATTCACTCTTTACATTCACAATTCAATCGTCACATCAACATATCTTAGTTTAGCTTTGTAAACCATTCGTTTCATAGACCATATGATAACATTTACCACAATTGAACAGTTAAGCATCACCACATCTCATACTAAGAACATTGACATCACAATACTTGCTTCATTGAACACCCTATCCTTAGGGTTTCATTTACCTCATTCACTTATCACATGGCTCTCATAAAGATTTCATGCGACATAAACATTCACTGAATAAAGACTTCTATCAACAAATCATATAAAATAAATATAGGTATGAAACCTTGGAACTGAGCTGAATTTGGGTTTCCATGCCATTCACTGAGATAACATGCAACAATAATTAAATTGAATAAATCAATTCTATCATGTCAAGAAAATCCCTTCAAATGGATTTCACGATATCTATTCGCAAATGTCCAACTTTCCTCACATCTAGGGTTCCACCCTCTTTACTGAGATATCAAACAAACACTATTCACCTTAAATGAAATCCAAGATAGTATCTGACACATATGTACTATGAATTCAGATAAACAATCATTCATAACCAAGGGTATCTAGATAAACAAATTTCTCTATTTAATTATACAACAATTTCAGTCATAGACAAATTCCCTATATTTTAGTTTACTCTTATAACCTCTGCGAATACTTAGGGAATTCTCATTAGGATGTATTTTATACATTTATAAATGATTTTATCATCTTAAATTCATCCAAAAAGAGGAAGATTCCATTTCATATCATTTTGCAACAACTTAGATCAAATAAAACATTCAGGGTTTGTAGTCACATACTAAGCAATTAAAGATTATGGATGATTAACCAATTTTCGTAAAATATACTATTTATTGGAAGTTCCCACTCACCCTAAGGTGTGAAAACACCTTACAAACACAGCTCATCCCTAAAAATCTCGATCTCATATCAAATCCCTAGAAATTCACCCGTTTGTTCTTCCTTTCAACTAGGAAACCCTAAAAATGAGGGATTATGAAGAAAGAGTGAGAAAAGGGGAAGTTTTGATACCATTTTGGATCAAATCAGAGGAGGTACGAAATATTGACATGTGAGAGAAGATTCACAATTAAAGTCTATGCAAAGAAGCTAAACATACTTGATTTCATCATATCTCGGATAGAGAAACCCTAGATCAGCAACTCCACCACTTTCTCCTCTCAAACCCTAACTCTCCCTCTCTCTCTAAGATTTCATTTCTCTAGAATGAATTACGAATTATGAGAACTACTAGTGTATTAGGTTGAACTTATAGAGAAATTGAGCTGCTTGGGTGAATTGCACATTGACCCCTCACTAAACTTTTTCTTATTTCAATAGATTTTTCTATCATAAAAAAGTTATTGGAATTCGTGTATTTAAGAGATCAAACCTTCTCCAAAAATTATGAAAATTTAGTATGTTGTGTAAAATTGAGTTAAAAAGTTTCAAATAAAATTTTAGATCATTCCATGCTTCCATTAAATAAATAAAAATTGAATAGTGTACTGCTATCCAAAATTCTATAGAAATGTCAGTTGAAGAGTAAATGCCCCAGAACGGCCATGCTAGCTGCCACGACCGTGCTAAGATGGACCTAGCACAGCCGTGCTGCCTACCACAGCCGTGGTGCATTGGTTTCATCATATTTGAGTATAAAAGTTGGTCAATAGTTCAATTCTTTCAAAACGGTTGTGTGGCCTAGAATGCCCATGCCACCAACGACCCACCACAACCGTGCTATCCTATCCTTCAACTACCATTTTCATTCTCCTTTGCATACCTCTCTCATTCCTCCCCAACATGAGCCTATTTGGTGACAACCCTAATTTCAGCCGACTAGGGTTTATATTTTCTCAAACCCTAATTATACAAAGAGATAACATACTTGGGGTTCTCATTAGGTTTAAAATATCATGATTGAGATATCATCATTAATCATGTTTAAGTAATTATCAATCTAGTAAAGCATGTAACCATCCACATAAACCCTAACTTATTGATTAAACTCATATACAGTCATAACAACTGACGTGTGACTAGGTATCGCTCTTTGCTTGTGAAGTCATAAGTTATGGACATTCACTGCCAATGTGAAATGGAACCTATAGGGTGACACACATAAGATTAACCTATAAGAGGATTTTATCCAAGAATGTTGTTCAGATTGATTACTAAAGGGTTTAGGTACTCAATTAAATATTCGATCAATAGACTTGACTCAGAATCATCAAGTTCAAGTGTTGAACCAACTGATTAGAGTGTCAGATTGATTGAGAACTGAATTGACTGAGTTCTACACAACTTGGACCACCAACCGACCGGTTCATTGGGTGAACCGATTGGGTCATGGTTAGTGAGATGACCAATTCACTCTAGTGAATCGATCGGCTCATCTGGACCAACCGATCAAGTTTTGGGTTACCCGGTTTGTGAGAAAAGTTTCCCATTTCAAAAGTCCAATTCGATTGGGACAAGAATTAATTTTGCATTAATTTGAAACAAAAATAGGAAAGTCAATTGCATACAAGTCTGGGAAGTGATACGACTGGTTCACTGGGTGAACCGATTGGCTCACTTTGCCAGTCGACCGGTTCAGTTCTGAACCGACCAGTTCACTTGTCACAGTGCAAATAGTTCATGGAAAATCCGGACCCTTCTATTCCCGCACAGATTGGGAACTCTGACCCTACCCTCTACTATAAATAGAGGGGTACATGGGGCTTCTTAGAATACACAACTCAGACATCATTTTCTCTACAAAGTTGTTGCCCTCTCTTGTTGTGGTAACCAAGAGAGCCCGAGCAAGTGTCGCCCAAATGGGGAGGAGGCACAGTGAGGGAAAGACAACTACATAACAACATCTAGTGGTGGGAGAGTGTGTCGGTGACTAGTGCGCTGATAGAAGAGGAGAACTCCTTCTATTTTTTTCAACTAGAATGATTAGAGTTCTTGGTGGTCCATGTCAACTATCTATAGAGGTGGGAGGTTTCTCTCGCTCAGGATGATGACGTGCCGCCGCAGTCCGGGTCAAGACCAAGAGTTGTACAGTCACCATCGAAGACTAGGTGGTTGAAGGCTACACTAGCTATGATGTATTGTTGCTGAGCAAGCCTCCGGACTAGGTATATCTCACTAAACCATACTTACTATTGTATAGTTGTCGATGCAGTCTGTTGGTTATGGGTTTGTGATTAGATAAAAAAATTGTTTCCGCTTCCTGTTCTATCCCACAAAACCCAAAAAGATATACACAAATCACGTTAGTATGCCCTAGATATTCGATGATCTGACTAGTGATGAACCATCTGTAATTTATCGACAGAAAGCCATCTAATAGTAGGACACAAATATTCTCACTTTGGGTGATGGATGGAAACCATGGCTAAAAAAAGTAATGCTAATAGTGCACTCTCAATATATGATTCACAAAAGAACATGATTGGAATGTAATTATAAAAGCAGAAATGATGGGGCCAAACCCCACGAAGCTAAAAGGGAACTAGACCAAGTTTAGTTTGTTTAGGTTCCCAGTGTGGTGTAGGGTTTAAATGGTTTAAAGTTGGTTCAGTTGATTACACTAAGGGTCAACCAAGAAGGAAATAAGAAATGTTGAAATCCAAGCTACACCTAGCAATTAGTGTTAACTAAACAGTTAGGATCAAGGAATTGAACTTAAGTAGAAAGCAAACACACATAACTACACTAAATTAACAAGATAGTTCTAATTATCAAATGGCATGGAAGTTTATTACAATAAGTGAATTGATAATAATCGAAGAACTAACCAAGCAAAAAACTAGAGTAACTATAATTGGGATGCTTTCTTTGTGTGGGATTTGTGATATATGATGGACTTCAGCTCATCAGTGACCTTCTTTGAAATCTTATTCATCTTTGCTGAAGATTAGACGAGATGCAGACGTTTTTTAGGTTCTTGTTGTAGCTGGATGGATTTGGGTATAAGTGGATCATAGGGTTGGAGTAGGATGGAAATGAGTTAATGGAGGTAGAGGAAGGGTTAGTAGAGGTTGGTGATGCTTCATCGGGGCTCACAGGAGATTAATCAGAGCTTGGAGACAAAGGGAAAGCAATGAAATATAGAGCAACACTCGTCAAATGACCATTTTGTATGTTTGAAAATGAGTGAGGTTGTGGTGACTTCCCTCAAAATAGGTCACATACATGGTGGGCCATGTTCTGCCATGGCCGTTTTGGATGGCTGCTATTGCATTGAGAAACCAAAGCTACTATGGCTCTGTAGTCATGATCAAACCCTTGTTTTCTTATTAATTTCACCATAAAACAACCCTTCCCGCCATGAACATTCTGGAGTACCACATTTGTGGTGTCTCAATGGCATCGTGATTATTTTTGTGGCCATGATTGTGCTAGTCACCTCCTCAATTTATTTAAATAATGTAAGTAAAAGTGTCAATCACCATGATTGTTCTAGTTGAATAATGGCCTTTCTAAGGTTTTTTTAAATATTTTCTTGTTACAATAATCAAAATTCAATCAAACTTCAATCCAACATAGATTTCTATGTAACTTTTCCACTTTGAGGGTACTCCTTCTTCTCTTACATCCATGTTCTACGCATAATAAAATACAACAAAAACTGTCAAAACAACATGTGTGTGTTTTTGTGTGCAAAGTATAAAGCAAAAGTATTAGTAAAATGCAAGGTACATGGGGAAAACTCACAAACCAACTGTAACGTCCTAGGATTTGAGGCCTCAGATAACATGATATTAAAAGGAATGATTGGACTACCCATATCACCAAGGTGCACCTCCTTTTCCGGGAGCCCATCTCTAAGAACTCCATAGTTAAGCGTGCTTAGCTTGGAGTAGTACTGGGATGGGTGACCTATCGGAAAGTTGATCCTGGAATGCGCGTGAGTGAGGATAAAGTGCGCAGTTAAGGCTAGTGGTGGTTTGTGGGGCCAGTTGTCATTCCTAAACCTCTACTAGAGCCTTAGGCAGTGGGCTCGATTGTTACAAATGGTATCAGCGCCATAACACCTCCAGTAGGTGGGGCCCACATGGGCATGTGGCATGCCAGTCTTGAGTCGTGCGGTCTAGGCATGTAGGAAAGGGTTGTCCATGGTAGACGTAGCCACCCTTACGCTGATATTCTGTGATTGGGAGCTGGGTGTCCATGGGCCATTGTGGGTCTGCACTGAAATAGGGTCAGATTACGAGGTCATATAGTTGAACCTTGACAAGGAGGTCAAGAGTCTAAGTGGGGGAGATTGTAAAGTCCCAGGATTTGAGGCCTCGAATAACATGATCTTAAAAGGAATGATTGGACTACCCATATCACCAAGGTGCACCTCCTTATCCGGGAGCCCATCTCTAAGAACTCTGTCACACCCCGATCTTCAAAACCAAGATAAGTTATTAATCATGTTGCGAGCAAAGGATAAATAGGCGATATCAAGACATATGAGCTCAGGTATCACGTCTTTGACCTAATCTGAACCAATATTAGTGTTGAGTGAAGTAGAGGAACACATAAAAATGACCACCATTTGATGATATTGGTCCTTATAGAATTTGAAGTTGATTGTTGTGTTGAGAAAGAGGTTCTATACATTTTTGATGTTTTCTTTTTGAAGTAAAAGTGAAGAAAAAATGACCTTTGGGTTGTTTGGACAATTTTGATATTTAGTAATATCTAAATATACTTTAGTAAATTTTGTGATATTTATTCGGATACGATGAGACAATTGTTTAATTGTGATGAAGCTTGGAATTGGTATGGTCAAAGCTGGTTATCTATTGGGAAACGGATGTTACCTACGGAGAGTTTAGAAGAAAATAAGCTTAGTTAAAATATGTGGGTAATGATTACTTGGATCAACCCAAACCAATTTTTAGTTGGTGGTACTACACTATATCGGTAAGTTTTGTTGCTATTAATAGGATTAAAAAAAATGTCATCCGCTCCCTAGTAATAGTGGGACACAAAAGAAAGAAAGGAAAAGACTATCGTGTTTGGGAATCCAAGCATAGTAGGGAGTCAGACTATGCAATTTGAGGAGAATATTTCAATGACTCTAGGAGATGTATACGTATATAAGTAAGTTGTGATGTCGGGGAAGTGAAGAACAAAGGAAGTGAAGACTGGACCAAACCTACCGGTTCAAGTGACCTCCTATTCTTTTGATACAGGAATACAATATGAGTCCACAGTGAGATTGGTCTCATTGTCAGACCGAGAATGAAGGATCGATATAGGCCTCGTGCCGCAAAGGAAGAAAGTCCTTAGGGTTTTGAGCGGAAGAGAGAGATTAATAGAGAAACTGCAACGAAAAGAGGAGGAAGAGAGAGTGGCACCACCTAAGACTTGGGCGATGTGGATTTTGGAGGACAACACCACCAATGGCGCCTCTTGAAGCTAGCACATCCAGGGCAAGCGAGGGTGAGGTTACGCCGAGACAAGGAGAAACCCTCCGAACAAGCTGCAACATTTGCCTCAGACTGTGGGTCATCCGACCACCTAGGCGGGCGGCTTCCCTGTTCATCGCACAGGAGACAGGGGAGCTGATACTCCCAATCTGAACCCAACTTGTCGAGCCGAAGACCTCTTTCCTATGTGCCTCAACGCTGGGGGGAGGCTCAGCGGTGACTTCACGGCTGCTTAGATCTTGGACGACCAGACATCACCCTGGAGAGGTGCTCGGCGCTGCACTCTGTTTCTACGGAGAAACATGGGCTTAAATCCTGTGTTGCACCTGTGAGAGAAGAAGACGGGGGAAGCGCCGGCCCTAGGCCTGAGAAGCGCCTGAGTTGAGGGCTGCCAGATCAAATCTTGAAGGATGAGATTGACCAAGGTTAGGTAAACTTCTAAAATTCATATCTTGAGCTACAAATATCGGTTTGGGGCAAACAAGGTACCTATGGAAATCTCTTAGAGTGTACTATTCTATAAAAATAGTTCCAAAGTACGATTTGGATGTCTTCTATTTATTATATTCTGGGTAGACAAAACTATATGATTTTGATGTTTTGCCAATTAAAAATAGTAAACGCCTTTAGAAATTCATACAAATTTTACTGAATGTGTATTTTGATATGTTTAACATTAATTCAGATCCTGATCTTTCATATATGTAGTTTTAGTGAGGTTTTTAATATAAACACTAATAAGGGTATTTTGGGTATTTCACCCATGATATGATTTTTAAATGACCTGATATTTTAATACATGACTATTCCTACATTATATGAGTACTTTTCTAGAGATTGGATGAAGTTTCTTGTGCTATTATATTAGTATTTAGTTTTATATGAGTAGCCATTATGAAAGAATACTAAATGATTATCCTGACACTATAAGTGATATATGTATGACCAATTAGGCATGATATTAGTAATGTGATGGTATTCTACTTTGATTTCCTATTTGAGTCAGTAAGTTTAGAATATGTGACTATGTTTGAGAATTATTCTCATTATATGAAGTATATGTTCATATTAGTGCATAAGACGATTTATGTCTTATTTGAGTATAAAGATAATATTTATTATATAGTATGAGTTTTATTTTATTTTAACGCCAAGATTTTATGGTGATTTTAGATTAAAGTTATGTTTAGTCTAAATAAGAACCCTAAGTTGGTATATGTAGTTAGGAAGATGGGGTTTTGAGATTCAGAAATAGAAAGAGAGAATATAGGCTTGGACTGATAAAACTATGATGATATCCAAGTTATTAAAGTTATGGAACTTAGAATGGAGACTTCCTTATCGATGCCATCTGTATAAGAGGTAAGTGGTCCATGCCCATGAGTACTCATGTTTTAAGTTCAGTATGTTTACATGTCTCCTGATAAGACTTTTATAATTTATATAGTTCAATGTTCTAAGATTTTAATGCAAATAAGAATATTTTCATATCACTATCATTATGTAAGTTGAGATATCCAAAATTTCAAATAGAGACATGTTGCTCAAAATAGTTGTGACCCATGGACCAAGTCCATGAGAAAGTTAAAGAATCATGTTCCTACAAGATTTCTTAGAAATGTTCGAAATTAATTAATAAGATTGTAAGATAAGATATGCAAGTAATGTAGCCATACTTAGTTGGTGATTTGGGATAGTTTTGTATTGAGGATTTAAATACACATATATTGTCAGGATTTCTCATATTTATAGGCATAATTATGTATTATGATTTCAAGAAGAGACATGCCATTAAGATTTCATGCATATGTATAGATATAACAACTAGATTCCTTAGAATGAATAATATCTAGAATTTAATTACAATATAAGAATATGAATTTCAGAATATTAAGACATGGTCTACTTTTAGAAATAAAGGTATTGTTGGGATCACAATGTATTGTAAAAATGATTTCATGATGGCATTATAAGATAATGACACATTAATTTATGATTAGGTTGTAATACAATATTTTACAAGATTTCTATTTTGGTATTTAAGGTTTAATATGTAAGTTCATATGCAAAGTTTTAGGGTAACATCATATTTTATAAGAAGGATTGAACCATCTTGTCAGAATTGATATTTTTTTAAAATATGTGGTACTTATGATACTTTCATAAGCTTGACTTAAGATACTTTGTATACTCATTATTTCTATATGCATGTCAGATCCTTTCTCATAAGACATTAGACTCATTTATGATATAATTGGTATAATGAAGTAATCTTACCAAATAAGAGTTTTAGAATAAAGTTTACCCAGATAATGAGATACATGTTCAAATTCAGTTTAGAACTTAAGAATAAGAGATTTAGATTCAGACTTAGACTACTCACTGTGTGAGTAGCCAGATTTTGAATAAAGACACATGATAAGGGTTTTAGACCCAATCTCAATTATGAAGTAATTGAGATCCATATTCACATTTAGTTCTAGATTAAGTTTATCACTTAAGAATAAAAGATTCAGAATCAGATTCAGATTTAGAATTTAGTACATGCTCAGTACTCAGTAACCAATCTCAGATAAGTTCAGTTATCATTTTAATATAAGATAAGTTCAGATTCAGTATTCAGTAAAGCTATCAGTATTCAACTTCAGTTCAGATTAAGAATTAAGTAAGTAAGTTTAGACTTAAGATAATTAAGTTGAAACCTTCACATCAGACATTATATGATAAGTCCTCATTCAGTAGTCCCGGGATGATTCATAGGCATCTGTTGCCAGTTCAGAGGAGCGTTTACTCCAATTCAGAGGTGTTGCGGTGCCAATTCAGGGTGTAGCCACGCCAATTCAGAGACACCTCGGTGTCATTCAGGGCATGTAGTGCCATTTCAGGGTACTTCGGTACCAATTCAGGGCGTAGATACGCCAATTTAGGAGAACTTATTGTATAATGGTGGCCACAAATAGATAAAAATCATAAGTAAAAGATACTTAAGGTTAGAGCATGTCTGTAATCTCATCCATGAGTGTGATGAGAGGAATTCAGATAAGATATTTATGATCTACACACTTTGGCATAGGCCACGAGACCTAGAGTATATGTCTTTAGAAAAGATAGAGTAGAAAATAAGAGTTTAAGAAATGAGAGATAATATGTTTCTAGATTAAATCAGAGTTTAATGTTCATTTTATATTTATGATTTCAAGAATCTTTTTTAATATTTCAATTCTTTATCAATGTACATTTTAGAATACTCATGCCACTAACTCTAACGACTGTTTTTCCCAATGCATGGCTGGGGACGCGATGTCCGCAGGTTTTGGAGAAATTGAAGAACAAAGGGACCAACAAATGCTTATGAGACTTTCAATCTTGCCTAGTGGGGTGCCATCTACCTAGACGATCCTGGATATTGACATCTTTTTATTATGAAATTATGCATAAACATGATGTAGTTTTATGTTGACAAAAATCTATGTACGAATTAGTTTTACAAGTTTTACAAAGTGTTTCATTTACTTTTATTGCGATGGTTATCATGTTTGTGACACTCCCAGATGAAAAAAAAATATTGCTTCCGCTCATGTGTTATGAAAATCTGGGTGTTACAAACTCCATAGTTAAGCGTGCTCATCTTGGAGTAGTACTGGGATGGGTGACCTATGGAGTAGTTGATCCTGGCATGCGCGTGAGTGAGGACAAAGTGTGTAGTTAAGGCTAGTGGTGGTTTGTGGGGCCAATCGTCATTCCTGAAACTCTACTAGAGCCTTGGGCAGTGGGCCCAGTTGTTACACCAACATATGTTTCCTCCCAAAAACTTTATGCCTTCAGTTGGGCGTGGTGTTTTTTCAATTATCATCCATTTGGAAAGGTTGTGGCCAATTTTTTGAAGTAGATGGCCCTCTCATCGACATTCAAAGCATGTCCCTTATCCCAATGGTCATGTGTTTCCTCAATGTTATCCTCTTCATCTCTTTTTTCTTGTAGTGGTGTGGTCATGAAGATATTAAGGTTCCCCCTCATGTTCATGAACATGACCATCATCATGTTGGTGTGCACATAAAATTCAACATCAGTTGTAGCCAAGAATGGTTTCCCAATGATAATGGGAATCTTCTTGTCCTCTGGCTCCATATAAAGACCAATAAAGTCCTCTTGGGGCACCATTTCTATCTCAATGTCAAGCATAACCAACATGTCCCCTTAACACCTTAATGGATCGGTCCACCAATTGTAGAATACAATTGACCAGCTTTAGTTTCAGCAAGCCCAATTCAAGATAGAAACTACACGACATGGAATTCACACCAAATCCTAAATCAATAAATAATTTTCTAATAAGGAGGCCACTAATGAGGAAAGGAATAAGAGGGTTCTAGGGCCAATTGAAATATGTTTCTTAGGTTCTCCATGATCTTAACTTTCTTAGGAATCCTCCCTGATGACTTTCCCTTATAGGAACATATGTCTTTGATAAATTTGGCATAAGATGGAATTTTCTTGATTGTATAAAGAAATGGAATGTTAACCTTGACTGAATTGATAATTGCAAACATCACATTAGCAGGTTTCTAGTGCTTTCTATTGGACGAAGAGGGTTCATCCAAGGCATCACATATTGAAAGCTCACTTGCACTAGACATATCTGGATCAACATGACCATCTTGTGGAATCACATGAATCAATGGAGGAACACTAGGAACTAATGGTAGAACACTAGGGATCAGAAAATAAACACAAGGAGTAGCTACATTTGCAAATGGATTTTAATGTGGGGCATTGGGAGTCATAGAATCAATAGAAGGTGTCACAATAAAATTCTCTTGCATTACAATTTAAGGAGGCCACTAATAAGGAGGCCACTTTGAAATCTTATTCATCTTTGCTGAAGATTAGATGAGATGCAGAAGTTTTTTAGGTTCTTGTTGTAGCTGGATGGATTTGGGTATAAGTGGATCATAGGGTTGGAGTAGGATGGAAATGAGTTAATGGAGGTAAAGGAAGGGTTAGTAGAGGTTGGTGATGCTTCACCGGGGCTTAGAGGAGATTAATCAGAGCTTTGCGACAAAGGGAAAGCAATGAAATATAGAGCAACACTCGTCAAATGACCATTTTGTATGTTTGAAAATGAGTGAGGTTGTGGTGACTTCCCTCAAAATAGGTCACATACATGGTGGGCCATGTTCCACCATGGCCGTTTTGGTTGGCTGCTATTGCATTGAGAAACCAAAGCTACTATGGCTCTGTAGTCATGATCAAACCCTTGTTTTATTATTAATTTCACCATAAAACAACCCTTCCCGCCATGAACATTCTGGAGTACTACATTTGTGGTGTCTCAATGGCATCGTGATTGTTTTTGTGGCCATGATTGTGCTAGTCACCTCCTCAATTTATTAAAATAATGTAAGTAAAAGTGTTAATCACCATGATTGTTCTAGTTGCATAATGGCCTTTCTAAGGTTTTTTTTCAATATTTTCTTATTACAATAATCAAAATTCAATCAAACTTCAATCCAACATAGATTTCTATGTAACTTTTCCACTTTGAGGGTACTCCTTCTTCTCTTACGTCCATGTTCTATGCATAATAAAATACAACAAAAATTGTCAAAACAACATGTGTGTGTTTTTTTGTGCATAATATAAAGCAAAAGTATTAGTAAAATGCAAGGTACATGGTGAAAAACTCACAAACCAACTGTAACCTCCCAGGATTTGAGGCCTCAGATAACATGATCTTAAAAGGAATGATTGGACTACCCATATCACCAAGGTGCACCTCCTTTTCTGGGAGCCCATCTCTAAGAACTCCATAGTTAAGCGTGCTCAGCTTGGAGTAGTACTGGGATGGGTGACCTGTCGGGAAGTTGATCCTGGAATGCGCGCGAGTGAGGATAAAGTGCGCAGTTAAGGCTAGTGGTGGTTTGTGGGGCCAGTCGTCATTCCTAAAACTCTAGTAGAGCCTTGGACAGTGGGCTCGATTGTTACAAATGGTATCAGAGCCATAACACCTCCAGTAGGTGGGGCCCACATGGGCATTGTGGGTCTGCACTGAAATGGGGTCAGATTACGAGGCCATATAGTTGAACCTTGACGAGGAGGTCAAGAGTCTAAGTGCGGGAGATTGTAAAGTCCCAAGATTTGAGGCCTCAGATAACATGATCTTAAAAGGAATGATTGGACTACCCATATCACCAAGGTGCACCTCCTTTTTCGGGAGCCCGTCTCTAAGAAATCCATAGTTAAGCGTGCTCAGCTTGGAGTAGTACTGGGATGGGTGACCTGTGGGGAAGTTGATCCTAGCATGCACGTGAGTGAGGACAAAGTGCGTAGTTAAGTCTAGTGGTGGTTTGTGGGGCCAGTCGTCATTCCTGAAACTCTACTAGAGCCTTGGGCAGTGGGCCCAATTGTTACACCAACATATGTTTCCTCCCAAAAACTTTATGCCTTCAGTTGGGCGTGGTGTTTTTTCAATTATCATCCATTTGGAAAGGTTGTGGCCAATTTTTTTTGAAGTAGATGGCCCTCTCATCGACATTCAAAGCATGCCCCTTATCCCAATGGTCATGTGTTTCCTCAAAGTTATCCTTTTCATCTCTTTTTTCTTGTGGTGGTGTGGTCATGAAGATATTAAGGTTCACCCTCATGTTCATGAACATGAACATCATCATGTTGGTGTGCACATAAAATTTGACATCAGTTGTAGCCAAGAATGGTTTCCCAATGATAATGGGAATCTTCTTATCCTCTGGCTCCATATAAAGACCAATAAAGTCCTCTTGGGGCACCATTTCTATCTCAATGTCAAGCATAACCCACATGTCCCCTTAACACCTTAATGGATTGGTCCACCAATTGTAGAATACAATTGACCAACTTTAGTTTCAGCAAGCCTAATTCAAGATAGAAACTACACGACATGACATTCACATCAAATCCTAAATCAATAAATGATTTTCTAATAAGGAGGCCACTAATGAGGAAAGGAATAAGAGGTTTCTCATGAGTGGACACATCATTATTTACCTCATTTGGACTTCTCAGTCTACCCACTTCTTATATAAACTTTGAGCTATACTTTTGTATGGATGCCCATGTGATTCATCCCCTTATTTTATCCAAGAAAATTTGGAATGATTCCTTCAGTCAAGAATGAAGAATTGAGATATGGGGACATTTGCATTTCTATTGATAAAGGATTGAAGAGGTTTCACCTCTTCATCATGAAACTCAATAGATTGTACTACATTACTTGAGGCACCTCACAATTATTCTTCATGAGATTCATCATATCATCTATAATCTTCATCATTTGTGGATTAGAATCATTTGAAGGTGGGGGAGGTGTTGGGGTAAATGAGGAAACACCAATATTTCTATCAGGATAATTGGATGACTTGGATGTTCTATGTCTACCACCAAGTCCTCAAAAAGAGGCCAACACTCTTTAGCAAGCTTTGTATTGAAAGCTCCAAGAAAATTAAAATATATCATAGTTTAGTTCATGTGAGATAGTCATGAATAAAATGACTATCATAAGGTCACATCATTGTGGGGATAGTTCAAAAAAGCTTTTGAAATCTTTCCCAATTTCCATGCTGTTGCTCATTGTCATTTTAGTAGTATGAAGTGATGAACCACCTCATTTAGTTAAGCTTGTCAACCTAATAGAAGTTCTTCAAGAATTCATGCTTCATAACTTACAAAGTCATAAATTCAATTTCAGAGGAGGACCACTCTTTACCCTTGTCTTCAAGAGAGAATCAAAATAGTGATAGGTGGATAGAATCCTCAGTGATAACTGGGATACGAAAGTGCATAAGATCTCTACAAATGAATCAACTTACTTATAGGCATTCCAATTCTAGAAATCATGGAAAGTAGGAAGCAATCCCACCAGACACAACAAGATACACAAGGCTTTCCCAAGAATTTTCTCTACTCTTATGGAAATGAGTGAGTTGTAGTTTCCTAGCATAAATTAGTCATGAAGGGGCCTTAGAGGTTAATGTGGAATCATTTTCTTTGCATGGTGATATTTTTCTTCCCCATGAGGTGGTGGACTTGCATTTTTATATCCCATATCTTCCTCTTCCACTAAGATGTGCCAGTTCCTTTTCCTTCTCATACCTATGTCAAATTCTTCCAAGATAGACTAATAGATAAGGAACAATGACCAAAAATGCACCACCACCTACATGAAACATGACCAACAATAGAGAAATAGTTTAGAAATCTTAGATGCAAGAAAGACAAAAAGAATAAATAACATAAATGGTGAGGGCACTAGAAAACATAAAAAAGAATGCACTAGCTAGGTCTAAACATCATTCCTCGATAATGGTGCTAGAAATCTTGATGTGCGTATACCAAGGCTAGAAACAATTACTCTTATGGTGCACTCTCAACATTTGAATCACAAGCACATAGGCTCAACTTGTAAGTACAGAGGAACATAATAAAGGATCAAATCTATAGGGAGAAAAGAAGACATGTAACACCCCTGACCTGGGTTCTGGCTTAACCCTAGAATTTTTGCTTAAGTAAGTTACTTGCAAACTTGTTCTAAACTTTTGAAAAGTAATTAAGGCTCTTGGTGAAGTTTATTTTCAAGTATGAGCTTAATTGAAAACTATTTGTGCATTATATGATAGTCTGAGTGAAAAGTGCAATTTGCACAAGGTGAGGGGTTACATTACAATATGTCACATGTTGAATGTGTTCTAAGTATTTTAGTAGCATAAGAGAGAGAATGATGCTAAGTGGTGGATTGTGAAAAGCCTAAATTCCAAGTTATAACTTGTTTGAACAATGCTAGTACCTTGTGCACCAATTTTGGTACAATTTGTAATTTACCCAAAATATAGGGTAGAAATGTAAATTACCACCTCTAGAGTGTCCCTACTCCCTCTATGTATCTTTTGTAGGAAATAGAAATAAGTATACACTATGTTTGAAGCATCTTTGAATAATGATACTCTTGGTGAGGAATAGACCAAGAAATAATTGAAGGTAAAGCCTTATATGTGTTGTATCGAGTTGTAGACTTGATATAGGAGCCCTATCGGCCAAGGAGCCATAGTAGAAGTCTCCTTTTAGTTTGTTGAGCCTTGGAAAAGGCCATGACAGGAAAAGCAACTCAAGGGGGTGGCCCATGATGAGTTGCAAGTTCCTTGCAAAAAGTATATTGGTTTGCTTTATTGATAAGATAAAGATGAGATAACTTACTCAAAAAGATAAGGAATGGCCGAGATATTGCCTCTTGATTATCCTCAAGACCCTTGCATGGAAAGATATATATGTGTACATGCATGGACACATGTCAACCATGAATGGACATGTGTCATCTAGTAGCATGAGGAGAAGACACCTCTTAAACACCTTTTCTCATGAACCCGAGTATATATACTTCACCTTCCACCTACTTATGGAAGTTTACAAACCCCACAACCCTCTTCCTTGGAGATATCATGCATAACCCCTTAGATATCGTTCAAAGTAGCTCAAGGATAAAGGGGAGCATGAGCACCAAACTTAATGTAAGGCTTTGGTCATCTTCAACCTTGGTTGAAGTAGGATTTCGGGTTATGGATATTCCTCTCTTTCCTTCTTCACCAAGTTCTTAACTATGGTGATTTCTTGTATATGGAGGAGTTGTGAACGAGATTTGGACCTTGGATAATCTCATCTTCAACCATAGGAATGTAAAGCTTTGGATATTTGAAGTTGTTCATAAGGCATGTTATATAACTTGAACCCAATCATGTTATTATTCATCACCTATCTTGCTATACTTAATGATCTACTTTCAATTCCAAAATCTTCTTGAATAGTTGATGAAATTATGAGTTCTAGTAGTTGTTGGATCTGTTTTCCATGTACTGTAATAGTTAGAATGAAGGTCTCGAGCTTGAAGAAGATGGTATCTCTTTATGAAGTGATATCGGGTTCAAGCATACAAACAAGTACCTCTAACCCGATATGGTTATGTACATACATCACTTGCACGATATGCTTATGAGATTATATATCCTTGCATGATATGGAGATGGAGTTCACACCTTGAACATGATATGGTGTTAACCATAGCCCTTTTTCATGATAGGAAGTCAACCAAAGACTCCATGCACAATATAGGGTCAAGTGTATACTTGTAAGTCGATATGCTAAAACCCTAGTTTGGGTAACCCGATATGAGTAAGATAAGCAAGTACCTCTTGCACAATATGATCATGTAGTACACACTTAGTACACGATATCTTGAAGCACATATCTTGTGCATGATATGATTGATGGATCATACACTTGTGTACAAAATAAGATATGGAGTCAAGTACATGGTATATCCCGATATGGGTTGAAATACCTTAACCTGATATGAAACCCAATATGGGGGTTAAACCAATATGGAGATAGATTATAGATCATACATGATATGAGCCATGACTTATGAACGATATGGGAGAACCCCACTTACAGTTTATACACAATACAAGTCTAAGGCTATACCTCTTACACGATATAGAGATGGTGAACACTCTAAACAACATAGAGTTGGAAACCCAAGGTAATGGGTAAACCAATACAGGTGGTGAGTGATACTACATGCATGATATGATTGATATTCTTTGGATGATAGGAATAACACCTAATTCTACCTTGTGAACGATATGAGGTCCAATCCATACCTCATGCACGATATGGTCCATTCTACCTAATATGGTGGATAACCCTAGATGATGGATTGAAATCTGACATACCCTATCCTTTGTGTAATGGATTGTGATAAGAGAATTCAATTAGAGACTTAGCTTGTCATGTAAACTATATGATAAGGCTAATCCTTGAAGGTATAAAGAGGTTATGAGCCTAAGGGTATACCTAACATGGTAACCCGATATGTTACCCAACATGGAGACCCGATATGATAATCCTGGATGGGAAACTAATATGGTACCTTGTATATATACCACTTAAATGATACATGATGAGGCATACACTCTATGACCAATATGGTGCACACCTTGTGCATGATATGGCACCAAGCATATAGCTTATACCCGATATGGGGTCAAGCACCTAGCTCATACACGATATGAAGCTAAGTTAAGATGATAAGAACTAAGTGATAGTCAATTTGATATGGGCACATGACATGATGATTAGGGGATACACCCTAAAACATGACATGGTGATGTGGTTATACCACATGATTGATATGGATGCACAACATGAAATAAATAATATGATAATGTATACACATCTTGATACCTGATATGGTAGGGACACCTCAATCATATGTAGTTGATTGAGTGACATATGTTGTGTGTTGTGTTAATTGCAATATAAAAGATGATGAGGTTTGTTAATGGTGAAGTAATGTTCCTCAAGAGGAGGATTGAACCAACTTAATAAAAAGTATGATATGATCAATATCCTAATAAGGATAAGAGAGAGACTTTTACATGTGTGATAAACATGTTGATAAGTATGTAGTGATACTCCTAAGATGAGTGGAGTACGAATTAGGGTTTGATTCTAGATATTATGATCTTGAATCCTTAATTTGTTAATAAGAAGAAAACCCAACCCTAATTAAGGGTGATGGGATACTCTTACAACCCTAATTGATTAAGATGGAGAAATCCTAACCCTAATAATGGGAAGGATGTACTTTCTTATATCACATGGTGATGATGTAGACAATCCTAACCCTAATAATGGGTAGGATGTATTTTTACTTGAATGGCATAATGATGTCATGTACTACCAGAGTTTCTACCATGAAGTACAAACTTCAAGAAACATGAGATGATGAGCATAGCCTGGAATAAGCTATGATGTTGTGCATATTACAGTTTTAAATGAGCCTTGTGATCCATGTTAAATAACTGTACAATAAAGTATAATGATTATACAGTATGATATCTTAAAAAGATAAGTTGTTACCTGGTAAGAGGTGACAAGATGCTTAATGAAACCATGTTATCCATGTGGAATACTTGTACAATAAGTGAAATGAATACCTTGGTTTGAGGACCTAGAGGTAATAGTTACCTGTTACAGAGGTAACAATGCTATGCGGTGATCTAAGGGTTTGAATACCCAGATCTAGTAATCATGATGATGATGATGTAAAGGGATGAGAATTCCCAGTGATGTGATAAGGGACTGAGATCCCAAGTGTTATGTATCTAAATGTGTTCTAAAGATTAGAAAAGTACTCAATAGACGTATTATAGCTTTCTTTGTAGCAATTGTTTATGATTAATGCTTATGGCTTGTTTGATGCTAAAAGAAAAATGGTAATGCACTTAATATATCATTATAAACCATAAAATACTGCCATGACCATAGATCCATCAGTGTCAGAATTTGTCGAATGGTGAAACAGGTTTTTCCCATGGGATAACATGGAGCGCATATTTTTGAATATGCGAGGGCGTGAGCTTGGATGGCCATATGTGAGCCGATTCCCTTACATTTGAAATCTTGGGGATTGGCTATATGCCATATCCTGGCATGAGTGTGACAGTGGTCGTAGACTTAGTAATGAGCACGGTGAACTGGCTTGTGGCTTAGAGTATGGCTATATGCCATGACTCAGTAATTTTATAACTAGGGACAGTTGTTGGTCTGGGTTTCCCCTAAGAGAGTGTTTGTTGCGACTGTAAATCTATAGCGATGATGCTACTATACCCCGGAATAGCTAATTGTAGCGACACAAGATGTCCTACCAGAAAATGACACGAGATGTCCTGCTGAATCTGTGTGGTCTCGTACTGACTGAGACAGGTGAGGTCTTGGCAGTCGACTCTTCCATTGACCTTGTATGGTACCGACTTGTGAGAAGTTTGTGGTCGGTTAGAGCATGAACAGTATACTTCATCTCCTCAGGGCATAAGTGTGATTGTAAAATATAACCAGCCGTGTAGCGTATTTGCTTAAGGATGAATATGGAAAACATTGGTTGATGTATACTTTAGTTATACATCTTGGTTTATAGATGTTATTTATGTTTCTTTACATTTCTTGTAAAGTGGATAGATGGTTTATTACACTACCATGGATAAATGCATCATTTTATTAAGTAAAAAGGTTACTCTGACCTATTCATATAGTGATTAATCCTATTGGTTAATATAAAAGAAACTCTGCTCAATTTTATAATGCTTATCTATGATAATAATGTGGTCGGTAGAAAGTTATATATCTCGTTGGGACAATTATCTCACCCCATGGGATCCACAATTTTTAGGTGGATGTGCACGAGGAGGTAGAGACTTTATACAGAGGGAAAGCAACAGTCGGGGCAGTGGTAACAACTCAGGCTGAGTATACTGTCTGTCGTGTTTTGTAAATAGAAGTCTTATGTGTCGTCTCTGTACTCTCAGGTCCTTGGAGTCAGTTCATAATGGCTTCATGAGCGATATGAGGATTTTGACTTGTATCCCTTGAGGTTTTATGTTGCTTCAGTATATGTGTTGATAGAGAAACTATTATATGTTGTCCTCGAGATGAGAAGAAACAATATTTGTATAATGTGATTAAGAAAAGATCTGTCCAAATTCGGGAACCAATGTCTAGTAGCCCTAAAAAGGGAAAGTTTTTGGTACCAACAATGCAACCAACATCTAATACACCAGGATAGTGGCTCCTAATAGAAGGCAAAGGACCTGATAGAACTCTTGATTTAGCCTCTACATCAGTTATAAGGTTGACAAGACCAACAAATGCATATAAGATATGTCACAAGTGTAGACAGGTTGGGCATATTAGATCCTTTTGTCCAAAAAGGAAGGAGGGAATGACCCAACCACCGAGGTAGAATCAACAAGACTCTCAAGGACAACGGTTTAGCAGTGGGAAACGAGGATGTGTACAGACGTCCCGAGCAGGTCCATCTGCACCGAACAATAGAGCACGATGTTGAAAACAAGCAACGACAAGATTCTATGAAAAAGAATCAGCCTGAGGCAATAATCAATCCACGAGTTGAGACAGGTCAGATGAAATAGTGTCATTTTGATATATCATTTCATGATTTTATCTGTTAAGTATAAGAAAAGTAGTTGTCATTGAGCTTCCTTGACTAGTCCTATGAGGACATAAGGAAGGTGAGAAGTTACATTATGTTCAGTAATCTTTAAAATTCTTTACAATTTCTTTTATCTATGTGAAAGAAGATGATGTATAAAAGTGATGCCTGGAGAAAATACAGGGATGTTAAGTCCTATATTTTGGATGATATGAAAAGTAAGGAATATGATATTAAACAAGGTGCATACTACCTAGTCTTAGTACTTGTATACCCTGGCCAGGTATTCAACTACTGAAGATAAGGTAAGTATGGAACTCTTAGATTGTTATCTTTCTGATTACTCTGATCAAGTAGTCATTTTGAGACAATCTAGTGAGCATAACGAAACTAGAAATATGGCATGGATATTTTTATCACATCCTAAGTACAATAAATCAGAATATGAGATGATATTAGATCAATTTGTGTGTATGAGGAAGTAAAAAGTATAATCCTCATGATAAGAGAAAGAGAACAAGGGAGATGATCCATGTTTAATAAAATATGTGTGAATGGTAAAGATCTTTTCCATAATGTGGAAATGGGAAATGTGAGAAAATCATAAAATGTTCATAAACATGTTAGACAATAACAAAGAAAGTAATGATGGTATGTAGAAAATAGTGTATTTGCTTAAGGATCAAATACGTAAAACATTGGTTGATGCGTACTTCGGTTATACATCTTGGTTGATATATGTTATTTATGTTTCTTTACATTTCTTGTAAAGTGGATAGATGGTTTATTACTCTATCATGGATAAATGCATCATTTTATTAAGTAAAAAGATTACTCCAATCTGTTCATACAGTGATTAATCATGTTAGTTAATATAAAAGAACCTCTGCTCAGTTTTATAATGCTTATCTGTGATAAAAAATATGGTCATCAGAGAGTTATATCTCTCACTGGTACAATTGTCTCACCCCGTGGGATCCATAATTTTTCGGTGGACGTGCACGAGGAGGTAGAGACTTTTCTGCAGAGGGAGAGAAACAACTGGAGCAGTAGTAACAGCTCAGGTTGAGTATATTGTCTGTCATGTTTTGTAAATAGAAGTCATGTTTCATCTTTGTACTCTCAGGTCCTTGGAGTCAGTTCATAATGGTTTCATGAACGATATGAGGATTTTGACTTGTAAGCCTCTAGGTTTCATGTTGTTTCAGTATATGTGTTGATAGAGAAACTGTTATATGTTGTCCTCGAGATGAGAAGAAACAATGTTTGTATAATGTGAATCACGATCTGTATAAGTTTTGGATCTTTACTCGGCCAGTGTGGCTCAGGTGGTTCAGTCCGTCTTGTCCTCCCTGGGGGACCCGGGTTCAATTCCCCCTGAGCACACTATAATTACCAACTCCTTGGGTCATCCGGTCTCTGGCACCTGTTTGAGGAGGAGGGGGAGTGGGGTCTCCCTAAGACTAAAAAAGTTTTGGATATTTTAGTAAGAGTTTACTGGAAGAGGATCTCCTTGCAATAATAGTTTTAAATTTTAATGATTTTTTTAATTCCTCTATTTATTATTATTCCACATAATTAGTAACGATTTGGCTGTCGATTTGTGGCGATCGTTACAAGACACTAGAGTTGGTTGGGTTTCTTTATGTTCCCAATGAGGAGTGCAAGGTTTTAATGGTTAAAAGTTGGTTGGGTTGGTTAGACTAAGGGTCAAACAAGAAGGAAAGAATCATGGTGAAATACAGGCTACTCTTACCAATCGGGTTTTAGTAACAAATTCAGAGAGCGACTAACACTACACTAGGAAAGTACAAACAATTGAACTGAACTAGTAGGAATGAAAAACTAACTATACTATATTAAAAAGAGCATCCTAATTATCAACTAGAAAGGAAATTAACAAGAAGAATAAAATTAAGACACAACTAGGAAATAACCAAGAAACCAACTATAATAAGTACAATTAAGGCCAAGTAACCCTAACAAAAGCATTCATCATGTGGTAAACAATGGACACTAAGGCTCCATTTGTTATGCTGGTACAACACTATTAGGTCAAATAAACCAAAAGCGGCATATTAGTTGTTGCTTGTTCCACTGTTTAGAGGACAAACAAAATGCCGCACGTCTTACTTAATCATATTAGCCACTATTTGTTCTGCTATTAAGAGGACAAACAAAATGTCGCACGACTTACTTAACCAGAAAAACTTCAGATAACGTGTCATGTAAAATCCTCACAACAGAGAATAGGTTAATATTCCATGGATATTTATTTTACACAAAATTCCTATAATAGATTTTTTAACACATGTTATGATATTTATGTTCGTTGGCATAATAGACTTTGTATAAATATAAAAATACTACTACTTGTGTACCAAACAGAGGATATATCACCATCAAGTTTGTTTTTTGTCATTTAAAACAACAATTATCTTATATAAAGTTAACATCCCCTAGGTTAGTTTGTCTATGACAACTAAACTTACCCCAATGACATCCCAAACACAACCTAAGTAAGTAAGAAAGTGAGCTATGTGAACAATCTATAAACAATTATGGAAGCAATTGATCAAGGAAGTGGGCTAATTGTGGATAATTTAACTATCAACCATTCTAGGGCCATATTCATGAAAATACATCCAACAAATATGCAACTAAATCAAACAATTAAGAGTAATGGGGATAGAAAATATTATTCTATTACTTGTCCATGGATCGCATAGGTTGTGCCTACAAGAACTAGTACCTATAACCTCCTATCCATCCTTAAGAGGTTTATGTGACTTGTGGATTGGTAGATTCTATAAAGATTACTCTACCTAGGCTTCTGGGAGTGAATATCCTATTGCACTTGATGTCAAGAGGTGGTATGGAGTGTAGGAGAAGGGTGTTTCACCTCCTACTACCCTCCATCCAACCTTTCAACATTCTCTTGGTCAAGTGCATCAAGAAAAGCATACCTAACTACTTAAATATCACACCTAAGGCTAGTGGAATAGATTGATAGACTGAAGAGAACTAATGTGTGACATTGTACATGCAAAAATCACTAGGACAAATCCTAGAATTTAACCTTCTAACCAATTTGACAACTTACTGCGAACAACAAATTAACTAAGTAGAGAGGTATCAATCCACAGAGACTACAGAAAGAAATGGTCAATTTCCAAAATCTTGTGAGAGAAATAAGTAAAAATACGTTGAGAGAGTTTGAACTAAAACTAAAAATAGAATATAAAGTTGTAGAACTAAATTCTATCTAAGAAAGATCTGGGGGTCTAAAGATTCACTGCCAAAGCCACACTCCTATATAAATCAATTCAGCTTCATTTCTTAATTAATGAATTAGGACCCTGGGTTTGTATGTCCTTATAGAAAAACTCACAAGGGTCAGACTTCCTGTGGACCTGTTGGTCCCAGTCTTCACGGAGCATGGCCCAACAATGCAACATACTTCTATCCATGGTCATATTAAGAAATAATGTAAATCTTGCTCTGGTGTTCTAATCTATAGATCAGTGGGTCTCGTCACTATGGATTACAACAGACAAGAAATTGGATAGAGAAAAATCATTCGTGCTACCAAAATCTAAGGTCTCAGTATTCCTATAACAAAATAACTTTACATATCTAAGATCAAGTAAGGATTAAATGATGAAACATCATAAAAACTTGTTAAGAATTCATGCATTTCATTCGATTAGGGTTCTGGGTTTTGCTGCTCCTGTATGAACATATCTATCATTTTCTCATAAGAAAATATATTGAGAAATATTTATTCACTAAGAAACTAGAATTGATACAAGGAACATAGAAATGATATGGGGCTAGTCCCCGTAGCCCAGATAAAGACTACTCGAACATGATGCGAAGAATACAATCAAAATTGGATGTAAAACTAACTAAGGGCTGAATGATTTTTCTTGTAGAATCCCCCACCTTTTATAGGGATACGAGGAGGCAGAAACACCCTTGAGATATGACTTTGTTGTGGTGGAGTCTGCTTTGACTAAAATAATTTCTTACTTCATTCAAAAGTATCATTCAACATTTGACCGCATTGATGATTTTCAATATTTGATTGGCCTTTATTTGAATTCTTCCATTACAAAATATATGAAATTGGCCAACTCATAGTCAAGGGATATAACATTTAGAATATTAATTGCTTGCCCACAAACTTGAGGGGTTTAATGTGTTGTCCTCTTTATTTTTGACCATGTGACTTCTTCAATGTAGATTTCCGCAGCAGAAAATTCAAGAGAATTTATCTCACATTAAATGCTAACAATGGGTCCGTAATATATGATTTTATTTTATAAAATTAAATTTCCTTTCCAACGAGTACTTGTACACTCAGTTTGAAGTTCAGACACAAGAGTTATGACATTTTTGGTGTCAGCTATACATAAGTTTCAGGACTGCTGGAAACTGTGCAATTATATCTCAAGAGTTTTTATTCATTGAAGTGATTAGGCTATTTTACTATAAAAATTTAAATGAATATAATTTGAACTCTAAATAAAAATATAAAATTCAAGCTAATACATTATAAAACTAAGGTAATAAACAACAAAACAATTCTAAAAAGATATCTAAAGATGTAAATAGAAAGGATAAATACATATTTATCAAAATACCCCAGACTTGAATCTTTGTTTGTCCTCAAACAAATAAAATCACAAATAATTCTAATTTTTATTAAAAACATATCTATCCTCACTCTTGTAACATCACTTCATTCCTTACCATCAAATTTGGCCAAGCAATCCAATCTCCTAATCATAAAACACTAAATTCTATATTCCATATCAAAAACAAATATCATATCTTCTTTCTAAATCAAGACTTTGTAGAAAAATGGGCTTCATGTTACTTCTTCTTTGACACTCTTATTTTTTTTGTATTTTGTTGAGTTGTTGTACAAGAATAGGATGAGGGGGTGCAGAAGATGCTGACTTATCCTCTATTTGACTCAGGATATATTAAATTTATCAAGTTGTATCTACATTGGTTAGATTTTTTTTTCATGTGCTTTTTGTCATCTTTTGATGGTACACCCCTTTGAGGGGTATGGAATTTTGATATGGGAAGCATGCCACTCTGGACTTGATTTTTGTCAAGAGGTGATTCTTTTCTTCTCTTTTTTGAGAAAGAAAATAAGGGGGGAAAGAAAAGGTGTCCTTGAACTTATAACTACAAACTTTCTTTTTGAGAAAATGTCATTTCACCCAATATAATATTCCTATTAATCACATTATATATGATTTATATCAAGTTCATCCATAGTTTAAAATAGAGAAAAATTGTGTTTGATTTTGATTAATTCCATACAAGTTGCCAAATTTTCCAAGGAGTGATGCTATTGTGGGGTCCTAGGTGATATGGTGGTTTCAAACATGGAAATTTTTAAAAGTTTTTGCAAAGGATTTATTAAATTTAGAAAAGGAAAAATGATAAAATCTATTCAACTTGGCCGGCTAGATAAGGGCCACATCCCAAGTAAAAACTTAAAACTAGTATGGAGGGAGGAAGAGGGCGTCCATGTGGCCACATCTCAAAAAATGTCCAGTTGAAGGGATGTGTATGATGGTTGGGATCTTTATCAGCGGAGCTTCATAGTAGGGTGTTTGTTGAAGATCCAGGGGGCTTCCATGTTGCTTTTCACCCCACAGGAATTCTAGAAGGATCCACATATATTCCAGTAGTATCAAGGAAAGTGGCATTGATGTTAGTGGATAGAGGCCATGTCTATGATGGTCGAGTGTCCTTCCGAGTGAACGGTCTTCAAGGACTTGAGATGGATCATCTTTTGTGGATGAAAAGATGGGTGAAGATGAATTGACTTTGTGGGGCTCCAGTGGTGGTAGATCAGGTGGGAAGTTTGGGATGGGATTGTCTTCATTACCTAGAACTACATGTAAAGGGTGTGGTGCTGGTATGGGAAGAGCTAGACTGTCAGTTGATCTATATACTTCATGTAGACATATAATCTCCTCATCAGGTTCAATCGATTGTAGAACAAGGGTTGGTTGGAAAGGAGTGTAGGCTTCATGGTAAAGAAGTCTTTCTTTAAAAGGTGAATCTTCAAGAGTAGCAATCATAGAGGGATGACCTTCTTGTAGTGACTTTTTGTATTGAAGTAATAAAGCCACATACAGAGAGGTTGGGTATTCCTCATATGAAAGCTGAAATTTATTGGGTTGAGCTTCAGATTGTGTTAGTATAAATGATATCGGGATGGTATCATCATCATTATTGACAATTATAATCTTGGGTTTCTTAAGATCTTCAGGGGGAGTTTGCGATTGAGCCTCTAATAAGGTAGCTAGCAGGGCTTGGCTGGTTTCAAGTTTTTCCTATCCTTCTGCGGCTACCTTTTCTAGGGCCCTAAGTCTTTCCTCTAGTAAGGTAGCTAACAAGGCTTGACTAGTTTCAAGTTTTTCCCATCCTGCTACTATCTTTTCTAAGGCTCTAAATCTTTCTTCTGTTTGAGGATTATAGTGGTGTTCACAAATAGGTCCATTTTTTCCAAGGTATTGTTGGTCATAATTCTCCCCACCATTTTGTTGTTCATTACACTCATATGGATAGCAAGGTTCCCCATAATTATTCTTAGAAAAATTATGATTCACATTGTACCCACCATGATGAAGGAGTTCAAGATTAAAAAGGGTGCTACCATGATTGTGGGGTAGAGTTGGGAAGCCTAGAGATGAATAGTGGTAAAGGCCACAATAATAACACTGTAGGTGACATTGTAATGTCTACTCCATTTAAATAAATTTGTGAAAGATATGTCAATTAACACCTGAGAGAAGAAGGATAACAAGGAATTATAAGACAAGGAGGTTAGTGAAAAAGTACAAAGAGAACGAAAAATTACAAAGCTAAGAAGTTATAGAAAAAAAACTAAAAATTATAAAAATAAAATAGAAAGTAGTATTGTTGGAATGAAAACTCGGTAGAAAGAGGATATACACTACTAGAATGTTACTCAGTAGGCAAAAATAAATTACAAAAAATGAAAAGATAAAGAATAATAAGACCAAATTTATACAAGTTAGAGAACTATGAACAAGATTATACAAGGTATACAAGCAACCAGATCTGAAAAACAACCTTGCCATCTCCGACAACGGTGCCAAATTGATGTGCATCATTGTACATGCAATAATCACTAGGACGATTCCTAGAGTTGAACCTTCTAACTAGGTTGTCAACTTGCTGTGAACAACAAATCAACAAAGTATAGAGAGGTATCGATCCACAGAGATGGCAGAAAGGAATGGTCGAGTTCCAAAATCTGACTGTCAGAGCAAGAAACAAAAATCTATTGATACAATTTGAACTAAAACTAAAAGTAGAATTTAAAGTTGCAAAATAAAAATGTTTCTAGATAATAAAAGAAAGATCTGGGGTTCTGAAGATTCACCACCAAAGCCACGCTCCTATATAAATCAATTCAACTCCATTTCTTCATTATTGAATTAGGACCTTGTGGTTGTATGTCTTTACAGACAAACTTACAAGGGTCAGACCTCCCTAAAACCGTTAGTCCCGATGTTCACATATTATGTCTCAACCTTCCAACATACTTCTATCCATGGTCATATCAAGAAATAATGTAAATCTTGCTCTAGTGTTCTAATCCATAGATCACTAGGTCTCATCACTAAGGATTATAAGGGACAAGAAATTAAATAGAGAAAAATCATTTTTGCTACTAAAATCTGAGGTCTCGGCTTTCCTATAACAAAATAACATTATGTATCTAAGATCAAGTAAGAATCAAAGGATGAAACATCATAAAAACTTGTCAAGAATTTATGCATTTCATTCGATTGGGGTCATGGGTTTTGGTGATCCCTCATGAACATATACATCATTTGTTTGGAAGAAAAAAATTGAGTAATATTCATTCACTTAGAAACTAGAGTTCATATAAAGAATATAAAGACGTGTTATGGGGCTAGTCCCTGTATCCCAGAAAAAGACTACTCGAACATGATATGAAGAACAAAATTAACACTAGATGTAAAACTAGCGAAGGATTGGATGATTTTTCTTATGGAATCCCCTCCTTTTTTAGGGATACGAGTAGGGGGAAAAACCCTTGAGATGTGACTTTGTTGTGGTGGCAGCCACTTTGACTGGAATAATTTCTTGCTTCATCTAAAAGTAACATTCAAACTTTGACCGCATTCATATATTTTTCAACATTTGTCTGGTCTTTTTGCCTGCATATGACTGGTCTTTATTTGAATTCTTCCACCATAAAAATATATGAATGGACAACTCCTAGTCAAGGGAGAGAACTTTTAGAATACTAATTGTTGGCCCACAAAATTGTGGGGTTTAATGAGTTGTCCGCTTTAGTATTTAACCATGTGACTTTTTCAATGCATATTTTCTCAACAACAACTTCTAGCGAATTTCGTTCCATTTAAATGCTATAAATCGATCAATAATATAGGATTACTTTTTAGAAAGTCAAATTTTCTTTCCAACGAGTACTTGTACACTCAATTCAGAGTTTGAGAGCAAAAGTTATGGCACTTTTGGTTCCAGCTATGCATAAATTTCAGGACTGCTGGATATTGTGTAATTATATTCCAAGAGTTTTTATTCATTGGAGTCAGTAGGTCATTTTCCTACAAAAATTCAAGTAAATATAATTAAAACTCCAAATAAGAGAGAAAATATGAAATAATAAAAATAATTATAAGACTAAGGAAATAAACAACAAACCAATTCTAAAAAGATATCTAAAAGATGTACATAAAAAGGAGGATAAATACATATTTATCAAGAACACTAGCTAATGATCTACTAGGTGGACTTATGAGGTGTTCCTTTGAAAACCTTTGCTTCCCATATTTTCAGTATCTTAGGTGTTTTCATACATAAATCACCATTCAAGGAGGTAAGAAATGAGAACAAGCAAGCATATAGTGTATCTCACTAATATCAAAGTAATTTATAAGAGTAATTTTTCAATATGGTATCGAAGTTGCATTTTCTCCCAAATAGATCACTAGAGAGGTGATGCATGGGTTTTTAGTCATTTTCACATGCCTATTTTCCTTGATTTTATGTGTTGATTTATCATTTATTTGATTAATTATACATAAAATTCTATCAATGGCCTGTTCTATCTAAATACATCAAATTATATGATTTTTACTGTAAAGTTGGTTTAATATTTATCTCGAGTATTTATCCATGTTCTTGTGCATTTTCAGGTACAATCGAACTTCACAGACTCGGTGCTACTGACACCAAAAGTCGATGGTACCGACTTCACATCCGTACTGGACCAGAAGACTCACACAGACTCGATACTACCGACACTCAAAGTCGATAGTAGTGAAACCTCATCAGTAAAGCACAAGGATGAATCATGGAAACTCAATACTACTGAGTCTACAAACTCAGTACTACCGAGATGGCACCAGTGAAGTAGTACTCCAGTGGCCTATAGACTCGGTGCTATCGAGACAAGTCGATAGTACCGACATTGTGATGAAGCACGGCTACCCTAAAAACTCAGTAATACCGACTATCAAGTTAGTACTACCAAGTCTGCCAAATCAAGAAATCTAAAGATAGCAATCTAATCCAACGAATGACGTTATTTCGTACCTTAAGTGAATCCTATGACTTGAGGGGAGTTTGGCCAGACCAAAGGAGGTCATCGTTTTCCATTGCACGACACCAGAGACAGAGGAGGGAAGAGCAAGGAACTGAAGGCTTCACTCAAGATGATCCGAGCACCCTCAGAAGGTGAATCTACAACTGAAAGATAGAAGATTGCACGCACAACGTAGATGAACATCCGGATTAGCTATTCTCTAGGGATTATTTAGTTTTTCTAATGTTTCCCACTTTTCTCCTTCTCTACCATGTATTTGTCAATGAAAACCATGGGGGACTAAACCCCTTGATTCCTTAGGATCCAGAAGTAGCCCAGATATGCATTGTAATTGATTTCTATGCATTAATATCATCTTTGTCCCTATTTTCTGGATATAAATCTATGAAGTTGTCTTGTTCTATTTATGCCTAATCAACATAGACAAATTATCAAATCTTTAATAATTTCAGGAGAGAGGCTAAGGGTTGGAAAAGCATATATTTACCCATTTATTGCACCCCTTGGGAAAGATGGAGAATAAACGAGAGGAGAAACTCAGATATTAATCATAAAGAACCTAACTAATCAACCAATTTTATGAAAATGGGATTGCCATTCAAATAGGTAGTGAAGTACGATGCAGGAGTGGGTAGTTTTTGCTACAAGATCTTTATCCAGGGATAGGAGTAATATATATTGGTGTGTGGAATAAATTGCAATGTTATCTGTGGTGAAACCATTGTCCTGAGGAATTTCCTTACATCTGAGTAACTTAATCTTTAAGTTTGTTTTGTTCTGCATTTGTTTTTGTTCGATCAAACCAATTCACTTTCATCGGCCTAGCTGATTAGACCACAGTTAGTAGTAGTCTTCTGGAGAACATTTCCATGTGTTCGACTCGGGCCTCAAAAAGGCTTATATTACTTCTATATGTTCACTTACATATAACACAAGGTAAACATGTGTCATTTCAGGGGAAATGAAAACATCCATTCTAGGCCAACCTTTTTTATTTTTTTAGTTCTGTTTCACTTAAAGCTAAATCATCACATCATTATTGTTTCTAGATCCACTATTGTACTCTGACAATTATTTCGCTACTTTTAGGTACTGGTGTATTGCGCATACTCGAGCCCATGATTACGGAGAACCATCTTTGTTGGGTTTTGGGCAAGCAGAACTCCTTCACACAAAGAGAGAATTTGGATGGTCTGTAGACAGATTCAACTGAACTCCACCACTGAAATCTTTTCCTAAAGGACCTATAACACCATAAGAACTTGAGTCAGTAGAAATGGGTGATGGAGAAGAAGGACATACAATATGGGGGAGGATCAGAGCCTCTTCCTCAACAACTCAAAAAGGACCAATCAAAAGACAAGCCATCAATGTGGGTAGCTACAAGAGTGACCAAAGGTTGATCTCTTTAGTCAAATCCCAAGCTTTTCATGGCCACAGTTCTGAAGACCTGATGGTGCACATCAGTAATTTTGTTGAGAACTATGATATGGTCAAAATAGATAGAGTAACAACGACTATCATATATTTGAAGTTGTTCCCATCATCTCTGGAAGACAATGCAAAGTATTGATTTCACAATCTCGATGATGAGTGTATTGAGATGTTGGATAAGATGATTGATGCCTTTTTTTAGCGTTACTTTCCTCCACAGAAGACAAATGACCTGGTGAAGAAGATCCATAATTTCATACAACAGGCCCAAAAATCATATTCTAAAGCATGGGAGAGATTCCAGAATATGCTACAGAAAGTACATCATGATGGTATTGATTTGTTGGGACAAGCAAAGATCTTCTACTACGGTCTGCACAAGGGAGAAAGAACTACACTTGACAATCCAGGAGAAGGGTTCTTCCTCAACAACAAAACCACTCGCTGTCATGAGATATTAAGGAACATGTTTAAGAATCAGTCATGGGGCAATGAGAGAGAGCTTTTGACAACTGTCAAAAGAATTGGTGAGTCCAAGGCCATCTCTACGTTAAATGGGAAGTTGGACTTGATTGCTAAAAAGTTATGTTCTAATGACGGACCACCTTCAATAGAAGAAGATGAAGAGTTCAAGTTTGTGCACCAACAACAAAAATATAGGAGTAATGACTACGCATGAAGGAAGGATCCTAAGTTTTCATGGAAGGATCTAACAATTTCCAACAAGACCCATCTCAGGTGCAACAACCTAAGCCACAACAGTTCGATCACCAGACACAATATCAACAAGAACAAAAGAAGATTGACCGTATTGAAGAAATTCTTGGAAAGTTGGTCATTCAGAATGAAGTGCTTATAGGCTAAACTCAGAGAAAACTCCAGAACCAAGGGGCACGAATCCACAACATAGGAACTCAAATTTCTTAAATAATAGCGAATGTGGGTACATTGAAGTAGCCAAAGCAACATGGGTTCCCAGTAAATACAAATGTGCCTTTTGGAAATCAACACGTCAAGGTAGTCCTACTCCGCAGTGGTAAGACATTGTTGAATGAGGCACCAACAAGATAAAATATAGGTGAATTTATAGGAACAACAACTCAGACTGTGATGCAGATGCAGCTAAACCAAACATGTTGGAACGGGAGAAAACAACTGAGGAGCACACTAATGATGTGGAGGATACTAGATAAAAAGCATATTACCCGCCTCACTAGAGAACACCAGTGACCCCAGTGCCCTTTCCAAACAACTTGAAGGCAACCAAAGCAGACTAATAGTTCCAAAAATTCTTAGATGGCTTTAAGAAATTATCAGTCAATATTCAACTCATTGATGCAATTGAGCAGATACCATCATATGGAAAGTTCGTGAAAGACATAATCAATAAGAAGAGAAGGATACTTGAGGATGATGTGGTGGTGTTAAAAAAGAAGATGAGTGCTTTTATTCAAGGAACACTACCTACTAAAAGACAAGATCCTGGTTGTTTCAACATCACGTGCTTCGCAGGAAAGACCAAGTTAGGTGAAGCTCTATGTGACTTAGGGGATAGTATCAACCTCATGCCTTTTTCAACTTTCAAGAAGCTAGGTCTTAAGGAGATGAGAAAAAGTACTATGACTATTGAATTGGTATACAACTCTATGGTCAGGCCATATGGCATTTGTGAAGATGTCCTAATGAAAGTGTATAGATTTGTTTTTCCTGTGGATTTTGTGGTAATGGAAATATAGGAGGATAAAGGCAACAAACTCTTACTAGGTAGGCCATTCCAAGCCATTGCTAATATGATTCTAGAAATGGATAGAGGATGTCTAACCAATGTCACTCATGATGACCGGTTTGAGATTAAGATGCCTGAGCACTCAAAAGAATGAGGGGATACAACATAGTGTAACATGTTGTAGCACATGGAGGGCAAGATTTCTCTATGTATGGGAAAGCCATTCCTTGACATGGCTCATGTGACGACCAAGGTGGAAAAAGACACTCTAGCAGTTGATATAATTGTAAACACTAAGGTGATCTCATTAAAAGAAGCAATGTGTTACCCAGATGATAGAGAAGAAGACTATGATACAACTACCATAGAGGAGGTCGTTGCAGATTCCCTGATGCAAACTATCCATAGTTACCCTTGGAAGCATGCTTGATGAATAAAGTAGAGGACAACACATGCAGCCGCTCTCTAGAGGAGTGTGTATTTATGTTGAAGGTGGTACCTTGCTATTATACAAGATATTTTGAAGATTTGGGACCATCTCCCCCACCGCTGGTTCCATCTCTGTTGAGCCCACCTGAGTTGGAATTGAAGCCGTTGCCACCACATCTAAAGTATGTCTTCCTGGATGTAGAAGAGAAGCTCCCAATGATCATAGCATCGTCCTTGAGCGGTGAAGAAGAGGGGCAGTTGTTTTCTATGTTGAAGAATCACTATTCTACTTTTGGGTGGTCTATAGTGGACATCAAGGAAAACTTTCCAAGTTTATGCCAACAAAAAATCTAGATGGAAGAAGGAGCTAAAGAAATAGTTCACCTCAACAGCGACTCAACCCAATCATGGCTGATGTAGTGAAGAAAGAAGTGGGCAAACTCCTATTGGCAGGTATCATTTATGCAATTTTAGAAATTTTATGTGGGTTATCCCAACTCAAGTAGTTCCTAAGAAAGGGTAGATCACTATCACAACTAATGCGCTAATGAGTTGATTTCAACTAGGTTGGTGATGGGGTTGTGTGTATGCATAGACTATCGATGTTTGAATGATGTCACTTTAAAAGATCATTTTCCTTTACCTTTCATTGATCAAATTTTGGAACTGACTCACCAATAGTTCACACTTTTTCTTCCTCGATGGGTATTCCAGTTATAATTAGATTTTCATTGATCCAAGGGATCAGGAGAAATCTACTTTCACATGTCCTTATGGTACATTTGAATATAGATAGATGTCGTTCAGCCTTTGTAACGCCCCTACCACCTTCCAACGTTGTTTGCTTTCCATCTTCTCTGATATGGTAGAGTGGTGCTTGGAGGTGTTCATGGATGATTTTTCTATGTATGGGGAGTCATTCAGTGATTGCGTGTACAATTTGAACAAGGTTATAAAAAGGTGTGAGGACACTCACTCAGTCTTGAATTAGGAGAAGTGTCATATGATGGTGAGTGAGGGCATAGTGCTTGGACATAAGGTGTCCAACAAGGGTATGAAAGTTGACCCAGTTAAGATAGAAGTTATCTCAAAGCTACCTCCACCGACATTGGTGAAGGGAGTAAAGAGCTTTTTGGGACATGTTGGGTTTTACCATTGTTTTATCAAAGATTTTTCAAAAATTTCTAGACCCTTGTCGGAACTATTGGAAAAAGATGTTGAATTTTCTTTTGATGATCGATGCTTGAATGACTTTGAAGTACTAAAAGAGAAGCTTAGATCTACGCCTATTATGCAAGATCCTGATTAGAGCCTATCGTTTGAGCTGATGTGTGACGCATATGATCATGCAGTGGGAGCTGTGTTGGGTCAATACAAAGGTAAAGCTCCTATAAAAGTAAAATCCACCTAATCAATCTAGGTTTTGCATCTTTCTTTTGTAACATGTATTTGATGGCAGCATGGTCGGTCCAAACAATCATCCTCTCCCCAACTAGGTATTGGTGGAACTTCTCAAATGCAAAAAAAAAACTGCTAAGAGTTCTTTTTCTATGGTTGTATAATTTGACATAGAAATCAAAGACAAGGCTGGGGTGGAAAATGTGGTAGCGGATAACCTATCTAGGCTGGAAAGAATGAATGAAAAAGATGAAGACATCCCTATTGTTGAGGATTTTCTGAATGAAAAACCTTTTTTCTATCACGACTAAGGATCCCTGGTTTGTAGATATTGTTAATTATTTATCCTGCAAAGAGATGCCTGTAGATTGGGGGTATCAAGAAAAGAAGAGATTTTCCACTCATTGAGGTTTTATGTCTAGGATGAACCGATTCTTCTTAAACAATGTAGGGATGGAGTTTTGAGGAAGTGTGTACCCGAATGTGAGGTTGAGAGCATTTTGTCACATTGCCATTCTTTACCTATAGGAGGGCATCATGCTAGCTCTAGGACTGCGGCCAAACTTTTAGAGAGTGGTTTTATTGGCCAACACTATTTAAAGATGCACATGATTTTTTTCATTTTTGTGATGCATGTCAACACGCATGTAACATTTCTAAGCGACATGAGATGCCATTAAATGTGTTTCAAGAGGTTGAAGTGTTTGATATTTGGGGCATTGATTTCATGGGCCCATTTGTGTTGTATAATTATAATCTCTATATTTTACTTATGGTTGACAACGTATCTAAGTGGGCGGAAACAATTCCAACCTGCACCAATGACGCTCAAGTTTTGTGCATATTTGTGAAGGATAACATTTTCTATAGATTTGGTGTCCCCCAACTGATCATTAGTGATGGTGGATCACATTTCACCAATAGGCAATTTGGAGCTTTACTGAGTAAATATGGGGTGAAACACCGTGTGGGTACTCCATACCACCCACAGACACAAGGTCAAGTTGAGGTGTCCAATAGAGAAGTGAAGAAGATTTTAGAAAGGACAGTCTCAACTAATAGGACAAATCGGAGTTTTGTGCTTAATGACCCTCTATGGGCATATAGTATGTCCTATAAATCACCTATAGGGATGAATCCTTTTAGGTTGGTTTATGGACATGCTTTCCATTTACTAATAGAGCTTGAGCATAAGGCAAAATGGATATTGAAAAAGCTAAATTTTGAATTGGATGAAACATGTAGGAAGAGACTGTTAGAGATGAATGAACTAGATGAGCTTAGGATGTATGCTTACAAAAGTTCTAGGATTTATGAGGAGAGGACAAAGAAGATTAATAATAAGAACATCTTGAATAGGGTGTTTCTTCCATAAAAAGGTTCTCCTTTTTAATTATTGACTTAAGTTACATTCGGGCAAATTGAGGTCCAAATGGAGTGGACCATTTGTGATTGAGTAGTTTTTCCCCATGGTGCTGTGAAGATTTTAGATGGGACTAGGTCATTCCTTGTTAATGGCCAAAGATCAAATCATTACTATGGTGGGGAAGTGGATCAAGAATAGAAGAAGTGCAACTTATGGAAATCCATTAGATTCTTGCTCTTAGGAGCGTCTAGTCTAGGATGTTAAAAAATGGTGCTTGTTGTAAGGTAACCCAATCTTCATTTCTCTTTATTAATGTTCATTTTAGCATTGTAGTTGTTCTTTCATTATTATTTCATAAAAAAGGTACTTTGACTCATTTGTGGAGTGTGCAGATTTTTACAAGGTCAGTACTACCTAGTCCCCAAGTCAGTAGTACCGACTCTACATCAGAAACTCACCCACACAAGAAAGACAGACTTGGTACTATCGACTCTACCAGTCGGTACTATCGAGTTTCTGAAGATTTTTGAGCGCTAAACGGATAAGAACTTGGTAGTATCGACATCTGAGTTGGTACTACCGACTTTTTGGCTCTTCGAGGGTCAAAACACTGAGACAAAAATTCAAAAATACCGAGAAAGAATTGCCAACTCGGTACTACCGACAGTCTAGTCAGTAGTACCGACGCATGACGTCAGAAATATGTGGATGCTTGATTAAAAAATAGATGTGGTCTTCATCACATGATTGGTAACAATGATCCATAACTCAAGTCGATACTACTGACTTGGACTTGGTACCAGTGACTCTGAGCGATCTGCGCTTGAGACATCATCAAACGTCAACCATTGATACATCTGAGCCACAAGTTCATGCTTGCAACTCGATACTAATGACACAAAACTCGATAGTACTGACTCTGCTTGACTCAGCTATATAAGGAGTGGGGGTGAATCCATTTTCTTCACACTACTTCCTACACTCCTCCTGTTACTCAGAGCAAAGCTACATTGAGAACTATGATCTTCACCGAACCTCTCTTTCCTCATCCTCCTTCTTGCATTAGCATCTTGGCACCAAGGAGAGGCCCTTCTATGTTGGCGGAGCAAGGAGAGTTGGTCCCTTGACCAACACACATCCAACATCCATCCTCAGAGATCAAAAAAGTTTATGAAGAGATGCAGACGAGGCTAATAGTACCAACATGATATGGAGATTGCGCCTTGATCAAGCGAGCGGGCTTCACTGACAACTTGCGGTTGGTGTGTCAGAAGCAGTTCATGGATGGATACAATCCTTTCTTCAGCGACTGGAAGACTTACCCATAACTCATCCTTGAGTTCTTGCCATCGTTTGAAGTTCTTGTCACCCCTGAGCAACAATTAGGAGGTGAATGGTGGGAAGGCAAAGTCAACTTCTACCTCTTCAACAACAAGTACTCCATCACTCTATGGGCATTCAACCACATCTTCAACTAGGCTCACATCCCAAAACGCTCAACCCCTTTAGATTTTGACTACGACTTGGAATGGGGAGCATCTGAATGAGGTGTCAGAAGGCTTTTGCATTAGCTAGCATGTCAACTCTATTACTAGCATAGAGCACCCTTTTGCTCAAATTCTTCACTGCCTCTGTACCAACACTATCTTCGCTCGCTCTGGCCAAGCCCAAGGGAAGGTCCAAAGGACGAACCTCTACTTCCTCTATAGGCTATTGGAGGGAGAAACTATCAACTTTGGGGCCTTCCTTCTCCTTAACATGATCTCAATTTGGTGCAACGTGAAGAGGAAGGTACTGATTGTATTTGGGGGTCTCATTACCCCCATTGCACTGCGTCTTTGCCTTGACTTGTCAACCCCAATGGAAAATATAAAGAAACTGGACCTCCAACACTTCTGCAAGGTGATCCTCCTTAGCTTACCCCATAACATAGTATATGCAAGTTGCACACGTCGAGGAAAGTTCTGGGAGTGTAGCCTCCCCGACCCCATCTTCAACGTGTGAGGAGTAGCCCATCTTCGGTGGCCACTAGAAAAGGGAGAGGAAGAAGACGAACCCAGGGCTGTGGCTCAAGATAACGAGTAGCAAGATGATGACGACTCTGACAATGACATTGAGGAGGTGGAGGACACCATTCCCATCACTCGGAGAGCGGCCCCATACAAACGGGCCCACACCTACGCTGCCTTGACTTCATTTGCCCCTCCCCCATCTCAAGAGGAGAATGGCCCGTACAACATGGCGGGTATGAATGGGATGTTGTAGGAGATTCAGATTGGGCAACAACAGCATCAGGCTACGCTGGTTGGTGTGTAAGAGATACAAGGACAGTTGTACTAAAACCAACATGTGATATATGAGAATGAACGCCTTCTCTTAGATAACCAAGAGAATGTTCACATGTGCCTGTAGTGGATGGATAAATATCAACAGTCCTTCTTCAACCATTACTGGAACCAGGGGTACTTTAGAGGGTGCCCCCATCCACAGTAGATGCCACCGTCAGATCTATCTTTTTAGGGGATGTTTCCTCATCATGACCCTAACATGTCACAACCACCTCCTCCATTTTGAGTAATGGTACCACTGTTCCACCTCTTGAGTGAGAGTATTGACTATGTGTACATAGTCTTATTCAAGCTTAGTGGGGGGGTGCTGGAACACCATTCTATCTTTTGTTTATTACATTTTTATCTTAGTTGTTTTATTTTTATTTTGGTTTATGCAATGTTAGGATCCACATCTATGTAGTGTAATCATGGAGCAGTAATGCATGTTTGTGTATGTCGATTCATAGGTGTTTGTGTAAAGCAATGGTTATGCCTTTATAGCTTAATTGCGACATCTTTTTGCAACACCACTTGAGGAAGAGTTTGGTTAAGTCAGCTCTAGGATATAGGCCATGAATGATTATCTAAATCAACTAGAAATGTGAATGAAGATGTTGTTGAGCCTAAGTTGATCAAATCTTTAACGAGATTTTAAATGGAAATTTAAGAGAGAAACCTTAAGATTACCATGTGTATAGGTCAGTAAATAGGGACATATCATAATCCTATGAAAGGCATTGTCTCTTAGTTATGTTATTCCATCCATCTTTTCCATCCAATGTTGACTCGCCACCTTAAGATGAACGAGTACTCCAACTTATTTCTTTTGATTGCATTGCATGTCATAATAGGTGACATGATATATTAGCATATTCTTGCCTGCATTAAAAAAAAGTTGGATTTGTATGCACGAACAACTTTAGTGCATACCATATTAGTTGCATAGAAATTGCATGTAGATTACCTACATTTCATAGCACTCATTTTTTCATCATGCGGATTGTAGTCTCCATTTATGAAGATTGAAACAGGAAAATACCTCCACATCAAAAAAAGAAGAAAAAATATTATGAATTGAAAGGCCAAGCATAACCCAATCATGCTGGAAAAAAATTTTGGGCTAGAAGAAAAAAACCAATCTCAAAATTTCTTAAGGAGATAGTATGTTCTTGAGTCTTGTTGAAGAGATGAATTAATTCACATGACACATTTGTTTGTTTTTGACAATTTCATTTTCTATTATGAGATAGCTTCATACATGCATCATGTGTTAAAAAGATAAAAAAGAGAGAAAAAGACAATAGGCATTAGGATTTAAGCATAACATTCTTTTCACTCATGTAGGTCATCATTCTATTTGCATAAATAAGTTGGTTGTACTTGTGATTCTTCAATTTCCACCCATCTCATATCATTAGTTGCTCTCATTGATAGGCCACTCAAATGATTTATCTCCTCATCCATTATTATAAGGAGATCTGCTTCCAAGTAGTTGGTAGTTAGGAGAGAGAAATTTAGATTAGGGAATCACATAGTGCACCAAGCGAATGCCTAAATAATTACGATATCAAATGCTTTATTGATAGTGTTCATTGATCAAAAGGTGGACATCTTCTATGGAAATCTTTGGTCGATGTATAGAAGTTATTGGTTCAATAGTCATTGAAATCCAGTTAAGAGATTGTTTGGTGTACATGATTAAGAAAACATTTCATGTGTTATATCTTTTTGCTAACTTTAATCAAACAGAACTGAGAGAGTGCTGCTCGAGGATGAGAAACATTTAATCTTAGGGGAGTTTGTTGCATGCATTTTTAGTCATTTTCACATGCCTATTTTCCTTGATTCTATGTGTTCATTTGTCATTTATTTGATTAATTATGCATGAAGTGATATCAATGGCCTACTCTATCTAAATGCATCACATTATATGATTTTTACTGTTAATATGGTTTAGTATTTATCTCAAGTATTTATCTGCATTCTTGTGCATTTTTAGGTACAATCAAACTTCATAGACTCGGTGCTACTGACACCAAAAGTCGGTGGTATCAAATTCACATCAGTACTGGACCAGAAGACTCACACAGACTCGATACTACCGACACTCAAAGTCGGCAATACCAAAACCTCATTAGTAAAGCACAAGGATGAATCGTGGAAACTTGGTACTACTGAGTCCACAAACTCGGTACTACTGAGATGGCATAAGTGAAGCAGTGCTCGAGCGACCTAAAGACTCGGTGCTATCAAGACAAGTTGATAGTACCAACATTGTGATGAATCACAACTACCCTAGAAACTCAGTAATACTGACTATCAATTCGGTACTATTGAGTCTACCCAATCAGGCAATCTAAAGATAGCAATGTAATCTAACAGCTGACATTATTTCATACCTTAAGTGATTTCTATGACTTGAGGGGAGTTTAGCTAGACCAAATGAGACAGCCATTTTCCATTGCATGACACCAGAGAGAGGAGAGAAGAGCAAGGAACTGAAGGATTCACCTGAGATAATCCGAGCACCTCCGGAAGGCAAATCTGCAGCCGAACGACAACAGATTGCATGCACGACATAGTGGATCATTCATATTAGCTATTCTTTAGGGGTTATTTGGTTTTTCTAATGTTTCCCACAATTTTCTCTTTCTCTACCATGTATTTGTCAATGAAAACCATGCAGGGCTAAACCCCTTGATTCCTTAGGATCCGAAAGTAGCCCGGATATGCACTGTAATTGATTTCCATGCATTGATATCATCTTTGTCCCTATTTTCTACATATAAATCTACGAAGTTTTCTTGTTCTATTTATTCCTGATCAACATAGATAGATTATCAGACACTTAATCATTTCAGGAGAGAGGTTAAGGGTTGGAAAAACATAGATTTACCCATTTATTATACCCCTTGGGAAAGGTGGAGAATAAATGGGAGGAGAAACCCAGAGATTAATTGTAAAGCTCCTAAATAATCAACCAATTTCTATGGAAATGGGATTGGCATTAGAATAAGTAGTAAACTACGATGCGGGAGTGGGTAGTTCTGGCTACAATATCTTTATCTAGGGATAGGGGTAATAGATATTAGTGTGTGGAACAAATTGCAATGTTACCTATGGTGAAACCATTGTCCTAAGGAATTCCCTTAAATCTGAGTAACTTAATCTTTAAGTTTGTTTTGTGCAACATTTGTTTCTATCCGATCAAACCAATTCACTTTCACTGGCCTAGCTGATTAGACCATAGGTAGTAGTAGTCTTTGGGAGAATGTTTCCCTGTGTTTGACTCGGGCCTCGAAAAGGCCTATATTACTTTAATACGTTCACTTGCATATAACACATGGTAAACACATGTCAAGCGGCATAGATATAGATAATGCAATAAAAAGAAAAAATTAACAAGAAAGTATAGGAAGAAGCAATGAAAATCAAGGCAAGTGTTGAAAGTAGGGAAGTATAGAAAGATGTGGTCAAAATCCTAAAAAATTATGGTTTTGGATTATAGGTTATGAAGTGGAAGGTGGGAGTAGGTAGGGTGGTGTATAAGAGGAGTAAATAAGTTGAATTAGTGCCAACTCTTCATTTTGGGCACCATGAAGGTTATATAACAATCTAGGAGGTCCAAGGTTAAGTGGGGGTCGTATGGTAGCACTAGTGTTGGAAAGCATTAGGGTTTGGTAGGTAGAACTGGTCATTTTGGGTAAAATGTCCTTGGTTGGTAGATAGGGAACAATTGTGGTATGTGGTAGTGGTCTTAGTAGTATGGGGTTGGATTCATAGAAAATGAGGTAGAAATGGATGTAGGTAGCATTAGCATTCTAGGTAGGACGATTGTGGTGTGAAGTAGGTGGCATGAACATTTTGGGTAGAATGGCCCTGTTGAGTGGATGAAGAGAAGCTCCAAGCTTATGCAACAATTGTGGGGATATCAAGTTGACCAAACTAAATCACATGTCCAAATAGAATCAAACGTAGAGTAGTCAGACTCTTAAATTTATAACCTGACACTTAGGCCCCCACAACTATTATAGGGGTCTGATAAAGTAAATCGGGGTCGATCCATGGGGACAAGGAGTGGAAAATGCTAAGAACATAGAATATTGACTTAGTTGCACCAACCAAGAGGGTAGATTAAGTTTGGTGTTCCTTATGGTATGATGTTAGTTCAACCAACAAACATAGAAAACAAGGAAAAAAAAGTAAGAAAACATATAAGTAAACCATTAGAATCAAAGAGTGATATAACAAGTATGGATGGTAACTTGGATTGGGTTTTGCCATCTAAGGTCTCTCACCAACATGCAATACTCATTCCCATAGTATACCCTTAGCAAGATTAGAAGCAATCATCATATATGTCTATTCCCTCCTCTTACGAGGTTAGGATAGATCTAGATTATGAGGTTGTCTCTCTCTCGAGATGGAAAGAAAGCAATCACATATATAACCATATAACCATTATCTTAATGATTCCAACATTCTCATGCATTCCTGCAATTCCATAACACTTAAATAAGGCTAGTAATACTCTTTCGGGGCACTAATAATCAACATCTTAAGATAGGGGCTAATCATATGAGTGAAGCAATTAAGACCAAGAGTATGGATATAATCATTGCTAAGAGCATATATTCAATGGATATAAGTAATTACATGTTGGGAGAGCCTTAATTGATACCCCTAACCCAAGCAATATTTTTAGCCACTCATGGTGATGAGAATCATTATAGATTTACAAACATGGTGAGGCATGATAGAAAATGACAAAACAGGTGAAATAGATGGAGGCGAATGAATAAATCTAGAGGAAAAGAAGGGAGATACACCAACTGGGACCACAAAATGAGCAAGTCTGGTATACGTCTTATTTATATCTGAATTTGGCGTGGGAATAGAGGAGTGTCTAGTACTTCTTTCAAATAATATCCTGATGGTGTTGGGGATGACACGAGTCCTCTATCTCCTCAGACTCTTCACCTTCAAAGATATAGGACTGATGATATGACTGATGGATGGAGGTTTTAGGATGCAGCATCACTTCATCATCTCCCTCACATTGCGATCCTCTTTATGGATTGAGTGGGTGTCTTATTTTAGGCACTGGTTCACGAGTTAACTAACTTAAAACCCTCAATGACTCTTCATAGGTCAATGAGGTTTTGAGCTTAGTGATCATCGAGGTTTCATTGGTTGTTGACATTGATCACCAACAATATTCACTTGAATTGGAGGTCACTGAACTTGTCTTTAGATCAACGGTTGTTGATTGTTGAGGCTAGAGGTCACTGAGATGTTGGCGACTGCAAGTGTTGCATGCCCATCGATCAAGGTGAGATGGTCTGGTGGTCGCTGAGATCTAAAGGTCAGCGACCACTTGATTTGGTGCAATTCCCATCCGTTGCCTAGGTGTTATAACCTCAGTCACCACTTGATTTTAGGATTGACAATCGCCAAAATGTGTATTCTATGAAAATAAGAAAAAGAGTGAGTTTAGGTAGCTATATCAAAACTAGCCAAAAATCACTAGCTTTATCTTGATAAAACATAATCAAATGACAGTATGATGGTAAAATGGGCACTCAAATATCCACAAAATTGGAGGTTATCAATCCTGCCAAACTTAGAGTCTATCCTATCCTCAGGCTAACAAGTAGAATTAAAGCATCAAGCAACTTCAGAGGCTTTAATGAATTATTATTTTTTGTGAGTGTGAATAATGTTATTACGTCAACCTTAAGTCCAGACATATGTATCATGACTAGGTGTTGTCATTACTAAGACTCTCTCCCTTAGATCTAGAGTTGCGTCATATTGTGTCTTATGAACATTTTCAGAGGAAAGATTTCCCCATCATGATATATTGATGATCCTTTCGCAGACCGTACTTACACAAGGTTTTGACTGAGGTAGCTTTTACACCCAACTTTCTTTTGGATATTCTAACTATTGTGTTGGGGTAGGCTAAAGCAGCAGTGCTTCCTACCCTCCTTAGGGTTCCTCAACCATGTTTAATGTTGTAATGATAGTTTTACCCATTCGGGTCCTAATGTAATATTAGGTGGTTATGTGTGGTTCCCCTCAGAAGGTAGGTGTATAAAATTTGTCTTGTAGTCCCCACTATTGGGCACGACATATCTACTTTCTTGAGTGCAACAATACAATGACCATGTGAAGACTTTTGGCATGTTAATGATCACTAGTATCATGATTTTATTCACTCTGCTTTTATTCTTGCTCATAAGCTAGGGGACCATAGGATTTCAAGGAAGTTTTGGGCTGCCAAGCCTCTTTTAGTCCCAAAGTGGGGATTTTTAAACTAGAAGGTGTAGTTGTTTCCTCCTTGCTAGGATTATGTGCTTTCTTACATGTCCTTGGGAGCAACATGGTCAATCAGGAGCATGTAAGACTGATTCCTCCTAGGGAAGTTAGGCATCTTTGTGCATTTTACATTATCTTGAGGTAAAGATGACGTTGTAACATTGTCTTACTCGAATTTTAGGTAAATTAAATAGCCTAAATCTATCATTCTTGAAATAATTATGCTAAAGGTTATCCTAAAGACAAGTATAAGAAAGGGAGTAATGACTATGCCTAGGAAAATTGATTCTAAAATTGTGCCAGTTGTATTCAATTCTAATTGTTCTAGAAAATTTAAAATTTTCAAAATTTCCCTCACAAGGGGTGTATGTTCAAGATCAAAATTCACAATACTGCAAAGTACGGTGATTCCAAAATCAGGTAGATGCATTAAATGAGAAGAGGTCATGACAGAGGTACCTTTCATGATTGTCTATAACTCCCCCAAACGTATCACTCACTCCATCCCAGCATGTCAAAGATAGAGGTTGGAAACAAATGGGATAGGTTGGTTGTTTGGTTTCCCATCTTGTGTGCAACAACATGTCAACATAAATGCCTCAAAGTGTGTGGTACCGCTCCTATTGAACACTTTTGATCTTTACTCCCCACTCTACCAAAGCTGACATCTACTAAAGGTAGTGGAAACCACAGTTGTTGGATTGTTGGATCAGTTGAGGGATTCTATGGCAGAACTTCAGTTTCTTGAAGTCTTTGGCGGGGCTATATTTGTATCCTCTGCCATGAACTTGTATCATTGTAATTATTGCTTCTTCACAGTCATGTGCTTTCTCTTCTATGATGCTCTTTGGTGTTGTTTCATTAGTATACTTCTTCAAAGAGAAAATCATGCCAGAGTTGTTGTAGAGGATTGTGATCTTTTCCTTTATGTTGATTTCCATGAGCGTCCAGTGATTGTCTTGCAGTATGGGTAGGAATATGTATCTAGCAGCAGACTTTGTAGTCATTTTATTAGTCGCTCCTTCTCACTATTTCCTTTTTGTGAATGATACCCTCCACCAGCATGAGGTAAGCCATGTGTGTATTAGGTATACTATCTCCGAGAAGGGATGGGTAGGTTGTCATTACACTCACAACCATGTAACCATTAGGTTGTAGTGTGTCACAAAAATCATCCTTTAGGACACAAATGCCTTATCTTTCAAAAACCACTTCCCCGGTTCGTCATCTACTTTCAAGCTCTTCATTAATATCTATAGAGACTCTAGAGATAGGTCTTTACACAACCATCTACTAAAGTCGGGGAAGCTGGCTTCTATGGTACTAGTTGGCCCTTCATGCCTTATTTCTTGTAATTCTTCTTCTTCAATCTCACCCTCCTCTTGCATTGTTGTGTCTGGTTGTTCACATGATACTGGTATGGCTGTTGGGGTTGGAGTCGTTGAGACCTCCTATGTTTGGATTACATGTTATTTATTTGCATGTTCTTTGGGCTTACCCTCATCTTGAGCTTGTTCCTCTACTTTCCATTCGGCCTTCCATTTTGATGCTCACTCAGGTTCAGAAGGGTCCTTCCATAGGGTTTGCAGCTACCCATGCCATGGTTGTTTCTCATGTAATGGCACCCCTGTATGGAGTATGTGAGGCACTACATCAGGAGACATTGCCGAGTCATTGAAGAAATGACAATCATAAATGACATCCACCATGTATAGACCTCTAAGTCCATGCAGGTCTTCATGAAAAAGATCCTCAAAGAAGATTCCTTTATAACAACTTCAATCAGTCATAGTACCATGAAAGCACAATCCCCTGACCCTTGTTTTTCTTGTGGAACCTTGGTATTGATCATGGCATTTTTCCAGTAAGAGACATGGCAGGTTCCTACCTTCTAGATGGCATGTTGGAGCCATATTGGCACCTTCAAAATGTCACACATGTTTTTGTTTTTAAACACTAGAGAGGTGTTGGGCAATTTTGTACTACAACAATTGTAAAATGTCATCTTTCAGTTGTACATATCTACTATAATCAATGCCTAGTGTTAATTATTTTGATTGGTAAGGTGAAGAATCATGTTTCTTCTCCTATTATAACATTTTGTAGCTCCCAGAAAGGTTCTGAGTTGACATTCTCTTCATAAAGCCACCTTGCTAAAGTAGTTGTGTCATTGAAAATATGTTGTAGTTTGTCAGCATGAAGGAATTCCTCTAGTAACGTTGCACAGAGCACCTTGAATAGACTTTTGTGTACCAGTTCTCTTTTTAGGAACATTCCTTTGAAGTGTTCTCTAGTAAGAACACTCTCATGGTTTTTGCATATAACACTTGTCCTGGGCAGATTGTCATCTAGGATGTGTGCCAACACATGAACATCTCTACATGAGATGTGGGACACTGATGGCATGTCCATCCCCGTCCACTTACAAGGTAGTAATAGAGGCATTAGTTCTCATGCTTCCTCTTATTGGGGTGTGGTTCCCTTGGTGGTGCACCCACAAAGAAGGATGCGTGCTCACCTTCATCTTCATTCGATGTCCCATCTACGACTTACTATCTTTGTTATCAACACTTAATCTTGTGGATGTACCGCTGGAATTTTTGGTGAGGGTGGCATTGCTGTTATTGTTTTAGTAACTCCTGGTATCATTTCAATAATTGTGGTGTCCAATGCAGTGAGGGTATCAACCATATTCCCATCATACATGACATCATTTTGTTCGTTGTGGTCCAGATCTTATAAGTAGATGTCGCAAATGTCCATACCTATGTTCAACTCATCCAAATATCTTTTAAGCATTGCATCGTCATAGGTCATGGACTTGTCCATGCTATCTTCCTCTTACTTATGTGGTTCTTCTGCATGTTGGTAGTCCAAGACAGGATTATCATCTATTGGCGATGAGTTTAAATCAAACTCTTGCATTGAGGTGTTGATGTTGGCTTCAGATGCCTCTTCATGTTGTAGTTGTTCCTCCTCTTGGATTGACTCCTTTCTATGCTCTGCATGTATGATTTCAACTTATTCATCTTTGTTTTCCTATGGGCTTGAAGATGCTTGGGAATGTGAAGGGCTAGTTGATTGATTTAACCTTCTTTTGGTTTGCCACCCGATGTATTTGTGTTCTTCTTCTATTTCCCTAAGACATTCTTTGAGATGCTCGTGCATGGCCTCCATGTCTTTTCACATCACATCCTTCTCCTTCCTCAATTCTACCATCTCTACTTCCATAGATTGTATTATTTGCATCATCACTATTTGGTTGGCGAGGACGTCCTGCATGAATTGGGGGAGGGGTGTGGTCCTCTCATCTATGTGTTCTACCTTGCAAACTAGAAGAAATAAGCTGTGTATTGGAAGAAGAGTGTTGCAATTGCTCATAGATGGCATCGAATTGACACCCTAATTCTTTCCTGAGGCTTGTAATTTGCTTTTGCTTATGAGGGGTTCTCATTGTTGCAGCCAGTGGCTTGATCGTCAATGGTGTTGTTGCGTTCTTCACTTGATGTTGATGATGGACTGGTTGCTCTGGATTTTTCTAGTTGTTTAGCACCTTCCTCATCTATGAATGATGGTGCCTTCACTTTGGTGCATCTTCAGGGGCCCTTTAGTGTTCATTTGTCCTTGCGACAAGTACTCCTGGCACTACTGCGTACATTGGTGAAGGTGGCCAGGCGTTGGATCAGTTGTAAGCTGATGCTGGTGCTTTGGGGACCATTTTGCAAGTTTTGACTGATATTTTCACCCTCTTTCCTAGTCTTGTTGGTTCTGGTGCTTTCTCTTGTTCTTCTTCTTGTAAGATGATGGCAAATGAGGGTGTGTTTGCAACTCTTCTAATTGTATCAGATAACATTTTGTCTACATTTTCTTTGGTTTGTCTCAATTTGTAAGCATCATAGTAGATCATTTTAGGGAGGGGAAGGAGGATGCCTGACTTAGCTTGCTTATAAAACCACTTTTCCTTATTTTGTTTGATTATCCCAGTTGCGATGAGGTACTTGATGTCAATATGGCTATTTCCTTCAGTCACCTCATGTAGTCTTAATTCTTCTAGGTCAATGAAGTAAGTTGCAACAAGCGCTATTTGTCCTCTAATGCAGAAGTCCTTTGTCTCGTCTGGGCCTTCGACTCTAGATAGCTTGTCAATAAGAAATCTTTTGATGTTGACATGTTGCTTCTCTTACATGGACCAGATTAGGAAGAGGTCCCCTCTTGATACGTTTCATGTTACATACCTTTCAAACATCATGTTAGCAACGATTTTCTGGACCACTATGATGAAATAGGAAGGCATCTAGGCCGCCTTGGAGATGTCTAGCTTGTAGGTTGGACTCACATGTCAACCTCTCCTAGGTCTTGTAGTTGCTGAATCCAATTGCATCTTTTTCGTGTCTTACTTCCATGCTAGCTCTAGCTTTCTCTTGCGTTGCAGTAAATATCCCATTCAATATGTTCTCTGTTACAAAAAAATCCTTGCCTCCAATTCGTACTTGTAGTTTGTACCCCCCTCCATCCTCATCTTTCCCTTTTTCTTAGATAGACACCTTTATAAGTGAAGACATGAACTCAATAGTGAACATGGCGTGTTTGGTATAGTGGTTTCGACACTTGTAGTTGTTAAATTAACCTAAGTTCAAAATCATGATTTGTTATTTTGTTCTTTATTTTTTCGTATTCAAATGTCTTTTAAGAAAGCATCCCTAACTCTATAAATTTCACAATAGAACCTCAAGGACCACAATAATTAATAATTTCATATAATCCAACCAAATTTATTATTGATGTTTGCAAATAAATCTATGACATTTGATTTTGAAGTAAAAGCAACTTTTAGTAATATGTTTATTTGAAATATATAAAATAATATATCTAAATATGAGAATCATAATTTCTTCCTTAATATTTATCACCTAGCATTCATCTACCCAACAATTAGTCTTATAGATAATCCATTAAGGTGACATATTTTCCACTTGGTCAAAAGTCTTATGTTTCTCTTTCAATATTCTTAGAAATGTCATTTGCAAATAAAAAGAAAGCAGCAAAGATATGATATATACAACGAATCTAGAGTCTTTAAGGACTATTTTCTACATTGCTTTGGTTGTGCACATTGGATGATGGTGCCCTAAAGACTACATACAAATATAACTATCGCCATTCAATTGAGTTTTTTCTTAGTAAGATACTTCGTAAAATACACAAGCTCTAAAGGAAGAAATTATAGTTTAATAAGTGGTTGGAAATTTTGAGAAAGACCGTGTAGACCTCTACTAGGAAAGTATTTCCAAGCTACACCTTGTTTAACCATGTCTGATGGACAATAGAAGATTTGTCCCAGATGAAGAACCATAATTCTTCCAAGAAAATTCAATATCTTATTGTGTCTAGGATTATTTATATCCACTCATACTTTATAGAAGGAATCATCACTAATTTGAAGTGTAATATATTTAGGATGATATCTCGGTGTTTGACCATTTGTCCAGACGTTTGAAGTTTCATATTTTATTTCAGCCTAAATATGAATAATAACATTGTTAGAATTATTGTTATTTAATTTATCATGTTATATGGGCCTAACTGTCTTGGCACATTAGGTTTAAGTCTTCTTCCTTTATACTTATCTCCTTTCCTATATATAGGATAGGAGTGTACCATCTATAAATAAAATACATCTCATTAGCCTCCCATATTATCTTCCACATGGTATCAGAGCATAGATCCTAATCCTAACCCTAGAAAGTACAGGAGATGCCTCCTCCAGAACATGGTCGTTGTCTCTTTTTGGCTTGGTTTCCTGCTAGGAATCATCCCGTTCTCCATGATCATTGGATAGACGCAACTTAGGCACACACTTGGCTCATTTGAAATCTATAAAACCCAGTTGGACACGGGCTTAAGCCAATTCACAACCGCACAGTCTCTGTACTAGTATGGATTCAACAAGACAGGGCCAAAACTGGGGGGAGAGGGCACTAGAGATTAATTCACTCAAGGCTAGGTTCCTAATGTGTAGTCTAGGGTTGAATGGTTTCATCTTGATGTTGGGGTTAAACTAATGTGGTCAAGAAAGTAAGGAAATAGTAAGAAGAAAACCTATATTAACCTATATTAACCCTAGAAAAGTTAGGACTGGTTAACAAAGCAAGGAAAGAGCAATTATACTAAGGCAAGTAAGAAAGATCTATATTAAAGACTAAATTATCAAAGAAATATAATCATCAACTAAAGATGGCAACTATCTTAAATAGGCAAAAGAAACACTACACTAGCAATTGACTAACTAGGGAAAAGCACAAGAAATCATAAAGCAACACTAACTCTTGTAGCGAGGTCTAGCTATCATGAACAAGGCAAGAGAATAATTAAGCAAGTATGGAATCTAACTATGTTAAAATTAGCTAGACAAGAGAGAAATTAGGGTTTCAAGAAATTAATGGAAGTGTGTGCCTCTTGGGATAATGACCATCAATGAGGTTGGGGTCATAGCATGCAAACATTAATCATATGTTTAGATTATCAAAACCAAACAAGGAAGTTAGATGATAGAGATCCCCAAGATTGACTTGTTTGGGTCTACCTAATCCCTTCTGGTTTATAGCTTCTAGCTTCTGGTGCTTTGGTCAGTTACCGGATGGCGTCTTCAGTCTGCTTCAGCAGGATAATGCTGTTTGGGTTACCTCTTTGGACAAATGCAGGGGTCAGTGTCTTTCTGTGGCACATTTTTGTGGGTGGTCAGTAATGTAGTGCTTCAGTTAGGTCTCTATTCCCTAGTGGAAATTCAAGATGTGTTCCCATGCTGGCCTTTCCCTTGATCAGGGTGATGACCATTCTGGTATCTGATGTGCTTAGGAGTTCGAAACAGTGGTGCTATTTTGAGTTTATTCCTAGAAGGAGACAAGGGGTGGCAGTACTTGTCTTCTTTTTTTATCATCTTTTGGTGCTTCCCAGCTACTAGACTACTTTAAGCTAGAGATAGTATCCATCTTTCTGCATTTTTCCTTTTAGTAAGGTGGAGAATCATGCTTACTTCTTTGTAGGTGGGGTTTATTGTAAGGTTTGTTTGGTTCTTCTCCTTTTCTTGTAGGCATAGCCTAGTTAGGTGGAGACTTTACTTATTTTTATTATCCTGTTAGTCTGTAGTCTTTGTTTTATTGTTTCGATCCTCTTTATCTCCCTACGTGGAGATTTAGAGATCAAGTTTTTCCCTGAGGGGCACTATTGTACCCAAAAGTTTTGGTTTCGTAGTAACACGTTTTTTTGCGGACCAAAAAAAAGTTAGATGATAGAGAATTGCCCTAACTAATTTTCCATGGGTGGAATAGGGTGTATATAGGGGAACTAGTCCCTATCATCCCATGTCCAACCACATGAGGCTCATTTGATTAGGGTTTATGTGGAATTAAACTAAGATACAACAAGTCTAGGTTTCTAGTATGGAGGTACTTAGGGAAATTAGGGGTCAACACAAGTAATGGAGGGTGTAGATGAGGGTTTTACACCTCATGTCACCTCCCATCTAGCCTTTAAGTAGATCCAAGCCAATAATACTAAGTATCTCCAAATAGCTACTTAGATCTCAAACTTAGGAGTAGGAGAGTTGATAGATATGCAGGAAGATGGGTATCTATATAGGGATCCACTAGTAGGACCATGGAGCAAACACATAATAGCTATATATAGGCCATTTCCCTTAGAAGCTAGGTGTTTTCAAGCACAAACCACAAACTAATCTATGAGAAATGTGATAAGGTAAAACATAATCATTAAAAAATGAAATCATCAAGTTTACATAGAATTTTCCCCTGTGATGGTATCAAAGTCACATTTTAAACCCCAAACCGCCCACCTAAAGGGCTTAGCTACTCATATTATAAGAAATGGAGAACGAAGAATGAGTAGAGGAGTAAAGCACCATAGATACTTGGTAAAAGCTTCTACATCTTCACATCCATTTGTATATGGACGATCTCCTTACTGCTTGGTGGATGCAAAGTATAGGAATCTGGATAACAATGGTCAAAACCCTAGAAAATTGGAGTTTTAACATTGAAGAATGTGAAAATGGAGTGGAGATAGGTGGAAATGAGTATGATAGAGTAGGTGGATCCTTAAATGTTTGGAGTAGCTAACCTCTAGATCCATACTACCACCAATGGTAATATAGGTGATTGGGAAGTCTAGTGTTACAATCCATTCCTAGCTTTGCTGGTAATCCTAAAGATTTAAGATAATCTTAGTGCTTTCCATGTTTTTGTTAGTAATATTATATGTTGTGATTTATATTAACCTTAGTAACCTTAAATACTTATTTGGTAAACTCATAATCATGACTTAAGCATACTATAAAGATCCGAGTTGGGGTTATGACCCATACATGTGTGCAAGAAAAGAGTTAATGACATTGGAGGAAATAATTAATAAATGATTTTTTATTTGATGATATTATCAAATAATATTTTATGATTGTAGATAATTCAATTAAAAATCCAACAAAAAAAGAATGAACCAAATCGGAGTTAAAATGAGTGAGTGATGCCCTTTTTAGTAAACATATACAGAACATCGCGACCGCGGTCGACACCGCGACTCGCAATGTTGCGTCAACACCACGACCGTGATGCTGCATCGACACCATGACCGTAGTCTACACTGCGACATGTGACGCTACGTCGACACCGCGACCGCGATCGACGCCGCCTAGGATAGCAAATCATAGAACGATCTTATCTCGAGCCATGCTTATCCATTTTCAATGAAACAAAGTGCATTGGAACCGCAATTCGATCCTCTATCATTCAAACCTCGATGAGAAGACGACCTGATAGATGATTTCTAGGGGGGTTTTTGGGAAAGATCGTGAAGAATGATAGAAATCAAAAGGGGTTGTTATATATTCAACTTGGTAAGTTGGTTTAACCCTTGATTCTTCCTTTTCTTCATTCTCCTTTGCTCGAGATCCCTAATCCAGCAATTTTGAGGGTTGGCTTGACCCCCAATCTTATCGTCTATCTACAATAGATCCTCTTTACGGTCGGGAAACACATTAAAAGGTTGTTTTGAACAAAATCTTGAGGTTTAAAGCTTGATCCTGTCTTGTGTGAGATAAGATCCGAGATTAGTTGGTGAAAGGGACTTAGATCAGTGATCTTGGATGAATTTTATGAGTAGATAATCATCTCTTAACCTTGATTTAAAGCATATCAATTCAAATAATAGTATCCAATGTTTGATTCTTGCTCTATGATATTTGTGATGCTTTAAATAAACATATGTGGTGAATATCAGTAGTTGCAATGCTTTATTAATCATATTATTAGGATGTATTACCATGTTGAAAGTTGTTTGTGAATTTTTGTGATTTGAGAGGTGATGAATGTGTAAATTGAGGCACTAGAAAGACAGGTTGCCCTAGTTCATGTTTTAAGAGTTGGAGTATGGTTGTGCAAAATGTGAAAATTATTTATTGATTTATTATTTAAATGTGAGACACTAAATTGTTAGAAATAGGGTAATCATTAGCTACAATGGTACCTGTTATATTAACTAAACATCACTAGAGATTAGATGCCATGGATACTGTAGAATCCTCACAGGATGAGGCCTGTGCTGTGGGGAGGAAATGATTTCCCGACTGGAGATTGTCCAGATCGAGGTAAGTCAGAGCAAACCAGTAGGGTGCGGGGGTTGACCAGTAGGGAAAACTCCTTACAGTTGTGTGGTACCCAACACTAACTGGGAATGACGGTTGTACCTATGTTACATGCTGTAGTAATCAGTGGTCGGTAGGTCCACTGACGCACTTTAAGCCTGAGGGCTTTGACTCACCGGCTGAGTACTCAGGTTGAGAGGTGGAGTTTGAGATATCCGACCGCTCCCATTAGCCGCTGAGAGGTAGACATGCCGATGCCAACTACAGACATGGTATTGAAATTAAAGGCTTAGGAACCCGAGCATGCTTCTAAGTCTTGTATAGTGAGATCGTAGCTTGTTGTGATACTTCCACATGTTGTGGTACACCTCATGTGGGTCCAAAGGCATAATAACTAGATTTGAAATAATGTAATTAGTTAGGTTATCCTTTTATTACATTCAATATCTATAATACTGCCATGCTAAGTGAATTACAATTTTAAACTGCCATTCTGAATGAATTACAGTTCTAAACTACCATGCTTACATGATTGCTTTTAAGTTCTATTACTTGTAAACATGATAAATATCTTGGTTACTTGTTGATTCTCTACTCACTGAGCCAGTAGCTCACCAACCTATTAAACAATTTTTCAGGTAAAGGATTAGCTCTTCCTGAGGAGTCAGAAACCAACTTTAATCAAGATTAGCTCAGAGGTCTTGAAAGAAGAGTAGTTAGAATAGTTAGAGGGTCTCTTATCCTTCCCCTGGATCCTGGGATAGAAAGAGTAAGAAAAGAGAGAAGTTTGAAATGTAATGTACATGATGTATATTAAGTGTGAAACTCTTGCTTCTATGTAATAAGACATGTTCTATTGTATCTTGTTGTTATGTTTAATCAAGACTTATTGTTCAGTAACTGTTATTATAATATATTTAGAAGAAAAAATATGGTAGATATTTCAGCTAAATTATGCCCTAATCTCATGATTAGTGGTAATCGTGGGATGCGGGTGTGACCATTTTTGGTATCAAAGCATAGGTTGAACCTAAAATGAATTTAGGTTTGGTAAAGGGGTGATAAGAGACCAATAGGATTAGGATGTTTTCCTCTTTGAACTGCAATTTTCTAATAGATATGTTCTGTTATGGATATGCAGATAGAAGGAAGAGGATGTGGACATGGTGAGGAACAAGCTGAGAGCCATTACGACCCTGACCCTCGAGAAATGGCTCAAGGTGAAGAGGATAACGAGGCAACAAGGATGTATCATATTTTTCTAGAGACAAAAGAAAAATACAAGATGGATAGGAAGTCTTCATCTTCTAGTAAGGATCTGATGAGATCCTATGAGTTGGTGAAGAAGCTTGGTGGAACTGAATTTTTTGGAACAACAAATCCATCTGTGGAGGAGGTGTGGCTTTGACAATTGGAAAAGGTCTTTCGCCTAATTGAGTTATCAGAAGATCAGAAAATCAATCATGTAGTCTATTTACTCAAGGGAGATGCTGAGCTGTGGTGGCGAGGAGTGGAAGATAAAAGGAGAAATGCATAGATGACCTGGAAGGACTTTATGGATGAGTTTTACCTTAAGTATTTTCCTCCTACCTTCCTAAGTGATAAGATTAAATAGTTGGAGAATATCAGACAAGGAAGTATGACGATTGGTGAATACGAGGCATATTTCACATGGTTGGTAAATTTTTGTCCGCAACTTGTGCCTGATGATGTAGAAAAGTGCAGAAGATTTCAACAAGAATTAAGATCACAGATTAGGCACACTGTGTCAGCCATTGGTTGAAGAGATAGAGAAAACTTTGGGGAATTTTTGGAAGCAGCGAGATGTGTATAAGAGTCAGTTAATGTTGATAAGTAGTCTGAGAGTAACAAAATATTTGGAGACTTCAATAGAGGGGGACAAAATAGTGGTGGATACAGAGGAGGTGGTTTCTTTTCTAAGATAGGACGAGGACTTGGCTATTTTGGGAGACAAGGATCTAGGTTTTCACCAAGTGGAGGAAGGCCCAATTCTGGTAGATGGAGTACACAGTCTACATGGATACCTCCAACTAGGTCTTTAGGATCTTTAATGTCAGTGACAGGACCGTAGAGACATGATGCATCTGTATGTGATAATTGCGGCAAGGCACATTCTGGTCAGTGCTGGGGAACTAACTCTCCAATATGTTTTCATTGTGGATGGATGGGACATATAAAAAGAGACTGCCAAAAACTTCAATATGTTTCAGAATAAGATTCATAATTATAGTTTCAGACTCCATAGAGGCATGTTCCAGTTAGAGGGGAAAGTTCTTCAGTGGATTTAGGTTCTAGAGGGGGAGCACCTAGTACTAGTAGTGGACAACGAGGACAACATGGAAGAGGGAGAGCTATTGGACGCTTCTTCTCAATGACACCATCTGAAGGTGTAGTTTCACCCAGAGTTGTGACAAGTGAGATGCTTCTCTTCAACAACATTTCTGTTACAGTATTAATAGATCATGGTGCAACACATTCTTTCATTCAAAGATCGATAGTTAGTGGACTAAATCTTCTAACCCAGGATTTATCTTATGAGTTGTTACTAAAAGTTCCACTAGGTGAATCCTCAGTTTTGACATAAGTATATCCTGGATGTCTATTAAGTTTTAATGGATATACAATAGCAGTTAATCTCATACCCTTAGATATTAATTCTTTTCAAATAATTTTGGGTATGGACTGCCTCGAAACATATCATGTCCCATTAGATTGTTGGAAGAAAGAAGCTATCTTTCAAAAAGGTGGTTTTTCATGTGTCTTACCAGAGATAGAAAAGTCTTGCCCACATGTATAGTATCAGCTATTGTAGCTGATAAGATGATGAGAAAGGGGTGTGGGGCCTTTTTAGCACATGTGGTGGATGCTAGGGTAGAGAAAAGAGCAGTCAGTCTAGTAGATATTCTAGTAGTATGTGAGTTTTCAGATGTCTTCCCTGATGAGTTACCAGGTTTACCACCTGAAAGAGATATTGACTTTGAGATACAAACTTTACCTGGTAGCCATCTAGTAGCATTACCTACCTATAGAATGGCACCTGGGAGTTAAAGGAATTGAAAACCCAATTACAAGAGTTGTTGAATAAAGGATTTATTCAAACCAGTACATCACCTTGGGGAGATCCGATACTGTTTATGAAAAAGAAGGATGGAACCATGCAGTTATGTATAGACTATAGAAAATTGAATAAGATAAAAATTAAGAATAAATATCCTTTGCCTATGATTGAAGACCTATTTTATGAACTTTGTGAGGCAACGATCTTTTCAAAGATAGATCTCAGGTTAGGTTATCATCAACTAAGAATAAAGGCATCTGATGTACCTAAGTCAGCATTCAGAATGAGCTATGGCTACTATGAGTTTGTAGTTATGTCTTTTGGATTAACAAATGCCCCTACAGCCTTTATGGACATGATGAACATGGTTTTCAGACCATATTTAGATCAGTTCATAGTAGTGTTTACAGACGACATCCTTATATATTCTAAAGATGTGGAACAACATGAGAAACATCTAAGGATAACCCTACAGTTGTTAAGGCAACATCAACTTTATGCTAAGTTTAGAAAATGTGAGTTTTGGTTGGCTAAAGTATCTTTTCTTGGACATGTCATATCAGGAGAAGGAGTTAGTGTTGATCCTAAGAAGATAGAATCTATTCTTTAGTGGGAGCAACCTATGATCCCTATTGAGATCAAAAGTTTCCTAGGTTTAGCAGGATATTAAAGGAGGTTTATAAGAAACTTCAATGCAATAGCAGCGTCTCTTGCACGCTTAACAAGGAAGGATGTACCGTTTGTTTGGTCTGAGTCATGTGAGAAAAGTTTCCAAATTTTAAAGAAGAAGTTAACTACAACACCAGTCTTGATATTACCATAGGCAGATAAGGGCTATGTGGTTTTCTGTGATGCTTCCAGCAGAGGTTTGGGATGTGTTCTTATGCAAGAAGGGAAAGTGGTGGCCTATGCTTCTAGAAAACTTAAGAAAAATGAAGAGAACTATCCCACACATGATCTTGAGTTGGTAGTAGTAGTGCATGCTCTAAAGACATGGCGTCATTATCTATATGGTGAATCGTGTTAGGTCTATACTGATCATAAGAGTCTGAAGTATATTTTCACACAAAGGGATCTCAATCGGAGACAATGTAGATGGCTGGAGCTTATAAAGGATTATGATGTCACTATTGATTATCATCCTAGAAAGGCCAATGTTGTAGAAGATGCTCTAAGTAGAAAGTCCACATCGTCTGTGGAAATGTTTTCAATGGCATGTGTAAAAATAGACATGTTAGTTAAGATTAGAGAGATGAATTTGGATCTAAATGTGTTTGATCAAGGTGGACTGATTGCACAAATGCAGATTAGACCTACATTTTATGATCAGATTCAAGAGCTTCAACATAGTGATAGAGAATTGCAACATATCATTCATGATATGACAAAAGGAAAGAGATTAGAGTTCATATTTTCAAATGATGGGTTGTTGTATCTACATGACAGATTGTGTGTGCCAGATGACACTGAGTTAAAGAAGCAGATACTTGAGGAAGCTCATTCTTCTATGTATGCAATGCATCCAGGTAACACAAACATGTATAGAAACTTGAAGGAGTTGTATTGGTGGTCAGGTATGAAGAAGGTTGTGGCTAAGTGTGATGTATGTCAACAAATCAAGGCTGAACATCAGAAGTCGACAAGTACTCTGCAATCACTTCCTATCCCTGAATGGAAGTGGGAGCATATCACCATGGATTTTGTCGTTGGATTACATAGGATACCACATGGTTTTGACTCAGTATGGGTAATAGTAGATAGTCTAACAAAGTCTTCTCGCTTTCTACCAATTAAGACAACATGGGATACACCAAAGTTAGCCAAGGTCTATATAGATGAGGTAGTCAGATTACATGGAATACTTGTTTCTATAATATCCGATAGAGATCCTAAATTTACATCTAGGCTTTGGAATCAATTGCAACGTTCCTTGGGACAAAGTTGAAATTTAGCACAACCTTTCATCCTCAGACAAATGGAAAGTCAGAAAGGACAATTCCGACCCTGGAGGATATGCTGAGAGCATGTGTTTTGCAGTTCAGCAGTAGTTGGGATGATCATCTCAATCTAATGGAGTTCGCCTATAACAACAGTCACCATTCTAGTTTTGGCATGGCCCTTATGAAGCTTTGTATGGGACAAAAAATAGATCTCCGTTTTGTTGGGATGAAGTTGGAGAAAGGCAAATTTTAGGCCCATAGTTGGTGGAAGAAACTACAGAAAAGATATATGTGATCAAACAACAGTTGAAGGCATCTCAGGATAGACAGAAAAGCTATGCAGACAAAAGGCATAAACCACTTCAATTTGAGGTTGGTTATGAGGTTTATTTGAAAGTTTCATCTTGGAAAGGTGTGCTAAGATTTGTAAAGTGAGGAAAACTAACTCCTAGATACATGGGTCCCTATCCAATCATTCAAAGAATTGGATCAATTGCATACAAATTGGAGTTGCCATTGGAGTTAGCCACTTTACATAATGTGTTTCATGTATTGATGTTGAAGAAGTGTCATCCTGGTACAGAAAATATTATAGACCCAGATCCTATACATTTGAGAGAGGATATCTCCTATATTGAAGAACCAATTCAAATTCTAGACCGTAGAATCTGAAAGCTTACAAGAGAGATATACCTCTAGTAAAGGTTCTTTGGAGGAATCATGGTGTAGAAGAAGCTACCTGGGAAGTGGAGATAGAGATCTTTAACAAGTATCCTTTTCTCTTTTAGAAATTTTGAGATGAAATTTTTATTAGAGGGGGAGAATTGTTACAACTCGTTCCTAGCTTTGCTAGTAATCCTAGAGATTTAAGATAATCTTAATGCTTGTCATGTTTTTGTTAGTAATATTCTATGTTGTGCTTTATATTAACTTTAGTGACCTTAAATACTTGTTTGGGCAACTCAAAATAATGACTTAAGCAAACTATAAAGATCCAAGTTGGGGTTAACATAGCATTGACCCATACATGTGTGCAAGAAGAGAGTTAATGATATTATAGAAAATCATTAATAAATAATTTTTCATTTGATGATATTATCACAATAGTATTGTAGGATTGTAGATAATTCAATTATTAATCCAACAAAAAAGAATGAACCAAATCAGAATTAAAATGAGCGAGTTATGTCATTTTTAGTAAACATATAAAGAACACCGCGACTGACGCTGCGTCGACACCGCGACCGCGCTCTACACCGCGACCGCGATCTACGCCGCCCAGGACAACAAATCGTAGAGCGGTCTTATCTCGAGCTAAGCTTATCTGTTTTCTACAAAATGAAGTGCGTTGGAACCGTGATTCAATCCTCTATCATCCCAGACCATTTTCTCGATGAGAAGGTGAACTGGTAGGTGATGTATAGGGAGATTTTTGGGAAAGAGCGTGAAGAATGATGGAAATCAAAAGGGGTTGTTATAGATTCGACTTGGTAAGTAGGTTTAACCCTTAATTCTTCCTTTTCTTCATTCTCCTTTTCTCACTATCCATAATCCAGCAATTTTAAGGGTTGGCTTGACCCCCAACCTTATCGTCTATCTACAACAGATCCTCTTTAGGGTCGGGAAACACATTAAAAGGTTGTTTTGAACAAAATCTTCAGGTTTAAAGCTTGATCCTGTCTTGTATGAGATAAGATCAGAGATTAATCATTAGCTACGATGATACCTGTTGTATTAACTAAACATCACTAGACATTAGATGCCATGGACACTATAGAATCCTCACAGGATGAGGCCTACATTGCGGGGAGGAAACGGTTTCCTGACTGGAGATAGTCCGGACTGAGGTAAGTCAGAGCACACCAATAGGGTGTGGGGTTGACCAGTAGGGAAAACTCCTTACAGTTCTGTGGTACCCAACACCAACTGAGAATGCCGGTGGTACCTGTGGTACATGTTGTAGTAATCAGTGGTCGGTAGGTCCACTGATGCACTTTAAGCCTGAGGGCTTTGACTCACCGCTTGAGTACCCAGGTTGAGAGGTGGAGTCTGAGATATCTGGCCGCTCTCATTAGCCGCCGAGAGGAAGACGTGTTGATGCCAACTACAGACATGGTATTGAAATTAAAGGCTTAGGAACTCAGGCATGCTTCTAAGTCTTGTATAGTGAGATCATAGCTTGTTGCGATACTTCCACATGTTTTGGTACACCTCATGTGGGTCTAAAGGTATACTAACTGGATTTGAAATAATGTAATTAGTTAGGTTATCCTTTTATTACATTCAATATCTGCACTACTGTCATGTTGAGTGAATTACAGTTTTAAACTGCCATGCTGAATGAATTATAGTTCTAAACTACCATGCTTACATGATTGCATTTAAGTTCTATTACTTGTAAACATCATAAATATCTTTGTTACCTGTTGATTCTCTACTCACTGAGCCAATAGCTCACCAACCTACTGAACAATTTTTCAGGTAAAGGATTAGCTCTTCCTGAGGAGTCAGAAGCCAACTTTAATCAAAATTAGCTCAGAGGTCTTGAAAGAAGAGTAGTTAGAACAGTTAGAGGGTCTCTTATCCTTCCCCTAGATCCTGGGATAGAAAGAGTGAGAAAAGAGAGAAGTTTGAAATGTAATGTACATGATGTATATTAAGTGTGAAACTCTTACTTCTATGTAATAAGATAAGTTCTATTGTATCTTGTTGTTATGTTTGATCAAGACTTATCATTCAGTAAGTGTTATTATAATATATTTAGAAGAAAAAAATATGGCAGATATTTCAGCTAAATTATGCCCTAATCTCATGATTAGTGGTAGTCGTGGGATGCGGGTGTGATAGTTTTTGGTATCAAGGGTGGATTTGGTCGTTCCTTGAATTCTAACTGTCTGGAGAGCTTAATACCATAGTTGTGGTTGTAGATTGGTCATAGTGGGTCTCGAAAACCATGGCCATTTTTCTTGTCATGAACATTGTGGATGGCTCGTTGTATCTCTTTCATTGGTTTTACTTTGTGCTTGGGACCTTTATACCATGGTTGTGGTCATGTACCATGGACCATTGTGAGGTTTCTATTAAACATGTCAGTTCCAAAGTTCTTCTTTATGATATTCATTGCTATGGGTTAATTCTTGACCACATGGGGTTGGTTGAAGGGTGATTTATGGCTCATCCAATGGTGTAGAAATCATAGGATATTTCCCTCTCTCTCTCTCTCCTATCTATCCACTACATGGTATAAGTACCTGAAAAGCATGCAAAGAATAGTCATAAGAGTATTTGATAGTAATACACTTATTGAGGGAAATAATATGAATTGTAACATGCTTAGATATTATTAAAGAGCACCATAGCACAAGATGAAACCCTATAATAGAATGTATCAATCGTGTCCTTTCTTCTTTCATAAAAATTAAATGTATTGTATCCCTACACTAGCGCTATCCATCCCGTCCATCACCTACTTTTATCTACCTCTCCTAATTCATATATATCTAGTTGTCCCTCTCGGATCCCCAAGTCCTCTTACTCCAACAGATCCATCTCCACATCAGCACTGATAGACCTCCATGTACACCATCCAAGACATCATCTTTCCCTAATCCCTAGTAGCGTTCTGATGACCTTGTGTATGTCATCCTCTTCAAGATGATTGCAAACAGTAGATGCAACCCCTTCCATCTATGTTTGGATGAAATGGGATGTCACACGTCAATCTCCAATCCAAGAGGAGGAGTGAGAGTGGATGCATCCCTATCCTCATGGACCTCTTCTATAGGGACATGTCCAAGTGAATATGTGATGTCTAAAAGAAGTGCTCCCTGCACACTCAGGGAATTGCTTGATTTGTGTTGACTCTTGCACTTCACATAGATTTGCATGCCGACATGCTTAAGTGTTGACTAGTGTGATCATCGCCTTTGTGTATTGACATGACTGTAATGTCTTTTCTATATGCCTTGAGGCAGTAGAAGTCGTTACACATTGCCTTGTTGAAGTTTGACCCAATTACAACATCCACCTACACATGTGATTGTGATTGGAGCATCTTCACTCTTGGTGAACACAACAAATTTGAATAAGAAGAAGAAAAAGAAAAAAACATCCATATTTATCCAATAGACTATGTTAATAAAATCTATAATCATATTTTTCTTTATAGATACATCTACTGCTACATTGATTTATGTGTTGATTGCACTTACTCCAATCACACATTCCTTTCTAGTGAAGATGGCATAGTCACGATGTTTTGATTGTCTTCTCTATATTGATGGTAATGTTCTTCATTTAATATGCACTTCAGAAGATCTTCTCCAAAGCTCAATTGTTTCAAGCTCATAGGACATAACTTCAAAGATGGTGCCATGATATCTTTAATTTTTTGGAGAGTCATGTTTAGAGGAGAAAAATTGTATGGGGAGTGATATTTTTATTTTTAATTTTTTTTTTTTTCCATTTAACTAAGCCTTGTTGTCCAAGGGACATTTGCACCATACTCCAATTTGAGGGGGGTGAAATTATTATTATTTATTTTATTAGGTTATATGGGCCTACTTGTCTTTGCCTATTATGTTATATCGGTGAGGAGTGTATCATTTATCAATAAGATATATCTCATTAGCCTTCCATCATATTTTCCACAAACATATATGTCTACCTGTAAGTTTGTATAACTATAGATGAAGTTTTAGTTTCTTCTAAAGCCAAGAAAATAACTAGTGTCACAAATTTCTTTCATTATTTGAAAAAATATGCTTTCAAATTAAACTAATTTTATATTAATATAGAAATGTAAATTAGTTTTCCAAACATTCACAACGGAAAGGTACTTTGAAATTATATGAACATTTGTTATTTTATTGTCAATATTTTCTTCCTTGAATTTAAATATGACTTATAGTTTATTAATAAATTTTCTTAGTTATTTAGTTCATTGACATAGATGATCAAGAAACTTGAGAATTTTTACTAATAAGTGTATTGCATTTTAGAATTTTTGAAAAACATTATGAAATTGTGTAGTTACCCAATAGTTCTTGAACTAGTATTCATATTAGATATGAACTAGCATATATGTGAAAGCAGGGACAACTAGTGAAGGGTGTTTTTCTTATCATGTGTTGAATTTGATTTGTGCACTAGACATGTAAGTCTTGTTCACCAAATAACCTGAAAATGCCTTAAATATTTCCATAGGGAGACAATAGGCATGTAAGTTTCACTGAGAAAATATTTCAAGAAAACTTTACATGGTTGAGTGATATTTAGATGGGGTACCTTTCTTGTGGTGAACGATGGTCATTTAGGAGTTCATCATAGTTGTTTCATTCTATTATCAAATTGTAGTAACAATAGGGCTTGTTTGAATCAAACACCAACATGCACATTCACCTCCATCCATCTCTCATCTATATATTTATTGCTATATCAGATCTTTATTTTTACAACACTCATTATAATAAATTGATCTTATGTCAAAGTTTTGTGTAAGAGGATGAAAAGAGTAATGACGTATCCTTATCCTTATCCTCCTTGTGCAAGTGATGTAAATGTTTCCTAACAAAGGTAAGAAATTTTAGTACAAATGGAATGATAGAATTTCTAAGTAAGTTGAAGTAACAATTCAAAGTTCTTATAGCATATACACCCATACTTGTACATGTAATATGTATTGGCTATATTCTATTAGAATTGTAACAATGATAGTGATGGAGGTGAAGATGGTTGCAGCAATAGTGGTTAAAGAACACAATCATTGCAGCAATCATACACCTCTTTAATAGGCATTAAGTATTATTTCAACATAGGAAGGCTAAAAGGTCATCTTTTCTTTTGACATTTTGAGGAGTAAATTGGACTATTGTATACTAATAAAATCTTCTACAAATTTAGATAAACTCATTCCCATATTTAATATGACTAACAATCACAAGAACTAGTTTTGATCATATATTATATAAATATACATATATACATGATCAAAACCAACATATAGTGGACTTGAAATTGTTGACCCAAGAGAAATTCTACAAACTTGTTTGATGAGTGAAATATCAAATAGAAATTGAGTTTCACTATGCTATTAAGTGCCCAATGTATATTTGATTCATAAGAACAACACAATTGGCCATCATTGAAATGTAGAAGATTTTTTAGTTTTCAATGTGTTGTAAATCAAGTAGAATGTTCATTTTTTCCCTTTAATTTGACTAAGTGTCATTGAGAAAATCACATATATACCCTTATTTATATAATGTGATCTTACCTATTTGTTTTTCATTGTGAATCATTCATATCAAGTAGTCTGATATTTCGAGTTATAGGAAAAAGATCATATGATAACTAATCTAATGGGCTTGTAGAAATGGTTCTCCCCTCCTCTTACCATGACGAGCCATAAGGGTCTTAACTTCTATTACAATTATAATTAAGGGAGGTGTTTGGAATCAATTTTAGGTTTTTTATTTTGTATTATTATTCCTTTACTTTAATCAAATGATTTCTCAAATCTTGGTGGTTACAAAGCCAAGTAGGGGTGTCTTAGACTTTGAAAATTATGGGTGCATTGTTGTTTGTTTCCCTCTTCCTTGCCCTTCTTACTTTATCAAGAAATTTGGAACTAACACATTTCCTATTGTATGTTTTTATAATTGCCTAAAGAAGTCTATTAACCTCCCTCTAGACTATTCTTTTAAGAATATGTGTTCATGTATATATAGAACCATAACACAATGGTGGTGGAAATAGTATTCAAGTATATCATGCACTCATATTCAAGTCACATGTGAACCATTCAACCAAAACAAGAACTATGATTCAACTGTAGTTTAATCCAATAACCAACCTATATTCGACCACAACATGAACACGAATTCACCAACATGTATCATGACTCAACCACTATGAACTAGTATTCAACCATTACATGAGTCAAAATTTAGACAACAGTTTACCAAGATTGAAATAACATGAAATTAATTAAACTAAACAATATTGGGATTCAACCTATATGACTTGAACCAAAATATATATACTTATTTCCCAATATTCATATTTTATTTCAAACATTAATAATATATAGTGTAGTAAAACATGCACTTCAAACCAATATTGAACTAAATTTATTTGTTTTTACATGTAGAGAAATGATGAGTTACAAATTCTAGCAATGGATGAAAGGGTTGTTGACTAGACAAATGAGATTATACATTCTTTTTAAGTGTTGAGATAATTACATTGAGATCCCAAAGTTAAATCATATTAGTAGTGACTATATAAGTAATGTTAAGAATAGTGGTTAAATGTATGGTTTTATTAGCATCTCTATCTAATTTATAGGTTACATATTATGATGACCTGATAACAAATCAAGCCATCACTAGTAATAATCGTGGAATAACCATAAACAGGGGAATTTAACAAAATCACTAAAAATTAAAACCATTTTGCAAAGAGATCCTCTTCTAGGAAACTCTTAAAGAAAGAACCAAAAATTTATATACCTCATGGTTCATATTGTACATATATTGTATCGTCTCTTCTTAAGGATAACAATGCCAATTTCTGTACTCAAACATATACATCAGCAACATCAAACCTCGATGCATTCAAGCCAAAATCTTAAGTCATTCATGAAAACCACTAAGTACTGTCTCCCATGGACCTGAGAGTACAAATATGACACATAGGACTTCTATCTACAAGACATGACAGACAATCACTCAACCTGAGCTATTATTGTTGTCCCTGCTGATATGGTCCTTCCTCGATAGTTCAATTTCTACTTCCTCATCCGCGTCCACCTAAAAATTATGGATCCCACGGGGTGAGACTATTGTCCCAGCAACAGATACAACTCTCTGCCAACAATATTATTATCACAGGAAATAGTATAAAATTGAGCAGAGGATGCTTTATGCAAGTAAGCATGTTTATTTGCAATGTAAAGCAATAACATTGATAAGATAGGTCAACTCTTCATAGTAGGTTTATACTTCATCTATTTGCTTTATAAGGAATATGAAGAACATGTATAACATCTATCAACTAAGATGTATAAAAAAATAATGAATCATCAACCAATGTTTGTTGTATTCAATCCTTAAGAAAATATGCTACGCGGCTAATTACATGTTCACATTCACACATGCCCAAAGGAATTGAGGTATACCACTCATGCTCCAACCGACCACAGCTACATTAAGCATCGGTACCATACAAGGTCAATGGCAAAGCCAGATGTCAAGAACTCACTTGTCTCGGTCAGTATGAGATAACTGGCAGGACATCTTGTGTCTACTATAATTAGCTTACCACGGTATACAAGTATCTTCACTATAGAGTTACAACCGCAACATGTACTCTCTTCGGGAGAAGACAACTGAGATTTCCTAGATTAATTTCATCAGGAAGACCACTGAGCGATCCTAGTTTAGTTTGGGAGTCCACTGAGCAACCCCAGTTTAGTTGGGGAGTCTACTGAGCAACCTCGATATAATTGAAATTACATATTCAATAATATGTATACAGAGTTAAACTCATTTCACCATTCAGTAAATCCTAACACTGAATGGATCTATGGTATGGGCAACTACATGATAAAATTTCATTTGATTAATTAAGTATATTACATTACCTTTTAGCACCAATCAAGTTACAACAAAAAATTATATCAGATGCTACAAAGAAAGGTGTAATATGTTTATCATGATACTTTGGAACACATATAACACGTAGGATCTCAATCTCTTATCATCATCATGCTTGCTAGATCTGGGTTTTCAAACCCTTAGTTCATCACTAAGTGATGTTACCACTTATCAGGTAACCATTACTTCTAGGTCATCATACCAAGGTATACATTATACTTGTTGCACAAATAATTCACATTGTTCACAAAGACCATTAAATCTATATCATATAATAATCATAGCTCCTACTTAGCTATGCTCATCACCTCATTCTACCTCCATGGTTAGTATTTCATGTTATCAACAATATCAAATACATGTCATAACCATGCAATGCAAAAGAGATACATTCTTCCCATTATTTAAGGTTAGAGTTTCCCTTCATCAACCGATTAGGGTTTCAAATCATCTCATCACCCATTTAGGGTTAAGATTTACCTTTATTTACCCATTAGGGTTTCAAGATCTCATCATAAAAGAAAATTAAGCCCTAATTCATACTTCATTCATAATAGGAGTATCAACATATACTTATTACATGGTTAACATTAAAATCTTAGTTTCTCTCTCATCCTTACTTAGGATGTTGATTACACCATTGTATTATTAAATTGCATTAATTCATTACATCTTAATGTTGCATTTGACACAACACAACATGTATCCCTCAATCAAGTTCATTTGATTGAGGTAGTCCAACTATATCAGGTATCAAGGTGTGTGTATACTACCATATTGTACTTAAGATGCAATCATATCGTGCATCTATACCGGGTATATGGTTTAACCTCATCATCATATCATGTTTAGAGAGTATGCCCTATTACCATAACGTGTACCCATATCAGTTTGTCTAACATTTAGGTTTTATCATCTCAATGTTAAAGATACTTAGTTTCATATCATGTATGAGATGAAAGCTTGACCTCATATCGGGTATAAGGGTATAGTTGATACCATATCATGTCCAAGGTGTGATCCATGTCGGGAATAGGGTATATGCTTCATCATGGTATTGTTTTAGTAGTATATACACAATACCATATCGAGTTACCATATTGTATTGGTATATCGGGTTACCATATTGGTTAACATAATAGGTTAGCATATTAGATAGACCGTTATGCATGTATAATTTCATACCCTCAAAGGATTAGTTCCACTATATATTTGAATAACAAGCTAGATATCTAGTTGAACTCTTACACAAAATGATAGGGGTGTGTCAGGTTTCATTCCATCATCTAGGGTTTCAACACTATATCGGTTAGAGTGTACAATTGACACCATATCATGCATGATATATGGACTTTACCTCATATCGTGCACATGTACATGTAGATGCCACTCATATAATTTATGAGGTATTACTCATACCATTCATGAGGTATCACTCATACCTATATCGAGTTACCCATCATCTTGGGTTTCATATCGGGTTTAAGGTACTTCAACCCTATATCGGGTCATATCATGATGTTGCCACCATCATCAACCTCTAGACTATTTGTTCTTACTATTCTTAGTTTATGGACAACCGTCCTAACAACTATTGGAACTCATAGGAACATCAATTAATCAAAGGAATTTGAAATTGAAAGTAGATCAACAAGTTCAACAATATTGAAGGTGAATAATAACATAGTTGGGTTCAAGTTTTATAACCCGCCTCAAGAACAACTTCCAAGCTCCAAGCTCCAAATATTCACATTCCCAAGGTTGAAGATGAGCTTATACAAGATCTAAGACTTGAGCTCCTCAGCACTATGCACAATATCTTCACCACTTGTGGCCGATATCCCTCACTTGTGCTCGATATCACCTTGCTAGGTTGATATCACCTTGCTAAATCGGTATCCCTTCTTTATGGCCAATACCAAAGATCTAAGCTCGACACTCTTTCACTTATGCACGATACTAAGATGGTATACATGATATCTAAGGGAAAGATGGTAGTAAGATTTGAAAACTTTACTAATAGGTGAAGGGAATGGTATTTATAGTTGTGGTTTATGAAAAAGAGTGTAAGAGGTGTCATCTTCTTAAGCTACTATGTGCCACGTGTAAATGCATGGTTTCCATGTGTACATGCATGCATTCTTATTTATCTTGACATGCAAAATAAAATCTTGAGGATAATGCAAGGGATAAGGGTAGGCCCCTTTTGGTTATCTTCTAGGGCAAGCTACTTCCACTCTCATTATTATTATATTCAATTTAATACAACCTTTCCAAAGGAAAGTTGCAAACCGATATCTATTGCTTTATTGAGATGCTCAGCCCATCATGGCTTTTTGCCAAGAGTCAAAAAACTGATAGGAGACTCCCTCTATGGCTCTTTGGCCAATAGGCACTTCCCATATCAAGTTTACAACTCGATATAACTCAAGCAAAGATTTCATCTATACGTCTTCCTTGGTCTTTTCATCACCAAGAATGCTACCACTCCAAGGTGATTCAAACATAGTGTCTCCTCCTTTATCTCTCCTCAATATGATGTTAGGAAGGAGTAGGGACACTATAGAAGTGGTAATTTGCACATCAACTCTACATTTTAAATAAATTACAACTTGTACCAAAATTGGTGCTCAAAGCACTAACATTATTCAAACAAGTTCTAACTTGGAATTTAGGATTTCCACTAGCCACCACTTAGCATCATTCTCTTTCTTATGATGTAAAAGCACTTTAAGGTATATTCAACATGTGATATTTTTCAATATAACCCCTTATCTCGGGTAATTTTCACTTTTCATCCAAACTATCATATAATGTACAAATAGTTTGCAAATAAGCTCAAACTTGAAAATTAAATTCACAAAGAATTTTAATTACTTTTCAACAGATTAAGCCGAGTTTTGTAGATGACTTACTTAAGAAAAACTTCTAGGTTTAGGCCATAACCTAGGCCAGGGATGTTACACATATGATCCCCATGTGATAGTATTAACATTAGTCTAAAACAAAATTAAATTTCCCACTATGAGGTACTCATGTATCAACTCCTTCCCCTTCTAGTGTGTGTTTGAGTCGCCCTATAGGCCACTAGAAGAAGTCATTATAGATAGATTAAAGAGGTATGCATCCATAGTTAGGAAAATCAAGTAAGAGGGTGGACATCGAATGAATTGGTTGTTCCTAAACAACATGATAGTTCAAAGTAAGGGATCATTGACATTCAATTGATGTGTTATTAGTCAAGAAATTTCTCAAAGGACATTTTTGATCAATGATCATCAGATAAAATTTATCTCATATTTGTATTTAGATGGTGGTGAAGTTAGTTGCATTACCTATAAAAACACACTTTGAACATGTCTTTGACCATGCTCGAGTAGGGCACGTTGGTATTTAATGAATATCTGTTATAACTTTTTGTTAGAGAGGTATACATAAATATATTGAACTTTTTAAATGTAGAATGATTCAATTGTAAATTTTATCATACACACTTTATTTTGTTGAGTTAAATGCAAACTTGCAACAATGTTAAATGTATTAATTTGTAGATTCCACTCATTTTGTACTAATATTTGTGTACCCAATGCACCATGGTTTAAAACCATTATGTGTCGGGACTTATATTATTGATGCAATGACATTTCTACATGTGTGGATGAAGTATGTGCCAAGATTTATGTTTATGAGGTTCCAAGATTTTGAAGCATTGTACATCAAGATTCAAATGATCTAGGATAATAATTGATCATTGCCTTAGGATTTGATTACATTGTACATGCATGATGTAAGAAAACTCAGATCACTAGTGTAACAATTATTTTGTTAGTCAATGATGGGGATGTTTTGTTGTTCTTGGTTGTGGAAGACTTTGGGTCCAGTCTCCTGGAGTTAGTTGTTAGATAGAGATAGTTTTTAAGGTAAAATATCTAAAGGGAATAGCCACACAATATCTACATAGAAGGGAGTCTCAAAAAAAGGTCAAGGAGGTGGAAGTACAACTCTAAGAAGATAAAAATGGATAGATGTGATACTCTTCAACCCACATTCAAACTCGTTGTTCCTGGATAAGAATATTCTAATTGGAATCAAACATGGGTTGTACCTGCAAGGAAGAGACTTATTATACCTTTCACAAATCAAGTAGGACTTATATATCAATAAAAACTTTCCTCCATCTCAGAACCATGGTAGAGCATGTAAGAACACAAAAGGAAACTAACCAAAAGGGAAAGGGAAGACCCCATTGTGAGAATGGATTTTAGGAACCTTAGATCAAAGCAAAGTGAGTGTAAACGGAAAGGTGTGGTGCGACGGGATTAAACCCAACCATACCCATTTAAGTTGGTTGGTACATTATGGATATATATACCCTTTCTACAACATAGTATACATGGGGTTTTTACGTGGGTATGTAGGTATTTGTCCATCTATATGGTAGAGATAATACTTATACAAGATTGGAATTTTGACTAGAGTTTGTCTCTTGACATACCAAGAAAATATCAACACACCACATTTATAATTGTGTTTAGGTAATTCCACATATGATATGTTACTATAGAAACATAAATAACAAGATGTACTATTTACTGATTAGAAGTTCATTGATTGATGTAAAACCAATAGTAATATTTAGTTGATTGAATGAAATAATCTATTCATTCAAAAATAAAAATGTGTAGACAAACATGTATATGTATATGTATATGTATATGTATATGTATATGTATATGTATATGTATATGTATATGTATATGTATATGTATATGTATATGTATATGTATATGTATATGTATATGTATATGTATATGTATATGTATATGTATATGTATATATATATATATATATATATATATATATATATATATATATATATATATATGATATGTATAAATGTGTACTTGAATATTTTTAGTATATGTGTACATATATGTTTATGGATACTTATATACACAAGTATATCAATATGCATATTCATGTGTAAACAATTTGTGGATAAATATGTATTCATGAATATAAATTTTGAATTTGTATTATGAGTGTGTATATTTACAAATATGTGCATATATGTAGACATGTACATTGTTTATGTAAGATCATACTATTCAATCATGTGTTTCATTTATGAATATATACTTGTATGTCTATGTGCATACATGTGTCTATTTTTGCATGCTTTTTTAAGTTTCCATGAATATGAATATGATTGTATTGAGGTATATATACATGTATATGTGTGTGTTTGTATCCATGTACGTGGTGTTCATATAGTGTGTATATATTTCAACATGCATATGTTATCCATGTATGTACTTGTACATCTAGATATTTATATTTTTGTACATATTGTTGGATTTCAATGGGAAAGTGTTTATGTGGGTGTTGATGTATGTATACCCAATAGTATAGACATTGTCTAGCACTTGTGGCTGTAAGTTTAATGGGTATGGTTATGGTGGACATGGGTTAGCGGGCATCGTAGGTATAACATACCATATACAATCTTGAGACCATTTCTACATAGGAAAGATAATGAAACCTACAAACACACCCTTAAAAGAGTACTTTACATCCAAAAAATAGTTGATGAGTAGGAGGAAGAAGGCTTCCTAAACAGATGAGGCACAACCTGAAATAATCAAATAAAATGAATCAAATAGAAAAACAAAGAGGATGTGTCCTCCACTCCAACAAGTAGCCGCCTCCCAGATCTGTCATAGCTTGAGCTAGTGGAAACTAGCATCACCATACTAGGAAATCGAGGAAGCAATACTGACCAGGAGAATCAATGCCATGTTTGCCACCCTTCCCAAAAAATACACTAGACATCAAAGGAAATCAACAAAGGCACAGGCCATCTGGCCTAGACTATCAAATTCCAAGTATTGCTTTTCTATACTCTAGACTCATTTGCATTACTTTCATGGTTTATCAAAATCATTAGGTAATTATTTGGAAGTACTTATATAAGAAAAATCACAACTTACAATTTTGTGCACATGTCTGTTAAGTGATGAGAAAATGATATGATCAAATTTTGGTCAAGTCAAAATTTGAACTTTTTCAAACTTCAAAAATAACATACCTTAGTGTCTGCGTTTGAATGATTGGATCGACCATTGCAAAGAGATTGATCTATGATCTTCGAGGGAGCCTTGGATGGGATGCTTCATTCCTAAACCTCATGGTGATTTGGTTGCATTGGGGCATTGACTGATAAATGTGTGCCGATAAAGATTGATTTGTGCTCAAGGACAGGCCATGGGGGCATTTCGGGCCGGAGGTAGACAAAAGCAACTTGTTTAGGCCTTTTCTAACCTGATGTGTGTTTTGGGTTAACTTATGTATTTTGGAGGTAGAAGTGGGTGCTTCAGGATGTGATTTTAGTGCTTTGACTATTGAGGGAGATCAAAGTGATATATTTATAGGTGGAAATGTGATTTTCTCTCACCTTATCCTAAATTTACACAATCACTTTAGCCCAATGGCTCATTTACACCATTTTGGAGTTGTAGAATGTTGTTGGAATTGTAGGATAGTGAACTTATAGGAGGAGGTCGTTCTTGTGGATGATCTATTTTGCTTTTGGGGGTTCTAAGCCTAGAATCATATCTATAAGCTAGTTTAACATGAATTCATACAATTTGTCCATATCTTGAAAAACCACTAGAGGGGGGTGAATAGGGTTTTATGATAATTTTAATATAATTTAACTCAAACAACCACAATTGAAATAATAAGAAGGAGACAAGGTGTTTAGAGTTGTTCCAACCTTAGCAAATACTAAGGCAGTCAATCCACTACCCGGTTGCTTACCGAACCGAGATTTTGAAAGTATTAAATTTTATTACCTCTCATGGAATTTACATAAAATTACAATACTTTCTACACCCTTTGTACAACCTTCAACTTGAAGTAGTTGCACCAACTTTGAAGTAGCCTTCTTGAAGTAACTTCAAGATCCCCCTTGAAGTAGCCTTCCTCTTGAAGTAGCTTCCCGTTGCAACATCCTTCTAGAAGTAGTCCAAAGCCTCCTTATTTACCAAGAAGATTAACCCTCTCCAATCCGCAGCCTTCAACCCTAGGAGTAGCAAGGAGAGTACAAGCAATAAGAGTGAACAAGAAAGGAAAAGGAAATTACAATTACCACTTTGAAGCACAAGGCTTGATTTGCCTATATCAAGTGTATAGATCTCCTAACCAATGAGTATTGAAGTGTAGGTTTAGTGGATAGGAGATGCTAGCCTATAGGACACGAATTTAGAGCAAGGGAAGTGAGTAGCCAATGCTAGTGTTGCTCAATTGCTCAAAACAGATTGCCAATTGCAAGTGTAAGCTCAAGTATAACACAAGTGTATATTGGTGAGTTTAGGTGTCCTAAGGCATGTCCTGTTTATAAGAATGACCTACAAGTGCTTAAGGACGTTCTAGACACTTTCTAGGGGGTTCTAAGTGCTTAACTAGCCGTTAGGTACACTTTAGTTTCTTTAGCAACGACTAGTTAATTAATTCTGAAAAGTGCAGACAGAGACATTCTCGGTCAAGAAATTGTCGACTGAGATCCCAGTCGGTCGAAGTTTTGTCGACCGAGGGACTGTCTGGAGTCAAGTGTATATAACATTATGATCTAACTCCCAACTACTTTGTATGTTGTGTCTAATGACTACTTGGGTCTTTCTCGGTTGAAAAGTTTGTCGACCGAGAGTGTCTCAGTCGAGGATTTTGTCGACCAAGATTGACCCTATTTCAATGTTTTAAATGAAATGCTAAGTGTATGTATGAGTGTGCATATGTGACACTATTGAAGGGGATGACCTATCTAAGTGTAGTGATTGGGTAGGGAAGATCTAACGCTTGATTTACATGATGTCTAAGTACTTGTACATTATATGTTTGTACAAGTTTTATAATTGATTACATTCATGAAATTAAAGCAATTTATCATATAGATTTTCCAAATCTTTGTCATCCACCTTATTCCTGCAACACTCAAGTAGTATGTTAGATTGACAAGAATGAAATATTTGTCATTATCCAAACAAAGAGTTTCAATTATGTCCATTTAGCCATCAATCTCCCCCTTTTTGAAGATGACAAACATTTCCAAAATATAAATCAACTAGTCTTTAAAATGAGTTGAGTTTCATACCTGAGATTTACTTTTTGAATTTGTTCTCTTGTTTATGGAGTGTGTGCTTATTATTCCCAAAGAAGTATGGAACATAAAATCCAATCCTTTAGGGAATATAACAGCTTTTAATGTAAAGCCAAGAGATTATGAAACAAATTGATTGAGTTTGTCAAAGCTACCATTTTAAGATTTACATTTATTTCTCCCCCTTTGTCATTTCAAAAAGATATCCGTTAAAAATAGAAAAGCTCCCCCTTAATACGATATCTCCTATAAAAGGATAGCCATCAAATCCTTCGAAAACGATGTCTATTTAAAAACCAAAAATGATACGATTAAAACTATTTTTAAGAGGCACAAATATCAAAGAAAACATCTTCTAAGGGAGTGATGAGTAGTCACTTCCTTATTTTGTTAAATTGGTCTAGTGGAAGCAGTTTTCTAAAAATATCAGCCAATTGATCTTCTGTATCAACATGATGAAGGGATACATGATTCTTAGAGATATGATCTCGCAAAAAGTGATGACGGATTTCAATATGTTTAGCTCGGATGTGTAAAATTGGATTGTGTGCTAAGTTTATAGCGCTTGTGTTGTCACAAAAGATAGGCGTGGATGAAAAGTAAAACCATAATCGTTTAACACTTGTTGCATATAGAGTACTTGAGCACAGCAAGATCCGACTGCCATATATTCAGCTTCAGTTGTAGAGAGGGCAATTGTATTTTGTTTCTTGCTAAACCAAGATACTAAGGCTCTTCCTAACAAGAAACAACTACCACTAGTACTCTTGCGATCAAGTCGACAACCAGCATAGTCGGCATCAGTATAAGCTTTAAAATCCAAGTATTGTCCTTTAGGATACCATAAACCATAACATGTGGTGTCGGCTAAGTATCGAAAAATCCTTTTGACGGCTTGAAAGTGAGAATGCATAGGATGTGATTGAAATCGAGCATAAAGACCAACTGAAAACATGATGTCCGGTCTAGAAGTGGTTAAGTAAAGTAAACTACCAATCATGGCCCTATATAAGGAATCATCAATAGGTTCCCCATTTTCATCCTTATCAATTTTAGTAGAGGTAGCCATTGGAGTGGTAGCATGTTTACACTGGTCCATCCCAAAATGTTTTAATAGTTCATTGGTGCACTTTTCTTGGCTTATAAAAATCCTGGCAGGCGTTTGTTTAATTTGAAAACCAAGAAAGAAAGTTAGTTCACCCATGAGGCTCATTTCAAATTCTTGTTGCATAATATCACTGAATTGTTTGCATAATGATTCATTCGAAGCACCAAAGATAATGTCATCAACATATATTTGAATAACTAGAAAATCAGATGTATATGTTTTGAAGAATAATGTAGAATCTGAATTTCTAATAGAGAAATCATTATCAAATAAATAGTTCTTGAGTCTTTCATACCAATTTCTAGGTGCTTGTTTCAAACTATAAAGTGCCTTCTTAAGTTTGTATACATAGTCACCTTTTTCCGGTATTTCAAAACCTGGTGGTTGGGCAACATATACTTCTTCTTGGATTATCCCATTGAGAAATGCACTTTTTACATCCATTTGAAAAAGTTTGATGTTTTTGTGTGCAACTATAGCTAGTAACATTCTAATTGCTTCAAGTCTTTCTATTGGTGCATATGTTTCATCAAAGTCTATCCCTTCTTGTTGATTATATCCTTGTGCTACTAGCCTAGCTTTATTTCTTACCACTTCTCCTTCTTCATTTAATTTATTTCTAAAAACCCATTTAGTTCCAATAATGATTTTATCTTGTGGTTTAGGAACTAAGTCCCATACGTCATTTTTAGTGAATTGATTTAATTCTTCTTGAATTACCATTATCCAAAAGTCATGTTTGAGAGCTTCAGTTACCTTTTTAGGTTCAATTATAGAGACAAATGCCATATTTGCAACATCTTTAAAAGAAGAACGAGTTTTGACTTTATCAGTTGGATTTCCAATGATTAATTCTTGAGGATGATCCTTAATGAGTCTAGGAACAGGGTGTGTTTCAACTTGGTGATCACTAGTAGTGTTTTTGTCATTATCATTAGGTATTGATAAATTTTGTAATTGATGTGTAAGATCAATTACTTCAAGGTTTTCAGATTGTGGCTTTTCATGAAAAGAGATGTGAATTGATTCCTCAACTTTTCTAGAAATAGTGTTGTAAACTCTAAATGCTTTGCTAGAAGTAGAATATCCCAAGAAAAATGCTTTGTATGATTTAGATTCAAACTTGTCTCTATCCTCTTTTGTGTTTATAATGTAGCATGTTGATCCGAAAGTATGAAAATAGTCAACCCTAGGTTTCTTATTATATATGATTTCATATGGTGTTTTCTTCAAACAGGAATGAACAATTACTCTATTTAGCACATAGCAAGCTGTGTTTACCGCTTCAGCCCAAAATGTTTTAGGTGTATTATGTTCGAGCATCATAGTCCTATCCATTTCTTGTAGTGATCAATTTTTCCTTTCAACTATACCATTTTGTTGTGGAGTGCGTGGAGCAAAAAAATTGTGAGTGTAGCCTTGAGATGTGCAAAATTCTTCAAATAAATGGTTCTCAAATTATCCACCATGATCACTCCTAATTGTACATATTTTGTTTTGTAATAGATTTTCAATCTTGGAACAGAATTTAATAAAAACTTAAATAGTGTCATCTTTGTTTGCAAGAAAGTGTACCCATGTATATCTACTATAATCATCAACAATAACAAAACAATATCTTTTCCCACCAATAGATTTTGTCCGCATAGGTCCAAATAGATCCATATGAATGAGTTCTAAGGATCTATAGGTGCTAAGTACATTTTTAGATTTAAAAGAGGTTTTTGTTTGTTTACCCAAAGTACATGGTTCACAATTTTCAGCTTGATCAAAAGATAAATTAGGCAAACCACGAACAAGATCATATTTAACTAGCTTTTTGATAAAATGTGAACTAGCATGACCCAATTTTCTATGCCATAGTTGTAAAGAGTTTTCATTTGCAAGTAAGCATTTTCCAACTACATATTTCATAGAGTTAGGTCTAAGAATATAAAGATTTCCAACTCTTTTTCCTTCATAAACAACATTTGTAGTATTTTCTATTAGTAACTTGCAAAAGTTTTTGTTGAATAAAACATCATATCCACTATCACATAATTGACTAAAACTTATTAAATTATGGTGCAAGCCATCAACAAGTAAAACATTCTTTATTTCAAGATTTGTACCAATATTACCTATTCCAACAATTTTACCTTTACCATTGTCTCCAAAAGTGACTGTTCCACTTTTCTTTTCCTCAAAAGTTTGAAATGCATCCTTGTTTCTGGTCATGTGTTTGGAACATCCACTATCAACCACCCAATCCTGCATTAAAATGTAGGTTTTGGTACCCATGTGATGGTCCGTTATGGTTAGGTACATATAATTTCAAATGGAACATGTTTTAACAAAGAAAGCTGATCAGAACTTCATTCGGTCGACAAAAGTTCGACCGATATGTGTCTCGGTCGACCAATTTGTCGATCGAGGAAGTTGTTGTATTATAGATTAGAACTGAATAGGAGCAGGAGTCTGTTCGGTCGACCATTTTTCGATCGATTTTTGCTCCGATCGAACATTTCTCGACCGGAATAGTTTCTGTTTCACAAAGATTTCTGCTGTATATTTTGGTATGTCATAGGCATTTGCTCAGTCGAAGTTTTCTAGACCGAGAGTATCTCAGTCGAAGTTTTCTCGACCGAAAATGTTTCTATTTGTTTCAGTAATCTGTTTATATCAGTTCTGAATTTAAAACAATGCAAGAAGCTATTTGTTTAGTTGAGATAAGACATTTTGATTTTCAAGAGTAAGCATTAGATCATATCTCAACTAAATTTCATTCAAGTTTTCTAAGTTTGAGGTTTAGGGACCCAAACTAACTCACAATCCTTCTTCTTATAAGGGCATGAAAAAGAATAATGTCCAAGACATAGACAAAAATGACAGGAAATAGAGTCAATTTCATTTCTTTTTCTAGGATTTTGAATTGTAGTTTTAGGTACAAACATGGTCTTAGTCTTGGATGCTTGAGCTCTTTTACTTTTTGGAACATATCCCAAGCCTCTTCTTCCATTGTAGCTAGAGGAATTTTTTAGAATATTATCAAGAATGTCATTTCCCTTTAAAGCATTTATTTCTCTTTGTAGCTTAGCAATCTCATCCATATTCTTATTTATATCTATTCTTGCTTTATCTAAATCAGATAATAGAGAGTTTCTTTCCGTAAAAACATTATCATAATCTAGATGATTACATAGAATAGGTTGAGTCTGAAAATTATTTAGTTTAGAAAGCAAATCAACCTTTTCTTGAGAAAGAAGATCATGGTTCGTTTCTAAAGTAAGTAAATTTCTATTACAATCATTTAAGGATGTTTGTAAAGACAAATTTTCAAGAGAAATATTGTTCTTTTTAGAATAAAGATCATTTAATCTAGCATATAATTCCTCATTTGTTTTGGTGATCTTCTTTAGTTTCTTTTTGTAGTCAACATATTTGTCATGAGTTTCTTGTAGACTAGCAATTAAATCTTCTTTAGGCAAGTCAAGAAGGCTTACCTCTTGGGAGTCGTCATCATCTTCTTTTGCCATGAGACATTCCACCTTCTCTTCTCCACTTTCACTATCGCTTGACTCATCCCATGCATCTTTATAAGCTTTTTCTCCCTTCTTTTTGTGTGAGCTTTTCTTTCCTTTCTTTACTTTAGGACATTCATTTTTGAGATGTCCTTTCTTTCCACATTCGAAGCACCTAGGAGGGGAAGAAGAAGAACTGGCAATTTTTTTTAGATCTAAATCTTCTATATTTCTTACCATTAACAATTAGGGCTTATTCTCCTTCTTCTTCACTTGTTTCATCACTTTCTTGGGTGATGATCTTTGAATCTTTTAGAGACACATCCTTCTTTCTTCCTTGTTGTAGTTCACGCTCTCATCGTTCCTCTTCCTCCAAGGTTGCCTCATGTGCTTCTAGGTTGCCAATGAGTTTCTCCATCCTTAGTTGGGTGAGGTCATTTGCTTCTTCAATGGCAGTTACTTTGGGCTTGTACTTAGGAGGAAGTGATCTAAGAATCTTTGACACCTGGTCCTCCTCACTAATCACTTTGCCTAAAGCATTCAGACCATTCACAATAGAAGAAAATTTTGCATACATTTCACTAATAGATTCATTTTGATCCATACAGAATTGTTCAAATTTCTGTTTAAGCATTCTAATTTTAGAATTCTTTACTTGAACATTTCCTTCATATGTTATAGAAATTCTATGCCATATTTCATAAGTCGTTTCACAATTTGATATTCTATTAAACTCACCAACTGAAATTGAGCAATAAAGTATACTTACAACTTTTGCATTCATTTGGGCAGAGTTTACCGTATTGACATCCCAATTTGCATACTCCGTAAGAGGAAGTTCATACAGAGTAGATACCATTCTCCATAAGTCCCAACTAATTCCTTGGAAGTAAAATTGCATCCTCCTCTTCCAGTAAGTGTAGTTTGTTCCATCAAAAGCTGGAGGTCTAGCCACGAGTGTTCCTTCCAAGTTGAGGTTGTTGAACAACCCGTCACCCATTCTTCAAGACTTTGTTAGAGTTCCTTGAAGCCCTACTCTGATACCAATTGAAAAACCACTAGAGGGGGGTGAATAGGGTTTTATGATAATTTTAATACAATTTAACTCAAACAACCACAATTGAAATAATAAGAAGGAGACAAGGTGTTTAGAGTGGTTCCAACCTTAGCAAATACTAAGGCAGTCAATCCACTACCCGGTTGCTTACCCAACCGGGATTTTGAAAGTATTAAATTTTATTACCTCTCAAGGAATTTACATAAAATTACAATACTTTCTACACCCTTTGGACAGCCTTCACCTTGAAGTAGTTGCACCAACTTTGAGGCAACCTTCTTGAAGTAACTTCAAGCTCCCCCTTGAAGTAGCCTTCCTCTTGAAGTAGCTTCCCGTTACAACAGCCTTCTAGAAGTAGTCCAAAGCCTCCTTCTTCACCAAGAAGATTAACCCTCTCCAATCCGTAGCCTCCAACCCTAGGAGTAGCAAGGAGAGTACAAGCAATAAGAGTGAACAAGAAAGGAAAAGGAAATTACAATTACCACTTTGAAGCACAAGGCTTGATTTGCCTATATCAAGTGTATAGATCTCCTAACCAATGAGTATTGAAGTGTAGGTTTAGTGGATAGGAGATGCTAGCCTATAGGACACGAATTTAGAGCAAGGGAAGTGAGTATCCAATGCTAGTGTTGCTCAATTGCTCAAAATAGATTGCCAATTGCAAGTGTAAGCTCAAGTATAGCACAAGTGTATATTGGTGAGTTTAGGTGTCCTAAGGCATGTCCTATTTATAGGAATGACCTACAAGTGCTTAAGGATGTTCTAGACACTTTCTAGGGGGTTCTAAGTGCTTAACTAGCCGTTAGGTATACTTTAGTTGCTTTAGCAACAACTAGTTAATTAATTCTGAAAAGTGCAGACAGAGACATTCTCGGTCGAGAAATTGTCGACCGAGATCCCAGTCGGTCAAAGTTTTGTCGACCGAGGGACTGTCTGGAGTCAAGTGTATATAACATTCTGATCTAACTCCCAACTACTTTGTCTGCTGTGTCTAACGGCTACTTGGGTCTTTCTCGGTCAAAAAGTTTGTCGACCGAGAGTGTCTCGATCGAGGATTTTGTCGACCGAGAGTGACCCTGTTTCAATGTTTTAAATGAAATGCTAAGTGTATGTATGAGTGTGCATATGTGACACTATTGAAGGGGATGACCTATCTAAGTGTAGTGATTGGCTAGGGAAGATCTAACGCTTGATTTACATGATGTCTAAGTACTTGTGCATTATATGTTTGTACAAGTTTTACAATTGATTACATTCATGAAATTAAAGCAATTTATCATATAGATTTTCCAAATCTTTGTCATCCACCTTATTCCTGCAACACTCAAGTAGTATGTTAGATCGAAAAGAATGAAATGTTTGTCATTATCAAAACAAAGAGTTTCAATGATGTCCATTTAGCCAACATATCTTTCTTCCCTTTGTTATTTTTTCCTCTCCCTTGTATCCTATTGGATGTACTTCTTCAAGTTTTGAGGATATAGATGCCTATCTTTTTAAATATATCACCATTTCCCTTTTGGAGTAGTTGGAGATAAAGGTAGCAAGGGTGGATGCTTTAGGTCATTTGGGGGATCTTCGCACCGTGCTCAATACATGCACTTGCTAGAGATAATGATATTCATATAAGAAGAATTAATTGGCCTCTTTTTAGTATTTTATGTGATGTAGCTCTTACATCAACAAATAAGTACATAATCTTAAGGTTAAAGATGACATTTGTATGGGGTTTATGGCTATGTCTAGATGAACTTTGAGATTATCACCTCTTTATTCTATTTACCATTTAAAAACAATAATGATAAACTTTCTACTACCATGTTGCTAAAATTTACATTTTATGTATGTTTCCCTAATATGACACACTTAAGCACTTTTACTACTTATGTCATATTGATCATGTACAATGGAATTTTTGGACAAATTTTGCATGGTGATTCCTTAATCTTACAAGAAGAAATTTTAAATGTGGCTTTTGATACCTTATGATGTATGGTCTTTATATGATTCAAATGGTAAACTCATGGAAATTTTATGTGCTTGTTGAGTTTGCTTAAGGTGTTTTTTTTGGTAACCGAGAGAACCCACCCCGGGCGAGACCGACATGGTAAACTATCGAGGCATGAGAAGGTGTGGTCCGGTCACCCCCCCTCCCACACCTAATCAGCGTGGATTGCCATTCACAAAGTGCCTTCAGTGAGGTTCGAACCCAGGTCCTTCATTGGGACTTACTGAGCTCTTACCACCCAGGCTATTTAAGGTGTTTATTAGTTCTAAGGCTTTACTTGTACATACATTCATGCTCTGAATTGTGCCCTTCCCTATGAAACATCAGTATTTGGCCAAATAATTCAAGTGAAACCCTAATTATGTATTGTACCTTGTGACTGCATAACCATCCAAGTGCACATAATCTAGGATAGAAAAATAGGTATCATTTTGGCAACCTTGGGCTTGTGATAAGGTACTCATAGTGGTATAGTGTTGAATATATAAGGTTTCTAGTGAGTTTGTAGCTTGGGTGGTAAGGGCACGGGCTCCCCGATGAAGGTACACATATTTGAAACTATGTTGTGTGCCATGGAAATGAATTATCATGTCACGTAGATGGGCCCATTATGTGATTTACATGCCCCCTCTAGTGTGTGAGTAGTTAAGGAGAGTTTACATAGCCAAGTTGCAAATGAAGTGGCTCCTCCTCGAGGGTGGTTCCCTGTGATGCTCCGTGCCACATAAAGTGAGATTACTCAAAACTAAAAGTGAAAACAAAACTAAGTAAGTGGATTACTAGAAAATGCAGGAAACTAAAACCAATTTCATAAAAGCACCATAGGCTGAAAACTTTCACATATAAGTTCACACCAGGACATCTGGATCACATAACACATATCATGAGGTGATTACATCATTTTTTTCACATTCATGTCATCAACATGTTACATGAAGAATCTATTGCACATATATATACATGTACGTCTACATAACTATACATCAAAAGGCGCACATGCCAAAAACCTCCTGATGATAATATAACAACAAACACATCAAAAACACCCCCAAGATCTGAGTGTATAGGGACGACTCTAGGACTCTATCACCAAAAGACTAGAAACACCTCCAACCTGATCAAATACTACTCTTTTTGTTGCTCTTCCTTAGCTGCACAGTCACCACCTCATTGTGTACGACCACCTAAAAGATGTGAAAACCCACAGGGTGAGACCAAACATCCCAGCGAGAGATATAACTCTCCGCCAATGTCTATTAAGCATAGGTAAATAGAAGAAGATAGATAATGTAATTACTAATAGAGCATATTCAACTAAACAATATGTATCCAATAGGTAAAATAGGTTAAGCAATAGTAGATGGTTATCATTGAGTAGTAGAACAATTAACATTATAAAAAGGAATATGAAGAACATATATATTCCCTATCAATCAATCTATAAAAAAGCAAGGCAAGGCTTCAACCAATGTTCTATGCATTTGTCCCTATGCAATTACACTACACAGAAATATTATATATTTTATTATGCCCTGAGGGGATGAGGTATACCACTCATACTCCAACTGACCACTGCTAAGTCAAAATCAGTGCCATACATGATATATAGGCACAACACTAGTGAAACTGAGCTACAACCTGAAGTCTCACTCCTAGTAGGGTATGGCCCATAGATAGTCATGTGAAAGTATATACTAAGTCACATAATTGAGCTACACCCTGCAACCACACTCATTCAAGGGTACGACCCACAACCAATCCTATGAATGCATATACTCAACAGTATATGACATCGAGCTTCCACTAAGGGAGAACTCATTTCACCATCCAACACTAAAACTGGCATTATAATGGATCTTTTGTAAAGAGGTGAGATCACCTCCTTACTAAAATATGGTAAACAAAACACATTGGAAAGTAGCGGAATAAAAAAATTTGACTAAATCAATTTCATAAAAAGGTATAAAAAATACATAAACAATATCCCTTTAGGGTTACATCAAGATACATAAACTGGATTTAGATAGAGGGAAGTGCAACTACTACAGTCTTGTCTCCAAGAAACAACTACATCAACTAAGTTCGTGCCAAAGCTAAGATCTTCAGGTCTTATCCATCAACTTGCTCATCACCTGGGTGGTTGGGAAGGCACTCAGTAAAAGGGAAAGGAAAAATAAGTATGTATCATAAAACTATTCTAGGATAACAAGATAAGCAAAATATGTAAAAACAAGCTAGCGCTCATCATAAGATGAAGATAACATGAGAATGAGGCCATATATAAAAGGAGATTTCAATAGATGCTTGCCATAAACAAAGTATAATAAAAGAATTACATGCATGATTAATATTGACTACCTAAACTAAGTAGGGTTGAGGCACCTACCGGACCTTCAACCGAAGGGTGAGGCGATAGTAACACATTCCCAATCACCTACACATATTTCATGTGTGGGTGAGAATAAAACATTCCCCAGGGGAGAAATCATACATTCCCCAACTATTGGTGGTTGTATATAAGTACCGCTACTATAGCTAGTTAGTCTAATAAAATCATCATGCTAGAATCAATGGCAAGTAATAGCATCAACCAAATAGAGCATAGTAGTGGGGTACCAAGACCCAAGAACAATATTCCAAAACCAATTATGAGTCAGGTATAGCAAAAGAATCATGAGCATAGGATATAGGGTTCAAATAAACCTCATTGTGGAAAAAGTAGGATAAGGCGCAAATATTTCCCAACTTAAGGTGTAAATGCACATACCTTTAATATTCATTCCAGTTACCAACTTGCACCACTTAATCGATTCCATGTTCTACTTTTCCTAATATCAACACCATGTTTATGTATTAGAACTATATTCATTCATTAAATGCTTAAAACCCTAAAGTTACTAACTTTTTGTGAAAACTTTCGAATTAGACTTTGAAAACATCACCATTGTCTTAGTTAGGGTTTTCTGATAAAAATAACATATAATATGATGTATTTTGAAGATATTGACTTTTAGGATTATTTTTCATAATTATTAGTTAATTTAAATCACCACAAAACATTTGTCGAAAAACTCAGAATCAAGTGACGAAATATTTTTAGTGGATAGATAATCTTTTCCTGATTTCAAAACATATTTTATTTCTATTTTTGGACCAACGAATCAAAATATATCAATTTTTGAAAATTGACCAATGAACAATTGCCACGTAGGCTTGAGCGTTTGAAAGTAAGAGAGTGAGAGAGAGTGGAGGTGGTCCGGGCCCGCACCTCACTGGTACCCCGCTGGAACGGTTCAGATACGGGTCCGGACACTAGTCAACTTTGATCAAAATAAAAGTGAAAGACGGTCTTGTCCTCACGGAAGGCATAGATGAGAAGCATGGAAATCGCGGGGGTAAAAGTGTAATACGTCGAGGGGTCATCTTCCCCACTTGCACGCAAGACATGGCCGACGGAGAAGCTTGGCCAAAATTGGGAAAAATCATAAATCTATATGGAACTTGGAGTTTAGACATGCAAATGAAAGCCAAAGACAAGACGAATCCAACCATACCTTGTATTTCACCGGAGGTGAAAAGATGAGGGAGGAAAAGCCGCAGTAAGTTATGCGCCTTCGGCCGCTTGGCGGGGGTCAAAATGGCGACTAAACCTGTGATTGAAAGGTGGAACGAGTGGCAAAGGTGTCGATGCATGTAGGGGTAGAGGTATTTATAGGCATGGGGGTCTATGTTCGGGTTTAGATGTGCGAGGTGAGAGAGAAACTTTGGGAGAATTGAAGATTCTCTAGATAATCGCAAAAACATTAAAAATATAGGATTTGGAAGAGGAGTACAACGAGACAAAAATCACTTGTTTTCGTTGAGAAATGAGGGAGATATGATCATCTGAAAATCACAAAAAGTTAGAAATTACTGTTCACACGACTATAGGTAGGGGATGACTTGGACATTTAATACAACTTTCCAACTTTGGTCTTTTGATGCATTTAATGTATAAAACTTTCTATAATTATTTGAGAGTGTAAACAAAGTCCAAATGAACTCAAATTTGGTACGTTAATTGGTTTTGGAGTGAAGAATCTGAATATAAAATTCTATTTGCCTTTTGAGAAAGTTAGATTAGTCAATTAAGCTAATTACTATTTTCTCTTTGCTCTCTCATTAATGACTATAAATCCTCCAAAAATAATGAAACTTCACCCATAAATCAAATTAAGTATGTTGGATACGAATTTTCCATTATTTCCATTTTTTGGTGTTGTTTATTATTTTAATTAATGATTTTAATTTTTTACACACTTTCTATCTCCTAAATTCACCTTCTTATCAACAATTTTCCAAATTGAGTCAAAATTCATCAAAAGATATATTTTAACATATAGAACAAGAATTTGGTATTGTTTTATTTTTTTGAAGACTTTTATTATTTTCTTTAATTCATGTCAATTTCATCACTTATTTATCCTTTTAATATATTAGAGGCATCTAGAAACTTTATAAAATATAAAACTTGGCCTATAAGCAATACTAAACGTTAGGAACATGATTTTGATATTAGTTAATTTTTTTCAACATATATTTATTATTTTTGGTATTTAAAGAATTTTCTCTCTCTTGAATAAATAAAATATTTAACATTGACCAAATTAAGTACAAATTCACAAATAGACTAATTTTGATATGTAGATTACAAAATTTGGAGTTAGTTTTCCAATTTGAGGATGTTAGATATTTTATTTCACCTTATTGGCTTATCTCCTATTTTCTCTAAATAAAGACTTTGATATATACATTTATCTTCCAAATTACGTGATACTTGGCCCTTAAGTTTCTTTTAAGTCAAGAAAATGACATTTAGTGTCAAATTATCTTCGTAGGTTTCAATTTATGATTTTTGGAACAATATATTCCTCATTATCCTCTTTTATCCAATATATTTCATACTTTCTCCAATTATTACATTTATCATCTCCTTTATATATATATTGGGATTTCTTTTCTTTTTCATATTCTAAAAAGTACTAGAAAGTTCTAGGACGAAATATTTTATTATATTTATTACTTAAGTGGATATTTTACATATTAAACCCATTACTAAGCTTTCATTGAGGTATTTGTGCATTAACCCAAATATTGGTAGAAAAGGTGAACAAATGTTCATTAGACCATCATATTCTCCACAAATTAAATAGGAAAGCCAAAGAGGATAGAAATGAAAGGAAAAGATGGGAAAGATGATCAGAGGATAAACTGTCCAGAATTTGCTATGTTACATCTATGGCATAGAGCACTTACATGATTAGGTTTTACTTGATTAATTAAGGCAATTCAATATCTTTTAGCATCAATCAAGTTATAATGTATAAAGCCATAGCAAACTCTACAAGAAAAAAGGGTATAATACAACTTCAGAAGATATCATATAAGGTGTGAAATTGTCGCATCATCACATAGCACTGTATCACTGCCATTCACAAGGCCATCATCATTGTTACACAGCCACACAAGGCTATCACAAATGTCACATCACTGTGAGATATCATTCCCTCAACCATATCATTGGAGGATAAGTCACATCACACTAGACATAAGCCTCTATCAAGTCACAGGACCCTAGTCACATCATTCATGTATCACATGTGTCTCATCACGCCTCCTTAGGGCTCAATCAACCTGTAGCACATCATAGTCACCTTAGCATACACTAGCCATGATATTTAAGCATGTATTATTATCTGCATGGTTAGAGGTTCATATGCATGAAACAAAAATCATCATAACATTATAGCCATTACAAGAAAGAGAAGAAACACATTAATATCTCTAAATTAGGGTTAGGGCTCCACACTTAGCTTATTAGGGTTTGTAGTTATTTCTCACCATCAACCCTAAGTACACCATTTCCTATATCCTTGGAAAACTTAGGTTTGAGGAAAATGATTAACGTTGATTAAACCATCATCTGAACAACACTAGACATAGTTCAATCATTACTCATATACATGTATTAATTGTGTGTGCAAACATGGGTCCCAACCAACCATCATCCATGAGTATCTACCACCCAACACACATGGGTCACAAACACCACCCATCCAGGCATGTCGCGACCACCTCCCATGTGGGTCGCGACCACCCACCATGCACATGTTGAGACCACCCACTCTAAAGGAGTCTCGACCACCTACAACAATGGTGTCTCAACCTCAAGAACAAGATCATGAGTCGACCTAAAACTAAGGATGTATTGACCTCAAAACGAGGCCATGTCATGACCACAAACACCAAGGCATGTCTTGACTCTCCACTTATTGGGGTTAGGTCGTGGCAGCGACAGGTCATGCATCTCAACCCAAAACCAAACCAAGCACCAAGGAGTCTCAACCCAAAAAATAACAAGGTATAGTGACCACCAATGATCCAACTACCACTAAGGCAAAGGACCAACATCCAATAGGGATTAAACATGATCAAAGAGAAGATCTCCATGGCCAAAATATAAGGTAAAATAAAAATAATCCATCATCCACATGGATGAGAAAACCTCATGCAAATGGTCTCTAAAACCCTAAAACTTGAATTATGAAAACCTCATGAAAGACACTTGTACAAGAGAGAGAAAATCACATTTGAAACCATAAAAATAGAATCTAAACTTCATAAAACATCAAGACATGCATCCATCATGCATGTGATCAAAACCTATATCAAGAGATAGAATAAAACTGGCATTACACCATAATCACCAAAATCGGGTATCAAAACTAGGGTTTCATATTACTTCCCAACCAAGCATGGTTTTAACATCAAACAAGTCCTAGGTACTAGCATCATCCATTAACATGTTAAGGTAATGTTTTAGAAAGAGATAATATAAACATGCATATAGGAAAAGTGCACTAATAGAGGAGGTTAAGAGTTATATTACCTGCCTTAAAGAAGATCACTCCAAGGGTGATAGCTCCAAGCACACGATCACCAAGGATGTTGTAGCTCCACCAAAGGCTCCACCTTCAGCTACAAGATCACCTCAAGAAGAAGAAGACACCAAGGTCAAAGATTGCTCAAGAAAAGAGAGTAAAGAAGATCTAGGTTGAACCTAAAAAAAGAGGGTGAAAGAGAGATGGAAACTTCCTCACACTTGGGTCCACCTTGTCAAAACATGGCCTATGACCCTTATGATGAGGAGTTCCTCTCTGAAAAAGACCACCATGGAAGATCCGTGGTCTAGGGTTGGGAAGAGAGAAGGAGAAGAAGGTATAAGATAAAAAATTGCCATCAAGGAAAGGAATACACTTACCAAGGTACAAGATGATCAAGTATCACCACAAGCACCACATGCAAAGGAAGTATGGTCATCAATAGCTCCAAAATAGACCTCCTTGATCCTTAAGGATCCAAGGATGACCAAGCAAGGAAGGAGGAAAAAGGAGGGCCAAAAGGGGTCACTTGCAAGGAGAAATAAGGGGTTACATACCAAAGGAGGAGGGAAGTCAGGTGGAGGTGAGGTGTCAACACCCTAAAGCACCAAAGGGACACTTGTCGACCCAAGAAACCCACATGCAACCTCCTTAGACATACATTCAAAAGATAGTGATACTCTTAATGTTGAGTCTCAACCACTAAGGTCACCCAACATGGTCTCTGTCGTGACCCACCAAGGAATACCATACATGGTCGCGACAACAACACCAAAACATCACTAGGTCGAGACAAAAGTGTCAACACACTCCTTAGATCGAGACACTCAATACAAGGGCACTATCTTGACCCACGACCAACCAAAACCATATTGGTTGTGACCACAACACCTAGAGGAGGTGTCTTGACCACAACACCCACAAAATTGACCCCCACAATATACGCATAGATCGAGACACACCAACCCTAGACCCTAATCACCACTAGGGGTGCCATCACTCAACCAAGGCACACACAAGGTGCCCACTTCTTTATCTCTCATATAGATGATGTCAAGAAAGAGACGGAACACTCTAGAGGTGACAAATTGTACATTCACCCCTACTTTGGGTTAATTGTAATTTCTACAAAACTAGCACACACGGCACAAACATCATCCAAACAAGCTCAATATGAAAACTTAAGCTATCTACAAGCACTAAGATCATCTCAAATTATTAGAGCAAGATTTAATCTCATCATCAAGACAAAGCAACCAGGGTTAACCCAAAACCCAGGTCAGGGGTCTTACATACCATAAACCTCAAATATGGATTTCACTCCCCCCCAAATCCTCAATGAAAAGAGGCGAGCACTACCTCCACATCTTTACCTAAAGCTCTCCCTCAAGTCAACCAAATAGATATAAAATGGTGCAAACATATCAGAATGAAATAACTTCTTCTGACCTAGCTCCACTCGAGGGTTAACCTCTCCTTCTGGATGACTCAAGGCATAAAACCTAGATGTCACCTGTCCAGAGGAACCAGCCTACAATGCCAGTCCACACCCTCATCCTCCACCGCCATTAAACTATTGTCTCTGTGATCCCTACTAACTCTTTCACTAGACACTCCAGCCTCAAATGCCCTATATGTCCACACTTATGGCAAGTCTTGGTCTTGTATTATGGCTAGAAGACCCCATCACTGACACTGATGTTGTATTGTGGGATCCAGTAGGTGGAAAACTGTGGCTTCTACGCTTACTTGGTGACCACTGTGTCAGTGCACTAGACCTCTATTATGCTGGCAGTGATTAGAACCTACACTCCTTAAAGCCACCTGACGACTGTTCTTGATACTGAGTAGATCTCTTCTTGGCACCTTTCTCATGCTTCTCAACCACAAATCTCTCTATCCTCCTAACAGACTCCACAACCATGGAAAAACACTCTCTATTCTCTAAGGTTGTTGTCAGTGTCATCAACTCCGCACTCAACCCCTTCTCAAAATGTTTGATTTTCTCCTAATCTGTAGCAGCCATGTGAGGACAAAACATCAACAACTCCATTAACCTCACTTTGTACTCATTGATCAACATGGATCCCTTTCGGATCCTCTCAAACTGGATAATATTCTCATCAATGTACGCCCGAGGAAAGTACCGATTGATGAACTCAAGTCAGAATTCCTCCCAGCTGATGGCAACACCTGGCATCTTTTCCTCTTCTATGGTCCACCAATGACCAGCACTCTCCTTCAAAAGGTACATTGCATTCCTTACCTTGTCTGCTTCGGGGATGTTGAGGATATTGAAGGCCTTCTCTAGCTCTGTTAACCAAATATACTCCATAGCTCCAACTCGCCTTAACCACTCAAAAGTCTTCCCTGAGACTGAAGATTCCACATTGGGTACTAGTTCTCTCATTTGAGGAAAGGACATTCTATTAGGCATATGTGTAATTGTGGCCATAAAGTATCTAAACATGGATTGAAAAGTAGGATTGGCCACCACTGTAGGGTCTAAGTGGGGTATCTTAGGTGCCCTCTCCCTCAACATCCTACCTCCTTGCACTTCCACCTGGTGCAGCAACACCACTCTCGACAATGTGTTCTTTGTGTTTTCCAGCCATCTTTTCTACTCTTCTTCTTCTTCACAAGAAAAAGTCACTATAAGATAGACTGGAGGACACTAGAACGGATTCAAACCCTAGTCCTAGGTCCCTATAGCTCAGCAAACCTAAAGCTCTGATACCAACCAAACCATGACACCCCACGCCACACAAAGCGAGATTACTCAAAATTAAAAGTGAAAACAACATTAAGAAAGTGGATTACCAAAAAATGTAGGAAATTGAAAATAACTTCATAAAGAACCATAGGTAGAAAACTTTCACATATAAGTCTACAAAAGGACACCTAGATATCATAACACATATCATGAGGTGCTTACATAATTGTTTTCACATTTCTATCATCAACCTATTACATGAAGAACATGTTGCACATATATATACATGTACGTCTGCCATAACTATACAACAAAAGGTGGACATGCCAAAAACCTTATGATGATAACATAACCACAAACACATCAAAAACACCCCCAAGACCTTAGTGTACATGGATGACTCTAGGACTCTATCAGTAAAAGACTAGCAATACCTCCAACCTGATCAGCTACTACTCTTGTTACTGCTCTTCCTCAACTGCACAGTCACCACCTTGTCGTGCACGGTCACCTAAAAGATGTGGAAACCATGGGGTGAAACCAAACATCCTAGTGAGAGATATAACCCTCCACCAATGACTATTCGAGCACAGATAAATAGAAGAAGATAGGTAACATAATTACTAACATAGAAGATTCAACAAAACAATATGTATCCAACAGGTAAAATAGGTTAAGCAATAGTAGATAGTTATCACTGAGTAGTAGAACAATTAACATTCTAAAAAGGAATATGAAAAACACATATATTCCCTATCAATCAATCTATACAAAAGTAAGGCAAGGCTTCAACCAATGTTCTTTGCAATTATCCCTATTGAATTACAATACATGGTTGTATTATGTATTTCATTATGCCCTAAGGAGATGAGGCATACCACTCATAATCCAACTGACCACTACTTCATCAAAATTAGTGCCATACAAGGTCCATGGAAGAGAGGGAATCCACGATCTCTCCACACCTCCAGGTTAGCACGACAAAAACACCACAATGACATAACATATGAGTCATCTGCAAAATAGCCTAGACTGCCTTGGTATGTAGGCACAGTGCTAGTGAAACTAAGCTATGAATCAAAGATGCATTCCTACCAGGGTATGGCCCATAGCCAATCCTGTGAAAGTATATACTGAGTCACATCATTGAGCCATGGCCCGCATTCACACTCCATCCAGGGTACGGCCCGCAGCCAATCCTATGAATGCATATACTCAATAGTATATGACTATGAGATTCCACTAAGGGAGAACTCATTTCACCATCCATCACTAACACTGACACTATAATGGATCTATGGCGTAGGGCACCTAAATGATTGTGTTTCACTTGATTAATTAAGGAAATTAGATATCTTTTAGCATTAATCAAGTTACAATGTATACATCCATATCAAACTCTACAAGAAAAAATGGGTGTAGTACAACTTCAGAAGATATAAAATGTATAAGGTGTGAACTTGTCACTTCATCACATAGAACTATAGCACTACCATTCATAAGGCCATCATCACTATTACACAGCGACATAAGGCTATCACCAATGTCACATCACTATGGGATATCAATCCCTCAACCATATCACTGGAGGATAAGTCACCTCACACTAGGCATAAGCCTCTGCCAGGTCATAAGGTCCTAGTCACATCATTCCTATATCACATGTGTCTCATCCTGCCTCATCAGGGATCATTCAACATATAGTGCATCATAGTCACATTAGCATACACTATCCATCATATTTAAGCATGTATCATCTGCATGGTTAAAGGTTCTTAAGAAGGAAAGAGATATTGTCATAACATTATAGCCATTCCAAAAAAGAAAATCAACACATCAATATCTCTAGATTAGGGTTAGGGCTCCACACTTAGCCGATTAGGGTTTGTAGTTATTTCTCACCACCAACCCTAGGTACACCACATCCCATATCCTTTGAAACTTTAGGATTGACTAACAAGATTAAGGTTGATTAAGCCATCATCTTAACAAAACTAGACATAGTTCAATCATTACTCATATACATGTGTTAATTGTGTGTGCAAACATGGGTCTCAACCAAGCATCATCCAAGAGTAGCTACCACCCAACACACATGGGTCGTGACCACCACCTATCTAGGCATGTAGCGACCACCACCTATGTAGGTCGTGACCACCCACCATGCACATGTCATGACCACCAACTCTGTGGGTCGTGACCACCCGCTATCAAGGAGTCTCAATCACCTACAACCATGATGTCTCAATCTCAAGAACAAGATCATGACTCGATCCAAAACCAAGGTTTTCTTGACCTCAAAATTAAGCCATTTCACAACCAAAAACACCAAGGCATGTGACAACCCTCCACCTATTAGGGCTAGGTTGTGGGTGCAACACTAGGTCATGCATCTTGAGCCAAAACCAAACCAAGGACCAAGGTATCTCGACCCAAAGAAGAACAAGGTATAGTGACCACCAATTATCAAATTACCACCAAGGCAAAGGACCAAAATCCAACAGGGATTAAACATAATCAAAGAGAAGATCTCCATGGCCAAAATAGAAGGTAAAACCAAAAGAATTTGTCATCCACAAGGAGGATAAAACCTCATGCAAATGGTCTCCAAAACCCTAAAACTTGAATTATAAAAACCTCATGAAAGACCCTTGTACAAGAGAGAGAAAACCACATTTGACGCCATAAAAATGGAATTTAAACTTCATAGAACATCAAGATATGTGTCCATCATGCATGTGATAGAAACCTAGATCAAGAGATAGGGGAAAACCACCATTACACCATAATCACCAAAATTGGGTATCAAAACTAGGGTTTCAGATTACTTCCCAACCAAGCATGATTTTAACATAAAACAAGTCCTAGGGCTTAGCCTCATACATTAACATGTTAAGGGAATGTTTTAGAAAGATAGAACATCAACATGCATATAGGAAAAGTGAATTAATAGAGGAGGTTAAGAGTTATATAACCCACCTTAAAGAAGATCACTCCAAGGGTGATAGATCCAAGCACACAATCACCAAAGATGTTGAAGCTCCACCAAAGGATCCACCTTCAGCAACACGATCACCTCAAGAATAAGAAGACACCAAGGTAAAATATTTCTCAAGAAAATACAACAAAGAATCTCTAGGTTGAATGAAAAGAAAGAGGGTGAAAGAGAGAAGGAAACTTCCTCACACTTGGGTCCACCTTGTCAAAACATGGCCTACGACCCTTGTGATGAGGAGTTCCTCTCCCAAAAAGACCACCATGGAAGATCCATGGTCTAGGTCTGGGAAGAGAGAAAGAGAAGAAGGTAGAAAATCAACATAAATGTCATAAAGGAAAGGCATACGCTTACCAAGGTAGAATATGACCAAGTATCACCACAAGTACCACATGCAAAGGAAGTCTGGTCACCAAGAGCTCCAAAATAGACCTCCTTACTCATCAAGGCTCCAAGGACGATCAAGCAAACAAGGAGTAAGAAGGAATGCCAAAAGGGGTCACTTGCATGGAGATATAAGGGTTATATAGCAAAGGAGGAGGTAAGTAGGGTGGAGATGATGTGTCAACACCCTAAAGCACCAAAGGGACACTTGTCCACCCAAGAAACCCACATGCAACCTCCTTAGCTATACATGCACAAGATAGTGATACACTATATGTTTAGTATTGACCACCAAGGTCAACTAACATGGTCACGGTTGCGATCGACCAAGGAACACCATCCACGATCACAACAACACCACAACATCACTAGGTCGAGACAAAAGGGTCAACACACTCGTAAGGTCAAGACGCTCAATACAAGGGAAACTATCTCAACCTAAGACCAACTAAAACCATATTGGTCATGAGCAAAACACCTAGAGGGGGTGTCTCAACTGCAAAACCGACAAAACTCACCCTAGTTCATGACCTAGGTTGAGGCAACCCACAAGATACACAGGTCGAGACACACCAACACTAGAAAATCCTAAACACCACTAGGTGTGCCACCACTCAACCAAGGATAAAAAAGGCACCCACTTATTTATCTATTTTTGGATGATATCAATAAATATAAGGAACACTCTAGAGGTGACAAATTGCACATTCATTCCCTGCTTTGGGTAAATTGCAATTTGTATCATTACTAGCACACAAAGTACAAGCATCATCCAAACAAGCTCAAACTGGAGACTTAAGCTCTCCACAAGTAATAAGATCATCTCAAATGATAAGAACAAGATTCTAAGCTCACCATAAATCCAAATCAACCAAGGTTAACCCAAAACACAGGTCATGGGTCATACATTCCCACTTCTAAAAAAATAGGTTTATTAAGAATCCATATGAGGTGTGATTCTCTCAGTGCCCTAAAATTATGTATATATATGAGCACATTGTGGTTGTATCTCTTATTGTAAATGGTAGTCATGCCAATATGACTAAGAAACATGTGATATGATAATATACAAGCACTATTTTCTATGTGATATGATAGGTGATGTGACATAAGTATTAAGGATGGACATGATTTTTAGGTCTTACGTTGACGAGTTCCTACTTGTTGAAGGGTCTTGTAGAGGATGACTAATCCTAAGATAGGGAACTTCAAAATCACTATCCAGTTGTGGGGTGGTACATCCCAACTTCCCAAAACTTATTAATAAAATATGTAACTACCCAATGTAGCTTTATCTATATAGTGTCTTTGCATTGTTATATTGTATTATTTTTGCTTCTCCAATGTGCCTAGTATATTATACATTGTTTAACTTAATATTGTCATTTTTCTTAATGGTATCTTGTAGGAATTGGTACTTATTGTCTAATTACTTAGTTCAACACAATAGTAGGCTTGCATATGTAGAATGCTACACATATGTTTTATCTCTTGTTGAGACTTTATGTGTAACATCCTCAATTTCATAGCTATTGTAAGCTTTTAGTGTGGGGTTTTCTAGTAAGTGTATGCCAAGGGACCTAATGAATTAACCATGGCTAGGTATGTAATTAAGTTTACAAATTTTGTAATACAAAGTCATCTGATCAAGCAATGCACACCTAATGGCTTAAATGTGTATGACTGTAGCCATACATAGATGAATATAAATGAATAATTCATGTGAATGGTAATGTGACAAAAACATAATACAATGACTTCAGTTACTATTTTGAGCTCCAGACCAACTTAAGTATCATTATTAAGGAAGTAAAGTAATGTTGACCTAATGTATCATATGAAATCTTCTGTTAAGGGAATATTGATTGATGATTTAGTTCTATAACTGAGAATAGATAATGGACCTTTTGAAAGATCATGGAATGGTCTAGGGGCCCTAGAATCTTATTCAATCCTGATTGGGCCAATGAGGATTCACATATGGGACCTTGGAGTAGAAATTTGAGAATTTAGCATTTCATATTCATAATAAATACTCAATGTAATTTTGATAGATAGATAATTGATATATAAGATCAAGGGAGAAATTTTAGATGTTTTTGATTTATTTAGTGGCCTAGGTGATTAAATTAGTAATTATTTGGTTTTTAATTAAAATATATTTTTGGAGTGTTTATGTAATTAATTTGGACCTGGTATATTTTCCATATCAATATAATGGTAATATATCATGTATCAAAAAATTTGAGTTCAAACGGGATCATGTGGTGGTCTGTAGAATTATTTCTATAGATTGGACTTTTGTGCAAAAAAAAGAGCAATTTGAAGTCATCGCGGGTTGGAGAGTTCGTAAACTAGAAACAGAGTCCCCTTTCGGGGAGGATCCGATACATGAATCCTTGGACGCAAGACCATAAAATCATGAGAGGTTTGTGTGTGGCGTCTTGTAGATCTAGTATTAGGGTTTGCCAAGCCACTGGTATGGAGAGGGAAGAGAACCGAGGGACAAACTTGGGCAGCCATGGAGTTCACCTAGAAGCCGTGTAGTTCACATGGGTGGCCATGGAGATTTTAAGATCTCCAGTACTGAGGCTTGGATCCAGCCGCCAGCGATGGGAGCTGAAGGGTGAAGCCATCTAGGCCTTTTCCCACAAGAAGGTAGTTCAGGGCGCTGGGGGATGCGGTCGTCGTACCTATGCACCACCTACTCTATTTCTAGTCTGGAATAGAGGAGCGCATGTCATAGGAGGAAGATGAAGGGCGACGAGCCAATAGATTGGGACCGTTGGATTCCAGATTGGGGACAGAAATTCATCAACATTAAGGTAATTTTCAAAAATTCATATCTTGAGCTAAAGATCTCAGTTTTGGACAAACAATGTACCTATGGAAATATCTTCGAGTGTATTATCCTATAAAAATAGTTCCAGAGTATGATTTTGATGTCTTATATTTATTATATTCTGGGTAGACAAAACTATATGATTTTTATGTTTTGCCAATTAAAAATAGTAAACGCCTTTAGAAATTCATACAATTTTTTACTAAATGTGTATTTTGATATGTTTAACATTAATTCAGATCCTAATCTTTCATATATGAAGTTTTCATGAGGTTTTTAATGTAAATCCTAATAAGGGTATTTTGGGTATTTCACCCATGATCTGATTTTTAAATGACCAGATATTTTAATACATGATCTTCCTACATTACATGAATACTTTTCTAGAGATTTTATGAAGTTTCTTGTTCTATTATATTAGTATTTAGTTTTAGATGAGTAGCCATTATGAAAGAATAATAAATGATTATCCTGACACAATATGTGTTATATGTATACCTAACTAGGTCTGATATTAGTAACGTGATAGTATTCTACTTTGATTTCCTAATTGAGTCAATAAGTTTAGAATATGTAACTGTGTTTGAGAATTGTTCTCATTATATGAAGTATATGTTCATATTAGTGCATAAGATGATTTATGTCTTATTTGAGTATAAAGATAATATTTATTATATAGTATGAGTTTTATTTTATTTCAATGCCAAGATTTTATGGTGATTTTAGATTAATGTTATGTTTAGTCTAAATAAGAACCCTAAGTTGGTATATATGTTGGTATGTATGCCCTGAGAGCCAATCATGGAATGATTGGTGGGATACATTAAGATTGATTTGATAAACATCAAAGGAAAGCTTCCAATTCTTTCTGGTTCAGTCATATGAGATAGTGATAGAACAAATTGAATGTCTAGAGAATGGCAATACTCAATGACGCATGCTTTCAGGTTGAGGACCTGAACGATGAGATCATACATATGCTAAGAGTTTGTAGATTCTTGTTATGTCCCTAGTCGGATGTCATTATGGAAGGTAGATAGACAACAATGACACACAAGACTAGATTGTGGTGTTGGTTGATGACAAAATCTCATTAGTCATGATATAGAGATATCAAACCAAACACATAGGTACTTGTTAGAGAACAAGTGTGCCGGACATACCCACCGTGAGTTTGACACATGGAACCATGACATGGTAGTCACAGTCAGTACTCACAGTGATGGTGGTGAGTGTGATTCTTTCACCTAAAATCACTACACTCAACACATGTCGTTGGGCACACTTTGACATCATCAAACGCAGTCCTAAAACATGGGTTGTTATAAAGGTGATGATTGGGTGGCTTTGACACATAGGGCTTTTGAGGGGTGAGTGATAGATATGGGATTTGTCCCTCCTGAGGGAGTTTGATATCCAAGGCCACTTGATGAGTAGGATTGAAATAGGCGTGTGCACGCATGTGTGAATCAGTATGTGATATTGATGTCATACATATCTCTTCCAATCTACTCTGAAATCAAGAAAGTGAATGAGCATTGACAATATGACTATTCCATGCCTCGAGTTCATTCGGGATATCAGCGACAAAGGAATTTTACATTCACTGTAACACCATTCACGGATTGTAGGATTGAAAGTTGTTCTCAAACTTTCTACTTTCACTTGGGTAGCACTGATGTGTGACTAGGCACCGCTCTTTGCTTGTGAAGTCATGTGTTATGGACTTTCACTGCCAATGTGAAATGGACCTGTAGGGTCACACACATAGGATTTAACCTGGAAGAGGAGTTTTGTCCACAAGCAATGTTTAGATTGATTACTAAAGCAATGTTTAAATAGGCGTGCGCACGCATGTGTGAATCAGTATGTGATATTGATGTCATACATATCTCTTCCAATCTACTCTGAGATCAAGAAAGTGAATGAACATTGACAGGATGACTATTCCATGCCTCGAGTTCATTTAGGATATCAGCGACAAAGGAATTATACATTCACTGTAACACCATTCACGGATTGTAGGATTGAAAGTTGTTCTCCAACTTTCTACTTTCACTTGGGTAGCACTGATGTGTGACTAGGCACCACTCTTTGCTTGTGAAGTCATAAGTGTTATGGACTTTCACTGCCAACGTGAAATGGACTTGCAGGGTTACACACATAGGATTTAACCTGGAAGAGGAGTTTTGTCCACAAGCAATGTTTAGATTGATTACTAAAGGAGTTTAGTAGTTCAATTAAACACTCAATTGATTGATAGCTCAAAATAATAGTGTTCAAGGTGTTGGACAGATTGATTAGAGTATCGGATTGATTGAAATCGCAATTGACTGATTCTGCACAATCTGCACTCCCAACCAATCGGCTCATGTGATGAACCGATCGGGTCAGCTTGGTGAACCGATCGGCTCAAGTGGTGAGTCGATCGGCTCATGGACAGGGTGAACGATTGCTTCAAGTGTTGAAACGATCGGTTCAACTGCTGCAACTGAGCAAGTTAGGAAAATCAGATTGGTGAGAATTTTCCTTTCGTTTCACTTGCCCAATTTGATTGGAACAAGGATTGGTATTTGATACCAATTAGAAACAAAAGTTGGAAAGTCAATCGGGAACTGGTCAGGACCATGAACCGAACGGTTCAGAAAGTGAAACGACCGGCTCATGGGTCCCAACCGATCGGTTGAGTGTCAACCGATCGGCTCAGATCCCCAACTGACCGTTTCAGAAATGAAACTATCAGTTCAGGTTACGAGTTGGTTGTTTTGTTGAAAATATCAAACCCTTCTACTCCTGCTTTTAGTCCCGCATTGCCTGGGATGGAGAACCCTGTCCCATGACCCTCCTATATATAGGGGTATTGGGGGCTTCTCATAGTACAACTCAGTGCAACCAGTTGCTCTGCAAAGTTGTCGTTCTCTGGTTTTGGTAACTGAGAGAGCCCGAGCAAGTGCTACCCGCAAAGGGAGGCGCAGCAAGGGAAAGACAACTACAGTTGCAACTAGCAGCAGGAGAGTGTGTTGGCGACTAGTACGTCAACAGGAGGGTGCGACTCCTTCCAACTCCTTGTGGGACAAGGAGTGTGGAGTTACAGGTGGTCCGTGTGGACTACTTCAGAGGCGGGAGGTTTCTGTCACTCAGGAGGACAACTGTCAACCCCAACAGTCCCGGTGAGAGGAGGAGTCGTCAGTCCCGGTGCGACCAGGAGGTGCACAGACACCATCCAAGACCGGAGGTGAAGACCATGCAAGGTGCGTGGTATTGTCGCCGAGCAAGCCTCGGGACAAGGTATGATTCCACAAACCATCCTTTCCTATTATATAGACGTTGACGCGTTTCCTTGTTCCAGGTTTGGGGGAGAAAATTTTTGTTTCCGCTGCCTTCTCTGCCTCCCCTAAAACCTAACAATATATAGTTAGGAAGATGGGGTTTTGAGATTTAGAAATAGAAAGAGGGAACATGTACTTGGACTTATAAAACTTTGATTATATCCAGGTGATTAAGATTTGGAACAAGAAATCAAGACTAAGTTTAAGGACATCATCAGCACAAAAGGTAAGTGGTCCATGCACATGCGTATTCATAAGTTTAAGTTCAATATGTTTACATGTCTCCTATTAAGACTTTCATGACCTATGTGGTTTAATGTTTTAAGATTTCAATGTTAAGATGTGCAAACAGTATTGTTCTCATATTTATATCATTATGTAAGTTTAGATATCCAAAATCTCAAATAGAGATATGTTGCTCAAAATAGTTGTGACTCATGGATCAAGTCCATGAGAAAGTTAAAGAATCATGTCCCTATAAGATTTCTTAGAAATTTTTTTAATTAATGAATAAGATTTCAATATAAGATAAGAAAGTAATATAGTCATACATTAGTTAATGATTTGGGATAACTTTGTATTGAGATTTTAAGTATAAGTATGTTGTTAGGATTTCTCATATACTTAGATATAGACATGTATTAAGATTTCAATTAGAATCATGTTTTCTTATATATAGAGAGATCCAATAACTAAGTAGTTAATCAGATTCTATAGAATGAGTAATATCTTTAAATTAAGTACAAGGTCAGAATACAAGTTTTGAACGTATTAAGGCATGGTCCAATTTTCAAGATAAATGTACTGTTGGGATCAAGGTGTGTTGTTAATTGACTTATGATGATAATATGAATTATGATGAAAATATGAATTATGATGAATTAAGTTATGATTAAGTTTCAAGATAAGCTTATATAAGATTGTTTTTAAGGTTTAAGTTGTAAGGTGTATCCTCATATGTAAATATTAAGATTTAGGGTAATATCATATTTAATAAGATCTTATAAAGGTTAAATCATCTTGTTAGATTCATGTTTTTAGATATTTTGTACTTAAACTACTTTCATAACTTGACTTAAGGTACTTTGTATGCTTAGTCTTTCTATATGTAATTCATATCTATTTTTCTAAGCCTCTAGACTCAGTTGTCATATAATCATTATCAATGAGGTCATTCTAATAAATCAGAGTTTCAAATTACGATGTATCTAGATAACAAGGACATTAGATTTAGATTTAGACTTGGATTACTCGATGTGTGAGTAGCCATATACTAAATAAAGATACATGATAAGGGTTTTAGACCCAATCTCAATTATGAAATAATTGAGATCCATATTCACATTCAGTTGTAGATTCAGTTTATCACTTAAGCATAAAAGATTCAGATTCAGATTCAGATTTAGAATTCAGTACATACTCAGTAATCAGTTTCAGATAAGTTCAGTTATCAGAATTTAGTTTCAGTATAAGATAAGCTCAGATTTAGTATTTAGTAAGTTTAGTCTTAAGATAATTAATTTGAACCTCCACATAAGACATTATATGATAAGTCCTCATTCAGTAGTCCCGGGATGATTCAGAGGCATCTATTGCCAATTCATAAGAGTGTTTACTCCAATTCAGAGGTGTTGCAACACCAATTCAGGGTGTAGCCACGCCAATTTAGAGACACCTCAGTGTCATTAAGAGGCATGTAGTGCCAATTCAGGGTACTTTGGTACCAATTCAGGGCATATATACGCCAATTCAAGAGGACTTATTGTATAATGGTGGCCACAATCAGATAAAAATCATAAGTAAAAGATATCTTAGTTTAGAGCATGCCCATAATCTCATCCATGAGTATGATGAGAGGGAATTAGATAAGATAAGTATGACCCAAACACTTTGGTGTAGGTCATGAGACCCATGTACCAGAGTACATGTCTTCAGAATAATGTAAGGTAGAAAGATAACAATCTAGGTTGAGAAATAATATACTTTATGTTTTAGTTTACTCACAGTTTGATGTTAGTTCATGTTTATAATATTTAATTTTAGTTCTTTAGCAATGTACCCTTAGAATACTCATGCCACTTACTCTAATGACTATTTTCCCCAATGCATGGTTGGGGACGCGATGTCCATAGGATTTAGAGCAGCTGAGGATCAAAGGAACAAGTAAAGGTCTAGGAGATTTTCTAGCTTGCCTAGTGGGGTGCCATCTATCGAGGCAGTCCAGAGTTTAGACATCTCTTTTTATGCTTAGTCTTATTACCAGAGTATATTAGATGAGTTGTAGTTTTCTTTTTATCAAGGACTGTGTATGAACCAATTTTACTCAGTGCAATGTGTTTCATTTGCTTTAATTGCAATGACTATCATGTTTGTGACACTCCCAGATTAAAAAAAACATTGCTTCCACTCATGTGTTATGAAAATATGGGTGTTGCATTATGCTCACTCACATGATTCTCCAACCTTTCTACTCAGGTATTTCATGGAAAGGAGCCAATTTAACTAGGGATGTGGTGAGAAGAAGGTGGGGGTCTACATTTTTTTATGTTTTAGAGTCACTCGTGTATACTTGAGTCCAAGATGGATGTTTCATACAATTTGTATCTATGACTCAATATTTGGTTGTATGCCATGTACATGACTTATGTTGTGTATATGAACATGAATATCACTTGTATAAATAGGTGTAACATTGGTTACATGTGATGACCATTTTACATATACTTGTTGGAGGTTGACTATATATGTGGGCCTTAATTGATAGCTTATGTAAACATTGTTGGAAATTGCATTAAAACATGCCTTTTCCTTCTTAGTTTATGATTAGTAAGTAGGATCATTTGGTGTACTGTCTTTTTATTTTCCCTCTTAGTGGTCATCATGTGGTTAACTCCGCCTATGTTCATACATTTTGTGCAAATGTAACCAGTTCCTAGCCCATGTAAAGGAGGAGGGTTGGTGGTAGGTTGACTGCCAACTATAAAACTTTTCCACTCTTTCTATGACATGGATCCTTGTAAAAATTTCATTGGAGCATCCCTACCTAGCAACGCACTGCATCAGCACCCGAGTGTGGTGATAAATATGCTAGGGATTTGTAACAGCGGTGCCCAGTTGTGTTGAAGGATAGTCAAGGGTTTCCACATCTTGGATGGGTGTGGGTAAAGAAGCTAGTCTCACTTCATCATTTCCCATACGTAGTGAAAAATGTACAAGGGCAACATTTTCAATAGAGGCATGTGAAGAAGCAAGTTCAACAGAAAGTTATTAGAGTCGGTTCTTTGAATATTGGCTTTTTGACAGGAAAGTCATTAGAGATAGTGGATACCATTATTTGAAGAAAAGTCAATATAGATTGCTTTCATGGGACCAAGTGTGTAGGGGATCGATGTAGAGAGATTGGAGACATAGGCTACAAAATTGGATATATATATAGGTATTGAGTAAAACATTGAAATGTGTGTAGGCATTATTGTTGATAAGATGTTGAAGGATGATGTTGTCAAGATCACAAGGATGGGTGATAGAATCATATCTATCAAGTTTTTCTTGGGGGAAGGATTTTTGAAATATTTAGCACTTATGACCCCCAAGTTGGCCTTAGTGAGGAGGCTAAGAAAGATTTTTGGGATCAAATGGATGAAGTGATGCAGGGAATGTCGATAGAGGAGAACATTATTATAGGGAGTGATTTCAATGGACATGTGGGGAGTAGCAGTGTTGGATATGAGAGAGTTCATGGTGCTTTTGGATATGGCAATAGAAATGAAGAAGGAGAGAAGATATTAGATTTTGTAGTTGGATATGATATGATTTTGGTAAACACCTATTTTAAGAAAAGAGAATCTCATAAGATTGTTTTCAAGAGCGAATGCAATTGTAGCCTAATTGATTACTTTCTTACGAGGAGGGTGGATTGTAAAGTATACAAGGACTGTAAAGTGATTCCTAGAGAAGAACTCATCATCCAACATTGATTGGTGGTTTTGGATATTAACATGAAAAAAATAAGGCAATCATGACAAAAACCAAGATAGTAGAATCAAGTGGTGGAATCTTAAAGGAGAAAAGAAATTAACTTTTCATGATGAACTCATCAAGGAGGGAACTTGAATTTGGAGTCTAATTTTAACACTATGTGGCATAATATGAGCTTCTACATAATGTAAAATTATAAGGAGGTTTTGGGGGAGTCCAAAGGTTTTGGGCCTCTATAGAAAGAGACTTGGTGGTGGAATGATGAAGTAAAAAAGGTTATTAAACTCAAAAGGGAGATCTATATGAGCTTGCCCAAGTCTCTAGATGATGAAACTTTTCAGATATACAAGAAATCAAAGAAAGAAGCTAAGAAGGTTGTTTAGGAGGCACGACCTATATACTTTGAGGATATTTATTAGAAGTCATATGCAATAGAAGGGGAAACATACACATATAAAATGGCTCATATAAAAGAAAGGAAAGGAAGACTTGAGTCGAGTAAAATGGATTAAGAAAGAAGATGGTTGAGTGTTTGTGAGAACCCATTACACTAAACGAGATTACTCAAAACATAAAACACAATCAATCACTAATTAATCACATACCCAAAAATATTGGTAAATTAAAACCGATTTCAATGTCAGCACCTGCTCAGAAACATTTGTATAAGACCCCAACATCTTTATTTTATCCATACTAGGCCAAGAATATGATACAAATATTCTACTTCCTTATCCAAAACTTATATATACAGGAGAACAATATTCATATATGCCACACAAACAAGCATTAACATGCTAACAAAAGTTCTATTTGTTTGAAACACCATATACAAACTTTTCCTGCCTGGACCAGAGAGTACATGGACGACTCTAGGACACACTAGACATCTAATGAACTTTATCAAAGATTCATTACTATAGCTCCTCTTTGCTGCCACGTGTTTGTTTTCGTCACTTTTGATTACCTAAAAAAATGTGGCGAACCACATGGGTGAGACCCATGTCCCAGCAAGAGATATAACTTCCAATAACATTTATTGAGTACACAATTTTTAAATAATTAAATGGTTAAGAAGTTTAATGAGATATAACAAATAAGATCAGCAGTAATGATGATTATTAAAATACACAAGGGAGCAGATAATAATTATCATCCTTTATCTTGTTGATAACATAAGCAATTCAGTAGCATATGCATATCTAGCATCATGAGCAAGTCTAGTAACATAGCATCTCTATCATTATGAATAAGTCTAGCCACATAAGCATAGATAACAACATTAGCATGTCTAATAGGATGAACATATCAACATCATAAAAAGAGCTAACACCATTAGCGCAACTATTTGGATAAGCATGATCAGCAATATATGCATCTCTAGTTATAAAGGCATGGCTAGCATGCTAAACATAACTAACAACATGAGATAGCTTGCATCATGATTATACTAAGTAGTAGCAGTATAGTTATCAACATAATCATGGCTACTGTATGTACACATCTACAATCTTAAGCATATCCACAACATAAGTATATCTACTATCTCTTAATTGCACTAAGAATCATCTTTATGTAAAGAAAACAAACAAGGGTTATCATCCAATGTGAAACATCATGTACAACCCTTAACAAATATGCTATACGGATGTATTACATCTTTTATTATGCCCTGAGGAATTTGAGGATACCACTCAAAATCCAACCGACCACTGCTAAGTCGAAATCAGTGTCATACAAGATCTAGGAAGAGCTGGACTCCTAAGATCTTCTCTGCCCCCGGTCAGTATGGGTCTGCCACAATGACACATAAGGTCAAGATGCTAATAGCCTAGTCCATCCTTGGTACATGTCACGACACTAGGGAAAGGAGGTGGATACGCATACCCTACCATCCTAGGTACAACCGCAATTGTCCTCCAATCTTGTCACATATATAATCACCGAGACACGACTACAACTGTTCTCAATCACATCATATGTATGAGGCATGACCATAGACAACCTCCAATATTTACATTGTGGATGACAAGGGTATGTCCTCAACTTGCCACCCCCACATAGTCAACAATATGTGCTCTAATTTTCCCTTAGGAATACTCATTTCACCATATGGCATATTCTGACACTCAGATGGATCTATGGCATAGGGAGCTACATGATTAGAGTTTCACGTGATTAGTTATGCCAATTGGGTGAATTAAGGCTACATCAAACAAGTGGACATACAAACCCTAATTCACTTCTAGCAAGCATATAAATATCACAACTTTGAAAAGATATAAAACATGTGAAACATAATTTCTCATCTCATCATCACATGGTACTAGTCATCATGAGACCACACTAGTCATCATACTATCACAAGATAATAATCTTTTTCACAATATCATAGGGTATCAATCCTTACCAACATAAGAGGATTACACCTCATTCAGGGCTCAACCATGCCCAAAGGTCATTAAGACCATAATACTATCATAGGATATAAATGCTTTTCACAATATCATAGGGTATTAACCCTTATCAACACAAGAGGATTACACCTCATTCAGGGCTCAACCATGCCCAAAGGTCATTAAGACCATCATATTATTCCCTGCAAGATCATCATTATATTTGCATGCCTTATAACAAGGCTCAACAACATCACTTATATATAATACACCAGATCAGCACAATATTGCATTAATGAACTAGGTTATATTCATAAACAATCATAGCAGGTTTATATTAACATTAAGAACATTCCTTTATTACATCAACATGCAATGAATCTAGATATGATTAACTCTCATCATATTCACAATGCACATGTTTAGCATAAGAAAGTATAAACCATGTGGTTATGATAACCAACAATTAACATACCAAGGTTATGATCATGTTAAGGAGGTTATTCCACCATCATTCCATCATATAAGAATGTTAAACATGAATACTCATCTTTATCTATTTGCATTAGAGTTAGGTTCAACATGATAAATTATATCAATCTTACTAAATTGCACTCATACCAAAACCCTAACTCACAGCATCCCCATTGGATCATGGATGCATAAGGTGAAGCATCACCATCACATTACATACCATTATCAAGTATGAACCCACACATAAATCAAGGTATAATGATTGGGTTATAGCATACTAGGGTTTCAACAACAGTAATAGAGTACTTCATGATTGCATTAGTCATTCAAGGACTATTCATACCCAATTACCACATTAGGGTTACATATCAACACAATATGGTTATCATCCCTTCTATTCATATGATTGAATAGGTAAGACTACCTTATTAAGGGTAACCCTCCATTAGTTCCATCATCATTCAACTTGTATCACCATACCACAATGTCACCCAGAACCATTGGATGTTTAAAAGGTAAGACCTTTGGTTATTTACATAAGTAAACACCTTAGACAAACCACCTATGAAGTCCTTGATTTGTGCTCTAGAAAGAGTCACCATCTAACCCTAGACATCCCTTGATTAACAACACAAAAATTTCCATTGACAGTAGGGTAAAACCCACAATCGACTGTTCAGTTAAAACGAGCCATCCATTGTCAACAAGTAAGCTCCTTAAGTTCATCATATAAAGGAAACCATATAAATCCCATTATTAGGACCAACATATTACATTATCCATCATTCCACTTTATTGGAGGAATAAAAATTAGATCTTGACCATTGGGTCAAGTTCATATATTAAAACCATCAATTACAGTATATGTTTGACCATTGCATCAAGTGATCCAAGAAACCATTGGTCTAAGGCTTAATTGATGCTAAAACTACATGATTAACTCATCATAGATTGTAGAGACCTGATCCACCATCATTAGTGATCATTAAATCACTATAGGTTGTTAGATCAACACTATATTCATTAATCAACATCAAATATTAAGTTGATGTCATCATTGATTGATAACAACAGTAGGGTACTTAATGGTTGATCATTATTCTTCTAACTGATCCAAAACCTGACCTAAGGGGGTGAAAATAGGTTGTCACTATCATTTGACACCCTTGATCACGACCATGATTTGTTATGAAGACAAAACCATAGGGTTGTTGCAATGGTACCATCACCGGGTCATGGTTTATAGAAGAAATCAGCTTTAAACCCTATAATTGACCATTGTTTGATAGGTGCTTAGCACCATAGGTTGTCAAAAAAACCTGATCCAAGTCATATTATACCTTAGGAATAATGTACACATGATCACAGGTTCATCTAGAACTGAAATCAGAACAGGGAACATTATAAAAATCGAAATCCAAGTCCATCATAGCTTTTTAGTGCATAAATCATCATTTTCAAGCAAGAACATGAGCTAGTAAGCTTATGGTAAGCAATAAACGTGGAGCAATTTATAAAACATGCCTCTAATGAGAATATAAAAGTCCACACATAATAAATATTGAGTAGTTAGGGTAGAAAATCTAAGAATAAGCTATGAATTCGTCCATCTAGCACCTTTCTTCATCAAATGAGCAAACCCTAAGCATAAGGAGTAAGAAAGGTAGGGTTTTAGAGCTTTAGAGAAAATTCTACCATGGAACAGAAAGGTTCCGGCCTGGAGGAAGGTCTAAGGAAGTAGAAGAGCAAGAAAAATGAAGAAGGAAGGACGAAAATAACTTGCCTTGGTCGAATTCCCTAGAAGATGACCTTGGAAACCCTATGTAGGGCTAGATGGAGCCCTAGGAGACCTTCTTATCCAAAAAGGGGTTGTCTTATACCTTAGAGCAGATGGTTCTGCATCAAAACATATTTTATTCGTTTCTCCAGGTTAGAGGAAAGAGAAATCAAGCATAGTTTCGTATTTGGGCAAGGGAGAGGCAAATATAGCCCATGGATAAGGATAGAAGCAAGCATGAGGTGTAAAAGTAGCTTCCCCATGTGTTTATGGCCTTAAACTATTAATAATATACAATCACACACACAAGAAGCTTTACAAATGTCCCTATTAACCTGATTATCTTTCCTTTGTCGAAATTCCCAGCCAATCACATAATTCATTTGTTGATAGCTACTAAAAGTAGCTCATCCGTGAAGGGGCAAACCCTAAAATACCCTTGATAAAAACACCTTCAAACCATGGATCAACTAGGATCCCCATGGCTAATAAATATCAAGAATTATAATATAATATCTAAGGAACATAATGTATGTGACAAATTGCAAAGAAAACCCCTCAATTGGGTAAATTGCAACAAATTCCAAAATGTATTGAAAATTGCATAACTTGCTCAAACAGTATCCAAATTGGAACAAATTTGAAACTTAAGCTTGTATTATGATTTAAAAGAATATCATAATGTTATATTAGGGTTCTAAGAATTCAATTATGATAATTAAGCTTGTTCAACTCATTAAGAAAGTTTAGGGGCCTTACAACTATAAACCCCTAACAGGGATTTTGCCCCTGAAATCCAAGGTAAACAAAGATGGGTACTTCCTATGCACCTCATCCTATTACCTTCACATGGTTACTTTCATATCATGGTGATGTCACATAATTCATACATATCTTATCTTGGGTCAACACGAAAACCCCCACATAAGAAGACATTTGCAAATATGGAAGATAAAAACTTGTTGTGCCACCTGTACAAATCTAATAGTAACTTTCAACTTTGGGACTCGATTGTCATCTTGAACTATTCTATATGTTGTATCACACTTCACTCAGAGTCCACACTCACTGGATCTTACCAAACACAAAACATCAGGTTTCTATTATCATATGCAACTTTACAAGGTTTCATCTCTATGCTCCTTTAATGGTTATTTTAATCAACAACTCAATCAACCATGTAGGCACCCCCTAGTTTTCAAGAAATTATGAGGAATATGTTTTTATATGATTCCCCAATCATATCAATGGTGGCCTGACCATCTATTTGGTTGAAGAATCATACACTTGTATATAAGTGTTAACAAATATAACTACCTGATTGACCTCGTTAGAGGTGGAGAAACGACATTGTCTTCATCTTATCAGGACTCACATAACATACTTAATAGAGGTATCATAACTCTTAGAGGATACCCTAGTCAACCCCCAACTCACTCTTGTTCAACTTGTCTCATAGCTATTGCTACTTCGGCAACCCTAAGGTTTTTGAAGAAATATTGATCATATTTTTGACCATATTTGAAATAGTTTGACATGTCATCATTCAAAGCTTGATATAACTTGTATGACATGTTTGGAACACTTTGTTCCTCATATTCATAAATTCTATGTGTACATTGGTTAGTCTATAGGACATAACTCTAAACTCATCATGGTCATGTGAATTATGTCATCCAATCTAAATCTTATGCATTGATATTTGATCATAGGTTTATCTTAAAGGAACATGATATCACATATATATTGACCAATAAACCTTCTATCCTTGATAGTGGTCTTGTCCAACTATCACTAAACCATACACAACATTATAGAATCACTTTTGGTTTCCCTTCCAAACAACATTTAGAGGGTCATCATCAACTCTCTCTCTCTCTAAGGGAGAGGAATACTTTTAATATTCATTTAATAAACATCTCCAACCTTCACATACTTCCCATACTATTGACACATCTTGGATACTAGGATTCATTACCTCAGTATACACCTCATGTGCTATAAGGAACTCACATACTTATCTCATCTACTTTTACCAACATAATAAATTTCAAAACATATAAGAGGAGTCTCCCAAATTATTAGAAGGCTCAAAAGCAAACTCATCACAAAATTTATGATCTTGGAACCAGAGTCCAAACAACCTTATGCTATAATAAGTTATCCACCCTCGTGTTTACAATGAATCCACACATACCAAGTGGCAATGATCCACTTGAAAGTTGTTCCATAGAAAGAAAAGACACAAAGGGAAACACACTTCCCACATCATAGCAACATTTTTCAAGGTCACTAGCAAAAAGGTAACCAATTCTATTTTCATTATGCAAGTTACAACTTCTTATGTATCATTTTACCTTTTTCATTTCAGGTTCCTTGCCATTAGCATAGGAATTATCATGATTGACATATCTCATTAATCCTTCCTTGACAACTATTTATCACACTTGGTATGTTCTCTTATTTTATTATGTTTTTTAACCACTTATCGATAGGTAAATCATCATATTCCATATTTTCTTCATTAAATTGGGATCATCTCCCTTAATTTCTTTCACATGCCATGTTGATTTTTCATTAATACTTTCTTACACACATAGGTTGGTCTGAGATTAACTCAGGTTCCACCTTATTTCTTTGTCATTGTTCCCATTCATCTTCTCATTATATACTTATCATTGGAGTTCTCTCCATCTTATGTGGATTTCATACCTTGAATCACTTTATAAGCATAGACTTATTTGTCTTTTACTTTATTTTCTTCTTGAATCACATCTTCAAGAACTCCTCTTTTTCTTATTTGTATTCAGATTTAGATTTCATGGTGTTGTATCATTCTCTTATAGTTACCAAACATTCAAGTTTTGATAGATTATGATGCAATTCCCATCTTCTTTAAGATAGGATTGAGATATTCACACCATGATTTGTTATTCGTTATGCTCTTTAGATTTTCTCAAAATGACTACTTGATCAAAGTAATCAGAAAGATAACAATCTAAGAATTCCATACTTACCTTTCTTCAATAATTGAATACCTGGCCAGGGCACCCAAGTACTGAGATTAGGCAGTATGCACCATACTTTTATGTCATATTCCTAATCTAGACATCATCCAAGTCCTAAGTCCTACTACCCTATAGACTCAGTGAACCTAAAGCTCTGATACCAACTTGTGAGAACCCATTACACTAAACGAGATTACTCAAAACATAAAACACAATCAATCACTAATTAATCACATATCCAAAAATATGGGTAAATTAAAACTAATTTCAACGTCAGTACCTGCTCAGAAACATTGGTATAAGACCACAACATCTTTATTTTATCCATACTGGGCCAAGAATTTGATACAAATGTTCTATTGACTTATCCACAACATATATACATAGGAGAACAATATTCATATATGCCACACAAACAAGCATTAACATGCTAACAAAAGTTCTATTTGTTTGAAATACCATATACAAACTTTTCCTACTCGAGCCTGAGAGTACATGGATGACTCTAGGACATACTAGACATCTAATCAACTTTATCAAAGATTCATTACTATAGCTCCTCTTTGCAGCCACATGTTTGTTTTCATCACTTCTGATTACCTAAAAAATGTGGTGAACCACAAGGGTGAGACCCATGTCCCAGCAAGAGATATAACCTCCAACAATATTTATTGAGTACAACATTTTTAAATAATTAAATAGTGAAGAAGTTTAATCAGATATAACAAATAAGATAAGTAGTACTGATGATTATCAAAATACACAAGGGAGTAGATAATAATTATCATCCTTTATCTTGTTGATAACATAAGCAATTCAATAGCATATGCATATCTAGCATCATGAGCAAGTCTAGTAACATATCATCTCTATCATTATGAATAAGTCTATCCACATAAGCATAGATAACAACATTAGCATGTATAATAGGTTGAACATATAAATATCATAAAAAGAGCTAACACCATAAGCACAACTATTTGGATAAGCATGATCAACAGTATATGCATCTCTAGTTACAAAGGCATGGCTAGCATGCTAAACATAACTAATAACATGAGATAGCTAGCATCATGGTTATAATCAGCAGTAGCAGTATAGTTATCAACATAATCATGGCTAATGTATGTATGCATATACAATCTTAAGCATATCCACAACATAAGTATATCTACTATCTCTTAATTGCACTAAGTATCATCTTTATGTAAATAGAACAAACAAGGGTTATCATCCAATGTGAAGCGTCATGTATAACCCTAAATAGATATGTTATACGGCCGTATTACATCTTTTATTATGCCCTGAGGAATTTGAGGATACCACTCAAAATTTGACTGATTAGTGCCATATAAGATCTAGGAAGAGTCGGAATCACTAAGATCTTCTCTGCCCTTGGTCAGTATGGGTCCACCACAACGACACATAAGGTCAAGTTGTTAACAGCCTAGTTCGTCCTTGGTACAAGTCACAACACTAGTGAAAGGAGGTGGGTACGCATACCCTACCATCCGAGGTACAACTGTAGTTGTCCTCCAATCATGTCACATATATAATCACCAAGATACGTTCACATCCGTTCTCAATCACATCAGATGTTTGAGGCATGACCATAACCAACCTCCACAATCTGCATTGTAGATTTAACCCGTGTTTTCTACAATCGGTTTTATTTAACCCGTGTTTTTGGTAATACGATGTTTATGACAGTTCCGCACATTTCTGTGTGGCATTTCACTGTCTGTGTGATAGTGGGATGTCACATATTAGGTTGGTATCAAAGCTCTAGGTTCGTTGAGTCTACAGGGATCTAGGTCTAGGTTTTGTGTCTATTCTTGTGATTTTTCCAGATTTTCTCATAATAACCTTCTACCCCCAGCAGAAGATAAAGCTAAAAGATGTCTAGAAGTCTCGAAGAACATGCTGCCAAGAGTAGTGTCACTGCATCAATTGATGGAACGAGTGTGCAGGAACATGAAGATCGGGTGCCTGAGGTCCCCCAAATCGACCCAACCATTCTTGAGAATCCTATCTACTAGCACCTTATGGAATAGGTAATGGCAACGATAAATCTCATGGTGGAAAGATTTCCAGTGCCTCTACCAAGAGCATAGGCTCCCCATGGTGAATCTTTGGGTATTGGGAAGACCTTTGAGTGACTTCATCGAGTCAGAGCTTCGGATTATGCTGGAATGGCTGATCTAGAGGATGTAGATCTGTGGCTGACAGGTCTTGAGAAGGCCTTCTGGATCCCCGACATCCCTGAAGAAGACAAAGTCAAGCATGCTGTCTACCTTCTGAAGGGTAGTGTTGGCCACTGGTGGGCCATCGAGGAAGAGAAGCGACCCGGCGAGGTGATCTGTTGGGACGTCTTCCGGCGGGAGTTTGTGAGTTGATACATCCCGAAGACGTATCTAGATGAGAACATCAACCAATTTGAGCATTTGCACCAAGGATCTCTAGACATCACTGAGTATGAAGCCAAGTTTATGGAGCTTCTGAGGTTCTATCCTCACATGTCGGTAACGGATGATGAGAGGATCAGGCGGTTTGAGAAAGGTTTGAGTGTCGAGTTGTTGACACCTATTGCTGCTTTAGAGAATCGGGAACGGTTTGCCACATTTGTGGAGTTTGTCCGAAGGATTGAATGGTCAGTCCGAGAGAAGAGAGAGGCTGTGTCCAAGAAAAGGCATGCTCAGTTTCAGAAATAGAGGTTTGACAGCCACAAGAAGCTGAGTATTTTCTACACCTTCTATGATGAAAGTCTCTAGTGCACCATCTTAGTGGTCCCCGAGTAAGGGAAGAGGACACAGTTTTTTGCCATCCAGAGCCTACAATACAGCTTCAGTAGCAGTGACAGGGACATCTAGGCCGAAGTTAGAGGGCATGTCATGCTATCTTTGTGGATAGACATGGCATATGAAGTCAAATTGCCCAATAAGAGATGTCGAAGTGACACAACAACCAAGACAGAGTCAATAAGGTTTAGATAGACAATAGTTTAGTGGTGCCAGAGGGTGAGGATGCGACCAAGTGTCATAAGCTGGATCGTCATCTCAAGGAAGCAGAGGGCATGGATGACATCAAACAATGACTCAATTCTATGCTATGAGTCAGCCAGAGGCGATAGTCAACCCGCGAGTGGTGGAAGGTCTGATGGCGTTATTTCATTTTGATTTGTCTTCTTCATGCTTTGTATCTATTCTTGTTGACCTAGGTGCTACACACTCTTTTATCACTTGTAGTAAGCTTGAGAGCTGTCTTTTACCTATTAGCTATAAGAAAGATAGCTTGTTGTTAGAAACCCCTCTTGATGGTTCCTTGATGCTTCGAGAAGTGTCTTCATCTTGTGTTCTATACTTTTCGGGACATAACATACAAGTGGATCTCCTACCACTTGATATGCATGGATTTAATGTAATACTTGGGATGTATACCCCAGAGAGGTATAGGTTGTGTTGGATTGTGGTTCCAAGAAGGCAGTGTTTGCCGATAAGGGTGAGAAGTGGATCTTCTAGGGATATCAGAAGATTCTTTCGACGTGTTTGGGGTCACTGATGGTGGCAGAGAAGTTGTTGCGGCAAGGTTGTAGAGCATTCTTGGCTCATGTTGTGGATACCAAGGCATAAGGTTCTAGCCTTGAGGATGTGCCTGTTGTCAGAGAATTTGCATATGTGTTTCCCGATGAGTTTCCTGGTGTTTCCCCACCTCAAGAGATTGAATTTGAGATCAATCTAGTGCTAGGGACACAGCCAATTTCTCAGACACCGTACAGGATGGCTCTAGCCGAGATGGCAGAGCTGAAGAAGCAGTTACAAGAGTTTTTAGATAAAGGTTTCATCAAACCAAGCACATTGTCATGGGGTGCTCCAGTTCTGTTCGTGAATAAGAAGGACGGATCGATGCGTCTATGCATAGATTACCGACAGTTGAACAAAGTTACGATAAAAAACAAGTATCCTTTATCGAGGATAGACAACCTATTTGATCAATTGTGTGGTGCTACAGTTTTCTCAAAGATCGATTTGCAGTCTGGATATCATCAACTCAGAATCAAGGAGGATGACATACCAAAGTCAGCTTTTAGGATGAGGTATGGTCACTTTGAGTTTGTGGTTATGTCATTCGGGCTAACCAATGCACCTACTGCTTTCATGGATCTGATGAACAGGGTGTTCTGTCCGTTTTTAGATTAGTTTATTGTGGTTTTCATAGATGACATCTTGATCTATAGTCGGGATAGTCAACAACATGAACAACATCTTCGACAAGTGTTGACTCTCATTCTCCAGCATCAGTTGTATGCCAAGTTCAGTAAGTGTGAGTTCTGGTTGAAGGAAGTGACTTTCTTGGGACATGTGATATCGGCGGAAGGAATCAGAGTGGAACCCAAGTAGGTGGAGTCAGTTGCAGAATGGGAGCAACCAAAGACACCGACTGAAGTTCATAGTTTTCTGGGTTTAGAAGGATACTAACAGAGGTTTATAAAGGATTTCAATGTGATCATATTTCCGTTGATGAAGTTGACCTGGAAGGATGTACCTTTTGTTTGGGATGATCATTGTCAGCAAGCTTTTCAGAACTTAAAGGAGAAGCTGACTAGTGCTCCAGCGTTGGTGCTGCCAGAGCCTGAGAAAGACTATGTTGTTTTCTGTGATGCCTCCAAGAAAGGCTTAGGTTGTGTGCTGATGCAGGAGGATCATGTGGTTTCTTTTGCTTCGCGACAGCTTAAGGAACATGAGGAGAGCTATCCGACACATGATTTGGAGCTGGCAACGGTGGTCCATGCATTAAATATTTGGAGACACTATCTTTATGGGGAAGTGTTTCAGATCTTTACGGATCATAAGAACCTAAAGTATATCTTCTCGCAGAGTGAGCTAAACATGCGACAACGTCGCTGGATGGAGCTGATCAGTGATTATGACTGCACCATTGAGTATCATCCTGGTAAGTCAAACGTGGTAGCTGATGCACTTAGCAGGAAGTCATCTTATCTTCCTACAAAGAAGGCATAGTTGAGTTCTTTGATATGCCATAGGCAGGATATGTTCGTCTCCTTACAGCAGATGAATGTACAGTTGGAAGTATCTTTGTTGGCAGGAATGTTGGCACAGATGCAAGTGAAGCCTATGTTGAGACAACAGATCAAAGAAGTACAGTAGGTAGATGCTACAGTCTAGTTGACCAGATCAGAGTTTGGCAGCGAGAAGCATGATGGCTTCCATGAGTCTGAGGATGGACTAGTTTGTTATCTTAACAGGATGATGGTTCCCGATGTGGATGATTGAGGAAGTTAGTGCTTGAGGAAGTGCACACATTGATGTATGCTATGCATCCAGGTGTCACCAAGATGTATCATAATATGAAGGATCTGTATTGGTGGCCTAGCTTAAAGAGAGATGTGGCTAAATTTGTGGCTAGGAGTGTGGTATACCACCATGTTAAGGCTGAGCATTAGAAGCCAGCAGGTATATTGCAACCCATGCCAATACAGTAGTGGAAATGGGATCATGTAACCATGGATTTCGTAGTTGGCCTTCAGAGGACAGCTAGGAATCACGATTCCATCTGGGTGATAGTGGACAAATTGACGAAGTCTGCTCATTTCATACCTGTGAAGACAACATATATAGCGGAGAAGCTTGCTCAAGTGTATGTGGATGAGATAGTGCATTTGCACAGTGCGCCAATAACGATAGTCTCTGACAGAGGTCCCCAGTTCACGAGTCATTTTTTGGAACTGTTGCACAGAGCGTTGGGAACACAGTTGAGGTTCAACACTGCTTTCCACCCGTAGACAGATGGACAGTCTGAAAGGACTATTCAGACTTTGGAGGATCTTCTCCGAGCTTATGTTTTGCAGTTCCTAGGTAGTTGGGATGTGCACCTCAGTTTGATAGCGTTTGCCTACAATAACAGTTACCAACAGAGTATCGACATGGCACCTTATGAGGCTTTATATGGTAGGAAGTACAAATCTCCTTTATGTTGGTATGAGTCTGGAGAGTATCAACTTTTGGGTCCTGAGTTAGTACAACAAACAACAAAGAAGATCAAGGTGATATAATAACAGTTGAAAGTGACACAGGATAGACAGAAGTCATATGCAGACAATCATCGACGACCTCTAGAGTTCTAGGTGGGAGACAAGGTCTATCTTAAGGTCTCTCCATGGAAAGGCATGCTGAGGTTTGGCCGACAAAGCAAGTTGGCTCCCAGGTATATGGGGCCATATCTGGTGATAACATGAGTTGGCAAAGTGACTTACAAGTTAAAGATACCACCAGAGTTGCACAGGTTGCATCTAGTGTTCCATGTCAGTATGCTAAAGAAAAGTCATCTAGGCACATAGATAGTAATACAGCCAATTGAGGTTGAGATTGATGAAGATGTGACCTACGAGGAAGGTCTGATGTTGATCCTCGACAGAAGAGTGAAGAAGCTGAAGAGGAAGGACCTGGTTCTTGTAAAGGTTCTTTGGCATCATCGTGGCGTTGAGGAAGCCACGTGGGAGCTCGAGGAAGAGATGAGGAGGAAGTATCCCTCACTTTTCTCTTTGGATTTAGGGGGCAAAATCCTTTTGTAGAGGTTTATGGCTTGTAAGGACCCTGACCTCTATTTAGGGCTTACCCTGTTTGCTTTGCCTAAACCTTGAGCTTAAATATTTGCTAATCACATGAGTTGTGATTAGGGTTCTATTTGTGCTTTGTTGGGAAGTTGAGGTGCAACTTGCAATTTACCCAAGTTTTAGGGCTTGTGTGCAAGTTTGCCACCTTGAGAGATATCTTTCTTTCTCCTTGCATCCTCTAGGGTTGAGAGGATGGGTAGGGCTCTTTGCTTAAGTAGCTTTGGGCTTTGTTGAGCCTTGTTTGAGTTGTGTTGAGCCTTTTTGGAGCTTGTATCGGGCTGGACCTTGGTGTATCGACCAAGGGAGTTCTTGCTTGTATCGAGCAAGTTGTGTATCAGAAAGGGTTGTATTGGCCAAGTGGTGTATCAGCCATGGCACCATGTTGGGCGATACACACCCTCTTGACCTAGCCTCGTTTGTGTCACCATCTTTGGACAAGTTGTTGTTGCTTTACTAGTTGGTGGCAAGTCTTGAGCAAGTGGTTTGGGGTGCTAGCAAGGTGGTATAGTTTGGACAAGTGGTGGTTTGGATGAGCACATGTGGAGAAATCCCCTAGTGGATGCCCACTTAACCCCCTTGCATATATACCCCCTTCTTTGCTAGCTTTGGATCCCTTTAGCTCCTTAGTTGCTTCCTTTCTTTCTGGGTGGCCGACATCTCCCCTTAGTGGAGCCTTGGTGGCTGATACACTTGGTAGAGCTTGGTGGCTGATCTCCTTGGTGGAGTCTTCTTCTTCCTCTAGTGGTGGCCGAAACCCTAGATGTGCCTGGCTCCTTCTCCTCTTGTGGAGAGTATCTCTCCCTATCCTTGGCACCTTCTTCTTCTCTCTTCCTTTTCATCCATGGTGGTTATGGAGTTCTCTTCTCTCCTAGTGTTGGCCGAAGGTGGTGCCTTGGAGCTTGAAACTTGGTGCTTGGATCTTTGGAGCTTGAGTAGTGTGCTTGAGGTGGGTTACATAACTCCTAACCCTAGCTATACTACCTTCTTTATATACTACTTGTTTGTTGGTATGTATGCCCTGAGAGACAATCATAGGATGATTGGTGGGATACATTAAGATTGATTTGATAAACATCAAAGGCAAGCTTCCAATTCTTTCTGGTTCAATCATATGAGATAGTGATAGAACAAGTTGAATGTCTAGAGAATGACAGTACTCAATGACGTATGCCTTCAGGTTCAGGACCTGAATGACGAGATCATACAAATGCAAAGAGTTTGTACATTCTTGTTATGTCCCTAGTCGGATGTCATTGTGGAAGGTAGATAGACATCAATGACACACAAGACTAGATTGTGGTGTTGGTTGATGACAGAATCTCATTAGTCATGATATAGAGATATCAAACCAAACACTTAGGTACTTGTTAGAGAACATGTGTACCGGACAGACCCACTGTGAGTTTGACACATGGAACCATGACATGGTAGTCACAGTCAGTACTCACAGTGATGGTGGTGAGTGTGATTCTTTGACCTGAAATCACTACACTCAACACATGTCGTTGGGTACACTTTGACATCATCAAACGCAGTCCTGAAACATGGGTTGTTATAAAGATGATGATTGGGTGGCTTTGACACATGGGGATTTTGAGGGGTGAGTGATAGATATGGGATTTGTCCCTCCTGAGGGAGTTTGATATCCATGGCCACTTGATGAGTAGGATTGAGAAAGGCGTGCATGCATGTGTGAATCAGTATGTGATATTGATGTCATACATATCTCTTCCAATCTACTTTGAGATCGAGAAAGTGAATGAACATTGACAGGATGAATGTTCCATGCCTCGAGTTCATTCGGGATATCAGTGACAAAGGAATTATACATTCACTGTAACACCATTCACAAATTGTAGGATTGAAAGTTGTTCTCCAACTTTCTATTTCACTTGGGTAGCACGGATGTGTGACTAGGCACCTCTCTTTGCTTGTGAAGTCATAAGTGTTATGGACTTTCACTACCAACGTTAAATGGACCTACAGGGTCACACACATAGGATTTAACCTGGAAGAGGAGTTTTGTCCACAAACAATGTTTAGATTGATTACTAAAGGAGTTTACTAGTTCAATTAAACACTCAATCAATTGATAGCTCAGTATCAAAATGTTCAAGGTGTTGGACTGATTGATTAGAGTATCAGATTGATTGAAACTACAATTGACTGTTTATGCACAATTTGCACTTCCAACCGATCGACTCATGTGATGAACCGGTCGGCTGAGCTTGGTAAACTGATCGGCTCAGGTGGTGAGTCGATCAGCTCATGGACAGGGTGAAACAATCGGTTCAAGTTTGAAACAATCGGTTCAACTGGTCCAACTAAGCAAGTTGGGAAAGTCAGGTTGGTGAGAAATTTCTTTTCGTTTCACTTGCCCAATTTGATTGGAACAAGGATTGGTATTGGGTACCAATTAGAAACAAAAGAAGAAAAGTGAATCGGGAACTGACCAGGACCACAAACCGACTGGTTCAGAAGTGAACCGACCGTTTCATGGGTCCCAACCGATCGACTCAGGTCCCCAACCGACCGTTTCAGAAATGAAACGATCGGTTCAGGCTGCGCAGTTGGTTGTTTTTGTGAAAAATCTCGAACCCTTCTACTCCTGCTTTAGTCCCACATTACCAGGGATAGAGAACCCTGTCCCATGACCCTCCTATATATAGGGGTATTGGGGGCTTCTCAAAGTACAACTTAGTGCAACCGGTTTCTCTATAAAGTTGTCGTTCTCTCTGGTTTTGGTAACCGAGAGAGCCCGAGCAAGTGCTACCCGATAAGGGAGGCACAACAAGGGAAAGACAACTACAGAAAGTGACTGGTGGTAGGAGAGTGTGTCGGTGACTAGTACGCCGACAGGAGGGTGTGACTCCTTCCAATTCCTTATGAGACAAGGAGATTGGAATTCCAGGTGGTCCGTGTGGACTACTTTAGAGGCAGGAGATTTCTACCGCTCGGAGGACATCTATCAATCCTGACAGTCCCGGTGAGACCAGGAGTCGTCAGTCCCGGTGCGACCAGGAGGTGCACAGACACCGTCCAAGACCAGAGGTGAAGACCATGCAAGCCGCGAGGTATTGTCACCGAGCAAGCCTCGGGACAAGGTATGATTCCACAAATCATCCTTTCCTATTGTATAGATGTTGACGCGTTTCCTTGTTCTGGGTTTAGGGAGGAGAATTTTTTTGTTTCCGCTGCCTTCTCTGCCTCTCCTAAAACCCAACAGTGGTATCAGAGCCACGTCAACTGCTCTATACTTTAGGATTATTGATATGATCGATTTTGGTTTGTCGCCTTTATTTATTGCATACGATGCGAATAAAATTGGCTTTATGCTTGTCCAATCCTAAATCCAAAAATCCCAATATACATATATGATATGTAATATGAATGTACTCGATACGCGTCACCCTTAAACGAGTTTTGTGGTGGATGTATAGTGTGGTTATGGCCAATAAACCCTATTTGTGTATGGTTGTATGTGGTTGCTTGCATCTCGGTCTGTGCACCGATTCTCTTTCTCCTATTCCTGATGTAACTCGAAATAATTTGAGATTTCTTTCCTACCTTTGCTCCCCTCGAATGTAACTTGAGGTTTCTCTTTTTACAATGTAAAATAGGATAGAATTTTATTTCCTGTTATGTCGAAGAACAGAGGACATCCTGACGACAATTGAGATGATCGGTTCAAGGCATGAACCGATCGGTTGACGTTCGAGACGATCGGTTCAAGGAGTGAGCCGATCGGTTGATGACCAGTTCGAGGAGCGAGACGAGCGGATGGCGGCCATGATGAGATGCACGATGACCAGGAGAACCGATCGGTTAGAGGAGACAACCGATCGGCTGGTGGCACCCATCTGACCGGCCTGATGGCGAGCCGATCAGTCATGTGATGAGTTGATCAAACCCAGAAAGGCAAAGCACAGAGTTCATCTTGTACAAGTTGCATATGATGTAGACCTAGATGACCGTGATTCCTCTTGGCTCGAGGAATCACATTAGTATGGCCATAATCATTGCTTTTATCATTTCACATGTTTTCTGTGGGATATAGCATGTATATGATACAAACTATATATTGTGGTGATTGGATATGTATATGTATATAAAACCAAATCCCTCATTAAAGATTAAGTTTTAGATGCCTTCCAAATGCGACACACATGAAAAGCTTGATCGATCAAGTGTGGGCACGCCCTAGTGTGGTGCACCGTCTATCTCGTGGAAGCGTGAAGGATGGATGTGTGGGTCTGCCCTAGCAGGGTGCATATTCATCATGTTTGCTTTGGGTAGGACTTAACAAGGTGATCTAGATGGGATCTAGCACCTTGAGGCATGGAGGTGATCATGGAAAGGAGTTGCATATGACATCTTATCAAGAGTTTCATATGATGCAATTGGCAATAGTTGCCTACCTGAGAGATCTAAGTTGTGGGTGACAGCCCTAGCTGGTCCATGACTTAGAGGATTTCAGGATCTTGCCCACTAGAAGGTTGTATGTTGCAATCTTCCAAATTGATGATGAGGGCTATCAATTTGAACTAAAATAGTGGGAGGGATAATTAATTAAAGGCCTAATTATATCGTCAACTTTTCAAATCAATCAAATAAGTCAAAAGGAGTTTTGGACTAAAATTGCATATTTTCCTTTTGTAGTACAAATGGCAACAAACAAACAATCACTTTTCTTTGCGATCCATCCTGGAAAAGGACAAGTTAAATGGGAATAACTTCCACGACTGGTATAGGACATTGAGAACTGTTCTCACTCAAGAGTGAAAGCTCTAAGTCCTAGTTATACCAGAACCAGATGAGCTCGATCCCACCACATCAATGACTGAAAGTATGCTTATGGAAGCATACCAAGGATGACATTGATGAGGAGTGCTTGATGTTGTGTTATCTGAACTATGAGTTGCAGAGACAACATGAGACATATGATATCTCCAAGACATTGTCCTAGTATGTCATGACAGAAGGAGATCCAGTAAGGTATTCACACACTCAATATGATCAGGTATGTGGAAAGATCTGACTAAGAAGGATTCCCTCTGAGCCAAGAGTTGGCTATTGGTATGATACTGCAAATGTTGTGAGAATCATACAGTTCATGATAAACTACAACATGAACAACTTTGACAAGTGTTGACAAAGTTTTTGGACATGTTGAGGGCAGTAGAGGAAAATATGAAGAAAGACTAACCCTAATCTTTGATGAGATCAATGAAAGGTAAGTCTTAAGGGCAAGGGTAAGGGCAAAGCAAAGAAGTGTTCTGATGCTAGCCAGTAGCCCAAGCTGTCATCAACCTCAAGGCACATGGGGAAAGGGTGTATGAGGGAATTGCCCTCTATATCTGGAAGAACAAAAGAAGATGAAGGAGGGGATGAAGATCTCCACCTAAGGTATCATGAAATGAACCACATCTTTATCTGAGGTATATGATACCAAGATATGGATATGTCATATATGATATGCAATATCCACAAAGAAGTGATGGCCTTTGTGAAAGGACCAAGAAAGGAGTACCCATCATTGGAGAAAGTGTTGCTGCCATAGATAGGAGTACCTTTCAGTTTATTTCAGCCTAAAGGGCAAGAAATAGAGTTGAGAACTACTATTTCATATTTGCCAATAGATAGAAACACTTTATTTTTGCATATTGTATGACAATGATGGCAATCAATAAAGAGATGTTTCAATTTATAAAGATATGATCTTTGTGGCAATGCCTTATTTATCTTGTGGTATTTGATATGCATAAGATAAAATAATATCTAAAAGTTATAGATAACTCAAACAATCAAATTAGCATCAATCATGAGAAATTCATTTCTAGTTTCCATGTGATGGATAAATATAGACTATTTTGGTTAGAGAACCAGTAAGAGACATGAATATCTTGAACATGATTAATCAATCTTCACTAATGGTAGTGGGAGAATGATTATCCTATTAGGTATAATACATGTGATGTATTTACATACCTATTGGAGAAAATGCTAAATATTTCAAATGGTGTTTAGAGAAATACCAATATGAATATCTTGAAGTGTTCAAGAATATCATAAATGAAGTACAAATTTGGTAAAGTGTTAATTCTTGATGAGATCAATGAATAAAATACTTAGACCAAATGTTTGAGATCCTTATGAGTGATTATAGTGAACTCGTGATTAAGGCAAGGTGATGTCTAAATCAAGAAGGAGTCATACTCTAAGGAGTTAGAGGATGATTATCAAATAACTAAATTTTTCTTAAATAAAGAATACACTTTGCTAATAAAGGACATTAAGAATCACAAGGAATTGTGAGTTCTTATATCCTTGACGGATACACCTCGTTTATCTATGTGATGAGTCAACTATCTACATGAATATGAGGAACCGAATTTTGAGTTATGGTTTATGACCATTACATCCTAAATGACATCCATGTGAACCATAAGGTATGACCTTGATGGTAGCACCCATTAGATGAAATCCATAAGTGCAAATGAATCTTAAGTGTTAAGACACATGGATAACATTTTGAGAAGGATGATGCTTGTTGATTGCAACTTAATGACTAAGACATTTGGCATATTGATACTAAAAGCGCATTCCTATGAGGAATAAAACAAGGATGTGTACGTGACACAACCTATAAGGTTTATGAATCCACTAATGCAAATGAAGTCTATAAGTTACAATGGACTAATCAATGTGGTTGATTAAGTACAAGAAACTCAGAATTGGATCTTTACTTTGATGATATAGTCAAAGGGTTTGACTGATATGTCAAAGATAAAGAAGGGATCTGTGATTTAGTGGGAGCATATTCACATTCCACATGTTGATGTGAAATGGAAATGTTCTAGAATGGAAATCCAAAAGTGGAAATTATCTTTAAGGAAGATAGAGATGTTTCCTATGTGATAGGAATAGAGATCTATAGAGATAGTTCTCAAAAACCTCTTGACCTAAAAGGAGAAAGCATACATTGGCAATCTGTACTGAAGGGTTCAGTATGCACAAATTCAGTGGGAGAAAACTTGTCCATGGAGTTAGTATCCCAAGGCCAAGTGTCCAATTCTTATGAAGAATGGGAACACTAAGAATAGATATGGATCTATCATGTATGTAATCATCCCATTATCTTGCATGTATAGACATGGCAAGAACAAAATGCATTCATCATCTTGTATGTAGGACATGGCAATATGATGTGCTCATCCTGATAACTCGTATGTGAGACATGACGAGTGGATGTCTGTCTACTTCCAGTAAGGGTTATTGGAATACCATGAGAACTTGGTAAGTACTTGAGAAGTACTAGTTCTATGGAGACAAGGAAGAGTTCAATGTAAAGAGTTACATTGATGCGAATTTCCGAAAGGATAGAAAATTAATCGCAAAATATATATAGGATATATAAAAGTGAAAGTTTGTTGATAATTGGAAGTGTTCCAATAAAACCATTTAAAAGGAAATGTTGAGTATCTATGTGTTAGAGAACAACAATGGATACTATATGGGTATGGAAGTTCATGAGATGAACTTATAGATATTTCGGTCATTGATGACAAGTATGGAATCCTTGATCATGCAATGTGGCTAAAGGTTAGCAAAGGAATACTGGATCGCATTTTACGACAACTCCATCTCATACATGTGACGTACATCGAAGAGATGTGAGACATGCAATTAATACTGAATTTGGCAAGGTGTTACCATTACTCACTATGATTGCACTAGAGCAGAGTAACATGTGGGACATGTTTGAAGATTACTATGAATATGATTCAAGGGTGATTGGCTTGCAGTGCAAGTGGGAGTCTATTGGTATGTATGCCCTGAGAGCCAATCATAGGATGATTGGTGGGATACATTAAGATTGATTTGATAAACATCAAAGGCAAGCTTCCAATTCTTTCTGGTTCAATCATATGAGATAGTGATAGAATAGGTTGAATGTCTAGAGAATGATAGTACTCAATGACGTATGCCTTCAGGTTCAGGACCTGAACGATGAGATCATACAGATGCTAAGAGTTTGTACATTCTTGTTATGTCCCTAGTGGGATGTCATTGTGGAAGGTAGATAGACAACAATGACACACAAGACTAGATTGTGGTGTTGGTTGATGACAGAATCTCATTAGTCATGATATAGAGATATCAAACCAAACACATTGGTACTTGTTAGAGAACAAGTGTACCGGACATACCCACCGTGAGTTTGACACATGGAACCATGAAATGGTAGTCACAGTCAGTACTCACAGTGATGGTGGTGAGTGTGATTCTTTGACCTGAAATCACTACACTCAACACATGTCGTTGGGTACACTTTGACATCATCAAACGCAGTCGTGAAACATGGGTTGTTATAAAGGTGATGATTGGGTGGCTTTGACACATGGCGCTTTTGAGGGGTGAGTGATAGATATGGGATTTGTCCCTCCTGAGGGAGTTTGATATCCATGGCCACTTGATGAGTAGGATTGAGAAAGGTGTGCACGCATGTGTGAATCAATATGTGATATTGATGTCATACATATCTCTTCCAATCTACTTTGAGATCGAGAAAGTGAATGAACGTTGACAGGATGACTGTTCCATGCCTCGAGTTCATTCATGATATCAGTGAGAAAGGAATTATACATTCACTGTAACACCATTCACGGATTGTAGGATTGAAAGTTGTTCTCCAACTTTCTATTTCACTTGGGTAGCACTGATGTGTGACCACGCACCGCTCTTTTCTTGTGAAGTCATAAGTGTTATTGACTTTCACTACCAACGTGAAATGGACCTGTAGGGTCACACACATAGGTTTTAACTTGGAAGAGGAGTTTTGTCCACAAACAATGTTTAGATTGATTACTAAAGGAGTTTAGTAGTTCAATTAAACACTCAATCAATTGATAGCTCAGTATCATAATGTTCAAGGTGTTGGACTGATTGATTAGAGTATCAGATTGATTGAAACTACAATTGACTATTTCTGTACAATTTGCACTTCCAACTGACCGGCTCATGTGATGAACCGATCGGCTGATCTTGGTAAACCGATCAGATCAAGTGGTGATTCGATCGGCTCATGGACATGGTGAAATGATCGGTTCAAGTGTTGAAACAAATAGTTCAATTGGTCCAACCGAGCAAGTTGGGAAAGTCAGGTTGGTGAGAAATTTATTTTCATTTCACTTGCCCAATTTGATTGGAACAAGGATTGGTATTGGGTACCAATTAGAAACAAAAGAAGAAAAGTCAATCGGGAACTGACCAGGACCACGAACCGATCTTTTCAGAAGTGAACCGATCATTTCATGGGTCCCAACCGATCGGTTGAGGTGTCAACCGATTGGCTCAGGTCCCCAACCGACCGTTTCAGAAATGAAATGATCGGTTCAGGTTGCGCAGTTGGTTGTTTTTTTGGAAAATCTAGAACCCTTCTACTCCTGCTTTACTCCCACATTGCACGGGATAGAGAACCCTGTCCCATGACCCTCCTATATATAGGGGTATTGGGGGCTTCTCAAAGTACAACTCAGTGCAACCAGTTGCTCTGTAAAGTTGTCATTATCTCTAGTTTTGGTAACCGAGAGAGCCCGAGCAAGTGCTACCCGATAAGGGAGGCACAACAAGGGAAAGACAACTGTAGAAAATGATTGGTGGCAGGAGAGTGTATCGGTGACTAGTACGCCGATAGGAGGGTGCGACTCCTTCCAATTCCTTGTGAGACAAGGATATTGGAGTTCTAGGTGGTCCATGTGGACTACTTTAGAGGCGGGAGATTTCTACCACTCGGAGGACAACTGTCAATCCAGACAGTCCCGGTGAGACCAAGAGTCATCAATCCCGGTGCGACCAGGAGCTGCACAGACACCGTCCAAGACCGGAGGTGAAGACCGCGCAAGCCGCAAGGTATTATCACCGAGCAAGCCTCGGGACAAGGTATGATTCCACAAACCATCCTTTCCTATTGTATAGACATTGACACATTTCCTTATTCTAGGTTTGGGGAGGAGAATTTTTTTTTCTTTCCACTGCCTTCTCTGCCTCTCGTAAAACCCAACATTGTTTACATGTCATCTTGTCGGCCATGCATACCTTGTTAGTAATGTTCTTGCTCTAGTATGTGCCCTTGATCTTGTTGGATGTGGTGACATGGTTATGTCGTTTAGATGTGTTCTTAGACCTTGTTGTCTAAACCGTTGGATTAGGGTTCTTTGGGTAAAACCCCTCTCTCTTAGTTGTTGAGAGGTGAGCCTAGGGTCCTCCTAAATCCATGGTGCGTGTGGTGTGTTCTTGGGGCAAAATTCATTTTCTCTCTTTTGTCTTGAGACGTGAGATTAAGCTTTAGTTGAGTGGGAAAAACCCCTCTCTCACTTGGTTGTTGAGAGGTGAGTCTACACTCTAGTTTCTTGGGCAATACCCCTCTCTTACCATGGACTTGAGAAGTGAGACTTTTGTTGGTGATGACCCACCTTGCTACCCGATATGTGATAGAGGTTGTGTAAGTCCCCTCTCTCTTAGTTGTTGAGAGGTGAGCCAACACTCTTTTAGGGTTCTATAGTTGTCTTGAGGTTGAAGACGATCAACCCAATATGGCCTTTAGACCCTTACCCAATATCCCTTGCTACCCAATATCTTTGACAACCCAAGATGTCATGTTGATATCATTTTATGTAGGGTTGTGCTCTATATACCTCTCCTAGGGTTGAGCTTGGATGATATGTTAGATGGGTGTCTTGGTTGACCCCTTTGACCGTTATAAGTCTTTACCCCTAGATATCTTACTGCCTGATATGATGGGCTGGTCGATATGCCTTAAGGTCATTATCAGCTTGATGAGGTGACACAACGTTAGTCATTGTCTTTGGGAGAGGTAGCCCGTTATGAGTGTTAACCAGGGAAGGGTGTTAGTTGTTGTGTTGGTCCCTGGGACATTACGTGGTCTGTGTTGGGTGTCTTGGCATGTCGGTTCCTTGCACAACATCCTCTTGGATGGTGCTTCCTGACACCTTTCTGGTATGATGCCGCCCGACATGGCGTTGCACAATATGGTTCTGCCCGGTATGTTGCTGCATGCTTGGGCATTACAAGTTGGTCCTTAGAAGTGTTGCCCGATAGGAAGTGCTTCTCGTTATCATCCTTGTGGTGTTGCCCGACATAGTGCCTTAGTGGCTTGGATGATATGGTTGTTAACCCTAGATGGGTGTTGACCGATACACTGTTGGGTGACCCACTCTTTGGTGAGAGACGATATACCTTTGGTGAGGGTTGTCCGTTGCCCGATATACCTTTAGTGAGGTTTGTATCTTGTGTTCAGTTAGTAACCCACATGCTTGTTAGGCTTTAATGTATGCGGCTGTTATGCTTGATATATATATGAGAATGCTATGCTTCGATACCCTCATATATGTTGCATGTATGACCCTCATAATAAGGTAAAGGGTTGTAGATGTTCCTTGTACAAATACCATTGTGTGTCTATGATTATGCTAACCATACAGGTTCCATGTGTATGGATACGAAATTAGGTAATAGCCATGGTGATGGCATGGCAATGATATGTTGTGGAACATCAAGGGTTATGATGAACCCATTGATATATGATGGGTGTTACCCATGGAATGGCAATGCGTGCCTTGATGATGGGATTGAGTCCCAATGATGTTGATCCCTGTGAAGAATCTAGATGATTGGCAGAGGACAAGTGGTAACATGTAATGTTGGATCCTTGTGATGGATCAAGATGATTTTGATGGCTTTGATAATAAGAGTGACAATGTAACACATGATAATAAGATCTATGTTGTTTACTTGTGTTTTAGTTTACATGTTGCATAACTTGGTCGAATCTTGCAATCCGCTTAAAATGCATTAATTAATTATAGATGGACCTTTCATGTAGTTTGCCCTGGCCATAGATCCATCATTGTCAGTAGCTGGTGATGGTGAAACGGGTTCTCCTGTGGGTTAACTCGGACCGCATATTGTTGAATATGCAGGGTTTCTCCTAGCCGAAAATAGGAGGATTAGAGTGCAACTGTGGTTGTGGACTCAAGATGTGTATAAGATCATGGTGAATAGGCCCATGGCTTAGTGTGATGGAGCATGAATGCGTTCATGGCTCAGGAGCATGGTGAATAGGCTCATGGATCATGATATACTAGTGCCGTAACCTGTACCAAGGTGGGCTAGAGGAAAGGGGTAGCCTGCGGGAGCTGACCCTGTGATTGAGGTCACTTAAGCATGAGACTGCGGTCCTGCTTTGGTTCTCATTCACTGACCATGAGGAGGTGAGGCCATGGAGTCTGGCTATTCCATTGACCTTGTATGGCACCAGCTTTGGGTTTTGCAACCGAACGTTGGATTTGGGTGGTACGACTCACTTCCTCAGGGCATAATAAATTGTAATCCAGCCGTATAGTATATCTGCTTAGGGCAAACATGAAACATTGGTTGATGCCTTGTTTGTATAGTTTCCCTAGTTATATCTTGTAGCTAATTACATGTTCCTTAGATGTTATGATAAGTTCTTATTAGACTTGTCTTGTCAATAATGTTCCATATTATTAATTGTGCATATGCTTCCTAAATATCTCAGTAAGAAGTTATAGCAAGTTAGCTCTACTCAATATGCTACTCATATACGATCTGCTTATATCAATTACTTGTTTTATCTATTCTAGTTATCCTTTGAGGTTTTATAGTTACGGCGGGGGTTATGTTTCTCACTGGGACTTTGTGTCTCACCCCGTTGGTTTAAAACCTTTTTAGGTGATCGAGCTAGATGTGGTGGTGTTCGTGAGGTTGCGGCCAAGCAGCAAGAAGAACAGTAGAAGGCAAGAGATGGATATGTTGCTATTTTGGGTGTTTTGTAGTAGAGTCCTAGAGTCATCCCTGTACTCTCAGGTCCTTAGAGGTGTTTTGATGAAGTTTCACGATGTATAGTTGATATGGATTTCTTGTAACCTGACAATGACCTGGCTAGGTCTATTATGTATATAAACAGGTGATGCATCTTTTATGGATAAAAGACATCTAGATCCTATGAACGGTGGATATGCATTAAGTTGATGTATATTTATATAATGTGTTTCTTTGTAGGATGTGGATCTGATTGTAATAGTTCCTTTCTTATCTGCTTACTGCAATCGGTTTTATTTAACCCGTGTTTTTGGTAATATGATGTTTATGACGGTTCTGCACGTTTTCGTGTGGCATTTCACTGTCTGTGTGATAGTGGGATGTCACATATTAGGTTGGTATCAGAGCTCTAGGTTTGTTGAGTCTACAGGGATCTAGGACTAGGTTTTGTGTCTGTTCTTGTGATTTTTCTAGATTTTCTCATAATAACCTTCTGCCCATAGCAGAAGATAAAGCTAAAAGATGTCTGGAAGTCACGAAGAACATGCTTCCGAGAGTAGTGTCGTTGCATCAGTTGATGGAGTGAGTGTGTAGGAACATGAAGATCAGGTGTTTGAGGTCCCCCAAATTGACCCATCCATTCATGAGAATCCTATCTACCAGCACCTTATGGAACATGTAATGGCAATGATGAATCTCATGGTGGAAAGATTTCCCATGCCTCCGCCAAGAGCACATGCTCCCCATGGTGAATCTTCGGGTATTGAGAAGATCTTTGAGCGGCTTCGCCGAGTCAGAGCTTCAGATTATGCTGGAACAACTGATCCAGCAGATGTAGATCTGTGGCTGACAGGGCTTGAGAAGGCCTTCTAGATCCTCAACATCCCTGAAGAAGACAAAGTCAAGCATGTTGTCTACCTTCTAAATGGTAGTGTTGGCCACTAGTGGGCCATCAAGGAAGTGAAGCGACCTAGTGAGGTGATCTATTGGGACGTCTTTTGGTGGGAGTTTGTGAGTCGATACTTCCCGAAGACATATCTGGATGAGAAGATCAACCAGTTCAAGTGTTTGTGCCAAGGATCTCTGGACATCACCGAGTATGAAGTCAAGTTTATGGAGTTGTTGAGGTTCTGTCCTCACATGGCGGCAATGGATGATGAGAGGATCAGGCAGTTTGAGAAAGGTTTGAGTGCTGAGTTGTCGACACCTGCTACTGCTTTAGAGAACTAGGAATGGTTTTCCACATTTGTGGAGTCTGTCTGAAGGATTGAACGGTCAGTCCAAGAGAAGAGAGAGGTTGTGTCTAAGAAAAGGCTTGCTCAGTTTGAGAAACAGAGATTTAATAGCCAAAAGAAGCCGAGGTTTTCTACACATTCTATGATGCAAGGCTCTAGTGCACCACCTCAGTGGTCCCCGAGTAAGGGAAGAGGATGCAGTTTTCGCCATCCAGAGCCTACAGTACAACTTCAGTAGTAGTGATAGGGCCATGTAGGCCACAGTTAGAGGACAAGTCATGCTATATTTGTGGACAAATAGGGCATATGAAGTTGAATTTCCCAAGAAGAGATGTTGAAGTGATGCAACAACCGAGACAAAGTCAACAAGGTTCAGATAGGCAACAGTTTAGTGGTGCCAGAGGGAGAGGATGCGACCAAGCATCAAAAGTTAGATTGTCTACCCAAGGAAGCAGAGGGCATGGGCGACATCAAGAAATGACTCAATTCTATGTTATGAGTCAGCCAGAGGCGATAGTCAACCCGCGAGTGGTGGCAGGTCGGATGGAGTTATTTCATTCTAATTTGTCTTCTTCTTGCTTTGTATCTGTTCTGGTTGACCCGGGTGTTACACACTCTTTTATCACTTGTAGTATGCTTGATAGATGTCTTTTACCTATTAGTTGTAAGAAAGATAGCTTGTTGTTAGAAACCCCTTTTGATGGTTCCTCGATGCTTCGAGAAGTGTGTCCATCTTGTGTTCTATCCTTTTTGGGACATAACATACAAGTGGATCTCCTACCACTTGATATGCATGGATTCGATGTAATCCTTGGGATGGATACCCTAGAGAGGTATAAGGTTGTGCTGGACTGTGGTTCCAAGAAGGCAGTGTTTGGTGATGAAGGTGAGAAGTGGATCTTATAGGGAGATCGGAAGATTCTTCCAACATGTTTGGTATCAATGATGGTGGCAAAGAAGTTGTTGTGGAAAGGTTGTAGAGCGTTCTTGGCTCATGTTGTGGATACCAAGGCAGAAGGTTCTAGCCTTGAGGATATGCTTGTTGTCAGAGAATCTGCAGATGTGTTTCCCAATGAGTTTCCTAGTGTTCCCCCACCTCGAGAGATTGACTTTGAGATCAATCTAGTGCTAGGGACACATCCAGTTGCTCAGACACTGTACAAGATGGCTCCAGCTGAGATGGAAGAGCTGAAGAAGTAGTTACAGGAGTTGTTGGATAAAGGTTTCATCAGACCGAGCACATTGTCATGGGGTGCTCCAGTTTTGTTTGTGAAGAGAAGGACAGATCGATGCGTCTGTGCATAGATTACTGACAGTTGAATAAAGTTATGATAAAAAACAAGTATCCTTTGCCGAGGATAGATGACATGTTTTATCAGTTGCATGGTGCTATAGTTTTCTTGAAGATTGATTTGCGGTCTGGATATCATCATTTCAGAATCAAGGAGGATGACATACCAAAGTTAGCTTTTAGGACGAGGTATGGTCACTTTGAGTTTGTGGTTATGTCGTTCGGGCTAACCAATGCACCTACTGCTTTCATTCAGCTGATGAATAGGGTGTTCCATCCATTTTTAGATCAGTTTGTTGTGGTTTTCATAGATGACATCTTGATCTATAGTTAGGACAGTCAACAACATGAACAACATCTTCGACAAGCGTTGACTCTCCTTTGCCAACATCAGTTGTATGCCAAGTTCAGTAAGTGTAAGTTTTGGTTGAAGGAAGTGACTTTCTTGGGACATGTGATATTGGCGGAAGGAATCAGAGTGGACCCCAAGAAGGTGGAGTTAGTTGTAGAGTGGGGGCAACCAAAGATGCCGACTGAAGTTTGTAGTTTTCTGGGTTTAGTAGGATACTACCAGAGGTTTATACAGGATTTCAGTGTGATCGCGTTGCCGTTGATGAAGTTGACCAGGAAGGATGTACCTTTTGTTTGGGATAATCGTTATCAGCAAGCTTTTCAGAACTTGAAGGAGAAGATGACTAGTGCTCCAGTGTTGGTGCTGCCAGATCCTGGGAAAGGCTATGTTGTTTTCTGTGATGCTTCAAAGAAAGGCTTAGGTTGCATGCTGATGCAGGAGGATCATGTGGTTTCTTTTTCTTCGTGACAACTTAAGAAACATGAGGAAAGCTATCCGACACATGATTTGGAGCTGGCAACGGTGGTCCATGCATTAAAGATTTGGAGACACTATCTTTATGGAGAAGTGTGTCAGATCTTTACATATCATAAGAACCTGAAGTATATCTTCTCGCAGAGTGAGTTCAACATGCGACAATATTGCTGGATGGAGCTGATTAGTGATTGTGATTACACCATTGAGTATCATCTCGATAAGGCGAACATCGTAGATGATGCGCTTAGCAGGAAGTCGTCTTCTCTTCCTACAAAGAAGGCACAATTGAGTTCTTTGATATGCCATAGGCGGGATATGTTCGTCTCCTTACAGTAGATGAATGTATAGTTGGAAGTATCTTTGTTGACATGAATGTTGGAAAAGATGCAAGTGAAGCCTATGTTGAGACAATAGTTCAAAGAAGCACAGTAGGTAGATGCTACAATCCAGTTGATCAGATCAGAGTTTGGCATCGAGAAGTGTGATGGCTTCCATGAGTCTGAGGATGGACTATTTTGTTCTCATAACAGGATGGTGGTTCCCGATGTGGATGATTGAGGAAGTTAGTGCTTGAGGAAGCGCACACATCGATGTATGCTATGCATCCAGGTGTCACCAAGATGTATCATAATCTGAAGGATATGTATTGGTGGCCTGGCTTGAAGAGAGATGTGGTCGAATTTGTTGCTAGGTGTGCAGAATGCCTGCAGGTTAAGGCTGAGCATCTGAAGTCGGCAAGTATTTTGCAACCCATGCCAATACTACAGTGGAAATGGGATCATGTAACCATGGATTTTGTAGTTGTCCTCCCAAGGATAGCTAGGAATCACGATTCCATCTGGGTGATAGTGGACAGATTGATGAAGTCTACTCATTTCATACCTGTGAAGACAACATATATAACGGAGAAGCTTGATGAAGTGTATGTGGATGAGATAATGTGTTTGTACGGTGTGCCAGTAATGATAGTCTCTGACAGAGGTCCCCTGTTTAAGAGTCGTTTTTGGGAACTGTTGCACAGAGCGTTTGGAACGCATTTGAGGTTCAGTACCGCTTTCCACTCACAGATAGATGGATATTCTGAAAGGACTATTCATACTTTGGAGGATCTTCTCTGAGCCTGTGTTTTGCAGTTCCTAGGAAGTTGGGATGTGCACCTCAGTTTGATAGAGTTCGCCTACAATAATAGTTACCAAAGGAGTATTGAAATGGCACCTTATGATGCTTTATACAGTAGGAAGTGCATATCTCCTTTATGTTGGTATGAGTCTGGCGAGTATCAGCTTCTGGGTCCTGAGTTAGTACAACAGACAACAGAGAAGATCAATGTGATACAATAATAGTTGAAAGCGGCACAGTATAGAAAGAATTCATATGCAGACAATCATCAACAACCTCTAGTGTTCCAAGCAGGAGACAAGGTGTATCTCAAGGTCTCTCCATGGAAAGGCGTGCTGAGGTTTGGCCAAAAAGGCAAGTTGGCTCCCAGGTATATGGGGACATATTCGGTGATAGCACGAGTTGGAAAAGTGGCTTACAAGTTAAAGCTACCGCCAGAGTTGCACATGTTGCATCCAGTGTTCCATGTCAGTATGCTGAAGAAAAGTCATCCAGGCACAGAGACAGTAATACAGCCAGTTGAGGTTGAGCTTGATGAAGATGTGACCTACGAGGAAGGTCTGGTGTTGATCCTCGATAGAAGAGTGAAGAAGCTGAAGAGGAAGGACCTGGTTCTTGTGAAGGTTCTTTGGCATCATCGTGGCATTGAGGAAGCCATGTGGGAGCTCAAGGAAGAGATGAGGAGGAAGTATCCCTCGCTTTTCTCTTTGGATTTTGGGGGTAAAATCCTTTTGTAGAGCTTTATGGCTTGTAAGGACCCTAAACTCTATTTTGAGCTTACCCTATTTGCTTTGCCTAAACCTTGTGCTTAGATGTTTGCTAATCACGTGAGTTGTGATTAGGGTTCTATTTGTGCTTTGTTGGGAATTTGAGGTGCAACTTGCAATTTACCCAAGTTTTAGGGTTTGTGTGCAAGTTTGCCACCTTGAGAGATGTCTTTCTATCTCCTTGCATCCTCTAGGGTTGAGAGGATGGGTTGGGCTCTTTTCTTGAGTAGCTTTGGGCTTTGTTGAGCCTTGTTTGAGTTGTGTTGAGCCATTTTGGAGCTTGCATCGGGTTGGACCTTGGTGTATCGGCCAAGGGAGTGCTTTCTTGTATCAGGCAAGTTGTGTATCGACCAGCATTGTATCAGCCAAGTGGTGTATCAGCCATGGCACCATGTTGGGTGATACACACCCTCTTTACCTAGCCTCATTTGTGTCACCATCTTTGGACAAGTGGTTGTTGCTTTGCTAGTTGGTGGCAAGTCTTGAGCAAGTGGTTTGGGGTGCTAGCAAGGTGGCATAATTTGGACAAGTGGTGGTTTGGGCGAGCACATGTGGAGCAATCCCCTAGTGGACACCCACTTAACCCCCTTGCATATATACCCCCTTCTTTTCTAGTTTGGGATCCCATTAGCTCCTTAGTTGCTTCCCTTCTTTCTTGGTGGCTGATATCTCCCCTTGGTGGAGCCTTGGTGGTCGATACACTTGGTAGAGCTTGGTGGTCGATCTCCTTGGTGGAGTCTTCTTCTTCCTCTAGTGTTGGTCAAAACCCTAGATGTGCCTTGCTCCTTCTCCTCTTGTAGTGCATATCTCTCCCTATCCTTGGAACCTTCTTCTTCTTCTCTCTTCCTTTTCGGCCATGGTGGTTATGGAGTTTTCTTCTCTCCTAGTGTTGGCTGAAGGTGGTGCCTTGGAGCTTGAAGCTTGGTTCTTGGAGCTTTGGAGCTTGAGGAGTGTGCTTGAGGTGGGTTACATAACTCCTAACCCTAGCTATACTACCTTATTTATATACTGCTTGTTTACATGTCATCTTGATCGGCCATGCATACCTTGTTAGTAATGTTCTTTCTCTAGTATAAACCCTTGATCTTGTTGGATGTGGTGACATGGTTATGTCGTTTAGATGTGTTCTTGAACCTTGTTGGCCGAACCGTTAGATTAGGGTTCTTTGGGCAAAACCCCTCTCTCTTAGTTGTTGAGAGGTGAGCCTAGGGTCCTCCTAAATCCATGGTGTGTGTGGTGTGTTCTTGGGGCAAAATCCCTTTTCTCTCTTTGGTCTTGAGAGGTGAGCTTAAGCTTTAGTTGTGTGGGAAAAACCCCTCTCTCACTTGGTTGTTGAGATGTGAGTTTACACTCTAGTTGTTTGGGCAATACCCCTCTCTTACCATGGACTTGAGAAGTGAGCCTTTGGTTGGTGATGAGCCACCTTGCTACCCGATATGTGATAGAGGTTGTGTAAGACTCCTCACTCTTAGTTGTTGAGAGGTGAGCCAACACTCTTTTAGGGTTTGGTAGTTGTCTTGAGGTTGAACATGACCAACCCGATATGGCCTTTGGACCTTTACCCGATATCCCTTGCTACCCGATATCTTTGACAACCCAAGATGTCATATTGATATTGTTCTGTGTAGGGTGGTGCTCAATATCCCTCTCCTAGGGTTGAGCTTGGACGATATGTTAGATGGGTGTCTTGGTTGACCCCTTTGACCATTATAAGTCTTTACCCCTAGATGTCTTACTGCCCAATATGATGGGCTGGACGATATGCCTTATGGTCATTATCAGCTTGATGAGGTGACACAGCGTTAGCCGTTGTCTTTGGGTGAGGTAGCCCGTTATGAGTGTTAACCCGGGAAGGGTGTTAGCTATTTTGCTGGTCCCTGGGAAATTATGGGGTCTGTGTTGGGTGTCTTGGCATGTCGGTGCCTTGCACGACATCCTCTTGGATGGTGTTGCCTGACACCTTGCTGGTATAATGCCGCCCGACACGACGTTGCACGATATGGTTTTGCCCGATATGTTGTTGCACGCTTGGGCATTATAGGTTGGTCCTTAGAAGTGTTGCCCAACAGGAAGTGTTGCTCGTTATTAGCCTTGTGGTGCTGGCCCGCATAGTGCCTTAGTGGCTTGGACGATATGGTTGTTAACCCTAGATGGGTGTTGACCGATACAGTGCTAGGTGCACACTCTTTGGTGAGAAATGCTATACCTTTGGTGAGGGTTGTCCCTTGCTCGATATACCTTTAGTGAGGGTTGTATCTTGTGTTCGATTAGTAACCCAAATGCTTGAGATGCTTTAATGTATGAGGCTGTTATGCTTGATATATATATATATATATATATATATATATATATATATATAAAAGAATGCTATGCTTTGATACCCTCATATATGTTGCATGGTTGACTCTCATAATAAGGTAAAGGGTTGTAGATGTTCCTTGTACAAGTACCATTGTGTTTCTATGATTATGCTAACCATGCAGGTTTTATGTGTATGGATACGAAATTAGGTAATAGCCATGGTGATGGCATGGCAATGATATGATGCGGAACATCAAGGGTTATGATGAACCCAATGATATATGATGGGTGTTACCCATGGAATGGCAATGTGTGCCTTGATGATGGGATTGAGTCCCGGTGATGTTGATCCTTGTGATGAATGTAGATGATTGGCAAGAGGCCAAGTGGTAACATGTAATGTTGGATCCTTGTGATGGATCAGGATGATTTTGATGGCTTTGAGAATAAGAGTGACAATGTAACACATGATAATAAAATCTATGTTGTTTACTTGTGTTTTAGTTTACATGTTGCATAACTTGGTTGAATCATGCAATCCGCTTAAAATGCATTAATCAATTATAGATGGACCTTTCATGTAGTTTTCCCTGGCCACAGATCCATCATCGTCAGTAGCTTGTGATGGTGAAATGGGTTCTCCTACGGGTTAACCTAGAGCGCATATTGTTGAATATGCGGGGTTTCTCTGAGCCAAAAATAGGAGGATTAGAGTGCAACTGCGGTTGTGGACTCAAGATGTATATAAGAGCATGGTGAACATGCCCATGGTTCAGTGTGATGGAGCATTAATGCGTTCATGGCTCAGGAGCATGGTGAATAGGCTCGTGGCTCATGATATACTAGCGTCGTGACCTGTACCAAGGCGGGCTAGAGGAAAGGGGTATCCTACGAGAGTTGACCCTGTGACTGAGGTCACTTAAGCATGAGACTGCAGTCCTACTTTGGTTCTTGTGCATTGACCACGAGGAGGTGAGGTCGTGGAAACCGACTCTTCCATTGACCTTGTATGGCACTGGCTTTGGGTTTTGCAACCGAAGGTTGGATTTGAGCGGTACGACTCACTTCCTCAGGGCATAATAAATCGTAATCCAGCCGTATAGTATATCTACTTAGGGCAAAAACGAAACATTGGTTGTGGCCTTATTTGTATAGTAGACCTAGTTATATATTATAACTAATTATATGTTCCTCAGATGTTATGATAAGTTCTTATTAGACTTGTCTTGTCAATCATGTTCCATATTATTATCTGTGCATATGCTTCCTAAATATCTCGATAAGAAGTTATAGCAAGTTAGCTCTGCTCAGTATGCTGCTCATATACGATATGCTTATATCAATTACCTATTTTATCTATTCTAGCTCTCCTTTGAGGTTTTATAGTTACGGCGGGGGTTATGTTTATCGCTGGGACTGTGTGTCTCACCCTGTTGGTTTAAAAACTTTTTAGGTGATCGAGCTAGACGTGGTGGTGGTCGTAAGGTTGAGGCCGAACAGCAAGAAGAATAGTAGAAGGCAAGAGATGGATATGCTGTCATTTTGGGTGTTTTGTAGTAGAGTCCTAGAGTCATCCATGTACTCTCAGGTCCTTGGAGGTGTTTTGATGAAGTTTCACGATGTATAGCTGATATGGTTTTCTTGTATCCTGACGATGATCTGGCTAGGTCTGTTATGTATATAAATAGGTGATGCGTCCTTTATGGATAAAAGACAGATGGATCCTATGAATGGTGGACATGCATTAAGTTGATGTATATTTATATAATGTGTTTCTTTGCAGGATGTGGATCTAGTTGTTATGAACGGTGGACATGCATTAAGTTGATGTATATTTATATAATGTGTTTCTTTGCAGGATGTGGATCTAGTTGTAATAGTTTCTTTCTTATCTACTTTCTGCAATCAGTTTTATTTAACCTGTGTTTTTGGTAATGCGATGTTTATGACGGTTCCGCACATTTTTGCGTGGCATTTTTTTGTCTGTGTGATAGTGGGATGTCACAACAACATCAACCACAAGAACAACCTCCATACCAACCACCACCACAAGAACCATCCTACATCCTTCACAATCTTAATCCACCACTACCACCAACACCACCACAACCATCACTTTCTCCCCCTCCTCCCCATGAGCAAGTGGATACAATTTCAAATATGAGGTGTCACGAGGTTGTAGAGGAGCTCAACAAGGGAGGGAAGTAATTAGACAAAGATCATGATGGAGAACCCATTCCGCAAAGTCCTTGTGAGAGTGTTAAGTGATGCATCTAAAATTCTACTGTCCTGCCAAATTTTGAGAAGATAATATCTTATGTCCCACCTTCCTTTGAGATGACACCACCAAGTTCCCCAATTTCATATTCAAGACACCCCAATGTGATATTTTTAGGTTCACAAGTGTCCAACGGAATGGAAAACTCCTTTCTTTGATGCCTACAAAGGCCCATTCCTCAAGTGAAAGCAAAATTATAGCATGAAAATTCTAAAGGTCTCAAGGTTGATTAAGAAGATAGGGGGGAGGTTGTCCAAGAGGATCATGTTGAATGAGCTGAAAAGTTTTGTTAATGAGGATTCTTACTTTGAGGTCTATGATGATGACCCCAGAGGAGAAGATCAAAGTTTTGCCTAAATTTGAATGTTCTTGCCTAAAAGCATGTTTTGACTTAATGTCCACCGTTTGAAATTAAATTTTTAGTCTTTTGACAAATGCATACCGTTTCTTAGAGTTTATTGCTATATGGTCTCGATTGTTGACTTTTTACGTGTGGACCACTTCTCTCAAGTTTGTGAATGTTTCAGTTGAATTGAGAATTGAGCAAGCTACAAATGCTTAGAGCCTATGGAATCACTTTATATAAAAAAATATCATGTTGTTCAATAATGTGGTGTGATAGCATTTGGTGAAGTGTTGGATTAGCTTTCATGTAGGAAATCTTATGTTGAAGACTACACTAATGACCCGTCTTTGACCCAACTCTTCTTTCACCATCTTCATACCTCTTCGCCTCATGAAAGGTTGCCCTAGTACACATAATCATCCTTGGCCACCTCCAAATGTTTGGGGTGGCCATACCTACATCTCCCCACTTCACTCTATCCACTAATACCCTATCTACACCAAGGCCCTAGCACTTGCCTTGTTGTTTGGTTTGGTAATCTAGATTGAATTGTGATAATTGCATGCCATGGTGAAATCCCCCATCTAATATCAAATCATATTCCCAAATGGCCCACCTATCCTAATCTCATTGTTGAAAACCAATCTTGCCTTCTTAGCTTGTTTATGCTAATCTAGTTTAGTTGCTTTTATTCAATCTAGTTAATTTCTTAGTCTTGCTCTTTAGGGTTAACTGAGGTTCTTTCTCTATCAAGTGGATAATTTAGTTCTTAGTTGCTAATTGCTCTACTAGTGTAGTGTAGTTAACCTTTGCTCCTATCTAGCTAGTTGCTTAATCTAGTTCCTTAGACTTGCTTGCTAAGGATAATTTAGGGTTTGTGATAACTTAGATTTCATATTGCCTTTACTTGCTTGTTCACTTAGTTTAATAACAAAAACCCTTTTAAACCCTTGAACCCTAGTCTCTGCATTAGGAATGTAGCCAATGCTAACCTAGCTCTAGTGCCCCCTCTATCCCTAAGGATTGACCCCTGTTCTTGTGTATCACCTATACTATGATAGTACCACATGCGCTTGTTAGTGACCTATTTAGTGTTGTGATCGAGGCTTGTTAGGGTTATTAAAATTTTGGGAGATCCCATGTGTTAGAGTTCTGGGGAGTGCATCTAGTCACCTCTTGTTGGCTAGTGTGTACACCTGTGGCTTAGAAGCACCACTTGTTCCATGTAGTTTCAAATATACTGTCATATTTGTTCTCATTTGGACAGAATTCATTTTATAATGTAGTTTTCCTATTTGTATCTCCATTTTAGATTGCAAATTAGCTTTCTAGTTTGTGGAACTATTTCAGATTGCATCAATTTGCATATCCAATATAAGACTCAAATGTGTGTAGTTCTTTAGTTCTCATATCCTTATTAAAGCCACTTAGGGTGAACTTCATGGCAACTAGTGATAGGAGAAGATTTAATTTGACGGGGAAGTAAAAAAAATGCAACTTCCTATTAGCTTAAGGATGAAATTCCAAAAAGTGTTTATATATTTCTCTTTTCTGTACAATATCATGATCAATCTAGAAAGTTATTCATAATTCATTAGAAGTTAAGCAAGTTAATTCAATAATTTTACTACAAGATACTTCATAAATCATGGTGAATGTTCTGGTTTTTGTCTATTGCACATCATGCTCATTTGTTTTTATGGTGTTTTTTTGAAGTGATGTTGACTGTTCGAAGTGGATGTTTAACTTTGGAATGTTCAACTTTGGGTGATTTGGCATGGTATGGAAAATGATGTTGGTAATGTGGAATCATGACATACTAGGGGATCTTTTTAGGATTTGGGGAGTGTGAAACTTCTTGACCCAGTCGTTAAGTAGTTTAAAGGTTAAATGTGGATTTCTTGAAAAGGTTTGGAGATGTTGAAGTGGTTGGAAAGTGTTTCCAATCCTCAAATCTTATTTAATGATCATTGCAAGTGTAGTGGCTCTATAAAACTACATGTCCATGGGGATTACAGTTATGCATATTTGAAAAGAGTCCCAAATTTGTGATGGTTAATAAGAAAAAAGAACTTATTATCCAATATATATAATGATAGTTTAATTTAAGTCTGGCGCAATAGGTTCATACAAATTGACATTATTAAAGTTTTCTACAATTTACACATGTCGTGTTGAGTTTGTGATATAAGATTGTTGTAGTTTATCAAGTTAAACCATAGTTGTTCCAACGACTATTCCAACAAATCTTCAAGCAGTGATATTTTTAATTGATGTCTTTGACTTTAGTTTTGTGATACCCACCTAGGGTGTTGGATGGTAACCTCCAAAATTAGTCTTAAATGACCACTTCAATACCCTACAATTTTTTGAAGATTTTCATCCCATTATTCTTGGAGAAGAAATTTTTTTCAGAATCAATCCATACTCATGGGTTTCACCTATAAGGAAGATAAACGTTCTACCCAAACCATAGCAACAAAGGCTTACATCACAATAACAGTCGTCCATCATATCAGAAATGTACTAGAGTGAGTTCCTCACACAATCGGAAACTAACCTAAAGGAAGTCAGGGATCCCATCGTAATGACCAAGTTGGGGGAAGCTTGGGAGTCATACCACTTGGGTTTTAGTTGGGTGGGGTATGGCTCTAGTATGAGTATACCAATAAACATACCTTTCCAAGTTAGAAGTTAACAGTTGTGGTCATATACCCTCTTTCTCCAACATAGTACATATGGGATAATATATAGGTGAGTTTTCCTTGAATATGGTAGAATAATATTTATTATAATATTGAGATTTTAACCAAGATATATCATTTAACATAGAAATAAAATATTTAGGAAATAAAAACTTATTAAATATGTTGTAATAGAAGAAGAAATAACAACATATATTTAAATATATTCCTTGATTTAATGACTGGAAGTTCCATTGATTGGTGTGAAACAACATGTAAAGTTCAATTGATTTGTGAAAATATATTTTCATTCATAAATCAATATTTGTATACTTATATGATCTTATTAGTGTATATGTATATGGATATGTATATGTATATGAATATGAATATGTATATGTATATGTATATGCATATGTAATTATGTTTCTAGGTATGTTTATGAATATTAATGCATATATATATATGCATATGTCAATTTAAATGTTTTGTGGATTGATATATATTAATGATTATGAAGATATACATGTGCATTATGAGCATGTATATTTTCACATATATGTATATATGTATGTATATATTATCAAATTATGTTATTGAAGTATATGCATAGATGCTTATATGTATTTTTTGTGTATTTCCATGCACATTAATTTTGTTTTCATGTATATGACAATTTTTATATTTAGGATTGTATACAGGTATATTTATGTGTTTGTATTTGTGTTAAAGTTATTTGTACATAGTATGTGTATGTGTGTTTATGTTTTTTTGGATTAAAAGAGTCATTCTCCCCCTTCTTCCATGCCTGTGATGGAGGTCGGATGTCTGGAAGGGTGGTAAATAAAAGCAGCAATTGGGATTCAAATTTGGGTCCCTTTGTTAGGGGACATAGTGCTTGACCACTTCAGCCACTCCTTGTCGGCAAGTGTGTTTGTATTTTTATATATGTACATATATGTGCAGAGATTCATATGTATGGACACTTTATTTCACTAAAATGGTTAAGTAAATATGTGGGTATTGGCATACATATATTTGATAATATATCCAACATGAAGAGTTTATATGGGTAAAAGGCTAAGCATGTATGTGGGACGATAAAAATACCAATAATGAGTATAGTGTAGTATGGTGTGTCTTGCATGTGGGTATTTCGAAACCCATTTATATCCCTATTGACCACCTCTAGATTTTAGGTTAATGAAACCTACAAACACACCCTAACAAGGGTACATAACAACAAAAAACACTAGTTGTTGACTAGGAGGAAGAAGAATGCCTAAAGAGATCAGACAAAGACTAAAATAGTCAATAGAATGAAGGAAAATGAGAAATGGAAATGGGGTATGTAGACTTGACCTGAATAACTAGTTTTTGCTTATAGATTTTGTATCTAGAGTTGGTTAAAATCTATAGAACCACTCTATGAAAGTGAAAGCAAAGCTAATGAGGAGAACCACCACCACAGTCTCCACCCACCACTAGTATTGTCCCATGTAGAAACCCCAACATATTATCATAGGTGATTAACAAAGACACACATCATCGACACCTAAAAGACATATGTGGTTGAAAGGGGAGTCAGGAAAAGGCATGGGGGTCAAGTGTGGTGATTGACAACTAATGTCACCTCTTTCCCAAGATAGCGAGTTACCCGTGCTATTCCTAGATTGCAAGTGTTTTTAGAGGGCATATGGTTGAGATGATCTCTCCAATGATTATGTGAAATTGGTGGATCTTGTGTTTGGAGTTAGTTAGATTATTGTAACACATTGGGGTGAAGTGTGTAAATCCATTTCACTATTGTATGGAGTAAGGAGCTCATTGAAATATGAGACCATGTTAACCATTTGGATGGGTAATGCACCACGAATCCAATATCTTGTGCACAAAGATATATGTGTATCACATATCATGATCATAATAAATTTGTGTATCACATATCATGCACTAGGATCCAAACACGATATACATCGGTGGATTCAAGTGTATTCTGAACAAGTATTTGAGTTAAGATTGCAACAACATTCTAAGATATTGTGTACCAAGTATAAAATGAATATGAACCACACAAAATTTCTATTAGAGTTAGGTTTCTAACTACTTTTAACATGTATTATGTACAATGATTGAAATAGTTACAGTTATTATTAATTTGCTGGTTGTTGATGTGTTAGTTGAATTGTACCCATTTTTGTAGTAGTAGAGTTTACTTAGTTGGAGTTAGCTGAAATCAGTTGAGCATGAGTTTGGAGTGAAAAAAAAGGATTTACATATATAGTGTACTAACATTAAGCATTTTATGGAGGAATTTGATATGTAGGATCTTTTGCAAATCCTACACATTTTACATTAGTATTTGGATATTTAATGTACCATGATTTTAGTAACTTGTGCACATGGAGTGTACTCAATACCAACCATGATTTAAAAGCATCAATCACCCAAATCAACATATATCACAGACCAAGATTTTGATTAGGCTTTTCATGTATCATATACCAACATTGAACTATTCACAGACTAGGACTCATCACATTTAAGAGATTAATCTTCATAATTTAGTTATGCATTAGAATGGATTGTGAATATGGATTTATTTTCCTGATCTCCTGCTAGAAAATTCTAAAGAAGCAAAATCAATTCCTTACTAAAAATTTGAATAACAAAACATCCAGTCCAAACATACTCAAAAGGCATGATTGAGTGGGTGTAAAATTTTCAAATCTTTATATATTGGTAATCAAAAGACCAAAGTATAGTATCAGAATAAAAACATGACTATATTCAATTATAAAACAAAAGGTTACAAACTTACATCATAAGGATCCATGTAGAGGAAATCTAAACCACCTCAAGATTGTCTCCAAGCTTAACTTCATATTCTAAGTCGAGTTCATCAAACCTCATCATCCAAGTCCTCCACCTAGGGTTGGAAGCATACCCCAGCAAAAGAGAAATAATAGGAAACATCAGCAAAGGCTGGTATGTGCATACTAAATAGATAATTGAGCAATATAAAGAAATAAAGGACCACAAATATAATGAAGCTTCCCATACGTGAGATAAGGACCACCCAATCGGGTATCAAGAAAAAAGATCATAACAAAAGGGATACTTGCCATAACCAACAAATAATAAGAATGTGCTATCAATATAAACATCCACTACCATGGTGGGAAACTAAGCACATATCATCATCAACCTACATGCATGTGAGATAACCATAGCCCTAGAACAATATAAATAACAATGGTGGTCAAGAATCACACATCTTGAACCTGGTGGGACATGGGCCAAGAATCACACATCTTGCCCTGATGGTACATGGGACAAGAATCACACAACCTGCCCTGGTATAGGGAATCACATATCCACTATCCAAATATATATAACATGGGCCACGAATCACACATCCTACCTGGGTATGGGAAATCACACATCCTCCATCCCAAAGATATCACAATGTTGCCATGTTGCATAATGAGACAAAACCAATGTAATTATACTACTCTAGTGCTACTGAATCACATAGCATGTTAAATGTAGAAGCAAGTAGAGAAGTATAGTAAGAATAAAAAATGTTGCCATCACACAATGGACAACACAAACATATAAACAAATCCACTTCAAAGTGGGAAAGAGACATCACATGTCAACCAGTAACTTCCACATCACAGTGGGCATATCAACAAGTAAACTTCCACATCACAGTGGGCATATAATATCAAAAGTACAAATTGCACCAAGGCAACAAGATAAGATTCCAAGAGAATATCTATGATCACATGATCAATAACAAATAAAAGGTAGTTCACATGAACCATGATATCAAAAGATATGAGCAATGTGTATAGGCTATTGTCCATAGGACCAAGAGAATAATAAAGATAGGTTATTGCTCAAAAAGAATAATCGAGGATGCAAAGATACATAAGAGAGAAGAATTGCTCAATATGAATAATCGGGGATGCAAACATACCTCAACTCCAGAGTCAAACGATCCAAAGACACTTCTAGGTCCAAGCCTAGACATCCAAAGCACCTATTAGCATATATATGGGATTAGGGTTAGGTTTCTATTAATTATACAAAACCCTGAAAATCACCTTTTTATTATTAATGAATTAGGTTACCAAAACTATTCCACATTTTATTTTATGTTATTAGGATTCCAAAACATATTTTATTATATTTTTCTAACTTATAGATAATTAGTTATGATTTTTACAAGCTAATGCATCACTAATTAGATCCATTGAAAACACCTATTATTAATCTTTAGATTTAGTTATCAAAACATGTACCATTAGTTAGATCTTATTTTTTCTGATTCCAACGAGTATTTTTCCATATTTTTCTGATTAGCCATTAATTAGTTATTAATTTTTAAACATCGGTCATTCACAAAATTGCAAAAAGCCAACTAAGAGAGAAGAGCTTGCGAGAAAGAGAGAGAAGACGGGCCCACTGACATGGCCCAAACAACAGTGGCCATGTCATTCGGTCGAGGCCAGTGAGGCATCGTTCAAAGCAAAAGAAATGAAAGCCAGAAAGACCAAAAAGCCCAAGGTGAGAAAACTTGAGAAAGAGAAGAGGGCGGGGGTAAAAGCGGAACATGCTAGGGAAACATCTCCCTGCACACACAGACGCCATGGAGGCTAAGCATAGAGCTTCAAGTTGAGAAGTAAATAAACTAGTGAAACCCAAACCAAAACGTGACGATTCCATTACATCCGACCGCAAACAACCCGACGAAGGTGACTACAGGAAAAACATGGCGATGGGAGGCTCACACATAAAGAATCACCTCAGAGGACTCAACCGGCGGAGAAGAAGGTAGAAAGAGGGAAAATGATCATACCCAAATCTGGGAGAAATTGGGGGTGGCTGATGCTTTGAGGAGTCATCCCGAACCAAACCCCACTCCAAGATAGGCCGGCGAGGACGCCGGAACAGTGGCGAACTCCAAAGGACCGCTCAGACCACCGGAGAACCCAAACGGAGTAGGGAAGGCATGATTGAGGGCGGAATAGCCTGAACCAACCCACAGAAAAGGTACATATGGGTGCAAGGATGAGCATAGGATGATTTTCTAAGAGTCTGAAGCCCTTCACCAGTGAAGAGATGGAAAGGAAGATGGAAGCAGGGGAGAAGCAGGGGATGGGGGCGGCACCTAGTGAAAATGAGTTGTAAAGATGGTGTCCTTTCTTTTATAGGACCATTGGATTCGGGAAGAAGTAAGGAAGGTGAGGGAGGAGAAAACGGAGGGAAAGGAAGAAAGGAAAGGGAGGAAAATAGAGAAGGAAAATCGAGAGAAGAGTTCTGCCTGATCGCGAGGGAAAGAATGGAAGCGGAGGAAGGAAAGAGAGAAGTTGCCATTGGATTCGAGATCCAACGGCCCAAAACAAACCCAACCAACAAAACCAACGTGACCCAAAACCTTATGTGTTACAAATCAAATCCAATTCAATTCCAATTAGAACTATAGTGTGTATGTATTTAAATTTTTTTTTCTCTTTCTTAAATTGAGGGCCCAAACATTATCCAAATTAAGTGAAATTTTGCACAGAGGCCAATTAAGGCATGTAGATTTCGATTATGTACTTAGTTTTTCCTTTTAGAAACCTTTAATGGGTTAAATAAATCAAATATCATTTTCTCTTTCCTTCTTCATTAATGGCTTTAGGATTATCCAAATTTGATGAAACTTGACCCACAAGTCATATTTAACATGTTGATTACGAATTTGCCATCAATTTTACATATTGGAGTTGTTTGAGTATTTAATTAATATTTTGAAGGTTCTACACACTTTCTCTCTCCTGATTTTACCTTTTAAGCAACTTTCTCCATATTGGATGAAAATTAACCCAAAGGCTATATTTATTATGTAGATCATGAATATAAGATTATTTTCCTCTTTTGGGGTCAATTATTTTATTTATTTATTAATTAAACCTTTTAGGCAATTTCTCTCTCCTAACTTAGCATGTTATTTCAAGGTTGTCCAAATTAAATGAAAATTGACATGTAGGCTTATTTTTATGTATAGATTACAAATTTGGAGTCTATTATTTAATTTGAGCCTTTCTTACATGGGTTATATCATCTAGCCCATTAGAGGCCCATTAACCATAGTATGCATGAAATTAAGTTTTATCATCTTATTACCATCCAAATGAATTATATGACACATTAGTTTACATTATTCACGCATTATATTATTAGGGTCACACTAACCTCAACCTTATTTGGTCAAACCCAAAAGGTCACAGTTCTAAGGTAGGGTCCAAGATCTGGTATGTTACAGCACTCCACCCCTTAAAAGGACTTCGTCCTCGAAATCTATTGATCCAAACATCAACAATCAACTATACCCCACCCCTTAAAAGGATCGACCTAACAAGTCAAACTAAACAACTTTTTAAAGCTACCCACATCTCTTAGTTTGTAAAAATTTTAGAGATTTATATTTCTCATGTATCCAACTAAATTCACCATCTAGGGTTGAGCTTTAGGTCCTCGTGTCTCTAACCTATCAACCCTACATGAACATCCAAAAAGTCATAGGGTAGGTCAACTACACCATTATATCAAACCTAGTCACAAAACTAGGGTTAGCTTCTAATCAAACTAGAGTTTCTCATCATTGTGACTTAGTTCGAGAAAACTTCATGAAAAATCCAGAGAAAACATTTTGTACATGTAGTAGTATAATGAAAATAATTTTTGTTGATGAAAACTTTGCGATGTAAAACCAACATGCTAGCAAAAATCAATACGAGAACTGAGTCACAATTTATCTATATCAAAGTCTTCTCATAACCTAACCTTATCCTCAAACAAAACCTTATTGCATATAAAGATCATCATTGATCAAATCTAGGGTCAACATCTCACTTAGAGCTATCTAGAAAAGTCAAGGGTTCTATAGGGAGACAAAATTGAAATAGTCGATTCCGACTACCATGGGCTCTGATACCATGCTGTAAAGAAGCGAAACCACTTCCTTACTAAAAATTTGAATAACAAAACATCCAGTCCAAACATACTCAAAAGGCATGATGGAGTGGGTGTAAGATTTTCAAATCTTTATATATTGGTAATCAAAAGACCAAAGTATAGCAACCGAATAAAAACATGACTATATTCAATTATAAAACAAAAGGTTACAAACTTACATCATAAGGATCCATGTAGAGGAAATCTAAACCTCCTCAAGATTGTCTCCAAGCTTAACTTCATATTCTAAGTCCAGGTCATCAAACCTTGTCATCCAAGTCCTCCACCTAGGGTTGGAAGCATACCCCAGCAAAAGATAAACAATAGGAAACATCAGCAAAGGCTGGTATGTGCATACTAAATAGATAATTGAGCAATATAAAGAAATAAAGGACCACAAATATAATGAAGCTTCCCATACGTGAGATAAGGACCACCCAATCGGGTATCAAGAGAAAAGATCATAACAAAAGGGATACTTGCCATAACCAACAAATAATAAGAATGTGCTATCAATATAAACATCCACTACCATGGTGGGAAACTAAGCACATATCATCATCAACCTGCATGCATGTGAGATAAGCATATCCCTAGAATAATATCAATAACAATGGTAGTCAAGAATCACACATCTTGAACCTGGTGGGACATGGGCCAAGAATCACACATCTTGCCCTGATGGTACATGGGCCAAGAATCAAACATCCTGCCCTGGCATGGGAAATCACACATCCACCATCCAAATATATATAACATGGGCCAGGAATCACACAACCTGCCTGGGTATGGGGAATCACACATCCTCCATCCCAAAGATATCACAATGTTGCCATGTTGCATAATGAGACAAAACCAATGTAATTACACTACTCTAGTGCTACTGAATCACATAGCATGTTAAATGTAGAGGCAAGTAGAGAAGTATAGTCAAAATAAACAATGTTGCCATCACATAATGGACAACACAAACATATAAACAAATCCACTTCAAAGTGGGAAAGAGACATCACATGTCAACTAGTAACTTCCACATCACAGTGGGCATATCAACAAGTAAACTTCCACATCATAGTGGGCATATAATATCAAAAGTCCAAATTGCACCAAGGCAACAAGATAAGATTCCAAGAGAATATCTATGATCACATGATCAATAACAAATAAAAGGTAGTTCACATGAACCATGATATCAAAAGATATGAGCAATGTGTATAGGATATTGTCCATAGGACCAAGAGAATAATAAAGATAGGTTATTTCTCAAAAAGAATAATCGAGGATGCAAACATACAGAAGAGAGAAGAATTTCTCAATATGAATAATCGGGGATGCAAACATACCTCAACTTCAGAGTCAAATGATCCAAAGACACTTCTAGGTCCAAGCCTAGGCATCCAAAGCACCTATTAGCATATATATGGTATTAGAGTTAGGTTTCCATTAATTATACAAAACCCTAAAAATCACCTTTTTATTATTAATGAATTAGGTTACCAAAACTATTCCACATTTTATTTTATGTTATTAGGATTCCAAAACATATTTTATTATATTCTTCTAATTTATAGATAATTAGTTATGATTTTTACTAGTTAATGCATCACTAATTAGATCCATTGAAAACACCTATTATTAATCTTTAGACTTAGTTATCAAAATATGTACCATTAGTTAGATCTTATTTTTTCTGATTCCAACGAGTATTTTTCCATATTTTTCTGATAAGCCATTAATTAGTTATTAATTTTTAAACATCAGTCATTCACAAAATTGCAAAAAGCCAACTAAGAGAGAAGAGATTGCGAGAAAGAGAGAGAAGACGGTCCCACTAACATGGCCCAAACAACGGTGGCCATGTCATTCGGTAAAGGCCAGCGTGGCGTCATTCAAAGCAAAAGAAACGAAAGCCAGAAAGACCAAAAAGCCCAAGGCGGGAAAACTTGAGAAAGAGAAGAGGGCGGGGGTAAACGTGGAACATGCTAGGGAAACATCTCCTTGTACGCACAAACGCCATGGAGGCTAAGCACAAAGCTTCAAGCCGAGAAGTAAATAAACTAGTGAAACCAAAACCAAAACGTGACGATTCCATTACGTCCGACCGCCAACAACCCGACGAAGGCGACTACAGGCAAAACATGGCGATGGGAGGCTCACACACAAAGAATCACATCAGAGGACTCAACCGGAGGAGAAGAAGGTAGAAAGAGGGAAAATGATCATACCCAAATCTGGGAGAAATTGGGGGTGGCTGATGCTTCGAGGAGTCATCCCGAACCAAACCCCACTCCAAGAAAGGCCGGCGAGGACGCCGAAACAGTGGCAAACTCCAAAGGACCACTCAGACCACCGGAGAACCCAAACGGAGTAGGGAAGGCATGATCAAGGGTGGAATAGCATGAACCAACCTACATAAAAGGTACATATGGGTGTAAGGATGAGCATAGGATGATTTTCTAAGAGTCCGAAGCCCTTCAGCAGTGAAGAGATGGAAAGGAAGATGGAAGAAGGGGAGAAGCAGGGGATGGGGGCGGCACCTGGTGAAAATGAGTTGTAAAGATGGTGTCCTTTCTTTTATAGGACCATTGGATTCGAGAAGAAGCAAGGAAGGTGAGGGAGGAGAAAATGGAGGGAAAAGGAAGAAAGGAAAGGGAGGAAAATAGAGAATGAAAATCGAGAGAAGACCTATGCCTGATCGCGAGGGAAAGAGTCGAAATGGATGAAGGAAAGAGAGCAGTTGCCGTTGGATTCCAGATCCAATGGCCCAAAACAAACCTGACCAACAAAACCAGTGTGACCCAAAACCTTATGCGTGACAAATCAAATCCAATTCGATTCCAATTAGAACTATAGTGTGAATGTATTTAAATTCTTTTTTTCTCTTTCTTAAATTGAGGACCCAAAATTATCCAAATTAAGTGAAATTTTGCACATAGGCCAATTAAGGCATGTAGATTCCAATTATGTACTTAGTTTTGCCTTTTAGAAACCTTTAATGGGTTAAATAAATCAAATATCATTTTCTCTTTCCTTCTTCATTAATGTCTTTATGATTATTCAAATTTGATGAAACTTGACCCACAAGTCATATTTAACATGTTGATTACGAATTTGCCATCAATTTTACATATTGGAGTTGTTTGAGTATTTAATTAATATTTTGAAGGTTCTACACACTTTCTCTCTCGTGATTTAACCTTTTAAGCAACTTTCTCCAAATTGGATGAAAATTCACCCAAAGGCTATATTTATTATGTAGATCACGAATATAAGATTATTTTCCTCTTTTGGGGTCAATTATTATATTTATTTATTAATTACACCTTTTAGGCAATTTCTCTCTCCTAACTTAGCATGTTATTTCAAGGTAGTCCAGATTAAATGAAAATTGACATGTAGGCTTATTTTTATGTATCGATTATGAATTTGGAGTCTATTATTTAATTTGAGCCTTTCTTACATGGGTTATATCATCTAGCCCATTAGAGGCCCATTAACCATAGTATGCATGAAATTAAGTTATTTATCATCTTATTACCATACAAATGAATTATATGACATATTATTTTACATTATTCATGCATTATATTATTAGGTCAACCTTGTTTGGTCAAACCCAAAAGGAGACAGTTCTAAGGTAGGTTCCAAGATCTGGTATGTTACAAAAATGGATATAGTAAATAATACACTAGAACTCAGTTCAATGTGCACCAGTATTCCTTCAGGTTTGACATCATAGTCTAAGAGTAGGTATCCTAGTAGAGTTGAGGGTATTTTGGTAACAACTCATATGGCATGGAAAGATGGCTTGTCGATATCTAGACCAACGTACTTTTTGATACTTCATGATGTGACATATAAATCATTTAGTCATTGCTCCATAAGTGAATCTACATGTAAAGAAAAATACATTTCTTGTCAAGTTGCCTTTTCCTTCCTCACTATAATCAAACGAATAGGATCTCTCATTGACAAACACCACTAGAACCACTATTATATTTCTCATCTATCTACTCTTCTAGATTTCATATTCTTTGTTATACCATCCATATTAGATGAGGTCACCATAAAATGATCTCTTTCTATGCAGTTGTCCTCCATTCTCTATCGACAACAAATCTTATGGTGTGGAGGGAAATGAACTTTTCAAGTATGTGACATTTTCTCGTCATGAATTTGTAAGGATGGATTTATCTAACTCATTCATAACTAGAACGGTCAATTATATCAAGAAAACTATAATAAAAGTAAGATGTTTGATGATTTTGAGAGGAAGGAGTATATGGTCAATAAATATGATGAGCTAGAGGCAGTGATTACTGGTCCTTGGGAAACACTTATTTTGAAATGCAGAATGGGTTAATACCTTTTGTTAGTATATGTATTATATGTTGTTTCATTTAGTGTTAAAATAGAAAATTATATGTACATGCATCATGTACTTGGTCTTCAATGCTGATTGTCAAGACTTAATGTGATATAAATAAAGACGTTAAGATGCAAGTTGTGGCTAGTGGACTCAATGATTGACACATATGTCGATGTGCTCAATTATTCTCATAATATCAAAAGGAATGAAAGTTAAGGAATATGATTCCCTTTCATTTAGTTGGTAATAAGGAGATGTTCCATGATTCATGTCAAACATCAACCATCATTCACTAATATTATTTTGGTTGTTTCATGCAAAAAAATTACAACATACATGCTTCATATAGAGTCATTTGATGTTGATTGGCTATGGTGAATAGTTAAGTCCATCTTCTATCTTGATTGCTTAGGCAAACAATCAAGTTTTACCACATTGAGTGTGAATATGTATAATACAATAATTGTATAACTATGTAGCATGTTCACTTATACTGATTTGAATTGCAGTACATGTTCTCAATGAGGAGGAATTGCTACTCTTGGTTGTTCTATCTCACTTTCCTATAGAAGAGTTTCACCTACCTTAACAACATCCCATACCATGACCCATTCAAAGTAAAATATAGAAAAATTGGAGGAGTTATTGATAGTTGGAAGATGTGTTTATGGACAAAAAAGGATGAGAAATGGATTGTGAGAATTCCTAGGTAGAACTATTGATTGCCATAGTTGTGGGTTATTCATAATAAGAATAATAAATAACTAGAATGATATCTCCTAGTCAATGATATAATATATGTCTTGCTATTGTTTCATAACCAGATGTCAAATGCAAGTGAAGGGTAAACTGTTATGCATTAGGAAACACTTTTGATTGAATATTCTCTAGCTTAATACAACTAACTCAAATAAATCACTACTACAGAAATAGCATTCAGTGTCGCTTTTCTGGGCGTCGGTTATTAAGGAAAACCGACGCCTATCATATAAGGTGTCGGTTGTTTAAGCAAACCGACGTCTATATTCGAAGACCAGCCAGACACGGGTACCGCTTTGTATTAAGCGTCGGTTGTTTATAAAAAACCGACGCTTAAAGTCGCCCGCGAAATCCATTTTTCGATAAAAAAAAATAGTGTCATTGTCATCGTCGGTTATATACCTAGAAAACCGACGCCTATGTGCGATGAAAATTTGCACCGAAAATGTCACTTTCAGCGTCGGTTATCCTTGTATAACCGACGCTGAAGGTGGTTCCCGCCAAACATTTTCATGAAAATATCGTCCAATTGGACGTCGGTTGTTGCAAACAACCGACGCTAAAGCTGTTTAGGCGTCGGTTGTTGTAAACAACCGACGCTATTTGGGAACTTATAACCCGCGATCGCCCGACTCTTCCCCTTTCTTCTGTTTCATTGCTACCCTATTTCCCTATTGCGGTGATATCTCCGGCGATTTCTCTGCTGTTGCTGCTAGTTTTTCTCCGGCGCTTCTCTCCGGCGCCCCATCTCCGGCGTCCCCTCTCCGGCGCCCCTCTCTGACACGTTTCTTCTCCGCCGCCCCTGCTGCCCGCCCTGCTGCTCCAACCGCCTGCGCCGCCGCCACGCCTGAGAACCGGCGCCGCCGCCACGCCTGGTGCCCACCTGCCTGCCTGCCCACCGCCGCCCTAGAGGAAACAAGGCACGTTCATCCCTCAGGGCACAAGGGATGAATTCACAGTTGCTCTGGGTAACCCAGAGCATCCTGGACGTGTTAGAGGTGCCGGCGCTGGTGTTGGCATCAAAGCATTCTTTGGGCCATCCCAGCGCAAACCCAGAGCAGGACTTTCTCAAGAAGAGGTAACCTATTCTTTTTTTAGAATGTTACTGCAAAAGGAAATTCATTAATAAGAAGCTAATGTTTCTTTTATCCATGTATAGGAGAATAAGAGAGTTGAGGATTTAGTTGCTAAGAAGGTCAACGATGTAGTTGCTGAGAAGGTCAAGGAAGAATTGCTGCGGTGGCAGGCATCTCAGGCTTCCAATACGCCTATGGCGACCCACTCTTCTCCTGATGCACAGACTGCGAGTAATCCTGGAGACCCATCGCCTAGCACGTCTGCTGTAAGTATTGTTTATGACATTGTAGTTAGTCTTTTCAAGTTGTTATGTTTTCAAGATGATATGTATATATGTATAATATTCTTTACGTAAATTTGTAGGCATTGAAGCCATGCCGCTTAAGAATGCAAGACTACGTTGTTGCAGAGGCGCAGGCTTACCCGTCCCTTCCTGGGGCAATGTTTCACGGGACTCCAATGCCACAGGGCTACGTTCATGTGAGCCCGATACGTGTGTTACCCGATTGGAGAGAAGCTACATTGCCATATCCCCACCCGGATATTGATAGACTTGATGATGCAGAAGGAGGGGTGATATTGTGGCCCAAAGCAGATGTCGTCTACACGACTGAAATTGTAAGATAAATTTACATTGATTTAGACTGTTAATGTGTATATATGATGTCAACTGATCTGAAATTATATGTACAGGTTAAAAAGAAGACACCAGGAGCACCTAGGCCTCCACTTCCACTTCCCGCATTACCCGATTAGGTTCCAACTGACCTAACATACCCGTTAGGTCCTGCTTGTAGGGGAATGGCATGTTGGCTACGGGCACATAATGTACATTGCCCTATAATTATTTCTTTAGATGCAGATTATGCAGGTCAATCATACGATAGCTCTTTATTTATACAAGATATTATTGAGCTGTTTATGTATGATTGGCTGAATACATCAATGATAGAGACATGGATAAGGTGAGATCTTGTTTATACATCCATGTACCTTGTGTAAGATCTGGTGATCTGGTTTCTTATATATTAATGCATACGCCTATATGTTTTGCAGCTACTTAGTCGAAGATCATTGCAAACAATTTGCATTTGATCATTTGGGATTTTTGATTCCATCATTGATTAGTTTGGTAGCTAAAGACCCTGATAATGTTCAACAATACTGTATAGATGCTTTTACAATTTTTGGTCAGCAAAAGAAGACGATAATAATAGCTCCATTCAATGTCAAGTAAGTTTACTTTATTTATAATTTGGACTTAAGAAAATTCCATTTTTATTTTGCATTTTGAGTTATTAATTGTTAACTTCTTACCTCTAGCGGTAGACATTGGGAGTTACTAGTTATTGTCCCTGGGACATTCACTGTTTATTATCTAGATCCTGCGGGGAGTATATTGAACCCTAAAATTGGACACGTAATGAGAATGCCATTATTCTGGTGAGAAATATTTCATTTTTATATCCGTTAACATCTTTTATTACATTACTATTTACTTATGCAATTTACTGTGTTATATTAACATGTAGGGGTTTAGATGCATTCAAAAAGGCTGGAGGAAAGGTCCCAAGGAAAAAGAACCAGCCAATAAATTGGGAGAACGTACAAGTAAGTTCCCGACTCCCCGACTCCAATGTATATATCATTGATGTGAATTGTGCTTAGTTGTATTATTTTGTATGTTTCAATTTATAGTGTGCTACACAAGACAATGGCTGGGCATGCGCATACTATGTGATGCGATTTATGCAGATGATTATCAAACATGCCGCATTGGACATCGATAGCATACATGAGGTATTATATATAGTCTCATTAGTTAGTATGAAATATATCAATCTTATTTTTATATTATTACTTATATATATACATCATTCTCTTTGCAGGTGTTTAAAACTGACCACACTATAGGTAAACGCTTAAAAAATATACATGCTCCATATACGATGGAAGCATTAAATGAAGTAAGAGAAGAATGGGCAAAAGCCATACAAGCAGTGGCAACTGTAAGATATAATTGGGATGTTGATAGCGATAATGAATGATACTTTGTAAATGAATATTTCTGAATGTTAATACATTTATTTGAATGTTTCTATATGTGTGAATGTGAGAATTGAATTGATGTCTGAATGTATGTACTTGTGTGAAATTTTCCTTGTGACTTTTGCAGGTTTGCGGCCTGTTTGTAGGCTGATATCAATGGATGTCGTAAACCTGCAGTTCAGAAAACTGAACTGCAGGTTCTCATCCTGCTGACCAGCCACAGTAGGCCTGCAAACTGATATGAAAAAAAAAAATATAAATAGGCGTCGGTTATTTATAGAAAACCGTCAGCAAAGACCTACATTGTCGGTTATGTATAGATAACCGACGCCTGATGTGGCCAAAGCAGTCCTGGAAATGGCGTCGGATATTCGTATCGAACCGACGCCTATTTAAACAACCAGGCGTCGGTCTTTTGGTATATAACCGACGCCAAAAGGGTTCACGCCACAGAAAACGGCGTCATCTAGGATACTTTATGCGTCAGTTATCTACTAAAAGACCGACGCTACATGGAATATAGGCGTCGGTCTTTTAGTAAATCACCGACGCAGAAAGTGCCCTAGATGACGCCGTTTTCTGTGGCGCGAACCCTTTTGGCGTCGGTTATCTACTAAAAGACCGACGCCTATAGGTTAAATAGGCGTCGGTTAAAAAACCGACGCCGAAGTGTTCGACCTTTAGCGGCGCCCACATAGGCGTCGGTCGGAAACCGACGCCAAATGGGGTTAAAAGACCGACGCCAAAGGCCGTTTCTGTAGTAGTGAATATTATGAAGATATTAATTGTATATATATATATTAATATATATATATATATTAATATATATATATTAATATATATATGCACACAACAAACAAAAAAACATACGCACGCACAATATATATATATATATATATATATATATATATATATATATATATATATAAACAAATATATATACAAATTATTACAGTGTAAGCCATAGGGAGCTCTGGCATCTTGAGTGACGCGGCTAGGGCTTCTTCGCGTGTGGCGGCTGGCTTGGGGGGAGGGGGCTCCGGCCACTGTTGGGCGTCGCCTCGCTCCCCCCAGGCCTCTCCTCACCTGACGGCGCATAGGATTTAGCTACAGGAGTCGGGCATTGTCAAATCGTGGCTCTCGGTGGATCCCCTTGTCTCCAACGTTAGGGCTTCAGGTCCTTCCGGCCTTATTTTTCTGTAGCGCTGGTGAGAGGCTAATCGGTTTTGGCCAGCGATTGGGGGCCAAACGGTGTTTTGGTTTGCCCCAAGTGTGAGCGGTTTGCTTATCCTCTTTCTGCTACCAAGTTCTACGGCGTCGAGCTCCTCCTCCCTATCTTCTCTTTCCTTTTCGTGCTTTAGTTTAGTTGTTTGTTGTTGGCCGGTGGCTGTACTCATCCTGGTTTCTCGTCATCTAATCGGTGTTTGTTACTCGTCGTTTCGTCGGCGTTTTGTGTCTCTCCTTCATGAGAGTGTCGTTGCTTCTAGTCTCGGCTAGAGCTCGTTTTTTGATTCAGATTAGATATGTTGCTTTACTGTATGTCTCCGCATGTAGAGGTGAACTCCCGCTGGATCATAGGTCTTAGACTGCCCTTTGTCTGTAGATCTATGCTCGTGTTGAAGGAATCTCTTAAGCAAAGCTGGTTATATCAGCATAGAAGAAAAGAGATCAATGCAGAAATATTTTATTCGCTTTCCAATATGAGTTTTTGTAAGATTATGGGTGTGTCCATGATCGTTGTATATTGTGATGGTTGTTCTCCCTCTTTATGTAGATGTCGTATGGCTAAGTGATGTATTTAATCTATTTTTCTCTAAAAAAAACAAATATATATACATATACATATATATACATATATATAAATGTTCATTCAATGCCTGTACGGGTAACTACCCGCTCCTAATCTGGTTATTTTTTGGGGGGTTTATTACTTTACACGTGTAGAGGGTTACTTTACCTTGCAAGCTGTTACTTTTCATGCATAAATAGTTACATTTGTAACGTCTATAACAAATATACAATTATATATTATTCAAGAATTTTTGTTGTGTATTTTACACGGTTTTAATTTTTGAGTCGAATAGTTACTTTTTTGTCCATTGAGTTACTTTTCTGACCGAATAATTACTATTTGGGAGGCACAAGTAGCGAAGTCCAGACTACCCGTGTGGGTGTTAAAGATGAACATATATATATATATATATATATATACATATACATATATATACATATATATATATACATATACATATATATACATATATATATACATATATATATATATGTGTGTGTGTGTGTGTGTATAATCACTTAGTTTGATGGGAACAATGTGCTTCTTAAAGGGATTTTCTTTACAAAATACTTACATTCATACACCTTTATGTGGTTATTGATGCAACACTTAATTCATGACATGGATTTGACAACTACAATATAATTGTGTCTTTTAAAATGTGTACAAACTAGAGTCATACAACACCCCCCCAGCCATTGAGAATGTGGACTTACTCAAGCTATTAACCTTGGTCGTGAGAGAAGCCTAATGGATATTAGACATTAATTGAGACTGAAGTATGGATAAAGGAATCAAACTTTTTTGTTATACCTCACTTTTTTTTTTCTTTGAACGTTTTTGTGGTAAAATACATTCTGTTGATCGTACTACCTCTTTTATAGAGAGTAAAGTTTTTCTCAGATCAAGTTAGACTTTCAATGGGTAGCAACCATGATTTATTTTTCCCCAAAGAATAAAGTACTTTCAGATCATTTAAAAAGGTTATGCTTTGTGTGTGAGAATTACAAGAACTAAACTCCAATTCATGTAAATATTCTTATTAGAATATTTCTTTCTCATATACTTAATTGTTTTGAAATTCTTACCTAAAATAGCTTATATGTTCATCTCGTATATCAAAAGTTATGTACAAAATAATATTTTTTTGCACTTAAATCAAATATCACTTATTAAGCAAGTAAGTTTTAACAAGTAGTCGTGCACGACGTTCATACAAAGGGACACCTATGAGTGACCCATGACCGAACCTCAAGAACAACATCATTGGTTTACTTTTATGAGGCATATCTCAAGGTTTGTGGGTATTGCACGATAGGAGATTTATCCCTCATTTTGTTCTACAAAGTAAAAAATTGAATAGAAACATATTCTTGTGACATAGTATGTTGTTTTATGTACTTTTTTCTCTTCCTCTGGTAGAGGTAGGAAAAACACTACTACCATTCCTGACTTGTGTTAGGTTGTTGATGATTTTTTATCTATCAAGGTATACATTCATGGAACGACACTAAAATCAATATTTATGAAACCAGAAATATTATCAACCAAGTACATGACTAATCAAATGTAACAAAGATAATCATGAAAAGATAACCTGTAGTAATTGTTTAGCACTCCTTACAACGTTTGATTTGGAAAACTAACCATAAAGAAATCACAAATGACATATTGTAACTCTATCTTCTTAATATCTCCTACATAAGAAAACGGCAGCAAGGCATACGAGCATGCCATGTCTTGCCATTTACACATCATTTATTAACGGGTTAAAATTCTAACAAGTTCACACGGCATCACGTGCTCGTCACGCACACAGAAAACCACCCAAAAAAGTCCAATGCTACCCCGTGTGTCCCAGTCTCCTACAAACCCCTTCAGCTCCATTCAGTAGGCGCCGCATAGACGGCTCGCATGAGGTGCAAGTTGACCCCTACGCCTGCAAACCCTGCGCCATCCCGACTCGCCGCATGACGGGTCTGTCGCTCCCCCTTCCCTCCTTCTCCAACATTCCGTCTTCCCCCCAAAATACCCCAAAATTCAAACCTTTCCATCCTTGACATCTGCTTCATTCTCTCCAACGTCTTCCACGAAAATTGTGTGCTCCGACACCTCTTCCGCCAAGCCCAGCTTCCGTCGCCTTCCGCCTCTTCCGCCTGTCATCAAACGACGTTGGCTTCCTTGAAAGAAGTTCATTTAGAAACGTTTACAAGAATGAATAGGAGATCGTTTATCAATGTTACCTCTTATTGAGAGGAAGTAGTTGTCTAACTTTATTCGCAGTGAAGTCAATAACATTATTTCCAAACTTAAATCTTCCATTTGTGTCGTTGTAACAAAATGCAAGTTCTTAAAGGAGCTTGGCATTATTATCAGGTGTCCTCTTAATCTGCAGAAGAATGTGGAATGATGTGGTTGCAAAGAGTGTCTCCTCCTCTTCTGTAATGTTGTTGTAGGCGTCGATGAATAACTTCTATGAACATCTTGACTTGACGAGTTTTTACCTCTGTCCACCATTTTCTCCCTCCACCATGCTCGTCACAGCTTCCATGCTCGTCACAGCTTCCACGGTTTTCTGAACATTCAGAGGAAGCGTACCTGTTTTGATTCCAGCTCTGTCGGGTTCAATGTCCGTCGCCGTTTGCCTCCTTTTATCTTTGACGAGCACCTTCTTTGAGAGTTTTTTTTTTTGCTTCGCCGCCTATTTATTTGACCGGAGTATGATCGAAGTAGTCATCTGAGTTTGGGGTGGTTGCCATTTGATGAAAGAGAGGGTGATTGTTGCTAGTGAGGAAGAGAACAGAAAAAAGAGGCCTCTAGGGGGAAAGAGGCGTCATAGCTGTCTTCCAACAGACGAGACGTCGACGACGTTAACGATAAAAGTCATTATACAAAACAATATGATAAGAAATATACTATTACACGGCTCCATTAAAAGTTCTTATCTCTATCCAAATTGAATGCTATGACTTGTTGGTAGATGAAAACAAGAGAGGAGAAATGAGTGTTATGAATGGTTGAGAAGTAAATGCAAATGGTTCTACATTAAACCCTTTCTTTTGGATGCCCAAACGTTTTCCTCTAAAAATGTTATATTTTTTCCTCCTAAAAACATCCACTTCAGCCATAGTCTACATCATTATGTGTATTTAATGGACCGCCTAACACCACGCACCAGTCCAGTCCGTCACAATTAATATCACAACGCACGTCCGTGCAGGACCCCGTTTCTAGCTCCCATAAACTAGCAAGGGCGCTCGTAGCACCCGCGTGTGAGGGTTGTTGCGCGTGACCCGATCATTTTTGGTCACAATTAATGCCACAACGCACGTCAGTGCAGGACCCAATTTCCAACTCTCGTAAATCACCAAGGACGCGTTTAGCACCCGCGGGTGAGGGTTGTTACGTGTGACCCAATCATTTTTGTTTATTTATATGGTTTGATTTGAATAAAAAAAGAAAGGAAATATACATGTGGTTTGACTTTATTTTGGATTTTTCTATAGCAGAAAGCCCGTCCGTTAGTTACTCTCTTTCCGTAACCTCTTTCCTATTTCCGTCTTCCCCATTCTCTCTCATCACCGTATAGGCATACACCTGTTCATCTGGTCTCTATCGGCACATGTCCCATCCCATCTTTCTCTCTCTTCTGATTTGTTTCATCTCGACTCATCTCAATATGTCGGCAAGCAGTAGTTCGGGTGGTCAAGCACAGATGCCCCTCATGAAGGGTCTCGAGCTTGAATCCTCCCGGTGATGCTGTTCAGAAATAAATTTCCCACCACGTCAGCCGACCTCTGATGTGACTTGTTTGAGATCCTAATGTGTGGGCGGAAGGGTTCCCTTTCTACTTCTTTTTCTTTTATTTCCCGTCTACTATTTCATCCTTGATGCTGATCATTATTTTCTCTCCGTCTTTTTTCCTTTTTCACCTTTAACTTCTCCTCGCAAATGCGCCATATCCCCTCCATTTTATATTCGGTTTTCTTCTCATTTCATTTCACCTCTTCATTTGCGATTGGTTTTTCATAACTGGTTTGAAAAACACATGAACTGGAGTTTCTTGAGTAGTTTTTCATGATTGGTTTAAAGTAAATGTTGGAACTTGACTTCCACGACTTCCAGAGAGTTATAGACTTACATATAAAATACAAATCTTGAGTTTCCTCTTAAAAAGAGCGGAAAACGAGTTCTGGTACAACTAACAAATTTCTTATACAATTATATTCTTCATTCGTTATAAGTGACACATTTAAAATATTTATGACTAGAAATATTAATGGTGAGGATATAGTTCGTTGCTAAAACCACAACATGCCATACACTATAATCACACTATGTAAAAATGATAATTAACTGTAACCATACACGAATAATATAGTAAAAATTTCCTACAAAAATAATGTAAAATTAATATTTTACATTGCGTTAAACAATGATGAACCAAAATTTATATTTACAAGCATATGATATGCGGATATTATAAAAAATACTTTGTATACACAAAGTGAAATAAAAATACTATGATGTTATTTGAATCATAATTTTTTTATTAAGATTACAATTGTACTATAAAAAATATTAAAGGAACAACATCTGCACTATAACTACTTGTGGTTATTATGATTTTTTATAGATATGATTCTATTTTTTGTACATTTGCCCTCCTCACTGTTTGTATTATATAATAAAAACTGATAATATTTTTAATGATTTTCATATTTACACTTACAACAAACCAATCACATGGAGTGAATGAAACTTAAGTTCCAAAAACTGAACTACAGTTCTCAGAAAATAAGTTCCACAAAACTCATGACTTACACCAAACTAATATGTAACTTCATTATTTTGTGTTTTAACTTCTCTCTATTGCTGGCCATTGCTATTATGTATCTCTTAATTGCTGTTACCTCCTCATGTAAGTGCACCTCTACGTGAATTAAATGTCTCGATAATTAAGTCTATCTAATTAAAGAAACAAAGGGAGAGAAAAAAGATAAGAGGAAAAATAGTTAAAGAGGAGAGAGGTTTAGTGGGATATGAAAAACAAAGTAAAAAACAGACATAAAAGGTACAAAGAAATAGATATAGAAAAAAGTTTATACAAAACAATGCTTATAGTTGCCTCTCATTTTACCAACGATGTCAGTCTTATAGATACAAAGTACATGTATTATATCAGAAATATCTCAGATGATGATCATACCTCGTGTAGCTGGACTGGACAGCCTTTAATTAAAATAATTTTACAGTCCAAGAAATATATATATATACATGAAGAAACTTTGATACAATTAATTAGTTATTTTATAATAAAAAACAGATTTTACAAACTTCCTTCACGATGGCCGGTATCAAATAACTCGTATCGAGAGTATTGATTGTCTCCTGTGTGCAGCAATGAACCTACTTATTATGAGGCATCAGATTTTTTAATTATTAAAACTCTTATATAAGTCATCAACAGCCCACAAATACCTACTTTTTCCGAGGCAAAAGACGATTGGTATATAATTGACAATGACACAGTAACGACTGGTATGTCATTCACAAGACCGGTATCAAATAACTCGGAACATTGATTGTCTCCTGTGTGCAGCAATGAACTCACTCATTTAGTACCCGTTGTTGAAGAATACATTCGAAAGGTTTGTGATGTTTCTTCTTATATTTAATAAACAAACAAACATTGGGTCGTAATTATGCTATGATGCAATTAACGGATAGAGAAGAAACAAGAGAAGAGAAATGAAACTCTTTGTCATGCAAGTGAAACAGGGAGAATGAAACAAAGCAAAGAAGATTGATAGACATTTTTGTTTGCCAGTTGGTTAGGAAAAGTAATTTATTGGAGACATCAACTGGTGAATGTTTGACGAGAAGAACATAGACGATGAACAAAATAAAACAGAGAGAGAGATAGAGAGAGGTGGGTTTTGTGTGATGAGGGAAGAAGCAGAAAGAGCTCAATAATCACGGGTACGTGTGTGTGTAGTTATGAGACAAAAACAGCCAGGGGCAGAGTGAATGAGGAAAGAGGTAATAGAACGGCAACTGGAGTAGTTGACGACAGTTTACAGCTGTTTGGTTTTTTTTTTCTTCTATTAGTCATGGTAGAGATCCAACGGTACCCGATTGAGGTGTATAAGAAATTTGGTACACTCGAGTGTATTGTAACTCTCTCTCTCTCTCTCTCTCTCTCTCTCTCTCTATATATATATATATATATATATATATATATATATATATATATATATATATATATATATATATACTAATAAACACACACGTGCACGTGAACATTAATATTGATCATATTTAATTAGATAAATTTTAATTAAAATTTAAGTCACATATTAGTCCTAGATTGGTAAAATCACACTTATAAAAGATAACAATCCTTCTAATGTTATATATAATAATATCATTTAACTTCACAAAATAGAAATATGTTACTTAAATATTTAAATTTCATACTTTTTTAAATATTTTACTTATATATTTGTTGTATGATATAGTAGGTCCAATAATTTTTCTAATTTAAAGGAACAACATGAAACAATATATTTATTTTGCACACACCTTCAAAATTATCTTTCTCTTATTATGTCGCATATATAAAAATATTTAATTAAAGGAATAAATCATATAAAATGGGAAAAAATAAGATAAAAAATTACATTTGTTTTTGTTGTTCTCCTATATGTTATAAAAATTTGTAAAGACCTTTTCATAAATTTATATCCCAAATCTTAGGAGAAATTTGGTGTTGTACGGATACAAATTATTCTATTTTATTATTTTTGTTATCACTTTAAATCATAATAATGCAAAAAGAGAGAGGAAAAGGGTATTGGATAATAGTTGAATATGGATGCGAGAATTGTAGAGCGGTTTGGAGTAAGCAAGAATAGAGCTACAGAAGGATGCAGTAATGGCAACAATATTTTTTCAAAGGTGTACATGTCAACAAAATTCTTACTTCATAACTTTACCCAATTTTTATACTTTTTTGTTTATTCATTCTCTATTAATACAAGTTTTTTTATAAATAATTTTCTAAAGATCTTCCGACTATTCATTATGTCCTTATATATAGATGTAGATCTTTTTTTAAGATCATGAGATTGTAATTTAAGAAAAAATTAAGAAAGAATCATTTCATATTATTTGGTTGAGAACAAGAATATAATATATTTTGAGGGAGATGGGTCATCCGAGAAAGAATTTAACAATAAAAAAATATGGTAGGCGAGAGAGTCATATCTTAGCTTTTAAAAAGTTAAGACAAAATGATAAGAGTCACGTGGAAAGAATTGTGGTATGGTTTTGGTAATGTGTGAATAAGATTGAGAGTGACATACTAATGATATAATTTTAAAAGCGTGTGTATTAACATTTTGTCACTCATATTTTTCTACATTTATTTGAAATCAATTTGTTGTTATTCTTTTCTAATGCATGTAAGATTTCTTGATATTATTTTTCTAAATTTCTTCCTGCTATTCGTTGTTTCCTTCTACGTAGATGAAGATTTATTTGTAAAAATCATTAGAGTGTAGGATGAAAAAAGAGTAGGAGAGAAAAGGATCAAAAGATCATTAAGGGAATAATTTAAACTGTTTAGTTGAGAATAAGGTTATAATTTGTCAGAGGCTCTAGCATGGCCGATTTCCTATCTGTAGGAGCCAATGGAAGATTGATTGAGATTTTACCTTTGAGCTAGCTCAGGTGTTTGATTCGATCCATTTTTCTGGTGAAGTTTTGTCCAGTTGCAGATGGCTCAATGCTTCAGGAGGGGAACACCTTAATCATCTTGATGGTATCGTTTACGCTCTGGCGTTACCACTGCCATCTTGCATCCATGGGTTTCCAACAGACTCCTTCTTTGGTGTTCGATGAAATCGTAGTGGTACACAAGCTGATCTCGTCGTTGGCCTGTTAAGTTCTACTTGATCGACAGTTGGTTCTGACCAATCAATTGATGAGTCACCATGGATGACGATTGACATGGGTTACTTCCAGTCTATCCATGTGACCAGGATTCTGCTTCTATCAGCTCGTCGAGTTCACCAAACACTAATCAGTGTTGCTCGGTGGCTTGATTCAACCCTCGTATTTCTTCCGACCACTAATTTCAGAGGATGATCATATTGCTATGTGCGAAGGAGAGATATAATGGCTGAATTGATCATTGCTCCAGTCTGATCAGTCTACGTTTGGAGTCTTCTACGAGAAGATGGTATGACAGGATAGACACTTCGTTTTGTAGCTGTTTAAGACAGATAAATTTCAATATAGAAGTGTGGCCTTGCTTGGTGTATAGATAGAAGTTGGATGTCCTTCGTCTTCCTTCTGTGCCTGCACAATTTGTGGGTGGTCTTTATTGTCAGTGTAGCTCCTCAGCTGTGTAGACTGATGGATAGTCAGTCTTTTATTTGTGTATTTTTCTGGGACGCTTCTTTCTGTTTTGTAGTTTCTTCTATTTAGGTATCCTATGTTCAAGATCAATTTTTATCTGGTCTTTTGCTTTCTTTCTGTAATCCTGTAAAGGGTTAGGGGGTGCGTCTTCATGTACCTAAAGTTTTGGTAATTTTAATAGCAACAAAGTTTTTTTGTGGGTGGTCTTCAGTGCGGGTGAATTTAATAATCAAAGTGTGTGTGGGGAGAGAGAGTCACGGGTTGGTTATTAGAAACTGTAAAATAAAGTGGTAAAGTCATGGGGAGAGAATTGTGTGGTGATTTTAAGTAAAAGTGAATAGGAGTCAAAGAATGATGTAGTAACTTGAATAATATTACTTGAAAATCATACATGTCAATATTTTTATTACACCATGACTTGCTACATATAGTACAAAATAAATGTCTTTTTTTCCTATTCGTGCAATGTTTCTCAAAAGTAATTTTCTAAACTTCTTTCTATTATTCATTGTTTCATTATAACTACATGAAGATCTATTAAAACCATAAGATTGTAGAAGGGAGGGTTTAAACAAAAAATTGGAAAGAATTTAGGGAACCATCTAATATTATTTGTATGAGAATAAGAATATAGTATATTTCGAGAGTGAGAGAGAGGTGGATCCTTGGAGTGAATTTATGAATCAAAGAATGTGGGAGAGAGAAACACAGGCTGATTTTTAGAAAGTATAAAACAAAGTGATAAATGTGTGTGGCCAATGTAATGTGTATCATTTTGTTAGGTCATTTTTGTTAATACAATATTGTGTAAATAGAATTAAGTAGTATTTAAAAGAGACAAAATGAAAAGTAAGTAATTACGTGAAACACGATATATGTAAAAAAAGATATGTAACGTTTCCCCATTTGTTCTATTGAAATTCAAACTTCATGCAAAATTGGAAGGGACAATAGTTAATGAGGTTTGTTATGCTGAGACCCAAAACGGAATCCAAAACATCTCCACCACAAATTAGAAGTTATAACAAATAAAATACATCATTTCATTTATTATATCTTCTAATTTGTGGTGGAAAATGCTTAGGGTTCCATTTTGGGTCCCAAAATGATATCCAGCTAGCATATTTCATACTTAATATCCCGACCCTCTGGCTCCTATATCCCATCTATGTTATATGTCCTTTTTGGAGTCCAAATCTTATGTCCCCATTTTATATCCCAACCTCTGTCCCACAACATCTGATCTATCGGCTTGTGGGTCCCATGATAAAGCATATGACTGGGATGTGTCGGGCACATTGTCCTAGGCATAGAGGATGTGAACCCGTTCTTTCTGTGTCTCACCAATTTTTTCAAGCAGAGAGGATGTGAACCCGTCCTTTCTGTGTCTCACCAATTTTTTCTTGACCTCTTCGGTCCACCCACCACCCTCCCACTTCTTTACATGGAAATTTCATCATGCCTCCTAGCTGCTCCCCCCCAACAGATGATTTCATCGAAACCCACGATCTCGTCCTCATTTTCATGCTGGCCTCTCCCCTGACCCTCCACCAGATGACTTTCTTCCCATCCGTCGTGATCTAAGTCAGGATGCCTTCTCCCCCAACGTTCCACTCGATCGTTCATCCCTACCTCAAGAGCTATCTCGGTGCCCTCTCCTGGAAACTCTCTGCTCCATGATAGCAATCATCCTTGCAGTACTACTATCTATGATTTCTGAGATTAGCTACATTGTTAGTGAGGAACTCATTGTTGTAGGTCTTCAAAAGTGAAGACACAGACGCAACTATGTGCCGTAAAGTCACTTGAGTGACAGGTAGGCATGCATGTTCATAATTCTTCTTATTTATTGTGCACTAACTTTTTGACTATGTTATCATCCTATTTGTCCAACCTTCCACCCAAAAATTTCATTCTGACCTATATCAAACCTCCATCCAGTATGATTTGCATAATGCTGCTTCTTGTGATGTCCGATTTCTCCAAATCATTGCCACCCATGCCCAAATACCTAGGAGACAGAAAGTTGGTCACTGGCTAGTAGTTGAGTGTCTGGATTGTTGTCGATGCAAATCTATCTTTTAGAGGGGATACCTTCTTAACAAGGTGCTTCAGTTGATAGGTAAGACAAGATGTATTTTATAATGGGATGGTAGACTAATCTCCTACTTTACATACTAATAGTGTTATTTTTCTCCAAATTACTCTTATGATTGAGGAAGATTTACTACCCCAAGCCCACCCTATGATAGATATAGCAGGTCTCCACATGGTAGGCGTTATAGGAGATCCAACTATCTAGATTACCCGAGTTCTTAACCCCTCTGAGTCAATGTGCTAGCATCGTTGGGGTTCTGCTGCTCTGTTTCAAGGAGTTTGTCATCAAGGTACCTAATGACCTCGAGAAAGAGGTGCAGTCAATCACTTTGTTATCCATTTACATCATATATATGTGATGTATGTGGGATCTATTGTTTATTATTTAGGAATTCATGCCTACTCTTGTCCTATACATCTATATGTTGTCCATGTATGATTGATATCATATGATTTTATCGAAGATAAATGTATTGTATATTATTTGGAAAGTATTAGACTATGATGTTATGTTGTTCCAGTATTATTGAGTGTGTATGTTTTATTACTAATTATGTTAGAGCATGCCAGATTTTATATTATCTCATTCCTTATGTGATAATTTGTCTCAAGTTTGACTATGAATTTATGGATGGATGATACACTTGCTTGATCATATAAAAATACAATAGTATGTGTGTGAAATGTCCGTATTATTGGCAACAATGTTAATTAGTCTTCTACGTGTGTATTCCAAGAGGTGAGAATATTGGTATTATACTCATTAAACATTTATAAATTTTACATTACCATGAGCAAAGTCTAGCAGCAGTGAAGCACAAAACAGACAATAAGCCTCCTTTATAGCAATAGTAGAAAATATATGTTTGCTTGTGCTTTTTATGGTGATGCATAGTCAATAAGCCTACTTGATAGCAAAAGTAGAAAAATAATTTTACTTGTGTTTTTATTGGTGATGTGATGTGATACTCAGAGACTCAAGATGATAAAGATAACTTTGCTGAATAATTTATTGTATGAGGCGTAAAAAAGGTAAGCATTATGGTGTTAAATGCATTAAGAATGATTTTATGATGATATATCTTACCAGGAATTTTTTTCTTCCAACAGTACTAAAGCAAAGCCAAGCAAATAGCTTCCTGGTAGAAGCTACAGTAGTTGGCTGTTTACTTATGGTTTTTGGTGGTTTGATGCGACTCTCAAGAGACTCAAAATGATGACTGACTTTGCTGAGTTGCTTACTGCATGGAGCGTAAAAGGGTAAAAAATTGGTATTTAATACATAAAACATGTGTTTGTAATGATATATCTTACATGAAGACTGTCTTCCAACAAACTAAAGCAAAGTTCAAAATATAGGCTTCCTTGATAGCAATTGGGAATCTAGCTTTTGTTTCATCGATGTGAGAATGTGACACTTGAGACTTAAACACAACAATGGATGGTTGGCGGCTTGGTGATTAGTTTACTGCGCAAGGTGTGAAAGAAGTGAGAAATGTCATATTAAATGCCTAACATATGACTTCATGATGAAATATCTTACATAGATGTGTTTTCTTCTAGCAGCAATGAAGTAAAGGCTAAAGAACATGCTTCTTGGATAGCAGCATTAGTAGCTATTGAGTGTCCAACTCTGACTTAGATGGTGGTGTTTTTGGAGATTTAAGAGACAGACAAATGGATTGGCGGCTTTGTTGAACTGCAATGGCCATTAGAGAAGTGAGCACATTGGCATTAAATGCACTAATTATGAGTTTATAATGAACTATCTTACATGAGTTCTTCTTTTCCATGTGCAACGAACGAAAGCATGAGGAAGAAGCCTCCCAGATATCCATGGCAACGACAATTGAATTCTGTGAGTAGTTTTCCGTAGTGTGTGTGTGTGTGTGTTGGGGGATGGGGGTGTTGGATTGGTGGGTCGCAATGTTTGTAGTTGGTCCTCTGTCATGGTTATCTGAACTGCAATTCCTAACTGAATTCAGTTTTATTTTTGAATTGTCCTTTGAACGTGGAGATGAGGAATAATTTGTTTACATTTGACGAACATATTTTTATTACTCACGCCTTCTACGTTTGCGTGACGAGGGCCACATCAATAATATCTATACTACTATAAAAAAAAGCGAGTTTTGTACGCAGTTCAAATACACCCGTCCAAAGTCATATTGACCAATCACATACCATGTTTTTTCCAACGTGGCAAAAGTTTGCACTCTCCTTCACTCAAGCTGCTCTCACGTTTTTTTAATTTTTTTACTTCAAAAAAATGATTTCTATACTACTATAAAAAAGGAAAATTTTTGAGTAATTACGAGAACATGCCATTCTAGCCTTCACAGCCAATCAGAATACAACATTTTGAATCTCTCTTATCACAATTTTTTGAACCTTTTCTTTTATTTTTGTTGGCTTTTCTCACACACGTCTCCCATCTGGTAACTCACATCTCCAATCCGATAAATATGAGTGTTCCTCCCACGTTCGTATAACTGCATCCCGCTACCTACGTTTCGGTCAACCGACTGCCACCCCCAGTTCTTCTCCCCAACGAAACCCCACTTCTATTATGAGTGTTCCTCCCACGTTCGTATAACTGCATCCCGCTACCTACGTTTCGGTCAGCCGACTGCCACCTCCAGTTCCTCTCCCCCAACGAAACCCCACTTCTATCCCTATAAACCCTTGCATTTGTTATTAGTTTTTTGACTCTGTTTTTTCATCATTTTTCAACTTTTGCAAGTCACCTCTGTCTTGGTTCCATTGTATTCATGCTTAGACGCAAGAAATATATCTTGGATAGTCAGATCACGATGGCTGCATATTTAGTTATGGTGTCATACTTAGCTATGCTTCTGCTCCCGCTGTAGCTCTCCTCAGCCTTGCCATTCCACCGCCCAAACGACGTACCCGGAAAGATGTCGGAAGTGGAGGTGCCAAGCAGCAGAGGAGCCACACAGATGAGGTGGTGTCGGAGCACCCCTTGCACTGTAAGGTCAAGGTGGTGTCCTTGCGGGAGCGCCCACATCTACGTTTGAGTCATCGTTGCGGCCAATGTTGACTTTGTCTGGGGAGCATTCATTAACTGCGACCGCCTTGTAACTTCATAGAAAACATGATGCATATGTTCTTAGATCAAAATGAGTGCAATTGTATTTCCCTTTGTTGTTTGTATTTTTCAGTAGTTTGGTAGTAGTAACTATTTTTTATTAGCGACTTTTACTGTTTTTCGGTGCTTGCTTGCAGTTGGACGGTCTGTAGAGGATCTGGTTGGAGCAGATAGGGCCACAATAGGCACTTTACTGGCACATCGATGCCTGTGTAGTTCTCGACTTCCAGGAGATCTCTTAGTCAGTAGATTTTTTTCCCTACACGACTTCCCTTGACTTACTACTTCATCTCTGATGAACAGAATATGACTGTGCTGGTGTGCTTTCAGAATGTTATTCTTTTCTATGTTAGATGATGGTTTACCTCATTATTGTTGATACATTTTCTCCTTCAATATCATGCTTGTATTTTTTATTTCAGGCCAAGGAACGTGATATTTGCTTCACAATGGTTGATGACAATTTTAAAAAAATTGACGGAAAGTGGTATGTGAATGTCATTTCCAGGTATTAGTTCACAAACTTCACATACAACCTCCATTTTTAATTCACTAAAAAATGAAAGACAATCCAGTCATATTTGCTTTGTTCTGTCTGTAGATATACCAATACAACATTTTGTTATAAAGTCCACGTGATACCTAAATTCAAATTCCCAATAACATTCATCGAGGAAGTCATCAAATCAAATCCTCTTGCAAAATCTAAGCGAACCAGCAAAAAGAGATGAAAGCACTGTCGATTCACCGTTGAAAACCACTGGTCATGGAACTATTCCCAAACCATGTTCCTCCCCTCGCACATGCCTTTCAAGTACTGTAACTAAAACCATGGAACCTTGAGTAGAGGAGTTGAAGGATAAATATACCGATTCTAAACCTCGATGCCTTGTGTTCATTTCCTTTCACTTAGTCGAATTCCAATTGGGGTGTCTTCCTGAAATTTTGGAGTCTACATAGGCCATGCTTGGTGGATGCAGTCCGTATTCAAAGATATGTTGACCTATTGGTAAGATATCTATTATCTGCACTGTCAACTACTACTATTTGGAGCTTAGTGATGCTTGAATATATGCTCATTGTCCATTCGATTTGATGTGTTTGACCATGAAGAACGATGGAGGTGCTCATTGTTGTGTTATTACTAGCATCAATGCTAAAGCGCATGTTCGGGATGTTTGGAATGTGTTGAAAGCTTATGAGAAATTATAAGAGTACATACTTCTTTTCTACAATTGCTTGCATCGGCCCCTCTTCATTTTATTTAAAACTACAACAAGACCACAAAACAGATCACAATTAAACTCTTGTTTCACATTTGCTACGAAAATCACTTAGAGAGTTATAGAAAATTATATAATAGGCATGAACTTAATATGAATTCGACATTATGGCTATTACCGTAACAGATACTTGTTGCATTTGATAGGACTTGCTTTTAAGATTCGAGTGAAGTGTGGTTGAATAAAAAACACTGCAGGATGGAAGGCCAGGAACAAATCCAAGTCATTTGCAGGCAGTCTGACTTGGGTAAATCGGTTCTCATGTTCACACAAAAGGCTAACCTCAACATGTGAAATGACATCTTGACCTCTCATAGATTGAAGTTGTGAGATGCGAGCTTTAAATCCAGATTATTGAATCAAAGATAAGGTGAGGATTCACATATTTACTCATAGACGTATAAGAATTTTACTCCCTTGATAATGAGATTGATTGAGTAGGAAGGTTTTTTGAAGCTTGTATATTAAATCTTTAATGCAAGGAAAATAAGAGAAATACATTCATGATCAGAAATACATGTACAACTGGATTGACAAGTTCCTAATTGAGGGGAGATGGGTGGCGTGGATGAGATGGTCAAGGTCGATGAAATGGTCGAGACGCAGATATAGGTATCGTTAGTGCAAATATAAACATTACAAGACGTGTGTTGACATTTAGTATATTGTCGAGCCACCACGTTAATACACTGGTCAGAACCAGTAGTTAGTGCCTAAAAAAGTATGATTAACTTGCTTAGCCTTCTAAACAAACACTACATATGTATTGTCAAATACAGCCTTCGTTTGTGCATTGAAATTGGACGTGTGTCTTGTATTTAAGCCTTTATGGAAGAGTTTAATCAGTGAACATTTTACAAGTTTGTCTTTTGTAATATCATAAAAAGTATGCAAGTATGCAATAGATAGATTAGAAGCATTCTTCAGTTGCCAAATAATCTTTTCTATATCATTGAACTTTTTTATGACTCAATTTACATTGATTCATATTACGTATGTTTCAAATCAAGAAGAAAAATTGTAAAAGAAAATAGGAAATAAATACAAGATGCAAAATATGAGGGTGAATAGATATGGAGTAACCATCAATGAAGTTTGTTTTGTAAATTTAGAGACTATTAAAAAGGAAGAAAAGTAGAAACCAAACTTCTAGCCATGTTTTTCTTTAAAAGCAAGTGGAAATAACCACATTAATATTTATATACTCATTTTTGCAGAAACTATATACTATTATCATTTTTCATTTGAAAAAAAATAAAATATTATGATTTAAAATGTATGATCAACGACGCATAAACTATGAAAAAAGAATTTAATTATGGTGAAACATGTCTATTATTCTCATATCAACTATCATATTAGTAATATTCCAAAATTTTGTTTCAATAATTATAGCAAAAACTTATATGAGTGTACATAACTACAATGTAGTTGTGAATGTATATGCCTTAACATTGTTTGAAATGGCTATATTGTGTAATCATTTATTGTGACAATGACTACATCATGCTGGTAGTGTTGGCTGGTTCATTGCTATTATGTGTCAAAATAAATCTTAAATTACATTTGTTGCAAACAAATCTTATGACGATACATTATGTAATCAACACAATCTTCATGAAAGCTTTCATGGATTAATTACTACTTCATGGAGAGTCAGGTTGAGGTGTCAACGCGACAGTTTCATAAGTTATAGACTAAGAATATTGATACATGTATAAGAAGATTTTGACAAGTATGAATGTTAGAGACTAGCAACTTTTGAATGGTCTCCCTCACTTCTCGCCAGTTGATGTTGAGAACTAATAACTAGCTCAAAAATCTCCTTAAGTTTATTATTTTATATTACTACCTTGTGACAAATTTGGTTTTTATCTTTAACATTATATAAATGAAATAACAACTTCCTTCTTCCTCTGTAATGTGTTTCATTCTTTTATAATTTTGGGCCAAATGTTAAACCTTGTCTTTGTGTTCCTTAATGTAAGCTTTATTTGAAGTCATAGTGGTGTTTATCCAACGAATGGACAACTTTCATTTTTGTCAAATATATTAAAATTCTTTATTCATAATTACATTACACTAATATTTGTGTCCAACTAATTTCAACTCATGAACATATCCTTTGTAAATAATACAATAGATATTCCCTTAATACTTATCTACATATAAGAAAGTAAGACCAAAAGTACATGAGGTGAATATACACAAATCAACTCAATTTATTTCATTAGAATAAGTATTTATATAAAGTTTTAAACTCAACTATGGTATGTGATTTCACTCATTTTAAATTAGAAATTATTATAAATTATGTTTCATTTAGATTAATTTGGAAGCAAACTTATCATGCAAATGTTAAAAAGAGTGATTTACTTACAATACATGTATGTCTTTTCTTAAATTATATTTTTACTTAGCACATTTCAGTAATTTACTAACCAAAGTTTGACATATTGTTTTGTTCATGTGCATGGCACATGTGTGTTTACTAGTATTATTAGAAAAGGGGAGTTACATGGGAGGAGTTATTGTTGTTTTATTTAATGAGAGAATTAATAATGGTGGTGTAAAAGTTAAAGAATATATTGTATGTGACGAAGACTTTTCCAGTGCAATTTTCTTTTGCAACAAAATACAATTTATGTTTTAGTTATCCTTTGAATACATAGGTGATATCTACATTTCATTTCAATCAAGAGATAAATCTAGATCCCATAATTTGTGTTTGTGTTATAAATGTGGTATTAGGACCGCGTCTATAAACATAAGTAGAGGAGCGGTTGGTTCACGTTGGGAAGTTACTAAAATAAATCATGCAATTATAAAAGGAAAAAAAGGTGAAAAAAGCGTGAGATAAGGATGTGGTTTGTTGAATTTGAATACAAAAACGTGGGGAAATTACTGGTGAAATATTATGAGAATTAAAAAAAGAAAGGGTGGTACAGGGTAACATTGAAACGGTTGTTGGGGCGTGGTCAGTTTTGCTTGACTACGGAAACACACGGAAGTGATAATCGTAAGAGTTAAAAAAAAAAGAAATGAAAAAACGTGTGAAGAGAGAAGAACAAGGAGGAACCAACATTTTAAAATATTGTGTTATGATTGGTCGTCCAAACTAGAAATGGCACGGTTGTAATTTAAAGGAAAAATTATCTCTTTCTATAGTAGTATAGATATATAGGCTAGAATACACTTGAGTGTATTCAGAGTAAATACACTCAAGTAATTTTTCATGATGCGATATTTTTTTCAAAAATCTAATCCGTTGATCTTCTTAAACATCTTGTGAATAGATCATACGCAAATTTTGAACACATTTGGACATTTATAGGTCATGTTATAAAGACCGAAAAAAGTATGCATTTCAAATTAGTTTCACACATCGATTTTATTGTCCTTGGATGCGTGACTTACACTCATCTAAATGGGATCAAAATTTGTATGTAGCCTAGTTATAGTATGACAGTGAAGATCAATGGTTTACATTTTGTAAAAAATTGTCTTGATATGCAAACACACTTGAGTGTATTCGTGCAATTTGTACACTCGAGTGTATTCTAGCCTCACTCTCTCTCTCTCTCTATATATATAATAATAATATATAATATATATATATGTCAGGAAGTGTGTATATATATAGGCTAAAAGAATTGTGTACAAGAGTACATGTACCTTACATGTATCCACCTTCATTAATGATGATTGCAAGATTCTACTGAATTAATCAACCTTATGGATGTAAAGTATACCCCCTAGATAAGATGTTTACAAAAAATCACCATAATCTGATATTCATAGATCATCCAACGAATGGAAATGTGTATTTTCTAATCAACGGTAAGTTGCAGAAATTGCAGAAACCCTTGAATGATATATTACTATATATCATGATCTATATGAGATATTGTTATGATTTCTTAAACACATCTAATCTATATAGAGTTAATTCAATCCATATGGTTAGATTTTATTAACATACTCCACGTGTACTATTTTAATGGTCGATATATATATATATATATATATATATATATATATGTCAAAAAGTGTGTATCATGAGATATAATAATATATCCTTCAATAGTTCTACAATTTTTCAACTTACCGATTAGAATATATGTATTTTTTTATATTTATTGATCAAAGTATGTCAGATTGAATTCATTTTAATACACATGTTTTCTAAGTGGTATGCATCACATCCATAAGGTTTGATTACTTTTTATACTTTTATAATCATCATAAATGAAGATGGGTACATGTAAGCTACATGTACTCAGGTACACAATTCTTTTAGCCATATATATATATATATATATATATATATGTATATATATGTATATATATGTATATATGTATGTATATATATATGTTTATATATATATATATATATATATATAGAGAGAGAGAGAGAGAGTCAGGCTAGAATACACTCGAGTGTACAGATCACACCGTACACCCCAATGGTGTTTGCCTATCTAGACCATGTTTTTTTAAAATCTAATCCATTGATCTTCATGGTTACAATAATAATAGGTCACATACAAAATTTTGAACTCATTTGGATGAATGTAAGTCACTCATCCAAGAACTAATTTGAAATATATGACTTTTGCCTCCTTTAGATGCACGACCTATAAGTGTCCAAATGAGCTAAAATTTATTATATAGTTTGTTCTTATGATAATTAAGAAGATCAACGGTTTACATTTTTAAAAAAATTTATTGCATCTTCAAAAATAACTGAGGTGTACGGTGCCTCTGGTACACCCAAGTGTACACTAGCCTGACTATATATATATATATATATATATATATATATATATATATATATATATATATATATATATATATATATATATATATATATATATATAGAGTCAGGATAGAATACACTCAAGTGTACAGATCACACAAATACACTCAAGTGTGTTTGCATATCAAGACTATTTTTTTTGCAAAATATAAACCGTTGATCTTCACCGTCATACTATAACTAGGCTACATACAAATTTTGAGCTCATTTGGATGAGTGTAAGTCACTCATCCAAGGGCAACAAAATCGATGCGCGAAACTAATTTGAAATGCATAATTTTTGCGGTCTTCATAACATGAGCTATACATATCCAAATGTGCTCAAATTTTATGTATGAGTTGTTCACGAGATGTTTAATAAGATCAATGAATTAGATTTTCAAAAAAAATATTGCATCATGAAAAACTATTTGAGTGTATTCCGCTTCGGATACACTCGAGTGTATTCTAGCCTGACTCTCTCTCTCTATATATATATATAAGATGATCTAGTGTGACCTACCCTATCTTATCAATTTAATAGAACGTAGGCACTTTAATAATATTTACTTTTCTTGATTTCACGCATCGTGTGCTTTCCTAATTGCCTCTAATGCCTTCAATATGATTGACATGTCTAACATTTTTCATGAGGCTCGTCTCCACTGCTCGTCTATTGCATGCTGAGTTGAATTATATTATTCTTTTACTGCTTATCTATACTTGGATCAGGGTGAGTCTATTTTGTCCTCTGTTGGGGTCCAACAAGGTGACCCACTTGAGCCACTTCTTTTCTCATTGGCTCTTCACCCCTTGATTTTCCAATTAAAGGAGACATGCAGCCTTGACTTCACTACTACAGAAATGGCTTATAACGTCACATTTACAGACGTCGGTTGTATATCAGAAACTGATGCCTAAATCCTACAACGTCAGTTGAATACAAAAACTGACATCTATCTATGAAGAGCGGCCAGACACGGGTATCACTTTTAATTTAGTGTCGGTTCCTTAATAAGAAACTGACGCCTAAAATCGATCGCCAAATCTAAAATTTTCAATAGAAAAAATTCCTCTAAAAATAACATACGACGTCAGTTATTAACTAATTAACCGATGACTAAATATTTTTTGCGAGGCAGAAATTTGGCCCATTTTTATCGTCGATTATCTTACAATAACTGACACTGGTGTATTTTCGTGCACTGTACCTGCAAAATTTTTCACCCCCTTTGGTGTCCTTTTTTGGTGGGAACTGACAGCTATTGTTTTAAGCGTCAGTTTTTTGAATAATCGATGCCTATGATTAACTTAATAGTATCCGTGCGAGCCAGACTCTTCCCCTTTCTCTATTTCATTGTGATTGAACGTTAGGTATGGAGATACCGCCCCTTGCTCCCTCCTCCTTGTGCGCCGCCGCCAGTCACTCCCTACTCGCCGCCGCTGTGCCGCTCATTCTCCTTGCTCACCGCCGCTGCCGCCCTTCTCCCTACTCGTCGCCGCCGGCGATGTTCCTTCCATGCTCGCCGACGTTGCTCTTCCCAGTTGTGACCTGCTCGCCTGCTTGCCGCCGATGTACTGCTCATCTTCTTGATCAAAAGGTACATGCTCAATGATAGAACCTGATAGAGGTTGTATCATTGTGTTCATCCAGTTTGGTTCTAGTTTCTTTTAGAGGTCAAACGATAGAACCTGAAAATAGCCATGTATGCAGTGTTGATAACTTATAGGTATCTAAATTGACTCATTTGATTAGAAGATAATGCTACCAGGGTCAACCAGGGTTGGTTTAACATGACTATTATAGTTAATTCAACCAATTTGTTCAGTTAAGTTGAGCCTCTATTTGAGTTTTCTCTTTTAAATTCATACTAGTTTTTATTAGAAGATAATGCTACCAGGGTCAACAAGGGTTTGGTTTAACATGATTATTAGAAGATGATGCTACTAGGGTCAACAAGGGTTGGTTTAACACAATTATTGTAGTTTAAGTTCGGCCAATTTGGTTAATTAAGTTGAGCTTCTGTTTGGGTTTTCTCTTTTAAATTCCCAACAGTTTTTATGTATGATTATATCTACATTGTATTTTGGGTTTGGAGTTGGAGAGGGAAAACGAGTCAGTTGTCCATATTGCAATCACACACAAAAAAAGACCAAGGAACAAACCATTATTGTTCAAAAATCCTGTAAAATTAATTATTTTACAAGTACTACTACATCAAATACAAGTCTTACATGTTATTACTAATATAAACAACATTTTCTTTGTAAAATTAATTCTATGTTGTTGTAACCCTAAGTTGATGTCACATGAACGTCATATCTTTTAAATAATGTTGTATTATGGATATGTTTTGTTACAAATATATGTGAATGGTCTTCCTAATGAATTTTGTTACAAATATATGTATATTAGGTTAAGGACATGTTTATGTTGTGACATGTTGAGTTTTTTTCTATGTTATACCCACCACGATTTGTGTTATCAAATAATACATTGATTAATTTAGGAAGCATTGATATGTTGTGATGGCTGTCCACAAGTATTTTTATAAGAAAATTATTGTTATGGTGTTATATTTTGTTGGCCTAGAAACCTGTCCAAGATTTACTGGAGTAAATCTTGGATAGTCCCTAGTTTGGGACTGTTCTTGAACACCTAATCTCACTTAGGATGTAAGTGTATAATGTGTATTTGGTTTTCAAGAAAATTTCGATAGCATTTCCCCATTTGTTCTCTAAGTATGTACTTGGTGAACAGCGGGGAAATGCTGTCAAAATTTTCTTAAAAACCCAATACACATTATACACTTACTAGTGAGATTAGGTGTTCAAGAATGGGATAGGTGGTACACATTTATTATATATAAGACATTAAACCCTAAAGTTTTAACCATAAACCCTAATCTTTTAACCCTAGACCCTAATCTTGTTCTAATATATAATTGTTTTCTCTTTGATCATAGAATGGATAGATCATGGATGTCCATTCTAAATCACTGCACCCCAGAGTTTATTTTTGGTCTTAATCAGTTTATTAGATTTGACGAGGAACATAGGAAACAATCTGGAGATAGGTTCTAATGTCCATGTAGGCATTGCGGTAACAACTTGAAAGTCAACACTGGTGATGAAATCAAAAGTCATGTCATGTGCAATGAAATTGTACAAGGCTATACAGAATGGCACTGGCATGGAGAGATTTCAAACCTAAAATCAATGGATGTCGATAGCAGTGCTTGTGTGGAATAAGAAATTGCATCTGATGAGATAGATGTGAACGAACGAGTTCCAGTAGACATCGTTGATGCGATGTTGGATAGTTGTGGGGTAGAGCACACTGATCCACCTCCCATGTTTAGAAACATTGTGCATGATGCTGAGATACCATTACACATTGGTTGTAAGTTTACGAAGCTTAGCACTATGTTGAGATTGTATAAGATGAAAGCTAACAATAGATGGAGTGACAAAAGCTTCACATCATTGTTGTCTTTGTTGAAAGAAATTCTTCATGAAGGAAACGAGCTTCTAATCTCAACATATCGGTTAAAGAAATTGTTGTGCCCAATGGGAATGGAGGCCAAGAAGATACATGCATGCCTGAATGATTGTGTATTATTTCAAAAGGACTATGTGGATTTGAAAGATTGTCCCAACTGTGGTGCGTCAAGGTATAAATTGATGACTTCGGGGGAGTCTAAAACTAGTTCTCCTACCAAGGTGATGTGGTATATACCTATAATACCACGGTTTCAATGCTTGTCTGCCAATCCGATAGATGAGAAGAATTTGAGGTGGCATGTCGATGTTAAGAAAAATAATGATGGGATGCTACGACATGCGTCTGATTCCCCACAATGGAAGAAGATTGATTTATTGTACCCTAAATTCGGTGAAGAAGTCAGGAATCTAAGACTTGGGCTTTGTACAGATGGGATGAATCCGAACGGGACATTGAGCATCCAACATAGCACTTGGCCAGTTAAGCTTGTTATATACATTCTTACTCCCTGGTTGTGTATGAAAAATAAGTATGTTATGTTGTCGTTGTTGATATCGGGCCCTAAACAACCTAGAAATGATATTGACGTTTATCTTGAACCTATGATTGATGACTTGAAGAAACTCTGGGGTGGAGGTGTGATGACCTATGATGCTTCACAAAGAGAGACATTTCGTTTGCACGCTATGTTATTTTGCACTGTGAATGACTTTCCAGCATATGGGAATTTGTCTGGATATAGTGTCAAAGGATCTAAAGCGTGTCCTATATGTGAAGAGAATATTGATTCAATATGACTAAAATATGGCAGCAAGACTATATATCTTGGTCATCAAAGGTTTCTTCCAAAATTCCATCTGTATCATAGGTTGCGCAAAGCATTCAATGGACGGAATGAGGAGCGGAGTGCACCTAAACTTATACTAGGGAATGATGTTTATGAAAGAGTAAAAGACTTTGTCAATGAATTTGGTAAGAGATCACAATGTACGATGGCTATACGGAATGACAAATCTTTATTCAAGAAGAAGTCAATATTTTGAGATCTTCCTTATTGGAGTTCTTTGGCAGTTAGGCATTATATCGATGTCATGCACGTTGAGAAAAATGTTTGTGATAGCGTCATCAGTACTCTGTTGAATACACCAGGTAAGAATAAAGATGGGATAAAATCCAGAATAGACCTACGTGAAATGGGAATAAGGATAGAATTAATAGAAGTAGTTAGTAGCGATTGGAGAACATACTTACCTCCCACTTGTTACACGTTGTCAAGAAAGGAGAAGCAAGCTTTTTGTGAATGCTTGGTAAATCTTAAGGTGCCACAGGGTTACCCATCCAACATCTGTACATTGATATCAGTGAAAGATCTGAAATTGATAGGTCTTAAATCTCATGATTGTCACACTCTAATGCAACAAATGTTGCCTATGGCAATTCGATCTATATTGCCGAAGCATGTAAAGTTTGCAATCACCAGACTTTGTTTCTTTTTCAACAGTTTGTGCAACAAAATTATTGACCCTGATACTCTCGATAAATTGTAAAGAGAAGTGGTTGTTACCCTATGTCAACTTGAGATGTATTTTCCTCCTTCGTTCTTTGATATCATAGTACATCTTGTTGTCCACTTGACTAGGGAAGTGAAAATGTTGGGACCAATTTTCTTGCATTAGATGTATCCCTTTGAACGATACATGAGCATTTTTAAAGGTGATGTTTGAAGCCGTTATCGACCTGAAGGGAGTATTATTGAGGGTTATGTGGCGAGAGAGGTTATGGATTTTTGCAATGACTTTCTGAGTGCTAATGACGCTCATGTTAATGACAAGAATATTGAGGAGCATTTTGGCAAAGAAATTTTGGGATCACGGATGAAAGTAATCAGCCGTGAGCAGTTGGAACAAGGTTACTTGTATATTTTACACAACATCGACGAAGTGAGTGTTTATATCGAGGAACATACCAATTTCATCAAGAGACAATATCCTCGAGCCAATTCAATGTGGCTTGATAGAGAGCATAACAAGACATTTATTAAGTGGTTTGAAGATAAAGTCTTACATCAACTATCTCAAACACCAGATAATCTTACTGAAACTATCAAATGTCTCACCTTTAAACTAAAATTGAATGTTATGTCTTATGAAGGGTTTGACATAAATGAATTCTCATATTACACAAAGCGTCAAGATGATAAGAGTTTTGTCCAAAATAGTGGGGTCACCCTTCAAGCATCTTCATTGTTTTTTGCAAGTGCAAAGGATAAGAGTCCACGTGAAGCTAAAATGACATATTACGGTGTCATTGAAGACATATGGGAGTTTGACTATGTAGATTTCAGAATTCTGCTCTTTAAATATAATTGGGTTGATAACACCAAAGGAGTAATAGTGGATGAATTGGGTTTCACATTAGTGAACTTTGAAAAGATTGGCGAGAAGGGTGAACCATTCATATTGACATCACAGACAAAACAAGTATTTTATATCGATGATCCTACAAATGATAAATGGTCAGTTGTTCTTCATGGTAAAAGATAGTTCATTGAAGATCCTATAGATGAAGAATAGTACTATGATAAGTATGAAGAATCCAGTCCATTCTCAGTTGGGTTGCCAACACCACCAAATATTGAAGCTAATGATGGCTTGTATGTGCACGAAGATCACAATGAAGGATTGTTAATTGATAAAAGATCGCAATATTAGAGGCATGCATGCTTATATTTTTTTATATGTTTTATTTTTCTGAATGTGAACTTTACAATGTATATGTGAACTTTACAATGTGAATTATTTTACAATGTGAATGTGAACTTTACAATGTGAATGTAAACTTTCAGATGGATAAGCATTCTCCTGATGACCGTGCTGATGATTACTGTGAGGGTGAGGACGTCAATGTGCCACCTCACAATGTAAGTTTTAAAAATATATCCCTGAGGTTTCTATCTATATGTTCATTTATATTTATATCATGTAAGTGTGTTTTTTTTGTCAAATTTTAGGTTGTTGATGTACCCCCTGAAGAAATTGGGGAACTTGATGAGTAGCAAAAAAAAATTGAGAAAGTGAGGGGCATCACAATGATGAACAAGTTACTATAGAAAAGGGGCAATGGACCCAAACTGGCTGTTGATTTTGATCATGTAAGAAATCCAGTTGGAGTGAACCGCAACTCATTTATTTCATATCTTGGGGTTCTTATTCACAGCCGTTATAGTCCTAATGTAGAATCGTGGCATAAAGTTTCTAAGGGGAAGAAAGACTTAGTATGGAAGGAACTATGCATGAGTTATTATTATTTGCAATTCTATTTTTGTAGATTACTAATTTTTAGGATACAAGTTAATAGTAATTCTATTTTGCAGAGCATATTTGATCTGGATGAAAAGTTGTATCGTAAATGCGTGATGCAACATTGTGGGAGGGTCCTAAGGAACTATAGGACCAATCTCACTCGAGATTACATACGCGATGCTGAGAAGAGGTTTCTGATTGATTTCCAATTATAAACATTGATCACTGTTTCACTAACTCTACACTAATATTTTTTTATATTTTCTTTAAAAATAAATTTAGGAAGAAGACAACAACAGAACAATGGAACTACTTGGACCCCAGAAACTGGGAGGAGTTTGTTACCCAAAGAAAAATGGATGAATTCAAGGTATTAAGCACCACTCCCAATTTAATTAATATACGTTCTTATGTATTCACCTATTCAAGATTAACCTTTAGTGTTACTAACCAAATCAATATGTTTGCTAACTAGGCTATCAGTGATGCTTAATGAGAAAGGTGTGCACTGAATGTGCACGACCACACAATAGGTCTAAGAGGATATGCATGCGTTCGCTAAAGACTACATGTTGAGTTTACTACTCAGCCTGCTACTACTCAGGAGACTGCATAGCCCTACTACTCCCGCATTTCTGCCTTGCCATGCTATGTGGATAGCTGGGAGGTAAAACAAGAAGGGAGATATAATGAAGCCCGCAACTACTGAGACGGCTACAAAAACGGTAAAAATCAACTCTTAGAGCAATCGATCGATATTCATTATTGTTATGTTTACTTACCAATTTCTATTGATGGCGATTAGCGGGAGCTGCACGAGCAGAGGAAGGAAGGCAAGTTCATCCCTCAGGGCACAAGTGATGAACTGACAATTGCTCTGGGTAACCCAGAGCATCCTGGACGTGTTAGGGGTGCAAACGCTGGTGTGGGAATCAAAGCGTTATTTGGGCCATCCCAGCGTAAACCTGTCACAAAAGCGAGACTTTCACAAGTTGAGGTAATCTATTCTTTTTTTAGAATGTTATTGCAAAAGAGAATTCAATAATCGATAGCTAGCATTTATTTTATCCATGTATAGGCATATGAATTAATAGAGAGGAAAGTCCAAGAAGCAATGGTGAAGTGGCAGGCGTCTCAGACGGCCACTCAGACGGTACCTATGACGTGCCACACTTCTATTACTCCTACTGCAGAGGTTGGGAGTAATCTTGGAGACCCACCACCTAGCACATCCTCTGTAAGTATTTTTATGACATAGTACCTAGTCTTTTCAAGATGATATATTTGTGTATATATACATATAACATTCTTTACGTAAATTTGTAGGAGTTGAAGCCATGCCGACTAAAAAGTCAAGAATATGTCATTGCAGAGGCACATGCTTACCCAGCCCTTCAAGGGGACATATATCACGGGACTCCAGTACCAAATGATGCGATTCGTGTGACCCTGATACATGTACTCCCCGCTTGGAGGGATCTTCCAATGTGGCCCAAAGTGGATGTCGTCTATACTAATATTGTATGGTAAATTTACATTACGTTAATTTGTTAGTATGTATATATGAGTCAATTGATCTAAAATTATATATAAAAGAAAAAAGACGACACCCGCTACATCTCGGCCTCCACCTCCACCTCTTCAACTACCAAGTTGGCTTCCAAGGGACCTACACACCTCGTTAGGTCCTAATTGTAGGGATATGGCAGTATGGATCGACGAACATGATTGAAATTTCCCTATAAATGTTATAATTTCGGAGGATTATGCAGGTCAATCATATGATAAAAGTTTATTTATACAAGTTTTGCATACGTATTAATGCATAGGTATTAATGCAGGTCAATCATATGAAAACAAGCTATTTATACAAGATATTTTGGAGTTGTTTCATTATAATTTGCTAAACACATCTATGATAGAGCTGGAGATATGGTGAGATCTTGTTTATACATCTGTATACCTTGTTTTATATACGGTAATCTGGTTTCTTATATATTAATGCATACATAATACATGTTTTGCAGCCACTTACACATGATATGTACAGATTTTGCATTTTTCCATGTGGGATTTTTGGTTCCATATTTGATTAGTCTTGTAGATACATACCCTTCTTCAGTTACTTCAGACTGCTGTGCTGCTTTTGAATATTTTGGTAAAAATAAGAAGACAGTGATAATAGATCCATTCAATGTCGAGTAAGTTTACTTTGCTTATAATTTGGACTTAAGAAAATTACATTTTTATTATGGATTTTGAGTTATTAATTTTTAACTTTCTTACCTGTGGTGGTAGGCATTGGGAATTACTAGTTATTGTGCCCAAGACATTCACTGTCTATTATCTAGATCCTACGGGGAACGAATTGAATACATTATATGGACACCCAATGAAAAGGCCATTATTCCCATGAGAAATATTTTATATTTTTATATCTGTTAACATATGTTATTACATTACTTTTTAATTATGCAATTTAATGTGTTACATTAACATATAGGGCTTTATAAGAGTTCAAAAAAGCTAGAGGAAAGATCCCCAAGAAAAAGAATCATCCACTAATTTGGGAGAATGTGAAAGTAATTTCCCGACTCCACTACATATATTATTTATGTGAACTGTGCTTATTTGTATTTTTGAATATTTTGTATGTTTTAATTTATAGTGTGCTACACAAGACAACGACTGGGCATGCGCCTACTATGTGATGTGATTTATGGACCTAATCATCAAATATGCGGTAATGAAAATCGATACTATACATAAGGTATTATATATAATCTCATTAGATAATATGAAATATATCAATCTTATTATATATTATTAATTATATATATACATCATTCTCTTTACAGGTGTTTAAAACTGACTTCAGTACAGGTGGAAAGTTATTAGATGTACATACTCCCTATACGAGGGAGGAATTAGATGTTGTAAGAGAAGAATGGGTAAAAGCCCTACAAGTAGTGGTAATTTTTAAATATAATTGGATGTCTGATGATAATGATGACGATGATGAATAAAGAATGATATTTCTAAACTTCGTTCTCATAATTATTTTTGAGTGAATGTGAATGACTTTTCTAAATTGTCATATGTGTGAATGTGAATGACTTTTTCTGATCAATACATAAATTTCTAAATGTGAAAAGAGATGAAATGAATGGAACTGAATGTGAATGTAAATGAATTTGTAGGTTTCTACATGTATCTGATCAATACATGTGTCTGAATGTGAATGACTTTGCAAGTTTGTGACCTATTGTTGCCTGATATCAATGGATGATGTAAAGCTATAGTTCAGAACTGAACTATAGGTTCTGCATCCTGTTGACCAGCCATATAGCAGGCCTGCAACCTGATAAGATAAAAAATCAGAACATAGGCGTCGATTATTTGTATAAAACTGACACCAAAGACATACGCCGTCGATTATTTGTTAAAATTGACACCAAAGACATACAACGTCGGTTATTAGCACAAAATCGACATCTTTGTGCCCTCACTGGCTTGGTGGCAGGAAGGGTTATGGCGTTGGTTTTTGTTTAATAACCGACGTCTTTAACCATGATATAGTGTCGGTTTTCTTTACTAACTAACTCTTATAGTTCCCTTGCTGGTGCATTTTCGATGGTGGGAAGGGTAATGGCATCGATTTTTGTTTAATAACCGACATCTTTAACCATGATATAGTGTCGATTTTCTTTCCTAACCGACGCTTATAGTTCCCTTGCTGGCGCGTTTTCAGTGGCGGGAAGGGTAATGGCATCGATTTTTGTTTAATAACCGACATCTTTAACCATGATATAGTTTCAGTTTTCTTTCCTAACCGACGTCTATAGTTCCCTTGCTGGTGCATTTTTTGGTGGCGGAAAGGGTTATGGCGTTGGTTAGAAACCAATGCTAAAGGTGTCTACTTTTAGCGGCGCCCACTTGGGTGTCTCTTGGAAACCGATGCTAAAGGCTCTAAATAACCAACACCAAAGGCCTTTTCTGTAGTAGTGCTTATTATCTTTCTATCTAGATGGCACTCTCATTGGTAACATTTTTGAAGTGTCTAAAGCCTTATCTCTCTTACAAGAATCGGACCCAGGTTTTGGACTACATCTTAATATAAGAAAAATAGAAATATTTTGGCCTTCTACCGACCCCTAGAAGAGCTCCAGACTATGATTTATTTTGTCCTAACATTTCTCAACCTATGCAGGGCGTGAAGCTTCTTGGTGGCCTAGTTTTCATTGATCCTAATTTTGCTTTGCATTAATTCAGAAAGTGTGTGGCCAAGTATCTAGGTATGAGGGACCTCCTTGCTTCACTTAATGATCCACAAAGTGAACTTTTCCTCCTTACATCATGTATCAGATTGCAAAGTTATTTTTTTCTCTCTGAACACCACTACCTGAAAAACTTTAATTGTGGACTTCATCGTTGTCTTTCACGCATTGTTGTTGGTCAATGTCAAAATTTTGGCAATTTACAATGGCGTCTTGCCCCACTACCTATGCATCTTGAGGAGTTGGGTATTACAACTGCCCAAGATGTGTGAAGCTATTCATATGTTGCTTCACTGATTTACATGAAAAATCTTCAAGATCATATTCTTCATGAGGTTGGTTCTATTCCGGATGGTGACATTTTTGACACTACTTATGCTTCCATCTGCAAGCTTCTACCATCTTTCTGTTGGTCTAAGTTGTCATGTACTAATTCTACCACCCCCAAGACACTGTCTCTTTTGACAAACACCTACTACAACATTATCTTCTAACGGTTCAAGGCTTTAAAGTTGTCTCAAAGACAAATGGATCTTTTAGCTTCCCTACAGGCCGACCATGCACAAGACTTTCTTTTTAGTATTCTTATTGATGGCCTTGGGTTATATATGATACTAGTTTATTACCGTGTCATTTCACATTACCGACTAATGATCCCTCTATATCTTAGCAATGAGTGTCGCCTACAAAACTTGATTCTTTTGGAGATCACACGGGACATTGTGGCCTCCGCCTAGGATTCAAGTTCCGCCATAATGTTATTTGAGAGTCCTCTTTGGCCTTTTTTTCATGATGAGATTAAAGCTTTGAAAGAAGCTCCAGTTGCCTTTCTTGGGACATGTCATAACGCTCTTCACACACAGAGACCAACTGACATTTTATTATTTGATTAGACGTCAGAACTGATCCTTTACCATGAGATTGTCCTGACAGCATAGCACTCACCCCGTCCATACATTTCCACCTCCTTGACGCAATGACTTCACCACCATCAACTACTTCCTCAACTTGTACATCTTTGTTGTCTATCTTATCTCTTCTCCTTCAAGGACGTCATTTGACATTAATCCCAGAACGTTGAGAGACGTCCAACTATGCCTGCTTCAAAGAATACTGATATAGAGCACACCATGTACACCAATACTCCCGCCCCAACCTCGGGACATACAACATCCATTAATTCCAGCCATCTGCACGTGGTACCAAGGAGGTATGGTCGCAAAGTGCTAAGCCAAACTAAGTATAGTGTGAGAAGTTGAACGGATAGTCGAGGCTATAAAACCTCCCTACCCCGTACTCTCACCCTCATTTTGATGTGGCTCTCCCATTCCAGTCCATCTTCGTCCCATCCACAGTCACCCCGCCCCGCTCATCTTCTCACATCCACCGTGCCATCGTGCCCGCTGTCATGACCAAGCCCCCAGCTGACAACCATGAACAGGATGCCATCGCGCCCATGTTGAATATGTGCCATCCCACCACCATGATTGGGGTGCCATCGCACCTATGTTGAAGATGTGTCCAACCCTATGCTTTGATAGCGACTTACTCTTTGTATATATATATATATATATATATAGAGAGAGAGAGAGAGAGAGAGAGAGAAACATATCATTTATATGTTGTGAATGACTAGTACCTATATAGTTCTTTATTGTTCTATTTTTAATTCAGTTGGTCAAGAATATATATTTTGAATATTTAAGTGCTTTAAATTGTTTCTTAGAAGTATTCATTCACTTAGCAAGTAGCTTACCACTCTGCTCACAAAATGTTTAGGTACACCATTAGCGTATGGAGATCTAAATGTATATTAGAAGTCCCACCACAAGTCCAGTGCTAGAGAGGTTCAGATACTTGGTCCCTCTCACTCCAAGTGCTTGTTTAGAAGTACACAATGTAGTATATGAATGAAGTTGTAATAATGTTTGATCATGACAATGTTTGTAAATAATAGTCAAGCTAGCAGTCATGTAATGTTAAAAGGCAATATGAATATCTTAATTTATTCTTTTATGTGTATAATCTGATCAAAGAATAAAGGTTTTCTTACTTATACGAGTTATTTCTTGTGGTTGTGTTTCATACAACGTACAACTTTATATAATTAGAAAAAGAAAAAAAAGTTAAGAACATAGTTTAATATTCTTGAATACGTGTGGGCCCTAATTTCATAACCTATTAAGGATTGTGCAATCTTGGTGTGACACTGTTGGACAAGTATTACATCCATGATTATAAATATTTAAATATGATATGATAGTATATATTATGATTGCTTGAGGTTAAAATTACAATATCCTTTAGGTGCTTGACACTCTTTCCATTAGAATGATTCCACATACTTTATGATCATGATGTAGGCCTTGTAAGAGAAATTCATGATGATTTTTTTTTTGAGGGAAGAAATTCATGATGATTAATTGCCTTGTAATGTGATGATTCATATAAGTAACATGATAGGATAATCCTTCTTAATAGTCTTCAAATTGGTATATTAATGGTTAATATTGTTACTTGTTATTCATTATTCTAACATGCTATTTATGATAATTCCTAAAAATAAAAAATGACCTATGACATTTGTTCCTATATGTATGTTGAATATGGATTATGGAAATACAAATGATTGATGGTCATGCATTTTAAGGTTGATGTTGTGAAACTTTGTATTAAGGGAATGTGGTCTAAATGATAAGCCCAAGGGAACTTCCAAGTGACATGGTAATGGTTATAGGCATATGTCTTATTGATAATGTTAAATGAATATAGATACATAAATGATATTTCTTTTGGGTTTTTCCAATTTAATTGAATATCATATGTTGCTTAGTATTTATCTAATAACTTTGTTGTTCTTGCATCATAATGATTAACTAAAAATATTTAAACCAGTCAGAATAAGCATGATAGCAATTTTGTATGAAACAAATCCAAAAGATGAAGTAATTGGGTAAGTAACAAAGTGAAAATCTAATCATGTACTGTATGTCCTGGCACCATCAATCTTCCCCAGTGTTCAAAAGTTAAGAAAGAGTAGGTATCCTTGTAACGCCCCAAGGGTTGTCAGGTAGTACTTCGAGTCTATATTGTTGAGTATACATGAGCGATCAAGAGCCCATGCACTACTACAGAACAGGCCTTTGGCATCAGTTGTTTATGCCCTTTTAGTGACGGTTCTAAAGAGACGCCTATGTGGGCACCGCTAAAGGTCGAACTCTTCGGCGTCGGTTTTATAACCGACGCCAAAAGGCTTCGCGCCACCGAAAACGCGCCAGCAGGGCACCGATAGGCGTCGGTGATTTATAGTAAGTCGACGCCAAAAAGCTTCGTGCCACAAAAAGGGCGCCATCTAGGACACTATCTGCGTCAGTTTGCAACTAAAAAACCGATGCCATATTCCCAGATGCCACGGCCGTACTTCCGTGCACGGCTGTATTTAGTACTATAGGCGTTGGTTTTATACTACTAACCGACGCTATTTCACACCACGGCCGTGCTTTCCTGCACGATCGGGTTATTTGTCACATTAGGCGGCGATTTTTATCCAATAACTGACGATGTAAGCCTTTGATGATGGTTTTCTATAAATAACCGACACCTATGTTTTAATTTTTTTCTTATCAGTTTGCAGGCATGTTGTGGCTGGTCAGCAGGATGAGAACCTACAGTTCAGTTTTGAACTGTAGGTTTACGACATCCATTGATATCAGCCAACAAACAGACCACAAACCTACAAAATCAACAAATATACTTTTCAATTCTCACATTCACACATGTAGAAACATTCAAATACATGTAGAAACATTCAAACATGTATAAACATTTTGAAATATTTATTTACAAAATATCATTCAACATCGCTATCAGCATCCCAATTATATTTTACAGTCCCCACTGCTTATATGGCTCTTGCCCATTCTTCTCTTACTTCATTTAATACGTCCATTGTATATGGAACATGCACATCTTTTAAGTGTTTACCTATAGTGTGGTCAGTTTTAAACACCTGCAAAGAGAATGATGTATATATATAAGTAATAATATAAAAATAAGATTGATATATTTCATACTAACTAATGAGACTATATATAATACCTCATGTATGGTATCGATGTCCAATGCGGCATATTGGATAATCATCTGCATAAATAGCATCACATAATATGTGCATGCCCAGCCGTTGTCTTGTGTAGCGCACTATAAATTGAAACATACAAAATATTAAAAAATACAACTAAGCACAGTTCACATAAATAATATATAAATTGGAGTCGGGAACTTACTTTCACGTTCTCCCAAATTATTGGCTGGTTCTTTTCCTGGAGACCTTTTCTCCAGCCTTTTTGAATGCATCTAAACCCCTACATGTTAATGTAACACAGTAAATTGCATAATTAAATAGTAATATAATAACATATGTTAACAGATATAAAAATGAAATATTTCTCACCAGAATAATGACATTCTGATTACGTGTCCAATTTTAGTATTCAATGTACTCCCCGCAGGATCTAGATAATAAACAGTGAACGTCCCGGGGAGAATAACTAGTAACTCCCAATGCCTACCACTAGAGGTAAAAAAGTTAAAGATTAATAACTCAAAATTCACAATAAAAATGTAATTTTCTTAAGTCCAAATTATAAGTAAAGTAAACTTACTTGACATTGAATGGAGCTATTATTATCGTCTTCTTTTGCTAACCGAAAATTGTAAAAGCATCTATACTGTATTGTTGAATACTATTAGGGTCTTTAGCTACGATACTAATCAATGATGGAATCAAAAATCCCACATGGTCAAATGCAAATTGTTTACTTTGATTTTTGACTAAGTAGCTGCAAAACATGTATTACGTATGCATTAATATATAAGAAATTAGATCACCGGATCCTACACAAGGTATATGGATGTATAAACAAGATCTCACCTTATCCATGTCTCTATCATTGATGTATTCATCCAATCATATATAAACAACTCAATAATATCTTGTATAAATAAAGAGCTTTCGTATGATTGACCTGCATAATTCGCTTCTAAAGAAACAATTATAGGGCAATGTATATTATGTGCCCATAGCCAACATTCCATTCCCCTACAAGCAGGACCTAACAGGTATTTTAGGTCAGTTGGAACCCAAGTTGGTAATGCAGGAAGTGGAGGTGGAGGCCTAGATGCTTCAGGTGTCTTCTTTTTAATCTGTATATATAATTTCAAATCAATTGACCTCATATATACACATTAACAATCTAAAGTAATGTAAATTTATCTTACAATTTCAGTAGTGTAGACGACATCTGCTTTGGGCCACAATATCACCCCGCCTTCTGCCTCAGCAAGTGTATCAATATTCGGGTGGGCATATGGCAATGTAGCTTCCCTCCAATCAGAGAATACACGTATCGGGCTCACACGAATGTAGCCCTGTGGCATTGGAGTCCCGTGAAACGTTACCCCAGGAAGGGACGGGTAAGCATACGCCTCTGTAACAACATAGTCTTGCATTCTTAAGCGACATGGCTTCAACGCCTATAAATTTACGTAAAGAATGTTATACATATATACATATCATCTTGAAAACATATCATCTTGAAAAGACTAGCTACAATGTCATAAACAATACTTACAACAGACGTGTTAGGCGGTGGGTCTACATGATTACTCTCAGTTTGTGCATCAGGAGAAGAGTGGGTCGCCATAGGCTGATTGGAAGCCTGAGATGCCTGTCACTGCAACATTTCTTCCTTGACCTTCTTAGCAACTATATCCTCAACTCTTTTATTCTCCTATACATGGATAAAAGAAACATTAGCTTCTTATTATTGAATTCCCTTTTGCAGTGACATTCTAAAAAAAGAATAGGTTACCTCTTCTTGTGAAAGTCCCGCTCTGGGTTTGTGCTGGGATGGACCAAAGAATGCTTTGATGCCCACACCAGCGCCTGCACCCCTAACACGTCCAGGATGCTCTGGGTTACCCAGAGAAACTGTCAATTCATCCCTTATGTCCTGAGGGATGAACGTGACTTATTTCCTCTGCTCGTGCAGCTCCCGCTAATCACCATCAACAGAAATTGGTAAGTTAACACAACAAATAATCAATATTCAAACGATTGCTCTAAGAGTTGTATTTTACCATTTTCGCAGTCGCCTCAGCAGTTACGGTCTTCTTTATTTCACCCTTTCTTTTTGCGCCTCACTTAATTGTTGGGTTTTAGGGGAGACAGAGAAAGCAGCGGAAACAAAAATTTTCTCCCCCAACCCATACCGAGGAAACGCGTCAACGTCTATATAATAGGAAAGGATGGTTTGCGGAATCATACCTTGTCCTGAGGCTTGCTCGGTGACAATACCTCGCACAATGCGCGGTCTTCAACTCCGGACTTCGACGGTGTCTGTGCAGCTCCTGGTCACACCGGGACTGACAACTCCTACTCGAACCGGACTGTCGGATGAAAGTTGTCCTCCTAAGCGGCAGTGTCCTCCCGCCTCTGTAGTAGTCCACACGGACCACTTGGAACTCCACTCTCCTTGTCCCACAAGGAAGTGGAAGGAGTCGCACCCTCCTATTGACGTACTAGTCGCCAACACGCTCTCCTGCCTCCTGTTGCAACTGCAGTTGTCCTTCCCTTACTGCACCTCCCTTTTGCGGGAAGTACTTGCTCGGGCTCTCTCACGGTTACCAAAACCAGAGAGAACGACAACTTACAGAGCAACTGGTTGCACTGAGCTGTTCTTTGAGAAGCCCCCAATACCCCTATATATATAGGAGAGTCATGGGACAGGGTTCTCCATCCCGGGCAATGCGGGACTAAAGCAGGAGTAGAAGGGTTCGAGAATTTTCCACAAAAAGCAACCGGTTCGCAACTTGAAATGATCGGTTCACAACTGAATCGATCGGTTCGGCCATTGAGCCGATCGGTTGGACCTGAGCCAATCGTTTGGGGCACTCCAACCGATCGGTTGGTGCCCTGAACCGATCGGTTCATGGTCCTGATCCGGCTCAAAAAGACTTTCCTTGTTTCTTTCCCAATTGGTATCTAATACCAATATTATTCCCAATCGAATTGGGCAATTTGAAACCAAAGGAAAATTCTTGCTGACATGACTTTTCCCAAACTGGTCGGTTGCACCAGTTGAGCCGATCGGTTCAACCCTTGAACCGGTCATTTCAACCTAGGCATGAGCCGATCGGCCTGGACACTCCATCCGACCGGTTCAGCAACCTCAACCGACCGGTTCATCACATGAACCGATCGGTTGGGAGCACAGGTTGGGCAAAATCAGTCAATTGTGATTTCAATCAATCCGATACTCCAATCAATGCGTCCAACACCTTGAACCATACGATATTGAGCTATCGACTGATTGAGTGTTTAATTGAACTACTAAACTCCTTTAGTAATCAATCTAAACTTTACTTTGTGGACAAAACTCCTCTTCCAGGTTAAATCCTATGTGTGTGACCCTGCAGGTCCATTTCACGTTGGCAGTGAAAGTTCATAACACTTATGACTTCACAAGCAAAGAGCGGTGCCTAGTCACACATCAGTGCTACCCAAGTGAAAGTAGAAAGTTGGAGAACAACTTTCATCCTACAATCGGTGAATGGTGTTATAGCGAATGTATAATTCCTTTGTCACTGATATCCCGAATGAACTCGAGGCATGGAACAGTCATCCTGTCAATGTTCATTCACTTCCTTGATCTCAGAGTAGACTGGAAGAGATATGTATGACATCAGTATCATATACTGATTCACACATGCGTGCTCGCCTTTCTCAATCCTACTCATCAAGTGGCCATGGATATCATACTCCCTCAGGAGGGAAAAATCCCATATCTATCACTCACCCCTCAAAAGCCCCATGTGTCAAAGCCACCCAATCATCACCTTTATAACAACCCATGTTTCAGGACTGCGTTTGATGATGTCAAAGTGTGCCCAACGACGTGTGTTGAGTGTAGTGATTTCAGGTCTAAGAATCACACTCATCACCATCACTGTGAGTACTGACTGTGACTACCATCTCATGGTTCCATGTGTCAAACTCACGGTGGGTCTGTCCGGTACACTTGTTCTCTAACAAGTACCTATGTGTTTGGTTTGATATCTCTATATCATGACTAATGAGATTTTGTCATCAACCAACACCACAATCTAGTCTTGTGTGTCATTGTTGTCTATCTACCTTCCACAATGACATCTGACTAGGGACATATCAAGAATGTACAAACTCTTAGCATCAGTATGATCACATCGTTCAGGTCATGAACCTGAAGGCATACGTCATTGAGTACTGTTATTCTGTAGACATTCAATCTGTTCTATCATTATCTCATATGACTGAACCAGAAAGAATTGGAAGCTTGCCTTTGATGTTTATCAAATCAATCTTAATGTATCCCACCAATCATCCCATTAGATTGGCTCTCAGGGCATACATACCAACAGACTCCCACTTGCACTGTGAGCCAATCACCCATGAATCATATTCATAGTGATCTTCAAACATGTCCCACATGTTACTGTGCTCTAGTTCCAGCATAGTGAGTAATGGCAACACCTTGCCAAAGTCTGTACAAATTGCATGTCTCACATCTCTTCGATGTACGTCACACGTATGAGATGGAGTTGTCGTAATATGCGATCTAGTATTCCATTGCTAACCTTTTAGCCACATTGCATGATCAAGGATTCCAGACTTGTCATCAATGAGTGGAATATAAGTTCATCTCATGAACTTCCAGATCCATATAGTATCTACTACTGTTCTCTAACACATAGATACTCGACTTTTCCCTTTTAAATGGTTTTATTGGAACACTTCCAATTATCAACAAACTTTCACTTTTATACATCTTATGTATATTTTGCGAATAATTTTCTGTCCTTTCGGAAGTTCGCATCAATGTAACTCTTTACATCGAACTCTTCCTTATCTCCATAGAACTAGTACTTCACAAGCACTCATCAAGTTCTCATGGTATTCCAGTAACCCTTACTGGAAGCAGACAGACATCCACTCGTCATGTCCCACATACGAGTTATCAGGATGAGCACATCATATTTCCATGTCCTACATACAAGATGATGAATGCATTTTATTCTTGCCATGTCATACATGCAAGATAATGGGATGATTACATACATGATAGATCCATATCTATTCTTAGTGTTCCCATTCTTCATAAGAATTGGACACTTGCCCTTGGGATACTAACTCCATGTAACATGGACAAGTTTTCTCCCACTGAATCTGTGCATACTGAACACTTTAGTACAGATTGCCAATGTATGCTTTCTCTTTCCAGTTCAAGAGATTTTCGAGAACTATCTCTATAGGTCTCTATTCCTATCACATAGGAAACATCTCTATCTTCCTTAAAGATAATTTCCACATTCGGATTTCCAATCTAGAACATTTCCATTTCACATCAATATGTGGAATGTGAACACGCTCCCACTAAATCACAGATCCCTTCTTTATCTTTGACATATCAGTCAAACCCTTTGACTTTATCATCAAAATAAAGATCCAATTTTGAGTTGCTTGTACTCAATCAATCACATTGATTAGTCCATTGTAACTTATAGACTTCATTTGCATTAGTGGATTCATAAACCTTATAGGATGTGTCACGTACACATCCTGGTTTTATTCCTCATAGGAATGCGGTTTTAGTATCCATATGCCAAATGTCTTTGCCATGAAGTTGCAATCAACAAGCATCATCCTTCTCAAAATGTTATCCATGTGTCTTAACACTTAAGACTCATCTGCACTTATGGATATGATCCAATGAGTGCTACCATCAAGGTCATACCTTATGGTTCACATGGAAGTCATTTAGGATGTAATGGTTTTAAACCATAACTCAAGATTTGGTTCCTCATATTCATCTTGATAGTTGACTCATCACATGAACAACTCATCACATAGATAATTGAGGTGTATCTGTTAAAGATATAAGAACTCACAACCCTTGTGATTCTTAATTTCTTTTATTAGTGTGGGGTATTCTTTTATTAAGAAGAATTCAGTTATTTGATAATCATTCTCTAACTCCTTAGAGTATGATTCCTTCTTGATTCAGACATCACCATGCCTTAATCATGAGTTCATTATGATACACTATCATAATCACTCATAAGGATCTCAAACATTTGGTCCAAGTATTTCATTCATTGATCCCATCAAGAATTAATACTTTACCAAATTTGTACTTCATTTATGATAATCTTGAACACTTCAAGACATTCATATTGGTATTTCTCTAAACACCATTTGAAGTATTAGCATTTATTCCAATATGTATGTAAATACATCACATGTATTATACCTAATAGGATAATCACTCTCCTACTACATTAGTGAAGATTGATCAATCATGTCTAAGATATTCATGTCCTTTACTGGTTCTCTAACCAAAAGAGTCTAGTTTTATCCATCACATGGAAACTAGAAATGAATTTCTCATGATTAATGCTAATTAAATTGTTTGAGTTATCTATAACTTTTAGGTATCGTCTTATCTTATGCATATCATATATCACAAGATAAATAACGCATTGCCACAAAGATCACATCTTTATAAATTGAAACATCTCTTTATTAATTGCCATCATTGTCATACAATATGCAAAAATAAAGTGTTTCTATCTATTGGAAAGTATGAAATAGCAGTTCATAACTGTATTACATGCCTTATTGGCTGAAAATAAACTAAAGTATTCCTATCTATAAAGGCAACACTTGCCCCAAGTAAGAATGCTTTTCACTTTACATCTTGATATCATATATCTCAAAAGTGTTACAAGTTTACTTTCATGACACCTTTAAGTAGAGGTTTCAGTCACCTCCTTCTTCTTTTGTTCTTCCAGGTAGAGAGGACAATTCCTTTTCCAATGTCCTGGCTTTTGACAATGGTGGTAATTTCCTTTCTTGGTCACACCTCCTTTGGCCTTGAGAGCTGAAGATGGCTTGGACTCCTGGCTAGCTTTAGAACCTTTCTTAGCTTTGCCCTTGCCCTTGCTCTTGGACTTGCCTTTCTTGCTCGTGATCACCATCACAGACTTAGGCTTGTCCTTCTTCATCTGTAACTCGGCTATCCTCAACATGCCCAACAACTCTGACAGTGGCCTATCAAAGTTGTTCATGTTGTAGTTCATCACAAACTGACTGTAAGATTCTGGCAACGATTGCAGTATCACGTCAGTAGCCAACTCTTGGCTCAGTGGAAATCCCAGTCTCTGCAGGTTCTCCACATACCCAATCATCTTGAGTGTGTGAGGACCAACTGGATCTCCTTCTGTCATGACGCACTTGAACAGCGCCCTAGAAACATTGTACCTCTCTTGCCGTGCCTGATCTTCATACATGTTCCTGGGATGCAGAATCATCTCTATGACACCCATGTTCTCATGTTGCCTCTGCAACTCATGGTTCATTGAACATAGCATCAAGCACTTTGCATCAATGGCATCATCAGAATGCTTCTTGTAAGCATCCCTTTCTATCCTTGGTGCATTAGGAGCGGGTTCCTCTGGAATTGGAGTATCCAGGACATAGAGCTTACGCTCTTGAGTGAGAACAATTCTCAATGTCCGATACCAGTCGTGGAAGTTTGTCCCATTTAGCTTGTCCTTGTCAAGGACCGATCGCAAAGAAAAGTTGTTGTTGTTTGTTGCCATTTGAACTACAAAAAGGAAAATATGCAATTTTAGTCCAAAACTCATTTTTGACTTATTTGATTGATTTGAAAGTTTGACGATATTATTAGGCCTTTAATTAATTATCGCTCCCACTATTTTACTTCAAATTGATAGCCCTCACCATCAATTCGGAAAATTGCAGCGTACAATCTTCTAGTGGGAAAGATCCTAAAATCCTCTAAGCCATGGACCAGCTAGGGATGTCACCCACAACATAGATCTCTCAGGTAGGCAACTTTTGCCAATTGCATCATATGCAACTCTTGATAAGATGTCATCTACAACTCCTTGCAATGATCATCTCCATGCCTCAAGGTACTAGATCCCATCTAGATCACCTTGTTAAGTCCGACCCAAAGCAAACACGATGAATATGCACCCTGCTAGGGAAGACCCACACATTCATCCTTCACACTTCCACGAGGTAGACGGTGCACCACGCTAGGGCGTGCCCACACTTGATCGAACAAGTTTTTCACGTGTGTCGCATTTGGAAGGCATCTAAAACTTAATATTTTAATGAGGGATTTGGTTTTATATACATATACATATCCAATCACCAAAATACATAGTACGTATCATATACATGCTATATCCCACAGAAAACATGCACAAACGATAAAAGCGATGATCATGGCCATCCTAATGTGATTCCTCAAGCCAAGAGGAATCACGGTCATCTAGGTCTACATCACATGCAACCTGTACAAGATGAACTCTGTGCCTTGCCATCCGAGTAGATCAACTCATCACATGAATGATTTGTACTCTTCAGCCGGTCGTCTGGGTGCCACCAGCCGATCAGTTGGCTCCTCCAACCGATCGGTTCACCTGGTCGTCGTGCATCTCGTCATGTCCGCCACCTGCTCGTCTCGCTCCTCGAACCGGTCATCAACCGATCGGTTCACTCCTTGAACCGACCGTCTGGAAGGTCAACCGATCGGTTCACTCCTTGAACCGATCGTCTGAGCAGTCGTCTTGATGTCCGTCGGTCTTTGACATAACAGGAAATAAAATCCTATTCTATTACATTGCTTTAAAAGGGGAAACCCCGAGTTACATTCGGGGGGAGCAAAGTTAGGAAAGAATCTCGAATTATTTCGAGTTACATCAGGAAAAAGAGAGGGAAGATCGGTGCGCAGATCGAGATACAAGCAACCACACACAACCAATCACAGATAGGGGTTTATAGGCCATAATCATGCTACACACATCCACCACAAAACTCGTTTAAGGGCGACGCGTATCGAGTGCATTAATAATACATATCATATATGTAATTAGGGATTTGTGGATTGGACATGCATAAAGCCGATATTATTCGCATCGTATGCAATAAATAAAGGCGACAAACCAAAATCGATCATATCGATATTCCTAAAACATAGAGTAGTTAACCTGGCTCTGATACCACTGTTGGGTTTTAGGGGAGACAGAGAAGGCAGTGGAAACAAAAAATTTCTCCCCCAACCCATACCGAGGAAACGCGTCAACGTCTATATAATAGGAAAGGATGGTTTGCGGAATCATACCTTGTCCCGAGGCTTGCTCGGCGACAATACCTCACGCAATGCGCGGTCTTCAACTCCGGACTTCGACGGTGTCTGTGCAGCTCCTGGTCGCACCGAGACTAACAACTCCTACTCGAACCGGACTGTCGGATGAAAGTTGTCCTCCTAAGCGGCAGTGTCCTCCCGCCTCTGTAGTAGTCCACACGGACCACCTGGAACTCCACTCTCCTTGTCCCACAAGGAAGTAGAAGGAGTCGCACCCTCCTATTGATGTACTAGTCACCAACACGCTCTCTTGCCTCCTGTTACAACTGCAGTTGTCCTTCCCTTACTGCACCTCCCTTTTGCGGGAAGTACTTGCTCGGGCTCTCTCACGGTTACCAAAACCAGAGAGAACGACAACTTACAGAGCAACTGGTTGCACTGAGCTGTTCTTTGAGAAGCCCCCAATACCCCTATATATATAGGAGAGTCATGGGACAGGGTTCTCCATCCCGGGCAATGCGGGACTAAAGCAGGAGTAGAAGGGTTCGAGAATTTTCCACAAAAAGCAACCGGTTCGCAACTTGAAATGATCGGTTCACAACTGAATCGATCAGTTCGGCCATTGAGTCGATCGGTTGGACCTGAGCCGATCGTTTGGGGCACTCCAACCGATCGGTTGGTGCCCTGAACCGATCGGTTCATGGTCCTAATCCAGCTCAAAAATACTTTCCTTGTTTCTTTCCCAATTGGTATCGAATACCAATATTATTCCCAATCGAATTGGGCAATTTGAAACCAAAGGAAAATTCTTGCCGACATGACTTTTCCCAAACTGGTCGGTTGCACCAGTTGAGCCGATCGGTTCAACCCTTGAACCGGTCGTTTCAACCTAGGCATGAGCCGATCAGCCTGGACACTCCAGCCGACCGGTTCAGCAACCTCAGCCGACCAGTTCATCACATGAACCGATCGGTTGGGAGCACAGGTTGGGCAAAATCAGTCAATTGCGATTTCAATCAATCCGATACTCCAATCAATGCGTCCAACACCTTGAACCATACGATATTGAGCTATCGACTGATTGAGTGTTTAATTGAACTACTAAACTCCTTTAGTAATCAATCTAAACTTTACTTTGTGGACAAAACTCCTCTTCCAGGTTAAATCCTATGTGTGTGACCCTGCAGGTCCATTTCACGTTGGCAGTGAAAGTTCTTAACACTTATGACTTCACAAGCAAAGAGCGGTGCCTAGTCACACATCAGTGCTACCCAAGTGAAAGTAGAAAGTTGGAGAACAACTTTCATCCTACAATCCATGAATGGTGTAACAGCGAATGTATAATTCCTTTATCACTAATATCCCGAATGAACTCGAGGCATGGAACAGTCATCCTATCAATGTTCATTCACTTCCTTGATCTCAGAGTAGACTGGAAGAGATATGTATGACATCAGTATCATATACTGATTCACACATGCATGCACGCCTTTCTCAATCCTACTCATCAAGTGGCCATGGATATCATACTCCCTCAGGAGGGACAAATCCCATATCTATCACTCACCCCTCAAAAGCCCCATGTGTCAAAGCCACCCAATCATCACCTTTATAACAACCCATGTTTCAGGACTGCGTTTGATGATGTCAAAGTGTGCCCAACGACATGTGTTGAGTGCAGTGATTTCAGGTCTAAGAATCACACTCACCACCATCACTGTGAGTACTGAATGTGACTACCATCTCATGGTTCCATGTGTCAAACTCACGGTGGGTCTGTCCGGTACACTTGTTCTCTAACAAGTACCTATGTGTTTGGTTTGATATCTCTATATCATGACTAATGAGATTTTGTCATCAACCAACACCACAATCTAGTCTTGTGTGTCATTGCTGTCTATCTACCTTCCACAATGACATCCGACTAGGGACATATCAAGAATGTACAAACTCTTAGCATCCGTATGATCACATCATTCAGGTCATGAACCTGAAGGCATACGTCATTGAGTACTGTCATTCTCTAGACATTCAATCTGTTCTATCATTATCTCATATGACTGAACCAGAAAGAATTGGAAGCTTGCCTTTGATGTTTATCAAATCAATCTTAATGTATCCCACCAATCATCCCATTAGATTGGCTCTCAGGGCATACATACCAACATTAATACCTTGAATTCTTCAGATTTTCTTGAAGCAACAAACATGTCCCAATCTTCTTTGTCCAAGAAGTTCCACTGTTCAAGGGCAAACTTCTTCTTCTTATCACCATCTTTTATGTATTCTCTGTTGAGATTTGTCCTATAGTTGCTTAGCATCTTTCCAGTGCGTTGCATCATGCTTTTACGATACAACTTCTCATCCAATGCAAATAGAATCTGTAAAATAGAATTGCTATTAACTAGTATCCAAAAATAGAATTGTAAATAATAGAATTTGTAATCTACAAAATAGAATTGCAAATAATAATAACTCATGCATAAATCCTTCCATATCATGTCTTTCTTCGCCTGAGGAACTTTATGCCAATTATCATACTTAACACCACAATGGCTTCGAGTGACAACCCCAAGATAGTTTACAAAATTGTTGCAGTTCACTCCAATTGCATTTCCTCCATTATCAAACTCCACAACCAATCTGGATCCACTACCACTTAGCGTTATTAACTTCTTCAATAGAGTGATGCCCCTTTTCTTGTTAAGTTTTTGGTGATGCACATCAAGTTCCTCCAGTGCTTCAGTGGGTACATGTGCATCATCAACCTAAAATTTGACAAAAATAAACACACTAAATTAGCCCAATATAGAAATATAGGATATATGACATAACTAGAATATAATGAATTTTATAGAAATATAGGATATGTTTTTAGAACTTACATTGGTATCCTCGCCATGCTCATCATGGACAGCATGCTCATCATGGACTTCATGCTCATCATGGACATCATGATCATCATGGTCAGCCATCTGAAAATTCCATTAAAATGGCAAACATTTAGCATTTGTATTAACTAGAAGATAATGAAACATCAAATCTGAAAATGATATTGATATTAAAAAAGCAAACATTTAGCTTCAACAAAAAAATATAAACATGCATGCCTCTAAAATTGTGATCTTTTATCAATTAACAATCCTTCATTGTGATCTCCGCGCACATATAAGTCATAATTAGCTTCAATATTTTGTGGAGTTAGCAACCCAACTGAGAATGGACTGGAGTCATCATACTTATCATAGTACTCTTCTTCATCTATAGGATCTTCAATGAACTGTCTTTTACCATGAAGAACAACTGACCATTTATCATTTGCAGGATCATCGATATAGAATACTTGTTTCTCCTGTGATGCCAATATGAATGGTTCACCCTTCTCGCCAATCTTTTCAAAGTTCACTAAAGTGAAACCCAATTCATCCACTATAACTCCTTTGGTGTTATCAACCCAATTACATTTAAAGAGTGGAGTTCTGAAATCTATGTAGTCAAACTCCCATATGTCTTCAATGACACCGTAATATGACATTTTAGCTTCACGTGGACTCCTATCCTTTACACTTGCAAAATACATAGTCAACGCTTGAAGAGTGACCCCACTGTTTTGGATGACACTCTTATCATCTTGGCGCTTTGTGTAATATGTGAACCCATTAATGTCAAACCCTTCATAAGACATAACATTCAGTTTTGGATTAAAGGTGAGGCATTTGATAGTTTCCATAATATCATTTGGTATTTGAGATAGTTGATGTAAGACTTTATCTTCAAACCACTTAGTAAAAGTCTTGTTATGCTCTCTAGAAAGCCACATTGAACTTGCTCGAGGATGTTGTCTCTTGATGAAATTGGTATGTTCCTCGATATAAACACTCACTTCATCCATGTTGTGTAAAATATACAAGTGACCTTGTTCCAACTACTCACGGTTGATTACTTTCACCCGTGATCCCAAAATTCCTTTGCCCTCCTCAATATTCTTGTCATTAACAGAAGTGTTATTACCACTCAGAAAGTCATTGCAAAAATCCATAACCTCTCTCGCCACATAACTTTCAATAATACTCCCTTTAGGTCGATAACAGTTTCGAACATCACCTTTAAAAATGCTCATGTATCGTTCAAAGGGATACATCCAATGCAAGAAAACTGGTCCCAACATTTTCACTTCCCTAGTCAAGTGGACAACAGGATGTACCATGATATCAAAGAACGAAGGAGGGAAATACATCTCAAGCTGGCATAGGGTAACAACCACTTCTCTTTGCAAATTATCGAGAGTATCAGGGTCAATAACTTTGCTGCATAGACTGTTGAAAAAGAAACAAAGTCTGGTGATTGCAAACCTTACATGCTTCGGCAATATAGATCGAATTGCCACAGGCAATATTTGTTTCATTAGAGTGTGATAATCATGAGATTTAAGACCTATCAACTTCATATCTTTCATTGATACCAATCTACGGATGTTGGATGAGTAACCCTGTGGCACCTTAACATTTACCAAGCATTCATAAAAAGTTTTCTTCTCCTTTCTAGACAACATGTAACAAGAGGGAGGTAAGTATGTTCTTTTATTACCCACTTCACGAAATTCTGTTAATTTTGACCTTATTCCCATTTCACGTAGGTCCAGTCTGGATTTTATCCCATCTTTAGTCTTACCTGGTATATTTAACAGAGTACCAATGACGCTATCATAGACATTTTTCTCAACGTGCATTACATCGATACAATGCCTGACTATCAAAGAACTCCAATAAGGAAGATCCCAAAATATTGACTTCTTCTTGAACGAAGAATTGTCACTCCGTGTGGCCATACTACATTGTGATTTCTTACCAAATTCATTGACAATGTCTTTTACTCTTTCATAAACAACATCCCGTGGTATAGGTTTAGGTGCACTTCGTTCATCATTCCATCCATTGAATGTTTTGCGCTTCCTATGATACAGATGGAATTTTGAAAGAAACCTTCAATGACCAAGATATACAATCTTGCCGCCATGTTTTAGTCTTATTGAATCAGTGTTTTCTTCACATATAGGACACGCTTTAGCTCCTTTGACACTATATCCAGACAAATTCCCGTATGCTGGAAAGTCATTAATAGTGCAAAACAACATAGCGCACAAAAGAAATGTCTCTCTTCATGAAGCATCATAGGTCATCACACCTTCAGCCCAAAGCTTCTTTAAGTCATCAATCAGAGGTTCAAGATAAACATCAATATCATTTCCGGGTTGTTTAGGGCCCGATATCAACAACGACAACATAACATACTTATTTTTCATACACAGCCAGGGAGGAAGATTGTATATAACAAGTCTGACTGGCCAAGTGCTATGTTGGCTGCTCAATGTCTCGTACGGATTCATCCCATCTGTACAAAGCCCAAGTCTTAGATTCCCATCTTCTTCACCAAATTTGGGGTACAATAGATCAATCTTCTTCCACTGTGGGGAATCAGACGCATGTCGTAGGATCCCATCATTATTTTTCTTAACACTTGCATGCCACCTCAAATTCTTCACATCTTTCAGATTTGCAAACAAGCGTTGAAACTGTGATATTATAGGTAGATACCACATCAACTTGGTAGGAGAACCAGTTTTGGACTCCCCCGAAGTCGTCAATTTATACCGTGACGCACTACATTTTGGACAATCTTTAAAATCCACATAGTCCTTTTGAAATAAGACACAATCATTCGGGCATGCATGTATCTTCTTGGCCTCCATTCCCATTGGGAACAACAATTTCTTTAACCGGTATGTTGAGATTGGCAACTCGTTTCCTTCAGGAAACATTTCTTTCAACAAAGTCAACAATGAAGTGAAGCTTTTGTCGCTCCATCTATTGTTAGCTTTCAACTTATACAATCTCAACACAGTGCTAAGCTTCGTAAACTTAGCACAACCTGTGTATAATGGTATCTCAGCATCATGCACAATGTTTCTAAAGATAGGAGGTGGATTGGTGTTCTCTACCCTACAACTATCCAGCATCGCATCAACGATGTCTACTGGAACTGGTTTGTTCACATCTACATCATCGGAGGCAATTTCTTCTTCCACCCAAGTATTGCTATCAACATCCACTGGTTTCGAGTTTGAAATCTCTCCATGCCAGTGCCATTCTGTATAGCCTTGTACAATCCCGTTGCACATGACATGACTTTTGATTTCGTCACCAGTGCTGACTTTCAAGTTGTTACCACAATGCCTACATGGACAGTAGAACCTATCTCCAGGTTCTTTCCTATGTTCCTCGGAAAATCTAGTAAACTGATCAAGACTAGATATAAAATCTGGGGTGCAACGATTGTGAATGGACATCCATGATCTATCCATTCTATGATCAAAGAGAAAATAAGTGTATATTAGGACAAGATTAGGGTCTTGGACAGGTTTCTAGGCCAAAAAACACATGTGATGTCATTCTTATATATAATAAATGTGTACCACCTATCCCATCCTTGAACACCTAATCTCACTAGTAAGTGTATAATGTGTATTGGGTTTTCAAAAAAAATTCGGCAGCATTTCCCCGCTGTTCTCTAAGTACATATGTACTTAGAGATCAAACGGGGAAATGCTACTGAAATTTTCTTGAAAACCCAATACACATTATACACTTACATCCTAAGTGAGATTAGGTGTTCAAGAACAGTCCCTAACCAGGGACTATCCAAGATTTACTCCTAATGAGTAAATCTTGGAAGGGTTTCTAGGCCAACAAACACAATAATAGATATGTACATGTCAGGATTTCATCACAATTGATGTTAGGATTTCATCAATGTTAGGGTTTAATCAAATCAAATTAGGATGCTAGAATGGACAAGTTTAAATCTTATTTCAACATGCATCAAAATTTACTGAATTAGGTCAAGCATTAGGATTAGAAGCACAAATATATGCAAGCAAAAGATTTGTTCGTATCCTAGGATTTACATAAAGCATTACATAAAGATTTGTTCATATCCTTACCAACAGCAAGCACGACCGTGGCTGTGTTGGCCTACCATGGTCGTGTTGGGCAGCATGGCCGTGGTAGGCCAACACAGCCACGACCATGCTTTCTATTGGTAAGGAGCTAGAGAGAAGGAAGAAAAGAGGCTAGGGCTACTTGGAGCTAGCGTGGAGAAGAGAGGCGGCAGAGGTGTGAGAGAAACGAACAGAGAAGGAGGCGGCGAGCAGAACAGCACCCGGAGAAGAGCAGAGCAGCAATGGTGGTGAGTGGCGACAGTAGGAGAAAGAGGACACGACGGCGGCGACGAGCAGAGGTGCACCAGCAGCAGCGGGGGTCGTCTGGCAATTTTAGGCGAGCGGCGAGCAGCAGAGAAAATTATCGTGATGAAACAGAATAAAGGGGAAGACTCGGGTGATACGGGTCTATTAAGTTTGTCAACGACGTCGGTTATCTACAAAACCGACACCTTTTACTCTTAAGCGTCGGTTGATAGTAAAAACCCGACGTCCAATTAGACAATCTTTACCCTAAATTATTTGGCGGGAACCATTATCAACGTCGATTATTAAAGGATAACCAACACCGAAATTGGAACTTTTCAAGAAAATTTTCATCTTATATAGGCGTCGGTTAGTAGTTAAAAAACCAACGCTGTATGTGACACTTTGGGGCCAATTTTTTTCGCTCGAAAATTAGATTTCACGAGAAATTTTAGGCGTCGGTTTGTTTTTACCCAGCCGACACTGAATACAAAGCGATACCCGTGATTGGCTGGTCTTTAAATATAGACATCAGATTTCCTAAATAACTGACGTGGAATGTTATATGCGTCGGTTTTTTTAAATAACCGACGCCCAGAAAAGTGACATTGAATATTGTTTCTGTAGTAGTGATGCAACGTATGGCCCCTCAATGCCCTAACATCACCCATGATATGCATGTAGTCTATGTTGTATCTCCAGTGATTATGTATCTATTTCCTATGTGATTAAGAAAAGACTTGTGATAAGTGAAATATGATACATGATATGTGATACATTTTTTAAGTTTTTATGTGTCACAACTTGTGTACCTAGGGTGGTCCTAACGTTGTAGGTTGGCTTTTGATCCCCTACCAGTAGGTTTCTGGATGATGAGACCCTACTTTTTGTACATGAATTCCTAACGATTGCTTGGTTCCCTGTGATATTGGCTCCTTCTTGGATCCTTTGAGGTGAATTCGTGAGCTTGTACTTTACATGATACATTCCAAATTAACTAGGACAATAGCCTATATTGTATACAACTAAGTGCTTTATGAATTTAACTCCTAGTCATTATATTTGCAAGTTATCCTCAAGGTCCATCTAAGGTACTAGGTAATGTTGTGTTTTGTTTACTTGAAATGGTTGATATATGAAAGTACCACTACAAGTATCTTGAGACATCATATATCTTTTGATAAAGATGCCTTATTTTGAATTATGATATATAGTTGATACCTAGAAATGGATGGATAATAATACCTTTGAAGCTTATTGTAATTTTTTCACTATGTTCTCAATACATGTTTATGTTCCTTGGTGTGATAAATCCTCTCTCTATGACACTTTATGAGTCTTACGTGGTTGTTCCATGATGTTTTCAGGTATAATGGAATTGGGGAATGATGTGGTGACATATATTCAACCAAAGATAATATTGTTTATTCTATAGTGCTCATAAAATTTCACTTTTCAAAGTGTTGGGAAGGTAGTTGATATTGTAGTGAATCATGGAGGAGATGTGTGCAACAAAATCAAAACAAATTTTTCCATATACCATGAGCAGATCTCATCAATAACAATATATTAGGAAAGAGGGATGTGAGGTATACCTTGTCATTGTATAGATCTGATGATGTAGCTTACAAGGAATACATGAAATATAGAAGATGTTGATGATGTCCTTCCAACATAATCACAAAAGCATTTGTGTCTCTAAATCATTGATGTAGATGAGGGGCTCCAGGCCACACTCCTAGGTATATAAAGAAGGAGACACCTTTCCATTGGAAACATGCCAGTGTTGCACAATATTCCCTTCTCTCTCTCCTTGTGGGAAATGATGACTAGGGTTCACATGACAATAAGTGTAACTAAAACCCCAGCGGTCAATGCCCAGGAAAGGAAACAGAATTTCAAATAAACCCTAGGAAATGAAAAGGCAACAGACTGCATCTGAGAAACCTATTTATGACAGCTAGTCCGTCGAGTAGGCAGTCCAGTCGAGTGACTGATCTACATTTGAACATTTTGGATAAATTTAGCTGACTTACAAATCCAATCTAGTCGTCTGATGTAATGTGCAGTTGACCAATTGGGTTGATCTTGTCAGTAGGCCAACTAGATTGTCTAGTATATTGACTAGACTGTCCAATTGACCTATTAGGTTGATTTTAACTAAATTAATCAACTAGTCTATCCCGTTGGGCAATTGGACTTTCCAATCGGCCAACTGAGTTTATCATTAGTTCAGTAATGGTCTAATTGATCACCTAAACCTTTTCATCTTGTGTCCATTATCACACTCCTCTTCCTTGTGCATCCTATGCATGTGACCCTATAGGCTCCACATTACCTTAGTAGTGATGTCTATAATCATAGTATGACTAAACAAATAATGATTAGTAATTAGCACAACTTCATTTCCACCCATGGAATCGGATAAGTTAGAGAGCAACTTCAACCTATTATTGTAACCAGGTTATAAAGATCATATAATCTATTTATCTTTAATATTTAGATTGAATATGAGCTATGGAATTGTCATATTCTTAATTTTCAATCTTTATTTCTTGATCTAGAGTAGACTATTTGAGACACGTATGACCTCAACATCATATATTGACTCCGCCGATCATGATGATACATTTCAAGTCTCACTACCAAGTGGTTGGGATATTACTCCATTAGGAGGGACAAATTCCACCTACACCACTTAATCTACACGTGTCACAATGTACCCAACCACTACCTATATGGAAACCCTTATTCAAGGTCATGTTGGGTAGTTTTAAAGTAATTACCAACATGTGATATAGGAAACTAGGGAACTACACAAAATGGATACTCTTAGCATATACATGAGCTCATGTTCATGTCTTCAACCCAAAATCGCATGCCAGTGTATTCTTAGGACATTATTGTATTCATTTCTTAGCTCCTATTGTAGCAAACGTAATAATTAAAATTGCCTTTATTAATATGAAATTTATTACAAAGTGTGTCATTACAATCATCATATGGTTGGATCTCATGATATATTACCAACAAATACTAGATGTTTTACACTACTCCCCTTGGTAGTTTTCCATGGAAGTAAGTTGTGAACTAGAACAGTCTACATATGTGGTTGTTTCTTTGTGAATATGGTTCTTCTTGTGAATCATATGATGTGATTAATAAAGAGGAACTTGGTTCTTCTTTTTACTTGGTCTTCTCTAGAGAGTGATATTGGTGATGTTCTGAGCTTTTTAATGACATATTGTGGAGTTTTATGATTTTTTTTTTGTATTCACCAATTCGTGGAGCATGCTTGATTACAATTTTTTGATATAGTTCTATTCTTTGCTAGTTTTAAGATGGATTATCTTTGGACATTTTTCGTAATCATTATTTGGTGTTTTATCAGTGGGATGGTCCCCACATCACTGTGAATGATTCAATTTATAAGAATAGGTTAGGGTTATCCTAGAGATCACAGAGGAGCGCCAATTAAATATATGAATAATGTGGTACATGAAATTGCCTTTTACTGATTACTTTTGCACTCAACAATCATTCTTATTTAAACTCAAACTTTGAAGAAGACACACCTTGATGGAATTGTGACTTGAAAGAAGGTATGGAAATCTAGGGTCACTCGCACAGACAATATGTATTTGATTGAAGCAAGATTTTGAGTACGCATTTGTCAAACTAGACTTCAGAAGAGATGATACTAGGCTGAACTAAGTGTTTGACAAAAAAGATCCTTTCGTCTCAAAGACTCTTTGAAATATTATTGTTAGAACTAAGTGTTAAAATTGAGAACTATCTCAGACGAACTTGGAGTGCAGTCATAAAAATATACCGTTTGTCTACATCCCCAATGTTGAGAAGTAGAATTGAGACATAGACCGAATATTTTGAATAGGTTCCGGCCTGATTGTCTTAGCTTCTTTCGTATATATCTGCAAAATCCCAATCTCCTGCAATACACGCGGGTCAATACGTTATTAGAAAAACAGATAAATTATATACAAATGGAAACAGATGCAATACAATCGGAGTGGATGTTGGACGTCAAAATGGTGTACTACATGTCATATGATCAGTGACGGAGCCATAGCCAGGCCAGGTGAGGCCTTGACCTCACCTGACTTCTGAAAAATCTGAAAACTTCTTTCATATCTTGAGAGCTTCTGTCGTTACTGTGTGATCGCAGAAGGATAATGGGTGGCGTGGCCTCACCCAATTCAAATGATGTAATAGTTGTCGTTATATCTCCGCAGTTTCTGGTCATTATGGCGTGAAAAACGGACCGGAACGAGACAAGAGAAGGAGAATGGACGAGAAAAGAGAGAACGTGATGGGAGAGGAAAAGTTGGAAGGAATGGGGGAAAGAATAGGGAAGATAAGAATAAGATCTATTAGTTATCATGGTAGGATTGTGACTAGAAGAAGAAAATGAAAAAGAATTTGTGACTAGAAGAAGAAAATGAAAAAGAATTAGAGAGGAGAGAACGAAGAAGAGAGATAAACACCTTTTCGTTTTCTAATGTAAAAGAAAGCAGTTAACAAGATAAAAAATAGATTGACATGGAATTTAATATCGTGAAAACTAAAGGAAATCTAATTGTACCATGTATCTACTTTGTTTGGTAGCTTACGGGTGTTTAGTTTGGACAATATTTGGATTCTACAAAATAAGACTGTTGGTTAATCTAATTATGCGTCAATAGTCTATGCTTTCTTTGTTTCTTTTTACTTAGGTTCTCCAATTTTTTTTTATAAACAAATGCATGTCTTAGTCATATCACTTGTTTCTAATATAACCACCATTTATTGTCCCACACAAATCACTTATAATATTTTAATTTTTTCTTTGTTCAATTTTTTTTATGATAAACATTATTTCATATTATTTCGTATTTTCATATATATGATAAAGAGAGATATTTTGGTCCAATTAATTTAGATACTACATATTAGGATGGCGTGGGTAAGATTTTTTCCTATAGTTTTCCCTTTTTGTCTATACATACAATATGTCTTATGAATGAAATTATCTCATTATAAGTTGTGTAGGTAAAAAAATGTTTGCAACTTATCATCTTTAATTAATCTATGACCAAATATTGGTAGAGCACATGAGTGATTGTTGATAAAATATTTCATTGGGGTTCTCTCATATTTCTTTAAAGTAACAAATCAAACATGATTTTTTTCTACAAAAATAAGCGCTCCCTATTTCTAATCAAGATCATAACTTTGGTTCCTTCAATTGTTCCAATATCAACAACTACCGTGGTATAAAATTTTCTATCGTCGTTTGGCCTCATCCATGTGGGAAGTGTGGATCCGCCACGGCATATGATGGCATGTGTTCACATCAACATGATACGAATAGCGCTCCTTAATATATTTTATATGAACCTTACAAACAATCCGAGTATTGATAGCATAATTATACACGCTGAAAATAATGTGGCCACCAAACTAGTAAAGCCTATCATTCGGTCGTCCCTGGAGGCTAGAAGGTGTATATTCTGTATATATTGTTCACTTTTTTCGGAACAAACTGCCCTCCTTCTGATTGTACGGTCAAAGCATAGAGTTTGAATAGTTTTCCTTCTCGGCCTCCTATCACCATCGTTGAAAGCGCTACCTTCACTAAAATATTACAGCGAAGTTGTTCACCGGTTCATGACCTTGTACCCTACATTAAGGAGGTAGCTCGACCATTGTAGGGAAAATCAGATCCCATTCTCGTATTCAGCAGGAGTGACATAGGAGCTAGCTCTAGTAGTGCACGGAGAATCAGATTCCACAGCATATATAGTAAGAGTGTCAGCCAATTCAGGAGATTTCTGGCATCTTGCGGCAGAGAGCGAAGTCGACATGCCTAGAGTTTAGTGTTGGGGATGTTGTACTGATACGGTCCCGGATGTGATAAAAACTTGTTGTGAAAGTGTTACCGATAACCATATAAATCCAAAGAAGAAACACCATATTTAATGTGGAAAACTTTCCTCAAAATGAGAAGAGAAAAATCATGGGGTAATACCGGCCAATAAATATTATGTAATTAAGATTACAACTCACATCATCCGGTTTTAATCACCTATAAATCCAGGTAGTCCTCCCCACATGAGAACAAAGACGAAGAAGTAGAAAACCACACCCAATGTGTACAAAACTCTATATTACACTATTTATAGACCTCCATGGTATGTGGTTGCAACTAGGAATCTTTGTCTAAATCCTAATCCAACTCCATATTGCACATAAGAAGCTATCTTCTTTCCCTTTTAGATTTGACTCGTATTAAGATTGATAGCACCAGACAATCCTATTCAAGTCCAAATCCAACTAGGATTTGGGCTAGAATCATTTTCCTTTTCCAACAATCTCCCCCTTCGGTCCATGAGGGAGACATTATCTTCATCAATCATCTAGAGTATCTTGTGGACCCCATCATCAAATGTGATGGATCCAATATCTTCAAGCATTCTATCATCCTATTATTTTCATCCATCTTCTTGAAGTCTCGTCCTGACCACTTTGTTCCCAAACAACTGAGAAGAAATATCTTGCCAACACCACTTCTCTCTCCATACCTGCACCTAGAAATTTGTTGGCTCCCCTTAATCAGTAAGTCGAGCCATCCTGGATGAAGACCTTCTTTCTAACCTTCTGTACCAAATCTCAGAAACCTTGTGATGATGTTCGCCCAGTCTTTGATCAAATCCCTTGACTACTAGTCTGGCTTTGTATCAGACATCCTTACTATTGTCATCTCTCTTCATCCCATAGTCTCACTTGTACTTTAGTGCTCTTCAGCCATTGGGAAGCGCTACAAGCTCATAGGTATCATTCTTCTGCAAAGAAGACATCTCCGGCATTGCCCGATGTCACTGTGCCATGTCTCTATGAATTTATGCCTTTTGAAAAGTCTCTGACTCCCCCCGATCCATAAGGAGAATATACTGAGATGTCAGATATCTGGGTGAAGGATGACAAACTATGTCAGACCTCTCCAATTGCTTCTCTGAGGATTTTGCCTGGTGCTGATCTTGCTGCCCTGCCTAGAAGTCTCTAACTGTGAGTCTGAACAACTCACATGTGCATCTAGAATAGGATCACTCGATTCGCTATCACTCGGTTGCTCAAGGTGATCGTGCTACTCTTCTTTGTCATCTGAAAATTGCACCTCTAAAGAAGCTAAAGCATCCTCATACTCATCATCAGAAGAACCATCACCTGATCCTAAATCCTCTACATCATCTTTCTCAAGCTCTATAATTGTCTGACTCTCATACAATATCACATTTGTGTCTGCTCATGGTCTTTTTCATAGGGTCCCATAACCTATAGGCAAACTGCCAATTTCCATATCCAAGAAAGTTACATGGCATCGCTTTATCATCCAGTACCTCTTTTCCTTTGAAATATGTGCATAAGCATTGCACCCAAATACTCACAAATGAGCACAAGAAGCATCCTTTCATGTCCATACCTTCTCAGGTATATCAAACCCAAAGGAACTGATGGAGATTGATTAATCAAATAACAAGAAGTACGCACTACCTCATCCCAAAATGTCATTGGCAACTTTACAATCTTCAACATACATCTAACTTTTTCCACTATGGTACAGTTCATCCTCTCAGCTGTACCATTTTGTTGTAGTGTGCCAGGATTTGTCCTTTCATGCCATATTCCATGTTGCGCACAATAATTCTAGAATTCCCTGGAGGTGTACTCTCCTTCATTGTTCGTGTGGAGACATTTCATCCTTTTCTCTGTCTCCCGCTCCACCATGGCATGAAATTTCTAAGCACACTAAAAGACATGATCATTGTTCTTCAACAAGTAAACCCACACCTTCTTAGATGCATCATCAATAAATGTGACAAAATACTCATTACCACCCAATGAAGCCACCTCAAACAAACCATAAAATCCAAATGAACTAGTTGTAGAAGTCATGACTTCACATGTGATCTTGTCTTGAAAGAAACTCATTGATGCTTTCCTGTCTGACATGCATCACATGAACTGAGACTAGTATCCTTGCCACAGAGAATCAATCCCTTCTTTGATAGAAACCCCAAGCCTTTTTCACTCATGTATCCTAGCCGTTTGTGCCATAGATCTGTCTGGTGATTTTCAACTTCATATATATGGTTGCCTTTGAGCACCTTAAGCGGGGTCATCTACAATATGCGACATAATTTTTCCCGTACCATAACCAAAGCCCCCTTAGTGATCTTGCATTTCCCCGCACCAAAATCCAGATGAAAACCTTCTCTATAAAAGAATGAATCATATATCAAACTCAGTTGCAAATCTAGAATTTGACGAACATCCTTCAGTGTGAACGTGTAACTGACACTTGTTTGCACACAAATATCGCCGATCTTGATAATTCTGAAGAAGTTGGAATTTCCCATGTTTACCCTCCCTAAGTCTCCCCTCCTGTATGAAGTGAAGATTTTCTTTCACACTGAAGCATTATAAGAAGCTATAGTATCCACCACCCACTCAGAATCATCATCTTCAACATGCAAACACTTCTCTTGGAATGTTAAGACCACATCATTATCATTGTTCTTGTCATCCGAGATTGTTGTTGTAGTATTCTTATATTCATCTTGGTTGTCTTTGGCTTCAGATCCATGTTTCTTTTTCCAAATCTTACAATACCTTTTGAAATGACATGTCTTGCCACAATAGAAACCCCCTCTACTACTCTTTGACTTGGATCTACCACGAGACTTCCCGTGGTCTTAGGACTCATCGTGACTCTTGGATCTACCATGATCTCTCTCTCTATCAGCACCTCTACTCTCTATGAAGTACACCTCTGATCTGCTATCATTTGAGGCTGGTAGTTAAGTGTCTTCATTCAGCTATTTTTCACCTGGTTAAGTATCAACTTGCCTTCCTGTGCATAATTGCTAACTGTTACTATGAGTGTCTCCGAACTATCAGGTAATGATCCTAGAATAAGTAGAGTTTGGGGTTCATAATCTAGAATTGTCTTCATGGACCCTAGTTGATTTATAAGGTTTTGGAACTCATTCATGTATTTGACAATGCTTGTACCATCCTGGTACTTAAGATTCATCAACTTTCTGATCAAGAAAGCTTTATTTGGCAGTGTTCCGCTCATATAATTTCTTGAGATTCTATAATAAACCTTTGGCATTGGTCTCTTCTAAGACGTGATGGAACTCGGAAATGTCGAGCCACTTCCATCCTTTTCTGATGGTCTTCATGTTTAATTTCTTCCAGTATGTATCCGACATACTCTCTGGTTTTTATCCCTCTAACAGATCGTATAGATATTTACAATAGATGATGGGTTTTACATGGTCAGATTTGGTGACGGAAACAAAAAAATTACTTGACCATAAACCCATAACCAGTAGATTGCATCAACATCTATGTAATGGGAAGGATGGTTTTAGCGAGATATACCTGGTCCTGAGGCTTGCTCAGAAACAATACCTCACAACTAGTACAACCTTCAACCACCTATTTTCAACGATGCATGTATAGCTCCTAGTCTTGACTCGGATTGTGGTTGACTGTCGTTCTCTTGAGTGGCAAAAGTCTCCCACCTCTATAGATAGTCCACACGGACCACTGGGAACTGTAGTGATCCTGAAGAACAGACTAGAAGGAGGTGTCTCCTTCTGTCAATGTACTAGTCACTGACACACTCTCCCACAACTAGTTGTTTTGCGATTGTCTGTCCCTTGTTGTTCCTCCCTAGATGAGTAGGATTGCTTGGGCTCTCTCGGTTACCACAACTAGAGAGGACAACAACTTTGCAAAGCAACTGATGTTCTGAGTTGTGTATCTGGAGAAGCCCCATGTACCCCTCTATTTATAGTAGAGGGTAGGGTCAAGGTTCCCAGTCTATGCGGGAGTAGAAGGGTCCGAAATTTCCATAAACAATTTGCACTTCAGTAGGCAAACCGGTCATTTCATAACGGAAACGGTCATTTGGCAAGGTGAGATGATTGGTTCAATTATGAACCGGTCAGTTGGGAGAGTGAACTGGTCGATTCACTTAGTGAACCGGTCATTTCACTTTCCAGACTTGCCTCCAATTGACTTTCCTTATTTGTTTGTAATTAATACAAATATTAATTCTTGTCCCAATCGAATTGAACAAGTGAAACAAAAAACCTTTTTCTCACAAACAAGGAAAATCCAACACTACTCATTTGGACAAATGAACCGATCGGTTCATTAGTGTGAACCAGTCGTCTCACTGACCATGAGCTGATCGGTTGGTGGTCCAGATTGTGTAGAACACAATCAATTCAGTTCTCAATCAATCTGACACTCAAATCAGTTGGTTCAACACTTGAACTTAATAATTCTGAGTCAAGTCTATTGATTGAATGTTTGATTGAGTACCTAAACATTTTAGCAATCAATCCAAACATCATTCATGGATAAAATCCTCTTCCAGGTTAATCCTTTGTGTGTGACCCTATAGGTCCCATTTCACATTGGTAGTGAATGTCTATAACTAGCTTTTGACATCACAAGCAAAGAGTGGTGCCTAGTCATACATCTGTGCTACCCAAGTGAAAAGGAAAGTTGGAGAACAACTTTAAATCCTACAGTTTGTGATTTGTGTTCCAGTGAATGTATAATTCCTTTGTCTCTGATATCTTGAATGAACTCAAGACATGGAGCTATCATCCTTTCAACGTTTGTTCATGTTTCTTGAACTAGAGTAGACTGTCTGAGATATGTGTGACATCAATATCATATATTGATTCACATGTGCATGCAAATGCCTTTCTCAGTCTCTCTTATCAAGTGGCCTGGACATCATACTCCCTTAGGAGGGACAAATCTCATATCTATCACTCACAGTCTATCTCATGCGTCAAAACCACCCAATCATCACTGTTATAATAACCCATGTTTCAGGATTTCGTTTGATGATGTCAAAGTGTACCCAATCACATTCAATAAGTGTAGTGACTTCAGGTCTAAGAATCACAATCACCACCATCACTATGAGAGATGACTCTGACTACCATGTCATGGTTCCATGTGTCACTCTCATGGTGGGTCTGTCCGATACACTGTTCTCCAACATGTATCTGTGTGCTTGGCTTGATATCATATATCATGACTAATGAGACATTGTCATCAACCAACACACACTCTATTCTTGATGTGTCACTGTTGTCTATCAACCTTCCACAATGACATTTGACTAGGGACATAACAAGAATTTACATACTCTTAGCATCTGTATGATCTCATTGTTTAGGTCCTCAACCTGAATACATACGTCATTGAGTATTGTCATTCTTTAGACATTCATTCTACTCCATCATTTATCTCATAATCGATTGAGCTAGAATATATTGGAAGCTTGCCTTTGATATTTATCAAATCAATCATGATGTATGCCAATCTAATCATCATATGATTGGTTCTCAATGATACACTATCATAGTTACTCACAAGGTCCTCAAAAATTTGGTTTAAGTATTTCATTCATTGATCATATCAAAGAATTAATACTTTTACTAAGCTTGTTCTTCATTTATGATATTCTTGAACATTTCAAGATATTCATAGTGGCATTTCATTAAATACCATATCTGAAGTATTAGAATTTACTCCAATAGGTATGTATATACATCAATTTGTATTATACCTAATAGAATAGTCATTCTCCCACTACATCTAGTGAAGATTGACTTGTCATCATGCCCGATGAACAAGACATTTATATCTCTTAATGGTTCATTAACCAAGAGAGTCTAGTTCATCCATTAACATGGAACCTAGAGATGAGTTTCTCATTCATTTGTTTATATGATAATGCTAATTGATTGTTTGAGTCATCAATAACTTTTAGGTATTATTATTTTATCTCATGCATACCAAGTACCACAAGATAAATAAGGCATTGCCATAAACGATCATATCTTTGAAATTGAAACATGAACTTTATTGATAGACATCCTTGTCATTACAAGATGTAGAAATACAAAATGTTTCTATTTATTGGAAAAATGAAATACCAGTTCATAACTCTATTACATGCCCTTTGGGCTGAAATAAACTAGAAGGTACTACTATCTATGGAAGCAACACTTGCCCCAATGTTTATGAGTGTTCCTTCTTGGTCCTTTCATAAAGGCCGTCACTTCTTTTCAGATCTTGCACATCATATATGTCAGATCTATATATTGGTATCATATACCTAAGATAAAGAAGCATTTTAAGTTTATTTCATGACACCTGAGGTCGAGACTTCCATCCCCTCCTTCTTCTTCTTTAGTTTGTCTATGTATAGAGGGCAATTTCTCTTCCAATGTCCTGGCTCATGACAATGGTAGCATTTGCCTCCCTTGTTCACCTCTCCCTTGTCTTTGAGAGTTGAAGATGACTTGGGTTGTTGGCTAGCATCAGAACCTTTATTTACTTTTCCCTTGCCCTTGCCTTTAGACGTTTCCTTCTTTTTGCTAATCATCATAACAGATTTGGATTTGTCTTTCTTCATCTGTGCATCAACTGTCCTCAACATGCCCAACAACTTTGTCAATGGCCTGTCAAAGTTTTTCATGTTGTAGTTCATCACAAACTGACTGTAGGATTCTGGCAACGATTGTAGTATCACATCAGTAGCCTACTCTTGGCTCATAAGGAATCCCAATTGAGTTAATTTATCCACATACCCAATCATATTGAGTGTGTGAGGGTTTACTGGATCTCCTTCTATCATGACACACTTGAACAAAGCCTTGGAGACATCATATCTCTCTTGTCATACTTAGTCTTGATACATGTTCTTGAGATGTTGAACCATCTCAATGACGTCCATATTCTCATGTTGTCTCTACAACTCATAGTTCATTGAGCACAACATCAAGCACTTCCTATCAATGGCATCCTCAGTATGATTGTAAAGAAGTGAAATCAACTCCTTACTAAAAATTTGAACAATAGAACCTCGAGTCCAAACACACTCCAATGGTATGCTTTGATTGGGTGTAAAATTTTCAAATCTTTATTAATGGTATACAAAACAACCAAAGTGTAGCAGCGGAATAAAAACATGACTATATTCAATTATAAAACAAGGGAACATCTTAAACTTACATTATAAGGATTCATGTAGATGGAAATCTAAACCACCTCAAGATTGTCTCCAAGCTATAACTTCTCAATATAAGTCCAAGTCAACATACCTTGTTCCAAGTCCTCCACCTAGGGTTGGAAGAATACCCCAGCAAAAAGAGAAAAATATAAGACATTAGCAAAGGTTGATATGTGCATACTAAAAAGTAAAATGAGTAATATAAGAGAATAAGGACATCAAATAATAAGAAGCTTCCCATAGAAGAGGTAAGTACCACCCAAGTGGGTATCAAGAGAAATGAATCACAATAAGAATGATATCTGCCATAAAACAAATAAAAAATATGCTATCAACATATACATCCACTACCATGGTAGGAAACAAAGCGCATATCATCATCAACCTGTATGCATGTGAGATAAGCATAGCCCTAGAACAAAATAAATAACAACGGTGGCCAAGGCTTCACATCCCTGAAACCTGATAGAGAATGACACACTGCCAAACTCCCAATATATAAAAATGAGCCAAGGCTTCACATCCTTAAAACTCAGGTATGGGGCACCACCACCACCATACCAAAAGCATAAAGGGAACACACCCAAAAACCAATGCAATTACATTACTCTAGTGAAACTGAATCACAAAGCATGTAAAATATAGAGGCAAGTAAATAGTTTAGTCAGAATTATACAATGTTGCCATCACACAATGGACAACACAAAAATATCACTAGTACAGTAATGGTCTATAGTGTCATATTTTTTAAGCCTATAGCATCACTTTTCTGCCGACACCTAAGTGGTCGTCACTAGAGAAATTTCTCTATAGGGTCGGTTTTTTAACCAAAGAAAACCGACCTTATATAATAAAAAGTGACTCAAGATGCTGTCAAAGAGTAACCCCAAATGAGAAAAAAATTGTACCTGAACCCTATAAGGTTGGTTTTTCTAAATAACTGACCCTAGAGATCCTCTGTAAGGACAGTTATCTGATGAAAACTAACTTAATAGAGCCTACAAATGATTGAGCCAGACACTATAAGGTCGGTTTTTCTTAATAACTGACTCTAAAGATGCTATGTAAGGATGGTTATATGATGAAAACTGACTCAATAGAGTCTACAGATTGAGCTTGCTGATAACTAGACACTATAGGGTTAGTTATCTTAAAACTAACCTTATAGGTATATATAGGGTCAGTTATTAAGAAAAATCGACCCTAGATATACCTATAAGGTCAATTTTTTAAGATAACTGACCCTATGGGGTACAATTTGTTTTAAAAAAATTCTACAAAAATAGAACAAAACAGAAGAACCAGGATATGGGAGAGGGGAGCATTGATGCTCAACCGTCACCATTCCAAACCACACATTCATAACAAAAATGATTCATATATTCAGTTGAGTTACACATAATCACATCATAATTTACAAAATGATAGATTGCAAGTCTGAGATGATATTAAATGTCAGATACAAAAGTACATATGAAAGAGTTCTAAAACCACATACATAAATGGAGCTGACATATTCAATCCAATGCTATATTGACTTCATTTAGAAAAGCATCTGACCACTCTTCTCAGAATTCATTTAAGTCCTCAAGTGTGTAAGGCTGAGTTGTAAAGATCTATAACAAAAAATGCACATGCTAATATTTTATAAAATGACTACAACTCACTTGTAAATTTATGATGTTATTCTTTATTACCTGATATATAGTTTGAATGTCATGTGATGCTTGTTTGACAATAGCTTGCATATATTTCATTACATAGTAGCCACAAGCCCAACCATTATTTTGTATAGGACACTACAAAGAATGAATTATACTTAATGTTAGTAAACTACTATAAACAGAGTTGAGATAAGACTATAAGAGTTGACATATAAGAGTTGAAAATTAATACATATAAGACTAAGCAGTTGTCAAAGTAGCTACCTTGACATTTTTCAAAGTCAATGTCTTTAATTTTGTGGGTATTTATCCTCCACCTTCATGAAAAGCCTTTAAACCCCTATCAATTAAACGATAGTTGGTAAAATAGAAATTCTAAATAGAAATATCATGTTGAAGCATTGACTAAATTTATGCTTACTCCATAGCTGGCAATTTTAGTTTGTGACCCCTTGTTGTTTTTCCCATTGGGTCAAGATAATAAAGAGTCATCAATTTTGGGACAACCACCACTAATTCCCAATGTCTAGATCTGAGTAAGAATAAAACAAACATTAAAATAAATAAATTTATTCATTATTAAAATTATATTGAATAATAATACTTACTGGACGTTAAAAGGAATTAGGATAATTTCCTTTCCCACACTAGCAAAATATTTGAATGTAGTAGAGAAGTACTCATTCACATCCTCAATATGTGTCTCCACTTGACTAGTGACTGAAGGAACTAAGAATCCAACATTCCTTATATCGAAGTTTATGGTCTCGGTATAATATAGTCTTCTCCTGGAAGGTTTGCTTGGTTCTAGCTTGGCTTGTTAGATAGGTCTTCTTAGTTTTGTCTTTTCATCTACCTTTCATGTATCTCCCCCTGTGTGGGGATTTGATCCTGGATGAGGTTTTTAGCTCCTTTCGATGTAATGGGGTACTTAGTGCCCAAAGTTTTTTGGTATTAATAGAAACACGCCTTTTGACCGACCAAAAAAAAGTTTATGGTCTCGGTATATAAATGGTTGTAAAACATTTGTAATTATTTTCATATATAGAAATAAGCTAAAAATGTGTATTGGAATTTTCTATATTGATAGATCTTTACCTTATCCATACTTCTAATATTGAAGTATTCAACCAATCATACTGGAACAACTCTATAATATCATCAAGAAAAATATAGCTGTCAAAGTCCCTCCCAGTTGCATCTTCTGTTAAATTGACCAACATTTGTAATTAGAGCTTTGGTTGGCTAAGTATCGACACAAACATTTACATTTACTTCCCAACTCATCGAATGTGGATTTTGGAATAAAAGATGGCTTGGGCATAGGAGGACAAATAGTAGAATTTTTACTTTTTGATTTGCAAACCTGTTAATTAAATTACATACTTATATTACACAAGTTCATATATGCAGTCAAATATGAAAAACATGGTAGAATTCAAGTATACCTTGTCATTGATATCCAAGTGTCTAGGCCAACCCACAATAGCACCCTATACTTCTTCAACTATACTATATTCAGGATTAGGTATGGGTAGTGGTTTATCCCCCATTCCGTCATCCACAAGATGGATGGACACACGACAAATGTCATCAATAATTTATTGGCAATGAAATGTACCACCAAGGTTGTATACCTTGCCCCCTGCCACAACATTATCTTCTGGAACCTCCACTACAAGTTTACAGTTTATACCAACCTAGAATTGAAATAGTATAAGTTATATATGAAGCAGTAAACCAGATACCTACTATAACTATATATATATCATACTAATAATACAACATATAGAACAAAAACTTACTACATATTGTTTTGGTGGGTCATTGGGAGTGTCCCATGACCTTCTACAGTTGGAGCATGGGCTTGTACCTCATCATCTGAGAGACGCACAATTTGAGTAGGTTGAGAAGGTTGAGTAGGCTGAAATGAAGACATTATTTCTTTTACTTTCTGTGCTACTAATGCTTCAACTTCCTCTTATGTAAGACCTCCTTCTCGACCTCTGTTAGATTGCAAAGGTCTAAAATAAGACTTCAATCCTATGCCAGCTCCTAATCCCCTAACACGGCCAGGATGCTCCACCGTACCAAAAGCAACTGATAGTTCATCCATGTGGCCAGTTGGGATGAACTTTCCTTCCTTCCTTTTCTCATGGAGATCAATCTATTCATAGTTAATAAAAAATTAAATCACAATATCAATTAGATATAAATAAATCTAAGTTTGTAGGAGTTACTCTTTACTTATTTGGGATAAACCTACCACCTTTTATGCCACCTCCTTAGTTGCAGGGTTGACAATTTCACCTGCTCGATTCTTTCTAGCACCAATCCACTACAAGTGTCGGGGTGGATTCTTAGCTTGAGTTGTACTAGACTCTTCTCCAGAAGAGAGTTACTTCTCTCATAGTTGGTGGTGGAAGGCATAACCACCGGGCCCCAAGCGATGGTCATGCACATTTTTGGCCCATCTTTCCTTTTGGGCCTCGTGAATAGCCTGATCATTTAAAATGAGGTATTGCAATTTATACTTGGCAAACATATATAAAAAGATTCACCTCCTTAATTGTATAAAATTAAAAATTCATACAATACATCACAATCTTTATTACCTAAAACTCAACTGATTTCCTAGCTGCAACAAATCTTTCCCACACCTCAGGATCTATAAAAACATATATATATATATATATATGTTGCTTTCTTCTTTTGTTTAGTATTATCTATAAATTCCCTTTTGAGATTTGTCGTAAAAGCCCTCCATTGTACACTACAACATTGTAGCACTTTTTTCTTGTGATCTTTTTCATTTAGATGAAAAACACCCTATACATACAAAAGAAGCAATCATGTTGTCTTAAAAAGGATATATCTTTCTAAGCACACTAAATTAGAATCAATAAACAAAAAACATATTAAAATAAAATCACCTCCACTCACAGATATATCTTTCCATAGGATGTCTTTTAAGGCATTAGAAACATCATGCCAATTTTCTATATCTATTGCCACCTTATTGTGTGTGGTCGCCCCTATGTAATGCTTGAAAGCAATAGCATGTTCCCCAATAGGTGCTCCTGTGACATCAAACTGGACTGCCAATTTCTCCCCTTTGGTCCTAAGCTCCTGCAGCCTACAAATCAATGTGGGACCTTTAATTTTCTTAGCATCACCACTACCATCCTCATGGTGCTCATGCTTAGAATGTTCATCTTCACTTTCCATTTTAGAACCTGCAAGTATACATGCTTAGAATGATATATGATGTAAATTTAAAAGATTATGTGCTTGAATGATAATAAAATAAATAATTCAAAGAATACATGACTCTAGTATTGGTTGAGTTGTTAGTCAAGTAAAATTCCTTCAGCTTGGTCTTGACGTTTATAGTATTCATCGGTGTTATCTTCAACATTTACACTTGGAAAACCAACTGAGAATGGGCTAGAATCATCATACTTTTCATAGTATTCTTCTTCATTTATAGGATCTACAGTAAACTATCTTTTTCCATGAAGAACGATAGACCAATTTTTATTTGCCAGGTCATCAATATAGAATACTTGTTTTGCTTGATCTGTCATGATGAATGGCTCATCTTTCTCACCAATCTTTTCAAAATTCACCAATTTGAAACTAAAGTCATCCACTAAAACTCCTTTGTTGTTATCAACCCAATGACACCTAAAGATAGGAACTCTGAAATGTGTATAGTCCAATTCCCATATGTCCTTAATGACTTCATAATATGACATCTTAGCTTCACGTGGTCTTTTATCTTTGGCACTAGAAAAATACAATGAATAAGCTTGATCAGTGACCCCACTATTTTGTAATGTACTACTTTCATCTTGACGCTTTGTGTAGTATGAAAATTAGTTTATGTCATATCCTTCATATGACATGACATCCATTTTTAGCTTAAAGGCGAGCCATTTTATGTTCTCAGCAACATTATTCGGTGATCTAGATAGTTGATTAAAGACTTTCTCTTCAAACCACCTAATAAATGTTCGATTATGCTCTCTTTCAAGTCACATTGAACTAGATCGCGGATGGTTTCTCTTGATAATATCATTGTGTTCTGTGATGTAGCTACTAACTTCATCGATGTTGTGTAAAATATACAAATCTGCTTGTTCCCACAACTCACGACTGATTCCTTTCACTCGTCCTCCCAGAGTTCCTTTGCCACAATAAGATTCAGTGTGATGGGAATTTTTTAGATCACTAGAAGTTTCATTGCAATTCAAAAAATCATTGCAAAAGTCCATCACCTCCCTGGTCACATAACCCTCAATAATACTTTCTTCAGGATGATAACGATTCCGAATATCACCTTTAAAAACACTCATGTAGCGTTCAAATGGATACATCCAGTGTAAGAAAATTGGACCCAACATCTTCACCTCCCTTGTTATATGTACTACAAGATGAACTATGATATCAAAAAATGAAGGAGGAAAGTACATTTCAAGCTGACACATGGTAACAATTACATCTTTTTGTAATTTATCGAGAGTATCAGGATGTATCACTTTGTTACATATTTCATTGACGAAGAAATAGAGTCTTGTGATTGCAAACCTTACATGCTTCGACAATATGGATCGAATAGCCATAGGTAAAATTTGTTGCATTAAGGTGTGACAATCGTGAGATTTGAGACCTATCAACTTTAGATCCTTCTTTGATACCAATCTATGAATATTAGAATAGTATCTTTGTGGAACCTTAATATTATACAAGTACTCACAGAAAGTCTTTTTCTCCTTCTTTGACAAAGTGTAACAAGCTGGTGGTAAATATGTGCGACGACCCCTGATCTCCACTGATAATTGTTTTCTTATACCCATTAATTCTAAATCTTTTCTAGATTTGATGTCTTCTTTAGTTTTTCCTGGTATATTCAATAGCATACCAATGATGCTATCACAAACATTTTTCAACATTCATGACATCAATGAAGTGTCTAATTGATAAGAATCTCCAATAAGGAAGATCCCAGAATATTGACCTCTTCTTGTATAGAGATTTGTCACATGCGAGAGTACGACTACTTGAATTCTTTCCAAATTCATTAACAATATCTTTCACCATGTCATATATAACATTTCCTGGTATAGGTTTAGGAGAACTTCATTCCTCAGTTGATCCATTAAAGGTTTTGTGTTGCCTTTGATAAGAATGCACTTGTGGGAGAAATCTCCATGACCAAGATATACAATTTTACCACCATGTTTCAATCAGATTGAATCAGTATTTTCCTCACAAATAGGACATGCTTTGTATCCTTTTATGATATATCCAGACAAATTTCCATAAGCTGGAAAGTCATTAATCATGAAAAACAACATAGCATGCAAACTAAAGATCTCTTCACGTGAAGATCATATGTCATAACACCTTCTTCCCATAGTTTCATTAGGTCATCAATTAGAGGTTGAAGGTAAACATCAATGTCATTTCCAGGTTGCTTGGGCCCTGGTATCAATATTGACAACATGACATACTTATTTTTCATACAGAACCAAGGAGGAAGATTGTATATAACAATCATAACAGGTCAAGTGCTATGTTGACTGCTTAATGTACCATAAGGATTCATTCCATCTGTATAGAGTCCAAGTCTTAAGTTTCTTGGTTCATTACCAAATTGAGGGTATAATAAATCAATTTTCTTCCATTGTGCTGAATCAGATGCATGTCATAGGATGCCATCATCATTGACCTTTAACTCCCCATGCCAAGACAAATTTTGCGCATCTTCAGTATTAGCAAATAAGCATTGAAATCATGGTATTATTGGTAGATACCACATCACCTTGGCAGGAGAGCCATTTTTAGCCTTAATTGAATTTGTGCTCTTGTACCTTGACGCACCGCATTTTGGACAATTTATCAAATTACTATAGTCCTTCTGAAATAATACACAATCATTTGGACATGCATGAATCTTCTTAGCCTCCATTCCCATTGGGAACATTATTTTCTTTTCTTGATATGTTGAAATTGGAAGCTTGTTGCCTTCAGGAAGAATTTCCTTTAACAAAGATAACAATGGAGTGAAACTCTTATCGCTCCACCAATTTTGAGCTTTAAGAGTATATAATCGCATCACAACACTCAACCTTGTGAACTTAGTACAACCCTTATATAATGGTTTTTCAGCATCATGGACAATGTTTGCAAATAAATAAGGTGGATCAATGACATTGTCCTGACAACTACGTAGAATCACATCAGCCATATAATCTTGAATTGGTTCAGCCGCTCCCAATTCCACTGCCGCTCTTGGGATGTTGCCGCTGCACCACGCCGGTTTGACATGTGAGAGTGTCGTCGCTGTGCCTATAGAGAAGAAAATACCTCGTTGCCACCTCCAGACCTGCGAAGGAGAAGAAACCCTTGTCTCCGGCACCCGAACACTGAGGTAAGGTGCTCTACCTACACAGAAGAACCTGCTTTGCCGCCTGCCTTTCTCAATTGAAATCACCATTTAATCATTAGCATGGCTTTCCAACATGTATCAACTTCTTCGAACATTAATAACATTATGAAACATGCATCTCCATTGGCATTATCATATTTAAGATCTTGACCAGTATGTTCCCCAAATGACGCATCAGTTATTTCCAATATACTTTTATTTGTTGTAAGTGATGTGTTTTTTTTTATTTTTCCTATCCATATATCCTAAATGTTCATACAAAACAAGTAAAATGTGGTACACCTAAAACAAATTTTTGAATACAAAATAATTGACATATAGAATTGTTAGTGATGTGATACCACTAAAAATATGTTTTGTAACTTTTATTTGTATGATTAATTCTATTTTAAAATGTGCTACCTACCATGCAACAATCAGTTTTCACAAAAAAAAATTGTTGTTTTGAATTTTGTAAATTATGTGTTGTCTTTGATGAATATATATATATATATATATATATATATATATATATATATATATATATATATATATTACCCAAGGTGCATCGAGACAATGATGGGCTAAGATTAGTTGAGATGTATTCTAAGAGTATCTAAAGCTTCTCAGTCTTAGTTCCCAGATTGACACTTTAGGGTTTATAGATGAGATCATCGATGCATGATGTTTAACTTAATATATAAATATGAAAATAATACATTTATATATAATAACTTAGAAACCCGTTCAAAATTTACTCATTAGGAGTACATTTTGGATAGTCCCTGGTCTGGGACTATTTTTGGATATTTAATCTCACTTAGGATGTAAGTGTATTTGTATGTTTAGTTTTGAAGAAAATGTTAGTAGGATTTCCTCATTTGTTCTTTGGGTACATATGTGAGTGGTTATTTTCCATTTACATCGGTGTACTTGGAGAACTTAGAGGAAATGCTACTGAAATTGTCTTCAAAACTAAACATACATTATATAGTTACTAGTGAGATTAGATATTCAAAAATGGGATAGGTGGTACACTTTAGGATAAACGTAATTAACTTCCTAGCAATAAAAACTTACAACTTATAGTATCAATATTAAATGCTCAATTTTATAATTAATTTTAATGTGATATAGAAAATGGATCAAAGTTGGATGTCTATCAAGAACTATTATAGTCCAGAGTTTGCCAAAGGTCTTGATGAATTTATCAGATTTGCTGAGGAACATAGAAAACTACCTACAAATAGGTTCTTTGTCCATGTAGAAATTGTGGTAACAATTTGAAAGTTGATATTGTTGAGGAAATTAAAAATCATGACATATGCAATGGGATCATACAAGGTTATAATGAATGGTATTGGCATGGAGAGAAATTTAATTATGGATCAGAAAATGTCGATACTAATAGTGGCATATAAGATATATATAATGATGATAGAAGGAAAGGGGGACAGAAGAAGGAGGCAGAGAGGAAGATGAAGGTGTCGTGTGTAGGATAGCTATTACTTAGTAACCCGCCCGACTTCTGAGGTCAGTTCCGAGTCAAAAATGGACCCAAGAGGGTCACCGATGCCTGAACTGCACAACCTACAAAGTCAGTTATACATATAAAACCAACCCAAGAGGGTCACTGGTGCCCGAACTGCACGACCTACAAGGTCAGTTATACATATAAAACTGACCCAAGAAGCTATCTCCAGATTGAACCCTGTAAGGTCAGTTATCCTTAAAAACTGACCCAATAGGTCTTTTTCCAAGGTCATTTTTTTTCCAAAAAACCGACTCAATAGTGTAAAGCGGTGCCTGAAATTTTTAGTAAATATCTAGGTCGGTCATTTGGTAAAAACTGACTCTATAGATTGAGGCACAAAGGCAAATTTGAGCCAATTTTCACCACGGGAAACCTATTGGGTCAGTTTTATAATAAAACTGATGCAATAGAGTACTTAGGTCAGTTTTTCTTACAAAAATGATGATGTCAGTAGTGACGTTATTAGCTTAAAATGTAGTAGTGTATAAACATCCACTTTAAAGTGGGTACATATCATTATATAAGATCAACATGAAATAATATACAAGATAGATATCAAGAGAATATCCAAGTCCATAACAAGCAAAATAGTTCACACGAACCGTGATATCAAAAGAATAGACATATGTGTAGGCCAAAGTAAAAAGAATGATAAGATAGGTGAATTGCTCAACATAGAGGAATAGGGGATACAACATACCTCAACTTTAGAGTCTATACAAGTCTAAGATGGATCTAGATCCAAGTCTAGGTCTCCAAAGCACCTATTAAGCATATATGTGGAATTAGGGTTAGTTTCCAAAAATTATTCAAAACCCTAAAAACCTCCTTTTTTATTAATGTGTGAATTAGGTTATGAAAACTATGTCACATTTTAGGTTACCTTTTTCTAAATCCAAACCATATTTTGTTATATTTTTTACTTATTTATATTTAGCTATGAATTTTACAAGTTATTACTTATTAAGATTAATCCATTAAAATTACTTATCAATAAATATTGGATTTAGGCAGCAAAACCAAAGCCATTAGAAAGCCCTTATTTTTCTAAATCCAATGACTATTTATTTGTAATTTTTAGATAATTAAATAATTAGTTATTAATTTCCAAAATCAAACCAATCAGAACACCAAAAAGCCACATAAGCAAGCAAATAGAGAGAGAGAAGGAGGGGTGCTCGAAATGAGTTGGCCCAATCACAGGCGACCAACTCAGTCGGCACCATAGCAGGTTGGTGAGCCACTCAACACAGAAAAGAAAACAAGATATGGTGATAAGATGAAATCACCCCTAGGAAAGAAAACAAAGAAAAACGCAACCGAGGGCAAACCAGACAAAACAATGCATGCCATCTTCTTCATATGCCCATGGCACAAGGAACCTCAGGAAACCCCGACCTCTGATCGAAGTTGTGATCTTCTAGCAAGAGCAAGACATAAGATCATTGGCTACCTCATACAACTAACTAGGAGCCGAAGAAGTCAACCCCGCTCTCGAGGTTATGAAAGAAACCCTTGTGGTCCAAGAATAGGTCATCAAAACTAGAATAATAGGGGAAAGAAAATGGGGACATGGAACCATGAATCCAAGGGAAAAATGCACAAACTAAGATTGGGAAAGACTTCATAATGATCTGGCACTCTCAACCGATATCCTGTGATGTCCAGATGATCATCGGGACACTAAGGCAACAAAACGGTGGTAAAGATCCCCTGACGAGGTACAGGTTAGGTAAAACGGGGAGGTATCTAGGACTGAATACTTACAAATAAGGAAGTAAAGGATCAGGGGATGGTGATCTTACATGCAATTTCTATGAGGAAAACCATAGCTATGCAGAAGATCAGGCCATAGCCTGTGGCACACCTTGAGCTTGTGACAACGACACAGGGTGATGGGAAAGAAATTGGGTGTGTAGAAAGGACTTATGGTAACCCTTAGTGGAAGCTATACTCTCAAGTTTATATAAGATCTAGCCGGGAGGAGTCCAGAGACCACGGGTAGCATGTACCTGATCGATAGGATTGGGCAATTCCTTGTTAGGACAGGAAACCCCAAGAAAGTTGGGATGGTTAGGTGTGGTTGACTCTCACAAATTCGTTGCTGAAAGAATCAATTAAAACGGTGCACGATGGAGAGAGAACGAAGGAGAAAAAGAACTCCCAGAAATAACTACTATAGTTAGCCTCTTACTTAAGGTAGGAGGTGATGCCTGATTCGTCGGATTAATAGATCAATAGCCCAGATCATACATCAAATCATAATAAGAAACCAAGGCCCGTGACAAAAATCAAATGATTTAGCAAAGTGACCTTGTATTTAATTTACTTTTTTTCTTTCTTCATTTAAGGGTTCAAACATTATCCAAATTAGGTAAAAATTTCTACAGAGGCCAATTAAGGCATGTAGATTCCAATTATACAATTAGATTTTCCTTTTGAGAACTTTTTTATGTATTAAATAAATCAAATCTTTTCTTTCCTCATGCATTTATGGTGATAAGATTACCCAAATTTTACGAAACTTCACCTACAAGTCATATTTAATGTGTTGAATACGATTTTGCCATCAATTTTATATGTTGGAGTTGTTTGATCCTTTCTTTAATATTTTTAAGGTTCTACACACTTTATTTCTCTTGATTTCACCTTTTAAGAAAACTTTATACAAATTGAATGAAAATTCTCCCAAAGGCTATATTTATTATGTAGATTATGAATCCAATATTATTTTCCTCTTTTGGAGTCATTTGTTATTTTATTTGATATTTTAGGGAAAACTTAGATCTATTATTTCCAAAATGAACTAAATTAATTATTATGTGAATAATGTGAAACTTGACTCCCAAGGCAATTAGGTCCCAAGAAAAATGATTTTTAACTTAGATTCCATTTTTGGGATTTCTTTTTATGACATATGTCATATGGCCCATTAGTGACCCATTAGTTCATTATTTATCCAATTAAGTTATGTATGTTCATATTACCTCTAAATGAATTGTGTGACATATTACATTAAGGTGATACATTCATGCATTGGGAACATCTCTTAAGCCTAACCTCAACCTTGTTTGTTCAAACCCAAAAGGTCAAAGTTCTAGGGTAGGGACCAAGATCTGGTATGTTACAATGCTTCTTGTAAGTATCCCTTTCAGCTTTGGTGCGGTGGGAGCAGGTTCATCTGATTCTGATGTATCTAGGACATAGAGCTTTCACTCTTGAGTGAGAACAATACTCAACGTCCTAAACTAGTCATGAAAGTTGTTCCCATTTAGTTTGTCCTTCTCTAGGACCGATCACAACAAAAAGTGATTGTTGTTGATAGCCATTTATTCTACAAAAAGAAAATTTGCAATGTTTAGTCCAAATACTCTTTTGATTTGATTTGATTTGAAATTGAAGACATTAATTAGGTCTTTAATCAATTATCACTCCCACTATTTTGATCAAATCGATAGCCCTCACCATCAATTCATAAGATTGCATAGTACAACCTTCTAGTGATCCAAGATCCATATTTCATCTAATCATGAGTCGACTTTGACTGATCGCTCACAACCAAATTATTTAGGTAGGCAACTTTTCCAATTGCATCTGAATGCAACTCTTAGATAGATGGTGTGCACAACTCTTTGTCACAGTCTATCTTTATGCTTCTAGGTACTTAATCTCATTAAGATCACCTAGTTAAGCCCGACCCAAAAGACAACATGATAGACTATGTACCCTACTTTGGCATACCTACATATCTACCATCACACTTCCACAACATGGACTGCGCACCACACTTTGGTGTAACTTATACTTGGTCGATTAAGGTTTTCATGTGTGTTGTTTATGGAAAGCATCTCAGACTTAATATTATATTGAGGGGTTTGAAATATGCTTATATATGCATATATGTATCCAATCACCATGTATATAGTATGTATCATATACATGATATATCCCACAAATAAAAACATGCAATAATGATAAATCAATGATTATGGCCATCTAATTGTAGTTCATTAGATCTACAAGGAACTACAGTCATCTAAGGTCTACATCACATGCAACCTGTTGTTGATGAAGATCTATGTTTAGGTCGTTCTGGGTTGATCAACTCATCCTATGATTGATCGGTTCGCCTCCTGGCCGGTCAGTTGATTGTCACCAACCGATCGTCTAGCTACTCTAGATGGTCAGTTTGTCGGATCATTGGTCTCCTCGTCAGGTTACCAACTACTCCTCAGGCGGTCATCTCGATCCATCAAGTGATCATCTTCAATCTTGGTCATAAAAAGAAATAAAAACTATCCTTCTTTTACATAATGTTTCTGAAACCTCGAGTTACATTCGAGGGGAGAAAAGGTGGAAGATAATCTTGAGTTATCGCAAGTTACATTCAGAATAGAAGAAGAGGGCTCGGTGAAAAAAATATGAAGAAAACAACCTTAACCAACCACACACATGCATATAGGGTTTATAGGCCATAACCATACTACACATCCACCATCAAAACCATTTTAGGGCGACGCGCATTGATTTCATATATACCATATCATATATGTATATATTAGTTGGGATCATGTGGTATTTAATCGGATATTTCACATTAGTCATTTAAATATTCACATTGTATGCAATAAATAAAAGACAAGAAAACCAAAATCTGATCATATCAATTATCCCAAAACATAGAGTATTGACGTGGCTCTGATACCACTGATGGGTTTTACATGGTTCGAGTAGGTAGAAGAAATAAAAATTTTACTTGATCATAAACCCATAACCAGCAGATCGCATCAACATCTATGTAATGGGAAGGATGGTTTTAGCAAGATATATCTAGTCTTGAGGCTTGATCAACAACAATACCTGACAGGTAGTGCGGTCTTCAACCACCTATCTTTGATGACATCTATGGAGCTCCTGGTCTTAACCTAGAATATGGTTGATTGTCATCCTCCCGAGTGGCAAAAGTCTCGTACCTCTATAGATAGTCCACACGGACCACCATGAACTCTAGTCGTCCTGAAAAATGGACTAGAAGGAGTTGTCCCCTTCTATCGGCATACTAGTCACTAACACACTCTCCCACAACCAGTTGTTTCTACATTTCTCTTTCCCTCATTGTTCCTCCTTGGACGGGTAGAACTTGTTTGGGCTCTCTCAGTTACCACAACCAGAGAGGACAACAACTTTGCAAAGAAACTGATATTCTGAATTGTATCTCTAGAAAAGCCCCATGTATCCCTCTATTTATAGTAGAGGGAAGGGTCAGGGTTCCCAGTCTGTGTGGGAGTAGAAGGGTATAGAATTTTCATGAATAATTTGCACTTCGGCAGGCGAACCAGTCATTTCATAACTGAAACGGTCTCGATTCACTTATGAACCGATCGGTTGGGAGAGTGAACCGATCGGTTCACTTAGTGAAGCAATCGTTTTACTTCCCAGACTTGCCTCTAATTGACTTTCCATATTCATTTCTAATTAACATAAATATTAATTATTGTCCCAATCAAATTGAACAAGTGAAACAAAAAAACTTTTTCTTACAAATTGATAAAATCTAACACTGCTCATTTGGACAAATGAACTGATTGGTTCATCAAAGTGAACTAGTCATCTCACTAAGCCAATTAGTTCACCCAGTGAACCGATAGGTTGGTGGTCTAGATTGTAGAGAACAAAGTCAATTTAGTTCTCAATCAATCTGACACTCGAATCAGTTGGTTCAACACTTGAACTTGATGATTCCGTTTCAAATAAGTCGATTGAATGTTTGACTGAGTACCTAAACTATTTAGTAATCAATCCAAACATCATTCATGGATAAACTCCTCTTCTAGGTTAATCCTTTGTGTGTGACCCTATATGTGTTATTTCACGTTGGCAGTGAATGTCCATAACTAGCTTATGACATCACAAGCAAAGAGTGGTGCCTAGTTGCACATCAGTTCTACCCAAGTGAAAAGGAAAGTTGGAGAACAACTTTCAATCCTACAATTATTGATTGGTGTTCCAGTGAATGTATAATTCCTTTTTCTCTGATATCCTAAATGAACTCAAGACATGGAGTTGTCATCCTTTCAATGTTGATTCATGTTTCTTGAACTAGAGCAGATTGTCTGAGATATGTGTGACATCAATATCATATATTGATTCACATGTGCATGCTCATGCCTTTTTCAGTCTCGCTTATCAAGTGGCCTTGACATCATACTCCCTTAGGAGGGACAAATCCGATATCTATCACTCACATTCTATCTCATGCGTCAAAGCCACCCAATCATCACCGTTATAACAACCCATGTTTTAGGACTGCGTTTGATGATGTCAAAGTGTACCCAATCACATTCGATGAGTGCAGTGACTTCAGGCTTAAGAATCACAATCACCACCATCACTATGAGAGACAACTCTGACTACCATGTTATGGTTTCATGTGTCACTCTCATGGTGGGTCTGTTTGATACACTATTCTCCAACATGTATCTGTGTGTTTGGTTTGATATCATATATCATGACTAATGAGACATTGTCATCAAACAACACACACTCTAGTCTTGATGTGTCATTGTTGTGTATCAACCTTCCTCAATGACATCTGCTTAGGGACATAACAAGAATGTACATACACTCAACATCTGTATGATCTCATTGTTTATGTCCTCAACCTGAAGACCTACGTCATTGAGAATTGTCATTATTTAGATTTTCATTTTGCTCCATCATTTATCTCATAATCGATTGAGCTAGAATAAATTGGAAGCTTGCCTTTGATATTTATCAAATCATTCATGATGTATGCCAATCCAATCATCATATAATTGGCTCTCAGGACATACATACCAATAATAGAGAATATCCTCTGTCTTCGATTTCCAAAACTACCAATTTGTGCTTGTCAACTTTATCATCATCTCTTCTTCATCCTTTTCCATCTGAACCAGTATTTGTAGTATGCAATCTGATACCACTTGTTGGGGATGTTGTACCAATATGGTATGTGATGAAAACTTATTGTGGAAGTGTTACCGACAAGCATATAAACCCAAAGAAGAATCACCAGATTTAACATGGAAAACTCTCCTCAAGATGGGAAGAGAAAAATTAGGGGGCAATTCCTACCAACAAGCACTGTATAATTAAGATTGCACTGCTCGGATTTTATCACCCCTAAATCCGGGTAGCCTTTCCCACATAAGAACAAAGATGAGAAGAAGAGAATCACACCCAATGTGTATAAATCCTCCCTCTTTACTTGATCTCCTCACGACTCTGTTGTTGTTTCTAGGGACCTCTTGATGCTATTGTGACCAATGATTGTGTTGGTCTGTTTCCACAATGGCAACATTGTGTCTATAACAATCGACGACTACTTTGATTCAAGGAAAAGTTGTTGGCCCTCTCTTATCAACCAAGAGAGCTTCTCTGTCAAGGCATCAATGTGCCATTGACTGTCAACCACTACTTCACTTCAAGGAAAAGTCATTTATCCTCTCTTATCATCGAAGATATCTCCTCTCTTAGTGTACCCAATGTGTCACTAATTATCAGCCGCTACTTTGCTTCAAGGCAAATTCGTTGACCCTCTCTTATCAACCAAGAGATATCCTTTGTCAATGCACCCAATGTGTCACCAACTGTAAGCCACTACTTCACTTCAAAGGCAAAGTCAATGACCCTCTCTTATCTACCAAGAGAGATCCTATGGTTGTTCTTATTTTTTGGCTCTTCTACCACAGAAGGCACCAACAAGAAACTGGAGGGATCACACACCAACATGTGGGATGATTCAATTACCTCCCCTAGGGCCTCTGTTTATAGCCCTCCATGGTATGCGGTTGCAACTAGGAATCCTTGTCCAAGTCCTAATCCAACTCCATGTTGCACATAGGAAGTCATCTTCTTTCCCTTTTCACTTTGACTCCTATTAGGATTGGTACCACAAGCCAACTCATACTCAAGTCCAAATCCAACTAGAACTTGGCTTGGAATCCTTTTCCTTTCCCAACACTCACAAGCTCGTGGTGTTGTTAGCAATCATTATTCTTCTCTTTCAATGAAATGAGGATCATGGAAGTGGGCATTTCACAGAGGCTGTAGTAAGCAACAACAAAATTAGTATCACCCACATCGGGGGTGGTGGAGGTCATTCCAATGGTGGTGGAGGATGTGGTGGAGATGGTTTAAGTGGCGGTGGAGGAGTAGGCAGTTCTCGAGGTAGAAAAATTGGTGGTAGTGGAGGTGTTCAAAGCTAGCATAGGAGAAGGTGTGGTTGGCACAGGAGGTGTTAAACTTGGTTGCGGCCGTATCAGACCGAATTCCTACCCTTCATCCTCCCCTAGCAGCTCTTCTAGAGTAAGGACACTAGGATTTGACAAGTTGGTTGCCTACTTAAGCTTGTCACTTTGGATGATAGTATTATTATTTACTAAGAAGGGGTTAACATGCAATGCTGTCTAACTCAATGCTTTTTGTGTTAGGCCTCTTGGGTTTGGCTGAATCAAAATACACTATTGATTCTTATTAATATTTGGATCATCATAATATAAATTAGTAGTATGGAAACTAATTGTAAAGTGCATTTGTTTTATATAAAGTTGCCTCACTCTGTTCTATATGAGAATTTAAATAAAATTCATCACACTAATAAAATATGATAGTTTAATTCAAGAAAAATTTAAAACCTATAGTAATAATACACAAAATAAAACAGAGACAAAAATTCAAAAATTAGGAAGAGAAGGACACTAGAGGTTACTATTTAAAGGAATAGATTATGGTTAGTCCAGTGGGCCAAAGAAAAGTGTCTAGTTAAAGTTTGAATGTTTTAGGAGAGCAAACTCGCCTTTAAAAGACCAGTCGATTAATCAATAATTGCATGAAGTTATAGTTTAGTCAAGATGCACTTCTATAAAATTATGACTTAGACTGAAGGTATGGAAATCAAGGTTCACTTACACAATGATTATCTATTTGATTGTAGAAAGGTTTTGACAAGCTATCGTCAAACTAGAGTCTGCCCAACATGGTTCACGGTTGAACTGAGAGATTCATTAATAATGATACTTGAAATTTGATGAATCTCTAAATCATTATTGGCTAAAATAAGAGTTCAACCAACCACTTTCTCAATCAAACCTAAAGCTCGAGGCAAGATGTGTCTATTGACTACATCAACACAATTCAAATTTTGCACAAAATATTTTGTAATAAAGATTGAATATCCTAGTGGCTACCTATGGTAATAACTAAGAATACTCTAGGTCATTTTCCCACAAACTTAATCCTATTACTATCATAAAATCAATGGAAATTTTGTATGATTTGCATTGCAGTGTAAAATAAAATCTCTTGAATTACTTCAAATATGCATAATTTGATTTTTCTATTGACTCAAGTGTACCTAAAATATTTAATAGTACAATCAAAATAACAAATGAGGAAATAACACACTCACTAGTACAGAAATGGGTTGTAACGTCACTACATGTAGGGTCGGTTTTACCAAATAACCAACTTTATATGTCTAAAAAAAACGCGGACACCACTTAAGACCTCTTAGGTCGGTTTTTTTTAAATAAACCAACCTTGTAATATAACTCTATAGGGTCGGTTTTCCAAATAACCGACCTTATATGTCTATAAAAAACGCGGACACCACTTAAGACCTCTTGGGTCGCTTTTCTTAAAATAACCAACCTTATAGTGTATCTCTATAGGGTCCGTTTTACAAATAACCGACCTTATATATCTATAAAAAACGTGGGCACCACTTAAGACCTTTTGAGTCACTTTTTTTAAAATAACCGACCTTGTAGTACATCTCTATAGGGTCGGTTTTTCTAAAATAAGCGACCTTATAGACAATTTTTCTGGCGGCAAAAATTTGTTTGATTTTAGTTTCGCGCTTCGATCTATAGAGTCGGTTTTACCTTATAACCGACCCTTAAGGGCTCCTCGGTCGACAAATTCGTCGACCGAATAAGAGCTGAATTTCACGAATACAAGCACCTATAGGGTCGGTTTTTCTTTATAACCGACCTTACAGTCCTCTTCGGTTCAGCACCTCTAAGGTCGGTTATTCTTACAAAACCAACCTTAAAGGCCTTCTCGGTCGACAACTTCGTCGACCGATATCTATTCTGGATCCAGATAGTTCACGCATGTATAAGCATCGGATTTGCACTTATAACCGACCTTAGAGCCTTCCTCGGTCGACCCATATTTCGACCGACTCACTCGGTCGACAAATTCGTCGACCAATAAGTACCTCTAAGGTCGATTTTTTCCTTAAAACCGACCCTAGAGGTACTTATGCGAAGGAAATCTGGCTCTTTCTCGATCGACAATTCGTCGACCGATATCTATTCTGGATCTAGATAGTTCACGCATGTATAAGCACCTCTAGCGTCGGATTTGCACTTATAACCGACCTTATAGCATTTCTCAGTCGACAAATTTGTCGACCGATTAGGAGTCAATTTTCAAGTGTATAAGCAACTTTTAGGGTCGGTATTTTCTTTATAACTGACCTTAGAAGTCCATTCGGTCGATAATATTGTCGACCGAGATAAACTAGGATCCAGTTTAGTATTTCTCACATGAATAAGTACCTCTAGGGTCGGTTTTTTTCCTAAAAACTGACCCTAGAGGTACTTAAGTGAATGAAATCTGGCTCAATCTCGGTCGACGAATTGTCGACCGCAACATATCGGTCGACGAATTTGTCGACCGAGGAACGGCTAGAAAATCAACCGTCCTAACAGCTAAAAAATCAACCGTCGTGACGGCTAAAAAAATCAACCGTCGTAACGGCTAGAATTTCAACCGTCGTAATGGCTATAAATACGACCGTTGGCCGACCATGAGAACGGTCCAGAAAACGACCGTTTTGGGCGTCGGTCGACAAATTGTCGACCGAAATTGACTATGTTTTGCTATAAATTGCACCCAAAACGATCCATTTCTTCACACCTTCACATTCTCACTTCTCTAGCTCCTCTCTAGTGTATTCTTGTGAAAATCTTCAGCTTCTCTACATCCAATTCTAGCTTGCTATTTCTCCATTTCAAAGCAACGAAATGGCTTCATCATCTACGCGCGGAAAGAAGCAAGTTGCAGGTAGGAAAGGAAGGACAGTCTCTTCAATGCTGACGTTCATCAATGACGTCCCTTTCATCGACACAGATACATGCGACCGCTACCTCAGGCTCTCGTCAAAAACTCCTCTTCCACGACGGCCAGTCGACGTCATGGACTTCCAAAACAGTGCCAGTTTGGAGGAACTTTTTGAGGTGCACCATTTGACTGATTTTCTAAATCCCTCCTTTCATTCCTACTCCTCCAAAGTAGTTAATGAATTCTATGCCAATTTAGCCGAACATCCTGAACATGATTCCTTCTCCTCTATGGTTGGTGGGTATGGATTCCATTTTACTGAGGAGGGTATTCTTGATATGCTTGACATAGATATAGAAGAATATAAAAATTTTATTGATCTCACTAGAGGAAATCCACTCAACAAACTCTCCCAAGATGACACTACAACTAGCCTTAGTGATGTCAAAAGAGCCATCTTTCAATCAAATACGACTTGTCATGGAGATAGGGGTGCCTATTATGCCATAAATTTAAAACCTGAAGCTAGGATCATAAATCTCATTGTTGCCACCAATATCCATCCTAGAGCAAACAAATCTGAAGTACCCACCTTTCGTATGTACCTTATCTATGTCATTCTCAAAGGTATTCCCATAAACTTTATTCGTATCATCCTTAAGAATATGCTTGAGTTTTCTGGCAATCCACCTTATGCTGACTTTGTATGCCAAATCACTCAACATTTTCTTAAGAAGAATATTGAGGATGACTTAGGTTACACATGGGATAGAAAGCCCCAAAAGATAAGTAAAAATATGGTGGAAAAGATGGGAATCGACTTTGGCCACAAAAGGGCTAGGACTGAAGGGGAGACATCCACCCAAGACATACCTCCACCACCTCCTCCTACCAACCTACCCCATGATCCTATTACAAATACCTTGACATACATTGCTGGCTCCCAATATCACCTAAGTAAGCAATTGGATTATAATCACCATGGCATGACTTATTTAAACCAAAGGATGCAAGCTCTCTCTCCTAACCAACCTGATGAATATCCCTATTCTCTTAATCCTGGCATGATAAATCCATACAATCCTTCCTACAACTACTATCAAATTCCACCTCCACCATCTCCTGATCTCACACATACCCAGTTTTCCTCAATTCAACTTCAAGACATTGCTGCCAACTTTCACTTTGATCGTGTTCCCACCTTCTTGGAAGCTTATGCCTTAACCATGACAGGTGCCTTGGAGTGGCAGACACTGGTCAAATATTATGGAGCTGAGCCCTTTCTTGGAAAAGACCCAGACATTGATGTAATCCTTCGGTCTTTCCAGTGAGATTATGAGATATCTTTGTAATGATGTAATGTATATCTTTTTATAAAGCAAATATGTCATGTTTCATCTTATAAAGTGTATGGGCATTAAATTTTTATGAATAAAAGTGTTTTCCATGGCTTCATTTGGACATATACATGTTATTTAAGAATATTGTTATTTCAAATGATTGAAAAATAAATTATGGCTAAATTTGACAAAGCATCACTTGGTTAATCTCATACACACACTTGGTACTTAATTTAAAACATTAAAACAGGGTTAATCTTGGTCGAACATATTATCGACCGAGACAAATTCGGTCGACAATATTGTCGACCGAGGATGACTTTAGGGTCGGTTTTTTCCTTATAACCGACCCTAGAGCTCTTTCGGTGGACAAATAGTCGACCGATAGAATTTTTGAATAGAGTTTAGTTACTTTTCAAAATGTTATAAAGCATTGGGATCTCAATCTTTTGTCTCATTGTTGGGAATTCACATCCCTCAATTACACCATCATCACATTTTCTGATTCTGGGTATTCAAACCCTTAGTTCATCACTAAACATGGTTATCACTTATCAGGTAACTATTACCTTCAGGTCATCTGACCAAGGTATTCAGGATATTTGTTACACAATCATCTCAATTTCATATCAACCATATCAATTTCATATCAACATCATGCAATACAAAAATAACATCTCTATTCCCTCATTAGGGTTAAAGTTTCCCATCTTTATCAATTAGGGTTTCACATATCATCATCCCATATTGAAATTTCACATAACATTATCCCATATTAGGGTTTTTACACAACACCACCCTATATTAAGGTTTCACATAACATTTCCATATTAGGGTTTCACATAACATCATTCCATATAAGGGTTTCACATAACATTATCCCATATTAGGGTTTCATACGACATCACCATATATTAAAGTTTCACATAACATCATTATTAGGGTTGTGGAAACACTTTAGAGCTCCTCGGTCGAAGAATTTGTCGACCGAGATAGAGGCAGATTTCACGTGTATAAGCACCTATAGGGTCGGTTTTTCCTTTATAACCGACTCTAAAACGCTCCCCGGTCGACAATTATTGTCGACCGACATGAATTTTCGATGCAATTTTTCACGCATCTTCGGTCGACATATTTCTCGACCATTCGTCGATCGAATGAAGCCAGATTTCTTTCTTAGAAGAACCTCTAGGGTCGGTTTTTCTAATAACCGACCCTATAGGGGGTCTCGATCGACAATATTGTCGACCGACAATATCCAATTTAGTTTTTCACACATGTATAAGCACCTTAGGATCAGTTATACGAAAAAACCGACCCTAGAGGTGCTTGTACGAAGGAAATCATGCTCCTTCTCAGTCGACAAATCGTCGACCGAAACGAGCCAGATTTCTTCGTATTAGCACTTGTAGCGTCAGTTTTGCCTAATAACCGACCCTATAGGTCTTTTCGGTTGACAAATTCATCGACCGAGTTTGCGTTTGATTGTTATTAAACAACCCGACACGGGCATCATTTATCTGTAGAGTCGGGTTTTGGTTGTTAACCGACGCTACAGTTTTTCACTCCGTGCAAAAAGTGAAATTTTAGTCTTTCTTCCTCCCGTGAAACCCTTTTCTCTTTTTAATCTCTCTCCCGCGGCGCCGCGAAACCCTTTTTCACTTTGTCATTCCGTCGTTGCCGCGAACACTTCTCCGTGAAGCCGTTGCCGCCTCTCCACGCCGCCAAGAGGATCGTGAAGCTCGTCGTCTCCGCCTTCACTCTTCCTCCACGAAGCCCATCGTTGCCGTGAAGCTTTTCGTTGCCGTGAAGCTCTTCATTGTCGTGAAGCTCACCGTCGCCGCCTTCCACTCTTCCACGAAGGTCGCCGCCTCTCCGTGAAGTTCTTCTCTTCCTCCACGAAGCTCGCTGCCATTTCCAAGTAAGTTCGAGCTTCCTTCGTTCCTTGTTCCCCTTCATTCCCGCCCGCCGCCATTGCTGCTTCCAGGTACATCTCGGTCGAAAATTAGTCGACCGAGAGCCCACCTGCGCGCAGCGTCCAGGTCCACTCTCGGTCGACAAAAAGTCTAAAGATTGAAATCATTATAATATTCATAACTATTTGTGAACATTACAGTAAATATGATTAAAACATTTATAGCTCAAACATAAATAAGTTCCAGGTCCATCTCGGTCGACAATTAGTCGACCGAGAGCCCACCTGCGCGCAGCGTCCAGGTCCACTCTCGGTCGACAAATTGTCGACCGAGAGTGGACCTGGACGCTGCGCGCAGGTGGGCTCTCGGTCGACTAATTGTCGACCGAGATGGACCTGGAACTTATTTATGTTTGAGCTATAAATGTTTTAATCATATTTACTGTAATGTTCACAAATAGTTATGAATATTATAATGATTTCAATCTTTAGACTGTTGGAAACGACCTTACTTTGCTAATTTGTACAAGTATTTTCCATTTTATATGATTTGATAACCCAATAATAAAAACATGCATGTCTTTTTTCATATGTAATCATTATATAAATTTTAGAAATTAATACTAGATTAGACATGTGTACTCCTAAATTGAAACTTTAGGGTTGATGCATGATGTTTAACTTAATATATAAATATGAAAATAATGCATTTATATATTAACTTAGAAACCCGTTCAAAATTTACTCATTAGGAGTAAACTTTGGATAGTCCCCGGTTTGGGACTGTTTTTGGATATTTTAATCTCACTTAGGATGTACCTGTTATAATGTATGTTTAGTTTTGTAGATTATTTCAGTAGGATTTCTCCATTTGTTCTCTGGGTACATATGTGAGTGGTTATTTGCCATTTACATCAGTGTACTTGGAGAACTTAGGGGAAATGCTGCTGAAATTTTCTTCAAAATAAACATACATTATACAGTTACTAGTGAGATTAAATATTCAAAAATGGGATAGGTGGTACACTTTAGTATATAAAATTAACTTTCTATCAATAAAAACTTGTCTTGGCATGGGGAGTTAAAGGTCAATGATGATGGCGTCCTACGACATGCATCTGATTCACCACAATGGAAGAAAATTGATTTATTATACCCTCAATTTGGTAAAGAACCAAGAAACCTAAGACTTGGACTCTGTACAGATGGAATGAATCCCTATGGTACATTAAGCAGCCAACATAGCATGTGGCCTGTTATGATTTTTATATACAATCTTCCTCCTTGGTTGTGTATGAAAAATAAGTATGTGATGTTGTCAACATTGATATCAGGGCCCAAGCAACCTGGAAATGATATTGATGTTTACCTTCAACCTCTAATTGATGACCTAATGAAACTATGGGAAGAAGGTATTATGACATATGATGCTTCACGTAAAGAGATCTTCAGTTTGCGTGCTATGTTATTTTGCACGATTAATGACTTTCTAGCTTATGGAAATTTGTCTGGATATAGCATAAAAGGATACAAAGCATGTCATGTTTGTGAGGAAAATACTGATTCAATCAGACTGAAACATGGTGGTAAAATCATATATCTTGGTCATCGGAGATTTCTCCCACCAGTGCATCCTTATCGAAGGCAACACAAAACCTTTAATGGGTCAACTGAGGAACGAAGTGATCCTAAACCTATACCAGGACATGTTGTGTATGATAGGGTGAACCATATTATTAATGAATTTGGAAAGAGTTCAAGTAGTCATACACTCGCATGTGACAAATCTCTATATAAGAAGAGGTCAATATTCTGGGATCTTCCTTATTGGAGATCTTTGGCAATTAGATATTGCATCGACGTCATGCATGTTGAAAAAAATATTTATAATAGCATCATCGGTACGCTATTGAACATACCAGGAAAGACTAAAGATGGCATCAAATCTAGAAAAGATTTAGAATTAATGGGTATTAGAAAAGAATTATCTGTGGAGATCAGGGGTCGCCGCACATATTTGCCACCGGCTTGTTACACTTTGTCAAAGAAAGAGAAAAAGACTTTCTGTGAGTTCTTGTATAATATTAAGGTTCCATAAGGATACTCTTCTAATATTCGTAGATTGGTATCAATGAATGATCTGAAACTGATAGGTCTCAAATCTCACGATTGTCACACCTTAATGCAACAAATTTTACATGTGGCTATTCGATCTATATTGCCGAAGCATGTAAGGTTTGTAATCACAAGACTCTGTTTCTTCTTCAATGAAATATGCAACAAAGTGATACATCCTGATACTCTCAATAAATTACAGAAAGATGTAATTGTTACCATGTGTCAGCTTGAAATGTACTTTCCTCCTTCATTTTTTGATATCATGGTTCATCTTGTAGTACATATTACAAGGGAGCTAAAGATGTTGGGTCCAATTTTCTTACACTGGATGTATCCATTTGAACGGTACATGAGTGTTTTTAAAGGTGATGTTCGGAATCATTATCGTCCTGAAGGGAGTATTGTTGAGAGTTACGTGGCTAGGGAGGTGATGGACTTTTGTAATGATTTTTTGAATTGCAATGAAACTTGTAGCGATCAAAAAAATTCCCATCACACTGGATCTTATTGTGGCAAAGGAACTCTGGGAGGACGAGTGAAAGGAAATCAGTCGTGAGTTGTGGGAACAAGCGCATTTGTATATTTTACACAACATCGATGAAGTTAGTAGCTACATCACAGAACACAATGATCTTATCAAGAGAAATCATCCGCAATCCAGTTCAATGTGGCTTGCAAGAGAGCATAATCAAACATTTATTAGGTGGTTTGAAGAGAAAGTATTTAATCAACTATCTGAATCACCAAATAATGTTGCTGAGAACATAAAATGGCTCGCCTTTAAGCCAAAAATGGATGTCATGTCATATGAAGGTTATGACATTAACGGATTTTCATACTACACAAAGCGTCAAGATGAAAGTAGTGTAGTTCAAAATAGTGGGGTCACTGTTAAAGCTTGTTCATTGTATTTTTCTAGTGCCAAAGATAAAAGACCACACGAAGCTGAGATGTCATATTACGACGTCATTGAGGAAATATGGGAAATGGACTATACAAATTTTCGAGTTCCTATATTTAGGTGTAATTGGGTTGACAACAATAAAGGAGTTTCAGTGGATGAGTTGGGTTTCAAATTGGTGAATTTTGAAAAGATTAGTTTCAAAGATGAGCCATTCATCATGGCATACCAAGCAAAACAAGTATTCTATATTGATGACCCGACAAATAAAAATTGGTCTGTCGTTCTTAATGGAAAAAGACAGTTTACTGTAGATCCTATAAATGAAGAAGAATACTACGAAAAGTATGATGATTCCAGTCCATTCTCAGTTGGTTTGCCAAGTGTAAATGTTGAAGATAACACCGATGAATATTATAAACGTCAAGACCATGCTGAAGGAATTTTCCTTGACTAACAACTCAACCAATACTAAAGGCATGTATTCTTTGAAGTATTTATTTTATTATCATGTATACCTTATCACTTGTGCTTTTATTATCACTTATTTTTTTATCATGTATACTTGCAGGTTCTAAAATGGCGAGTGAAGATGAACATTTTGAGAATGAGCACCATGAAGATGAACATTCTGAGCATGAGCACCATGAGGATGGTAGTGGTGATGCTAAGAACAGTAGAGGTCCTACATTGATGTGTAGGCTGCAGGAGCTCAGGGCTAAAGGGGATAAATTGTCAATCCAGTTTGATATGATAGGATCACCTGTTGGAGAACATGCTAGTGATTTCAAGCATTACGTAGGGGCGACCGCGCGCACTAAGGTGCCAATAGATATAGAAAATTGGCATGATGTTCCTAATGCCAAAAAAGACCTCATATGAAAAGATATATATGTGAGTGGAAGTGATATGTTTTTTATCTATTGATTCTAATTTAGTTTGCTTGGAATTAATTCCTTTTCAAAACAACATTATTAATTGTTTCTTTTGTATGTATAGGGTGTTTTTCATCTAAATGAAAAAGATCACAAGAAAAGAGTGCTACAACATTGTGGTGTACGATGGAGGGGTTTTAAGACATATCTTGTAAGGGAATTTATAAATAATCCTAAATAAAAGAAGAAAGCTACAAATGTATATATTTTTATTGATCCTGAGGTGTGGGAAAGATTTGTTGCAGCTAGGAGATCGAAAGAGTTTCAGGTAATAAAGATTGTGATGTATTGTATGAATATTTAATTTTATACAATTAAGGAGGTGAATCTTTTTTATACATGTTTGTCAAGTCTAAATTGCAATACCTCATTTTAAATGATCAGGCTATTCACCAGGCTCAAAAGGAAAGATGGGCTAAAAATGTGCATGACCATCGCTTGGGGCCCGGTGGTTATGCCTTCCGCCGCCAACTACAAGAGAAGCAATCATCTTCTGGAGAAGAATCTAGTACAACTCAAGTTGAGCGACCACCCCGACACATGACATGGATTGATGCTAGAAAGAATCGAGTCGGTGAAATTGTCAACCCTGCAACTAAGGAGGTGGCACAAAAGATGGTAGGTTTATCCCAACTAAGTAAAGAGTAACTTCCACAAACTTAGATTTATTTATATCTAATTGATATTGTGATTTAATATTTTTATTAACTATGAATAGATTGATCTCCACGAGAAAAGGAAGGAAGGAAAGTTCATCCCAACTAGCTACATGGATGAACTAGCAGTTGCTCTTGGTACGAAGGAGCATCCTGGCCGTGTTAGGGGATTAGGAGCTGGCATAGGATTCAAGTCTTATTTTGGTCCTTCGCACTCTAAAAGAGGTCGTGTAGGGGGTTTTACACAAGAGGATCTTGAAGCATTAGTAGCGCAGAAAGTAAAAGAAATAATGTCTTCATTTCAGCCTACTCAACCTTCTCAACCTATTCATGCTGCACGTCTCTCAAGTGATGAGGTACAAGCCCATGCTATAGTTTTAGAAGGTCATGGGAGCACTCCCGATGAACCACCACAATAATCTGTAGTAAGTTTTTGTTCTATATATGTTGTGTTATTAGTATGATATATATATGATAATATATATATATAGTTTAACATGTATCTATTCTACTGTTTCTTATATAACTTATATTATTTCAATCTAGGTTGGTATGAACTGTAAACTTGCAGTGGAGGTTCCAGAATATAATGTTGTGGCAGCGGGCAAAGTGTACAACCTTGGTGGTACATTGCATTGCCAACAAATTACTGATGACATCTGCCGTGTGTCCATCCATCTTGTGTATGACGGAATGGGGGACAAACCACTACCCATACATAATCCTGAATATAGTACAGTTGAAGAAGCCGAGGGTGCTATGGTGAGTTGGCCTAGACACTTGGTTATCAATGACAAGGTATACCTTATTTCTACCATATTTTTCATATTTGACTGCATATATGAACTCATGTAATATAAGTATGTAATTTAATTAACAGGTTTGTAAACCAAAAAGTAAAACTTATGCTAGTCATCCTCCTAAGCCCAAGCCATCTTTCATTCCCGAAACTACATTCGACTAATTGGGAAGCAAATCTAAATGTTTGTGTCGATACTTAACCCACCAAAGATCGGGATCACATATGATGGTCAAGTTAACAGAAGATACAGTTGGGAGGGACTTTGAGAATTTTATTTTTCTTGATGATATTATATAGTTGTTCCAGTATGATTGGCTGAACACTTCAATAATAGAAGTATGGATAAGGTAAGGATCTATCAATATATATAGAAAATTTCAATACACATATTTAGCTTATTTCTACATATGAAAATAATTACAAATGTTTAACAACCATTTATATATCGAGGTCACCAACTTTGATATAAAGAATATTGCATTCTTAGTTCCTTCAGTCACTAGTCAGGTGGAGACAAATATTGAGGATGTGAATGAGTACTTCTCTGATGTATTCAAATATTTTGCTAGTGAGGGGAAGGAAATTATCCTAATTCCTTTTAACGTCCAGTAAGTATTATTATTCAATATAATTTTAATAATGAATGAAACTATTTATTTTAATATTTGTTTTATTCTTACTCAGAGCTAGACATTGGGAATTACTGGTGATTGTCACAAAATTGATGACTCTTTATTATCTTGACCCAATGGGTAAAACAACAAGGAGTCACAAACTGAAATTGTCAGCTATGGAGTAAGCATAAATTTAATCAATTGCTTCAACATGATATTTCTATTTAGAATTTCTATTTTACCAACTATCGTTTAATTGATAGGGGTATAAAGGCTTTTCGTGAAGCTGGAGGACAAATACCCACAAAACTAAAGACATTGACTTTGAAAAATGTCAAGGTAGCTACTTTGACAACTGCTTACTCTTTATGTATTAATTTTCAACTGTAATATGTCAACTCTTGTACTCTTATCTCAATTGTTGTTTATAGTAGTTTACTAACATTAAGTATAATTTGTTATTTGTAGTGTCCTATGCAAAATAATGATTGGGCTTGTGGATACTATGTAATGAAATATATGCAAACTATTGTCAAACAAGCATCACATGACATTCAGACTATAAGTCAGGTAATAAAGAATAACATCATAAATTTACAAGTGATTGTAGTCATTTTTATAAAATATTAACATGTGCATTTTCTGTTACAGATCTTTACACCTCAGCCTTACACACATGTGGACTTGAATGAATTCCGAGAAGAGTGGTCAAAGTGTTTTATAAGTGAAGTCGAAATAGCATTGGATTAAATATGCCGGCTCCATTTATGTATGTGGTTTGAGTACGTACTCTTTCATATTTTTACTTTTTTAATATATGTCATCTCAGACTTGCACTCTATCATTTTGTAAATTATGATATTTATTATCATTTTTGTTATGAATGTGTGGCTTTGAATGGTGACGGTTGAGCATCAATGCTCCCCTCTCCCAGAATATATGAATCTTCTTGTTCTTCTGTTATATATCAATTTCTGCAGAAATTTTTTTAAAAAAATCGTAACTTTTAGCGTCGGTTTTTTAAATAACCGACCCTAAAGATTGAATTCAGTGTACACTCTTCGGTCGAGAAAATTTTCGACCGAAATATAACTTCTAGCGTCAGTTTTTGTAAAAAACCGAGTCTAAATGTCCTCTATAAGGTCGGATTTTTGAAATAACCGACCCTAAAAATTGAATAAAACATTTCAGCGTAAAACTCGGTCGACAAACTTCTCGACCGAATTAGTATTGGTCGAGAGGTTTGTCGACCGAGTCTTACACTGAAATGTTTTATACAATCTTTAGGGTCGGTTATTTCAAAAATCCGACCTTATATAGAGTTCTCGGTCGAGACCGAAATATTTTCGGTCGATAATTTTCTCGACCGAGTGTTATCACTGAATGTTATTTAATCTTTAGGGTCGGTTATTTCATAAAAACCGACCCTGTAAACGTTCTCGGTCGACAATTTTCTCGACCGAGAACGTTTACAGGGTCGGTTTTTATGAAATAACCGACCTTACAGGCTCCTTTTTTCTCGCCTAGGTCAGAATTTTTACAACCTTTTGCGTCGGTGTTTACTCTGTAAGGTCGATTTTATGTGGTTAAATAATCCGACACTATAGACCAAATTCTGTAGCGACGGCCACCTAGGCGTCGGTTAAAAAGTGACGTTGCAGGCTTTAAAATACCGACGCTACAGACCATTCCTGTACTAGTGACTCATCAAATAAGTTTTTCTAATTTCTCTTGGGTCAACTGTTTTGAAAACCATGTATATTGGTCTTGATCATATATGTAACAATATGGTGTAGGAGCGTTGATGATATTATGTTGACTTACACATCAAATACTCCAACAATTGCAAATAGAAGGTTATGGCATGCAATGCACATTGGTGATGTAGAATGGTATTTTTTTTATTCATATCACTCGGCTTATGTGAGGATATCAGTGGTGTCATCTATCATTCTTCCTCATGAACGACCTGAATTGATTTCACATGTAAAGAAAAACACCCTTCAACATCTAATCTCTCGCAAACCCATTTCTTTGTTGCTCTTCATGCATAATAAGAATCTAAGAGTCCGTATTGTTTTGTCCCTTGAATCATATTGTTTGTCTTGTTGACTTGTTCGTATCTTGGAATATAAACCCTTTTTGGCATGCAATATTGATATGAAAATCTTGTAAAATGCGGATGGAGAAAAATAATCTCATCTAGATAAGATGTTGTTTGGGAACTCAGCCCAATTTTGATTTAGATATTGTCACAGCGATGTCCAAATAGAGAAGCTAATCCAACCCAAATCCAGAAATTCCTCTCAGGATTTAAGTTGACCTTTATATTTAGATTGAAATTGAACTAGCAAGTATTAAACCTTACTTTTACTCAAAATTTTGTCAAACGCCCAAAGTGGTTATGCCGTGATTAATTCGTGGAATTTATTAACGAAAAGAAATGGTTGAATTGAACCACGCTGCCAAACGGAGCCTATTCCTTGTAGAATTTTGACAAACCATGGCAGATTTGAGACATAGAACGAATAATTTTAAATAGATACTGAGCTGATTGTCGTATATATCGTCTTTCGTAATTATATCTCTCAAGTCCCAGTCTCCTGCAACACACGTGGGACAATACATGCAGGTCAAAACACGTTATCTGAAAACAGATGGAATTATATACAAATGGAAACAGAAGCAAGACAATCCCAGCGGATGTTGGACTTCAAAATTTCATACTACATGATGGCGATGTGTACACCAACATAATACGAATATCGCTCTTTAATTAACATATTTTATATGAACCTTAAAAAACATTCCGAGTATCGATTACATAATTATATTTTATGCACAATTAATGAAGCCACCAAACTAGTAACACCAATGTTCCGGTCCCTGGAGGCTGGAAGGTGTATATTCCGTATAAATTTCTTGAAACAAATAGAAGTGCGAAGTTGTTCACTTTTTTCGGAAACAACTGTCCACCTGCTGAGTGACCGCGCGAATACGGTCAAAGCGCAGGGTTTGAATTGTTTTTCTTCACAGCCGCCCGCCACCAGCGTTGAATGTTTACGCGCTACCGTGTATTAAAGAATAACAACGTAGCTGCGCCCTATATAAAGGAGGTAGCTCGGGGATGCAGGAAGAATCAGATCCCATTCTCGTATCTGCAACATATTGATACAGGAGCTAGCTCAAGAGGAGCGCGCGGAGAATCAAATTTTAGAAAAAACATCGACAAGTTCCAGCCAATTCAGGCGATTTCTCTCGTATTTTGCGGCAGACACCGACATGCCTAAAGCTTATAAGCTCGAGGCGTTGTTAGGGATCGTGGTTCTTCTATCCCTGTGGAGCGGCGATCATGGAAGTGGGCATTTTGCAGAGGCTGCAATAAGCAGCAACCGAGTTAGTATTACCCCCGCCGGGGGCGGTGGAGGTCGTCCCAGTGGCGGTGGAGGACGCGTTGGAGGTGGTTTAAGTGGCGGCGGAGTAGGCGGTTCACGTGGTAGTAGAACTGGTAGCAATGGAGATGGTTTCACAGATGGTGCAGGAGCAGGGGCGGTCGGCGCAGGAGGTGTTAAACTTGGCCGTGGCCGTGCGAAAGCCAGTTCCGGCCCTTCATCATCCCCTAGAAGCGCTGCCGGAGTAACGACACTTGGATTGGGCAAGTTGGTTGGGTACTTGAGCTTATCACTTTGGGTGACAATTCTAGTCATATAACGGGAACTGGTTGACAGGCATGTTTTGTAAAAGTTGTCTTAGGCCTCTTGGGTCCTTGGGTTAGATTGAATCAGAAAACACCATCGATTCTTTTATTTTTATTCTGAATTATCATTTGTATCATTCAAAATGAATTTGTAGTGTCGAAGCTAACTGTAAATTGCACTCGTTTTATGTCAAAATGGCAGCTGTGTGTTAAATTATTATGAGACCAGGCATCACACAGTAAAGCAGGATATCATAATCCAAGTATCGGATAAAACACAACACACTAGAGTTCTAACTTCGAGTAAAAATCCAACCATTTGGAACAAAATTTAAAACAACCACTAAAAACTAGTCAACATCTCCTATTGAACCAATAGCTATTGATCTTCAAGGCCCTAATGATTATCCAGGACAATCCTTATATGAACTGTGGTGGTAAAGTGACGATACTTTGCAAGAATTAAGTCACAATTTTTAACATGGAAAATTCTCCTCAAAACAAGAACAAAAAGTTACAGGGCAATACCGTCAACAAACACTATTTAACCAAGATTACACAACTAAAATTCTAAATTTTAACTTTCTATAAATGTAGGTAGCTCCCACGCTAAAGAACAAAGATAAGGAAGAAGAAAATCACACTCAACATGTAAAAAATTGTCCACTTAACTTTAGCTCCTCATGACACCACTATCGGTGTTGGGTTTCAGACACACATGTGTTCTTACTTGTTGCTTTCGTAACCATTGACTGAGCCGTCTTCGCGGGTGACAAGTTTGCCTACCTCGCTTCTTCATGTAGTACTCGTTCTAGTTGGAACCTTCAAATAGAACTTTGATATGCCGATGGAACTCTTTCCACATGAGAGAGCAGACATGTGTCTTCCCCTGATCATGCAGATCATTGTTGTTGTCATAGTCAAATCACCGACAAAGTATCACTGCTTGATGTTGTCTTCTGGTGATCAGATCTGCCATCAATGTCGATGTACCATCAATGTATTCTCAGATGAGAGACGTACATCCTCCACTAACTTGATAAACTCAGCCGTCGTCGATGCACCTACTGTGTTGTTGATTAATGTGTGTCCTCTGCTGATTGAACATATCATTATCAATGTTGATGCAACTAATGTGCCACTAACAACCAATTGCTATTTTCCCTCAAGGTAAAGTTGTTAGCCCTCTCTTATCTACAAGAGATCTCCACTAGTTATTCTTGTTCTGTGGCTCTTTTACAACAAAAGGCACCAATGATGAACAAGAAGTGGAGTCTCACCAACATGTGGTTTATTTCAATGGCCTCCCTCAGGGCCTCTATTTATAGTCATCCATGTCATTTGGTTGCAACTAGGAATTCTAGTTCAAATCTTAGTCGAATTACAAACATTTTACATGTTGCACAAAGGGAGTCCTCTACTTTCCTTTTCCATTAAACTCCTACTTGGATTGGAAACACAAAATAGAAATATCAACTCCTATTAAGTTCAAATTAAGACATCGTCCTGAACCTTTTTCATTCCAACAATCTTTCCATCCAACTCATGAAGGAAATTTTTTCTTCAATAGTCATATGAAGTAGATATTGAACTCCATCATCACTTGTGATGGATTCAAATATGTGGCCATTCACCTCAAACAAATAATCATCATGTTGTTTCTATCCATCTTTTTGGAATCTTACCATGGCTTCACTTAGTTCCATGTAACTACAAAGAAGGTCGAGAATATGATGTATCTATTGTAAACAAGAGGGCTAGCCTTTATATAGGACTATGAGTGACTTTCCATACCCTTTTACATAATATGGGATTAATCCCTAAAAGGGTATAGATAGACTTATACAGTTAACACTCCCCCTTAAACCGGTGTGTAGATATCATAGGCACCTAGTTTGTTATATAAGACTTTAATCAGAAGTCCATTTAAGGATTTAGTAGATAGATCTACAAGTTGATCTTTAGAGCAGACTGATATGGGTCTGATCTATTGACCTAAGTGTTATGCATTGTCCATATTTTGATAATGACTTAACCATTACATTCATATGTATATAATATTTTGTTCAAGGGACCCGGGTTCGAATCCCAATTGTCGGCTTGATTTACCACCCTCCCAGGCGTTCAGCCTTTGCCAAGGGCGTAGGAGGGGGGAGAGAAATCTTTCTCTCTTAATCCCAATATGTTTGTTTTAAGATTGATTTCATCCATTAGGTACATGAAAAGGATCAAATCGCTCAAGCCCTAGCTTGTTTTAGTTCAAGTCAAAAGCAATGCAAATGTGCAATTTGTGAAAACACTCCAAATCACCTTAGAACATTCTTGTAATCATTTGCATTGATGACATGACTTGTAACTAAGATGAGAAAAAATTAGGGACAATTAATTCGAACGTTTAATCACTAAAAAATCATTTTGTAAAATTCATTACATTGTAACTCGGCCTGTCCTTAATGGATTTTGAGAATAATCTTGATCGATCGAGTTTCCAAGTCATAGAACTCGACCGATCCCTCTGCAGACCAAAATGATTTAAGTGGATCGATCAAGTTTCTACCAAGACAAACTCGACCGATGGTTTAAATTGGCTTTGTCGCATAGTGTGATCGGTCGAGTTATATTTATTGAAACTCAACCGAATGCACTATATGGAAAACACAAAAAAAGTAATTCTAATTGTTGGAGTGGTGCAAAACTCAAAATTATGTCTGTTACAACCCTCCAAATGGCTAGAAAATGTTCACAAGTGTTCTCGCACTAAAGTGGAGACCCCTATCTATATATAGGACCTCTTAGAGTTCATTCCAAGGTTGCTCTTTCATGCTATTAAAGTTTCTTGCCATAGTTGAGTTCTTTTAGTCCACTTGAGCCCATTTATCTCTCTTGATTACAACTCATTTTTTTCATTATGAGTGAGATAGAATTCTTGTGAGAGAGCTATTGTCTTGTATACTTGTGAAGCTCTCAAGATGTCTCTTTCCCCAACCCCTTTCTTAAAGAGAAAGTTGGTGAAAGCTTCTCCAAGTGAAGGATAAGGTACAAGCTTCTTCAAGCTATATAAGATGGTGTATAAAGCTTCTCTGAGTGAAGGAGAAGGACAAGGTGAAAGATCCAAGGAGCTTGGTGGATAAATCCTCAAAGAAAAAGACTCGGTGCACGAAGGGGATCTCCTTGGTGAAGGCATCCAGCTACTTGCAAGAGTGGATAAGACCTTTATGAGATAGAAGACTAGCTCTTGGATAGGTAAGACCTTGATTGTAAAGTTGTTGGCTCCCTTGGACTTAAAGAGAAGCTGGGTATCCTTGTCTTAGAAAAGGAAGGTCATATGTTGTAACTCTTATAAGTGAATATAAGAATTCGACATCTTAGAAATCCTAGAGCTTGACCTCTCTATATAGTAGACTGACTCTCTTCAAGTTTGAAGAGTGGAACCACTCTAAAATAGTGTGTTCACTTGGTTGCTTCAATCTCTCTTATCCTTGCTATGTATGCTTGAATTGCCATCAAATTCACTATTTGTAATTGGGTTTATATAAAGTAACTTGAAGGTCTAATAAGTTTTGTTGAAGTGTTTCTAGCTCTCTAGAGCCCTTAGATCAAATAAGTGGTATCAGAGCTATGGTCTTCTTTGATGCACCTTTCACGAGATGAGAAGCTGGGTGACTTACTTAGGTCTCTCAACCTAGAGGTAAGCTTCTCTATGAGACCCCCAATCTTCTTCGTCACCAATTTCCTCTATTGGAAATGGAGGATGCAATTCTTCATTCAAGGGACCAACTATAACATGTGGAAGGTGATGATCGTCCCATACAAGGAGTCAGTGGGTGATGTAGCTACTTGGGATGAAGCTATAGTCAAGAAGGTGCAACTCAATGCAAAGGCGATAAGCATCATCTATGATGTCCTGACTCCCTCCAAGTTTAACCGAATCTTATCTTGGGAAACAACCCATGAGATTTGGAACAAGTTGTACATCACATATGAAGGCATATAATAATTCAAGGAATCCAAGATCTACATGCTCAATGGACTATTTGATAACTTCAAGATGGGAAAGAAGGAAAGAGTGGCAAATATGTACTCAAGGTTCAACACCATCATCAACGGGCTGGATGATTTGGGCCTCACCTTGGATAGGGGGACTATCAATTAAAAGATCCTACGGTCCCTCCCCAAGATATGGGAACTCAAGGTGACTTCAATTGAAGAAGTAATAAACCTTGGAGACTTAGTCATTGAGGAGCTCATTGGCAACCTTCAAGCTCATGAACCAAGCCTAGAAAAGAAAGAGGATGAAAAGCAAGAAGAGAAGGAGTCATAGAAGATTAAAGACAATGTCTTTAAAGCTCAAGTGGAGGCAAAGATACTTCAACAACAACTTGCTTAGCAGTCTTCTCCTACCTCCTCAAGTGAAGATTATGGCCCTAGTGATCATGAAGACAACTACTCAAAGGGCCAGCACTTCAAAAGAAAACCTTCCTCATCCTCAACTCCTAGGTGCTATGAATGTGGGCAAAAGGGGCACTACAAGAATGAATGCCCGAAGGCCAAGAAGAGACACCACAAGAGAAACTATAAGAAGAAGGATGAATACAAGAAGGAAGGAAAATAGAAGAGGAAGGATAAGGAGAAAAGAAGCAAGGATGTATCTCATGGTGCTTAGGAAGAGTCCTCTTTAGGTGACTCAAGCTCTGATGAAAGAGAATGCCATGTTGCACTCATCGCCTCCACAAGTGAAGACATAGGAGAGATAAGTGAGGTAAGCTTGCATGAGTTATCCAAAGAAAATATTATTGACATGCTTAATGCTACCCGTTCCTCTTATTTCGAATGTAAGTGTAAGGAAAAGAAGTTGGGTAAATTTATTGTTGATCTATATGCTAAAATTGACATCCTTGATCAAAATGAGAATATGCATCTTAAGAGCATTGATTCCTTGTAAGACCAATGTCTTGATCTTGAGCTCCAATACAATGGGGTTGAAGTTGAGAATGGGATCTACCTTAAGAACATCACTAGTCTTATGGAAGAGAACAAAAAATGCCTTGATGAGCTTGAATTTCTTAAAACTGAAAATATTAGTCTTAAGCTTGCTTGTGATGCTCTTAGGGATGAGAACAATATTTATCTTGATGATCTTAAAATGCTTAGAACTACAAATGATAGTTTGCTTGCTCAAGTAAATGATTTATCTTCAAGACCTATTTTTCCTAGCAAGGATGTTGCTTCTATTACTTTAGAAAAAGATTCATATTTGACTAAAACCCTTTGTTTAGAGTTCGACCTGCTGCATGCTAATGATGATATTTCTAGTTTGTCTTTTACCGTTATCACTCTTACCGATGATAATCATAAGTTGAGAGCTACTTTGGAAACATTCCTCAAAGGGAAAATGTCCCTTAATGAAGTCTTGGATTACTCCACCAAACATAGTGGTAAGAGTGGTCTAGTATATGAGGGTGCTTCAAAAAGCAAAAGAAAAGGTAAGGAGAAGAGCAAGGGACCTACAATCTTCCATGGAGAGTCTTCCAGCTCAAAGAACCCTATGGTGTGTACTCATTGTAAGAGTGATGATCACTCTTCTACTTATTGTGCTTACAGGAAGAAGGGGACCAACCCAAAGATGAAGTGGGTCCCCAAGATAATCCTGAATCCCAAAGTTTGAATTGGGCACCGATTATCTTCATTTCTTGTAGGATAAAGGAAAATGGATTATTGATAGTGGCTTCTCCAAACACATGACGGGTGAAATCAGCCATTTCAATCAATTCAATAAAAAGAAAGGAGGTTCAGTGATATTTGGGGACGACAACAAGGGTAAGGTAATATGTGAGGGTGATGTAGGTGATTCACTTTGTATCAAAAGTATGCTTCTTGTGGATTCCCTACATCACAATTTAATAAGTATTAGTCAACTTTGTGATATTAGTTACCTTGTTCTTCTCACTTCTTTAGAATTCTTGCTTCTAGATTCCCTCTCCTACAATGTTATATATAAGGGAACTAGAAATAATAATCTTTACATCATTGTGCTTGCCTCTATTAATCCCATTGTTGGTAGATGTATTGTTGTCAATTCGAATGATATATCTTTATGGCACCGTAGGATTGGTCATGTAAATATACATCAAATGAAGAAGTTGAGCAGAAAAAAATTGGTGAAGGGACTTCCTAAGTTGGATTTTGAAAAGGATGAGGAATGTCAACCTTGTACCCAAGGAAAGCAAACAAAGTCCTCCTTCAAATCCAAAGGAGTCCTTAGCAGCAAAAGAGTTCTTGAACTTCTTTACATCGATCTATTTGGACCAATGTGTATGCAACCGCTTCATGGTAGAAAGTATTGTCTTGTGGTTGTTGATGAATTTTTTGGCTTGGACCTTCTCTCTTGTTTTAAAAAGTGACACTCTTCAATGTTTTCTCAACTTTTTGCAAACAATTTCAAAATGAAGCCTCTTTCTGGATTATTTCTATCTGCAATGATCATGGGGGAGAATTTGAAAATGATTTGTTTGAACGGTTTTGTGAGGAATTCAGATATGCACATAACTTATCTTCACTTCGAACACCTCAAAAAAATAGGGTTGTAGAGAGAAATAATAGGTCACTATGGGAAATGACTAGGACCATGCTTCTAGAGTATTACACTCCAAAGAAGTTTTGGGCCGAAGTCGTTAATACTTCATGTTTTGTGCAAAATCGAGTTTATACTCATCTTTCTCTTAAGAAAACTCCCTATGAGCTATGGTGTGGTAAAAATGCTTCCATTGATTTCTTTAATGTTTCAGTTGTCCTTGTTTTGTTTTGAACACCAAGGATTCTCTTGACAAGTTTTATCTGAAGTCATACAAGGCTTTATTTCTTGGCCATAGCACTACCAATAAGTCTTAGAGAGTGTTTACCATTGAATTAAGTAAAGTAGAAGAATACATTAATGTTAGATTTATTAAAACTAACCCCTCTATTTTCAAGAATGTTGTTAATGATGATGTTACAAATGAGGTGATTCCTCTATTGAAAGAGCTCAACATTGGTGAAAAAGGAAAAGAGGTGTTAGGTAATGCAGAAGAGAAAGAAGCGGAAAAGAAGGATCTAAAACCCCACTTTGCAAAGCATCATCCTAAAGAGATCATCATAGGAAATCCTTTTGAAAGGGTGAAGACACGAACTGCCTACAACAAAGAGCAAGCAGACAATGCCTTCATCTCTCAGCTTGAGCCTAAAGATGTCAAAAAAGCTCTTAAAGATGATGAATGGATCCTTGCCATGAAAGAAGAGTTAGAGTAGTTCGAGAGGAACAAAGTGTGGACTCTTGTTCCAAGACCAAGTGATAGAAATATCATTGGCACCAAATAGGTCTGCAGAAAGAAGCTTGATGAAAGTGGAAAGGTGGTAAGAAACAAAGCAAGGTTAGTTGCTCAGGGCTACAATTAGAAAGAAGGTATAGACTTTGATGAAACTTATGCACATGTAGCTATAATTGAGTCAATTAGAATGTTACTTACTTTTGCTAGTCATAAAAACTTTTTGCAATATCAAATGGATGTTAAAATTGCATTTTTGAATAGTACAATTGAGGAGGAAGTATATGTTTCTCAACCTTTGGGCTTTGAACATGATAATTTGCCTAACCATGTTTATTTGTTAAAAAAAGCTCTCTATGGTCTCAAACAAGCACCTTGATCTTGGTATAGAAAGATAAGGAACTTTTTTCTAGATAATGGCTATATAAAGTTGATTCTGCCTTGTTTCTAAAACACACTTCTAACAATATTTTAATCATTCAAATTTATGTTGATGATATCATTTTTGGCGGTACTAATCTTGATCTTTGAAAGGAGTTTAGTGCTCTTATGAAGAGTGAGTTTGAGATGAGCATGATGGAGGAGCTTACTTTCTTCCTCATCTTCCAAACTAAGAAAACCAAGGAATTTAACTTCATCAACCAAGGCATGTACACAAGTGAGCTACTTAAGATCTTTGGGATGGAGAACAACAAGTTGATGGACACCCCCATGTCAAACATCGCCAAGCTTGACAAAGATGAAGAATGTGAAAAGGTAGATGAGAAGCTCTATAGAGGTATGATTGGAAGTTTACTTTATTTAACCGCCTCTACACCTGATATAATATTGAGTGTTGGTTTGTGTGCTTTCTTTCAATCAAGTCCTAGGAAATCACATATTATATCAGTCAAGAGGTTTTAAGGTATCTAGCTAAAACCCAAAATTTTGGACTATGGTATCGTAAGTCAGGGGACTTTACTCATCCTGCTTATAGTGATGTTGATTACACAAGTTGTTTGATTAATAGAAAGTGCACAAGTGACACTTGCTTCTTCCTAGGACCATGCCTAGTTTCTTGGTTCTCTAAGAATCAAAGCATTGTGGCTCTTTCAACTAACGAGGTTGAATACATTGCAACTGGGAGTTGTTGTACCCAAGTTATATGGATGAAGCAAATGATCCAAGACTTTAACATTTATTTTGATGATTCTCATATCTTTTGTGATAATAATAGTGCAATTAACTTGTCTTACAATCCTATATTTCATAGTAGAGCTAAACATAGAGAGGCTTTTCATCACTTTCTTTATGACCACTTTGCCAAGAAGGATATTGATATCACGCATGTGGATATGGAGAATCAGTTAGCAGACATTTTTACTAAACCTCTAGCTAGAGATAAATTTACTTTTATTAGATCAAAACTACTTATAACTGCTCGTGATGATATTAACATGCCTTCTTGATAGTTGTCATCTTACCTATATGTTTCATTGACCTATATGTTTCTTGCTTAAAATTGATCATCACTTGCTTGATATGTGCTATAGTTATCTTGTTTCTCTGCCTTGTTTCACTTATTTTCGGTATTTTTTTGCAAACACTTGTTTTATCGCAAAAGAATTTCCTTTGATGAGTGATATGTGTCTCAATATGTTTAAAATGCATAATAGGCTAAAGAAACAAATTTAATTATCACCCTAGAGGCTAGGAATTAATGGTTTAAGTTTTTGGACAGACTACCTGTCGGTAGAGTTGCCAACTCAACTGATCCCTTGGCCGAAGGTTATATGAAAATGTCAATCAGTTGAGCTTCCTAATTTCAAAACTCGACCAATGGCTGAGCTGGACCAAACTTAAATAGAGTTTGACTGACATTTCTCCCTCTCAACTAGAGAAAATTTGACCAATTTCCCATCTCTGTCTCCTCTAACCTTCAACCCTAGGTTTGCACATCCCTCCCCTTGCCTAGCCTAGCCTCCTTTGCCTCTTCCCACACCCTTTTAGGTGGTTAGGCAGCCTGTTGTGAGGTTCTCTCCCTCTTTTGGTTGTTGTTGCTTCTCAATCTGACCCTATGGCATCCAACTAAAGAAAGAGAGCCTCCCCTAGTGGATCTAACCCATCCTCCTCTAATCCTCACCTCATATCCTTTGATGACACCTCCTTGGTCTCCTATGATGCCCTAAATTGCTACAAAGAGCACCTTCCTAGGAACCCTTTTCCATTTAGAGTCTTGTTTGAGCCACGTTCAACCACTACGAAGGCCATCTCAGAGGTTGTGGAGTTTTTCCATACCCATCACCTAGGTGCTCTGTGTGTAGAATGCCAATGTAAGAGAGTGAAATCATCCCTTTACTAAAAATTTAAAAAATAAAACATCTATCCCAAACATACTCAAAAGGTATGTTGAAACATGTGTAAAATTTTCAAATCTTTATATAATGGTATACAAAAGACCAAAGTATATAGCCACAGTATAGAAATGATGACTATATTCAATTTTTCCAAAGATTACGAAATTCCATCATATCTCCCACATAGGGTTTACATGTAAGATACAACATATGGATCTAAATAGAGGGAAATCCAAACCATAACAAGTTTGTCTCCAAGCTTTAAACTTCTTAAGCTAAGTCCATAACTTCAGCCATGTCCTCCATGTCCTTCACCTACAGTTGGAAGCATACCCCAGCAAGAAGAGAAAAATAGATGACATCAACAAAGGTTGGTATGTGAATACTAAAAAGGAAATTGAGTAATATATGGAAAAAACATTAAAACAAAGGATTCCCATAGAAAAGATAAGGACAACCCAAGTGAGTATCAATAGAAATGATTTGCAATAGAAAAAGAGATACTTGCCATAATAAAACAATAAGGTTGTGCCACATTAGCACATATAAATTCTCAGGCACAAAACCCATAATAACAACATGCATGCATGTGAGATGAACATGGCCCTAGAACAATATAAAGACAAAGTTGGACAAGTCTCGTAAACTTGAAACTTGATAGAGAATGATGTAATGCCAGACTCCCAAATATATAACATGGGACAAGCCTCATAAACTTGAAAACCCAGGTATGTGGCACCACCACCTCCATCACAATAATAACATGGGCAAACTACCTACAAACCAATGCAATTACACTACTCTAGTGCTACTAAATCACATAGCATGTTTAATGTAGAGGCAAGTAGAAAGTATAGTCAAATTCACAATATTGCCATCATACTAATGGACAACATAAACATCCACCATACAAGTGGGCTAAAGATATCACATATCATCATATAGAGTTTCATTATGAACAAAGCATAAGAAAAGACCAAAAGAATGTCCAAATATGATCACAAAATTAGTAATAATGTAAGGTACTTCACATGAAGCATATTTTCAAAAGAAAAAGATATTATGTAGGCTATTGTCCACGGGACCAAGAGAAAGAAGAAAATCGGTGAATTGCTCAAAAGGAATAATAGGGGATGAAAACATACATTTAGAGATAAATTAGAAATTTCTCAACATAGAAATAATGTGGGATGCAATCATACCTCACTTCAGAGTTTATACAAGTCCAAAGTCCACTCTAGGTCTAAGCCTAGGCCTTGAAAGAACCTATTAAGCATATAGGTAGATTTAGATTCAATTTCATGTTGAGTATTCAAACCCTAAAATCACCTTTTAACTTTTATGTGAGTTAGGTTATGAAAACCATGTCATGTTTTAGCTTAACTTTTTCTAAGTCCAAAACATATTTTACTTTATGTTTCTAAGCTATAAATTAATGACTATGATTTTTAGAAAAATCACCCAATCAGAAAAATACAAAATCCATGTTAGCAGAGAAAATCTGGTCAAGGTCAAACTTCATTTAGTTGGCCAAATCGGGCTTCACCATTCATCAATTATGCAAATCAGCTACTTTATAAAGTGGGATAGAAAAATATACCATGATCCGGGGAATGAGCACGGGAGTGGAATACGTAGGAATGAAGAAGTGTAATACATGGAACATGCTCTATAGCTATACTAGACTCTATTGGAAAACTTTGGATCTTTAAACCCCTCAGGTTGTGTCATGTACACATCCTCTACAAGATTCCCATTAAGGAATGTGGTTTTAACATCTATTTTCCAAATCTCATAGTCATGATAAGTTGCAATCTCAAGCACGATCCTGATGGACTAAACCATGGCCACTGGAGAAAAGGTTTTGTCATAGTCAACACCTTGAACTTGTCTGCACCCCTTTCCAACCAATCTTCCCTTATAGATTTGTACCTTACCATCCATGTCAGTCTTCTTCTTGAATACCCACTTGCACCCTATGGTTTTTACCCCTTCAGGTGGATACACTAAAGTCCATACTTTGTTGGTATACATGGATTCCATCTGGGCCCAATGCGGGCCCACAAAATAGTTAAGTAAAATCTTAGTGTTGCAAAAATGAAGTTAGAAGGGTAAAAGGATGAATATACCCCTTATGAGAAGGCAAAGAAAGGTGGAGGCAAGGAGGGGTAGTAGGAGAAATAAACATGGGGGGTCCATTTCCCTCATGAATAGACTGGTCATAGCTATGAGAAGCAGTTTCAAGTCGAGAGTAAATGGGTGCTTGGGGATGGCCAAGTGCTCAGAAAACTATCCCAACAACTTCACAGGGTTGCCACGAAGTCAGGGTGACAAAACTCAAAATGATGACCACTATAATCAGGTACTTTAAGAAAACACCTTCTCTCACAGAAGATGTATAGGAAGGGTGAGGAACCAAAAAAAGCACAATTTAAGGTAAAAAGAACAATGCCTTAACTTCAGCTGTACTCCACGGGACTCCAAGCACTTCTTGCCAGGTCAAAGCAGGTCTCGAATTCTCTATCAAGGAATCACCGGTAAGCAACAACATCTCGAGTTGGGTGGATCAACTCACCAATCTCCAAGGGGAAAAGGCATTACCAGTGAGTTCAGAACATGTCAGGGATGGTTTGAAAGAAAGGAATTGAGTCGTAGCAGAGGAAACAGACTACACCCAACTCAAGCACCTCAAGAGAATGATGGAGTAGGGGGTTATGGACAAGGTCATTCTGAAGAAATTGAGAGAGAAAAATGACTACCCAGGGAATGAGGAACCTCTGGGTATATATATATATATATATATATATATACATATATATATATATATATGTGTGTGTGTGTGTGTGTGTGTGTGTGTGTGCACGTTCTTTGCAAGTAGCATTGGTGCATGACCAATTCTTTAAAACTACAAAGGTAAAACATACAAAGTGTAGGGAAGAAACTGAGGGGGAGCTCTGAGCCAATATATAATTCAATTAACAATGGGAGGAATAACCCAATGACTTATGCTTGGTGCACATTTCCACAGATAGGCAATGTGAGGATAATTTCATTCACACATGACTTTACATTCTCCCTCTCATTTATGAGCCCATTAACTCCCTCTCTAAACATAATTAACTTGCACCACACTAATAGGCCCAAACACACAACCCAAGAGTATATTTCACAAAGGAGCAAAGTCTCAAGCCCAAATTGGGCTCTGATACCAATGTAGAGGAGAAACTGAGGGGGGAAAGTCCTACCCAATATATACTCTTGTTGGTGTTCCATCCCAAAACCTATTGACAATGGGAGGAATAGAGTAATGTCTTATGTTAGTACACATCTCCAAATGTAGGCATGGGATTAATGTCATTCACAAGTGACATAAAACAAAGTATGCAATTAAAATGAAAAAATAAATTTATGTATTCATATCATGCAAACTAATTTATTAGCCTCTTCATCTCATTTTATTTTCTTGCCTTTAGTTATTGTGTTTTTAATAATGGTTCTTACTTTCATGTTCATCACTATTTTTCTTCCCATATAATAGTACTTTCTTTCTCTTCTTTTCTATATGTATGTTTTTGTTTTGGTAGTTGAGTTTAGCTCACCCCTTTTCTGACATTCTTTCATGTTATGGATTCCATAAAATTGTATAAATTTTATCATGATAGATGTATTACATAATAATTGCCTTCGGAGCATCCTCAAACATAAGAACTATCAATAATAAGATGCATGCACCTTTGTTTAGTTATGGATATATTATTCATATCAACATGAACATCACTTATGCCTTGGATACTTTATGAATACACACATTGTTCTAGGAATTGTGCACACTACTCAACAATTATTCATTCATATTTTTCTTTATCTAGTCACACCAGATTTAATTATTCAATTTTTTTCATTATGATTTTAGTATCCTAAAGTAGATAATAGATGTCAACAAAGGTAGAGTTTCTAAACACATTGAAAATTGATTGTAGTCTATTGTTTTCTTAAATATATAAAAAAACCTTTATTAAAATGTTTACAAGAATTGTGTACAAGTTGATTCATCTCAACAGTAAGAATATATTAATTAGGCCATATTGTGTCTCTCAACATGTCAGATCTGGAAATTGCATATTTTATGTTGGGGATACAAAAAATTGAACCCTATTTTAACCTTCATCTATAACCTCTACTTTCTAGATATATGCTTTCGTGAAGCGATACTACAAGAAGAAGTGGTTTACAAAATTAAATGATAAGGGTAGTTTATATTTGACTCTATGTGGTTCTATGACCAAACTTCTAAGATCTCATTCTTTCATAAAAGTATATAAACTATTTTTGGGGACTTGAGGGAGTAGCTCAGCGGCGCATCTCAATAATCCTAAATGAAGGGACCTAGGTTCGACTCTTATTGTTTCCCTCAGGGTGTAATAAGGCCCCACAAACCACAATGCTCCCAAAATATGCAACTGGTTCCAGAGTTTACCCTTGACTGGGTCGGATCCAATAGTGGCCTTGCCCGAGAGGGGTTCCTCGTCATAAAAAAAGAAGTAAGATTATTAATATTCTTCATGTCATAAGTAGGAAGTAAACTCATTATTGGATTGAGCTAGATTAGTATTTTATTATTACCAAAAAATTTCTTGTATCAAGGAAAAACTATGTTGCATTAAGATACACTTTCTATTTTATAGTAATTTCTTATAAGTTCTAATATAACTGTGATGAGATCAGACCTTCTTGAAATTTTTGAAATCCCATTTTCAATTGAATGTAAACCATCCTCCGTCAATAATCTGAGCTAAAAAGTTATCATCAAATTTAGGCTTTTATTGTAAGTGTGTAAAAAAAGAGCTTTGTTTTACTATGCACACCAATTTATTTTCCTTTTTATGTATACATATCTGTTTAAAATATATCTATGGCTAGATGCATAATCTTTCTTTTATAATGCGTCTATAAAGGTACTATTCCCCATGATTTCATGATAATAATTAAAGTCTTCATGTTTTCCTAACAAAACATTGGCCTACATAAACAAAAACACTTTCTTATCATAGTATTGCATGTAATTTCTCAGACCAATGGGTGGATAAAAATATTTGTATGACAGTACATATAATATATGTTATTGTCAATACAAAAAAATTACTTGAAATCTGTAGAGAACTAAAAGTTATAATAACATTCCATATGAAGAAAATGTATTGTGCTTCTTCATCCAATTATTAATCATTACACTTTTATTTCTTATTTTGTAGACAATTTGTCTTCATCTATTTATACTTGATATCAACTATGTTTATTAGATACTTTACAAACCATATTTTCTATTTCATTCTTTTTCTATGTAAAAATTATGATATTTATATTCTTCATATCCTCAATGTTTAAAATTATATATATATATATATATATATATATTTGTGGATTTCCTTTACATACCTATATTAGTGTCTACTTATTATTTTTTTTTGGAAAACTACTATATATTAATTACACACAAACCACATCCATGTCACATGAAATGATTTTTTTCTAAATAGGCGTTAGATATTAATAGTAGTCACACATAATTTGAGAGAATTCTTAATAATTTGAGTTAATAGAGCCTCAATGGTTATGTTTGTTATAATTATTGTGTAGTGGATTTATTTAAAAAGGATTCCTTATAATAGCAAAAAAGTCTAACTCTCTTATAGTTTTGGGTGATTTATATTTGTTTTGCACTTTGGAAATGTTAGAATAGTGATAGTTTGTTGTGGTACTTTAGTGATATATACTTGATATCTATATTTTCTTCTTTTCATCTTATATAATTGAGTCAAACACAATCAAGAATTGATCGCCATAACAAATTAATCTTATCCTTATTAGTAACAAATGATATCTAAAGAAATAAATATAAGTTGTTAAAGTAAGAATATAAATGGTAGTAGAAAGCAATAAACATAATATGAAGAATTGTATTTCTATGTTGTATAAATGCAACTTATAGGAAATGTGATCTCTATATGAAATACATGAACTTATTATACAATCTTACCTCTTAGAAAAGTATTGTTGTTGTTATAACCTCAATTTTCATAAGTTTGGGTTGAAATGTAATTTCTCCATTAAATATATATGAATATGAAAATTGGATGATTTGAATTCTTTTTATGGATTTCTTTTCTAAATGTCTTCTATATGTTTGGCTTCGTGGGCCTTGTTGCTTAATGAGCCCAATATCAAAAAGGGAATAAAAGATGAAAAGAAATCCTTAATAAAGGAAATTGAAATAATATTAATGAAGGTTGTAGAAACACCTACAAGACTAAGAGTGTGTTCATCGTGAGAGGATTTCAAATCTCTAAGGTTTCTTGAGTTACAAGGAATCCAAATAAAGAAGATAAAAGAGGAAGAAAGAGAAAATATGAATAAATTATGCCTTAATAAGTGTTAACTTGTACATGAATAAAACTCCTCTTTCCTTTTGAGTTTGGGACTCAAACTTGAAGTACGCATAGATAATGTCAATGCAAAGTTTCCCTTAAAATTTGGTTGAAAGAGGATAAAAGAATAAGAAGTTATGAATTTTATAAGATTCCTAAAGTGAAAGAATAATCTTTTGAATAGATTAAATGTCATGATTTAATTGGGAATAGATTTTTGGTTTATTGATAACACAAACGATCTAGACCCTATATCTCATGATCTAGCTTGCGGGTCTCTTGATCCGACGTCATTGGGTTGTCGTTTAGATCCCAATCTGAGAGGGAAACCTATTTGATTTCCTTTTGATCTTTCTCGATCTCTGATGCACGAGAGGAGCTGGAAACTTGACCATCAAGTTCGGGAGCCTTTTCCAAATTGAACAACCCCAACTTTGGGGGACTCTTGAGAGGAGTCACATTTTCCCCAGTTGGGATTCCATCGTCAACCCTACCTATATGAGGCGGGGGGTATTCTGTCGTACCAACATCCTTGCAAACCCATCCTACACGTTTGGAAAGAGTAGACGAACTTGCAGTCACCCTCAATTTGAGAAACCATCATGACCCTCTCCTTGGTCTTGGAGTAGCCCCCGTCAACTGTAGAGCAGAGCGGTCCTAGTGGAAGGAGGTCGTGAAGAGGGAATTGAGGGGTAGGCTGAGTTTGGGAGGATGAGGGGGGAGACAATAGAGATCTTAACTTGTGTGCATGTGCAGCAACGAGCGAAGTCAACTGGTGAGTTGACTGACTGCTCACATGAAGGAGGGACCTGAGGTATGACCCCCAGTGAAAGTATGAGCCTGCCCTCGCGTCTGTGTTGAGAAGGTAAGGGTCTTTTGGTACTTTCATGCATCTCTTTTGTTTCACGAGCGTGCGGTTGTGCGGGGCCCGGATGCTCAGGTGGTGGTGAGCTGATTGGCTCCAGCCAGACTCACTAGCGCAGGTTTATTAAACTCAAAAATACATGTGGCTTTTCCTGATTTGTGGGAAAAGAGTTTTTCTTGTAAAAAATGTAACTAATTATGGGAATATCTGATGAAAATAATGTAATATGAAAGTTGATTAGAAAAATACGAAGAGTCCAATAAAAATAGAATTGAAGCCTGACATCACTTGTAGTTTTAAGAGTACACAAAGTTACCACTTTTAATCATTGAATTATGGTAAAATCCTAATTTGATATGGAAATTGGAATTAATGCCTCTTTTGGTTATTTTGAGTAATCTTAACCTATTGCGGATAAAAGGAAGAGTCAAATCTAAAAAAGATGATATTATGATTATTTTAGGGTTTTATACACATGATTATGTATTAATGGACTTAGAAACCCTAAACTAGGTGTTAATGGTTTCTAATGTGATATATTTTGAAATTCATCATATGAAAGTAATAATAGGATGATCTTAAGTCTATTAGGTGATAGAAAGATGTTAATATGATAATTAGGGTTTTGCACCTAGGTTTGTTGTTTTAGGGTTTTGTGTTTATAATGAAGAAAAGTTGTAGATAAACCCTAAAGAAATCATGATTCGGATTAGAAACCCTAGGAAGAAATTTCAAGTCAATAAAATAGATTCTTGATAAGTGTGAAGTAAATAGGTTACATATGCTTTTCAAGATTTTGTGTTTGTGTGGTTGAATTGCTTGCTTGGATTGGATTGCTTGATTGGTTGGAATTGCTTATTTCCTTTTGAAATCTCCTGATCAGGTATGTGGTTAATTATGAGTACATTCCTTAGTTTCTCAAAGGTTTCACGATGTTTTATAGATTGCAGTGAAAATAATTGTTTGGTTGTTTTTATTTCTACAATCTTCAAAGTGAATATGACTATCACAATTTAATATATATGTGATTGTCTCGAACCTACATACCATCTTTGGATGTATGATGCAAGACCAAGCCCCAGAGGGAAGGTCTGAAGTGGTCAAGCCACAGAGGGAAGACCATTGGGCACCCAGAGATGTGACCCCAGGTACCAAGCTCAAGATAGAGAAGGTAGCCTTAATGTCCCTTGCAAGGACTAAACCCTAAGAGTGGGTATCCCAGAGTATGAGTAAAAGTGGTTGGGAAGTGATGTGGGATTTTATCGCACTAACAAACTCACTCGGGGTTGAAATATCCTAGCTTATACCAAAACCAAAGTGCAATAATACCACCCGCAAGCAGACGAGTCTTATCGTAGTATAGTTAAGGATCGAACCCAAAGGACAACATTTTTAAGAATCCTTGTCAATCTAATCTAGTTCGAGTTAAGACTAATATTTAGAATGATTAGTTGGTTTGAGGTTAATTAAACTAATTGCAAGAAAGTAAATGTTGAATTAAAGTTGGATTTAGATCAATGATATGGAATCACTGGGATGGTATCGGGTTTCACCACCGCTACATATGCAAACACATTCAATCGCAAACAATCCATGCAACATATAACAATCCAAATAGAGCTACTGCAAGACCCCCCATATGGGCGTTAGGTTCGCATAAGCATCACCTTAGGCATCAGATGTCTCGTCACCATCTGAATCACTTACTTACAGGTCTGAAGATACAAAATCCAACGAAGGTTGTGGGCCCCCTATACAGGCGTTAGGCACACAGAAGCATCACTAAAGGCTAGATGGCTCGTCCCCTCGCGGATCATGCACTTACGACCTCGAAGAAATCTCATTCTATATCTAGTTTGGGAGTCAACAACATTAATTGATAAGCAAGCAGGTGATAGATCTACAAACTAACATCGACGATAAATAAGATGATACAAAATCCAACTAAGGCTGTGGTCCTCCCTGAGGGATGTTTAGACCACAGAAGCGTCACCGTAGGCTAGATGTCTCATCCCCTCACAGATCATACACTTACAACCTCAAAGAATCCTATCAGAAGTTCTCGTCAAGGAGTCGAACATTGTAAACTGCTATTCTATCCCACATATAGAAGATTACACAATGTAGGAAAGAACAAAATGAAAGTAAGCAGAAAATCAACTATGAACATACCAATTAACAACAAAATGGAAGATTATATACATTGCCATGGTGAGTTTAACAAAAGAACATGATTTGCATAGACAGCGGGCTAGTCCTCACACCCCAAAAGGTACTACTCGCTCATGATGCGAGAAACAAGAAGAATAAGAAAGAGAGAGAAATCTGCCATGAACTCGGTGTAGAAGGTAGTCGCTGCTCGGTGAAGAAGATATGACCTTCTATGTCATGTCGGGGCAGATCTGGATGCGAACGAGAGATGCCAAGACAGATCGAACAGTCTCCCTCGCTCCGTCTTCCTTCTCTCCTCAACCTCCTTGGTTGCAGCACGAGCAGTAAGTGGAATGGAACTGGTGTGGACGACACTGGATCTGGATCAGACCTGTGTACAGGCAGTCTGTCGGCGTCCCAGAACCGATCCCCAAATAAGGACCCTGCTGGTCCTATTTATAGGAATTGGACAAGTCCTCACACTTTTGGTGTGATTTTAGTCCAAACGGTTTTGGAGATATTTTTGCTCAAACAGTTTGTATGTATTTCCTTCATTCGGTCTTGTATTGACAGCAGCAAACGGTTCGGAAACCGTTTAATAATCAACGGTTTGTTCCGTGCGGTCTGTGCTAATTTGGTTTGTGTGATCATGCTTTAAACGGTCTTCACATTGTGCTCATTCGGTCTGGCTTGCAGCAAACCACCAAACGGTCTCCATGCATGGATTTCTCCAATCGATCTCTTGCATGCGGTCTTCACATTGCTGGGTACTTTATTAAACGATCTCGTGACTTTTGATTAGTTGCTGGCCGCTCATTCGGTTTGGCTTGAACTTCATTGTTCACTTGGTTATTCACGTGGACAGCAAAAGCAAACGGTTTGCTGTTATTTTATTCAAACGATCTTCACTCCAACGACCCATTCAGTTTGCATGCTTTATGCAAACGGTCTCATGCATTCAGTTCATTCGGTCTTCTCATTTGCAGCTCATTCGGTCTTGTGCTGGCCAATACTCCATTCGGTCTTCTCATTTGCAGCTCATTTGGTTTTGCTTCGGCAAACGGACTGCTGCTCTTCACGATCTGCTGGGTCCATTCGGTATTCACACGTAGGCTTCCATTCGGTCTTCACTTCTTGCACCGAAAATGGTCTTGCGATCGGTTTGAGCAAACAGTCCTGCAGTCCTTTATTCGGTCTTCACATTCACGTCAAACGGTCTTGAAATGGAACTATCCATTCGGTCTTGAGATCGAATGGTTGAAACCGAATGGTGAGACCGTTTGGTCGAAACCGAATGGTTAGACTGATTGGTCACAACCGAATGGTCAGACTGATTGGTCAGAGTCAAGGGTGAGTGAAGGTGGGCCCCAGCTAATTATTCAGCTTTATCAAGACATGCATTAAATCAACATAAATTCGGTTAAAAACTTGATAATCGAATCAATTAAGTAATTTTTACACATTATGATACATTTTGATATTTAATGAGTGAAATTTGATGTGTTGAGTCCAAATGATCCCAAGATGGTAATTGAATTCCATGATGAATATACATTCATCAAAATACCCCGAACTTAAACGTTGCTCGTCCTCGAGTAACAAAAAATCTGAAACAGTTGCCAAATGAATACTTTCAATTCGTGTGATTACCTCCTCGTCACATCACAATTGTTTTTTTTCTGCTCAGTATGACTCAGTATCTCAACCTCCTAAGACCACTAAATACATCTTACCATATCTTCGTTCCTGAGTCCATTTTTCAAAATCACTTCCTCATCACTTTTTCTAACAACAAGCATGTCAAAGAGTTTTGTAAGAGTCCAGAGACACCCGCAGAACATCAAGTGTGCATTTGATCTGACACTGGTATTTTTCAGGATAGGGTAGGCAATCATTGTGCCATTAGGTAGAAAAGGGAGTGAAAGGTGGTATGGAAGGAAGAAGTAAATCTCTCCTCTATTCGACTCGAGATTTTTATTTTATGATGTGCAATTTCATTTATTGCATTTTTTTGTGCGAATCTCTCCTCTATTCGACTCGATATTGCATTTCTTTTTGTGTGCACTTTGGCATCTTTTTGTTTGCAAATCTCTCCTCTATTTGACTCGAGATTGCATTTTTGGTGGTACACCCCTATACATTTTCGAGGGGTATGGTAGAAGCGGATATATAGAGGGAAGTGGCGTGCCACCCCGAACTTAGGGTTTTGCACTATTTTGGCTATTTTTGTTTCTTTTTTATGGATGGAGGGGTACGAAGATGATGGAAGAAGTGTAGAAGAGAGTTTAGATCAGAATGCAACTTGAGTTACAATTCTGTGCACCAGATCGTTCTCTTTATCGTACTCTGCTCAAATAATGGCTAGATGAGGATCTGGTGGGGATTCCATGTTATTGTTCCACTACTCAGTTAGGAAGCACAAAATGTTTGATCCCTATTAGTTTGACAGACACTTGTCATATTTGCATAAGTATCATGATGTTAGGAGTCATAAGCTTCACAAAATGATTTCAGTCAAAAGGCTAGTTTAAAAAAGTGGTCCTTTTGAGGATTTACTTCGAATAAGGAGGATATAATGATTCAAAATGTATAGCAGGTTAGTTAATGACTTTTAATGAAACCTGGAAGTGTCAAAAATTCATCAAGTATCTGTTCAAATTCTTTGAAAGCTTTAAAACTTTAAAATTTTGAAGATTTATTTGAAAATTTTGGTCAAAAATGCGACGATGAAAATCTAAGACTGATTTAGATGGGTGAAGGTGGAAAGTAAGATACGCACCACCCACTCTCCACCCTAAACTTAGAAATTTTCTCGTCCCGAGCAAACTCTAAATCCGAGATGGAGGAGAAATTTCATGACGTTTGGACCACTGGATGTGGTTGCATTCCAGACAGCACGCGTCCTCCATCTAAAAATCTAGAAAAGCAAGATCAATCAGAACTCAAGATAGCATCTCGCGATGTGAATTTTATTTGGTGCCAAATTATCTTAAAGGTGAAAACAAAATTAAGGAAAAATTTCTAGTTCAAAATTAAAACTAAATTCGAATTTATTTATCAGGTTGCCTCCCGACAAGTGTCTTTGTTTTACGTCGATGACTCAACGTGATTCCTTCAACTTCTACGACGAATATGTTGGATTGGGGAGATCCAACATTGTTTTAGAGCCTGTATTAGTAGAAGTGAAATATCTCTTCAATCGTTGACCATATGCCACAAATTCCTCCATCTTGTCATTCCATAAAGAGAAAGCACCATGTGGGTAGATGCTCTTGACAATATAAGGCCCAGACCAGCGTGAGCGGAGTTTTCCTGGGAATAACTTCAACCTTGAGTTGAATAGAAAAACTTAGTCTCCCACTTGTATGTCTTTTCTTTTCAGATGTCCATTGTGCCAAAGTTTTATACATTCTTTGTAGATTCGTGCATTCTCATAAGCTGTCATCTTGAGTTCATCCAGCTCTTGGAGTTGTAGAATCCTGGCTTGGCCTGCTTCTTTCATATCAAAGTTCAATTGTTTAATTGCCCACCATGCCTTGTGTTCCAGTTCGACTGGTAGGTGGCAAGCCTTTCCATATATTAATTGAAAAGGTTTAGTCCCGAGGGGAGTTTTATAAGTAGTTCGATAGGCCCATAATGTGTCGTTGATTTTCACTGACCAATCTTTCCGATTGCAGCCTACTGTCTTTTCTAAGATACTCTTGAGTTGACAATTAGAAACCTCCACATGTCCACTTGTCTGTGGATGGTAAGGTGAGGCTACCTTGTGAGTAACACCATACTTTCTTAGCAATACTTCAAAGCTTCTTTCAAGAAAATGGGAACCTCCGTCGGATATCACCGTGCGTGGGACACCAAAACGGGGGAAAATAATATCCTTGAATAATTTGATGACTGGTTTGGAATCACTAGTGACAGTTGGTATAGCTTAAACCCATTTTGAGACATAGTCCACCGCCACGAGGATGTATGAAAATCCATGAGAAGATGGGAATGGACTCATGTAGTCCACCCCCCAAACATCGAATATCTCTACTTCTTGCTATAGATTCAGTGACATCTCATCTCTCTTTGTTATATTGTCTGATCTTTGACATTTGTCACATGATAGGACAAAGTCATAGGAATCTTTGGATATGGTTGGCCAGAAGAATCCACATTGTAAAACCTTCGAGGAAGTCTTTTTAGAGCTCATATGTCCTCCCACTGGTCCTGAGTGACATTGTTCCATAATAAGTTGAGCTTCTTTTTCGGCGATACATCATCTATACAGACCATCAACACATAGTTTGAAAAGGTATGACTCATCCCAGTAGTACTGTTTCACATCATGCATAAATTTCTTCAGTGCATTTTTGGTGCATTGAGGATGAATAACCCCAGCAACGAGGTAGTTCACAAAATCCGAGTACCATGGTATAGCTTCTGAGATCTTCATTCGTTGATCATCCGATAGGGAATCATTGATCGGAATCTTCTCAGTATCCAGAGTGTGGATGCGACTGAGGTGGTCTGCTACAAAGTTATTTGTACCCTTTTTATCTCTTATCTCTAAATCAAATTCTTGTAATAGGAGGATCCATTTAATCAACCTGGGTTTTGTATCTTTCTTTGCCAGAAGGTAACGAATGGCAGCGTGGTCTGTGTAGACAATGACCTTCGAACCAATTAGGTAGGATCTGAACTTGTCAAAGGCATACACGACTGCTAGAAGTTCTTTCTCGGTAGTTGCATAATTCATCTCTGGGCTTCATCGAGAGTTTTTGATGCATAATAGATCACATAATGTTTCTTCTCTATATATTACCCTAAAACAACGCCCACAACATAGTCACTGGCGTCGCACATAATTTCAAAAGGGTGGTCCCAGTCAGGAGCTCCAATGATGGGTATTGTTGTGAGAGCCTGCTTTAGTGTGTTGAAGCTTTTGACACATTCTTCATCAAAATTGAATTCAACATATTTTAGTAACAAATTTGTCATTGGCTTGGTTATCTTTGAAAAGTCCTTTATGAATCTTCTGTAAAATCCTGCATGACCTAGGAAAGCACATACTTCTTTTACATTTGTTGGAATAGCCAGTTTAGAAAAAACTTCAATCTTGGTTTTATCGACTTCAATTCCTCTATTGCTGACCCTATGGCCGAGGACAATGCCTTCCTTTACCATAAAATGACACTTTTCAAAATTCAGCACAAGATGTGCTTCTTCACATCGTTTGAGGACCAGGGAGAGGTGATTTAGACATGAATCGAATGAATCTATGTATACAGAAAAATTGTCCATGAAAACTTCCATAATGGTTTCGGTGAGACCGACAAATATGGCATCCATGCAACGTTGGAAAGTTGCAGGTGCATTGCAGAGGTCGAACGACATTCTTCTAAATGTGTATGTTCCGAATGGGTAGGTAAAAGTAGTTTTCTCTTGGTCATCTAGATGTATGGGTATTTGATAGAATCTAGAGTAACCGTCAAGATAACATAAATATTCTTGGTGAGCCAACCTTTCTAGGATTTGATCAAGAAAAGGCATTGGAAAATGATCTTTTCGAGTTGCCTTGTTCAATTTCCTATAATCTATGCACATCCTCCACCCTATGACGGTTCGAGTGGGGATGAGTTCATGGTTTTCATTTCGTATAACAGTCATTCCACCTTTCTTCGGGACTACATGCACTGGGCTCACCCATGGTGAGTCAGATATCAGATAGATTATTCTAGTTGTGAGCAGTTTAATGACTTCACGACAGACTACTTCCTTTATATTTGGATTCAATTTCTGTTGATGCTCAATAGTTGGCCTGTGATCTTCTATCATAGAGATCTTGTGCATACACATCGCTTGACTAACCCCAGTTAGGTCATTCATTTTGTAGCCAATCGCTTTCTTCCTTTCCTTCAATTCTTGCAGGAGTTTATCTTCTTGTTCGGTTGTAAGATCAGAAATTATTATTAAAGGACAAACCTTGAGATCATCCAAAAACACATACTTCAATCCCTCAGGCAGGGGCTTCATTTCGGGGGCCTCTGGTTTTTCGCATGTTTCTTCAGTAGCTTCCACAACCTTGAGTCCTTCAAACGTAGCTTTGGGATCTTCTTCGGTAGTGTCAAGGTCAAGAACACACTCTTGAACTCGTTCACTGATGGAATTATCAGTAGAGGGGTTTGTTAGAGTCACTTCTAAAGGATCGTCTTGTTCATATCCCTCTTGTGTGAGGAATGATATTTGTTCGATGTAGTCAATCAGATAAACTTCTTCTTGCATACTTGGTCTTCTCAAGCTTTCAAAAACCTTGAATTCGAGAGTTTTTTTGCCAAGTCTGAGAAGCAAAGTTTCTGCTTCAACATCAACTAGAACTCTTGCATTGGTGAGGAACGGACATCCAAAGATGAGAGGATATATGGCATCCTCTTTTATGTCCATGATGACAAAGTCACACAGAACATAAGAATCTTTCCCTACCTTGATAGGTACATCCTCAATAATTCCTAACGGGTGTTTTATCGAATTGTTTGTGAGTTGTATGGTCATGCCAATTGGAAGAAGTTTAGAAAACCCTAGCCTTTTGCAAAGGCTGAGTGGCATGATGGAGATTCTAGCACCAAGATCTACTAGTCCTTTCTTGCATGAAGAATCACCGATATGGAAGGAAATCCTAAAAGATCCTGGATCTTTATGTTTCTTTGGCATCTTACTCTGGATGATATCCGAAGTGGTTTTAGCTAACTTGACTGTCTCATATTCTTTAGTTATATATTTCCTGGTGAGGAGGGACTTTAAGTACTTTATCCAAGCTGGTATCTCAGCCAGCACATCCAAAAAGGGTATATCAACATGAAGTTTCTTCATAGCTTCTTTAAACTTATTGAACCGAGTATCCGGATTTGTTTGCCTTAAACGAGTAGGGAACGATATACAAGGCTTGTATATAGGAATATCAGGTTCTGGTGTTTCAGTTTCTTCTTCAATAGGTTTCTTAGGATTTCCCTTATCTATCTTATCAACTTGAGATTCTAGTGTGGTTGAGTCTTGGGCAATAATAGGTTCATCCTCGTCTGTAATAACCACATGCGTATTTACAGGGGGATCCGAATAGTCTTTTCCTGACCTGGTGGTGACTGCCTTCAACTGTTCCAGATGCTTGGGATTATTCTCGGGTTGGCCGACAAAGACTCCAACATGTGGCTTTATGCTAGCTGCGAGTTGAGCTAGTTGAGATTCAATAGCCTTCTACTGGGCTTGCTGGTTCGCTATCATAGTTTGTTGAGTTTGCAACATCTTTTCAATGGCTGATAGCTTGTCATCAGGAGAAACTGGACCTGCTTGTTGTCCTTGTTATTGATAGGGAACTTGGTTAAGACTCTGGTACTGGGAGTTGTTTTTATAATTATTGAAGTTCCTATTCTGAAAGTTTCCCTTGAAATTTCCTTGATTCCCAAAATTCTGTTGCTGACTGTATTCGAATCCTGGTGGGCCTCGTAGTTGATTGTTCGAACCAAATTGATGCAAATTGGCTGCCCTAGAGGGGTTTCCATATTAAAAACCTGGATTCGGATTGTAATAACTTTGACCAGGGATGGTATTAACGGCGTTAAGATTTTCCATTTGACCATTATCTCCTTGGCCACATGCATTGCTCAGAACAACATCGTAAAGAACATTGCATGATTAGGTGGAATGATTAGTTCCTTTACATGCTTCACATAATAGGGAAGCAGACTTGACTTGTTCTGGTTGTCGAGTGGGCGAACGTCCTCTTCCAATAGCAGTAAGAGATGATACAATATGGTCTTGCTTGGAAACTAAGAGTTTCAAGCTTTCAGAGATAGACTTGTACTTGGGAGTAGCTTCGGCCATAGCTACTTTCAAAACTCCTTTACCTATAGATCTACCCCAATTGGCTTAATTTTCTGCTCCAAGGGTGACGACCCTCCATGCGCTGTCATAACTTTGATGCATGAAGTTTCCTCCAGATGAGGAATCTAAGAATCTCTTGATATCGTCGTCCACACCCCTATAGAAAATTTCGATGAGTTGATTCTTAGGAATTCCATGGTGTGGACATTTGCGTAGAAGTTCTTTGTATCTATCCCATGCTTCAGTAAGAGTTTCTCTAGAGACTTGAGTGAAATTTGTTATTCACCCTCTAATTTCATAGGTGAGAGATGGAGGGTAGAACTTTTCTAGAAACACATTTTAGAGTTGTTCCCAAGTGGTGATGGGTATTTCACTTTGCAACGAATTGTACCAATTTATAGCTCTATCAGCAAGGGAATACTTGAAGAGACGGAGTCGAATGGCATCATCGGACACTCCATTTTGCTTTGTCATGGCACATAGATCAATAAACCTCAGAAGATGTTCCTGACTATCCTCTCCTTATTTGCCATAGAATGGGCTATTTTGAAGCAATGTGATCCAATATTCCCTAATTTCAAAAATGGCAACATTGATGGGAGGAGGTTGTACTGGATGATGAACATTCGTAGCTTTCGGGATTGAGAACTCTCTAAGATCCTTTTGTAGTTCAGCTGCTTGCGCTGCTAGGATTTCTTGTTGAACCGCATCCCTGGCTTCTTGTATGAGCCTCTCTCTCTATGCATTGATGGCTTGAGCCACCCTTCGGGCTACTTCCTCTTCCTAGGCCATCCTTGCTTGATTTTCTCTGATCTGACGATGGAAACTTCTGTCTATCTCAGGATCAAAGCTCGCTGCTAGTCCGGGGCTGTCCGAACAGTTCATGCACTATGCTTTGGGTTGTACCTGTAATAGAATAGATTTCAAAAGTGAGAACCACGGAGTAGAGTCAAATTCAAGTAGATGGTCGATTATTTTAAAAAGGAAAAGCAAATCCTAGATTAGCCTTAAAAGAACTAGATTTAACTAACTGATTTCGTTGTCCCCGGCAACGGCACCAGAATTTGACGTGGGATTTTATCGCACTAACAAACTCACTCAGGGTTGAAATCTCTGAGCTTTTACCAAAATCAAAGTGCAATAATACCACCCGCAAGCGGATGAGTCTTATCACAGTATAGTTAAGGATTGAACTCAAAGGACAATATTTTTAAGAATCCTTGTCATTCTAATCTAGTTCGAGTTAAGACTAATATTTAGAATGATTGGTTGATTTGAGGTTAATTAAACTAATTGCAAGAAAGTAAAAGCTGAATTAAAGTTGGATTTAGATAAATGATATGGAATCGCTGGGATGGTATCAGGTTTCACCACCACTACACACGCAAATACATTCAATCGCAAACAATCCATGCAAGATATAACAATCCAAATAGAGCTGCTGCAAGACCCCCCATATGGGCGTTAGGTTCACGTAAGCATCACCTTAGGCATCAGATGTCTCGTCACCATCTGGATCACTTACTTACGACTTTGAAGATATAGAAATGTAACGAAGGTTGTGGGCCCCCTATACAGGCGTTAGGTACACAGAAGTGTCATCGAAGGCTAGATGGCTCGTCCCCTCGCGGATCATGCACTTACGACCTCGAAGAAATCTCATTCTATTTCTAGTTTGAGAATCAACCGCATTAATTGATAAGCAAGCAGGTGATAGATCTACAAACTAACATCGACGATAAACAAGACGATACAAAATCCAACTAAGGTTGTGGTCCTCCCTGAGGGATGTTTAGACCATAGAAGCGTCACCGTAGGTTAGATGTCTCGTCCCCTCACGGATCATACACTTACAACCTCAAGGAATCCTATCAGAAGTTCTCGTCAAGGAGTCGAACATTGTAAACTGCCATTCTATCCCACATATAGAAGATTACACAATGTAGGAAAGAACAAGATGAACGCAAGCAGATAATCAACTACGAACATACCAATTAACAATGAAATGAAAGGTTATATACATTGCCATGGAGAGTTTAACAAAAGAACATGATTTGCATGGGCAGTGGGGCTAGTCCCCGTACCCAGCGAAAAGGTACTACTCACTCATGATGCGAGAAAGAAAAAGAAAAAAAAAGAGAGAAATCCACCATGAACTCGGTGTAGAAGGTAGTTGCAGCTCAGTGAAGAAGATACAACCGTCTACGTCGTGTCGGAGCAGATTTGGATGCGAACGGGAGATGTCAAGACAGACCGGACAGTCTCCCTCGCTCCGTCTTCCTTCTCTCCTCAACCTCCTTGGTTGCAGCACGAGCATTAGGTGGAATGAAACTGGTGTGGACGACACTGGATCTGGATCAGACCTGTGTACATGCAGCTTGTCGGCGTCCCAGAACCGATCCCCAAATAAGGACCATGTTAGTCCTATTTATAGGCATTGTATAGGTCCTCACGCTTTTGGTGTGATTTTAGTCCAAATGGTTTTGGAGATATTTTTGCTCAAACGATTTGTATGTTTTTCCTTCATTCGGTCTTGTATTGACAACAGCAAACCGTTTGGAAACGGTTTTAATAATCACTCGGTTTGCTCCTTGCGGTCTGCGCTAATTCGGTTTGCGTGATCATGCTTAAAACAGTCTTCACATTGTGCTCATTCGGTCTGGCTTGCAGCAAACCACCAAACGGTCTCCATGCATGGCTTTTTCCAATCGATCTCTTGCATGCGGTCTTCACATTGCTGGGTACTTTATTAAATGATCTCGTGACTTTCGATTTGCTGCGGGCCGCTCATTCGATTTGGCTTGAACTTCATTTTTCACTTGGTTATTCACGTGGAAAAAGCAAACAGTTTGCTGCTATTTTATTCAAACGATCTTCACTCCAGCGGCCCATTCGGTTTGCATGCTTTATGCAAACGGTCTCATGCGTTCAGTTCATTTGGTCTTCTCATTTGCAGCTCATTCGGTCTTGTGCTGGCCAATACTCCATTTGGTCTTCTCATTTGCAGCTCATTCGGTTTTGCTTCGGCAAACGGACTACTGCTCTCCGCGATCTGCTGGGTCCATTCGGTCTTCACACGTAGGCTTCCATTCGGTCTTCACTTCTTGCACCGCAAACGGTCTTGCGATCGGCTTGAGCAAACGGTCATACAGTCATTTATTCGGTCTTCGCGTGCATTCGGTCTTCGCATTCACATCAAACAGTCTTGAAATGGAACTGTCCATTAGGTCTTGAGACCGAATGGTTGAAACCGAATGGTGAGACCGTTTGGTCGAAATTGAATGGTGAGACCGTTTGGTCAAAACCGAAACGGTTGAAACCGAATGATGACACCGTTTGGTCGAAATCAAATGGTCAGAACCGAATGATCAGACCGATTGGTTAGAACCAAGGGTGAGTGAAGGTGGGCCCCAGCTAATTGTTCAGCTTTATCAAGACTTGCATTAAATCAACATAAATTCAGTTAAAACCTTGATAATCGAATCAATTAAGTAATTTTTACACATTATGATACATTTTGATATTTAATGAGTGAAATTTGATGTGTTGAGTCCAAATGAGCCCAAGATGGTAATTGAATTTTATGATGAATATACATTCATCGGGAAGTCACATTGAAAATATAATTGTGCATTGTTAACAACTACTTGATATGATTAGGTTGTTAGAACTTATGTGCAATATTTTGTTTTTTCCCACATACCAATATATTTATTTATACTGATCGACGTTTTGTTTGTCGGCGATCTGAAATTGGACAAACAGTAAAGTGGCACCTATGAAGATTAAAGTTAAAATAATAAATGAGGATTTAGGTAGATAGAATTCTACTACGGGTAGAGATCACAGTTACCTAATTTTGAAGGCATGTTAAAAGAAAAAATTTATTCTTGTTTTTAGCTTAGTCTTTAGTAGAATTTATTAATTATTTTTTATTATTTACAAAATCACTGATCCTTTTTTGGGATAACGCCTCTGACTTCTTGGTCTCCCTTGATTAGGGGTAATCGGAAAGTAGGGTCGTTACAGTTGTATTGTTGTATGAGAATAGGGAATGACAAATAAAAAATTGTACATTTGACTAATCACATTTATTACCACCATAGATTCATGATTTAATAAAAAAATTACCTAAATTAGTCTAGTGAGAATATTAATTCAATATGTTCACCTTGTAATCTAGGTAAGAATTCTAATCCTCTAATTTAGTAAATTATGCCAAACTTTCTTAAGAATGATATAGATAAAAGGAAATAACTGTTATTTAGTGTGTCTTTCCTATTATTCTTTCATTAAATATATGATGAATTTTTTTACTGAAAACTAAAAAATGACTACTTAAAGATAATTTTAAATGCTAAATCCATTGACAATTTTGGTTTATTTAATTCCCTGTAAAAAAAGTATGAATAATGACGGGAAAATGTTTCTTCGGTGAAACTTAAACATTTATAAATTACTCTAGTACATGTGCAATTCCTTCTATGAACATGAACACATGTATCTTCAAGTTTTCCTCTACCAAGAAATTTACTTTCTTAAGAATTTATTTATCACTAAGAACTACTTTTTCTTTTACTTCTCTCTAGGTAAGATTTTTCTCACTGACAATTGTATTCAATTGTTAAGCTAAATTTTTTCAACTATAATTTTTTTTTATTTAAAGAAGTTTTCAAAAAATATATATTTTATTTCAAACAAAAAATATTACTAAGAATTATAATCTGATTCATGAATATGTTCCTTCCACATAAAGAAGTTGCCTCAAAAAACCCAGTTTAGAGATTTCATTTTCCAAAAAAATACTCTTACTAAAAAAGATCTACATAATTTTTAGTACATAGCTTTCTCTGAAAAACTCATTTTCCTCTAAGTAAAGAATGTCTATATGAAAAAATGTGTTTTCACACAATTTTGTTTTGTCTAGATATCATACATATAATTTTTACAATAATGTATCTCTCTTCTAAGTAAATTTTGTTTGCGTAAATTTCTAACAAAAATGTTCATATAAGAAAACTATTTTATTCAAGTGAATGACTCTAAGTCAATAATCTATTTCACTCCAACAAAAACTTTTTCATTTTAGTTCTCATCCCAAGAGTAGCATCTTATGAGCAAGTAAGAAGTTACATCTTATTATATCAAATTCTTTGTTGTCATTATTATGTCAAAACAATTTAGCATTAATTTTATCCAATTTACTATCAAATTGAAATGTTATTTATTTGTGTGAGTTCTTACATAATAAAATCCCACTCCATCCGTCGATAACCATATACCAAACATTTTCCCTATGAATTTTACCCTTCCTATACCTTTTCTCACAGAAACATAATCATAAAAACTTTTTAATATTTTTCATATCCCTTTCCCCTTTTCATCCCCTCCCATTCCCTTTCCTCTGTGCCCTATTTTGTCACCATATCAAACACAAGATGAAGTAGCCTACAAAACAAAATCCACGATTGTACCAGCAATAATAATATGATATTTGCAGCATAAAAAGTAGCTCAAATCATATACTTTTACATTTACTCTTAGTAGTTTTCTTTGTTTTTGTTGTATGTTCCATGAAATAATGTTTTATAGAACATCTCAATATCACTTTAGAATGAAGGAACAATTTATTTGTATAAATGAATGATGATTATTATAGAAATACATTTTGATTTAACCTCTACAAAGGAAGCAAATAGAAAACAAGGATTGTTATACCAATATTTTTTTTTTGAGCTTTTGCTTCAAATACTACAAGGAACAAGCAGAACATCTTACATAAAATTCATCTTATTGTGACATATGTATTATGTTATGATCAAGCACATATCAATCATAAGTGTAAAATAAGATGTAATAAATTTATTATATGAAGGAAACTGGTGGTAGCAAAAAGACCGTTCTAGGGTGTTGGTAATAGAAATTCTTACGCACGTGATCACTAAGAAATCTGACTTTCTCGTGGTTATGTAAAAATTGAATTAGTGTAAATAATTTTGGGTAAAACATAGTCACCGAAGAGAGAATATAAAATCTAATCATTTAGTCTAAAAGTTCACATACTATGTGTCTCATCAGTCTCAATGTTAACAAACATATATAATGAAGAAAGGGATATTTGAGCAGACTTAAAATGTAAGTCATTGTCATGGTAGTCAATTAATAGGAAAAAAAATGATTTATCAAAATGGGACTCGACTCCACAGAAATATAATGTCATAATTCAACCAACCTTACTTTATAAATGTTGATCTAAAAATTTCTTAATTTATAGAAAAAAATCATATAATATTGGTTGATAGACCTTGCTAGTGTGATAAATTTAAAATTTGAGCAATAATTTAGAAATAAAAGAGATAAAGTGATAATTTATAGAATCAATCTTCATATGGCCTCCTACTATATTAATTTTCACTACATTCCATTCTACATTAGTATATTGAATATTCAATCCGCTAATTTTGTCAATTTAACATTATCTTCGTGTAAGTTGATCAAGTTTTTGTGAAATGACTACTCTTAGAATAAACTAACAAAGCTACAAAATAATTGTGTGATATAATCATCAGATCCATAATTGAATATCTAAATTCAACACTAATTTACCTCTCGAGTCGTACATCCGGTGGTATATGTGTTTATTGGTGCAACAATGGCTAATGACACTTTAATCATGTGCTTCTCTCCTTCTTTGATCCATAATTGTCTCTTGCTTCTTTCTGTGACTTACACCTAAGAAGTTGAAGCTGCTTTCCGTGATTGCAATCTGGAATCATTTATCTTTAAGGTGCCCATTATATGAACCTGGTTCTTACTAAGGCTTGATTCTCTCGCCTCTGAGTTTTGACAAGATAGTTCTTCGCGTCGCTTAGCTGCCAATGTTTGCAGAAGAAGGAAACGACTGGAGAATATATGAGATTGTAGGGGTTCGGTGTAGATATATATAATTGGGTACCGCATACTGGCGTGTCGTGAATTTGGTGTCGCCACAATTGCAAAGACTAAATAGGGCTGTTGTATATATGAGAAGTTGACTGAATGAGGCAAACTGATTTCCGTTCTCCACCGACTGTTTTCCTCTCGTCCTTTTTTTTCTGCTCTCTTCATTTTTCTCTTCATCTTTCGTCTGACTTTTTTTCCTTTTTGACTCCTCTTGTTCATCTCCTCTGATAATCATCAAAACGGAAGGTGTGACTTTTTTTAACGGAACGATAGATTAGACCCTCGGAGATTTTAGTATGTACATGTCCTTATGAAAAGTATTCAGTCCAGTCCATCTGAAGCAGATGATATCGAGCAATGTTACAGAGTTTAAATAAGTACAATGTTACAGAGTTTGTTCCGTGCCGCAAATCTGAATCGGAATGACTCTCCCAGAAAATAGTATGAAAGACATACATCTACTACCCATTGAATAAGGGAAGGTGTCAAGCCTGTCTGCTTGCTATTCCTTTCTGCTTGAGTGTCTGCTTAATTTTTTACGCTGATTTCATTTTTTATATCCTTTCTCGGGAGTCGGTGGTTATTACTATTCCTTCTAAATATTATTCCGTCGACTGTTGATTATCCCATTGTATAAATTTACCATACAACCCTCTAGTTACGTGCGAAATGTAATCCCATCAGCCTATCACCTTCGACAGTTGCTGTTTTCGGTCAATGTGGGCCTATCTCTATGTGTTCCTTAGAGGTATGCCGTGTCCCTTAGCTATAATGCTAACACAACACCACAACATGCCCTACCGATTATCATCCATTGTCCATGTATTGCCACGTAAACACTTCAATTTGCTTGATCAAGTGGTGTTGTGAATAAAATTATTCTCTTGCTTTCAATCCATACCTATATAGAACTCGACATAATTGTTGTTGAAAGTTTAAATTTCCATATTTAGGAATGTATGTTCTATTTGTTTCAATATTAATTACCAATTAATTTTCTTCTAACTTTTAACTTAGAATTTATCACGGTATGGTCCCCTCAAGTGTGGTTTGATTTTTTTAAAAGGTAATCTTGGTAATCTTTTACAAAGAGAGTGTGAATTATACAACTGAAAAAAACATTGATGTGCGTAAAAATTTTGTCAGTTTGGTATGACGTTCAGCTTATCACCCACTTTAACACTTTGTTTTTTTATCTTAGTGCATTCTATTTTTCTTATTTGATTTTTTTAGCAGTCTTGCTTTGTGTTTACTTCATTTTTTATAGCCAATAGGTTCAAATCAGGAAAGGATAGCATGTGTAATATTTAATTCGACGTACTTGTGCTTGCTAATCGACATGTCTGTCATTTTTTTTCTTTTTTTGGGCGACCTGCTTGCCACTTTTTTTTTCTAAAAATTCGAGCTGAAAAAAAGATAAAAATGTTATACAAATATTAGGTTTTAGGTAAGTATTTTCATTAGACCAACCCGCGTATGTTTTAGCAATTTGAATCGATGTGCGTAAAATTTTTGTCAGTTTGGTTTGACTTTCAGCTTATCACCCGCTTTATCACTTTTTTTTAATCTTAGAGCATTCTATTTTTCTATTTTATTTTTTTTACGAGGCTTTCTCCGTATTTAGTTGATTTTTTTATAGCCAATAGGTTCAAATCAGAAAAGGATAGCATGTGTAATATTTAATTTGATGTACATGTGCTTGCTAATCGACATGTTTGTCATTTTTTTTGGTGACATGCTTGCCACTTTTTTTCTAAAAATTAGAGTTAAATAGAAAGATAAAAATGTTATACAAATATTAGATTTTAGGTATGTATTTTCATTAGACTAAGCCGCAAATGTTTTAACAATTTGAATCGATGTGCCTAAAAATTTTGTCAGTTTGTTTTGACTTTCAGCTTATCACCCGCTTTGTCACTTTGTGTTTTATCTTAATGCATTCTATTCTTCTTAGTCTTGCTCTGTATTTACTTAATTTTTTATAGCTAATATGCTCAAATCAGAAAAGGATAGCATGTGTAATATTTAATTCAGCATACGTGTGCTTGCTAATCGACCTGTTTTTCATTTTTTTTACATTTTTTTTGGGTGACCTACTTGTCACTTTTTTTAAAATTCGAGCTAAATAAAAAGATAAAAATATTATACAAATATTAGGTTTTAGGTACATATTTTCATTAGACCAAGTTGTGTACGTTTTAACAATTTGAATCGATGTACCTAAAAATTTTGTCAGTTTGGTTTGACTTTCAACTTAACACCGACTTTGTCACTTTGTATTTTATATTAGTGCATTCTAGTTTTCTTACTTGATTTTTTTGTCAGTCTTGCTCTGTGTTTACTTGATTTTTTATAGCCAATAGGCTCAAATCAGAAAATGATAGCATCTATAATATTTAATACATCGTACGTGTACTTGCTACTCGACTTGTTTGACATTTTTTTCTTTTTTAAAATTTTTTTGGGCGACCTGCTTGCTACTTTTTTTCTAAAAATTCGAGCTAAATAAAAAGATAAAAGTTATACAAATATTAGGTTTTAAGTATGTATTTTTATTAGACCAACCCGCGTATGCTTTAACTATTTGAGTGTATGCTCATTGTTCCAATCAATTTGTGTGTTCCAATAGTATATTTGTATACTAATCATTCCAGACTTTTTATATGTTTGACATTTTTAATTTTTAATGGGGGATCCAATAATTTATCTATGTCATTGATCTATTTTATTTGTGTGTTCAATCAGTCTATCTCACTGCTAAGTAGCTCAGTTTGTCCGTGTATTCATATATTTTATCTAGGTATTAATTTGTCAAATCGCCTTTGGGTAGATAGCTTTGGGGTTAGTTGTCTTTTAATAAGATACTTTATGTTAGTAGGTTTTATATAGATTAGCACATATTAATGCAGTGGTCATCATGACTTCAAAGGAAATAATAGTTTTGATTTAGATTTTGGTATTGTCGCACTACAAGTCAGAGGGAGTCAACTGGTCGACTGACCGAATGCATTTGCATGTGCTCCAGTAGCTTGGCTATGTGTTCATTAGTCTCAACATGTATATGTGTTAATTTTTATAGCATGTGTATGTTAATCAATAAAGCATGTTTGTATGCTTATAGATTAGAATGAGTCAATTAAATTTAATTGAGGTACCCTCTCACTCTCTTAATGGGTAGCCATTTTTTTATTATTCACATTTTTGTACTTCAATATTTATTTTTAGTTGTACATACTAGAGGGAGTCAACTAGATATTAATTGAGTTATTCTCTATTAACAAGTTCCATGTAATTATTATTATTACTAATTATGAACTTCAAGAAAAAAAATAATTTTTAGATTAAATATTAAATAATCATCGAGCATTTTTATTATTTGTAATAATAACATTATAGATTTTATTGTTCTAATTCACTGCTATTCACGTGCTTAGCACATGCTTTTAGCTAGTTTCTAGAAATGCGAACAGAGATAAGTGAAGTTATATATATTTGAGGAGTTCCAAAACTGATGGAAACCTGAGGGATGGAAATGAGTTTTTTGGGTGTTCATACTTAGTATGGTATATATATATATATATATATATATATATATATATATATATATATATATATATATATATATATATATATATATATATAAACCGTCCAACGAGGCTTCGGGAACAAGAGGGGTAAGAGGAGGTTTTGGGGGTTTGCTAATTTTAAGAAACTTAGGGGCAAGGTATAGCTCGATGGATTCAGAATCCACTCATGAACCCAAAGCACAAAAAATCAAGAGAAAAGGTGAACTAAGGAGGGAGAACGGTCATCGGGAACTTTGTATTGTTCCCTGCTTGGTTGGAATCCTACCCATGGTAGGAGACGACCTCACAGTCGTCAGATGAAGATCCGAAGGAAAAAAGGGAATCCACATTCGAAATAAAGCCGCATTACAAGCACTATAGGAAATCAATGATAAATTGGCGTGACAATCATTAAATTGAAAATCATATTCAAACCGAACATCAATTAAAGTGATTTATTCTTTTTCTCTTTCTTAAATTAAGAGTTCAAACCTTATCTAAATTAGGTGAAAATTTACACCGAGGTCAATTAAGGCATGTAGATTCTGATTTTACAATTAGATTTTTTTGGAAAATTTTAAAGCATTAATTAACCAAATCTTAATTTCTCTTTCCTCATGCATTAATGACATTAGGATTATCCAAATTTTGTGAAACTTCATCCACAAGTTATCTTTGATGAGTTGAATATGAATTTAACATTATTTCCATTTTTGCAGACATATATCATCTTATTTATTACTTATGACTTTTACACATTTTCTCTCTCCTAAATTTACCCTATTATTCCAAGGTTTCCCAAATTAGATGAAAATTGATATGTAGGCTAATATTGATATTTAGATTACAAATTTAAAGTTTGTTTTCTCTTTTGGGTTTTCCTTTTTATGAGCTATGTCATATGGCTCATTAATAGCCCATTATTTAAATTATTCAACCAATTGGGTTCCTTATCTTTATTTTACCACAAAATGAGTTATGTGACATATTTTATGTATCCATTATTAGCCTAAGACTAATGTGAAAACATTAGGTTACATTAGGGTGATTTATACATGCATTAGCCCATTAGTGTTATACCACCATCTATTTAGGTCTAGCCTCACCTTGTTTGGCTAAAACCAAAAGGTCAAAGTTCTAGGATAGGGTCCAAGATCTGGTATGTTATAGAACTCCACCCCATAAAAGGATTTCCTCCTCAAAATATATTGATCCAAACATCTACAACCAACTACTCTCCACCCCAAAAAAGGTTCAACATAACAAGTCAAACTAACAACTTTTGGGGTTATCCACATATCTTTTAATTGTGAATGTTTTAGAGATTTATGTTGTTCATGTATCCAACTAATAAGTCATACCATCTAGGGTTAAGTTTTAGGTCCTTGTATCTCTAACTTAACAACCCTACATAAACATCCAAAAGTCATAGGGTAGGTCAACTACACCTTTATATCAACCCACATATTCCTAGTCACATCTCTAAAATCAGAACTAAGGTTAGCACTGGGGTTAGGGTTTCACTACTAAAACTTCTCATATGATTTCATTATGACTTAGTTTAATAAAACTTTAATGAAATCCAAATTTTTTGTACATATAGTAGTATAATTGAAAATATATTTTTGGTGAAAAAATCTATTCGCGAAGAAACAAAATATGGATCCAAAATAAATTGCGGAAACCAAGCCACAATTTTTCCATAATCAGATCTTCTTATCCTACCACTACATCATTCTTGTAACTTGATTGCATCCTCAAGTCAAACCCTATTGCATATAAAGATTCATGTCACCAAATACCTATATGGTAGGGGTATGATCATCTAACCTTTTCACATAATTAGGGTTTACTCATCATGATTCTAATGGATACTTCACATCAACCTTTCATCATGTTAGAGATAACTTAAGCAAAATCTAGGGAAAACTTCTCACCTAGAGGTATCTATCTAAGTCAAGGGTTCTAGTTACGAAGACAAAATTGAAATAGTCATATGCCATCTACCATGGGATCTGATACCATGTTGTAAAAGAGTGAAATCACCCGTTTACTAAAAATTTAAAAAATAACACATCTATCCCATACATACTGAAAAGGAATGCTGAAACATGTGTAAAATTTTCAAATATTTATATAATGTTATACAAAGGACAAAAGTGTATAGAAAAGGAATAACAATCATGACCATATTCAATTTTTCAAAAAATTACAAAATTCCATCATATCTCCCACATATGGTCTACATGTAAGATACAACATATGGATTTAAGTAGAGGGAAATCTAAACCATAACAAGTTTGTCTCCAAACTTTAAGCTCCTTAAGCTAAGTCCATAACTTCATGCCATGCCCTCCATGTCCTTCACCTAGGGTTGGAAGCATACCCCAGCAAGAAGAGAAAAATAGATGACATCAGCAAAGGATGCTATGTGCATACTAAAAAGGAAATTGAATAATATATGGAAATAAAGAACATCAAAATAAAGGCTTCTCATAGAAAATATAAGGACAACCCAAGTGAGTATCAAGAGAAATGATTTTCAATAATAAAATAGACACTTGCCATAATAAAACAATAATGTTGTGCCACATAAGCACATATAAATTCTCAGGCACAAAACCCATAATAACAACTTGCATGCATGTGAGATAAACATAGCCCTAAAACAATATAAAGACAAAGTTGGCCAAGTCTCATAAACTTGAAACATGATAGAGAATGATGTACTTCCAAACTCCCAAATATATAACATGGGCCAAGCCTCATAAACTTGAAAACATAGGTATGGGGAACCACCACATCCATCCCAATAATAATAGGGGCATACTGCCCAAAAACCAATGCAATTACGCTACTCTAATGCTATTGATTCACATAGCATGTTTAATGTAGAGGCAAGTAGAAAGTATAGTCAGATTCACAATATTGCCATCATACAAATGTACAACATAAACATCCACCATACAAGTGGTCTAAAGATATCACATATCATCATATAGAGTTTCATTATGAAAAAAGCATAAGAAAAGACCAAGAGAATGTCCAAATATGATCACAAAATTAGTAACAATGTTAGGTACTTCACATGAAGCATATTTTCAAAAGAAAATGATATTGTGTAGACTATTTTCAATAGGACCAAGAGAAAGAAGAAAATAGGTGAATTGCTCAAAAGTAATAATAGGGGATGCAAACATACATTTGGAGAGAAATTATAAATTACTCGACATAGAAATAATGTGGGATACAATCATGCCTCACTTTAGAGTCTATACAAGTCTAAAGTCCACTCTAGGTCCCTGCCTAGGCATTCAAAGAACCTATTAAGCATATAGGTAGATTTAGAGTCAATTTCATGTTGATTATTCAAACCCTAAAAATCACCTCTTTACTTTTATGTGAGTTAGGTTATGAAAACCAAGCCATATTTTAGGTTACCTTTTTTGAGTCAAAAACATATTTTACTTTATTTTTTGAGCTATAGATTAATTTCTATGATTTTTAGAAAAATCACCCAATAAAAAAATACCCAAATTTTTTTTAGTAGAGAAAATTAGGTCAAGGTCAAACTTCATTTAGTTGGCCCAATCAGGCTTCGGCACCCAATGCGGGCCCACCATACAGCTTGGTAAATGAAGTTGGAAGGGTGAAAGGATGAATATACCGCTTGTGAGAAGGAAGAGAAAGGTGGAGGCAAGGAGGGGTAGTAGGGGAAATAAACACGGGGGATTCATCCCCCTCGCAAATAGACTAGTCATGGTCGTGAGAAATAGTTTCAAGCTGAGAGTAAATGAGAGCTTGGGGGTGGCCAAGTGCTCAGAAAACTATCCCAACAACTTCGTGGGGTTGCCATGAAGTCAGGGAGACAAAACTCCAAACAATGACCACCATAACCAGGTACTTCGGGAAAACACCTCCTCTCGTAGCAGATACAGAGGAAGGGCGAGAAACTAGAAAGAGCACAATTTAAGGCAAAAAGAACAACGCCTTATCTTCAGTTGTACTCCACGGGACTCCGAGCACTTCTTTCCAAGTCAAAGTAGGTTGTGAGTTCTCTATCAAGGAATCATCAGCAAGCATCAACATCCCAAGTTGGGCGGATCAATTCTCCAAGCTCCAAGGGAAAAAGGCATTACCAGAGAGTTTGGAACATGTCAGGGATGGTTTGAAAGAAAGAAATTGATTTGTAGCAGAGGAAACATGCTACACCCAACTTAAGCACTTCAGGAGAGCGATGGAGTAGGGGGGTTATGGACGAGGTCTCTGAAGAAATTGAGAGAAGAAAACAACTACCCAGGGGACGATGAACCTCTGGGTATTCTTATATATAAAATCATCCAATGAGGCTTCAGGAACAAGAGGGGTAAGAGGAGGTTTTGGGGGTTTTCTGATTTTAGGAAGTACGGGCAAGATATAGCTCAATGGATTCAAAATCCACTCATGAACCCAAACCATGAAAATTCAAGAGAAAAGGTAAACTGAGGAGGGAGAATGGTCGTCGGGAACTTCGTATGTATTGTTCATTGTTTGGTCAGACTCCTACCCACGGTAGGAGATGACCTCATAGTCATTAGATGAAGATCTGAAGGCAAAAAGGGAATCCACATCTGAGATAAAGCTACGTGACAAGAACTATAGGACACCAATGATAAATCAGTGTGACTATCAATAAATCAAAAATCATATCCAAACCGAACATCAATTAAAGTTATTTATTTCCTTTTCTCTTTCTTAAATTAAGTGTTCAAACCTTATCCAAATTTGGTGAAAATTTGAACATGGGTCAATTAAGCCATGTAGATTCTAATTTTACAATTAGAATTTCCTTTTGGAGACTTTTTATGCATTAATTAATCAAATCTTAGTTTCTCTTTCCTCATGCATTAATGACATTAGGATTATCCAAATTTGGTGAAACTTTGTCCACAAGTTATCTTAGATGAGTTGAATACGAATTTGCCATTATTTCCATCTTTTGAAGACATATATCATCTTAATATTACTTATGTCTTTTACACATTTTCTCTCTCCTAAACTTACCCTATTATTCCAAGGTTGCCCAAATTAGATGAAAATTGATATGTAGGCTAATATTGATATTTAGATTACAAATTTGAACTTTGCTTCCTATTTTGGGTTTTCCTTTTTATGAGATATGTCATATGGACCATTAATAGCCCATTATTTAAATTATTCATCGAATTGGGTTCATTATCTTTATTTTACCATAAAATGAGTTATGTGACATATTTTATGTATCCATTATTAGCCTAAGACTAATGTGAAAACATTAGGTTACATTAGGGTGATTTATACATGCATTAGCCCATTAGGGTTACACTAAACATATATTTAGGTCTAACCTCACCTTTTTTGGCTAAAAGAAAAAGGTCAAAGTTCTAGGGTAGGGTCCAAGATCTGGTATGTTACAACTAATGCTTTCAAAATTCCATCACAAGCACCAAGGTGGTCCATGGATTCTATGCCAATCTTTAATGGAACTATGACACTATAGTGTCACCACCTAATAGCCAGGTAATCCTCACTTCCATGATTGTCAGGACCAAATTCACAATCTCTAAAGATTCCTAGAATATCATTTTCAACGGAACTGAGGTCACAAAAACATGGAGGAAGGACTATCATGACTATTTTGACCTTTTGTGTAAGGACCCTGACCTGAGTTTTGGGATAACCCTATTTGCTTTGGCTTGATTATGTGATTAGAACCTTTCTCTAATATTTTGATATGTAATTAGGGCTTGTGGTGTGCTTAAGTTTCAATTTTGAACTTGTTTGGATGATGTTTGTGCTTTCTATGCTTGTTTTGGTGCAAATTGCAATTTACCCAATGTAGGGGGTTGATGCGCAATTTGCCACCACTAGAGTGTTTCCTCTCTTTCTTGACATCGTCTATGACAGAGACAGAGGAGGGTGCCTTGTTTGACCCTTGGTTGAGGAGTATCACCCTAGGTGGTGATTACGTTTGATGTGAGTGTTAAGTGCCTTGATCATGTGTGTTGGTTGTCTTGTCTCGATCCTGGGTCGCGACCAAGGTTGGTTTTAGAGGGTTTCAAAGTCTAAACACCTACTCTAGGTGTTTTGGTCATGACGTAGGTATTATAGGGTGGTATTGGGTTGATATGGTTGACCTAGAATGGGTTGTCTCAACCTAGGGTTTGTGGAGGTGCTTTGTCTCGACCAAGAGGATATGGTGATAGGTGGTGTCGTGATGATGGACGATGCAACCTAGGAGGGTCATGACCACGACCATTTGGGAGTCCATGCTAGTCGAGACAATACCTAGATTGTATCACCATGTCTTGCATGTCATGCTTAAGTGGTTGCATGTTGTCCTTTTGAGTGGACAAGTGTCCATTGGGTCCCTTAGTATGTGGACACCTCACCCCTTATGCTCTCTCTCATTTCTCATATATGTAATCCCTTATCTCTTCTTGATTGCAACCCTTTTTTGGCCATCTATCTTCTTCCTCCTTCTTTTCTTGTTCTTGGACCTTGGAAGAGCAAGGAGGTTAGTCCTTAGAGCTTGGGGGATAAATATCCTATTGCACGTGGTGGTGGTAGGGATCCGAACTCATCTTCCATCCTTGGTAAGTGTTTCTCTTCTAGGTTGATGTTTCTTTTGAGCCCTTACCCTCATCTTCTTATCTTTTCTTAGACCTAGACCATGTTTCTGCGATGGTGGTTGTTTTGTGAGAGGATCTCCTCATCACAGGGGTCATAGACCATGTTTTGACAAGGTATACCCAAGTGTGAAGAGGATTTCTCCTTTCTTTCTCCCTTTCTCTTTTAGTTCGGCCAAGATCTTCTTTGATTCTTTCCTTGGGCTAGCTTAGACCTTGGTGTCTTCTCCTTCTTGAGGTGCTCTTATGGTTGAGTGTGGAGCTTTTGGTGAAGCTTCTTCAACCCTAGGATCATGTGCTTGGAGCTCTTGATCTTGGAGTTTAGAGCTCTTAGTGGCGATCATCTTAAGGAGGGTTATATAACACTAAACCTACTCTATTATTGCAGTTCTTTATGCATTATATTACTGTATTCTCTCTCTAGATTTCTTCCTTATCATGCTTGTACTTAGTGGTAATCTATAGAGCTTGTTTGGTGGAGATGCCTTGCTTGGTTTGGGAGAAATCTGAAACCCTAATCTATGTGTTCCCGATTTAGTAGATGATGAGTTATGGAAGTTATTCTCTAAGTTTTGCCTCTGATCTTGCTCCCATGCATGGTGTTCATATACCTAGAAGTGTATAGATGTTAGGTTAGGTCTTGGTTTCCTTGATCATGGTTTTCCCTTCTTTGGAAGAGGTTCTTTCTTGGTAGTTTCTTGACATATGCATTAGGGCTTAGTGATCGGTTGCTTGAGTTTCCCTTCATGGTGACCTTGGTCCTTCCCTTAGTTTCAGTTCTATTTTGAGACCTAGTTGGTGTATATTAGTGTGGTCACAACACTTCCCTCTTGGTGGTTGCGATCTTGATAGCTTTTGGTTGAGATGCTCCTTTGAGGTTGAGTTTGACCTAGTGACGTTAGGTCAAGTATTTTGGTGCTAAGTGGCCTAGTTACCCCTAGTGTTGGTGTCTTGTTCCTACTCAGTTTGGGTTGAGACACATCCTAGAGTAGGTTCGTGACCATGGTGACCTTGGGTCACAACATAGGTAGGGGTCGAGACACATTGAGGTGGAGACACCTTTGGATGAGATGTTTTGTGAAACCCTAACCCTAGGTGCACAGACACGACATGACCTAGAGGGTGAAGGTCGCGACATGTTGGTGGATGGTTGAGACACATGAGTGTCACAATCGTGGTGTGGACAATGATGGTTGGTCACAACCTATGTGGTTATGTGGTCAACATAGAGTGATGGTAGGGGATGAGAAGCACATGTGAACACTCATATTAGAATGATACATAAGCCATATATAATGTTGTTTAGAATGTTATCTAATCAATTCTAGTAATGTTTCCTAATTCTTATACACTCCAAGATGATGTAGGGTGATGGTTCTAGGGTTTATGGTTGAACCTATTCATGTAAACTCTAATCGGATAAAAGGAAACCCTAACCATAATAATGACCAATGATGTTGTTTGTTTCTCTATCATGAAAGGATTATGATGTTATGTGGTTATCTCCCTCTTGCTTATGAATTTCTAACCATGTAGGTGTTATGAGCTTGATAATCATAGCTAGTGTAGGCTATGGTGATTATGTTATGACACATGTTGAATGTGCCCTTGTGAGGCATGTTGAGGCACTTAGAGTATAAGAATAATGTGAATTAGTCCTATGATCTGGCAGTGACTTGTTGTATAATGTGAGATGGCTTTTCCCAATGATGAGTTGAGGGATTTGTATCCCATGATAGGTAACCTTGATGATGATGGTGTGACTAGAAATAATACAAGAATCTTGTGGTGATAGTGTGACAAGATCACATCCTATATGTTTTATATCATCTGGAGTTATGTTATGCCCTTACTTTTGTAGAACTTGTTCTGGATTTGTGCATTATAACTTGATTGATGTTAAATGGCATTTAAATAGACTTAACTAATCAAGTGGAATATGAACATGCAGTTCTACCCTATTCCATAGATCCATCTCAGTGTTAGCACTTGTTGGATGGTGAAACGAGATTTCCCTTAGAGGAAGCTTGGAGTCATATACTGTTGGGTATATGCATTCATGGGATTGGTTGCGTGCCATATCCTAGTAGCAGTGCGGCTACGGGCCATAGCTCAGTGATATATTGCTTATGTGGTTTCACAGGATTGGTTGCGGGCCATACCCTGGCAGGAGTGTGACTAGGGGTTGTAGCTCAGTTTCACTAGCGTCGTGACCTATACCAAGGTGGATAGGACTTTCACTATTTGACTATATGTCACAGGCTGTAGTTGATCGGTATGTCTCTATTGTGTACTCATGTTCTGACCATGAGGTTTGGGGAGGTTGTAGATTCTGACTCTTCCATGGACCTTGTATGGCACAATTTTCAACTTAGTAGTGGTCAGTTGGATTTGAGTGATACGACTCAGATACTCGGGGCATAATAAAATACGTAATCAGTCGTGTAGTACACTTGCTTAGGATCAACTACTAGAACATTGGTTGTAGCCTTCCCTTACTTTTGTACATGTTAGTTGGTAGAGAATATACATGTTCTTTGTATTCCTTCATAGATTATTGATCATCCTACTATTCAGTAATAAGTGCTTAGTATTGCTTAAATTTCTCTATTTAATAGATGCATATCACTTAATTGAATCTGCTCATCTTGCTTAGTTTCGTATCTACTTGTTTTAGTTATCTATGACAATAATAGTTTTGGTGGAGAGTGATATCTCCTGTTCAGATTTGGAATCTCACCCTGTGGGTTTCTCACATGTTTTAGGTGGATGTGCACGAGGAGATAGAGATCATGCAGCGGAGGTTGAGAAGCAGCAAGGAGGACAGTAGTATCTAAGGTTGAGAATGCTTCTTGTGGTCTTTTGTGGTTAGAATCATAAAATCATCACTGTACACTCAGGTCTACGGAGTAGTTTTGTAGGTTCTGTGGTGGTGTTATTGATATGAGTTTTTGGTTTATGCACCCTTGTTGTATACATTTGGTTTTTGTACATGTTAATGTAAATGAACATATATCACCTGTGACAAGTAGTCATTTATGGACATGTTGTACATAACGATGCTTTATGATATATATATATATATATATATATATATATATATATATATATATATATATTAGATGGAAAGTTTCTAGACCCTTAGGTAATAAGTTTCTTGATGTTGGTTCTTGTTGAAATTGGTTTTAATTTTTATGTTTTTTTTATAATCCACTATAGTGTTAGTTTTAATCTAGTGGTTTGTGTTTGTGTGACAAAGGGTGTCACATTTTAGACCCCGGGGATTTCTACAAATGTTTTGTTCTTACTCTCCCTTATATTCACAAGTTTTTGAAGAAGCCTCATTTATCCTATAGAAAGAAGTCGACCTAGCCATCCTCTTCCCTTGATCTCAAGAAAAGGTTGATCACATTAGTTGTTACTTGTAATGTCCACCCAAAGAAAAATTAAATAGAAATTGTAGAGAACATTGTTGTGATCATGTACTATCTCTTAAGAACATTGGAGTCAAGTGGTCCCGATATATTCTACACCACATGACCAGTTTTGACTCCCAGAAGAACCCACCCCCTACCCTACCTTGATCTATGATCTTTTCACTTTTGCTACCAAAAATCTCTTTTCAATTATTTCAATTACAAACCTAGTCAAAATGTGGTTTGCATTAGTGAAATCACGATCAAGAATACCTTCCTATCTACCTCCTATACTACACTTGGAGCCTCCACCTCTACCTCCACCCAGGAACCCCCACCTCTACCACCACCCCAACTTGATCTCTCCTCTTTCTCGATGTCAAATGAAGCCCTTATGAGTTACGTGATGCATCAGTAGGCGTACAACCTTCAGGTTTAGGACCATCTCCACCAGGACTTGATCCAGATCATGTCTACTATGGACATGTCATGTAGCCATCCCTACCCCTCCTACCAGCCATACCCTGACAGTGACTATGTGTCCTATACATACAATCACTTCTTCCCGACCCCTACATCTACTGGTTCCACTGACACCTTTGTTGTTGATGGTGGACCTATCCCTGCCCCTGGTGTGCTTCTTCGACTGGATCTCCCTGTTGGCCTTCTTACTTCTCTACTTGTTAGTCTCGAGACCTCTTCTCCCACCCTCCTAGAGGCATGGAGTTACTTGCTCTAGGCATGTCTTGGGAGGAGCATATTGCCAGGTGGCCCGGTCGTAGTTTTGGTCCTCAAACTGATGGAGAGATGCCTGACCAGTCTAATGAGGATGTTGTTAATGATGATGAGGGCCTTGAGTATGATAGCTCATATGTTGGTGTTGGTGATGGCTCTGTTGGTTCCTTTGGTGATGAAGGTGATGCTTATGTCTCTACTGCACCTTCATATGGTGATGAGGACTACGAGCCTAGAGATGACGATGATGATGTGGATGATGATGTCACTGACATAGATAACATAGATGTAGCTTAGATGCTTTAGTTTTGTAGTTCTTTAGGTGCTAATTATATCTATTTTTTGGACTTCTATGTACTAAGACATTTGGGCACTGTATATGAGGGTTACTATTTTATCATCTCGTTGTTTTATCATTGATTTGTAGCTCGTTCTACGAGAACATGCTTAGTGTTGTAATCTTAATCCTAGGTACCTTAACTATTTGGTTGGCCATATGTAATGAGTTGGTGGTATGTTACTCCATATTTTGATTATGACATTGGGTTGCTTGTTCTCTATGCTTAGTCTTTGTTTGATGTGTGCTATGTGGTTGATTGCTTTCTCTTATGCCTATTGAGAGGACATGTATTCTTAGCTCTTCTACCCTCCTAACTTTTTAGTAATGTCAAAAGGGGATAATTAACCTCAGCCATATTGTTTTATTTTCTTCTATGATCCTTTTCTTGTAAATTATCTACATATCATGTGACTTGCTAGATAATCATATAGTATGTATATGTGTTATGATTATGTGTAGAAAAGACTAACCATTCAGGCTTAGGTAAGAATGAATTGAGGGGGGAGGCAATTCACATTGATTCATCCATGTATCCCCTTGCAATTCACATGGTAAAGGTTAAACTCTCACATCCTTTCTTAAAGGTAAAGGTTTAATTTTCATATCCTCTTCAATATGTTGAGGAATGACTTGTCATTGTCAAAATGGGGGAGAATATTGACCTGAGTGTTATACATTGTCCATATTTTGATCATGACTTAACCATTCCATTCATATGTATCTAATATGTTTGTTCAAGATTGATTTTAAGCATTAGGTACATGAAAAGGATCAAGTCGATCAAGCCCTATCTTGTTTTAGTTCAAGTCAAATGAAATGCAAATGTGCAATTTGGGAAAACACTCCAAATCACCTTAGATTTTTTTAATCATTTGTATTGATGATATGAATTGTAACTTTGATGAGAAAAAACTAGGGATACTTAATTTGAACATTTGATCACTTAAAAATCATTTGTTAAAATTCATTATAGGCACTTCATCGGTCGAGTTACAAACTGACCAATCCTTCATGGATTTTGAGAATGATCTTGGTCAGTCTAGTTTCCAAGTCATAGAATTCAACTGATCCCTCTACATATAAAAAAAATTAAATGTATCGATCGAGTTGCCACCAGAACAAACTCGACTAATTGGTTTAAATTGACTTTTTCGCACAGTGTGATCAATTGAGTTATGTTTATTGAAACTTGACCAAATGCCCTATATGGATAACACATAAAAAGTTATTCTAACCATTGGAGTGTTGCAAAACTGAAAATTATATATATTGAAACCCTCCAAATGGCTAGAAAATGTTCACGAGTGTTCCCACACTCTAGTGGACACCCTCAGCTATAAATAGAACCTCTAGGAGTTCATTCCAAGGTTTCTCATTCATGCTATTCAAGGTCCTTGCCATAGTTGAGTGCTTTTAGTCCACTTGAGCCCCTTTCTCTCTCTTGATTACAACTCATTTTTTTCATTATGAGTGAGATAGGATTCCTGTAAGAGAAGTTCTGTCTTGTAAACTTGTGAAGCTCTCAAAACCTCTTTTTCCCCAACCTCCTTTATTAAAGATCAAGTTAGTGACACCTTCTCCAAGTGAAGGAGAAGGTGCAAGTTGTTGGTAAGGTATGCCCATATAGCCAATCATATGATGATTGACATGGAATAATTACCTAAAAGGATTTGATTGATAACAACATATATAAAGGCAAGCTTCCAATTCATCTATTCCATTTAGTTATGAGATAATGAGGATACAAAATGAATGTATAGAGAATTATATTACTCAATGACATATGTATTCAAGTTACTACCCTTGTGGGTGAGATCATACATATATTAAGAGTACATATACATATTCTTATTATGTCCCTGATTAGTTGTTATTGTGGAGGGTTGATAGAAAACAATAACACATAACATCAGAGTGTGAGTTGGTTGATGACTAAGTCTCAATAGTCATGATACGGCAATATCAAACCAAGCACACATATTTATGTTAGGGAACAATCTATCAGATAGACCCACCTTGAGAGGGCTACATGGTTGTGGTATTTGCAGTCATCTCTCGTAACGAAGGTGGTGATTGTGATTTTTAGACCTAAAATCACTACACTCATCACATTTCGTTGGGTACACTTTGACATCATCAAACACCGTCCTGAAACATGGATTGTTATAATAGTGATGATTGGGTGACTTTGACACATGGAGATAGAGTATGAGTGATATAAATGAGATTTTTCCCTCCTACTGGAGTATGATATCCTGGTCACTTGATAAGCAAGTCTGAGAAACGCATGTGCATGAACATGTGAATCAAAATATGACATTAATGTCACATTATCTCAGAGAGTCTGCTCTTGGTTCAAGGAACATGGATTTACATTTGAGAGGATGACCTTCCATGCCTTGAGTTCATCCTAGATATCAGAGATAAAGGAATTATACAATCACAACAACACCTTACACAAATTGTAGGTTGAAGTTGTTCTCCAACTTTCCATTCACTTGGGTAGCACTGATGTGCGACTAGGCACCACTCTTTTCTTGTGATGTCATAAGCAAGTTATGGACACTCAGTGCCAACGTGACATGGGACCTATAGGGTCACACACATAAGAACTCATCTAGAAGAGGAGGTTGATCTTGAGCGATAATTGAATTGATTACTAAAGTGTTTATGTATTCAATTCATGCAACAGATCGACAAATTGGCTGACTGAACTACCAAACGACCATCTCACTGAGTGAGATAGTCATTTAGGTATCCATACAGGCATCTCAAGAGTTGAGATGGCCATTTGGGTGGTCAGACTGATCAAGGATCGAATTGGCTTGCATCTACACAAATTGAGGAATGAACTGACTGGTTCAAGTTGTTGAACCTATCAGCTTGACTGAGGTTCACCAGATGACTGTCTAGGTGAACGAGACAAGCATCTTGCATGTGTGAGACATCTTAGTTGGGATAAATGAATGTTTGGGATTTTTTTATTAGTTTCGATTTGTACTTTACTTGGGGTACATGCAAATTATATGTGATATTATTTAGAATTGAAATTGCCAAATTTGAATCCAATTGGGAAATTTCCATATGACTATTTGGCAGTGTGAGACGATCGTCTCACACACCATACGATCATCTGGGTCTTCCAGGTGACCATTTGGTGTCTCACAGGTTGCAAAAGTTCAAGTTCTTCCGATCCCTTCCATTCCCATGCAATCCGATGCAGACTGGGAATCGTGGCCCAAACCCCTCTTATAAAAGGAGGGGTACCGGGGGCTTCCCAAGACACAACACAGGTAACTGAGAATCAGTTCCTCTGACAAATGTTGTCCTCTCTAGTTGTGGTAACCAATAGATCCCAGGAAAGTCCTACCCGATAGGGAGGGATAGCCTAAGGGAGAGAACAAGTGATAGATTTCATTTTGGAAGAGAAGGTTGGTGACTAGTACACTAATGGGAGAGACAACTCCTTCTTGTCTGTTATTGGTGAACGATAGGAGTTCTAGTTGGTCCATGTGGACTACTCTAGAGGCAAGAGTCTTTTGGCTACTTCTCGGAGAGCAAAGTCAACCTACAGTCCGTGGTGAGACCACTGAAGTTGATGCAGAGATCATGCATACAACTGTTTGTGGTGAAGACCAGGAGCTGCACAACCACTGTCCATGAGCAACTAGTTAGTAGTTGCAAAGAAGCAAGTTTTGTCACTAGACTTGCTCCAGGACCATGTATAACTTGTTAAAATCATCCTTCCCATTTCAAACTAGTTGATGCGATCTTACTATTATGGGAATATGGATAGATAAATTCTTGTTTCCGTTACTATACATTGTTCCTGTATTTCCCTATAGTGGTATCAGAGCCACGTCAGTTTACTATGTTTTAGGATAATCAATATGATTTGATTTTTTGTTTTACCATTTATTTATTGCATACGATGTGAATATTTAAACTTCTCTCATATGCATATCTGATTAGAGACCACACAATACCAAACTAATATATATATATAGAGAGAGAGGGAGTCAGGCTAGAATACACTCAAGTGTATTTGGAGTAGAATTCACTCAAGTAGTTTTTCATGATGCAATATTTTTTTTTAAAAATCTAATCTATCGATCTTCTTAAACATCTTGTGAATAGATCATACACAAAATTTGAGCACATTTGGACATTTATAGGTCATGTTATAAAGACCGCAAAAATTATGCATTTCAAATTAGTTTCATGCATTGATTTTGTTGCCCTTGGATGAGTGACTTACACTCATCCAAATGGGCTCAAAAATTTTATGTAGCCTAGTTATAGTATGATGGTAAAGATCATTGGTTTACATTTTGCAAAAAATAGTCTAAATATGCAAACACACTTGAGTGTATTTGTGCGATCTATACACTCGAACGTATTCTAGCCCGACTATATATATATATATATATATATATATATATATATATATATATATATATATATATATATATATATATATATATATATATATATATATATATATATATATATATATATATATATATATATATATATATATATATATATATATATATATATATGCAATTTACACTTGTCGCACTAAAAGTGGTTTTGATGGTGGATGTATAGCATGGTTATGGACAAAACCCTATATCTGTGTGTGGTTGGATGGTTCGATTGTCCTTGTACGTCTCGGTCGATGTACTGAGGCTCTACCTATATCTTCCCAATGTAAAGTATCTCATTCCTACCTTTGCCCCCTCGAATGTAACTCGAGGTTTCTCTTTATCAATGTAATAAAGTAGCAATAGGATAGTTTTTCTTTATGTAATGACAAGGATGAAATCATCGTTGAAGGATACAACCAGCTCGTGAGATGATCCGATCTTCTGGAGGACCATGGAGGACAGAACAATGGAGCCATATAACCACCTGGAGGGTCCAGTAGACTATTTGGAAGGATTCTAAACATCAATTGGACATGAGGCCATTCGTGATGACCAACCCATTGACCAAGAGGTGAGACGACTGGTTCAAGGGTTGAACCGATCTACCCAGATTGGCAAGCACATATCTACATCAACCGTGGGTTCATACATGTGATGTGATGATTGACCTAGGTGGTAGTAATTCCTTATGTCTCCAAGGAATTTCAAGTAGACATGGCCATAACCATCATTTTTGTTTTATATTGCATGTTTACATTGTGGGATATAGCATGTATATGATGTGTACTACATATGTGATGATTGGATATAGTATATATAAATATATAACCCCTCAATCAAACATATTAAGTCTAAGATCCCTTCTAATAGAAATACACATGAAAAACTTATTCAAATAAGTGTAGGTTATGCCTCTATGTGGTGATCTGTCTACCTTGTGGAAGTGTGATGGTAATGATGTAGGTTCCGCCTCTGCGGGGTGCATTTTTATCGTATTGGCTATTAGGTCAGGATTAAATGGTGATTCTCAAAGCGTATGGGCCCAGGGACATAAACATGATTATGGAAAAGAGTTGTGCATATCATCTATCTAGAATTGCATATCATGCAATTGGAAAAAGTTTCCTACCTTGATGGTTAACTGTGTTTTGAATTGTTGATCGGGCCACAGTTGAATTATCTTGGATTTGGCTCATTAGAAAATTGTTCACTACAATCTTTTGAATTGATACTTGAGGATTATCAATTTGAAAAAAATAATTAGAATGATAATTAATTAAATTCCTAATGATTATTGCCCAAAATTTAATCAAATCTAATAAAATGAGTTTTTGATAAAATTGCAAATTCTTTTGTAGAATGAAATGGCAACAACAAAAAATCACTTTTCTCTGCAATCAGTTTTTCAGAAGGACAAACTTACTAGGAACAACTTCTATAACTGGTTTAGGACTCTGAGAATTGTTCTCACACAAGAGCACAAGCTCTATGTCCTAGAAATGCCAGAACTAGAGGAACCATCTCAAAATGCTCCAAGGGATAACATGGATGCTTACAAGAAGCATACTAAAGATGTTGTGGATGTTGAGTGTCTGATGCTACATGAACTATGAGTTGTATAGGAAGCATGAGAACATGGATGTGATTGATATGGTTACACGGATCAAGAATATGTTCAAAGATCAGGAAAGACAAGAGAGATATGATGTCTCCAATGTGTTGTTTAAATGTAAGCAGAAGGATATCCAATAGGTCTTCATGTGCTCAAGCGCATTGGGTATGTGAAGAACCTTGCTTGGGATTCCCCTTAGGCTAAGAGTTGGCCACTAACATGATTCTACAGTCCTTGCTGGAGTCATATAGTCAGTTTGTCATGAACTACACCATGAATGACTTTGAAAAACCATTGACAGAGTTGTTGGGCAGGTTGAAGACATCTGAGACACAAATGAAGAAAGACAAGTCCAATTCAGTGATTGTAACGACCCCACCTCCCGGTAACCCCCAATTAAGGGAGACCCAAAGGTCAGAGCCGTTATTCAATTAATAGGATCAAAGGTTCGACAAATAATCAATAACAATTATGAAATTCTACTAACTAACTGAAATTTGGTATAAAATTAAAACTTTACTTACCTTTGAAAACTTTGGAAATCTATCTATCCAAGCTTGAATCTACTCTAACTAATCCTCCTTGCACTTTATGTTTTACTTTCACAATGTGTCACTTTACTGTTGTTCTTTCAATTGTTGTTCCTAAAACTCCGAAAAACAAAACATCGGTCAGTATATCAAAATATATTGGTATGTGAGGACAACCAAAAGTTTGCACATAAGGATAACAATATAATTATCACAATCAAGTTAATTAACAAGCCAATTTACACTTTTCAGTATGACATTCTCCACCGCATTTTCCCTAACCCTGGCATACCCACCTTAGGGTTTCCTTTGCCAATGACTTAAGGCCACCTTCTCAATACCGAGCTTGGTGCCTGGGGGTCACCACTCATGGTTCCCACTAGTCATGCAATATCACAGGCCACCTTCTCATTCCCGAGCTTGGTGCCTGGGGTTACCTCTCAAGGTGTCCATTGGTCTACCCATCTGGGCCTGACCTTTGGCATCATCCATCAAGGTGGCATGTAGGTGCGAGAATCCATACTTCTATTATTAATGTGATAATCATAGTGACTTTATAGTTTGCAAGTATGAACATACAAACTGATAATTTGCATTCAATGTGATTAACCATCTGGAAAATCCTCGGGAAACTAAGGCGGTTATTCATAATTAACCACATACCTGATCTGACGATTTGAACAGAAATATCCATGCAAATAAGAATCTAAGCAAGAAAACACACATAACAAGATCCTAAAATAATCATGCAATTTCCTTTTATTACTCATGTCATCCAGATTTATTAAACTTAGCTCGCTTCCTAGGGTTTCTAGTCCACTTTTAGGGTTTACTTTACAATTAGGGTTTATCTTGTACTTTTATTATTACAAACCCTAGTTAGGCAAAATATCTCACAAACCCTAACGATTCTAACATATTTCATCCAACAGGCTTAGGATCATATTCTAACAACTTATCATCACATATTTCAAATTAAATAGGATCTTTTCCCTTTTTATTCTAAATTAGGGTTTCTAAGTGCTTAATCATTCACATATCATGAAAAACCCTAAATCAAGAAAGAAAGCATCTAAATTAGGTTCAAGTTCATTATTAGCTATCAAACATGTTACAATTACTCAATTTCATCAATTGAGTATCATGAACTTAACCATAATGTTCAATTAGGGTTTCTAATTTAATCCATAAGCACTTTTCTTTATATTAGCACACTTTTACAAATATTAACTGAATCAGGTTCTCAAACCAATTTTATTGTGTTCCTCGTATTTTTCTAAGAAACTTTCATGTATTAATTTTATTCATCAGAGCTTCCTAGCAACAGTTATGATTTTTGCAAAGTAATACCTTTTTAGACCAATAGAAGATCGCCACATCAGCTGTGTATGTCTCTTTTTCTTTCTTTCTGCTTTACTGGCCCGTGGATCCTTTCCTTGGATCCGGTTCCCACCTGACCCGGTCGCCCCAACTGATCGCCCTCGCCTTCTTCACAGCAGCCAGCGTGAGCGGTCTTTGTTTCCACGGAGGAACAGAGCACCTTGTTGCTCCGTCCGGGCCGAGGGGAGATGGGCAGGTTGGTGCCGAGAACAGATCCTCGGGCCTCCGCCATGCTTGAAGCTTCCTCGTGATGTGTCCCTGTCCTCTAGGGACTCCAAGTAAGACCACGTCATAGTTTCTTATGGCGGCTCCATGAAACAGAACAGAGAAGAAGGGGGAAAGAACTGCATCTCGTGAGCAATCCTCAGACCTCGTGGAGAGGGTTGTTTGAGTATTGTGATCCCCTGACGCACTATATATCTTTCAAACGGGTGCTAAGGGTTTATATAGGAGTTGTTGTGCGGCCAAACCCTAATGTAGTACAACTCTGGCGGCACGTTGGGGAAACTCCAACCCTTGCACCAAAATAGGAACACTCAGGGATCATCAGGTCCGATTTGTACTCCCGAATCCAAAGGGAAAAGAATTGATGAAAAAGGAGAAATGGGGTGTGAGAACCGAGTTAAGGAAGATTCCAGTTACTGTAGACTCTTTCCTTATATGACTGGAGGAAGAAGATGATGGTGCGCCATTGGATTTCAGATCCAACGTTCCACATTGCACGCGCCCAGATAAAAGCAATTCGAATTCAATTAAAATCGTGACATTTACTATTATCCTCGTTACTTTTGGAAAACTTCCAAAATCATATCTCTCAATCCTTTTATCATTTTAAATCCAAATTTTAAGGGAGAATCTATAAAGACTTAATCTACTTATATTCCAAGTTTGAAATTGAAACTCAAAAGGAATAACTCCTTTTCTTCATTTGCAAGTCAATGACTTATAAATCATGTATTATGTATAAAAACACATATTTTCTCTCTCTTAATCCTTTATTTTCTTTATTTTGATTCCTTTTACCATTAGAAACTATGTGGAGTCGAAATCTTCTTTATAATGATTCAATTATCCATATTTCCACATATTTCTTATATTTTCATCATTATCTCAATTTTCGTTCTTAGAAATGGTTTATTTGATTTTATCTTTTTCTTCTCCTATTATCTTTCCAACTTGGACTCCTTGTAACCCAAGAAATCCTAAAGATACTAAATCCCTTCTTGAAGGATAATTCTTAGCCTTCTAGATGCTTCCACATCTTTCTTTTATCATTATCTTAATTTGTTATTCTTTTTAAGGATTTCTCTTTATCTTTCATTTCCTTTTTCCTCTTTTCATATTTATTTTATTAAAAAATCATATGTAAACGAATTTTACTCAATTGTGGCCATTAATGCCAATTTCTATATATTTCCAAGTATTTCTTAAAAATGCTTTTCCTAATATTCATTATCTTGTATCTTTTCTAATATTTGGACTTTTCTTATTTTCTTCTCTTTTATATCCATTATTGGATTAACATAATAATAGGAATCACGAAATTCCTATCCAAAGGAATATTTGCAAAGAAACCCATCTAATGAAGAAAAGCATACAACCTTTTTAATTAAGCCCAAAATCACAAAATTATTATATTTCAATTACGAAAACATATGAAAAATTGAGGTTGTAACATCCTTCCCCTCTTATAAGAATTTTGTCCTCAAAATTTCCCTCAAGCATACACACAATTCAGGTTAAGACTTTTTTCATATCCATCATTGGCCCCTATGTGGCTTCACCCTATCCATGGTGCTTCCCAAGAACCTTTATCATTTCATATTCTTCCATCTGAGTTCTTTCTTACCTTGGTATTTCATTCCCTCATAGGTGACTCAGGACTTTTTAGCCTCTCAAATAGCTGAATAGGTTCAGGGCTCATCACATGGCTTGGGTACCTCACAGAGTGCTCTAGATCGGACTCATGTAACACCTTATACATCATTTTATCATGAGGGGTAAGGCTAAACACAACCTTCTCTACCAATCCATCTCAAATGGACACATATATCAGGGACTCAACTTTCTCAGTTGTAGCTTAGAGGGGTCAGATTCTCACATCACATATTCTCCCACAGTGAACTTCATGTCAGTATGCTTTGCATCATCTCATGACTCATGTCACCACTGGGCTCTCTCTCAGCCATTGCACGATCAAAGCGACTTCATCTGCACACATTGTGGTTCTTTTCTGACCTTCACGAGGCCTCCTTCACCAACATCATCTTAAAGAAGTGGTGACATACTCAACCTCCTTCTAGAATTTCTTTCATCCCAATAAAGGCTATGGTGGTTAACGTCACATCTTAAGAACTGTCTCTTCGTATCACCCTAAATGAGAACACATGCTCTCATCAGACCCTTTAGTCTGGATTATACTAATCATTAGTAAGGGGTGATAAACTGTACTAACATCGAGTTCTTCATGTACCCACTCCCACCTTTTGGAAGGGAACCTTTAGATCAAACTCAAATACCTTCGAACTCGCATCATGGTGTAGTTAAACCATATCTCTCATAGGTAGTTCAACCAGGTCTGTCCCTTGAAAGAACTCTTTCTGTCTCATGTCATCTTGGTAAGGCGATCTACCATAACCCACATTGCATCTTGACCTTCCTCGGTCTAGGGGAGACATACCACAACATTCATAGTGATGAATTCCCATTCCCTCTCGGAGATTCTTTAACCTCTAAGTCAAAGCACTGGGTTACTGATGTTTGTCCTTCACCTCCTGGCTTGCATGGCCACATGCAACATGTATCAGGCATCCAAAGCTCTACCATCACTTACTATCTTTGTAGTTTCATGGTGTATGGTGATCATGATTTCCTATATGTCATGATTCCTCAAGGTCGATTCCTCGGAAGCCCTAAACCACTCTCGTCGGGGTTTCATTACCTTCCTATCTAAAGAAGTGTATCCAGAGTTCTACAACCATCCTTCTACCACATCAAGGACTAGGCTGGCTATCCAAACAACCACTAATCTTGTTCAAGATCTCGTTATATCTGAGTGTTAGCCAAACTTATCTCTTTTCCTCAACTTAATGTTAGCCTAACATCCTCAACCTCTTCTAGCTTCTAGCTAAACCAGGTAGCTATATCTCATCCAGAGCATCCATTACCACTTCTCATCCTTCGGTGTTAGGTAACGTTGAATACATACACCTCCATGTATTCCACTTATTATCTCATTACAACTCTAAGTTTCTCTTCATCGAGAAGCTCTGAGCTCATCCTCATTGTGATCAAACTCATCCTTGGTTAACAGTAAATTCCACATAGCTCCTGATAAAACATCCTCATGAGCTGACTGCACTACTCCTCTTAGTGTTTGTAAACCATCCATGTATCTTTCACTCCACCAAGGTATGTTATCATTTTTGTCCTCATACCTCGAAGCAACGTTCCAACTCGCATCATTTTTTTATCCTTGGTGTATGCCATGCGTACTGTCCCATCTCTACCTCCCATAACAAGAGGAAATAAGCATTTGGCGACCGTCCAAACACAAAGTTCTTCCTATTCCATGAGTAGATATGATACATCCCACATCGCCAGTACACCTTCAATTCTAAGTTGAAACGTGCAACTTATGTCTCCACCTCACAAACATCATGATATCAAAGATTACTTCCATGGAAAACTGATCTGGAACCTACTTGGGTCACCACACAATCCTTGGTCATCTCCTCTAGGTCTATAGGGTGCCGACACTTTTGGGGTCATCCCTTTTCCCCCATGCATCCAGAGAGTGCCCTACTCATCTGCCCTTTGGGTCCCATGAGTTCTTGAAGGTGATCAATATCCTAACCCATGGCCCTCAGACAATGATAGCTATTACCTCCCAACCCTATGGTCATGTGCAACTAGGGAATTAGGCAACTCCTACTTCCATCGGTCTTATCCCTACCTGACCCTTGGATAGACTTAGGATTCTATTATAGTACATGTCCAACTTAGAACCTCACCCAAGCCTTCATCATCTCTCTCTCTACATTCATGGGCTGACTTCCATCCTTTCATAGGGTCATGGCAACCTACCTACCCTGGTCAGGCCCCATACCAGTTACCTCCATGGTAACACATCCACATGCACGTAGAGATGGTTATCTATGGGTCCACAGGTTCATTCTCATACCATGTACTCTTCACTTAGCTTCACAAGATCCTATGAAACCTCTTTAGGTTACCTCAAAACAAAACTGGTATACACCCTACAAAAGGGTCCCTCTCCTAGGATGGGAGGAAACTACACCTTGATAACAACGGCCACAAACGTCCTTAGGGTTTACATTCACATGAGTATGCTTAACCCAACAGCTACTAAGGCACAAGTAGTCCACCTATTAAACCATGCTAGGTCATTCTTGTTCTCTTTCCTCCACGTTAGATAAACTTAGTTGTGAGGGGTTCATGAAACATACCCTTAACTCAAGGGGTTTCCTTTACCTCTACACATGAGGAGTATCATGCTCGAAACTATAGAGAATCAAATCTCATCATGAGAATTGGGTACACTGCTTCCCCTCTTAGGCCTAGGAACCCTAGGTCCACCTTTGGGTGTCCAACTGCATGCTCAACCTCTTAACCACAAATCAAGCATGTCGAAGGTATGTCATCCTTTCATTCGAGCAACACATCAGAGTTGAGTCCTCTTTCAGGACAACCAACTAGGTACAAGGCTTCACAACTTGCTACTTCATCCTCTTCAAGTCTAAGAAACTCTTCTACCTATCTCAGGAGGTAAACACCTATACCATAGGCACAGAGGTACCATCATACTCATCCTCTCTCTAGGGTTTGGTTCCTCTCATGGCAACCACGACATCATTAGCCTCCAAGGGTCAAGCATACGACAACCACTATCATCCACTTAGGTCGCACCATCCTCAACTCCCACTGTTCCTCAAGTTTCGGGGTTTTAGGCTTCCAACCTTCTTGCTTGAGGTCTGCTCTCTCTCTTTAGAGCTAATCCAACAACCAACCTCTCTATAAGAGGTCCTTTCTTCATGAAGGATCAATCTCATAAGCATGCCCCTACCTGAGTGAAGCCTATACTCGAACTTATGTTTACTCAAGATTATCCATAACCCCTTATGCTTATCTCATAAGCCATCCATCATGATCCCTTGTCTAGGGTTTCATCCTACTGTCAGCACTACTGACGTACTCTGGGTGCAAGATATATCCTACTTGCAACAGCCCATAAGGTTTCTATAGGTTCTTCTCTAACCTCATCCATGAAGGAGCTATCCTTCGCTCAACCATGCACAACCCTTCCCAGGGTTGGGTAGCCAAAGGTACTCGGTCATCAACTTCTCATGGTTCGTATGGAAATCCAAAGGCATGCCCATCCAAACACCTAGTCAACGATGACATCTAACTCATCATGTCATTTGTCCCTCTAACCTTCACTTAGGGTTAGGGTTACCATCATCCTAAAAGGATGTTCTAGGTCTCTACCTTTAATGGAGGTCTCTACCTCCAAGACTAACCCTCTCTACTCATCCTCCTGACAAGGAGGTCTATCCTCAGGTCTCTCCTGAGGGCGATGACAAATCGTGTCATACGACCTAAGCATGTATCTATTCTTTTATGCTTACTCTATTAATCTTATGTCCATGACATCTTATTTACACGCTTTTCATTAATTTGGTGGAGGATCCCTTAATCCTTATCAACCTTACCCATACCTCAAGAGGGTGAGGAGAAGAGAGGAAACCCTAATCCTTAAGGTCCTTAATAGAATTTGAGTTCAGAAGGGATGAACAAGATGAGAGAGTCCTAAAGGTATCTTATTTTTAATTATACCCTAAGACTTTAACCAGGAAGTCACACGGATCTGGGAGTCCTCGTATCCTGACTAGCGGTGCAGAGGAAAATATTGTCAGCCCCCGGTCGTGATCCTTTTCTAGACACCTCTATCTTTCAGATAATCCTCTAATAACTCCCTTAGGTTCTACATGATTTGTAAAATTTTATAATTATTATAGATTAAGTGAGGAACCTTCGCTCTGATACCAATTGTAATGACCCCGCCTCCCGATAACCCCCAATTAAGGGAGACCCGAAGGTCAGAGATGTTATTCAATTAACAGGATCAAAGGTTTGACAAATAATCAATAACAATTATGAAATTCTACTAACTAACTGGATTTTGGTATAAAATTAAAACTTTACTTACCTTTGAAAACTTTGGGAATCTATCTATCCAAGTTTGAATCTACTCTAACTAATCCTCCTTGCACTTTATGTTTTACTTTCACAATGTGTCACTTTACCATTGTTCTTTCAATTGTTGTTCCTAAAACGTCGACAAACAAAACGTCGGTCAGTATATCGAAATATATTGGTATGTGGGGACAACCAAAAGTTTGCACATAAGGATAACAATTTAATTATCACAATCAAGTTAATTAACAAGCCAATTTACACTTTTCAGTATGACATTCTCCACCACTTTTGCCCTAACCCTGGCATACCCACCTTAGGGTTTCCTTTGCCAATGACTTAAGGCCACCTTCTCAATCCCGAGCTTGGTTCCTGGGGGTCACCACTCATGGTGCCCACTAGTCATGCAATATCATAGGCCACCTTCTTATTCCCGAGCTTGGTGCCTGGGGTTACCTCTCAAGGTGTCCATTGGTCTACCCATCTGGGCCTGACCTTTGGCATCATCCATCAGGGTGGCATGTAGGTGCGAGAATCCATACTTCTATTATTAATGTGATAATCATAGTGACTTTATAGTTTGCAAGTATGAACATACAAACTGATAATTTGCATTCAATGTGATTAACCATCTGAAAAATCCTCGGGAAACTAAGGTGGTTATTCATAATTAACCACATACCTGATCTGACGATTTGAACAGAAATATCCATGCAAATAAGAATCCAAGCAAGCAAACACACATAACAAGATCCTGAAATAATCATGCAATTTCCTTTTATTACTCATGTCATCAAGATTTATTAAACTTAGCTCGCTTCCTAGGGTTTCTAGTCCACTTTTAGGGTTTACTTTACAATTAGGGTTTATCTTGTAATTTATTATTACAAACCCTAGTTAGGCAAAATATCTCACAAACCCTAACAATTCTAACATATTTCGTCCAACAGGCTTAGGATCATATTCTAACAGCTTATCATAACATATTTCAAATTAAATAGGATATTTTCCCTTTTTATTCTAAATTAGGGGTTCTAAGTGCTTAATCATTCACATATCATGAAAAACCCTAAATCATGCAAGAAAACATCTAAATTAGGTTCAAGTTCATTATTAGCTATTAAACATGTTACAATTACTCAATTTCATCAATTGAGTATCATGAACTTAACCATAATGTTCAATTAGGGTTTCTAATTTAATCCATAAGCACTTTTCTTTAGATTAGCACACTTTTACAAATAAGAACTAAACCAGGTTCTCAAAACAATTTTATCATGTTCCTTATATTTTTCTAAGCAACTTTCATGTATTAATTTTATTCATCAGAGCTTCCTAACAACAGTTATGATTTTTGCAAAGTAATACCTTTTTAGACCAATAGAAGATCGTCACATCAGCCATGTATGTCTCTTTTTTTTCTTTCTGCTTTATTGGCTCGCGGATCCTTTCCTTGGATCCAGCTCCCACCTGACCCGGTCACCCCAACTGATCTCCCTCGCCTTCTTCGCAGCAGCCAGCGTGAGCGGTCTTTGTTTCCACGGAGGAACAGAGCACCTTGCTGCTCCGTCCGGGCCGAGGGGAGATGGGTAGGTTGGTGCCGAGAAGAGATCCTTGGGCCTCCGCCATGCCTGAAGCTTCCTCGCGACGCGTCCCTATCCTCAAGGGACTCCAAGTAAGACCACGGCATAGCTGCTTGCAGCGACTCCATGAAACAGAATAGAGAAGAAGGGGGGAAAGAACTGCATCTCGTGAGCAATCCTCGGACCTCGTGGAGAGGGTTGTTTGAGTATTGCGATCCCCTGACGCACTATATATCTTTCAAACGGGTGCTAAGGGTTTATATAGGCATTGTTGTGCGACCAAACCCTAATGTAGTACAACTCTGGAGGCACTTTGGGGAAGCTCCAACCCTTACGTCAAAATAGGAACACTCAGGGATCATCAGGTCCGATTTGTACTCCCGAATCCAAAGGGAAAAGAGTTGATGAAAAAGGAGAAATGGGGAGTGAGAACTGAGTTAAGGATGATTCCAATTACTGTAGACTCTTTCCTTATATGACCGAAGGAAGAAGATGATGGTGTGCCATTGGATTTCAGATCCAACGTTCCACATTGCATGCGCCCAGATAAAAGCAATTCGAATTCAATTAAAATCGTGACATTTACTATTATCCTCGTTACTTTAGGAAAACTTCCAAAAATCATATCTCTCAATCCGTTTATCTTTTTAAATCCAAATTTTAAGGGAGAATCTATAAAGACTTAATCTACTTATATTCAAAGTTTGAAACCGAAACTCAAAAGGAATAACTCATTTTCTTCTTTTGCAAGTCAATGACTTATAAATCTTGTATTATGTATAAAAACACATATTTTCTCTCTCTTAATCCTTTATTTTCTTTATTTTGATTCCTTTAACCATTAGAAACTATGTGGAGTCGAAATATTCTTTATAATGATTCCATTATCCATATTTCCACATATTTCTTATATTTTCATCATTATCTCAATTTTCCTTCTTAGAAATGGTTTATTTGATTTTATCTTTTTCTTCTCCTATTATGTTTTCAACTTGGACTCCTTGTTACCCAAGAAATCTTAAAGATACTAAATCCCTTCTTGAAGGATAATTCTTAGCCTTCTAGATGCTTCCACATCTTTCTTTTATCATTATCTTAATTCTTTATTCTTTTTAAGGATTTCTCTTTATCTTTCATTTCCTTTTTCCTCTTTTCATATTTATTTTATTAAAAAAGCATATGTAAACGAATTTTACTCAATTATGGCCATTAATGCCACTTTCTAGATATTTCCAAGTATTTCTTATAAATACTTTGCCTAATATTCATTATCTTGTATCTTTTCTAATATTTGGACTTTTCTTATTTTCTTCTCTTTTATATCCATTATTGGATTAACATAATAATAGGAATCACAAAATTCCTATCCAAAGGAATATTTGCAAAGAAACTCATCCAATGAAGCAACGCATACAACCTTTTTAATTAAGCCCAAAATCATAAAATTATTATATTTCAATTATGAAAACATATGAAAAATTGAGGTTGTAACAGTGATGATGATCAGCAAGACATAGGGGAAGTCTAAAGGCAAAGGAAAAGATAAGAAAGGTTCTAAATCTAGCCAAAAGCCCAAGTCTTCATATCTCAAAGCAAAAGATAATGTAAAGAAAAGAGGCGATTTTCACCATTGTTACTAGCCTGGACATTGGAAGAGAAATTTCCCAGTTTGGTTAGAGGAGATAAAGAATAAGAAGGATGGAACTGAGTCCTCCACTTCAGGTATAAACAATATAAGATAAATTTGATTACTTCTTGATATTGGTATATGATACTAAAAAAGAGATCTGACATACTGATGTGTAGGATCTGACAAGAAGTAAAAGCCCTCATATAAGGACTAAGATGGACAAGGTGGAGCAAGTGTTGTAGAAGCCATAGTCTACATTTATCTTAGCCAAATGGGCATGTAATAGAGTTATTGGAACTGCTATTTCATTATTCCATTAGAATAGAAACATTTTCTTTATGCATCTTGTATGGACAAGGATGATTATCAACAAAGAATTATTAGTGCTTCTATTTCAAAGATATGATCTTGCATGGCATTATCCCTTAGACATCTTGCAATATTTATGTGAAGTTATCCAAAGATGAATGTTTATAATGTATATACCAAAGGATTATAATTGATAACTCAAGAATATCATTAGCATTAGTCACCTTGTACGAATATGAGAGGTGCATGCCTAGAATACATATTGATGTTGATCTATATTCCCTTATTTAATGAAGCTAAGGAAAAATTCAAATCTTATTTACACACAAATATGACAAGATGTCCTTCACTAGATGTAGTGGGAGGATAAGCTTTCATTAGACCTCATGCATATGATGTATACAGATCTTATGAATGAATGATATGGATTATTGACTATACCTCATTTCATTTACTGGTAAGATGATGATATGTAATCAATAAAGTAGAAATATAAATCTCTTGAAGTGTTCAAAGAGATTATGTATGAAGTATAACTTTGATAAAAGTATTAAGAAACTTTGATGAGATCAAATGTTGAAATATTATACATCTATATCTTGAGAACCTTCAGGAAAGAACTGTGATAGTGTATCACAAGTAAAATCAATTTGAACATGGTGATGTGTCAGAATGAAGGAATTATACCATGATGAGTCTTGATATTATTATCAATTAATCTAACCATCTTATCCTCATAAATATATACCTATCACTAAACCATGTACCATCTGAATGGTTTATAAAACATCATATATGATATTATTTGGGAGCGTCCCAATATGTCTATATGATTGAAACCTACATTGAGAAAGTAGTTTCTTCAGAAGTTTTATCCAAAGCTATGATTGTTGATTATTACTATTAGTCCCAATCTAATAACAAAATTGTTTTGTTAATAGGATAACTGAGTTCCTAAATATTTTGTTGGGGTAAAAGTAATATTGAAAGTGTTTGAGGCCAACAAAGAGGTACAATGAAAACAATTAGAATCAAAAGTTGTTGTGGAATATTAGGTTCATCATATAACACAGAATAAAATATTTCTAGTACAACATCTGATATTGGAGGATTGTGAATCCAACAATTCAGATGGGTTGGTCATACATGATGAGCCAACTAGTCAACTAGAATCTTTTTCTAAGCTATATGGAATCCATGTAAGCTAATAAGGTAGGACCTTGATAGAGACACCTAAAGGGGTAACACCTAAAGGGTGCAATAGGGTCATATGATCAAGACCTACATGGATAACACAAAAGGACGAATTGGTTGAGTAGTCTTTCAAGTCAAGTTCAAGTTGTTGAATATGATAGAAATGCCTTTACTAATTGTCATGCTTGTTGTTATAGTTAAAATAGACCAAGAGATTTAGCATATGAAGATAGAAATTGGATTCCTTAAAAGGAATACATTAGAGGATGTGTACGTGACACAACCTAAAGAGTTTCATAACTTCAAAATTGCAAATAAAGTCTATAAATTGCAAGATTCAATCTAGGATTAAAACAAGCATCGCAAAGATGGGATCTTATGACTTCATCAAATAGCCAAAGAGTTTGAATTGAATCAAGACAAAAGATGAAATCTATATTTACAAAAGATTTAGTAGGATCATATATGAATTTTCCACATATGATGAGGAATAACATCTCAATATTGTGAATACTAAGAAATGGCATGAAAAAACCTTCAACAATGAAGGTATAGGTGAAGCGTCTTATGATATAAGGATCAAGACCTATAGAGATAGTTCTTGAAGGTTTCACAACATTAGTTAGAGCACATACAATAGCAAAATGTTGAAAGAGTTCAACATGGATGGATTCATTGAGAGATAATTCGAATTAGTCTCTCATGATCCATGTGTTCCAATTCTAATGAAGAATGGAAATGTCATGAATAAAGATTCCATGGAATACCCCAACAGTGAATCTATCATGAATGATGTAAATGTACTTGTCCCATATAATCTTGTATGTATTTGACATGAAAAGATAAGTCAAACTTCAATAAGGGTTATTGAAGAGTCATTAAAAGATATCTATGAGTGATTATGAAGTACTTAAGGAAAAGATTGCTAGTCAATGATTATAGTAATAAAAGGAAGAGTTGGATGTAAAGAGTTACATTGATGCAAGATTCTCTAATACAGAAATGATCGCACATTAAAATATGTTTGATTTAAAAGAGAAGTGTTGATTAGTTGGAAAGGGTTATGAACAAATAGATATTAATTCTACAATAGAGGTCGAGTATACTTGTGTTGTGAACACAGAGTGATACTATATGGATCTAAAAGCTCATATGATGAGCTTATAGATGTTCTGACCATTGATGACTCAGCAGAGATTCTATAACAACAATGGAGCTAATTGTTAGGCAAGGAATATAAAATACCATATTACAACAGTTTCATATTAGAGCAAAGAGATAAGAAACATACAATATACCGACTGTAAGCAAAGTGTTTCTAACCCGGTGGATAAGCACTAGCGCAGTAGAAGCATGTTGGACATGATTAGATCACCAAGGATAAGATCCATGGGTGATTTTCTCTAAGTGCAAGTGGGATTTTATTGGCAAGGTATGCCCATAGAGCTGATAATATGATGATTGACATGGCATAATTACCTAAAAGAATTTGATCAATAATAACATATATAAAGGCAAGCTTCCAATTCATCTTTTTCACTCAGTTATGAGATAATGATGATACAAAGTGAATGTCTAGAAAAATTATGTTACTCAATGACGTATTTATTCAAGTTACTACCCATGTGGATGAGATCATACAGATGTTAAGAGTATATATATGTGTGTATATATATGTATGTATGTATATATATATATATATATATATATATATATATATATATATCTTATTATGTCCCCGATCGCTTGTTATTGTGGAGGGTTGATAGACAAAAATAACACATAAGATCAGAGTGTGAGTTGGTTGATGACTAAGTCTCATTAGTCATGATATGGAAATATCAAACCAAGCACACAGATACATGTTAGAGAACAGTATATCAAACATGCCTACCTTGAGAGTGATACATGGTTGTGGTGGTCATAGTCATCTCTCATAGTGAAGATGGTGATTGTGATTCTTAGACCTGACATAACTACACTCGTCACATGTCATTGGGTATGCTTTGACATTATCAAACACAGTCCTGAAACATGGGTTGTTATAGCGATGATGATTGGGTGACTTTGATACATGGAGATAGACTGTGAGTGATAGAAATGGGATTTTTCCCTCCTACTGGAGTATGATATCTTGCCACTTGATAAGCGAGACTGAGAAATGCATTCGCATGCACATGTGAATCAATATATGATATTGATGTCACATTATCTCAAACAGTCTGCTCTTGGTTCAAGGAACATGGATTGAACATTGAGAGGATGACCTTCCATGCCTCAAGTTCATCTAGGATATCATAGATAAAGGAATTATACAATCGCTGCAACAACTTACACAAGTTGTAGGTTGAAGTTGTTCTCCAACTTTCCATTCACTTGGGTAGCACTGATGTGTGACTAGGCACCACTCTCTACTTGTGATGTCATAAGCTAGTTATGGACACTCACTGCCAATGTGACATGTTACCTATAGGGTCACACACATAGGAACTCATCTAGGAGAGGAGTTTGATCTTAAACGACAATTGAATTTATTACTAAAGTGTTTAGGTATTCAATTCACGCAAAAAAATCAACAAATTGGCTGACTGAACTGCCAAATGACCATCTGACTGAGTGAGACAGCCATTTGGGTATCTAGAAGGGCATCTAAAGAGTTGAGATGGTTGTTTGGGTGGTTAGGATGATTAATGATCGAATTGTCTTGGTTCTTCTCAAATTGAGGAGTGAACCGACCGGTTCAAGTTGTTGAACCGATCGACTCGATTGAGGTTCACTAGACGACCATCTGGGTGAAGGAGACGAGTGTATCACATGTGTGAGATGGCTCAGTTGGGTGAAACAAAGGTTTAAGATGCCTCTTGAATAGTTTTGATTTGTACTTTACTTGGGGTACAAGCAAATTAATATGTGATATTAATTAGAACCAAAATTGCCAAATTTGTATCTAATTGGGAAACTGCCAGACGATCATCTGGTAGTGTGAGATGACCGTCTCACACACTAGATGACCATCTGGGTGTTCCATATGACCGTTTTGTCTCTCACAGGTTGGGAAAGTTCAAGTTCTTCTAGTCACTTCCACTCCCATACAATCCCGTACAGATTGGGAACCCTGGCCTAAACCCTGCCTATAAAAGGAGGGGTAATAGGGGCTTCCCAAGACACAACACAGACAACTGAGAATCAATTCCTATGATAATTTTTGTTCTCTCTAGTTGTGGTAACTAATAGAGCCCAGAATAGTCCTCCCGACAGGGAGGGATAGCCAAAGGGAGAGAACAACTGATAGTTGTCATTTTGTGGGAGAGAAGGTTGGTGACTAGTACACCAACGGGAGGGACAAATCCTTCCTGTCCATTCTTGGTGAATGATAGGAGTTCTAGTTGGTCCATGTGGACTACTCTAGAGGAAGGAGTCTTTTGGCTGCTTCTCAGAGAGCAAAATCAACCTGTAGTCCATGGAGAGACCACCAGAGTCGCTGTAGAGATTGCACGTATAGTTGTTCATGGTGAAGACCATGACCTGCATAACCACCATCCAAGAGAAACTATTCATCAGTTGCAAAGAAGTGAGTTTTGTCACTGGACTTGCTCCAGGACTAGGTACAACTCACTAAAATCATTATTCCTATTTCATAGTAGTTGACGCGACCTTGTTGTTATGGGAATACAGATAGATAAATTTTTTATTTCTACTGCTATACTCTATGCTCATATTTCCCAACACAAGCTTCTTGAATCTATAGAAGAAGGTTCATAAAGCTTCCTTGAGTGAAGGAGAAGGACAAGGCAGATGAACGAAGTAGCTTGGTGGGTAAATACTCAAGGCAAAAGACTTGATGCAAGAAGGAGGTCTCCTTGGTGAAGGCATTCAGTTGCTTGCAAGAGTGGGTAAGACCTTTGCGAGGTAGAATACTAGCTCTTAGATAGGTAAGAATTTTATTTTAAGGTTGTTGGCTCCCTTGGCCTTAAAGGGAAGTTGGGTATCCTTGTACTAGAAAAGGAAGGTCATATGTTGTAACTCTTATAAGTGAATATAAGGAATAGACATTTTAGAAATCCTAGAGCTTGATCTCTCTAGGTAGTGGACTGACTCTCTCCTAGTTTGGATAGTGGAACCACTTTAAAACATCTTATTCACTTGGTTGCTTCAATCTCTCTTATCCTAGCTATGCATGCTTGAATTGCCATCAAATTCACTTTTGCAATTGAGTTTATTTGAAGTAACTTGAAGGTCTAACAAGTTTTTTGTAAGTGTTTTTAGCTCTATTCACCCCTCCCTCTAGAGCCCTTAGATCCAACATCATCAACTTGTCTTAAAACTTCTCTCTAAAGAAGTAATAGTCGAATTTACTGTGTCTTGTGCATTCATGAAAAAATGGGGTTGGAAGTTATGTGAACCACAACTTGATTGTTACACTACAATTATATGACTTCAGATTGTAGAAATTCCAATTCTTCACTTAGGTTCCTTACCCATTAGAGTTGACTGGGGACATGAGCCATATCTCGATATTAAGACTCAACGCTTGAGCAAGAAACAACATTATACTTTTTTCTCTTCCAGGAGACCAAGTTACCTCCTATGAAGACTCAATTACTAGCCATAGATCATCAAAAAGTGATAGAGCCTACCAATTCTACATCGATAAAATCACGCACCTTATGGTGCCTGAGACTAGTGTATAGAAGACCTTTCCATCAAGATCATTTGAGATAATGGGGGATGTCAATAACAACATCCCAATGACCTGTATGTGGTTTCTCTATGAATTAACTAACCACACTTGTAAAAAATGAGATGTCTACCCAAGTAACTATGAGAAATTAGTTTTTCCATATGTGTTGTCCATGATCAACAAGTGGCTCCCCCAGATTTTCATACAATTTAATTTTAGAATCCATAGGTGATTCTATAGGTTTTGATCCCAACATTCCCCTTTCTTCAAGGAGATATAATACATACTTGTGCTAAGAGATGATAGTCTTGCCACTTTAATACCAAGAAATTATTTAAGAGGACCAATATCTTTTTCTAAAATTTTCTTTGAAGACGTTGCTTCAGACATGCAATTCCATTGTGGTCATCACCTATAATAATAATGTCATCCATATAAATGACACGAAGGATATAACCAAAGGATCCACCCTGATCGAAGACAAAGTGAGCAAGTCTAGGTGTTATCAGGCTAAAGGATTCAATAGATAGACTAAACTTCCCACCATGCTTGATGTGACTTCTTTAGGCCATAAAAGGATTTATGAAACTAATAGACAAGATGAAACTCCTCCCGAGCAACAAACTCAGGTGCTATATTTCTTCAAACAAGCCACCATGAAAGAATGCATTCTTGATATCTAGTTATTGCAATATCTAGGAGAAGTGAGAAGATAAAAAGATGAAGATATCAACATAGGTCATCTTGGCCATGGAAGAAAAAGTCTCCAAATAATCTTTCCCATATACTTGAGTGTGACCTTTTACTACTAGTCTTGCTTTAAGATGGTAAATAGTTCCTTCTGGACCAAGTTGAATTGAGTATACACATATGCAACCAACTACTACTTTATCTAGAGGAGTGGTCACTAGACACCATGTGCAACTCTTAGACAAAGTTGTCATTTTATCCTTCATTGCTTGTTTCCAACTTGGGTGATTCAGTACAACATAGATGCTATGAGGTATTGGACAATCGAAAGGTTATACAAGCAACATATGAAGGGGTTAATAAATCATAAGACACATGATTAGATATAGGATGTATAGTGCATGAAAATTTCCCTTTTCTTAGGGAAATATGTAGATCATGGGATTCGTAGAACTTTCAAAGTTAACAATTATTGGAGGAGGATTGGGAGATCTTCCTTCATCTTGTACCTATTCCAAGTTATTTATTGAACTTGAATGATTGTCTCCTAGACCTATGGATGGGACACTTGCATTAGGTGATGGTGTTGGTGTAGGATCAATGACAACTGAGAATGTACAGAAGTCTTCAATTTGTAGAGAGGTCAAAGAGGTTTCTATGGATTTTCCAAAGTAAGGGGTTTCTTAAAAAATGTGACATCTGTGGATGTCAAGAAATGTTGTGTGGTTGGATTATACAAATGATGCCCCTTTTAATTTTTGGAATATCAAATTAAGACACACTTCATCGCTCAAGGGTTGACCTTGTCAAGACCATTGCTTAATTCATGGAAAAAACTAGCACATTAAATATTTTAGAAGGATCACTATATAGAGGGTGGTTAGGATATATAATCTATAATGAGATTTGATTATTCAAAAAGATGAATATGTATGATTAATGAGATTGGTAGTCTTGAGGAAAGTGTTTTCCTAGACTACAAGGAGCATCCATAGGTGAAGAAGGTGTGTCACCATTTTGACAATGTGCCTACTTTTTGTTCCACTATCCTATTTTGTTGAGGAGAATGAGGAAAGAAGGTTGATGAATAATTGATTTGTTGGAAAGAAATGATGTGAGTGTATGAATGAAGCATTCTTTTGCATTTTTAGTTCAAGTAATTCCAATACTTTGAGAGAATTGTGTTCCTATTTCAATACAAAAACAAATACACTATAGAAAAAATATCAAAATGATATTTCATGAGATGCAAAGATGTAGTTCTAGAGAATTCATCAATAGAAGTAACAAAATATTGAAATCCACATTTGCAAGAGGTTGTAGTAGGTCCCCAAACATCTGAGTTAACAATACAAAAGATATAGTCTTCACACATAACATATGCAGATGGAATGCTAGATCATGGTGATATTCTAGTTGAAAAGCTTCACTATCAAGTTTATCTAAATAGGAAAGTCAAGGATGCAAAATATGAAGCTTCTTAAGAGATAAATTGCCAAGGTGACGGTGGATGTGCAGAGGAGAGACAACCATGCAAGAGCCCTATCTTGATAGTAGAAACCAACTTACTCATACACACCACTAATCACCACCTTCATTCAAAAGTTCCTATATGAAACATAAATCAAGGTCAAAGTGATGGAGGAATGAAGAGTATGAGATAATTTACTAATAGATAGTAAATCAAACAAAAAAGGAAGTGATAAAAAGGACATACAATGAGTCGATATGAGGAAGGGGAAAGATGGTCCCTTTACCCTGAACAAAAATTGAAGATACATTCACAATGGTTACTTTAGAGGTACTACCTCTTATGGTGGGCATGTTGGAAATAAGACTAGTTATGCTTGTAATATGAGTTGTCACACTAGAATTAGGTATGCAAGATGACAAACATGTGTTTATGGATTGAGATATGGAGGTTGTAGAAGAATTGGATGTGCATGGCTTATGAACATATAAATAAATAGATGATGAGCATGTTAAGATTCTTGGATCTAAAGTAGTAGTGGAGGATGCACTGAAGATGGTTTAAGTGATGGTGGAGGAGCAGTAGGCGGTTCTCGAGCAGCAAAATGGGTAGTAATGGATATGGTTTCACATCTGGTACTAGAGCAGGGGAGGTCATCGCATAAGGTGTTAAACTTAGTTGTGGCCATGGTAGAGCTAGTTCCACCCCATCATCATCTCCTAGCAGTGCTTCACAAGTAAGACAACTTGGTTTGGGAAAGTTTATTGCATAGTTGAGCTTATCACTTTGGGTTATAATTTTTCTTATGTAACAAAAATAGGTTAAAATCATTATTTTTCAAAAGTTTGTCTTAGGCCTCATGGTTTAGACTGAATCGTAAAACACAACCGATCCTTTCATTTATATTTTTACTTACCATTTTGATCCTGTAAAATGAATTTGTAATGTGGAAATTAACTATAAATTCCACACGTTTAATATAAAATTGGCAACTGTGTTCACGTTAAATTGTTATGAGACCATATATTATAAGGCATCACACAATAAATTAGGGTAGCATAATCCACATATCGGATGAAAGCCTACACACTATAGTTATTCCTTGGAGTAAAGAATGTCAATCATTTGAAACAAAATATAAAACAACTACCAAAAACTAATGAATATCTCCATTTGAACCAATAGATATCGATCTACAAGACCCAAATGATTAATCATGGAAAGTATGCTATGAATTGTAGTGAAAAGGTGATGATATTTTGTGAGAATTAAGGCACAAGATTTAACATTAAAAACTCACCTCAAGATTACAAGAGAAAATCACAAGACAATACTGCCAACAAGAACTATGTATCTAAGATTACACAACTCACACAACGAAAATTTAACTATCCACAAATTTTGGTAGCTGCCACACTAAAGAGAAAAGATTAAAAAAAGAAGAAAATCACACCCAACATATACAAATATTCCCCTTAATTTGTTCTTCTCATGACACCACTATCAATGTTTGGGTATTATAGACACACATGTGACCTTGCTTATTGTTTCATTAACCGTTGTCTGTGTCGTCTTCACTAGTGATGACTTCACCTACCTCACTTCTGCCTATAGTACCCATTTTACTTGGTCAAATAGAACTCTAGTGTGCTGCTAGAACCCTTTCCTCCTGAGAGAGTAGACACATATTCTCCCCTGATCACGAAGACCATTTTTATTGTCATTGTCACATCACCAACAAAGTATCCCTGATTGATGTGCGTCCTCTGGTGATCAAATCTACCATTATTGGCAATTCACCCATTATGCCTATGACTCATGCACATCCTCCACTGACTAAGCATATAATTATCAATTTTTATGCTACCAAATACCACTGACAACCAATTTTTACTTTTCCTCAAGATAAAGTTTTTGGCTCTCTCTTATCTATAAGAAATCTCCATTGGTTGTTCTTGTTCGGTGGCTCTTTTTCCACAGAAGGCACCAAAAAGGAATAACAAGTGGAATCACTCCAACATGTGGTTGGTTTCAATGGCTCCCTCAGGACCTCTATTTATAAGCATCCATGTCATATGGTTGCAACTGGGAATTCTGAATCATTTTTTTTCAATTCCAAATGTTTTACATGTTTCACATAGGGATCCCTCTTCTTTCCTTTTCCATTAAAATCCTATTAGGATTGGCAACATAAAATAGAAATATGAACTCCTATTAAGTTCAAATCCTAATAGGACATGGTCATGAACCTTTCTTATTCTAAAAATCTCTCCACTCAACTCATGAGGAAAAATTCGTCTTCAATAATCATCTAGAGTAGATACTGAACTTTGTCACCACCTGTAATGGATTAAGATATGTGGCCATTTTCCTCAAACATATAAATATCCTACTATTTCTATCCATGTTTTTGAAGTGCCATTGTGACTTCACTTTGTTCCATGTTACTGGAGAGGAGGATAATATGTTGTATGTATTATAAACAAGAGGAACATCCTTTACATAGGACTATATTTGACTTTCTATACACATTTACATAAAATGAGACTAGTCTAGGGGTAAAAAATAGTATAGACAAACTTATACACTTAACACTCCCTTCGAACCGATGTGTAGATATCATAGGCACCCATTTGTATATAAACTTTGACCAGAGATCCATTTTAGGATTTAGTAAATATATCTACAAGTTGATCTTCAAATTGAACTGGTATCAGTTTGATCAACTTGTCTTGAACCTTCTTTCTCATAAAGTGACATTCAACTTTGATTTGTCTTGTACATTCAAGAAATATGGTGTTCAAAGCTATGTGAACTGTATCTTGATTGTCACACTGCAATTCTATAACTTCAGATTGTGGACGTCGTGGTTCTACCATGAGGTTCCTTACCAATAAAGTCAACTAGTGACATGAGACATAGCCTTATATTAATAATCAATGCTTGAATGAGAAACAAAATTCTACTTCTTGCTATTCTAGAAGGCCAAGTTAGCTCCTATGAAGACACAATATCTAGTAACAGATCATTGGTTAATGATAGAGCATGCCCAATCTACATAACAGAAACCGTGCACCTTAAGTTTCCTGAGACTAATGTAGAGGAGACCTTTATGTTGATATCATTTGATAGGAAAAGAAGTGAATAAAAACATCCTAGTGACCAATATGTGGTTTCTCCATGAGTTTCCTAACCACACTTGTAGAAAATGATATGTTTGGCTAGGTAATTGTGATACCATTCAGTTTCCCTACTTGTACTATCTAGGATCGACAAGAGGCTCCCCCGATCTTATTCAATTTAATTCTAGTATACATTGGTGATTATACATGTTTTAATCCCAACATGCACATTTCTTTAAGAATATGTAGTACATACTTGTGTTGAGAGATGATAATATTTCCACCTCACTACCAAGGAAGTATTTAAGAGGACCAAGATCTTTGTCTAAAATTTTCCTTGAAGAAATTTTTTTAAACGTGAAATTCCTTGGTGATAATCACCTATAAGTATAAATATCATCCACATTAATGACTAAAAGGATATAACCATAAGATCCATGATGATAGAAAATAGAGTGATCTAGACTGGTCCTTTATAGACCAGAGATTCAATAGATTGACTAAACATCTTGAGCCATGCTTGGTATGACTTATTTAGACCATAAAAGGATTTATGAAGTCAACAGACTAGATGAGACTTCCCAGAGCAATGAATTCAGGTGGTTACTCCATATATATCTCTTCAGATAGGTCACCATGAAAGAAGGCGTTCTAGATATTTATCTAATGCAATATATGGGATAAGTCAACAACGAAAGAGATGAGGAGATGAATAGAGGTCATCTTGGCCATGGGAGAAAAGTCTCCAGATATCTTTCCCATATACTTGGTGTAGTCTTTCGAGACGAGACTTTCTTTAAGTTGGTTGATAGTTCCATATGGACCAAGTTTAACTGAGTAAACCAATCTAAAACCAACTATTACTTTATCTAGAGGAGCGGTTACTAGATTTCATGTGCCATTTATAGACAAAGAAGCCATCTTGTCCTCCATAACTTGTTTCCAACTTGGGTGATTCTATGCAATAGAGATACTGAGAGGTATAGGGACAATACATAGGTTGGATATAAAGGCAACATATGAATGGGAAAGGTGATCAAAAGACACATGATTAGATATAGGATGCATAGTGTGTGACCACTTTCCTTTATTAGGAAAATAGGCAGATCATTGGTATTTGTAGAACCTCCAGAGGCATCAATGATTGGTGGAGGATTGAGAGATGCCATGTCATCTTTACCTATTCCAAGTTATCCAACGCACTTGCATGATTGCCATCTAGACATATGTATGGGCCACTTGCATTAGGTGATGGACTTGGTGTAGGATCAATGACAACTAAGAATGTAAAGGGGTTTTCATAAAAATATGACATTAATGGATGTCAAAATGATGTGTGGTAGGATTCTAACAATGAAACCCCTTTGAGTTTCGAAAAGTCCAAGAAGGACGTGCTTCATTGTTAAGGAATGGGCTTGTCATGACCATTGCTTAATCCATGGACAAAACTAACACATACAAATAATTTATAAGGAACACTATATAAAGAACATTTAGTATATAAATCTATAACGAGATTTGATTAATCAATAAAGATGAAGGCATATTATCAATGAGATAGGTAGTAACGAGGACAACATATCCTAAAAAAGTATATGGGGCATTCGTATGGTGAAGAGTATTTGTCACCATTTCAACAATGTGCCTATTTTTTGTTCTACTATTCCATATTGTTGAGGAGAATGATGACAAAAAGATTAATAAATAATTCCTTTGTTGAAAAAAAATGATGTGAGTTCATGAATGATGTAATCTTTTGCACCGTCAGTTTGAAAATTGTGAATACTTTGAGAGAACTATGTTTTGATTTCAAGATAAAAAAAATTTCACAATAGAATAAATCTCAAAAAGATCTTTCATGAGATACAAACATGTAACTCTAGAGAATTCATCAATAAAAGTAAAAAATATTGAAACCCATATTTGGAGGAGGCCCTACTAGGTCTTTAAAAATCTGGATGAACAATATGAATGATAGAGTCTGCACGCATAACATATTCAGATGAAAAACTAGATCAATGGTGATTTCTTATTCTTTTTCTAAAAACATGAAAGACTTTATTCACCTTTCCCTACGTTTTAAAGAAAATTCATAACGGCATTACATAAAATCAAACTAACAGAAGTGGAATTGCCACTATTACATATTTCAAAAAGATGGACCTTCACCAGGTCCTCTGGGGTTTTGAGAAATTCATAGATCCTAAGTTCTATTTTAGATAGGATTTTTATAAATAATCAAAGCTAACATTTCACTCCCTTCCCTCATATATAATCTTCCATCAGGTTTTATCATTGCATCTTTAACTGGATTCTTAAAATCCATCTTGCATGACTGGGGTTCTTTGTCATGTCCTTGGTTATCATTTGGGTTGCAACTCTATAATCAGAATTGAGAAGAACGTGATCCAATCCTCCTTCATCCATGAATTTCAATGGTTTTAATATGGCTCGTAGTGGTGCTTTCCTAGTTGAAAGCTTCACAACCAAGTTATTGTAATGGAAAAATTAAGGATGCAAAATGTGAAGCTTCTCAAGAGATAAGTGGATAAGGTGATTGTGGATGTGCAGAGGAGACATAGCCATGCATGCCTTCAGATCCCTATCTTGATAGTAAAAACCAACTTACTCATACCCATCATCAATCACCGCCTTTGTTCGAAGGTCTTGTATAAAACATCGATCGGGACCAGAATTGATGGAGGAATGAAAAGTACAAGTTAATATACTAATAAATAGTACTGAAATAAAAATGAAGGAATAAAAAGAATAGATGGAAATTTGATATGAATAAGGGTCACAATGGTCTCTATATCTTTAACAATAACTGAAGATCCATTCTCAATAATGACTTTAGTGGTAGTACCTTTTTTAATGGACATATTGGAATTAAGAATAGGTATACCTATAATATAATCTGTTGCACTAAAATTGGGTATGCTAGATGATAAACATGTGTTTAGGGATCAAGATATGTTGGATATAGAAGAATTGGACATGCCTGGCATCTCAATGTACCAAGCAATACATGAGGATGCATGTTGAGTTACCCGATTTGAAGGAGCTAATTATATTCTTCATCATTGATCTTGATTTGCTGAAGAGTTTGCTCAGTAGATCCTTTTATGATGGTGATGTTGACAACATGACTAGGACTTTAAGATGAGAATCCATGGATGGAGTAGCACATCTCCTTCCCAAGGACCCTTTCTCCTTAATGTGTAGTTGTCCTCTACCCCCAGCAGATCGCCTCCCCCTTTCCCACCATGACCATGTCCTCTAGTATATAGATTGGTGGTATTGTGAGAGATGAAGGTAGATGAATCTATGATAGGATTGTCTCAAGTGTAATTTTTGAAGAGTCCTCTAGAGACACGCTGATATGCTTCTACTAAGGAGGGAAGCTCTATCCCTGACATAATCTAGCGCCTATCTTTGTCATATTCTATGTGAAGGTAGTAAGGAATTTGATAACATCCATATGATCTTATTACTCTTGGAGTTTGATAGGATTAAAGGAGATTATGTAGAAATTCTATGATGCAAGTGACTACTTCAAAATATTATTGTAGACTCTTCTCCTCCTTATTAAGGTTGTATGTCTCAATCATCATGTAATACATTTGAGAGATATTGTTGGAGTACATCAGTCGGAGATTATCCCACACTGACTTGTAGTTAGTCATGTGATTTTTGATGTCAATGATATGAGGTTTTATTGAGTTCCATAGAGTGGAGAGGATGTTGTTATCATGTTATTCACACTCTAGAAGAGAATAATCAACGTGTGATCCTTATGTGAGATGCTTCCATTTCCTCTAAATTTTGAACTAGAATGTGATCTTGTGACACTGGTGATTGAATTACACCTATTTAGTTTACTCAAAGTGGTGAAAAAGTTCTCAACAAGAAGCGGTGTGGATGCGAAGGCTTCTCATCTCCCATGATGTAGTGCATACATGCTAAAACATGATGTGTTGCAGGACTGGCACAACATGTAAGTCGGCGGCAAGGATAAAACCAAGAGGCAACACAACGTGTTAGATCTTGACACAACATGTAAGCCGGAGGCAAATAGGGAGACATAGAGGCACACACTATGTTGGATTTTGACATGGAGTTTTCTTGTGTTTCTACATTCCTCGAAGATGACTTTGAATTTGTAGATATTGTGGATATGTCTGTGCAAAGATAGTACACAAGGACAAGAAATTAGAAGAGACTACAATGGAGATGATTTCCACAGAGATGCATCAGAGTGGAGATGATTTCCACTATAGTTATGTTTCCATAGAGATGACTTCTATGGAGATTTGACTCCTACCATAGAGAATAAGTAGTCAATGAGGATGACATATAAAGTATGGTCTTGGGTGAAGATCATTTCCACCATAGATATGTTTTCATGAAGATGGCTTCCATAGGAAACTTGACTTTCACCGTGAAGAAGAAGTGGCTAATGAGGATGAAGAAGAAGCTAATCTCACAACTTATAGAACTTGGTTGCTTATTTCTAAGAAAGGATTGAGATGCTTTGATCCCATGTTACCAGATAGAAGGTGGAGAATATGTTCTATGTATTACAGATAAGAGGGATAGCCTTTATATGGCTTCCAATTAAATAATGTTGGAGTAATCCCACTATACAAGAGTATAGATAGACTTATATACTTAATATTCCCAAACAACTCAAAGAAGAATCATGGAAACACCACTTATCTTTGCATATCTACATCTAAAACGTTATCAACTCCCCCTAACATGTTATTCGAGCTATCTTGGATGAAAATCTTATTAAAGACCTTTTGTAAAAAATTTGAGAAATCATTTGATGGTGCTCCCTCTATCAACAACTCCTCACTAAGTATTCAATCCTTGACTTTTGATATAACAACTAAACATCCACAACTTTTTGTAGAAGTGTGAATTTTGTAGAGGTCGTAGAAAGTGGGATTAGGGAAGTGGGCATCTTGTAGAGGCCACAACAGGCAACAATAGAGTCAGTATTACCTACATTGAGGTGGTGGACATGGTTGCAATGGCGGTGGAGGTGGTTTAAGTGGTGTAATAGAAGATGTAGGTGGTTCTCGAGGTAGAAAAAGAATGGTAGTTGAGATGCTTTCATAGTTGGTGCAAGGGGAGGTACATTTGGTGCAAGAGGTGTTAAACTTTTCAATGGTTGTGTCAAATTTAGTCCTGGCCCTTCATCTCCCATGAGCAGTGTTACCATAGTTACAACACTTGGATTGCAAGTTGGTTGCGTACTTGATCTTATTACTCTATGTGACTGTTCTAGCCATATAATGAGAATTGGTTAACAAGCAATGATTTGTAAAAAGTATTTTTGTTAAGATTCTTGGGTGAGGTTGAATAAAAAATTATTGATTCATGTATTTATATTTTGAATTATCATTTGTATCATGTAAAATAATTTCAGTGTAGAAACTACTATAAAGTGCATTCATTTTATGTAAAGTTGGTAACTATAATCATTTTAAATTATTAAGAGATTGTATATTGAAAGGTGTCACACATATAAAATAGAATTAGCACAATTTAAGGATCTGATAAAAATGTAAACACTAGAGTTATAATACACAAACATAAATAAGACAAACAAACACAACCATTGGGAATAAAATTCAAAACTACCATAAAAAAGTAGTGAATACTCCAATTGAGACAATAGATATGTTTTAGGAGTGCGACAAATAGGGGATTCACTCACGATTTCTTATGAGAAATTAATATAGAAACCCCATTTGCAAAACCACAAAATAAAATTTTCATAAGTAAAATGGGGCATGTCATTTCCTCAATAAGAATAGTTAATAACAAGAGTATTGTGGCAACATAAAAGTAAACTAAAAAATTATACAATTTGTCATTGTTCTAACTCCTCAAAGCAACAAATAACATGAACATAACATGTTGATTAGGTAGATCGGTTGTGATACATAGCATGGCTATCTTAGAGTCCTTTCACCAGCTACACGTGAGCATCTTCTCTAATCTCGTGATCCTCAGGTTGCTCAATTTATGGGTGGGTTGAAGGAAACACCAAAAACAAAGCTAAAACAAAAAGAAGGGACATCACCATAAATTGAACATGTGTAGACTAAAAACATTTGAGCAATATTTAGGACAAGATGAACAATTAAGGGGATTTCAAATAAAGAGAGTTCCAATCATCAAGGTAGTCCAAATGGAAGTATTTTCAAAATAGTCACTAGGTCAAATAATTGAGACATTTATTATCACAAGATATGAATAACCATTAAGAATTCTTGCAATAATAATTTAACATTAATAATATATCAAACAAAATCAGTGCATGTAGAAACCATTACACCAAGATTATTTAAAGTAGGACTGAGACATCATAGGATTTCAAGTGAAAGAGTGGATGGAAAAAGTGCACCATGGGAAGAAAAAACTGTTCCTATGTATGTAATGAGTGGAGAAGCACATCAAGGCAAAATCACGTCATAGCGTGTTCTTTTACACATGTATCACAACTATAAGTAATATTACTACAAGCCACACATAATAGAGTAAACAAGCATATGTTTGGCCCGTTTCATTTAGTTCAAGTAGAGAGGATGATAACATCCATACACAAGCCATATTTGGGTCATAAGACCATCAATAATTGAATTTCATTAACTAATTAGGGGTATAATCTCAAAGGAAGAGGATTTTTAGAAGTTCACAAGATTCAAGAAAAGGAAAAACATATTTAAAGTAGATGCCTAATATGGGAAATATGGGTTTCAATTATAATAATGCCCATATCTATCAAGTTGATGTGCATACCTCATCCCTGATCTAGATCAACACAAAAGCTACTATGGTCGTTCATTTAGATTTTCCAAACATACACATAGAATATCCATTGATTATGGTTTTTACATGAATGAATTATGAAATCCTAAATAATCATTTTTAGTAACCTTCGAATCAGACTCTAAAATGACTCTAAATATATGGATAAGAATACTTTTTTTTATTTTGAAAATGTAGTTATCTATATTTTTATTACGTTCATGTATTTTTTGTTATGAATCTTACAAGTTAATTATATTGACTAATTTAAATGAAATAATGATAGCCAAAAGATCAATTTACCCGTGTATCGTAGGTAAATTGGACACAATTTCATGCAAGGAATCATGTGGTTTAATTAAATCAAATCAACACAAGACATTTTTCCCTTGCGAGGAAAACAAAAACAAGGTGAGCACGAGGGGAATAATTGAAAAACAAGGAGAAGAATTCATCTTCACCCTTGTTTTACCATGGAGGATAGAAGCAATTCTACTAGCTGAAGGCCAATTTTGGGGGGAAAAGCATGAGAAAATAACAAACAATTCATTTAGCAAAATGCAAAGAGGAAGGCTCATAGTTCTTTACCCCAAAATAAAAATCAATTTGACATGGAATAAGTCATTTGGTATGAAGGTAGTTATATAGGATCAAATCTTGGCTATGTGATAGCAAATCACACAACTTTGGACAAAATTGACATAAGGGAATGATCATAAGAGGGGGGGTAGAGGTCTGGGGGTGGTTATATATCAGCTAGGGTTTACGAGGCTCTACGGATAGAGAGTTCAAAGATATTGGGAATGATAAATGGGCAGAATGAAATGGAAAACTAGGATTTAAATTATGGCTTGTCGCGGGAGGAACTGCAAAAGAAAACTGCATGAAAAAATCAAGTGATTTGGTGGATGAGAGAGTGTATAAAATACAGAGAAAGAATCCATTTGGGAGTAGCTAATGTACATGACCATGGACCTTCCTACCTGAGATAGGAGACAAGTTCTGCACCATTCAACCAAGACCGAATGGCCAGTGATGTCCCATGACATCTCAAAAGAAAAGGAAAGGGGGTGAGACAGATTAAATACAATTGACTATATAGATACTTTACATGATTTGTGTGTTTATTTACTTGTTAAATTGAGTGGGAATCTAAAGTCTTAAATAAGTGAAAACTAGAAGTTAGCTAATTGAGGGATGAGAAATTTGAATTTGGAGTTAATTACAACTTTTGACACTTTAAAGTATATCAAATCAGGACCTGAGTGTTAAAGAATCTATTAATCTATTTGTCAATTCATGTATAACTTGAATTATAAAATTTAGTTTTTGAATCTTGTTTTACCATACCTAACCACTATAAAATTATAGAGAACCAATTTTGAACTTAAATATATTGAAATGATATAATTTTATTATTACCCCTACTTAGGAAATTATCTCAATTAATTGTACTAAAGCATCAAATAAGTTGCTTATTGTCTTAAACTTATACTAGATTCCTAATATCCTAATACACTTAAAATAAGGAAAAAGAATACAAAACCAGACATTCATAAAAGAAAATAAAATTTAACACATATACCTAAGATTGAGTATGTTACAACACTTCACTCCTTGAGAAGGATTTCATCCCCAAAGTCTCTAACAAAAGGAGAGGGGTGAGTTTGCAACAACTCCTCCTTGAGATCCCTTGTTGTCTCTTCCTAAAGATGATGCCTCTATAGAACATTCACCGATTCAATATCTTTAATATTCAACTACTTCATAGATAGTCAGGAATCCTTACATAAATTTTCATAAGTAATATTAGTTGTCTCTCTAAAGGTCATATAGTATGCACATTAGAAGATATTTTCACATACTTCTTCAACTTAGTGCATGAAACACATTATTGTCTTCTCATAGGAAGGGGTTACATCCATATGGTATAAAAAATACCCAATTTTCTGCAGAACTTCAGACATCCCACAAAATGAGGACTACGATTGCATTTTATCTTGGATCTCACATTAGAATATATGGGTTTTATTTTCAAATACACAAAATCTCTAACCAAAAAATTTACATCCAACTTTTCTTTTGGCATACATTTTTATTTATCTTGGACAACTTTCATTCTTTTCTTTTTTCAAACTGACCTTGTCCATCATATTTGTCTACATATCATCAGTCTTAATAAGTGTGTGTTACCTACATTATCCCAATGAAATGGATAACAAAAAGGTTTACCATAAGTCACTACAAAAAGTTCCATACTAATACTAGATTGGTATTTGTTGTTGTAAGCGAACGAACTCAACCGATGGGAGATACTTTTCCCAAGAACCTACCAATCACACATGCATTCAAGAGATATGTCAATATATGAAATATACTCTCTATCTATCCATCTGTCTATCAAAGGTAAGTTGTTTTGCAATGTAGATCTAAACACATTTCTTATTGAATCTACCTCCTTAAATGGTATGTATATTTTGGATCTTAATTACAAACTATAGGTCACTTCATGCAAGCAACTGATCTAGTCAACATGCAACTTTGACATTTTAGGAACCTAAAAGGTGGTTTCAAAGGGTAACAAGTGATATGATTCAATAAGGAAATCCACAACAACCCAAGCCACATCCTATCCACCTTTTAACTTTTGAAAACTAGTCGCAAAATACAAAGTGATGTTCTCCCATTTTTAACCCATAATTTTAAGAAGATGGAGAATACCACTAGTTTTCTAATGCTCTATCTTCAATTTCTAACAAGTCAGAAACTTTGCAACAAAAGTGGCAATGTGTTTTTTCATGTTTTCCAACAAGAAGCCCCATGACAAGTCATTGTTATTCTTTGTAGTACCTCGATGAATTATGTACTTGCACCCATGGGCTTCACTCAACACTCTCTGCATCAGGTCATCAACAATGTGAATTCATAACCATTTATGAAAATGGATGGCACCATCAACTCCCACAAAAAACTCAGATTGCAATAGTTAACAAGTTCATTTCTTCAAGATCAGAATTGGTCAGTGGAGTAGTAGTAACTTCATAAATACAAGAACGAGTGATAGATAATCTAGTAATATGCACACTTAACTTATTCATAATAGCAAACATAACCCAACATTTCAGGCATCCAACTAGAAATCTTATTTAAACTCCTTTACAAGAGATATCAAAGAGATTCACAAATTGTATCTTTCTTTTGGTTTAGGGCATGTACAAAAACATTATCCTATTCTGGGTGGTAGGAAATCATGAACGCATAATCCTAGAGATACTTCATCCACCTCCTCTTTCATAGATTTGGATTATTTTTTGTAATGAGATAATAAAGGATTTTATGACTTGCAAAAACCTCAAATTGTACTCCATACAAGTAATGCTAATGGATTTTAAGTGCATGAACTATGGTCTCAAGATCCCAATTATGACTGGGCCAATTCTACTCCTTAGGCTTAAATGGTGTGAGTCATAAGCAATTACTCATCCTTGTTGTATAAGAACACATACCAAACCCTATTTAGAAGTTTTGATGAAAATGACAGGGGTTTCCCTTCAATAGTCAGGGCTAAAACAAGAGTACGAGTCAAACAACACTTTATATATAGAGAAAATTTCTAGCACTCATGACATAAAACTAACTTAGCATCCTTACAGGTTATGTTTTCATAGCAAGGCTCATCTGAGAGAGTTTTTTTGATAAACCTTCTACAATAATCCGCAAAACTCAAGAAACTTTATATTGCAGAAGGCTTCTTTAGAAATTGTCACTTAGTCATGGATTAAACTTTAGATGGATCCACAAGAATGTGACTAATAGAAACACATGGTAAATATTCATAACTTCCTTTCTGAAGTCACACTTTGAAAACATGGCATAAATTTGGTGCTTACAAAGAGATTGAAGGACAATCTCAATATGTTAATGGTGTCGGTTCACTAACTCTGAGTAGATAAGTACATAATCAATGAATATCACCATGAAGTTGTCAAGATAAGAAAAGAAACCCTATTCATAAGATCCATGAAGTCTGTCGGGGCATTAGTCAAACATAAGGGCATTACTAAGAACACATAGTGTATATAGCATGTAAGAAAGATTGTCTTTGATAATATCCTATCTTTCTCTCGCTTTTGGTAATAGCCACTCGACATGTCCATCTTTGAGTAAATTGTGGTTGACTTCAACTGATCAAACTCACTTTCAATGTTTAAAAAAGGGTAGCAATTCCTTATTGTCACTTGATTCAACATATAGTAAACAATGTACGTCCTCAAAGAATAGTCCTTCATGAACATAACAGATAATCTCCAAGGAGAGGCACTAGAGTCAATAAACACCATGTGTAGAATCTCTTGCAGATGCTTCTTGAATTCAATAGGATTTACATATCCCTTATGATATAGAGGTATCAAGATTGGAGAAGTTTCTAGAATGAGATCAAGGGAGAAGTCATCCTAATGAAAAGAAGGTATACTAGGTATTTCATTAACAAAAAAGTATTAGTGAAGTCTCAACCAACATTAATTTCATCCAATTAGGGTGGTAATGGGTCAAGGATGATAGTCAAAATAGTCTCTACATCAATAGAGATAAGCTTACCAGCTTTGATGGCTTAGATGATGAATTACCTATCATCATGCTTTATTCCCTTTATACAAAGTCACTGACCATTAGGGTGCAATAAGCTAACATTCTTTTCACCACAAAACAAGGCTACATAAAACTTTTTCACCCAATCCATTTCTAGGATGACATAGAAGACCACCATATCAAAGCAATAACATTCAGACTAAGATTATTTCCATCAAAAATAGTGCATGCAAAAACAATCGAACTAAGATAATTTAACTTAGTTTGAGACCCTAAAATCACAATCCAAAAGTGTTGGGTGGAAATTACACACCCTGGGCAGAAATACATGCATCCTATATATAAATGAGACGAGTATACTATAGATAGAATACAAACGTACTATTTGGTACAAAGGTACCACCACTCATAATTATATTAGTCTAAAGTAGATGTATAATCGATAAGAAAGATGCATATTTTAAGAAAAATCTTTCTTTCTAATAAAATGGGATGAAAACATCCATACTTATCGAGTTTATGTCAAAGGATCATCTATAAAAATTTAACAAAAATTTAACTTACCAGTCAGAGGAAAGTCTCAAAATAAAAGGATTTCTAAAAGATTGTACGAATTTATAAAAAGATAATCATTTTCAAAAGATATGGCTCACTTGGGAAAATTATGATTTTAGTATCATAATGCTTAAAAGAAATTGAGTAGTTGTTGTTGAATGCATATTCATCCTAGTTTTAGTTGCATTTCTATTGTAGTTTTACACAAAATTCCCTCATTTTATCTGAGAACTAGCTTGCATTCATGTTTCCTTCATTATATGACAGTTAATAAGGTTTTGATCCAATTCTTGGTTTTCATGGCAAGGCTGAACTTCATTGTGTGTGAGGAGTGTAGGAAGAAGTGCTCCCCATGAACTTTTAATAAAATTGACAAGATTTTTGATTATCTGAGTCCTAGTCAAGCAACATTGTCGACCCATGTTTTGTCAATCAGATGTCCCATCAATGCAGCCCAACGACCCATAGAAATACCCCCTGGTGGGTTTACTTCTCCCAAAAATCACATTGACCTAAGGTAACATACCCCAATGAAAACTTTTTATCGACAAGAATCCAACATTCATCCCCTGATGGACACCCTGTGACCGTCTACTGATCGATATAACTCCCATTCGACGAATGAGCAACGCCCGACAAAGACCCGTCAATTGATAAAAGTCATGCCATATGAAACTCCTGCCTGACATGATTCATGCACTTGTCAAATAATGACATGATAGCCTGATAAAACTCCTATACAACAAGAATTTTAGCTTGATGAGCCCTCTATTAAGAATCCTAAAAATATTTTTTCCAGCACCTGGATGGTCCAACAGACCATTGATGCACCCCGACGACCACCTATGGACTGACGAAGACCTGACACCCAATTATACGCATTGAATGATGACCAGGAAGAATCATCAGTGGAAAAGTTTCATAACTGATGAGTTTTCTACCCAAGGGGGCTCCTACACCTCACATTGACAACAATATTGAAGGGTCACAACAAACTTTTATCTACCTCTAGACACTAACCTCCCGTTCCATGACAAATGTACAAAGTGGTTGGGGAGGGTTCTAAACCATAGCTCCTAACTATAAGTAGAAGACCACACCCCTCATAAAAAAGGATCTACTCAGATGCTACCAGGCTGCCATTTTTTACTCCATAGCACTTACCTCTAGCCTCAATGGACCCCTACCTTCGGTTGCCTTCTTTGATCTACCAGTCGACAAGATTCCAACTATCTCCAAATCTCCACAATTTGAATCTCAAAGGAAGTCAAAACCAAGGAAGCCCATCTCCATCGATCCATCATCCACCTACTTCGTCTCCATATCCGTAGTTCTAGTTCTAAAAAAAGAAAGATCAACGACCCAATAGTTGGCCTCTGATAATGTTTGGGAGAAATCTTTGCTACTTCATTTGATGAATTCATCCTCAAGTTTGAAGATACACTTATGTACACCATGACTGTGAATTCTTCTTCTTCTATGACAATGACTTCTTATTTCTTTCTCCCTATTAAACTTGTATTTGCTTCCATGAGAGATTAGTCCTCTCGCTAGGGTACAAGGAGTAGCCCCAATACCTGATTTTGTTCTTTCTAGTGAATTGGTGATCATATGAACCAATATATGTTTGAACTAATGTCCGACAAGACTTCTATATGAGATATGTGCACTTGTCAATTATGACACTACAACCCAACAAAATTCCTACCCGACAAGAAGTCTATCCCGATGAGCCCTGTACTAAGCACCTTAATAGTAATTATTCCTAGAGCCCCGCTAGTTGGGCATACCATTGAGGCATCCTAATGACCAACCGTCAACTGTATAAGACCTAAAACCCAATGGTACCTATTGATTTATGGCTGGGCAAACTCATTGACCAATGAGGATCCTAAATGATGAGTTTCTTGCCCGATAAGGCTCATGCACCTCACTCCAACGAAGGTGTTGAAGTGTCATGACAACCCTTTGTCTACCTTCCAACACTGACCTCTCATGTCTATGGTAGTTGTACAAAGTGGTTGGAGAGGGGTCCAAACCCTGACCCTGCCTATAAATAGAAGACCACAACCTCCATAAAAAGGATCTGTTAAGATGTTTCCTAGCTATCATTTTTTCTTCGTAGCACCTACATCCAATATCCATCGACGCCTACCCTTAGTTTCCCTTGACGATCTACTAGTGAACAAGATTCCAACTTCTATCTAAGATCTATAGTTATAATCTTAAAGGAAGTTAGAACCAAGGATGCCCTCCATAATTGATCCATCATCCATCTACTTCGTCTCCATAGTAGTAGGTCCAGTTCTACAAGAAAAGAAAGATCAATGACCCAATATTTGGCCTCCAATGAACATCTAGGTTCAGTCCTTGTGGATTCATTTGACACCTTCTTCCTCAAGTTTGAAGACATGCTTTAGTATACTACATTTGCAAATTACAATTCTTATGTGACAATGACTTCTTCTTTCTTTCTATCTATTAGATTTGTACTTACTGCCATGAGTGAGTAGTCCTATCTCTAGGGTGTGGGGAGTAGTCTTGATGCCCAATTTTGTTCTTTATACTGCATAAGTGATTGTATGAACCATTACATGTTTCAAATTAGTCATTTTTATGCTTATATTCTTTCTTGGTCATCAAGTTTATATGTCAAATAGATCTTGGGTGTAGAGAAACTGGAACCAAGGATCTAGGATATTGACTGAATTTTATTAAACTGTTGATTAGAATTTCAAATAGGTGTTTTCCAAGGGGATAGATTCATGAACTCTAGGTAACATGACAACGAGCTTAAAGTGATATACATATATATATATATATATATATGGTCATTAATCCTAATGCTGAAAGAGGGATCTTCTTGGTCTCAACATATAAATTTTATGCTTATTATGATGCAGTGGTGAAATCCATTCCACCCTAGTGTTCCCATCATCTGATTGTCAACTTTTAGTTTATCCCTTTTATCATTTGCAACTTAGTATAATCAACATTCAACCTTTGTGATAAATACTAGTTCTTACCCGATTGCCTTGATCTATTCCTTCTTAAACAAGTTGTCCTTTGGGTTCGATCCTAACTATACTATGATATGGTTTGTCCACTTGTAGGTGGTGATCATTGTACTTGGTCTAGCTAAACTCTAGGGATTTCACTCCTAGTGAATTTGTCAGTGCAATATCACCCATGTCAGATTTTAGTGCAATATAATGCACAAAACAATTTTTTTTTGATCAGTTTTACCAACCTAGATTAGGTAGGACTTCTCCTTTTTCAAATGATAATAATGAAAAATCATCTTGAATCGAACTATTCTACGACCATATAAACTTTGTTTGTTTTCACTTCTTAGGTGATATCTATTGTGCATGTAACACTCTTCTAGCATTAATTCTACAACAAATCTTGATCCTAAGATCAAAGAACCTATCGTAGGCTCCTTCGGGAACAGTGGTACATATGTCAGAGGAAGATATCAATCATATGGTTGAAGTGACACTTACAACACAAAGAGACAGACTCATGCTAGAAGCTAGAGCTATAGTGCAAGTACAATCACAAGTAGTCAAAGAGGCAAAATGATAGAGAGAGATAAAATAGTTCTCTATTCCCAATGTTATAGACATGCACAACTTCATCATCCAACCAGCCATTCTAGCACCCAATTTTGAAATCAAGACGTAATGGGTGATGATGATGTAGAAGAAAAGTTTTACATGGAGACCCGGTCAGAATGCACATGATCATCTAAAAAACTTCATAGATTTATGTGGACTAAGAAAGCATGTCGATGCCTCTGAAGAAGCCATGAAGCTGCAACTATTCTGCTACTTCCTCACTGACAAGGCTATGGTGTCTTCCGATTCCCTCGATGACCGCAACATCAGAACATGGGAGAAACTTCAGCAATAGTTCCTTGAGAAGATCTTCCCTCCTTCACTCACCTATAAAATCTGAGGGTAAATCACTCAATTAAAAAAAACTCCTAGGCGGAACTCTCTTTAAATCATGGGAATGATTTAAGGAGCCATTGTGTAAGTTCCCTCATCATGGAATTTCCTCCATTCAACTTATTGAAACCTTCTATAGGGGAGTTGGTGACAACATTAATAAATTTATTCATGCCACTTCTAACAATAACTTCATACAGCCAATGACGCATGGAACATAATTAGCAGGGGAACCAAGAACTAGGCTAATTGGGGTTCATCATGCAAAAGAGGTGTTCTCAAGGTGGTTATGGCAGAAATTTTTTGGGAGCTAAAGTCCATTGTTGAATTCCTAAAGATGCTCACTCTCAAGAAAGCAACCTAGAATCAATTCTTCTGAGAATGGCCAAAGAGGCCAGTCCTATTTTTAGGGTGGGTTAGCCCCCAAAGTATGGAAAGTTTGTAGTATGGAAGGGAACACAAGTGTGCAATGCAATCATCTATACCAAGCCACCTTAAACATGTATTAACCCCAGTTTGACAAAAGCCTAGTCATTAAATAAGTCAATGTTGTCAACTCTATTCCAACTAACGGGTGCTACAACCCCAACATGCCGACATATCATCTAGGTTTCCAGTATGGAAAACCAGATGGAGCAACAAACACTCACCAAAACAAACCAGATCACAATCGAAATCAATCTTAGAGTCCTCCAAGTTTCCAGTAGAATCAAAACTTCTTCCAGAACAACTTCCATTCTGGTCAATATCGTAACAACTTCAAGCAGGATGGAAACTACAATTTATGACAACAACCCTAAAATTAGTAAGTAAAAATAGTTCTGGGGAAAGGAAATCAATAGAACATACATTCCCCCAATGGATAGATTACCTAGATTCCATCGAGAGGATACTAGAGATCCAACAAGTGTACAAAAAATCCATTGAGGCCCAACTTGCACAAATTGCTACTACAATCAATCCTCCAATAGGGCCATTTGTGAGTCAACCTGAAGGCAACCCAAAGCACCAAGAGGAGCAGTTGAAAGCCATAAGCAGACATTCTAGACATGTGCTACCAGAGCTTCCAGTACCAGTCATCAACAATAACAAAGTCATTCTTGAAGATGATGATGGAGAAGAAGTTACCTCAGTGGCTATACTAATAGCCAAACTAGTGGAAACCACTGGTTGGACCTCCCAAGACAAGAAATCAACCTAAGCCATGGAAGGCACCTAAAGCTACACCAATTCCTCCTTATATACATGTGGTGACTATCTACAAGTCATTGTTGCATACCAGAGCCATCTAGCTCAGATGTGGTTAGACTCAAGGTTGCATTCCTTGACTAACTAGACAAAATCCCTTCATGGATCAAGTTCTTAAAAACTCTCCTCACACTCAAAAGTACTTAACAAAGGAGGTCAATATCATGAAACTGGCATAGACGACACCAGACATCATCTAGAGAAAGATGCCCAAGACATTAAAAGATCTTGGATCTTTTGGCATCTTTTTCTTTGTGGGGGACACCACATGCTGGAAGGGTTTGCATGATCTTAGGGCGATCATATCTTTCATTCCCTACAACTTGTGTAAATGACTAGGCTTTATCGTCAAAATCTTTTCCATCGACATTGTTATTCAACTTTTTGACTCTTCTATGACTACCTATTGGTATTGTAGAGGATATTCATGTGAGAGTAGTTCCCAAATCGTATTTCCCATGTCACTGTGTCATCATGTATATCAAGGAGGACATTCATTATCCTTTCATATTTGGATTACCAATCCTAGGAACATCTAAAGAACTTATTGATGTTAAAGATGGAATCTCAATCCTAAGGCTCAGAACAGACATAATCGAGTTCAAGGTCTTTGAGAGTCTCAAGGGTCCCTCTTTTCAGGAGCAATGCTACCTCATCGACTACATTGACAAAATGGCACAACCATGGTAGGAGGATCCCATTCACTAAGACACTCTTGAGACAATACTCATCAACCCTAACACCCATGAGATGAATAATTAACAGGTAGAGAGACTTGTATACCACCTTGACAATATTGAGAAGGACCCTGAATTTGAGTTTGATGAATTGTAGTCTATCTATATTGCAGAAGAAGGAGACAATGAATCAATTCATGTTATCGCCACAAACAAAACACACGAGCATAAAATATACCAACGATGGTTATTTCCATACTAATCTAATTATTTGAAGCCACAAAGAATTACTACCTTCTATGGTCCATATCATAGGTAGCAACATGTACTGTGCAACTGGTGCTGGCCCAACCATTCATCTTAATCCTTTAGTTGATTAGTTGGCCTTTAGGTGATTGGTTAGCTCCTCCTGTCTGTTGGTATCCTCGGTCCTCCATTCGATCGACTTGACTCTTAGTTGGTCGACTTGTCAAGTACAGAACATCTTCTCATGATGAAACATAAATTAAAACTACCTTATTCCATAATACATTGTAAAAAGAAAAACCTTGAGTTACATTCAACGGGAATATAAGAAGAGGAGCACTAATTTATATTTAGAAAAGAAGAGAGAGTTGTAGTGTGCAAACTAAATAATATTAGGAAATATGCCAAACAACCATGCATACCATCCACATGGGTTTTGTCCATAACCACACATACATCCACCATAAAAAAATTAGGGCAACACATATAGACTGCATGTGCATCATATATATATATATATATAATTTATTTTTGTGGGAACATATGTCATATTTAATCAAATAAGAACATTAACCATTTTAATTGTATGCAATAAAATAAATCTGGTCATATCAATTTAAATCCAGATACACCATAAATTCACGTGGCTCTGATACCACTATTGGGGAATATGGACAACAAAGAAGGCAGTGGAAACAATTTTTTTGTCCCTATTCATTTTCCAGGAGATTGCGTCAACAACAATGTATCTAGGAAATAAGGTATTAAGAGATATACTTGGTCCTGGAGCAAGTCCAGTGACAACTCTTACTCGGTGATGTGCACTCATTGCAAGGCGCACACAGAGAACTGATGTCGACGGCCTCCTGGTGTAGCACCATGGACGATAGTAGTTGTTTTCCTCCTATCATGGTGGCAACAACCTCCATGCCTGTATGTAGTCCACATAGACCATCTGGAACTCCAAATTGTGCTAATAGAGCCAACCAGGTAGGAGTTTTCCTTTCAAATGTCAACTTGCTAGGGTTGATTTGCTCTCCCGTGTCATCTCTCCCTTACTGTCCCTCCCTTTTATGAGTAGGACTTGCTCGGGATCTCTAGTTACCACAACTATGAGAGGACAAAAATTGTTAGATCTTATTATTGTGTCTTTTGAAAGCCTAGACTATCCCCAAAAATATAGGAAGGTAAGGGTTAGGGTTTCTAGATTTTTTAGAGTCAAAGAGATGAAATTTCATAAATTTTATGGAAGTAGTGGATGACAAACCGGTGGATTCACTACTAAATTCGTCACTTTACATGTGAAATGATTGGTTCAACACTTGAACTGGTCAATTCACTTGCTTTCCTATTCTCAACCACATTGGCTTTCAATATTTGATTAATGACAACATGTCACCAACATTAATCCTTGATCTAATCATATTGATCATTGAATTGGGCAATTTGCAAATTGAACCTATCATTTCTAGACCTTGAACCAGTTGGTTCACCAACTGAACCAGTCAGTTCATGTCCCAGTTTAGGCAATGTTCAAGCAATGTTGTTCAAATTGACCTAACACTTGAATCGATTTGTTCAACACTTGAGTTGGTCAGTTCTCAATCCAGTAAATCAATTTTCAACCATTGTTGTTTAAATTCTAATACATAAACACTTTAGTATTCAAATTAAACATAATTCATGAATAAACTCCTATTCTAGGTGCATCCTATGTGTATGACCCTATAGGTCCCAAGTTACATTGTCAGTGAATGTCCATAACTAATTTATGACATCATAAGCAATGAGTGGTATCTAGAAACACATCATTGCTATCTAAGTAATTAGAAATTTAGAGAACGACTTCAACCTATAATCTGTGATCAGTGTTACCGTGATCATATAGTTCCTTTGTATCTGATATCTAGATTGAACTCGAGTCATGAAAACGTCATCCTCTGAACATTCAATCCATTTTCCTTGAACTAGAGAAAATTGTCTAAGATGCATGTGAGCTCACATATCCGATATTGAGTCACACGAGTATGTCCACACATTTTCAATCTCTCTTATCAAGTGTCTTGATATCAATCTCCTATAGGAGGGACAAATTCCATCTATCACTCACACTCAATCCTCATGTGTGACAACGTACCCAAGAACCACCTTTATGGAAACCCTTATTCGAGGTTACCTTGGATGGTGTCAAAATACATCAAATGACATGTGATGAGAGTAGTGACCTTAGGTCTAAGAACTAAAATCACCACTATCACTATGAGATATGATTCTGACTACCATCCTATGGTCTCCATGTATTACTCTCAAGGTGAGTCTATCCGATATAGTGTTCTCTAACATGTACCTATGTGTTTGGTTTAATATCACATACCATGAATAATGAGATTCTATCATCAACCAACACACACTCTAGTCTTATGTATTATTGTTGTCTATTTTTCTTCCATAGCAAGATCTGACTAGGGACATAAAAAAAATGTATGTACTCTTATCATACATATCATCTCATTGTTTAGGTCCTCAACCTGAAGACATATGTCATTGAGCAACATCATTCTTTAGACATCTACCATGTTTGTGTCATCATATCATGATTGAGACAAACATAATAGACACAATTACCTTTATCATTATTAAATCAAGTATATGATGCCCCATTACAATCATCACATGATTGGCTCTCTGGGCATACACCAGTGATTAAGAAAAGAAAACTTCACATGTCCTTCTAACACATATGCTTCATGCCAGATGCCCTTTAGATTATGCAATGCACCAACCAGTTTTCAGTGTTGCATATCTACCATCTTCTCTAGTCTCACTAAAACCATAATGAAAATCTTCATGGATGACTTTCAAGTCTATGGAAATTCTTTTAAATCATTTTGCACCACTTTTTCGTAGTCTTCACATGTTGTGAAGAAGAACATATAGTACTTCATTGGAAAAAAATGTCACTTCATGGTGAAGAAGGAATTTTTCTAGGACATCATGTCATCTCTAGAGGTATTGGGGTTGATACAACTAAGCTCAAAGTTATTGCAAATCTATGTCCTCCAACCACAATTGAAGAAGTATGAGCATTCCTAGGACATGCTGAGTTCTACAAGAGGTTTATTCATGACTTCAGTAAGATCACCAAGAATTAAAAAATCTTCTTCAAAAGAATGTGAAATTTGACTTTGACTCTGACTAGATGAAGAGCTTAAACACTCTAAAGGAAGCCCTAATATCAACTCACATCCTTCATGCCCCAGATTGGTCTCTCCCCTTTGAGATCATATTTGATGCCAATGACAATGTTATTGGTGTAGTTCTGGAGTACCATGTTGAGAAATAGCATCACACCATCTACTATGCAAGCAAGACATTGGAAGACACACATAAGAATTATGCCACTATAAAGAAGGAGACACTCATTGTCATCCATGCCTTTGACAAGTTTTGCTCCCATCTAATTGGTTCTTAAGTGATCATATACACTGACCATTCTAGCATCATATATCTAATGTCAAACAAGGACACAAAATCTAGGCTAATCAGGTGGATCTTGTTGCTGTAAGAGCTTGATCTTGAGATCAAAGACAAGAAGGGTACTAAGACTGATGTTGCTAATTATCTTAGCAGACTACACATCTAGGACAGTGATGTGGTTCATGTCAATGACTCTCTTCATGATGATCACTGACTAAAGGTATGCACGTTCACCCCATGGTATGTTGATTTTGTCATCTATTTGGCTATGGGATTCCTTCATCCAGACTACACATGGAACAAGAAGAAGAAGTTCATGTTTGGCATTATCCAATACTATTGGGATGAGCCTTATATTTTCCAATTATGTTTGGATGACTTTCTATAGGCGCATCTCTAAAGAAGAAGCCCCTCTTATTCTTGAACAATGTCAATATGGCCCGAATGGGGGCCACATGAGTTCAAAAAAAATTAGATTTAAAGTTCTCTAATGTGTGTTCTTTTGGCCCTCTATTTAAGTATGCTCATAATTTTGTCAAGTCATGTAACCAATGTCAAAGATCTGATAATATTTCTAAGAGGGATGAGATGCCCCTCAATCTTTGGCAAGAAGTGGGTATTTTTGATATATGGGGTTTGGAATGCATGGGTCTCTTCCCTTCCTCTTATGGCTTCTCCTACATACTCATTGTCGTTGATTATGTCTTCAAATGGGTAGAAGATATCCCCACAAAGTCTAGTGACTCCAAGACAGTTACCAAGCTTTTCAAAGACATTATATTCCCACACTTTTATAGGCTAGTTTTACATTCGTTTTATGCATTTATTAGTCATATTTGTGGTTAATATTGCATGATTCACTTTCCTTAGTCTATGATCTCAAAATGCATCAAATTTACCTTGTTTCATCTTATTGTGTATAAAAGATCATATTTGTTGGATTTGATTGGTATTCTTCTCTTCATTTCAGGAAACTCAGATATATGAATATGTCGATACCATCAACACACCATTGATGGTATCGAGGCAACATCAGAGAGAACCCCAAGATTCGCGCAAGCGCCGGTGCCTCATGCAGGTCGATACCATCGACCTGCGTCGATGATATTGATGCTGTCATATCAGGTTTTGTTAAAGATCGTGTCTAATCGTACAGTGGTGATTTTTGGGCGACCTAAAGTGGTGCATATACCTAATTATGGCGGCCGAAAGCAATCTATCATGTCTGGAGCCATTGTGCAAGTCTCGAGGAGGAGAAGGAGAGAAGAACGGAGCCCAGAGCCATACCCCGATCATTCTGAGAGCCGCGGAAGGAGTTTCTCACTGCCAAAAGGCTGTAGATCGCCCATCCTATGCTGAGGAATGCCTGGATATCCTCCGTTCAGGGGTTTAAATCACATCTATTCACGTTTTCCATATGTTTTCCCTTTCTCTCATCATGTCTTTCATTGAGATGAACATGCGGGGCTAATCCCCTTTATCTTTAGGATTGGGAGTAGCCCTAGTAATCATTGTATGACAGTTTTGACATAGTTATCATAATTTGTCTCTAAAATCCATGGTATGATTTCGTTTTCTCCATTATATCATTATGATTGATCACCCTAATGATAATTTAATACCCTTAATTACTTTGAAAGAAGAATTAACTATTGAAAAGAGACAAATATCACATTAACTAATAAATCCCTTGAACAAGGTGATGTATAGTTAATGGTGGAAACCCAAAGTATGATCTTCATGCACCTGATCTAGGGTATAGGTTACTACTACCGTGGAACCGACCTAGATTTAGGTAGTGAATTGTATCGTGACAGCGAACAATTCTGACTACATGCCACTACCCAGAATAGGAGACGAATTAGGATAATTGTGTAGGAATTAGTACAACAAGAACATGTGGTGAAACCGCAATCCTAAAGATTTCATCTTTAATTGATTAAACTAACCATTTAATCGATTGTTTTGCTTTCTTTTATTTTTCTTTTCGTTTTCACTCAACTACCAAACCATTTTAATCGGTCTAGCTGATTGCAAATAGTTAGTAGTTGTCTACTGAAAATCCATTCCCTGAGTTCAATTCAGGCCTCACAAAGGTCTATAGTACATTGACGTGTGCACTTGCATTATACGCACGGTAAATTCATGTCAAGTTTTTGGCGCCGTTGCCGGGGAACAGTGATTTTGGGCACTACGAGGGCTGCAAGAGGCCACTCTAGGCAACATTTTTTTAATTTAAATTCTAGAAATTAATCGTCTATCTTTCATAATCTGTAATCGTCTAGCACTGTCCCTAATTAAATTTATTACTGTGCAGGTACTAGTGCATGGTGAGTATGCGTAGCACGGACTACACACAGTCATCGTCGGAGGTCCCGTTTTTGGGATCAGACTATGAGGAGAACGACACCCAAAATCAACTCGAGAACGAGAATTCATATTCTGAACCCGAAGAAATGGCTGAGGAACAAACAATTTGGGAGAAAATCTAGGCAGTCGTCCTCTTCTGCATCTAAGGGGCCAATTAAGAAGCAGGCCATCAACATTCCTAACTACAAAATTGATCCAGGGATAATTAATTTGGTCAAATCTAATGCATTCCATGGGATGAAGAATGAAGATCCGGTGACCCACATCAGCACGTTCATGGAAAACTGTGATATGATAAAGATTGATAGGTTCCCGCAAGAGACACTCTACTTGAAACTTTTTCCCAGTCCTTTAGAGGGCAATGCTTGGAAATGGCTGCACAATCTGGATGACGAGTACGTTGAATCTTGGGATCACATGGTTGAGGTGTTCTTTGAGAGGTTCTTTTTGCCTGAAAAGACAAACAATCTAGTGAGGAAGATACACAACTTCAGCCAACGAGCCGGAGAAACTTATTTTGAAACTTGGGAGCGCTTCCAGATAATGCTGAGAAAGTGTCCACATCACGGATTAGACAAGGAGAAGCAAGCTAAAATTTTCTACTTCACCCTAAATGAACATGATAGGAGCAATTTGGACTCAGCAGGTTCTGGTTTCTTTTTTAACAACACATGCACAAGGTGCTGGGAGATTCTAAGGAAGATGTCCAAAAAGTAGTCTTGGGGTGAAAGAGATGCACCCGAGCAAGTCGGCGTGACACATGAAGCAAAGGCCATCAAAGCGCTTAATGACAAGATGGATCTTATAGCCAAGAAGCTCCTAGAGAAAGAGGACAATGGGTTTGATGATGAAGCACATGCAAAGTATAAGCATCAATAGGGATATAGAAATAACAATTATGATTGGAGGAAGGAACACAATTTTCAAAAGCCGCAGCCTGGCCTAGAGGAAAAGAATAATGAATTTCTTAGTCAGGTGGTGAAGCAAAATCAGGAATTGATGGGCTCACTCGCCAAGATAGTACAGTCACACGGTGATTACTTGAACCAGTTTGGGCAGCAGATACAGAGCCATGCTGCACAACTGAGGATGCTGGAGACGTCCATAACCCAAATTGCAACTGAGGTGGCTTCCATGAAGCAAATCATTCAACAAAAACCAGCTGGGAATGTAGAGGCTGCTCAAGTACATCATCAAGTGAAGTATATATCTGTGATTAAGGAGACAGAGCCCCCGGTGGGGGAGGTCCATGAAAAGGGAAAAATACATTTTGAAACGGATGCTAAACCCAGTGTGCCATACCCCCGTAGCTTATATGGACTACCAGGAGGATGTCGCTCGTTCAACAAATCCCACCAAGAACCCATCACAGTCGTACCCACACCTAGACAAGAGGAGTAGGTGAAGGCCATACTTCACAATGGATCTACTACCACCGAGAAGGATGAGCATCCATGAGCCACACCAACCGTGAATGATGTGCCAAAGCCTATGCCAGGGGGTGACATTGAAGCAAGCTTAGGGGAGGAGACCCTAAATAGCCCATATGTGCCACCGCACAAGCACATAAAGGAGCCAAGCGTGCCATTCTGGGATAGTCTAAAGCCGAGGAAAGAGCAAAGGAACTTCAAGAAATTTCTTGAGATCTTCTGGAAGCTCCAAATTAACATTCCATTGGTGGAGGCTATAGAGAAAATTCCTTCATATGGAAGATTCATGAAAGACATCATTAACAAGAAATGGCAGATCAAAGATACAAATGTTGTGTGTGTTGATGAAACAGTGAGTTCTATAATCCAAGGAAGGCTACCAAAGAAGAGGAAAGATCCAAGCTGTTTCTACATCCCATGTTCCATAGGTGGCCAAAATTTCCACAAGCACAGTGTGACTCAAGGGCAAGCATTAATCTTATGCCACTTGCCACTTTTCAAAAGCTGGGATTGAAGAAGCCAACACAAACTTCCATGACAATTGAGTTGGCGGATGGATCCATTGTAAAGCCACAAGGTATATGCGAGGATGTGCTAGTCAAGGTTGACAAATTCATCTTCCCTGTTGACTTTGTGATCATGGACATGGATGAGTTGGAAGGAGGTGAGATGCTATTGGGAAGGTTGTTCCAAGCTACGACTGATGTAATCACTACCATTGGGTGAGGTTAGTTGACACTTGGGATTGGTGATGATAGAGTTGAATTCAAATTGCCAAATGAATCATTAGAGACATCCCTTGACAACCCAGTTTAAAGGTATCTTTATGTCAAGCCTAGGACATTAAACAAGGGCTCTTGTTGGGAGACAACCCAACTTTAGGTTTATTTTATGTTTGGTTATGATCTTTTATGTTGATGTACTTAGTTTTTCTTAGGTTTTGATAATTTTTTGTAAAAATGGTACCCTAACTCATGTTTTGAAGTGTGCAGAATTTTAAGGTCGATATTATCGACACCCCTGTCGATAGTATCGAGTTTGGATCAGTAAACATTGTGAAAGAGTCAATACCATTGACCTTAGTGTCGATAATATCGAGATCCCTGAATATTTTTAGAAAATTTGGTGACAGAGATGTCGATACCATTGACACCCATGTCGATAGTATTGACAATTTTGATTTCCCAGGCTTTTAGATACTTTGGTACACCAAAATTGCTGAGCCTGAGTCGATTCCATCGACCTTGGTATGAATGGTATCGACACCTGTAGGCCAGCTACATAAAACATGCCGTAAAAGGTGTCAAAACGAGATTTTTTTCACACCATTTTTTGCAGAGAAAAGAAGGATGAAGCAAGTCACGTCTTAGAACCACTAAGACACAAACATGGGCCACCAAAAAGAGGGAGATAGAAAGCATCACTTGGTCCACTTGAGCATCCAACCATTCATCTTCACCACACTTCAAAGTGAATGGTATTGTTGTTCCGCCTCTTAAGTGGGAATGTTGACTATGAGGTCATAGTCATATTCAAGCTTAGGGGAGTTTTGGGTGTTGGAACAACCCTCTATCTAAGTTTTTATTTACTTACTTATGTTGCTTTTACTTTTGAAATATTAGTTGTATTTATTTCTAGTTTTACCGCTTTTGTAGGATCCACATCTATCTAGTGTAATCTGTGGAGCCATAAATGCATGGTTTCAATTGGGAGTATTACTCTTGGGTTGTGTGCACATGAAAAAATGAGCATATTGTAAACTTTTTGAGATTATTCTTGTGAGTAATTGAGTTGCATAACTAAGGAAGTGTTTGGGTGAGTCAGCTTCAGGACATGGGGACATGAATGACCATCTTTATTCTCTAAGGAAATGTGATTGACAGGGTTGTTGATCCTGAACTGATCAAATACTAACATGACCTTAGACTAAAGTTTAAGAGAGAAATCCTTCAGTTACCCTGTACATAGGTCTTTAGAGAGGGACATATGATATTTTTAAAAGGTTTTGTCAATTAGTCTTGTGATATGATCCACCGCAATCTCATTCACACTTCACCATAAGAAATGGGAGCACATTACTATCTTTCACTTTTTGATTGCATCTCATGTAGATAGGTCTTGCATTACAACTATTTTCACACATTTTTGCATAAAAATGAAATAAAAGGGGATAGAGTAATCATACATGCACATTAGCCTTAGGTGTGTGTCATTTAATTTCATAACTGACATTTTGTAGTGCATTCACATCTTTTGAGCATATAGTTGTACATCATGTGTTGTATGTTCTTGTGAAAACATGAAAGGTGTTAAACTTGTTCCATACCTTCTGAATGCTTCAAATGTACAAGTTATGTAACAAGAAGTGAGCCTGACAAATAATTCATTGTCATATATGAAAATAAGGGATTGAAGAAAAAAATGAAAAAATTGAAAAAAAAGTGAAGAAAAAAAAAAAAGAATTGAGAAGTATGAATCAGAGGGAGAAAGGAACATGTTCTCACTTACATACTAAGAAGAATAAGTACATGGTGTAGTTTTCTTAGATATTCCACTCACCTTGAGACGGAATGATAGTGCATGCATCATTCCACCAAAAATGTAGCATTAGGACATTTTCACTTGCATTTTGCATCATGATAGGTCATTAATTTTTGTATTGCATGATTGACTGTTATGTGCTTCCATCTCTTTCACAACCACCTATCCCATCCACTTGTTTCTCTAATCGGTAGGCCACCCATGATATTCTCCTCATTCATGAATACTAAGAGATCTGCTTCCATTTAGATGGTAGTTAGGAAATGAGCAACGTAGATAGGAGATGACAAGATGCATCAAGTTTGGACCGGATGAGTTTATCGTATTAACTGCTTTAATTGATTGTGTTTCATTGATTTGGGGATGGAAATCTTTTACATAGGTCTTTGGTCACCTGGAGGGAAGTTAGTGTTCAGTGGTCAAGGAGGTCCGGTTTGTGGAAAGAAAGTGGGGATGATGCATATGCATTTCATGTATTTATGTCCTTATGCTAACTTATCTCAAACAAATCCAAAGTTTTGTTGCTCAAGGACGAGAAAGTTCAAGCTTAGGGGAGTTGGTATCGACCTGCATGAGGCACCGACGCTTGTACGACTCTTGGGGTTCTCTCTGATGTTGCCTCGATACCATCGACGGTGTGTCGATGATATCCCTCGATACCATCGACGGTGTGTCGATGGTATCAACATATTCAGATATTCAAGTTGCCTGAAATGAAGAGAAGAATACCAATCACATCCAATAAATATGATCTTTTATACACAATAAGATGAAACAAGGTAAATTTGATGCATTTTGAGATCATAGACTAAGGAAAGTGAATCATGCAATATTAACCACAAATATGACTAATAAACACATAAAATGAATGTAAAACTAGCATATAAAAGTGACTCAAAATCCTCACATCACTTCTCCTACATACTCATTGTCATTGATTATGTCTTCAAATGGGTAGAAGATATCCCCACAAAGTCTAGTTACTCCAAGACGGTTACCAAGCTTTTCAAAGACATTATTTTCCCACACTTTGGAGTCCCCAACACCGTCAATTCTGATGGGGAATCACAATTCCTTGAGTGTAGCTTTGAAGCACTCCTTCGCAAGTATGGTGTCTCCCACCAAGTATATGCTCCATGTCATCCTCATATGAGTGGCCAAGTGGAGGTTTTCAATCGTCAGATCAAGGCAATTCTAGAAAAGACAGTTAGCTTACAAGGCAAGATTGGGCTAACAAAATGAATGATGCACTCTGGGCATAAAAAACTACCTACAAGATTCCCTTTGGAACTAGACCTTTCCACTTAATCTATGGGAAATCTTTTCACTTAACAATTGAGCATGAGCACAAATCTCAGTGTCCATTAAGAATCTCAACTTCAACCTCCATGTAGCAAAGGAAAACCATTTATTTTAACTATAAGAGTTGGAAGAGGTGTGGTTGACTGCGTATGAAAATGCACTCATCTACAAAGAGCGTACAAAGATGTGTCATGATGGCCACCTGAAGCGGAAAGATCTGCAAGTCGAAGACCAAATATTACTACATAACTCTCTTCTCCACCTCTTTCCACAAAAGCTCAAGACCCAATGCCCAGATCCATTCATTTTTTAGCATATCTTCCCTTGTGGGATGTCATAATATGGAGCAAGAAGATTGGAGAATTCACACTCAATGGATAATGACTAAAACATTATTTCACTATTGATGATATGCAGGCCAACCAACCACTCTCCTCCAAAATATCATGTTTAATTTTTAGGTGTCAAGCCATCAATGTTAAACAAAGGCGCTTTGTAAGGCAACCCAAGCATTACCCTCAATTCTGGTCGTGTCTAAATCTTATCTCATATAGGGTTTAGTTAGTTAGTCCATCTCATGACAAGATCATCTATTCAAACAATTTTGATTATAGGTGAATCACTCTTGTTGAATGGAGAGAAACCACAACTCATGGATCAACCAACACAATTCTTCCCCTCCATGTTGAATTAAGTGTTTTCTTAGGGATGATAAAATATCGAAGTTCATGGTGGAGAGTGGTTGGTACACATTCTACTCTTTACCCACATCTATCTATTTGTAACTTATGATCTTATCATTGCACCCATGCATTACATTTAGCTTAAATTTTTCAAAAAAAATCTTTATAGTGTAAATAAAAGCCATTATCTGCCCATCTTAGGTTTAATTATTGTCATCAATAACTCCCATTATTTGAAGAAATACCTCACAATGACCAACTTTTATAACAACCAATGACTAGAAATCATCTTGTGTGGCCTAGGAACCTAAGCATCATGTTTTCCTAGAAACGATGGTAGGTATTTGAGGAATTGAGAGGGATCAAACACATTGTTCTTCTAACTGACTAGTGAAACAAATTCATGGAATCATCACTTTTCCCGTATCGCGTCACTATTTGTTCATATTGAGATAAGGAAAACAAGCTTGATCAACACAATATTGCATTAATGAGCTAAAAGATATTCATAAACAATCATATCAGGGTTATATTAACATTAACAATATTTCATTATTTCATCAACATATCAAGAATCTAGATATGATTTACTCTCATCATATTCATAATGCACATGTTTAGCATAAGAAAGCATCAACCATGTGTCTATGATAACCATCAATTAACATATAAAGATTACGATCATATTTAGGAGGTTGTTCCACCATCATTCCATCATATAAGAATGTTAAGCATGAATACTCATTTTTATCTATTAGTATTAGAGATTAGGTTCAACAAGATAAATTATATTAATGTTACTAATTAGCACTTATACCCAAATCCTTACTCACAACATCTCCATTGGATCATGGATGCATAAAGTGAAGCATCACCATCACATTACATACTATTCTCAAGTATGAACCCACACATGAATCAAGGTGTAACCATTGGGTTATAGCATACTAGGGTTTCAACAATAGTAACAAAGTAATCCATGGTTGTATTAGTCATTCAAGGACTATGCATACCCAATTACCATCACTTAGTTATATTAGATATAGGTATAACAAGCTATACCTCATTAGGGTTACATATCAATACAATATGGTTATCATCCCTTCTATTCATATGAGTGTATAGGTAAGACTACCTTATTCAGGGTAACCCTCCATTTGTTCCATCATCATTCATCCCATATCACCATACCACAATTGTACAATACTAAGATGGGTTACTGGTATGAATGATTACAACTATTAGACACCTTTAATTACCATATTGCTTTCACATGCACACTAAAATCATACGTAAAACAAATTTACATCCCTTAATATACCTTCAACAAATTATGCTTCTAAAAAAAATTCACATATAACTAAAAGCAGTTGTTTTCTCTTATTTCTCACCTCATTCATTACTACTTACTTCTTATTACTTATCCTTCTCATTTGATCATATAGAACAAACATCCCTAACATTGAAACATAAAAGGTAAGAATAGATTATTCATCATTCTTGATATCACTACAAGAGTTTATTTCATATCACACTTTACTCATGCTATATCATGCCTTTTATTTCAAACACACTTGTTACATTTAAAATTCATTCCTTATCCTTTGCTCCAAATCATTTCCATATTGTTTATCTACCTTTCAAATTTTCTACCTTTAAACTATGGATTACTATCAGTGCTAGTTTACTTTTCATAGTGCAAAACTCATGATCTTGTTTTATAGAGATGCTAGTATTCAAGGTCAAATCACTAGTGACATCCCTTGAACTACTACAACTCTAAACATTCTAGGGTTTGGACCTTATCAGTAGCATGACGTTATTGTGATTTAACTTTGCTCCCTTAATTTGAAATTCAAGCTTTGGATCTCACAAGTTTTACTAAAGTCTTCCTTATCTCATCAATTGAATTTCCTTTCTCTTACTTGGCCATTTAGATAGATTACATTCTCAATTTACCCTACTAGGTTTCATCATCATATTGTGTGTCATTATTACATTCACTAGATGTCTCTACCATGGTGGTTATGCATCATATATGATTCATTTTCCTATCACTTCATTCCCATGTTGCTCTTATTAAGGAATATATGAAAGAGAAAATGAATCTGAGACTTAGAATTCTTTGAAACATTCCCTTAATACATTTCTCATATGTAGGTTTAATTAGTTGTCAACAAGGATACTTGACTAATTAGCACTTGCTTGAATCTCCTAACCTCTTTCTTTTACAATCTATATTACTCCATCATGTTTCAAAACCTTTCTTACTTTCCATAATCCTCTTACCATATACTACTCTTCCACCCGTCATCTTTAACTTCTACTTTTCTCTTATGATCATGTTACTTATTCATGTGTATGATCATGTATACCATGTTGCATATTTTTTTTATATCCTTCTACTAATGTGAAGTTGAAACTCTAAATCAATAATCTCTCTACTAGTTTCACCTCATGTTTAATACATTACATATCCTTTATTTTAAATCAAATGGCTCATGCATGGGTCAAACTTAGTTTCTCTTTCAATCAAGTTTTTTACTTCCTGAATATAGTCTACCTTTGTATGACTTATTCATTTGTTTATCTACACTTTTGTTCTTCTTTTAGAAACTAGTTTGTTATTTTATAGAGATTTAGAACCCCAAAGGTAGTAAGGATGAATGTATTAAACTTTATAATAAAGGTATACATTCCATACTCTCAATTATATCATGTAATCCTCATTCCTTAATCAAGCTCATTGTTTCCAACATTTCTCTTTGTTTCATCTATGTTTGTTGTCCTAGTCTTATGATTTACATGTTCATCTAATTCTCTTTACTTTGGAGTACAGAAAAGCATTGTACTCGATTATATGATCCATTCCTCATGATTGATTCTTACCATCTTGGCCCTTACATACTTTTCTCATATCTTTTCCATATTTCATATTTAGAGTTCATATAATACTAATCATTAAACTTAACTTGAACCTTATGTCATGTTCCTTTATTCCTGATTAAGGGACTCTCATATGAGGCCCCAAAGTTGGATCTCAGATATCAGTTCCAACTAATTCTTAGCTATTATAACCTTTCCCATAAGTTTCAACATCTTAGTGTATGTACATTATCACTATGTTGTGGGTCTATTTTATCTAAAGTCTACTCTTATTATATTTTCAATATGAGTCATTAGATCCTAGTAACGCACCCTACCAGCCAGACCAGGTTGAACCTGTAGTCCTGAAGCCAAGAGCTACTTAGGATTAACTAGCTCCTACTTATCTCAAACATGTGGAAAGAATAACCCCTTAGGGAAAACTCATTTAAACATAACTTTTGGTCTACTTGATACAAAGAATATAAACAATAACTAAATCACTTCATGATACACAACAATATAAAAGAACCATATATATTCTACAAACTGATAATCTAAATTCATACATATAAGAGCATTTCTATTGATTTCCAATCATAGCAACAATATAAAACAAGAGTTGCATCACATTCTATTCTTATCCTCAATCCATTTATTTCTTTCTAGTCTTCTAACCCTAATATTTCTAGTGTTTCTCTGTAGCCCATCCTTCCTCTGCATACCTGGCCAGGACATCTAGAGAAGAATAGACAGAGTAGCTTGATACTGGTCAATCTAAGTATCCAGATATCAAGCCAGGGTATCCAAATACCCAGACTTCCTAGAGATAAAGACACATCAACTCCTAATACCACACTTATAACTCTAGCTTTCTATCCTAATGGTCCCTGACGACTCAACCTAAGCTCTGATACCAAAAGATTGTCACACCCACATCCCACGATTACCACCAATCATGAGATTAGGGCATGACTATGAGGATTATACTTAATACAAAGTTCACTCCCGACTTTTCCTTTTTATTTCCTTTATTTCAAAATCTTTGTTTTCTCACATTCAATCACATCAACAAACTTTATAAGAGAAAATCTTTGATTACTCTAATATGATCTCAACATTAATGATACATATCCATACATTCATTCTGTTTCTCACACCTCCATGTACATACGACATGATAATCAAATACATTCTCTCTTATTAAATAAATAAAGATACAAAACATTATTTACAACTCTCTCACATCTATACAAGGACCTAGAGTGACAGGGACCGATTGAATTCAACTAATCTCATACTTAACTCCTATGGTAGATCTACTCTGATGCTTTCACCTTCTTCAAGTCCATGTGGTTTTCCTAAAAAAATTGTGAGTGGAGGGGTGAGCCTACTTTCTCAGTGAATGAGTACTTCAAAGAAATAGTCTAAAGCATTGATATAATTAGAAATATACTTTTGAGAAATTGATACCAATTATAACAACAGTAATCTTTAAAGAGTCTAATAATTGACAATCATAAATATGGAAGGATAATCTAGATATCAACACGAGTAAATCAATATATGAACATGCTTGATTAATCTCAAAGAGAACTAATAACTCAAACACATACAAAGGATAACTGAATAACAGTGCAAACTTGTTTAACCTCTCATTCATCTTATTATGCCCTGAACCCACATGAGGGGTACCACAACTTGTAAAAGAATCTCAGCAAGCTACGATCTCACTGTACAAGGCTTAGAAACATGCTCAGGTTCCTAAGCCTATGTCTTGAGAAAAACCCATCTGCAGTGGGCCTCGGCACGTCTACCTCTCGGTGACTAATGGGAGCACCCGGATATATCAGACTCCACCACTCAACCTGGGTACTCAGGTGGTGAGTCAAAGCCCTCAGGCTTATTGTGCATCAGTGGACCTACTGACCACTGATCACTCAACATGTTACACAGGTACCACTGACATCCTCGGTTGGTGTTGGGTACCACATAACTGTAAGGAGTCTGCCCTACTGGTCAAGACCCTCAAATCCTACTGGTGTGCTCCAGCTTACCTCGATCTGGACTACCTCCAGTCAGGAAGCTATTTCCTCCTCACAACGCAGGTCTCATCCTGTGAGGATTCTATAGTGTTCATGGCATCTAGATGACTAATTCACTCTTTAAATTCACAATTCAATTATCACATCAACATATCTTTGTTCATCTTTGTAAACCATTCATTCATAAACCATCTGATAAAACATACCACAACTGAACTGTTAAGCATCACCACATCTCAAGCTCAGAAACATTGAAATCACAATACTTGTTTCACTGAACACCCTATCAATAGGGTTTCATTTACCTCATTCACTTATCACATAACTCGCATAAGGATTGAATACATCATAACATCATTCAACAAGAATTTCTCTCAACAGTTCACATATAATCAAAGATATATATATATATATATATATATATATATATATGAAACCCTATAATGATCTGAACTAGGGTTTCCACCCTCCTTACTAATATATCAAGCAAACATTATTATCATCGAATGAAATCCAAGATCTAATCTGACATATATGTAATAATCACACAAATAAAAAATCATTTGTATCTAAAGATATTCAACTAGGAAAACTTCTTTATTCAATTATACAACAATTTTAGTCGTAGTCATAATCCCTAAATTTCAGTATATTCATGTAACTCTTACAATTAATTTAAGAATTCTTATTTAGATTAATTGCAATCATTTCTAATGTAATTTCATAATTTGAAATTAATCATAATAGATAAATAATCCATTTCTTATCAACTTGCACAAGCTAGATAAAATAGACCATTTAGGGTTGTACTTGCATACTAGTCAATTGAAAATTATAAATGATTTAACAGATTTGCGCGCAATCTACTATTTAAAGGAATTACTCACTCACCGTAAGGTGTGAAAACACCTTAAAAACGAAGCCCATCTCTGAAGATCTCAAATCCATATCCAAATACTAGCAAAATCTGTGATTTCTTCTTCCTTTTAACCCTAAACGGGATCTGTTGTTGGTAGAAGATGAGATTAGAGGTTAAACCAAACCTCCAAATCACTGGATCAAGGGTTTTGATCAATGGGAAGTCAAGAGAAGAAGGAATCCACGGTTAAAACTACTTACCAAGTCAAATTTATAGCAATCCCTTTTGATTTTTACTGTTCTTCACGTTCTTCCCCAAAAATCACCCCATAAATCACCCTCCAGGTCACCCCTCATAGAGAAAGAAGTCTGGGATGATAGAGGATCGAATTGTAGTTCTAACGCACTTTGTTTCATTGAAAACAAATAAGTATTGCTCGATATCAGATCGTTTTACGATTGGCTATTCTTGGCGGCGTCGACTGCGGTCGCGGTGTCGACGCAGTGTCGGTCGTGGTTTTCAGTATATGCTTACTAAAAATGGCATAACTCACTCATTTAAACTCTGATTTGGTTTATTCTTTTTTGTTGGATTCGTAATTGAATTCTCTACAATCCTACCATATTATTTTGATAATATCATCAAATAAAAAATCATTTATTAATTATTTCCTCCAATGTCATTAACTCTCTTCTTGCACACATGTATGGGTCAATGTTATGTTCACCCCAACTTGAATCTTTATAGTATGCTTTATTCATGATTATGAGTTGCCCAAACAAGTATTTAATGTCACTAAGGTTAATATAAAGCAAAACATAGAATATTACTAGCAAAAACATGATAAGCATTAAGATTGTCTTAAATCTCTAGGATTACCAACAAAGCTAGGAACGGGTCGTAACAACTAGGCCACCATTTTTACTTCATATCAGCTACCTCTAGCCTCAGTCAACTCCTGCTCCCGGTTTCCTTCATTGATATTCCACTGCACAAGATTCCAATCTTTTTCTAAGCTCCATAGTTGTAGTCTTGAAGGAATTTAGAACTAAGGATGCCCTCCACAATTCATCCATCGTCCACCTACTTTGTTCCATAGAAGCAAGTCCAATTATATAAGAAAACAAAGATCAACGACCCAATCGTTGGCCTGTGAGCAAATATCCAGGAGCAGTCCTTGCTGCTTTGTTTGACGCCTTCTTCCTCAAGTCTGAAAACACACTTTTTTATACCATGACTGCGAATTACCTTTCTTATGTGATGATAATTTCTTCTTCCTTTTTCTATCTATTGAACTTGTACTTACTGCCATGAGCGGAGCAGTCCTCTTGCTAGGGTGCGACGAGTAACCCCTCTATCCGATCTTGTTCTTTCTACTAATTGTATGAACCATTATACGTTTGAATCTGTCATTTTTATGCTTATATTCTTTCATGATCATCAAGTTTATACGTTGATCAAATCTTGGGTGTAGAGAATTTTGAACCTAGGATCTAGGATATTGACTTATTTCTATCAAATCCTTGATGAGAATTTTGAATAGGTGTTTTGTATTGCAATAGATGCATGAACTCTAGTAACATGATAATGGCTATAGAGTGATATATGTCTAATCATTAATCCTAACGCTGAAAGGGGAATTATTCTAGCCTCAACATATATTTTTTCATACTTAAGATGATGCAGTGAGAGAGAAAATGATAGGTAGCGGTGGTGAAACCCATTCCATCCTAGGGTCCCATCATTTGATAGTCAAGCTTTGATTTATCCCTTTTATTATTTGCAACTTAGTATACTCAACAATAACCTTTGTGATAAATACTAGTTCTTCCCTGGTTGCCTTGATCAGTCCATTCTTAGACAAGTTGTTCTTTGAATTTGATCCTAACTATACTATGATAAGATCCATCCAATTACGGGTGTTGATTGTTATACTTGGTCTACGTAGACTCTAGGTATTTAACACCAAGTGAATTTTCCATTGTAATATCACACATGTCAGTTGAACATGCACTAATTTTGATTCTAGATCAAAGTAAACTACTATTGTACACCAATTATGGTTTCTACACCTATACAAATTATTAAAGTTCATGTATTTATTAAATAATAAACCTTAGAATTTTATTCTTAGAAACCTTGAAGTTAAACCTAAAACTATTCTAGATAGAAATATCATATTTTTTTCTATTTCACAAACCTATTTGTTTATGTTTCGTAGATGTTGCAATAATTATTTATACAATCTTCAAGTTTATATAATTGACTTATTTATTGAAAGAAAAGAACTTAGAGGTGTAATATAGTGTGGTAAGAATGTACTTTGACAAAAAAGGTAAAGAGGAGTGATATTGAAAAAGTTATTTTAAATTTAAATATGATTTGAATTTTGAACTTATGTATGAACATCGACATTGCAATATGAGTTTTTAGTTGCTTTGAAATGTGATGTGTAGAATTGAACCATAGATGGATTCCATTATGAATAACAGTATAGTGAGAGCCCTAAATGGATAGGAAGGAGACTATATACAAAAAGGAGAAATATGATTTGAAAAGTACATTTCAAATTCAAAACAAAATTGAGGACTCAATGACCAGTAAAATCAAATCAATACATAAAAACTAATGCCTTGAAAACCATAAAGTCTGTTATCGAGGTTTGACTATGATTTATATTGCACACATTGACTAGCATAGCCCAGGACGACACAGCTGAATACACAAATGGGTGCATGGTATTAAACCCAACATACACGGTCCCATGAATACAAATATAGTACCCAACATATAGTGGAGTTAGATAGTACTTAGTGAGGTACCTAACATTTAACTTGAGAGCACGTTGGTAACCAGTTTGATAGAGTGTTTCTTATACCACATACTGAGTCATCCCTTGTGAAACCATCGTGATGGGAATTAAAAGTTAGATATCTTCAACAATATGCATGTGAATCTAAATTAGAGCACATGCCAAAATTTCAACTGACCAGCAGTTTAGCCACCAAGCCAAGATGTGAAGAGCCATGTTGTATATATACCAATGACTTTGTAAAGTATTGACTTAGGATAAAGAGTCACCATAAGACTTGTCTAGTAAAATGGTTGCATAGCTATGATTCTTCATACGTCATGGTAAACATAAAGGTTTAGGGAATTATACTTCAATTTTTTTAGGAAAAAACCATATGGTGACCTATAGGTTTAATTTCTCTATCCATGTGTCTGATTTTAGATTGTAACTACAATACTTTAATTGATACTTACTTTGGTTATTAACAATAGAATTACCCTGCTTATATTGACATGTAATTATCATCACACTTTCTAATGTGTTTTAGGCATTTCCCCTTACTATTTTATATAAGACTAGTACATGAACGTTCTTTGCACGTGGCTTATATATAAATAATAACAAATGAAACAATATTTTTAATATGATATTAAATGTATTCACCTCTTTCACCTCTTCTGATGATTATAACGTTTACCAGTTGCCAAATAATTTAATGGCATGAGGATTTTATTAATTTCTAATGATTTTATAAACATGTTTGAAAGAGAGGTAGATGATGTGGGATTCATAAGTGAGCATAGAACAAGTTTGTGAATAACTTCTAGTTAGTTTCATGTGTGTTCATGTTGTGAACAATATGTGGTATAATTTTGAATAGCAATTTCTTTTGTATGCCTAATCCAACATAGATAGATTGGTTCAAAATTAAAATCAAGTAATATATACGTTCAAAAGGAAACAACAAGGAATCAAAAAATGTAGTTATCGATTTTATAATTGAGTTAGTGTTGTTTTAAGTTCAGTATATATAGACATAACTATTTGAGTTTTTCCTTCAAAATTATAGAAATATAGTTAATGTCTAGAACAACTCCATAGTATTGTGAATGATGAAATATTATGTTAAATATAATTAAATGTTTTCTTATTCTCTACCATGTTTATTAGGTGAATGATACAATTTCTAAAAATAATATATATTGATGAATTTTAATAAGTTGGAGCCACAAAGCTAGATACATATATAAGTTGACCACAATGGGTTGTCATATGCACCATACATGAACAATATGTGTGCCTTTGATATTTTATATTATTTTATAAATTAACATATAAATCGTGATATGTAATATATAATTTACCTTTTTGTATACATCAAAATAACATTTTCTACTTTTGTTGATAAATGTAGAATTTTGTAGGAATTTGATATCATAGTTCTACAACATCACCAACCACACTAAAATTGTATGAACTTTTATGTACAATAAAATTAAGATTATAAATAATATCAAAAGAAACTTAAATGAATAAAATTTATTTACGATGATAAAAAATTCAGTGATTCAATTACCATATTTCTAATTTAGTTCAATTAAAAATTCATTTTCTTTTAAGGAAAAAGATGAATATAAGAAACATAAAATGTAAATATATATAATTATAGAATACAAAAGTAGAATCATTGGACTACATATTATGAATGTATCATTTGGTATATATATCAGTAACAATAAAATAAAGATCAGCAGTTTGGTAAGTATAAAAGTCAAGTGTGTCTTTTAAAAGAAATATATATTGAAGCAAAAAATGCTAGAAAATGCTAGAAACACATAATTATTGAAGTGCATAAATCTTTACATAGATATTATTATTGAGTTTGAGGAGATCTCAAGGTGCACTATTATCTATTCAACTATGTAGCTAAATTCATATGACTGATTTTATTAAATATAACTATTGATGAATTGCTCTTTTTATGAAATAACTCAATGTTGATCAGTATAAGTATGTAAATTACATATCTATGTGAAAAACACCGTAAGATTTTAAGATTGCATTATCTTAAAAGTAAAATTAATAAAAACATTATGATTTTCATTAGTCCATGCCAACAATTAAGGTCTAATGTGAATGATTGTTTGAGTGTGTGGAATTGTTAATGAAAGGAAAAGTAAAATGTGTGGACGTAAATAAAAAGAGAGTTATAATATTTTGTTTCTATTTGAATGCAATCTCATTTACTGATAGTTTTGTTGATGTAAAGAATTTAACCAAAATACCATAGATAAAAAATAGAAGTTCAAATAGACATTGACTTCAAAAAAATCTTGTCAAAAGATACTAAGTTGAATTTCAAAATAATATTGTATTATTTTAACATTTTAGGGTTCTATTTAAAACATCTTTTGATTTGATACACTAATAAGAAAAAGTTCTCAATCACATATGGTATATAATCGAAGTCCAAATATGTCCAATAAAACTTAAAGCAAATAGTAACAAGAGACATTATAACTAATAAAGAGGATCTATCTCTTTATTTATTATTGTCATTTTTTCTAATTATAAAAAACACACTTATAAAGTAATCATAAAAGGTTATCATAGTATCAAAATTAGTAACTAATCAATAAATGCGTGAAAATGTGTCCTTTCATAACTCAACTGGACCAAGTTCCATTATTACAGATGGGGGGGAGAAAATATTTAGATATGGTAAACATGCAAAGAAATGTGTTGTCGTGGTTGGAGATTGTAATTTTTTAATTGAAAGAAGAAAGTCTTTCTACATAATTTTATATTCCCAAGTCTATAGATGTAGTCTTTCGGAGGATTGGTTTTACTATTAAAAAAGGACTGGAGGTGCAACTTGTTTCCCATCTACCTTTCATTTTGATGTAATACTTTTTTCTATATAGTAAAGTAGAACAGTAACTAAATGAATCTTTAGATCTATATATGGAATATATGTTTAATGGCATCATTTTTGGGAATGACATGTTTTCTTATACTTGGTGGTCGATATTGTTGTTTCCTACATCACACCAGTTATATCAATCCATAAATAGGAGCAATATATGTTGGACAAAGAGGATATTGAGAAAAATAATGAAGTTACGCCGCATGAATAAGAGATGTGTCCATACTCCCTAGCTTGTAGAATTGTGATAAAAATATGAAGAATAATTATATAAATTACTAACATGCAAAAATAATTCTTGCATATTCTATCTATAAGAGAAGATTATCCAAAGAGAAGAAATATTAAAAAGAAAATTTAACCGATGACATTTCTTGTATGCATATACACCATCGTTGAGGTAAAACAAAGAGGTAAAAGGGAGATGATAGAAGATGAAAGACGGGTGAATGGTTTGGAAACACTTCTTCTTTGTCACCCAATGAAATGACCTTTGACAACCTAGCTTTTGTTTCGATTGTCATTGGTTACATATATTTAGAGCATATTGTCTTCACTTTATTTTATTGAAGCTATAAATTAGAGATTGCATTTTCTGCATAGAAAGAATATGTAATTGCAATTGGGTCTAATGAAGATCCATAGACAAACATGAAAGGATGTTAATCTTCTTGTGACATGTTAGATGCCTTTTGCGGTCTTAAGCTCGAACACCCTATAGCATGCTAATCTTGAAAATCTTAGTTCTTCCATGGAAGAAGTCCCTGATCTGTTGAATTGATGGTAGTTTGTATGATTAAAGATTATGAACCTTTATTATTTTCTACTATCCTTAACATGATAATGTGACACAATAAGCAGTCTTATTACTTCTTCACTTGTTGTAAAATGAAAAATAACATCTTTTTATTTTTGTATCTAGAATATCAATTTTATAATATATAAATTGCACCTTCCAAATGTGTAATGTCGAGAGATATATTCAATGCTTCATAATATTTTTTTTATTCACTCTGAACCCACATGACTATCAATTTGAATTACATGAATAAATTAGAAAATTTATGTACTTATTAAATTTGAAATTTGGATGTAATGAATACACACACATATGTACTGAAATCATACATTTAAAGACATTATTATTTTATAAGAATAGAGTGTATTGATATTAAAGTCATAGAACTACATAGTATCACTAACTTGAAAATATAAATAACACCATACTTCAGTATATTTGACTCAATATTTAATTCACAACATAGTACAAATGAAGACTAATGCAAGATTCACTCTAGGTCTGAATTTCTGTTACCGATTACAAAAATAGGAAGGCAAGTTTTTCCATCCAAAAAGATATCTGAATTACTTTCAACTAATTTGTATTTGGTTTGTAAGTTGACTAAGATGAATAGTATCATGGTCCATGTTCAATGAGACTGTATTTATTCGAAACACTCTCAATTAAAGTTTTCTAATTTTCAATCACGTTAATGGGAACGATAATTTTTTTATTTGTGGTTTGCTATTATTTTCTAGATTTATATGGATTAAAGATTCTATCATCTGAGAATGTCTTTGTTATGTCGTGACACATCATATGAGATATAATAAAATCATATGATATATAGTAAAGCTTGTTAAGAACAAATAATATCTATTTAAAACATAGAAAAATAATGAACTCTAGAAGCACTTAAACATTGAATACATAACAAATAAAAAATAGAATTTATTGAGAAACATGAAGATTCTCAGAAAGAAATCAAATAACGGGATAAATCTATCACTTCACTAACCCAGCAAAACAATAAATACAGTTGTGGGTTGTAAATACAAATAAACATTGGTACAGATGAAAAGTAATGCTTGATTGTCGTAAAATATTGAAAGGTGGTAGAAGTTGTCACTCCTACCGTTAAAGAAGAACTTGACGCCTAGAAAACCAATGACAATGGTGTAGTGAACAGAATGAAGGATCTCCTTTGTAGATTGTATGGTTTCTACCTACTAAATCAATGTCTTATAAGAAACCAAAAGAATCAATTTACCACATAATGATCTCAAAACCTTATTCCTCTTGTAGTTGAGATAGAGCAATTGATGGTATATTTATTTTCAGTGCTCACTGTGTGTATCTAACAAACATTAGTGCAAGGAAAACCAATGCTTAGGCAGTGTCAAGTCTAGATAGTTGGCAGAAGAAGTCGCCTTAAGGGCATAAATGAGCCCTTAGGAAGAAGCTTTAGGTGTTGTTTCCCGACTAGTCCAGCCCAATTCTAGCTTTATTTTGTTAAACAGAAATTGGATTGACGAGATCTGTTTCGGGTTCCCTAATTCTCTAATCCAGACAAAGTCAGTCGTGTTTTTAGTAGGATTTGAAAAGCCAGTCTGGATTTGACTATGTCTTTTGTGTTATTTTGTATTATATGCCAGACTGAAAAACACAAGTTACCAGGCCAGTCTAATTTAAAGACTGCTTGCAATGGGATAAACTACCAAATACAAAAAGGAGAAAATCTAAATAAAGTAATCCAAATCTATCGATTAACCCAATCCAGATTTCATAATCTCGATCTTGAACCAAATAGGGGCTTAGGGACTAACAAAGAGGATGTTATGAAGGAAACATTGGAGCTCATGTTAGTATGAGATTATATAACAATGTAGGTTGTCTGGTGTTTCTTACGGAATCAATTGTACAAATTGTGAAAAAAAAGGAATCAATTTCTCATAATAATGTTATGTTATGTTTACCCTTTGCATGAAATAGATCAATAATCGTTTGTTTGTTTATACGCATAGTGGTAGAGCGACTAAATGAAACGAACATCAATATAGATATAGAATTAATGCTCGGTCATTGTCAAATCTATAGTGCAGCTAAAAGTTGTCTTCCTTACCATTAGAGAATAGCCTAAATCTGGAAGCTGCTAAAAGTTTATGACAGGATTGGGGCATTTTCTGTTGTTAGGTTCAGATGACAGAATTTTGTAGCATCTCTCAAAAATCATTGTACACATGAAATTGAATTGAAAATAAAAATATAAATAGGTAATTAGAAGTGTTGCATTTGAGAAAAGACAGACAATAGCTATCTAAGAAGGACGATAAGAGATGAACGAATTAACAAGAAAAAAGAAGAACAACAACTAAAAATTAAGATGATATAAATTACCATGAGTAGAACAAATTACACGAGAGTAGAAGTTAATTGCCTAGAGTAGAACCGATTGGACAATTAGAGAGGATATCAAATAGGACAATTGGAGAAAAATAAAAAGAAGACAAGAGAAGAAAAGGATGAGCAATGACCATGGAGAGAGCAACGAATAGAGCGAAACCTGTCAGTGCGACCGCCACGCAGAGGGTAGATGGTGTGACACGGATGATGGCTCTTCACCCCAATGTAAGGCTTTAGTTCTATCAAATCGTCCCAGCTTTGACTTAGTTTGGTAAAATCGAACGCTTAAACTCGCTGAAAATCTACCGAGTAATGGGAAGATAGGACGAAACTAAATAAGTATTGAATGAGACAAAAAAAAGAACGGGAGAAGAATTAGACGAGGAACGTGAAACCTACCTCCTTGGGGAGACAAAAAAAAAAGAACGGGAGAAGAATTAGACGAGGAACGTGAAACCTACCTCCTTGGTGACGTAGATCACAGATGGCTGGATGCGGAAGACTGTCAAGAACTCGTGAGTGCGGCTTTGTGAATAGATCTGTAACCTTTATATCGATCTAGATTAGTAATATGTTGAAGAGTCCAACGATGCATGGAGAGATAGTCTCGGACGGAAACAAGTATTTGTATCTAAATTGGTAAAATAATAGATTACCAATACGGGATGGGAATTGAAGAGGACGGAGACGAGTTTATTTGGCTTAGTGCTTAGTAGAGTAGAATAGTAGATTGTTTCTTTCCCGTTCTGGCTACTTTTTGCCCCTGGAAGCCTACTACGTGCCTAAACAGTAGACTCGCAATATGATTCGTAGTTGAGTTGTATCCTAGATTATAATCCTGCCTTTGGCATAGGATTGTCTGGTTTTTTTTGGCAAACCAGTCTGATTATGGTCAGGTGGTCAGATTTGAGTCTAGTTTCAGTCTGATTTTGTTTGGCTGCCGGCAGTGGCGTAGCCACATACACCAGTGGGTGGGCACGTGCCCTACCTTCATTCTGAAAATTGTATACATCTCTATATGAAATTGAGTTAAGTAGAAGCAAAATGTGCTTCGGTGCCCTACCAAATTATCACACGCATGTCCTTAAATTAAGTGGTGCCCCCCTTGAGTGATTTTTCTGGCTACGCCATTGGCTGCCGGTCAGGATTCAGTCTAATTTTGTTTGGCAACCGGGTCATTATTTGAATTGTTTGTTTTTTAGGAACTGATTTCAATATTTGTATTATAAAAACTGATTATATGATATTGGTTACACAACAGAAATTAACATCAATATTATAAAATTTAGGCTTACTTAAGTTGTCGTTAGATTGTTTTCGTAATACAAACAAAAAATATTGTAACCACTCTGCGAATACTACAAGGGATGAATGAAAATGACATAGTTATGAACATCTAGCGGTGTTGTTATCCAAAATAGTAGCTAAACAAGGGGGTTGGTGTACCCCTAAACATACGCATAATTAAAATAATTGAAAAGAGAGAGACACAACTAGTCTAGATATACAACTTAAACACCAACAATATGGTCCGGAAGCAATAATTGTGAGGGCCTTTTCATTGTGGTGGTCTTCTCCTGAAGTTTTAACAATAAAAAATAGCTATGAAGATTGATTACTTTAAGACAAAATGTGGAAACACAAAATAAGACAGGAAAATAAATTTGTTTCTTGGACCTACCTTGGTTTTTTTGTTGATTTTGCTGTGTCGTGAAGCTCGTCGTTGTCTTTAGATGGATTTCAAGTGATGGTGATAGGGAAATTGACGGTGCCAAAAGGAATAAAAGAAACTTTGTAGCAATTACGATATACCTCACCGGGTATGTTCTCATCTTCGGATTCGTCCAAATGTTCCCTATCCTCTGTCGAGTACTCAAACTGTTTGAGATGATCGGGCATCTCGTTGTTGATGTTGGTTATCCAAACCTTGATGTTATTATGGTCAACCGGATAGAGAAAAAGCTTGTCTCTACGGCCCAATAGAATCTTCCTAACCCACTCGGACCAACCGGATGTGGATACAAGATTTCTGGCAACATCGTACTTAACCTCGATAACATATGATGAATTTTCAAAATTTAGGTACAGTTCACTAGCCTTGTAGCGTCTTCCGTTTAGATAACGTCATTAGGGAATAGTAGCATTGGGGTAGAGGCTCAGGCCATGGTGAGTGTTGAAGATATAGGGTGTTGTGGTTGGAGAGAGTTTGAACAATTTAGATGTTATGCCTACAACAATGTAAAATAATATTGAGAAAAAGTAATATAAATATAAGTACTAACAACAGACAACAACATGAGTTATTACAACAATATGTATGACATTTGAATAAAATTTAGATGTTATGCCTACGAAAAATTAATATAAAATTAAGTACTTACAACATACAACATACAACATACAACATACAACAACATTGGTTGTTTCATATTCATGACAGATAAATAATTGTTTCAGACAAATACATAACATATTGTCTGTGTAGCTAACTCCAAACAAAGCAAACATAGTCAATCAAATACAAACAGACATTCATTGCACTATGTTATTCAATTTCTACCAACATCCTCGGGTACTCTGCATTTATCTTTTGTATGTATTGTGCAAGTATGAGATGTGTCTTGTTGGTGAACTGGATCTTGTTGTAGTCCTGGTGGATAAGTTCATGTGCTAGTCCAGAAAGTCTTTGAAACTACATCCACAATTTTTAAAATTATCCATCACGCCTTGAACACACCCATACTAATATCAGTTCTGCCAATTATCTCATGAAACTCGGCTATGGCATCACGCCAACCCTGTCGTGCAGAAGGGCCACGTAGTTTGCACAAATCATATTGTTGACCTAACATTGTTCCTAGGGCTTCATCACATTCTGCATCCCATACAAACTGATTCGTTGTATCCGTTAAACTGAAAAATACATGTGTAGTTGGTAAAGAAACATTCATGATGGAGATAATATAGAATGAGATATTATATAGATAAATGATATTTAAAATTAAGTATTGTGTGAATAATCCTAGTACATGTCCAACATTCAAGATGGTAGCATACATTAGTTTGTACTAAGTGTAGTATGTAGTGAAATAAACATGTGGTACATTGATAAAGAAAAATTCATATAGACTGGTGTAGCAAGGGCATCAAATGACCATACGGTCAGTGGTCATGCTTCAAGAGTTGTTGCACTGGCCTAAAGAAGGCAATGGAATCAGTCGGTAGATAGAAGATTGTATTTTTGTCAACAAGGAAATGAAGTCTGATTTGGCATGAAATGATTTGTTCAGTTCAATTTGATCAAGCAATAAAAGACCTACACTGGTTACTAAATTCAGCTGGAATAGTCACAGGATCAGTCTGATTTAATTTGGCAATTGTAACAGTAGCCAAATAAAACCATACTACATCATGCGCCTATTCCAGCTAAATTTTGCAACCAACAAAGGTGTTTCATTGAATGACCACTGTGAATCGTACAACTCCTACCATGCTAATTGGACTCTACTTCTTTATCGACAAAAATGTAGTCTCTTTCTACCAGATGTATCAATTGCATTCTTTTGTCTAACACAACATCTTGTGGTTCATGACTACATCTGCACACAAATTGTTCCTGTGTACAATGACTTTAAAAACAAAATCGGCCGACAACTCAGAAGAAGAAGGGTTTTGTTCGTCCGCTCACTTTTGTTTTAGACAAATTTGGTCATCCAACATAGACCCCTCACTATAGATACACAACAAAGCCTTATCATATTCCTCAAACTTCACACGTGTTGTTTCCCGTTCTACTTTTTTCAATTCGTTGGCCTTGTCCATTGGCCAGTCAAAAATCAGCGGCAGCTGTTGATTTTTACCAGGTGATGGTGAAGAAGAAGAATCGATTGAGTTGTTGATTATTACTAGGTGACGATGAAGAAGAAGAATCGACTTAGTTGTCATCGACACAACATATATACTTTGACCAGTCTAGGGGTATCCCATCTACATCGCATTCCATTTTTGACCAGTCTATTATGACTTTCATTGACTTCTCCTTACACTTTGTATAGCTCACAAACTTTTTATTGAATTTGTTTTTGTGTGACATCTACAAGTTGTTTCAAAATGAATGGTCAAAAACACATAGCTAAGTCGGTATCACATTTTTTTACTACATCCAAATATAGGTCATGAAATGAGTGTGCACGAATATGCATTCATTAAAATATATTCAGACATATAAAATATTGAACATAATGACAAATTTTGCCAACTCAAAAAGAATAGGTAATCACCTATGTCATAATATATACACGTACCATATTAAGTTGCGGTAGATAAGCTAAGCATGGATTATTACAACAACATGTCTAACATTTGAATAAAATTTTGTAAGATTGATCATTCAAATATAAATGGAACATAAATATTATGGAGTCATTAGAGGTGACAGTGATAGAATATTATAACTATCTTCAAACTTGTTAACCTTAGTGTAAAGTGTATCATACTGGTACTGGTATGATTTGTAAACTTCTTCGGCATCATGATGGATTTCAACAAAATCCTTCATGTTCAATGCTTGACCCCAGACTGACTTGCACTCATCAGTCAATAACTTAATCTCATTCTTCAAAGAATGAGTTGTTGGTGGGAGATTGACCACCCAATGAAAGTATTTGCAACAGTCTTTTCCCTATATTGTAATATGAATTTTGGATTAGTGTTAGTGAACATATATCCATGTGATAGTCGATAATAACTTATCTTTAGGACCTTTACGTGTTGAACCTCTTTGGTAGAGAAGATGTAATACATTTCTCTCAGTCTTTTGCTAAGAATGGCAAAGTCATACAAGCTGACATCTTCTGTATTAATTCACAATGCGGCCAGAAGACTACAAAAACACCTCCTACCTTCAAATTCATCCGTTAACATCTAAATACATGTAATAGTATAATTGAAAGTAAGCCAACCATGTAGGGGTTTAGTTAAATAAATTATTTGTGCATCTTCAAGTTTAAACATATAGTATAATTCATAATCAGGAAGGCATTGGATTTTACATTATGATGTATTGTAACCTTCATCCTCTGTTGTTGAATCACTATCAGTTGGCATGTGAATTTTTTCACGAAGATAGTCATATCTTCTACTAAGTGTCATAATTTTAGTGACAAACATATGTGTATCTGCTCTTATGGAACATACAAAATCACAACATGAAGACCAGTGCTTCCATTCGTTTCGTGCATATTCTTGTTGTGTTACCATAGAATCCCTAATTGTAGTTAGGGTTGTCACGGTATGTTGGACTCGTTGTGTGGGTAACATCATACGACGCCTATTTTCAACAAGACCTCTGCCACACATAAAATGCGGTCTGAGATTGTTATCTTCAAAATGACCATTTATCGCATATGTTCCATCCATATACACTCGCACGGTGCAACGAAATCCACATGGGCAGAAAGGCATCATAGTATCCATTCGAAGCAAACCTATTGATAACAAAAATAACGACACACTCAGAATTAGGCAGTATACCAAGCATCTAACTTAAGCATCAAATACGAAAAGGAAATAAGTCAAACATGTTATAAAATATGTTTCAATGTCTCGAAAGTTACAAAAAATATGAAATTCAATGATTTCCCCACATAGAATTGGAAAGTCTTTCGCACAAAATGTCTCCCTCCCTAGCATCTGCATGTCTTGTTTGTTGGAGAGAAATCAAATCATTCAAGATGTCAAGGGTTGTATGAGGGTCTTCTAAGTTTTCATCCATCAAAGGATAACCATCATTTTGGCGTAGGATACAATTGTGGATGATACAACAAGCCATTACTATGAGAGACTATGAATGCACAAGAAAAGTTGCTCATTTTCAAAAGTAGGCAAACATCTTCTTCAACACACCAAAGGCTCGTTCAACAGTGTTACAGAGTTGGGCATGTCAGTGGTTGAACATCACCTTCTTGCAGGTGTATGAGTTTTTGTTACCCCGATACTCTGCTATAAGGTAATCTACATTTCAATATGGTGTAAGAAATGGTTGGGTGTTGGTGTACCCTGCATCAACAAGATAATACTTTCCAGTGGATACTTTGAAACCTCCTATGGTTGTAGCTGCGTGTAGTACCCATTTGTCAGCTACAGAGCCCTCCCAACCAGTCATGATATATGTAAACTCCATTGAGAAGTCTACTACCATCATGACATTCATAAAAACATTTCGTTTTCTATTTCTATAACAGTTCTACTTATCGCACTTCACAAAAATGGGGATGTGTGTCCCGTCAATTGCCCCAATGACATCTTAAGATAAGTATATACGAAATGCAGTGATGAAGAAAGTGTTTATACTAGCAACAAATTGGTGGTCAACAAATTGATGGTCATACATTAAAGTAAGGGTTAAATATTATACTCTCCAGTATGCTCCAGTGTGGAGTTGTGGATGTAGTTTGCATCACAACATATTCATTACACAAAGCATACACTGCATTCAATACCTAATTAAACTTTCTACTTATGGTCTCACGAAAGTGAATGTAGTCCTCATCTAGAACATGGTTTGCATGGCTGTGTCCAACCATTTGAAGGAAGTAGCATACAACCTCCATTGATGACACACCTCTGGTACTTTTCAACAAACCACACTCCTCAAGTTTGTCCACAAAGGCTAAAACCATGCCAGGTAGCATGCAGTACAGGTCATACGCCCTCTTTTCATGGCCAGTTAATATTTCTCAAACCTTTTGATGGCCACTCCTAATACTAACTGATCTCGGTATTGGTTGTCGTGTGGCTCAGTCGTTTGAATTAACCATGATATTGTAACATACTAGATCTCAAACCCTACCCTGGAAGTTGACATTTTGGACTTAGCCAAACAAGGTTGAAGGTTAGACCTAAATAAATGTTTAGTATAACCCCAATAATCTAATGCATGTATAGATCACCTTAATGTAACCTAATGTTCTAACATTAATCTTAGGTTTATAATGGATACATAAAATATGCCACATAACTCATTTTGGTGGTAATACAAAGTTAAGAAACTTAATTTGATGAATAATTTAGATAATGGGTCACTAATGGGCCATATGACATATCTCATAAAAAAGAAGTCTCAAAAGTGTAAACAAACTTCAAATTTGAAATCTACATATCAAACATAGCCTACATGTCAATTTCATCTAATTTGGACAATCTTGAAATATTAGGATAAGTTTAGGAGAGAGAAAATGAGTAAAAGGCATAAGTAATGAATAAAGTTATTATATAACTTCAAAATATGTAAATAATGGCAAATTCATATTCAAAACATCAAAGATAACTTGTGGATGAATTTGGTCCAATTTGGATGTCGTTTGTGCAAGTTATGCAATTTTAGGTACATTCTGGACTTTTCTATAATTTACCCAATTGGGAGGTTTTCTTTACAAATTGTCACATGAATTATAATCCTTATATATTCCCTTACCATTCTCGAGTTTTTTAACCATAGGGTGCCTAGTTGCACCTTGGTTTGAAGGTGTTTCTTTCCAAGAGCATTTTAGGGATTACTCTCTTTATAAATGAGCTTATCTTTAGTAGCTATCAACCAATGGGGTTATTTCTTTGATTGGAGGTCGGTTGGGATGTCTTATAAGTGTCCATAAACTAAAATTTGATATTCAAGAAGCCTCTATGATCTATCCTCTTGTATTTCCATGAAATCCCTAGGCTAAGGACACATGGAAAGCTCCATGGACACCTCATGCTTGACTTCTTCCTTATCCATAAAGGTTTGCATGTCCATAGGCACCCTTAGCATTGGACACATGGAAAGTAACTTGACACCTCGTGTTTGACTTCTTCCTTATCCATAAATGCTTGCATGTCCATGGACACCCTTATACATGACACATGAAAACTCTCATAGACACCTCATACTTGACCTCTTCCTTCATATATCCATATCTACCCCTTCCCAACTCCCAATTCGAAAAATCTTTCTCTCCTTTCTTTCCTCTAGATTAGAGCATCGTTCCTTCTATTTTTTTCCACAAAGTTGCTGTCCCAAGGTAAAAGAGAGTGCCTACCTTGGTGAAGAAGGCTCCTAGGGTTCCAAATTTCTCTATTTAGGATTTCTTAAGCTCCTCCTTGGTGATTTCGATCAAAACTAGTAAGTATTCTCCTTTAATTCCCTATTTTGATGTCGTTAGTCTTCCTTCCACCTTCCTCCAGGTCGTAACCATGGTCTTCCATGGTGAAACCCCACCTAGAACCCATAAACACCTCATCTCCATGTTATTTTGTAAGGGTTTTTCACCTCTAAAGTGGAGAAGGTGCTTCTTGCTCGAGATAGGAGCTTTGTTGGAGAAACCAGCCTCTCTAAGGTTGGTAACCTTACTTATTAGACCTATCCACCTTCCCTAGAGGTTCTTTAGAGGCCTAGGCTTGGATCTAGGATTGACTTGGACTGTTTAGACTCTGAAATTGAGGTATGATGTATCCTCGATTCTTCTATGTTGAGCAATTCACCTATGCTTATAAATTCTCTTTGTCCTATGGAAATTAGCCTATACACAATGTATTTTCTTTTGAAAATCATGGTTCATGTGAACTACCTTATTTGATATTGATCATGTGATCATGGATATTCTTTTGAACTCTTATCTTATGCTTTGTTCATGATGGAACTCTAAAAGATGACTTGTGATGACTTTTGCCCACTTATGAGGTGGATGTATATGTTGGTCACTTATGTGGTGACTAGTTTATATATTATGACTATACTTTCTACTTGCCTCTACATTTAACATGCTATGTGATTCAGTAGCACTAGAGTAGTGTAATTGCATTTATTTTTATGGCAGATGTGATATTTCCTACCGAGCTGCCGAGTAGGTGATATTTCCTGCTCTTTTAGGATGGAAAGGAACCTCATACCCAGGGCAAGATGTGTGATTCTTGGACCATGTTTTATATATTTGGGAGATTGGCAGTATTCCTTTCTCTATCAGGTTTCAAGTTTATGATACTTGGTTTCCTTTGTGTTTATATTGTTCTAGGGCTATGTTTATCTCGCATGCATGCAGGTTGATGATATGGGGTGTGTGCCCTAATTCTTTACATGTTCTTGTGTGGAACAATCTTTATGTTTTATTAATGGCAAGTATTCCTTTGTTATCATATGATTTCAATTCCTTTTCTCTTGATATCCATTTGGGTGGTACTTATCCTTTCTATGGGAAGCCATTTATATTTGATGTCCTTTATTACATATATTGCTCAATTTCCTATTTAGTATGCACATACAAGCCTTTACTGATGTCATCTATTTTCTCTTCTTGTTGGGGTATGCTTCCAACCCTAGGTGGAGGACAATGAGGACATGGCATGATGATGTGGATATACTTAAGAAGTTAAAGCTTGGAGACAAAGTTGTTATGGTTTAGATTTCTCTCTACTCAGATCCTTATGTTGTATCATGCATGTAAACCCTTACGGGATATTATGATGTACTTTTGTAATAACCTTGTTATAAATTGAATATAGTCAAAATTTTTATTCCGCTGCTATACATTGTTTGTTTTGAATACCATTTATTGAAATTTGAAAATGTTACACCTATTCCAGCATACCTTTGAGTGTGTTTGGAATGGATGTTCTATTCTTCAATTTTTCTTTAGTAGCGGGTGATCCCGCCTCCTTACAGATATTGTGTGATATTTGGTCTGCTATTGCGTTAGTAATGGCATTAGCTGGACCTGACATAAGATGACAAAGTTGTACAATGTCATCAGTTATTTCTGGATGTTCAATACCGGCCATGACGTCTATAATTAAAGTGATTACCCGCATAAGAAATAAATAGAGAGATTGCAGATATGAAATCACCATGATAAAATATACAAGTCGTATGTATATACATAACTAGTTGTTACTTACTACGATAAATAACATGATATTGATATGTTTGTAATCATGAAAAACATTACACAACACCAAATTTCAAAATTATTCCCAAAGCAAGCAAATATTTCAACTTCAAATTAACAAATCGTTCTTAAATTAAAGCCACAATACTGATATTGTTCTTAAATTAGACAACCTCACAAGAATGACTATGGGGCAGGGCCTCTGTTATTACCACTCATGCTACTAAATGGCAAAGGTGGTGATTGTAAATATGGTGGCGTGAAGGGTGTTTGTGATCTAGAAGATCTGTTCTTCATTTCCCAAAGGTATTGCAACTATATGGTAATTTTGTGTGGGATATCTCAAAGGCTTAGGTAAATGTTATGGTTTGATGACTTCTTTATGGTATGCACAAGAGTGGTAAAAATAGGGACAGGGGCATCAGGGTATGTTGCATGAAAATGGTGCAAAATGGTTTGATACTCACTTTTATCATTAGATCTACTGGCGATACTGGTGCCCATCTCATGTACCTTGGCAGACACCTTTGTGAATTTGGAAATGACACCATTAGTAAGGCCACAATTTTCTGGTGTTGTTGAGGCTCGCTTCCTGCGTCTGTGCGTATGGGTGTAAACGGTGTGGGTACGGTGTAGGTCTGGCCATACCTATACCCATACTCATCTAATTTAGCGGGTCTGGCTCCAGTTCTAGACCTACATAATACAAAACCTAGACCTGCACCATACCCGTACCCGCAATAATAGTGGGTATGCGGTGTGGGTATGTGGGTAAGAGGTTCTATAAAACATCATATTGTTTATCTAAGAGAAATGACTTTGTTCTATATATTTTAATACAATAAGATATTGTTATTATATAGTATATTAACATGCAATAGTTATATTAGATAATTCTATATTGTATACATTAACATTAATTGAGTTAATTGTTTACATATTTTTAGTCATCATCATGATGTTAACTTATGTAGAAAGTAATGTAAATTAGTAGACATTTGGATTTTAAATTTACAGATGATGTTCATTATTGTAACTAGAATAGTTAATTCTTAACTATATGACTAGTCTCAACCTTATTGTGGTTAGAGTAAGATATAATCTCGAGAATTATATTAGTTAGACTAGTAAAGTAAGATCTATATAACATATTATTTAAGTAGTTACTTATGTATAATAGGTACACGGGTCTAGCGGGTCTGGGTCCAAGCATACCAATTATTGGACCCACTTATATGTGGGTCCAAGGGTATACGGTTCCAAGGGTATGCGGGTATAAAAAATAAGACCCGTTACAAGTTTTTTAAGGGTCTAGATGTGTGGGTCCGCGGGTCTACCCGTACCCATTTACAGCCCTATCTGTGTGTGGGAGGAGTCCTTGCACCAACACCTTGTTTATCTATTTTGTCGTTGTTGTCCTCACTTTACACCCCAAAATAACCCATATCTTCAGTAAGACCAGTTGGTTCTGGGATGACAAATGGATCAGATGCATCTAAGTCGACAACAACATCATCTTTAGATGGAACATCAGAAGGAAGTTATCTATCTATTGAGGATATTGCATGATGACCCCTAGCAATGTTCCTCCCCCCCACCATCATCTCAACATCATAGTAGTGGTAGAATGTTCTGGTGATCAATCTCGCTAGTTCCTTATTTCCCAAAAATGGACAAGCACTACTGATTAGGTCAATGTTAATCACTTTAAGTAAATATTTAATATTTAGGGGGGTGTATCATTGGACATACCACAAGTGTCTCCCTCCACTCCAGGGTGTCAGGTAGTATTGGCTTGTGCCTGCTCTTATCCCAGCCAACACCACTTTTGTTGGTCACTAATTTTATCTTTACAAAGTCTCTCATGAGGTTCTTCCACCAAGTTTTTACCTGATCCATTGTATAATCATGCATCCCCATCATGTTATGCCAATCGCGTAGCACCTCCCTCCATGTGTCCCTAGTAAAAATTCTGTTGATGCACTTACCCATGTCATATTGTCTCCATAATGTTGAAACTAGAGCCTCATCTGACTCGTTGCTCCATACAATATGGATCTTTGGGTCTGGTGCAGACATAGTACCAATGGCACTGCAATAGATCACTATAGTCAGGGTGTTTAAACAAAACCTTTATACCAACCTAGTTTGGGTCTGTTTGTGCAGTTTAGAGAGCAATAACTTGTTTTAAAGTAGTCTATTATAGTTTTCATAAGGTATTATGTTTTCCGTTTGTTGGAAAATAATTTTACAGAGTATGTTGGATAAATTGGAGGACTATGTTGTAATAGATGGTTAAAAATACTTGTGAGAAAGAAATTCACTTCTATTTTGGTTATAGTTGTACGTGTTGTATAACTTTTTCCAATCGAAAGGTAGATCTTAGGGATAACAAGCACTGATGTCAGATAGGTGAAGGAGTCAAATATTGACCTATTTATTAATAGAGAAAGTATTCACAACATAATCGTATTACTGATATCAAGCAATTTTGACAGATCCTTATTACAGGAAAAAAATTGCCCTAAAAAAACTGGAAATCTCATAATAAGGTTCGATGAGTAACAGTAGCAGAATTTATTCTAATAATAAATAACATTGATTAGGATACTATAAGGTCATACAAACCACTTTAAGGGGAAATATGACACATATTTTGTTCCATATAAGTAGTTTGTTCCCATTAAGACCAATAAGTAGATTGTTCCACATTAAGACCAATTAGTAGTTCGTTATTAGAATCAATATCAATTCCATGATATTGGAATGAGATTGCATATAAGCAATTAAGCAAATAACAAAGAAACCATTCAATGATGCAGAACGTGGCATACAAACAACAAGCAAGGGAAACAACACTGATGTTTTGTTCCATCATACGAAATTTTCTTTTTGTCTGGTATAAAATCATATCCAAGTTCAAATCAATGATGTGGCATGAATTCAATTAAGAAAATAACAAGGAAGGTATAAAATGAAGCTTAACATCGCATGAAGACCACATTAAAGAGAAACATGAGACATATTTGTTCCCATCATAGAGAATTAGTTAATAAAAAATAACAGTCATTAGGGTAGGTGTAAAGTTCATGTGATTTGGTAAACAAGCACTGATGACAGATAGGTGGAATATGTCAAATATGGACCTATTTATTAACAAAGAAAATATTCACAACATAATCATATAATGGTAGGTGTTTTTCTACTAATAAAAAATAAAAGTCATTAGGGTAAATATCCTACTATTTGACATAGAAATATAGGTAAGTAATAGTTGTACATAATAGAACATGGATAACAGACAACGAAGACACATGGGTGTAGTTGTTAAATACTCACATATGATAGTGACATTCACACATTCAATTTTTGGTTAGATACGTAGGTGCAGGATAATTTTTGCCAATCGAAAGGTAATAGAGTAGGGATAACAAGCAATGAGGACAGATAGGTGGAGGAATAAATTATTGACCCATTTATTAACAGAGAAAGCATTCACAACACAATTGGATTGGTGAATAGAGTACAGTGGACATGATCTTGAAGCAATCAACCAAACATAATCCTTTAATTAACTTTTTGATAACATGTGAGCTTGCATGACCTAATTTTCTATGTCATAGTTGTAATGATTCATCTTTTGGAAGCAGACATTTTCCAATAATAGCTTGCATAGAATTAGGTCTAATTATGTATAGATTTCCTATTCTTATTCCTTCATAAACTACATTATTAGTGTTTTCAATAAGTAGTTTGCAATAAGTTTTATTGAATAGGACATCATAGCCACTATCACATAATTGACTAACACTAATTAAATTGTGATGCAATCCATCAACAAGTATAACATTTTAAATTTGAAGATTTGTACCAATGTTACCTATTCCAATGATTTTTCCTTTGGCATTGTCTCCAAATGTGATAGTTCCACTTTTCTTTTCTTCAAGTGTTTGAAAATCTTCTTTGTTTCTAGTCATATGCTTGGAGCAACCACTATCAACCATCCAATCTAGCAAAAGAGATGGATTTTGGTAACCATGTGATGGTCCTTTTTGGTAAGAAGCATTTTATAATTGCTATTGTGAAAGGATTTAGTAGATTTTGAGTAACAAACTGAATATAGCTACATGATTATCAATTAACTGATGTAATATGAACATAACTATTTTTGGTCAAAAAATTCTCGACCAAAGATTGTCTCGGTTGAAGGTTTTGTCGAGCGAGAATGTTGTTATTTTTTCTAGAAAATACAAGATTAAAACAGTAGCTTTCTTGGTCAATTATTTGCTCGACCGAAGAGTGTCTCAGTTGAAGGTTTTATTGAGTGAGAATATTACTATTTTTCTAGTAGGTGTAAGTTTGAGACAGGAACTTTCTTGGTCAACTATTTTCTCAACTGAAGAATGTCTCGGTCGAAAATTTTGTCGACTGAGATTGTTTTTATTTGTTTTCAAAAAATATTTATTAGTTCCAATTAGATCTTAGATTAATTCAATTTTGCAAGGTAACAATGAGTTTAGTTGAGATAAGATATTATGAATTTCAAAGTAAAGTTTTAGATCAAATCTCAACTAATTATATTCAAGTTTCCTAAGTTTGAGGTCTTGGAACCCAAACTAGGTCAACATCCTTTTTTTTGTATGGGCATGAGAAAGAGTAATGTCAAAGACGTAAGCAATAGTGGCAATAGATGGAATCAATTTCATTTCTCTTTTTATCATGAGTTGAGTTGTTCTTGGGTACATATATCACTTTGGTCTTGGGTGCTTGTGTTCTTCTAGATTTAGGTTTTTTAATGGGATTTTTCTTTGGGAACATATCCTAAACCTCTTCTTCCAATTTGACCAAAGAAGTGTAGACAATTTTATTAGGAATATCCTTGTTCTTTGAGTTACTAATTTCTTTTTGTGATTTTGTAATTTCATACATTTTACTTTTAATATTTAAGTTTAATTGATTTAGATTAGAAGATTGACTATCTTTTTCTTTGACAATGGTATCATAATCCACATGATTACATAAGATAGGTTGAGTTTGTAGATCATTAATTTTAGCAAGCAAATTAACTTTTTCTTGACAAAGAAGTTTGTAATTTGTTTCTACAGCTTGTAACTTGTTATTATGTTCATTTATGGATGAATTTAAAGTATTTCTTTCAAATATGAGACTTTCATTTTTATTTGAGAGAGTGTATAGTTTAGCATGCAAATCATCATTTGTTTTTGTGCGTTTCTTTAATATCTTCTTGCAATGAATATATTTTTCATGTACTTCTTGAAGACTAGCAACTAAATCTTCTTTTGATAGTTCAAAAAGGCTTACCTTAGTTGAGTCTTCATTATCATCTTCCTTGGTCATAAGACATTCTACATCTTCTTCTCCACTTTCACTTTTATCACTTGACTCATCCGAATCAGCTTTGTAGGCTTTCTTTCCATTGTCTTTCTTCTTAAATGAAGCTTTCTTCCCTTTCTTTACCTTGGGACATTCATTTTTGACATGCCCTTTCTTGCCGCATTCAAAGCACCTAAGAGAAGAAGAGGAAGAAACTCTAGAGTTTTTGTTAGATTTGTACCTTCTATATTTCTTACCATTTACAATGAGTGCATCTTCTTCATCATCTCCTTCACTTGTTTCATCACTTTCTTGAGTGATGACCTTTGATTGGACCTGTGTTGTAGATTTTAGAGCCATGTCCTTTCTTCTTCCCTTTTGAAGTTCAAGCTCCACTCTTTCGTCTTCCTATAAGCTGACCTCATGAGTCTCTAGGTTGCCGATGAGATGTTCCATCCATAATTTGGTGACATCATTGGCTTCCTCAATGGTCGTCACATTTGTCTTATACTTTGGAGACAAAGACCTAAGAATTTTGGAGACTTGATCTTCTTCACTTAATCTTGCATACATACCACTAATAGACTCATTTGGTTGCATATGAAATTGTTCAAATTTTTGTTTAAGAATGCCAATTTTAGAGTTTTCAACTTGAATAGTTCCTTCATGTGTGATAGAAAGTCTATGCCATATGTCATAAGCAGTTCACATGAAGAGATTCTATTGAATTCACTTATAAAAATAGAACAATATAATATACTTACTACGTTAGCATTTAGTTGAGATTATTTTACTGTATTTGCATCCCATGTGGCATATTCCGTTGCGAGAAGCACATATGGTATAGAGACCATCCTCCAAATCTCCCAGTTGATGCCTTGGAAGAAGAACTGCATACTTCTCTTCCAATAGTTGTAGTTGCTTCCATCGAACGGTGGTGGACAAGATACATAGGTTCCCTCCAAGTTTAGTTTGTGGAGCACGCCATCCCCCATCCTTCAAGATTTGTAAGGGCTCCTTGAAGACCTGCTCTGATACCAATTGAAAGATCTAGAGGGGGTTAATAGAGAGCTTTTTGATGTTTTAATAAATTAAACAATTAAAATAAGAAGTAGGAGGAAACAAGGAAGACACGAGGATGTAGAGTGCTTCCTACCTTTGAAATCATAGGTAGTCAGTCCACTACCCGATTGTTTCCAACCTAGATTTTGAAAGTGATTAATTTTATTACCTCTCAAGGATGTTACACAAAATACAATCACTTTCTATCTACACCCTTGAAGTAGCCTTCACCTGAAGTAGCTTTCAACCTCCTTGAAGCGGCCTTCTAAAATAACTCCAAGTTGAACAACCTTCACCTTCTTAAAGTAGCTTCAACCACCCTTGAAGTAGTCTTACTTGAAGAGATAGATAGCACCTATTGAAGCAAACTTCACCACCACAAAGTAGCTCCACGAAACCTCCTTTCAACAGCCTCCAAACCTAGGAGTAGTTAAGGAGAACAATATACAATAAAAAGAACAAGATTGGAAGAAAGGAAATACTTAACCAATTGAGTACAACACCTTGATCCTATATCAAGCATTAGACCTCTCAAACCACTAAGGATGGACGTTTCTATTAGGTGGCTAAGAGGCTATAGCTATAGGACATGAAATTTGAGCTCAAGGAAATAAGATGGCAAGAGTAAATTTTGCTTGTTGCTCACTAGAATTGATTCTCAAGTGTAGTTGTATGTTTTAGGTGTCCTAAGGCCTCTCCTATTTATAAGGATGGATTAGAAGTTCTTAGGGACTTTCTAGAGGGTTTCTAGAGTGTTATTAATGCTTAACTAGATGTTAGGAGTACACTAATTATGTTGCAATGGCTAGTCATTTCGAGCTGAAAAGAACAATTCAGAAACTGTCTCGGTCGAAAAGTTTGTCGACCGAGATGTCTCTCAGTTGAGCATTTTTTCGGTGGAAGGAGGGTTTGTAGTAAATGTGTATTTCCAACTTCCAACTAACACCTACTCAGTACAACGTCAATGGAACCTGCTCGAAGGTCTATCTTGGTGAAGAATATTGTCGACCGAGGGCTTTTCTAGGGCATGCATGTGCATGTCATTGATCTGTGCTCGTGACTTAGACTGAGTTAGTTCTTAGTCAAAAATATTTTCGACCAAGGGTGTCTCGGTCGAGAAGTTTGTCGACTGAGAATATCCCAATTTCAAATTGTTAAATCCCTATTAAGTGTGTGTATCAATGGGTAATGGTGACTCTATCTTGGGGGAAGATCGATCGAAGGGTTGTGAGTGGATAGGGAATATCTACCACTTGATTTCCATGATATCTATGTACTTGTACATTATATACTTGTACAAGTTTTTACATTGAATGCAATCATGAAAATAAAAGCAATTTAGGCATATTGATCTCCCAATTTGTGTTGATCTTCAGCTATCTACTACCTTATTTGTTGATCCATGAAACACTCAAATAGCACGTTAGATCCACAAGAATAAAATATTTGTCATCATCAAAAGTAAGGGTTTAATAATGTCCAAATTAGCCAACAATCTCCCCCTTTTTGAAGATGACAAATATTTCTAAAATACAATAAAAAAATTAAATAGGATGAGTTTCATACTTGAGATTTACCTTAGATGAAAATATTCTCTTATTTTTCATGAAGTGTGTGCTAATTATTCCTAAAGAGATATGGAACATAGTATCCATCTCTTAAGGAATATAGCATCAATTTATGTAAAGTTAAGAGAGCATGAAACTCATTTAATTATTGTTTTTTATGTATATCTCCCCCTTACTTATTTCAAAAAGATAACTAAATATTTATTTATTATTACTCCCCCTGAATTGGATGCTCCCCCTCAATATGATACTCAAATTTAAAAACAAAGTTATGGAAAAATGTCCAATGTAATCCACAATATAAGACTTTTATTTCGAAAAACCCACTTAGTTCCAATGATGGTTTTGTCTTGTGGTTTAGGAACTAGGACCCATACATTGTTTTTCATGAATTCATTTAGTTCTTCTAGCATAGACATTATTTAATACTCATCTTTTAGAGCTTCATTTACCTTTTTGGGTTCAATGATTGATACAAATGCTATATTTGCAACATCTTTAAATGATGATCGAGTTTTTACTTTATCTAAAGGATTTCCAATGATTAAATTTTGAGGATGATGCTTGATTAATCTAGGAATATGTTGTTGTGTCTCATTTTGTTGATCGATTTCAGAATTTTGATCATCTTTTGTAGATATAGTTAGGTCTTCAATTTGATGAGTAATGCCATTTATATTTTCAGCATTTGTTATTTCATGAAAAATGATATGAATTGACTCTTCAACTTTCTAGAGATAGTATTATAGATTCTAAAAGCCTTGCAAGAAGTTGAATATCCCAAAAAGAATGCTTTATGTGATTTAGGATCAAATTTATCTCTATCATATTTTGTTTTTAGGATATAATAAGTTGTCCCAAAGGTATGAAAGTAATCAACTCTTGGTTTTTTTTGTTGAAAATGAGTTCATAGGGAGTTTTCTTTAGATATTAGTGTATTGTTACTCTATTTAACACATAACAAGTTGTATTTACCGCTTCGGCCCATAATGCTTTAGGTGTATTATGTTCAAGTAATATTGCTCTAGCCATTTCTTGTAGAGATCAATTTTTCCTTTCTACTATGCCATTTATTGTGGAGTGTGTGGAGCTAAAAAGTTATGAGTGTATCCTTGAGATGAACAAAATTCTTCAAAGATGTGATTTTTGAATTCCCCACCATGATCACTCCTAATTGTAGACATTTTATTTTGTAGTTGATTTTCAATTTTAGAGAAATTTTTTATAAAAATTCTAATTGTGTCATCTTTGTTTGAAAGAAAGTGAACCCATGTGTATCTACTATAATAATCTACAATGACAAAGCAATATTATTTTCCACCAATAGATTGAGTTCTCATAGGACCAAACAAATCCATATGAATGAGTTCGAATGATCTAGTAATGCTAAGCAAAGTTTTAGATTTGAAAGAAGTTTTATTTTGCTTTCCTAAAGTACAAGGTTCACAAATTTTAGGTTTATCAAAGGTTATTTTAGGTAAACCACGTACAAGATCATATTTAATTAACTTTTTTGATAACATGTGAGCTTGCATGACCTAATTTTCTATGCCATAGTTGCAATGATTCCTCTTTTGCAAGAAGACACTTTCCAATAATAGCTTGCATAGAATTAGGTCTACGTATGTATAGATTTCCTATTCTTTTTCCTTCTTAAACTACGTTATTAGTGTTTTCAATAAGTAGTTTGAAACAATTTTTATTGAATAGGACATCATAGCCACTATCACATAATTGACTAACACTAATTAAATTACGATGCAATCCATCAACAAGTAAAACATTTTTAATTGGAAGATTTGTACCAATGTTACCAATTCCAATTATTTTTTCCTTTGGCATTGTCTCCAAATGTGACAGTTCCACTTTTCTTTTCTTCAAGTGTTTGAAAAGCTTCTTTATTTCCAGTCATATGCTTGGAGAAACCACTATGAACCACCCAATCCTGCAAAAGAGATGAATTTTGGTACCCATGTGATGGTCCGTTTTGGTTAGAAGCATTTTATAATTGTTATTGTGAAAGGATTTAGTAGATTTTGAGTAACAAACTGAATATAGCTACATGATTATCAATTAACTGATTTAATCTAAACATAACTATTTTCGATAAAAAAATGTCTCAACCGAAGAGTGTCTCAGTCAAAGGTTTTGTCGACCGAGAATGTAGTTGTTTTTTTCCAGAAAATGCAAGCTTGAAACAGTAACTTTCTTAGTCGATTATCTACTCGACCGAAGAGTGTCTCGATCGATGGTTTTGTCGACCGAGAATGTTAATATTTTTCTAGTGAGTGTAAGTTTACGACATGAACTTTCTTGGTTGACTATTTTCTCGACCGAAAAATGTCTTAGTCGAAGATTTTGTCAACCGAGATTGTTTCTGTTTGTTTTCAGCAATTTTATTAGTTCCAATTAGAGCTGAGATTACTTCAACTTTGCAAGGTAACAATGAGTTTAGTTGAGATAAGATATTATGAATTTTAAAGTAAAGTTTTAGATCAAATCTCAACTAATTATATTCAAGTTTCCTAAGTTTGAGGTCTTGGAACCCAAACTAGGTCAACATCCTTTTTCTTGTATGGGCATGAGAAAGTGTAATGTCCAATACGTAAGCAATAGTGGCAACAGATGGAATCAATTTCATTTCTCTTTTTATCATGATTTGAGTTGTTCTTGGATACATATATCACTTTGGTCTTGGGTGCTTGTGTTCTTCTAGATTTAGGTTTTTGATGGGATTTTTCTTTGGGAACATATCCTAAACCTCTTCTTCCAATTTGACCATAAGAATTGTTTAGAATTTTATCAAGAATATCATTGTTCTTTAAGTTACTACTTTCTTTTTGTAATTTTGCAATTTCATCCAATAATCTTTTAATATTTAAGTTTTCTTGATTTAGATTAGAAGATTGACTATCTTTTTCTTTGACAATGGTATCATAAACCACATGATTGCATAAGATAGGTTGAGTTTGGAGATCATTTATTTTAGCAAGCAAATTAACTTTTTCTTGACAAAGAAGATTGTAATTTATTTCTACAGCTTGTAACTTGATTGTATGTTCATTTATGGATGAATTTAAAGTATTTCTTTCATATATGATATTTTCATTTTTAGTTGAGAGAGTGTATAGTTTAGCATGCAAATCATCATTTGTTTTTGTGAGTTTCTTTAATTTCTTATTGCAAACAATATATTTGTCATGTACTTCTTGAAGACTAGCAACTAAATCTTCTTTTGATAGTTCAAAAAGGCTTACATCAGTTGAGTCTTCATTCTCATCTTCCTTGGCCATAAGACATTCTATGTCTTCTTCTCCACTTTCACTTTCATCACTTGAATCATCCCAAGCAGCTTTGTAGGCTTTCTCTCCCTTGTCTTTCTTCTTAAATGAAGCTTTCTTCCCTTTCTTTACCTTAGGATACTCATTTTTGACACGTCCTTTCTTGTTGCATTCAAAGCACCTAAGAGAAGAAGAGGAAGAAACACTAGAGCTTTTGTTAGATTTGTACCTTCTATATTTCTTATCATTTACAATGAGTGCATCTTCTTCATCATCTCCTTCACTTGTTTCATCACTTTCTTGAGTGATGACCTTTGATTGGACCTTTTTTGTAGCTTTTAGATCCATGTCCTTTCTTCTTCCCTTTTGAAGTTCAAGCTCTACTCTTTCTTCTTCCTCCAAGGTGACCTCATGAATCTCTAGGTTGCCGATGAGTTGTTCCATCCTTAGTTTGGTGAGATCATTGGCTTTCTCAATGGCCGTCACCTTTGGCTTGTACTTTGGAGGCAAAGACCCAAGAATTTTGGAGACTTGATCTTATTCACTTATGAATATTCCTAATGCACTCAAACTATTAATGATAGTATAAAATCTTGCATACATATCACTAATAGACTCATTTAGTTGCATACGAAATTGTTCAAATTTTAGTTTAAGCATGCCAATTTTAGAGTTTTTAACTTGAATAGTTCCTTCATGTGTGATAGAAAGTCTATGTCATATGTCATAAGCAGTTTCACATGAAGAGATTCTATTGAATTCACTTATAGAAATAGAACAATATATTAATACTTACTACCTTAGCATTTAGTTGAGCCTATTTTACCTTATTTGCATCCCAAGTGGCATATTCGATTTAGGGAAGCACATATGGTGTAGACACCATCCTCCAAAGCTCCCACTTGATGCCTTGGAAGAAGAAATGCATCCTTCTCTTCCAATAGTTGTAGTTGCTTCCATCAAATGGTGGTAGACGAGATACATAGGTTCCCTCCAAGTTTAGGTTGTTGAGCACACCATCCCTCATCCTTCAAGACATGTTAGGGCTCCTTGAAGACCTACTCTGATACCAATTAAAAGATTTATAGGGGGGTGAATAGAGCTTTTTTTTTGATATTTTAATAATAATTAAACAATTAAAACAAGAAGTAGGAGGAAACAAGGAAGACACAAGGATGCAAAGTGGTTCCTACCTTTAAAATTAAAGGTAGTCAGTCTACTACCCAATTGTTTCCAATCAAGATTTTGAAAGTGATTATTTTATTACATGTCAAGGATGTTACAAAAAATACAATCACTTTCTATCTACACCCTTGAAGTAGCCTTCACCTGAAGTAGCTTCAACCTCCTTGAAGCAGCCTTCTGAAGTAACTCCAAGTCAAACAACCTTCACCTTCTTGAGGTAGCTTCAACCACCCTTGAAGTAGCCTTCCTTGAAGAGATATCTAGCACCACTTGAAGCAATATTCACCACCACGAAGTAGCTCCAAGAGACCTCCTTTCAATAGCCTCCAAACCTAGGAGTAGTTAAGGAGAACAATATATAATAAAAAATCAAGATTGGAAGAAAGAAAATACTTAACCAATTGAGTACAGTGCATTGATCCTATATCAATCGTTAGACCTCTCAAACCACTAAGGATGGACATTGCTATAAGGTTGCTAAGAGGCTATAGCTATAGGACATGAAATTTGAGCTCAAGGAAACAAGATGGCAAGAGTAAACTTTGCTTGTTGCTCACTAGAATTAATTCTCAAGTGTAGTTGTGTGTTTTAGGTATCCTAAGGCCTCTCCTATTTATAGGGATGGATTAGAAGTGCTTAGGGATGTTCTAGAGGGTTTCTAGAGTGTTATTAGTATTTAACTAACCATTAGGATTCCATTAATTATGTTGTAATGGCTAGTTGTTTCGAGCTGAAAAGAACAATTCAGAAACTGTCTCGGTTGAGAAGTTTGTCGATCGAGATGTCTCTTGGTCGAGCATTTCTTTGAAAAAGGGAGGGTTTGGAGTAAATGTGTATTTCCAACCTCCAACTAATACCTACTCAGTCTAACGGCTATGGAACCTACTCGAAGGTCTATCTCGGTCAAGAATATTGTCGACTGAGGGTTTTTCTAGGGCATGCATGTGTAGGTCATTGATATGTGCTCGTGACTTAGACTGGGGTAGATCTCAGTCAAGAATATTGTCGACCGAGGGTATCTCGGTTGAGAAGTTTGTCAACTGAGAATATCCCTATTTCAATTTGTCGAATCACCTATTAAGTGTGTATATCAATGGGTAATGGTGACTCTATCTTGGGGGAATATCTATCTAAGGGTTGTGAGTGGATAGGGAAAATCTAATTCTTGATTTACATGATATCTATGTATTTGTACATTATATACTTGTACAAGTTTTTACATTGAGTACAATCATGAAAATAAAAACAATTTAGGCATATTGGTCTCCCAATTTGTGTTGATCTTCAACTATCCACTACCTTATTTGTTGATCCCTAAAATACTCAAATAGCATGTTAGATCCACAAGAATGAAATTTTTGTCATCATCAAAATAAAGGGTTTAATAATGTCCAATTTAGCCAACACTGGTATGTTTAAAAAAAACATAATAAATATTGAATATCTTATATGACATTTCAGTGCCATATTATGTAAACACACATACATAAAGAATGAGGTCCTCATACCAAATAAAATGTGGATACAATCATTTTACAGGTATAGGAGGTAATTCATGGCATTTTACATGTATAGGAGGTAAGTCATGACATTTTACAGGTATGTCGGTTAAAATCAAATTAATATAGTGGTTGTAGGTACAGTATAATTTTTGCAAATCATATGGTAATAGTCTAGGGATAACAAGCATTGAAGATAGTTAGGTGGAGTAGTTAAATAATAACCTATTTATTAACAGAGAAAGTATTCACAACACAATTGTAATGTTGAACATGCTATGTTGGACATGATATTCAAGCAATCATTCAAGGTAAATCATTTTCATTTATTTGGTATAATGGTAGATTAGTTAAATAATGACATATTAATCTATTTGGTACTCAATGAAGCTCAACGACGCATCCAGACCACATTCAAGAGATCAGAGCACATTCAAGTGAAAAAATAGGCATATTTTGGTCCATTATAGAGAATAAATCTTGACCTAATAATTCCTTACCTAATAAAATGTGTCCTTTTATGGCATAGTTGACAAATAAGAATCCCAGTTAAATAAACATAATACATAATGTGTTTTTATCAAACAGATCTGTGGAACCAAACACATTAAATTGAGTAGGTATAAGGGACAAGACTGCATACGAGTCTTGTATGCAATATTGAATGCAATTGAACTCATTTGACAAGGTAGGGCACTCAGCCATGCATTACAAGCTGACAATGGCAATATGAGGTTATCTAACACATCCATATCGTTCATTGTATCAACCATTCAACATGCCTATGCTTACAGTTAAAATTACATATCAACTAAAAATAATTTCGTATTGCTGAGCAGATATACCTGGTAAGAAGAATATCTACGTAGAAGAGGGGATCACGCAGTCGCCAAGAAAGTATTGATACATACATGAAGATAAGGTAAAGGGAATATAGATTAGTGTATATTCCTACTACTACATCCGCCTACTGAAAGAAAAATATGCCCGGCCAACACATACCTCTCAAGCAGATGGACGACTTCGGAATACAAGGGTTCGGCAGTGGCGGCTTCATAGAATAGTTGGTGGAGGATGCAAAGTTTAATGGGGAGGCGATCAGCGAAGAAACACAACACTATATAGGAGCTACGGCAGGCGGTGCCCTCACTAGGATTTGGTCTACGCTTTGCACAGAGTGAAAAGGGGGCGTCAATGGGCTTTAATTGGAGATGACAAGTTGGGATGCCTAACCTTGATTTTCACCGTTTAGTCTGGTGTCGTAGCTCGGTGATGCCTGACAAACCATCAGACCCCCAATCCAAATTTTTCAGTTTCATTGACCATCTGTTCACCCTACGGCCCTGCGCTGCCATCGATTTGGCGTGGTAGAGGCAGCTTTAACTCACAGAGGCAATAATTTCTCTCGAAAGAGAGCAGAAGAGGGTAGGGCTGAGCATCGGTCCAGAACCGGACCGCGGACCGAATTTTGACAAATATATGGACCGTAAACCGGTCCGTTTTTGAGGTAGGACCGGACCGGGACCAGACCATTTGTGCTAGGACCGGACCAGACTGTTTGGACCGTAATCAACCTTTTTTACATGTTTTACAACTTATTTAATTGTACAAAGTTGATAATCTTAGTCACTTCTAACAATTATATAGCTTTAGTATCAAACATTTATATTAGTAGTGTTTATATATGTACTTTATTTGTAGTTATTATAGAATACACCTTCAAATATACATGAATTTTATATAAAAGTCGGTCTGCGGTCCGGACCGGACCGAAGACCGAACTCATCAAAATTCCCGGACCGCGACCCGGACTGGACCGAATTGAGCAGTCCGGTCCGATTTTGTAATTTGGACCATTATTTGCTCACCCCTAGAAGAGAGAGGGGAGCCGGTCGAGGAATGGTTGTGTCGGGAGAGCAGAAGAGGGGGAGGGGGAAGGGGGGTGTCGGGGGGGGGGGGGGCTGAATAGATTATTCACGTTCTGAGCAAAACTCGGGTTCAGAAATGAAATCTCACCTCTCGCAGGATTAGTCTGGTCCGGTTATCGGGTTTCTATTATCCCGAAACGGAGCCAAAACCAGATTAGCAACCAAACAGGAAAGTGTCCTAATCCGTGGAGTGTTTGGCCGGGTTGGCACTAAGCCACGAGCAATAATCTAGATCTAGTTCCGTGCCAAAAGCAAGCTAAGTATTCCCGGCCACTGATTATATGAGACAGAGACCCATGAATATTGTATAGTTTCTCGGGTGAATATCCTAACTTCTTTCTTAATAATATCCGTGACGTCCCAGTCTCCTGCAAGACACGTGGGTCAACATCGTTGTTAGAAAACAGATGGAGGCTCTACGCCAATGGAGACAGAAGCGATGGAATTGAGGCAAATGTTAGAATTCCAAAACTTTAAACAGTATGGTGGCCACGTGTTTCCATTAACGTAATACGGATTAAGCTCCTTAATACGGTCAACATGTTGAACTCAAACCCTTGACATCCATCCGCATATTGATAGCATAATCATTTTATGTGCCGGAAATTAATGTGGCCATAAAATCAGTCAAACCAATATCCTGAAAGTTGTACATTCAATATAACAAGGGGTTTTAAGTTGTTCACTTTTTAGGAAACAGCTGGCCACCTTCGGAATGACTAAATTCGGTCCAAGAGCGGGGTTTGAGTAGTTTCTTTTGATAGCCGCTCGCCACCAGCGTTCAATAGCGAAGTTGTTGAGCACCTGTCCGTAACCCTGTACCTTAATCTATACTACTATAAAAAGAGCGAGTTTGATGTTGCGCTCTCTTTGATTCACTCTCTTCTCTCTCTTTTTCAAGAAATTTTTATTTATTCTCACACTCTCCTAATAATTTTTACTATTTTTAATTCTGTATTTCTCTCTCCAACTCACGGAAACGGTTCCTTGATTTTCTCCTTTCAAACAACCAACACAAATATATATTATTTTTAATTCTGTATTTCTCTCTCCAACCTATGGAAACGGTTCCTTGATTCTCTCCTTTCAAACAACCAACACAAATATATCTTTTATCGTAGACACCCTTTCACGGACGAGTCATCTCCCCCACACATTTCTAACAAATTTTATATTTCAGGTGCATGTGCACGTGTATGTTCACTAGTTATAAAAAAGGAGCTACTCATATACATTCTCATATTCTGCAGCAGTGAGGCTAGCTCAACGAGTGCACGGATAAATCAGATTCCGCAGTAGAGATACCGAAAAAAAAGATCGACAAGCACCAGTCCTCCCAGACCAGATCTCCAGTTCTGCAGCTGAGACCGAAGCCGAGATGCCTAAAGCATACAACCAGGTGATGCTGTTAGCGGCTGTGCTTCTTCTCTCTCTGTTGGTTGGGGATCACGGAACTGAGCATTTTGCAGACGCTGCAGTAAGCAGCGACAGAGTTAGTATCACCCGCGCCGGAGGCTGTGGAGGACGTTCCAATAGCGGTGGACGACGCGGTGCCGCGGTGGGGGTGGTTTAAGTGTCGGCGGAGGAGTGGTGGGAGGTTCTCGAGGTAGCAAAACTGGTGGTAATGGAGGTGGTTTCACAGCTGGTGCAGGAGCAGGAGCGGTGGGCACAGGCGATGTTAAACTTGGTCGTGGCCGTGTCAAAGCCAGCTCCGGCCCTTCGTCCTCCCCAAGCAGCGCTGCCGAAGTAACAACACTTGGATTGGGCAAGTCAGTTACCTACTTGAGTTTGATTTGGTTGACAGTTCTGGTTGTATAATTTGAACGGTTTAAATGCAATGTGTTTATAAATGTTTTTGTTTAGGCCTCTTGGGTTCGGCAGAACAAAAACGCCATCGATATTTTTTTTTGTTATGTATAGATCTTTATCATTTGGATCATTAAAGTCAATTCATAGCGTGGAAACTAACTGTAAACATTTGTTTTATGTTAAATTGCCACCTCTGTTCTTGATAAATTTTTATGAGACCGTATATAAAACAGAATGGCATTATTCAAGGACCTGATAATAAATAAAGTACACCTTAGATTTATAATACACTGCATAAATTGGAGACGAAAAATCCAAATGTTTGGAAGATAATTCTAAACAACCACCAAAACCCAGTGAATTTCTCCTATCGACCCAATACATACGTATGTAGAAGGGGATGAAATCTTCTTTCCCAACACAATACTCTTCTATGTCCCTTATCATCTTAACGGTTCACTCAAGCAGTTGCGTGAGATGATGTATCTGTGCGGGATTCTCAGGGTTGAGATGTAGTGAGACAGAGACGGAGATAGACTGTAATATCCTTATTTTTGCTAAAATTGAATTATATAAATATAAAGCATGTTTTGATCGGTATTTTTCCCAATAAAATCATTCATGGAATAATAATGCTCTCGTGACACAAATTAAAGAAATAAAAGAAATTGCGTGCTCTCTATGATTTGCAATAACCCTTTAATACTTTAGGACAAAAGAAAGAAATAGAAAATCCAATAATAAAGAGATTTTTAAAATAAGGGACAATTAATAGAGAATTATGTAGAATTATTTAGAAAAGAGATTTTTCGTGCATCACTAAATAATAGTGGCTTTATGAAATATTGGATAATAGAAATATAAGATAATGGACATGATTCTAAAAGAAATAAGATATGTGGCGTTTTAGATAATTAATGGGATAATTATCTAGTCAAGAGTGGCAACATAATGTTTAAGGCATTAAATGACATTATTTGATATTTAACTTTTGTATACTTGAAAATAATAATGAAAAGAAAGAGAATTCTACAATTTGAGAAAAAAAATAGATATACCATGGGATAATGCTAATGTTAAAAGAAAAAGTTTTATATAAAAGAGACATCCTAAGAAGATGCCGCGACGAGGAGGCGGAAGGGGGCGGGGGCGAGGGCGCTTTCCTAGCGCGAGAGGGGGAAGGGGGAAGGAGCACGCAGCTGCGGAGCAGTCTTCTGCTCCTCCATGCCGCCAACCAGAGGCAGATGGAGAAGGAAGCAGGGGAAAGCCGACCCCCCCCCCACAATCGCCTAGGGCTGAAAGTGCCGCCGCCAGCCCCTCGAAGCCATCTCCAGGCAAAGCCGCGGAGGCTTCTTCTTCTATCCGTCTTGTAGAATGGTTCGCTGACAGTAGGATGGATAGGGCGGAAATCGAGGTGGCGATTGACTACATCGAGCCCTACATCCGAGACGGCGAGAAGTATGCTACAATCTCCAGCCAAGAGTGCTCGATCCCTAATTGGAAAGAGTACCTCTCGGTGAGATTCGTGGGTAGAAAGCCCTTCGGTGGCCAACTGAGCGGCTGGATGCGTCGGCTCTGGAGACCTAGCGGCCTCATCGAGATCGTTGCTGAGGAGCGCGATGGCTTCATCGTGAAGATGCCGACCGAGAGCGAGAAGGATCGGGTCCTGGACGAGGCGCCGTGGTTCATGGATGGATCGCTGATCATCGTCCACGCGTGGCAGCCAGGTTCACCTCTCCAGCCCCTCTCCTTCCCACGGGCTCCAGTCTGGTTCAGAATCGCAAACATGGGTCTGCCGTGGACCAGGCGCAATGTAGCCCGTGTCACCAGCACCGTTGGCATCCCTGTCGATGTGGATGAGCAATCTGTTGCTGCAGGGTGTCTTGGAGATGCAATTGTCTGCATAGAGGTCAGTTGCGAACACAGGCTCCCTAAAGCCACGAAGGTGGAGGTCGATTCTTCGCTGAAGTCCCTGAAGGTGGAGCCGATTGCACGCCCTGTGATCTGCCCCAGCTGCAAGAACTTCGGGCATAGGGGGATGTCTTGCCCTCAGAAGACAAGGAAGCCTCCACCTGAGAAGGACGTTCAAGTCAAGCTAGGCAAGTCAGCTGCTCGACCTAATTCCAAGAAGGAGGGCAAGCCTGCGAAGCGCCCAGCGAGAAGTGCTTGTGAGATCCATTCAGACGTGGATGACAACCTACGCGACCTGATCTTCCAACAAGTCAAAGATACTGTCATTGACAGTGAACGAGAGATCCAGCAAGCCCTATGCCTCTCCTCCAACATTCAAAGGATGGAACCTATTGGTACGCCATCTTATGTTGCAGAAGGCTCTGGGTCTGGCTCTTTCCAACTGAACAAAATATGGAATAGTTGCGGCTTCTCCGGTCAATATAGAGAGAATATGTTTGAAGATGATGTGGTGTCCAACGCTACTCACGACGAAGCAGAACTCTGGGATTCTCTTTCCTTGGACTATGATCAAGGCTGGTCAAGGAGAAAGAAGAAGTCAGGCAGAAAAAAAACTGGATGAGTACTGATCGTACTCATCGGATTTGTAAAGCCAGAATCGCTTGCTTCCTGGATGGCTGCAGATGGCTGCTAAAGGCCCCTAAGATGGATGTGATGACGACTGATGAAGATGATTGGATGCGCTCTTGAATTCCATTCTTTCAGACAGCTGAGCATATTGCATATGGAGGACAGGGGGGCTTCCCTTTCATGGACATAAGCTGTTTGTCATGTCCATTGGATGTGCTTCTTGGTTCTGTTTCTGGATTTCTTGGTTGCTTGCTTGGTTGTAGAATCGAGACTGTCGATGGCCGACTCTTGGATGATGCTATCTTCCCTTGTAGTCTAAGGTTGTCTCGGGCAGTTTGAAGCCACACTTTGAAGGTGGACATACTGTTAGTGGTCTTGAGTCGTTTGTAGGCAACTCTACATCTGCGTGGGTGTTGCTAGCATAGGATATGGGGTTTTCATCTTTTCTCCTTCTCTTCTTGGGAGGCCTTCTCTAGGCCTCTAGTGTTGTCTGGATTTATATCCTGGGTTGTAAGGGGTGCTATTTGTACCCAAAGTTTTGGGTTTCATTTTATAGTAACACGAGTTTTTTACCGACCAAAAAAAAAGGCATCCTAATAAATCTCAACTAACTAGATATATAAAAGCATTATGAGTATCCTTGAAGAGAGGATAATTTATTTAAGGAAGTATATTGTTTAAGGAAGGACAAAGAATATTCTAAAATAGGTGATTCACCTTTACACACCTTCCTTACTAAACGTGGGTTGCCAACCAATTACTTTAATGAAAAATTCGTGAAAACCATTATGGAAAGGTATGGTTATGTTTTTTTTATTTTGGGGGGGGGGGGGTGTTATAATTGCTATAAGAAGACATGATGGTAGGTCGGTGACTGAAGGAATAACTACCCTTCCAGGTCAGTATACTATGGATGTCCTTCACCATATGGAAACCTCAACCCCTCCCTCTTAGGGATGATCTCACCAATCTCTTCCACGTTCTCACACACACACACACACACACACACACACACACACACACACACACACATATATATATATATATATATATATACACACTATACTATACTACCATATTAAGCACGATCAGATTTCCAACTCGTCTCCGTCCTTACACGTGTTCTCCACGTGTGCAACAAATCTTAAACCAAAATCAAATGATCATAAAGCCATATGTTCAGATAATTATATCTTCTTTTCTTTATTATTTTAATCCTAACAGCAATGACATTCTCTTGCATTAGGACTCCTTAATTGCTTTGCGTGATTGGGTTACTACTTGTGTCGGTTGGTTTCAGGCTTATATACATGGAACTCGTGGCGATTGAGGTTTTCCGTTTTCTTGGCTCCCGGCCACAGACAGTGCTACGGTGGATCATCTTGACTTGTGTGCAAAGGATTTCTACATACATCTCATCCTCACCAATGACCACCAGAATGTTTCGTTCCGTTGATGAATCGCTATTGGAGGTCACCAAGCTACTTTAGGTTGGTCGTGTCCCAGAAAGCATGGGGGAGGCCATGTGCACTTCTATGGTCACATCACCATAACAACCCATGGCCACCATCAGATACTTTAGGCAAGCATTGTCCTCGTCAAACGTGATCATGCCCACATCGTCGAAGGTCAAGCGCTCGAGTATGTTGTGTATATGAAAACAGTCCAACGTTTCCACGTCATCTACTAAAGCCCTAAATGTTTCCAAGTCGTTACACTTTAATCCCCGGAAAGTCAGCATCCAACATTGAACCAACAAAGACGAAGCAGATGGGGTAATAAGTTAAACTAACAAGGCAAGATACACTTGGGTTACTAACGAATATACCGAAGCAATTAAATTCACAACTTGCGGAGCTCTTACCTTTTCTATTTATATCTATACATGTTACCTAAACGTCATAGTAGGTATTCATCGTCCCCGAGGGCGGTGCAACTGCCACTGAGAAGAAACCACCCTGTAAGAAACATCATCAATTCAGTCAAAACTCTAACATGGTGGCCTATTTTCTAACAAAATATGTTCCTTTCTTTTACTATGAATAGATCATTTAGCAACTTCTTAAGCATCGAATGAGTTGTGCGATGAAATACATTTTAATCAGATGATGAAACAGTATGAAGACGTGCTTACATTAAAGGAAAAGAATTTATGGCGTGGACGAACCACCGAGAAACCTCATGAAGTCATGATGAGACGGGATCAGTAAGGGCATTACCCACGGAAAGGAAGCGTTGATCCGTCAATCATGGTATGATATGTATATTGTTCTTATGAACTACAAATCCATGAAAAAGTGAAATTCTTACGTAAAGATGTGTTTTTTGTAACTCTGTTTTAGTTAAATTTTTTAATAAATTCTTTGTCAATCTTACTACACTCTTCGGATTTTAGTATCCTATGTCTATCATTCCTACTGAGAATTATCAACACTAAATAGATATTTTTTTTGAATACAACTTTCTTATTTATTTGAGTTATTTCTACCTTTACTTTCTACATCTGAATAACAGTCAATAATGTGCACGTCAGGGTATGCTTTTATAAAGGCATGCATAATTCATATAGAATTTTAAATTATCAAAATAATAGGTATTCATATATGTATTCTCAATCAGAAATTTATGAGCATGTTGGTTGTGAAGCATTTTTTTGATTATATATTTGTCCATAAGCTTCACCATAGAGTATTTGTAGAACTTTAAAAAGCATTTGGTGTAATATTTTTGCTTATTCACTATTTATAAAAAGTGATCAACGCATGTCCTACGTCATAAAGATATTGAAACAAAACCAACTCATGATCTATGAAGGATATAGGTCTATTTTTACTTAATATACTAAGCTATGATCTGATCCATGGATGCATTCTACTTACAAACAAAATCGTTTTTTGTGTGTCGATCATGCCTATCCTTTTTTTTCATTAATAAGATTGATAGACAAACTCATTCTTATCTTTTACCTAAAATAATCTTATAACAAATCTCAAGGTTGCCAATAAGAGTATGAATTGAACCCTTCTCATTTTGAATATGAAAACCTTATAACAATTATTCACTTCATATATATTTCTTAGATGTAAAACCTTTTTCATGTGGCATTAAGGTGCATAAAACCTTACACGCGAGTTGTAGCTCTCACGGTCTGAGGTGGTTGTTATTGCCAAAGAAAAATGTGTGCTATGAGTTTGAATAAATCACATTAGTTTCTTGTAGTTCTAGGGAGTTCAAAAAATAAAGCATATGGAAACTATAAATTGCATGGTTGTTATTGCCAAAGAAAAATATGTGTTATGAGTTTGAATAAATCACATTAGTTTCTTGTAGTTCTAGGGAGTTCAAAAAATAAAGCATATAAAAACTATAAATTGCAACTAAAGATCTACGTAAGGTATTTCCAAATATAAATAAGCAATATCATGCTATGTAAATTTCCAATAGTCCGATATACACTAACTACTTTATGGTATCTCTCATATCTCAATTTATTTAAAATAATGTAACATAAAATTCTATAGATTTTATAAATTTAGTTTAGTTCATACAGTATTTTCGTCTAAAATATTTAATAAATATTGACTACCAACCATTTGATACCTAAAAAAAGGTAGAACATTTGTAAATACTTTTATATGAGTTAAGTCATGCATTTATATGTATTATACATAGCATTAAACTATACAATAGTTGTTGTTAAATGATTATTTATCAATTTGTTGGAACACAATAACTTAATAATGTTGATGCCATTTCTTAAAAATGATATCATATATGTATATAACCAAACAATGAATTAATGAATTTCATATATATATTTTTCTACGTGTGGTATCATTTACTTTATAAAATGAAAAAAATGAAAAATAAGTACATGTGACATCACTAACAAGATTGGAAAAACGTTGTAATAGGTTATTTATCCTATTTAAATTGTATTTGTATGCATCATACCTTTCCTATTTATCTCATGCGTAGAGGTCACAATTAGAGCTTCCTCATTTTATAAATAATTTTTTTTAATCAAATATTATTTCTCATTAACTATCCATTATTCGTCTATACTTGACACGTAAAAATTGAACATCCATTGCATTAATTTTACAAATTATTATTGCATTTGTATTATAACATGTAGTTTATTATATATGCATGTAAAGTGTGTGTCTCATAATTTGGTAACACAAATATTTATTGGAAAGTTATTGAGACATTTTCTTATTCTCCTGTTGATTTAACACAATATGATCTTTTTTTTAGACTAGAAAAAAAAATTTCCTAGAAAATTTCACAAAATGTATAATGTACACTTTGAATTTATAGTTATCATATTGAGTTACACAACCTCACTTTAATTTAAACTCAAGATTTCATCACTAATTAGTATATCTATTTATAAATTATTTTGGTTTAAAATTAATGTGTTTCTAAAATAAGAGTGACACTTCAAACAAGATTATATTATAGATGATAGGAATATTTACAATTTTTTATTTTAACACCATTAATTTCAACCTATTCATGCTTATATTTCCTAAAATTTATCCTTAAATATAGTATGGTTATCGTTATTTTATATACCAACAATATAAATTTTATTTATTTCCTTATTATGCACAAATACTCCTCTTCTAAATGATGGAGTATAGTACATGATCTCATATAGAGAACTTATATATGTTATATTTTGTAAATTCTCCCATGAATAGTCATAATGGAGCTTTTATTATAGATAACCTAGATATTATTGGTATAACCAAAATATTTGACGACAAACTTAAGTTGATTGAAAAAAATACATGATACATTTTTATAAAAAAAAATTCAATCTTAAATAAAATATTCTCTAATACACTAAAAATGTTTTTAGTAAAGGTGTAGGGTTAAAGCATATACATAAACTTCACTAAAACTGTGATTGATAATTCTTGAAATACAACAAAGCCTTTCCCAAATAGTAAACATGTTCACATATATTTAGAAAAATTCTACACATAACACCTGATCTACCCGCTGGCCTACCCGGTACTCAGGAATAGGTGATTTTTAATTAATCCCAGCATGCAGCCGGTTTTTGATACTATTACCCATGTAAAAGCATGCAAAATACATGCAAGGTACAAATACTTTGTCCACTCCATGCAACAGTCATGCAAATGGCAGATATCAATCCACTATAGCTTACAAAAAAATTCTATTACATATTTATCCCCACTACAGATTACGTAAATACTGTACCTATAATAAATACATATACATTCACAAATGAATTTGAGAGGTACTGTACTTATATTTGACAAACTGGGTTGAAAATTAATAACTGGGTACAATACTTATAGATGCATTTTATAGTTGATTATGGACCAGATGTGCACTACATTTTTGTAAAAAAAATTATGTCCAGGAGAAAAATGTTGTTATTGGATTCCGTAGGTACTGTACTTATGCTTCCAGATCAGTTATACAATTATGCTTGATTTTGTAATTTATTAAGTACTGTACTTATGCTTGGTTTTATAATTTGGTAAGTACTGTACTTATGTTTGAAAAAATTGAGTTGGAATTAACAAGTGGGTACTGTACTTATTTTGCATAGATTCCGTAGGTACTGTACTTATGTCCAGATGACAAATGTTACTACTAGATTCCGTAGGTACTGTACTTATGCTTCTAGATCAATGTTGCTATTGGATTCCGTAGGTACTGTACTAATACGGGAATGCAGGTGGGTGGATTATAACGAGAGAGAATAATTACAAGAGAAAAAATGAATTAATACACTTTGCATGGACTTTGCATGAGTATTAATATTATGGAGAGAAGAGTGGAGAGACATACTGTGCCATTCTCTGCACTTTGCATGTACTTTGCATGGACTTTGCATGAGTATTAATACAAAGACAACTGCAAATGCTACAGATGTATTTTCCCAAAAAACGGGTGGGAATCCGGGGGTAAGGGGGACTGTGTGTAGCGTAACTCTATATTTACCCCCTGCATTATATCAAAATGATAACTAGAAATAACTAAGGCAACTCTAATTACTAACTAGGTTGTGATACAAAAGCTACCAATAATAGAACTATTTTATCTAAAAAATTGCCGATTCATTCATCTCATTACTTGGGGGTCCTGATCCTACAACTTCTTGATCATACATCAGCAATTTTGCCAACTAGATACCACATCTTTTGCAACAATATACGGAAATTTTGATTTCATTTAGTGATATATTTCATAATGATTAATGAAAATAAAAGAATCATCTAGATACATAATTTCCAATTAAGTTGGCAGTCTATGTAGACATCAATGTGGCTGTTGGTGATTGTTATATTTCCTGTTCAAAGCAAATTGCAATTTTATAGTAAAAAAATAGATCAAGACATATATCCTACTCTAATAGTACAATGTATGAGGAGATGTCAAATGGGATATCATTTTAAAATGAGAAGACATATTTTCTAACCTGACATTTTTAAAAGATTCAATGACAAAAGTATGAATATTGAATCTAAATGATGACCGCGTAAGAGGTTGCTTTTATTCAGTGGTAAAATTGAACAAAATATATATACAACATGTTCCCCTAAAACTACATATTTTTATTATTTTCTAGAGAATATAGATAATGACATATTATTCCAATGCTACCTTTACCATCCTTTAAAATTTTAAAAAAAATCATATTGCAAAGGTCAACATCCAAAAGAATAACATTCATATAACCTACAAAAAGGAACCCAACACATTTAAATTGAAAAACAATATGATGATATAATGAGCGAGGTTAAGTATATAAAATGATATTTTCTATACATATTTCTGAGTTTTTCAAGAACCATGAGTATCGACATGTCAATCAAATTGGTGAAGCACACTAAAATGGACAACAATCTTATTGAAAATTCACTGATATGTTATTATAAATTATTGACTATTTAATTTAAGCTATTAGAAGAATCGTCCATATCATACATAAAACTCATCATATCTACTTTCATGTAAATGTTTTCTTGATTTATATTATTATAAAAAAATTGGAAGTGCAAATCACGTGCTTTTTACTAGTATATATATATATATATATATATATATATATATATATATATATATATATATATATATATATATAGGGTATATCTTCGCTACCCGTGTGGGTAACTAAGATTCGCTACTCGTGCATCAATTTTGTAATGGGATGACACATATATGTAATGAGACAACCAAATTTGTAATGAGACAACTGAAATTGTAATACAAAAACTCATTTTGTATTACAACGCTGTTACAGTAATAAATATATATATTTATTACTGTAACAGCGTTGTAATACAAAACAAGTCTTTGTATTACAATTTCGGCCGTCTCATTACAAATTTGGATTGTCTCATTACAAATGCATACCTTCCCATTACAAAACTGATGCACGGGTAGCGAATCTTAGTTACCAGCACGGGTAGCGAAGATATACCCATATATATATATATATATATATATATATATATATATATATATATATATATATATATATATATATATATATATATATATATAACTCTGCTGTCAAAAAAGTAACTATGGTGAACAGAAAGTAACTACACGAATAAAAGAGTAACTATGTACAAAATATACAGCAAATATATATAAAGACGAGTTTTTTGATTTTGGAGGGGCAAATGATATTATTTTTGGCTAAATTTTTTTGGAGAGCTAGACAAAATAGTCCTCTACAATTGAGATTTTTTTTTTGAAAAAAAGTGGTCGGAAGGGTGGGTAGCTACCCGCGCGGGCAATAAAGATGGGCCCAAATATATATATATATATATATATATATATATATATATATATATATATATATATATATATATATATATATATATATATATATTCTGGGTCTTCGGCAAAGGGGAAAACAAAGGGCTAGAGCACCGTTTTCAACCCTAGAAACATTACAAGACCTAACCTACTAGTTTCTTCTCCCCATACACGATCTCATGGCTCGGGATGAGATTTCAAGGATCCCTTGACACGGGATGGAGATCGGATGCCTCCCAGATGTGTTAGTCTTCCTTACTCACACCAAAGTTTGAGGCATTCCCCCCATCTCTCTGCTTTTCTGTCCATTTACGTCTGCAGACCTCTAGGTAACCTTAGATGTAGTTTCCCCAAACTCTGACCACCCCTAACCAAGCTCGGGGTCTCACTATGTCTCACTGTGGTAGAGAGGACCTCCCTGATGCCCTCTAGCCTCCTTGAGGTTAGGAGCTAGGAGGGGTGTGTCGCCGGAATGGCTCGCCCGCGATAGACCTAGCATGTCGCGAGGTTGATGAAGGTTCAAAGTTGTTGGCCTGATATGCCCATGGGCTCATACTAGCCCAAGCTGCCGCAGGCTAGGCAGAAGTGTCTTTCTCCATAAAACTAACCTGGTCCATGTGCATATATATAAAAGGGAGTTAGTTGCCTACGTGGTGCTTGGTTATTGGTCTGGATCATATTATTTTGAAATAATTCTAGAAACAAATTGGTTACTCAGATTGCAACATACAATATTGTAAAATTAATCACCAAAATAAGAGAAACATAGAGAAAATATAGTTAATAGTTAGTAATGCTTCCTTTTCCAAAAGTAGTGCAAAGATGGGTTTTAGTGGTGTTTAATGCATTTAAACCATAGACTTGTGTAATAAATGGTTGAATATGTTAAAAATAATTTCTTTGCCATAATAATTGATATTGTTGAACAAGAAGAGAAATCAAGGTGATATGACCATAATAATGATAATTAAGGTTTCTAATGTGAATAATCATACATATGAAGTTTTGGGGTTAAAGATCATAACTTGGTGTATCATTAATGAACTTAATTAGATCTAAGATATCATAATAAAGGGAATATGTTGGATATAGTGATTAGGGTAACATATGATGTCCAATATGGATTAAATAAAGTAATATGTGATGGGGATATGGTTTATACCATGAATCCTAATCCAGCCCTAATCATAACCCTAATGATAACTCGATCCCAAGGCAACCTGAACCCTAGATTATGACCCAAGTAAGGTTTAATCTAATTAATGTGATTAATGTGATGGTGACACTTTAGGATTTACATTCATGCAGATTAGAATATGTATTGCTTGATTTGATTTTTTATTGGATAATATGCTTTAAGTATATATATATAGTGCATGATCTACATGGATCATCATTAAGGTACGTGGTTACGCCTATGTTTACTCACGTTAGTTTGCTGGGTTTTTATGAGTGTTTCTCGAGGATTGAAAAATTAAATTGTTGGATGTTTATATAGTTATATTCAATTATAGTGAAACTATGAGTATCACATAAAGAAAGATTATTTGAATAAAATGACAAGCTCTTTTTGCAAGTATTTGATGTAATGTATGCTAGTTTACTTGTAGAATTTTGCATGCACCCCATGTACATAATATGATTTGTCATACTGATCTGTGCTTTTATTTCGTGACATTTTGAGGTACATGATAGATAAGGTGATATCAAGATATGATGGACATATGAAATTACTTGAAGACATTAAAGTTAGCTTGTAATGAGGATTAAATAGATATTTCTTCTCATATAGTTCTCATACATACAATTCCAACAATGGAAAGTTATGTAAGTTTTATAGGAACATCTTGTAAACAATATGCTTGAGTTAAAGAAATTATTTACTATTATTTATTATTTGATTAAAATCTGAATCATTGGGAAAATTTTAGGTAATGTCTCTCATATTTTTAGCATTCCTTATTTGGGGGTTGCTGAAAAGTAAGATATGAGGGAATTATGAGGGCATTTTCTAAAGATGACAGTGTCTAGAAGAGACCACAACTTTGTGGCTAGATAAAGTTCCCTCCGCACCACTAGTTGACTTACGAAGACTATCAGGCATGTGCATCCTATCTGGCTAAAGTCGAATGATTTTTCCTGAAGTAAAATATCTCCAGGTGTCTTCTCATCTTTATTCATCCACATCTCGTCATCTTTATTTAATAAACCCTAAAGGGAATTTCTCTCCTCATCTGAAGTTAGGGTTTTTGAGAAGAAGTAGGATTAAGACACCCTATACCAAATAATATAAATATAATATGGAAATAACAATGTACATATAATGTGGAAATAACAATGTACATGTAATGTGGAGTAGTGATAAAGTAAAATAAAAGGGTTTTATGGGCTGCAAGGGTAAACCTTAGATGCAACTAGGGTTGAATTAGGAAAACTCTAAAGGGTCAAGGGACATAGAAACCCTAAGAGGTAGGGTATAGTCTTTAAATCGAGCCCAAAAACCCTAATCATGAGAAATGAGAATAGTGTGGTGATATAGAAACACTACACATATGAACCTAAAAAAGGGAATAAGAAAGATAAAAGTGAATCTAAGTGAGATAGCCTCCTATACAAGCATTCAATAGGAGAAATACATACATGACATATGAGAAAATTTTGAGAAACATAGGAACAACACATTTATAGATGTAACTTGCTCAAACCCTATTGATCTCTGGTGAATTAAAGAGCATGGGGTGATCGATTCTATAAAGAGACGCCTATGTATGAAATGTCCATAGAAGGATAACTAAAACCTTAGAGAGGGTTCCCCATAAAGAGGTTCCCCTTAGAGTGAGAAAAGAGGATAAGGGTGGTGAGGTTAAAACTAGAAATACTTATTCAGGTTGCATAAAAATATGATAATGTGAAACCCTTAGTTCAACTTTTAGGGCTAGTGTGCCAACTTGGGTGGGTCAATCCAAGAGTGGGAAAATGACCTATGGGAGAGGAAAAACCTTAGACCTTGTGTTAGGTTGTGGCTAGAGATCCTAACTTCCTCCTACGAGCCGAGAGGGCACCCTAGGCTAGGACCTTCCCTAGAAAGGTAAGTTGACTAAATCAATTTAAAGATTGAGGTAACCTTAAAATGTCACCTAAAGTGTAAAGAATTAAGGATATAAAATATGAAAGCACATATATTGAGTATAATTGTTTGAAACCAAGTATGCCATATATAAGGAAGATGAAGAAAAGTGACTATGGAAGTGGCTGACACTATGAGACCAAGCCCAGAAGAGAAAGTTTCCATGAGTCCAATGAGGGAACATAATATGAATAATGAGTATCATAAGAGATGGAGGAAATCTGGTTTAAAGAATAACATATGAAAATAATGTGCTTGAAAATGGTTAAATCCCAAAGAAACCCTTGGGAAGGGTAGATCCCTAAGTCAATCCTAAGGTCAAGTAGGGATTTATAAAGGTACATGGGACCAATGGTATTACGAGTTGAATGTTCCTTGAATGTACAAGACCATCTGGTTAGGAGGTAACAACTATGTTTTCATGAGGCCCATGTCTCAGGAGATTAGCCACCTTCATGATGTTTATGTGGACCAATGGGTGAATGTGAAAGGCACTCCCTAGATGTATAAGGATGATATCACTCCAAAAAAAGTTCATGTACCCCTAGAGAACTCAAGGAAGTGCCTAAGGCTCATAATACATGAGGTGTAAATATAAAAGATAAAGGAAGTCATGAAAGGAGTGTGCAAAAACTCAAGAGAGAAAAAGGCATTTGACTTCATGAAATATAAGAATGTTGTGAGATTAAAAAGGTAGTTATGGTTGAGATAATTCACCTAAACTATGAAGTTTTAGGATGATGTGGGTGTGCACCATCTCTACTCTTAGAATGGAATGAACTTTGTATTTGAGTTACAGTCAAATGCTTATTTCATCCCATTATGAGAGAGAGAGAGACTGGATAAACACATGTTTTGCTTAAAATTGACATATGAGGTTGAATATTTTATGGTTTGAAATTATGATTAAAGATAATTCAACCTAAACTATGAAGTCTTAGGATAATGTGGGTGTGCACCATCTCTGCTCTTGGAATGGGATGAACTTTGTATTTGAGTTGTAGTAAAATGCTCATTTAATCCCATTATTAGTGAGAGAGATTGGGTAAAAACATTTTTTTGCTTAAAATTTACATATGAGGATGAATATTTTAAGTTGAACTAAATGACATGACCTAGGGTTTGAGGTGTTACCTCACCCTTAAGTGATGAAAAATGAATAATAGGTTGGAAAACCTAGGTGAAAAGGGGATCACCAAGTGAAATTAAAAATCATAAATGCAATTGTAATTAACAAGTGATAATATCATGTAAATACTAAGGGTGTAGTTATACCTTGAATTAGATTCAGGTACCAAATTTAGTAATAATGTAAGGATTTGCATATTGATAAAAGATATTGAAGAATATCTAAGAAGGGTTGCTAACCCTAAAGTTTGAAACTAAGTTGAGTTATGATTCACCTTAACCTTACTACATTTGAATGTTGGGGACAAAATTCCTTTTAAGGAGGGGTGAATGTAATATCCTCAATTTTAGTAAAATTGAATTATATAAATATAAAACATGTTTTGATAAGTATTTTTCCCAATAGAATCATTCATGGAATAATAATGTCCTTGTGACACAAGTTAAAAAATTGTGTGTTCTATGGTTTGCAATAACCCTTTAATACTTTTGGAGCAAATCCAATAATAAAAGGATTTCTAAAGTAAGGACAACTGATAGAGAATAGTGTGGAATTATCTAGAAAAGAGAGTTTTTTTGCATCACTAAATAGTAATGTCTTTATGAAATATTGGATAATATAAATATAAGATTATGGACAAGTTTCCAAAAGAAATAAGATGTGTGGCATTTTAGATAATTAATAGGATAATTATCTATCCAAGAGTGGAAACATAATGTTTAAGGCATCAAATATAATTATTTCAGATTTCACCTTTGTATACTTGAAAACAATAATGAAAAGAAAGAGAATTCTAAAATTTGATAGGAAAAATGGATATGCCATGGGATAATGGTAATGCTAAAATAGAAAATTTTATCAAAGAGAGACATCCCAATAAATCCCAACTAACTAGATGTAGATTTGTAAAAGCATTATGAGTTTCCTTGAAGAGAGGATAATTGATTTAAGGAAATATGTTATTGAAGGAAGGACAAAGAATATTCTAAAATAGTGATTCACCTTTACACACCTTACTTACTAAACAAGGGTTTCCAACCAAGTACTTTAAAAATTTTTTTGGTGAAAGCCATTATGGAAAGGTATGATTATGTTCGGGGGGGGTATAATTGCTATAAGAAGACTTGTTGGTGGGTCAATGACTGGAGGAATAAATACCCATCCAAGTTAGTAGATTATGGATGTCATTTTCCATATGGAAACCTCTACCCCTCCTTCTTAGGGACGATCTCACCAAAGTCTTCCATGTTCACGTCGTGTGTGTGTGTATGTATGTATGTATGTATGTATGTATATATATATATATGTATGTATGTATATATATATATATATATATATATAGTCTGGGTCTTCGGTCAAGGGGAAAATGAAGGGCTAGTGTGTAGTCTTCAACCCTAGAAACATGGACAGACTTGACCTTCTAGTTTCATCTCCTCAGACATGATGTTGCTTATTAGGACAAGATTTCAAAGATCCTTGGATGTCAAATGGAGATCTGATGCTTTTAGGATGTGTTGGTCCTCCTTACTCATGCCAAAGTTCAAGTAATGACCCCCATCTCTCTGCTTTTCTATCCGTTTACGTCTACAAATGAAACGTCTAATTCGAGAAAACAAGATTAACTAATGCGGAAGCGTTCACTAAGCATCGGATTACCAAAAATCACTAAAAATTTTAAACTTTTTACAAAGAGATCCTTTAAAGGTAAAGCTTTCTCATAAAGCAACATGATAAGTTGTTTACAACTGTTCCATCAGTAAAACTCTGTAAGGCAAGATACAAAAGTCTCTAAGGACTGGACCAAAAACTCGAAAGCACTAACTATTACTCCGAGGACCTGAGAGTACAGAGACGACATATAGGACTCTAACACTATCTACACATGACATAGCAGCCAATGCCTCCACCTGAAGCTTCACTGCTGTCCTTGGTACTGCTGATGCTGCCCTTCACCTATTGAAGGATTTCTGCCTCCTCGCCCACGTCCACCTAAAGGTTGAAATCTACGGGGTGAGACAATTATAAAAATCGTCCCAGCGAGAGATATAACTCTTCGCCAGAAGCATAATTATTGCAGCATAAGAGAATAAATGTACACAAAGAAGTTATGTATATTTGAGAGTAGTTAAAACAATGTTTAACAGATTAAACTATTCTTTCTACTAAAAGCAATGCAACTATAAATTGATAAAATCACATGTCACTTATCACATCACTAACTCCCTTCAGACTTGGATCATATATCCATTTCCTGGCATTATTATTTGGGAAAGGATGGCCTGTAGCCATACTCCTTCTCCCAAAGTGTTAGGATTCCAACTCCACAACATATCTGCATAACTTGTACATATGATATCAGACTTAACATTACTTATGTAATACAAGGGTTATTTACATTCATAACCCATTAGTCTGTAGTTAAGCTTTTCATAGGATTATTCCGTAATAGAATTTCACATAGAAACACTTTGGTTTAGGTCATACCTCATATTTTTAATATTGGGATATCAATCCCTAACCATCTTATTAATATGAAATCCGGAATGTGGGAGTTCAAACCCCTGGACTAATCATAGCATTTGTTACCAAGTAACATCTCATTTTATCTGGTTATCTAAATAATATGACCTTTGAAAATCAACACATCATATTACTCGTGGCTCATTCAACCTATCAAGCTCATATGTTATCACTTACCAGATAACATGACATTTAGTTATACTCTTGAATTATAGGTAACAAGTGTTCTTAATGCAATTAGCATTATAAATCTTACCTGGATCTGATCACCTCTATATGAAACCTGTTAAGCTTAACTTTTATCAGTTATTCCATATACTCCCACATACTCTAAAGTATGTGATCCAGGAGTTCCCTTTGTAAAACTTGTTTCACTATTATTCAAATTCTGATAATGATGGATCTATGATCAGGCCTCTACATGGTATGATTATACTTGATTATTAGGTACATATCAGTATTCTTTTAGCATCATACATGTTTCCAAACATTCAAGTACTAAACATGGCTATAATAGAAGAATACTAAATGTACAAGTATAACTCATATCAGTTATCAACTGGATATCAATTCTTAATCATCGTATCACTATGATTCAAGAACATGGGTGCTCACACCCTTATATAATCATAACACTTGGTATCAAGTGCCATATCAGCATCAAGTCATCTATTAGCATGACCTTGATTGAAGCAATGTATATACTTTTCACATATCATTACTCTAAAAGCTTATAATTGTTTTTAAGGAATATGACATCATAACTCATACCTGGCTATGATTACCTCATAATATCAACCTGTATGACTTATACAAATAAGGACATGCATATATAACAATGTCAGCACAATACCAAAACTTCTCAATTTCTATATAGGACACCACGGCCGTGCCACCTTGCACGGTCGTGCAAAGTAAGGCTACCACGGACGTGCTCCCTTGCACAGTCGTGCAAGCTAAGGCTACCACGGCCGTGCTCCAGCAGATCATTACATGATTCATATTTCTATCTATCTATATATATATGTATTATAATTTCTCATTCTTTCAAATTGATTAGGTCACATCGACCTTTCAATCAAGTACATACTACCATGGTTAACATAGTGTATCAAGCTATTAATCCTATAAACAATTAAGAATTCTCCCTTTAATTGGTTCTTAATCACTTAGGTATTATTAGGGTTTCAACCTTCACACCTTCATTGATTATCATTACTAATCATTATTGGATCAATAGAACATTCATCATCTTAATTCTCAAAGATTCAATCACATTGGACCTCCACTTCATAAGGTATCCAATTGAATTAGGGTTTCCAATGTTGATTCCTTCAATCTTTGAATTCATGGAACCAAACATCAATTGGACCTATACTCATACCTTAATTGAGTTTAATAGGTCAACCTTCAACTGATTTGTCCCTCACTTGACCCTTAATTGACCATCAATTAGGGTTTAACTCAAGTGAATTAGGGATTGGAATCAATAACCCTTCAACATATTTCAATGTGGGACTAATTGATTTGAACCTATTGAACCATCATTACATTGGGACATGACCTGACCCCAAACGGTCTTGAGGTCGTTTGGATGACCTCCAAACGGTCTTGAGACCGTTTTCCCATCATATCATCAAAATCTAAGTCAACCAATTAAGGTTTGGATCATTGGATTGATCACCAAAACAACAATTGATTACATTCCAACTTAGTATCATTGTATCATCAATTGCTTAACCATACTCACCCCTAGACCTCCAAACGGTCTTGGGTGACCTCCAAACGGTATTGAGACCGTTTGGATGAGTTCCAAACGGTCTTGAGACCGTTTGGCTCACCCAACCCTTGGATTCTAGTGAAAAATCATTAGGGTTTGAGCTATTGAGTTGATCATCAAAACAACAATTGATTGCTTTGTAATTGTGTACCTTTGGACCTTCAATTGGTCAACTATACTTGACCCCAGACCTCCAAACGGTCTTGGGTGACCTCCAAACGGTCTTGAGACCGTTTGGGTGATCCCCAAATGGTCTTGAGACCGTTTGGGTCAATCAACCCAAAACAATCAACTCAATTCAATGCAAATCCAACACTTAGCCGATTAGGTTTCACACCACATCTTTGGATCTTCAAACACCTATCCATACTTGACCCTAGACCTTAAAACGGTCTTGGGTGACCCCCAAAAGGTCTTGAGACCGTTTGGATGATCCCCCAAACGGTCTTGAGACCGTTTGGGCAAGAAAACCCAAAAAGTCAAATCAATCAAGTTGAAAGTCAGCACTTAATCCAATTAGGGTTTACATAATTAATTAGCCTTCAACTCATGATTCCTTTGGAGTTAATCCCTCAAATTTGGAGGGTCATTAACCAACATGATTATGAACAGGAATCCCAAACGGTCAACGCTTGGTCAACTCACTCAAACGGTTTGAAACCGTTTTCCCAAAAAGTTCAAGTTAATCAGATTGGAAAATCAGCACTTAATCCAATTAGGTTACCTAATTGTTTAGCCTTTAACTCATGATTCCTTGGGAGTTAACCTATAAACTTTGGTGGGTTATTAGACCACATCATTAGGAACAGTAATAACAAACGGTACACGCTTGGTCAACGCACTCAAACGGTTTGAGACCGTTTACCCAAGAAGTTCAAGTTAAACAGATTGAAAAAACAGCACTTAATTCAATTTGATTTGCCTAATTGATTGGCCTTTAACCTACGATTCCTTTAGAGTTAACCCCTCAAATTTGGTGGGTCATTAGCCTACATAATTGTGAACATAAATCACAAACTTTCCACGCTTGTTCAACGCCCTCAAACGGTCTTGGAGACCGTTTGCTTCAACCGACCATGTGAAACCGTTTGCCCCTCAAACGGTTTTGCAAAACCCCCAAACGGTTTTGCAAACCGTTTGGCCAAGGGTGCAAGACCGTTTGCTAAAGTGACATAGGTATTCACGCCCCCCTTCTTCTACCTCCAGATCCAGGTCTGTTCCTCATGGTTTTAGATGCAAGAAAGCAAGGAAGGATGGGGGAAAGAAGAACAAGCTACTTTTGCAAGTACAAAGATATGCATAAGAAAGCAAAAGGTTTAGAGTTATAAAACCCACCTTAAGGTCGTTCCTTGAGCTCCAAGCTTCCAAGCTTCCAGTCTTTAATGGTGTCTTGAGCTCTACAGGTCGGCCAAGGGTGTTTCTCCAAGGAAAGGTTGGGAAAAGATGGCTAGAAAGAAGAAACAAGTAAGGAAGACCATAAAACCAACCTTGCACCATGAATTCCTCCATGAATTCGAGCAAGATGATGATCAAAGCTTACCTAGAACTGCTTGGCCGTTCTCCTCTTCCCCAGAGCTCTGTCCTAAGTCTGTCTAAGCAAGGGAATAAGAAAGGAAGTGAAGGAAACGATCCTTGCTAAGTGAGAAAAGGTGTATATATACTTTAGGTGAAATTTCAATCATAAGGACAACTTGTTTCTCCATTTCTCCTCTAGGTCCTTCCCTTATTATAAACCACGTTTCTCCATTCCATACTTAAGCAAAACTCATCTTAAACCCAAGGTCTAAAGGTGAAGAAAGCCAACTTCTTACTAAGTTGCACATATAGAAGGGTTATTAGACTTATAACTTGATCATTTAATTTATAAGGGTTATCATTCTTATTTAATTATTCAATTGAAGTGACATCTTCATCATTCTTACTCTTAATGATGCCAAGAGTCATAAAAGATACTCTAGAAGGTGTATTTTACAAGTTGCACCCCATATATTTGGTAAATTGCACTTTACACCAAAACTAGAGTTTTAAGTACAAGGATTGCTCCACAAGCTGCATCTTGGTGCCCAAGCTTGGAGAATCCATCATACTTTATCATATTCATTCTTATGATGTCTCAACACCAAAGGAACATCTTAACATGTGCAATTTGTAAGTTAACCCCTTTTAATTGGGTAATTTGCACATAGGTCCATGTATTACAAAACAATATTACAACATTGTTCAAAAGGGACAGAAATGAAATTATAGATTCTTCTAAAGCTTAATGACATATCAAGGGGTAATAAAAAGCCTCTAATCATATTTTAAGCAAAACATCTAGGGTTAGTTCATAACCCAGGTCTGGGATGTTACAAATTATATCCCCCTAACAAGGATTTCGTCCTCGAAATCTCAGATAAAAGGAAGCAGATATTATTTAAGTATCATATCTTGCTAATCAATTAATTTGGAAACATTCACTGAGAAGGTTCACTAAGCAATTTATCTTGGAGGATTTCACTAAGTAAATTTACTAAGTGTATTGTTTCAAAGGTTTTTACTGAAAGAGTTCGTTAAGTATATTCACTAAGTATATTTACTAAGTTTGCTCACTAAGTATTCACTGAGTAAGTTTACTGAGTATATTCACTAAGTATGTTCACTAAGTATTCACTGAGTATATTCACTGAGTATATTCACTAAGTATGTTCACTAAGTTTGCTCACTAAGTATTCATTGAGTAAGTTCACTGAGTATATTCACTAAGTATGTTCACTGAGTATTCATTGAGTATATTCACTAAGTATGTTCACTGAGTATTCACTGAGTATATTCACTGAGTATATTCACTAAGTATGTTCACTGAGTATTCACTAAGTATATTCACTGAGTATATTCACTAAGTATGTTCACTGAGTATTCACTGAGTATATTCACTAAGTATGTTCACTGAGTATTCACTGAGTATATTCACTGAGTATGTTCACTAAGTATGTTCACTAAGTATTCATTGAGTATATTCACTGAGTATGTTCACTGAGTATTCGCTGAGTATATTCACTGAGTATATTCACTAAGTATGTTCACTGAGTATTCACTGAGTATATTCACTGAGTATATTCACTAAGTATGTTCACTGAGTATTCACTGAGTATATTCACTAAGTATGTTCACTGAGTATTCACTGAGTATATTCACTGAGTATGTTCACTAAGTATGTTCACTAAGTATTCACTGAGTATATTCACTGAGTATGTTCACTGAGTATTCACTGAGTATATTCACTAAGTATGTTCACTGAGTATTCACTGAGTATATTCACTGAGTATGTTCACTAAGTATGTTCACTGAGTATATTCACTGAGTATGTTCACTGAGTATTCACTGAGTATATTCACTAAGTATGTTCACTGAGTATTCACTGAGTATATTCACTGAGTATGTTCACTAAGTATGTTCACTAAGTATTCACTGAGTATGATCACTAAGTATTCACTGAGGAAGTTCACTAAGTATATTCACTAAGTATGTTTACAAAGTATGTTCACTAAGTATTCACTGAGGAAATTCACTAAGTATATTCACTAAGTATGTTCACAAAGTATGTTCACTAAGTATTCACTAAGATCCTTTCATTTAATTTTTCTTATACTCCTTAGATTGTTTCAAAATAATTACCTGATCAGAGTAATCAAAAGATAACAATCTAAGAGTTTCATACTTGCCTTATCTACAATAACCATATACCTGGCCAGGGTATATAAGTATTGAGATTAGGTAGTATGTATTTTACTTATCATCCTATTCTTTGCTTTTCATATCATTATACACACAGAATTTATCACTCTAGGTTATTCTTCAGGTATCACATCTATATCTCATCCTTTTAATACACAGTTAAGGGAGATTATAAATTGTTTTAAAGAATATTGAGTAAGATATGAATTCTTATCTTTCTTGTGTCCTTCTAGGACTAGTCAAAGGAAGCTCAAAAACAACTACAACACATAGAATCATGAAATGAAGTATTAGAATGAATATATTTCATTTGACTATTACCCATCATGATTATCTACTACTTTAGGTTGGCTCAACACATAGTGTTTAGTTATTTCATGTTACTACTTTTGCCTTCACTTAGTGTCTACTGCCCTGGTGCACTAGGCATTTATTGTACTGGTGATACCAAAAACTTTAGCTTCTCAGAATATTTAGGCAAATGTCTCTAAAATTATAGAGATCTTACCTTAATTCTTAGCTTATTGCCCTTCCTTGGGCACTACCATCACAGATGTACTGTTTGTCCAAACTTATGGCAGAGTCTACATTCTTGCCATATGATAATCTTTCCCACATTTCCACTGTTCTCTCATGACCATGTCACTCAGGAATCCTTTCAAAGCCCAAAGTTTCTGCATTGAGGACTGGTAACCTAGGTTGTAATACCAGTATCCAGTCTTCTTTATGCATCACTGTTGTCCTAACCTGCTCTTCAAGAGCACAACATAGGATTCTCTATCCTGATTAGGTCAAGATGGGAATTCTCAGGCACTTATTCTCCTCTTGCCTGGTCCCATGCACCCCCTCCTGGTGCAACAACATTTCCCTTAGCAAAGTGTTCCTCATGTTTTCCAGTCATTTTCAAGTTCTTCTTCTCCTATGTGAGCAGAAGATACTATCAGATAAACTGGAAGACACTTAGAACAGACTCTACAACCTTAGTCATATGTCTCTGTAGACTCAGCGAACCTAGAGCTCTGATACCACTAATTTAAACGTCTAATTCGAGAAAACAAGATTAACTAATGCGGAAGCGTTCACTAAGCATCGGATTACCAAAAATCACTAAAAATTTTAAACTTTTTACAAAGAGATCCTTTAAAGGTAAAGCTTTCTCATAAAGCAACATGATAAGTTGTTTACAACTGTTCCATCAGTAAAACTCTGTAAGGCAAGATATAAAAGTCTCTAAGGACTGGACCAAAAACTCGAAAGCACTAACTATTACTCCGAGGACCTGAGAGTACAGAGACGACATATAGGACTCTAACACTATCTACACATGACATAGCAGCCAATGCCTCCACCTGAAGCTTCACTGCTGTCCTTGGTACTGCTGATGCTGCCCTTCACCTATTGAAGGATTTCTGCCTCCTCGCCCACGTCCACCTAAAGGTTGAAATCTACGGGGTGAGACAATTATAAAAATCGTCCCAGCGAGAGATATAACTCTTCGCCAGAAGCATAATTATTGCAGCATAAGAGAATAAATGTACACAAAGAAGTTATGTATATTTGAGAGTAGTTAAAACAATGTTTAACAGATTAAACTATTCTTTCTACTAAAAGCAATGCAACTATAAATTGATAAAATCACATGTCACTTATCACATCACTAACTCCCTTCAGACTTGGATCATATATCCATTGTCTGGCATTATTATTTGGGAAAGGATGGCCTGTAGCCATACTCCTTCTCCCAAAGTGTTAGGATTCCAACTCCACAACATATCTGCATAACTTGTACATATGATATCAGACTTAACATTACTTATGTAATACAAGGGTTATTTACATTCATAACCCATTAGTCTGTAGTTAAGATTTTCATAGGATTATTCCGTAATAGAATTTCACATAAAAACACTTTGGTTTAGGTCATACCTCATATTTTTAATATTGGGATATCAATCCCTAACCATCTTATTAATATGAAATCCAGAATGTGGGAGTTCAAATCCCTGGACTAATCATAGCATTTGTTACCAAGTAACATCTCATTTTATCTGGTTATCTAAATAATACGACCTTTGAAGATCAACACATCATATTACTCGTGGCTCATTCAACCTATCAAGCTCATATGTTATCACTTACCAGATAACATGACATTTAGTTATACTCTTGAATTATAGGTAACAAGTGTTCTTAATGCAATTAGCATTATAAATCTTACCTGGATCTGATCACCCCTATATGAAACCTGTCAAGCTTAACTTTTATCAGTTATTCCATATACTCCCACATACTCTAAAGTATGTGATCCAGGAGTTCCCTTTGTAAAACCTGTTTCACTATTATTTAAATTCTAACAATGATGGATCTATGATCAGGCCTCTACATGGTATGATTATACTTGATTATTAGGTACATATCAGTATTCTTTTAGCATCATACATTTTTCCAAACATTCAAGTACTAAACATGGCTATAATAGAAGAATACTAAATGTACAAGTATAACTCATATCAGTTATCAACTGGATATCAATTCTTAATCATCTTATCACTATGATTCAAGAACATGGGTGCTCACACCCTTATATCATCATAACACTTGCTATCAAGTGCCATATCAGCATCAAGTCATCTATTAGCATGACCTTGATTGAAGTAATGTATATACTTTTCACATATCATTACTCTAAAAGCTTATAATTGTTTTCAAGGAATATGACATCATAACTCATACCTGGCTATGATTACCTCATAATATCAACCTGTATGACTTATACAAATAAGGACATGCATATATAACAATGTCAGCACAATACCAAAACTTCTCAATTTCTATATAGGACACCACGGTCATGCCCCCTTGCACGGTCGTGTAAAGTAAGGCTACCACGGCCGTGCTTCCTTGCACGGTCGTGCAAGCTAAGGCTACCACGGACGTGCTCCAGAAGATCATTAAATGATTCATATTTCTATCTATCTATATATATGTATTATAATTTCTCATTCTTTCAAATTGATTAGGTCACATCGACCTTTCAATCAAGTACATACTACCATGGTTAACATAGTGTATCAAGCTATTAATCCTATAAACAATTAAGAATTCTCCCATTAATTGGTTCTTAATCACTTAGGTATTATTAGGGTTTCAACCTTCACACCTTCATTGATTATCATTACTAATCATTATTGGATCAATAGAACATTCATCATCTTAATTCTGAAAGATTCAATCACATTGGACCTCCACTTCATAAGGTATCCAATTGAATTAGGGTTTCCAATGTTGATTCCTTCAATCTTTGAATTCATGGAACCAAACATCAATTGGACCTATACTCATACCTTAATTGAGTTTAATAGGTCAACCTTCAACTGATTTGTCCCTCACTTGACCCTTAATTGACCATCAATTAGGGTTTAACTCAAGTGAATTAGGGATTGGAATCAATAACCCTTCAACATATTTCAATGTGGGACTAATTGATTTGAACCTATTGAACCATCATTACATTGGGACATGACCTGACCCCAAACGGTCTTGAGGTCGTTTGGATGACCTCCAAACGGTCTTGAGACCGTTTTCCCATCATATCATCAAAATCTAAGTCAACCAATTAAGGTTTGGATCATTGGATTGATCACCAAAACAACAATTGATTACATTCCAACTTAGTATCATTGTATCATCAATTGCTTAACCATACTCAACCCTAGACCTCCAAACGGTCTTGGGTGACCTCCAAACGGTCTTGAGACCATTTGGATGAGTTCCAAACGGTCTTGAGACCGTTTGGCTCACCCAACCCTTGGATTCTAGTGAAAAATCATTAGGGTTTGAGCTATTGAGTTGATCATCAAAACAACAATTGATTGCTTTGTAATTGTGTACCTTTGGACCTTCAATTGGTCAACTATACTTTACCCCAGACCTCCAAATGGTCTTGGGTGACCTCCAAACGGTCTTGAGACCGTTTGGGTGATCCCCAAACGGTCTTGAGACCGTTTGGGTCAATCAACCCAAAACAATCAACTCAATTCAATGCAAATCCAACACTTAGCCGATTAGGTTTCACACCACATCTTTGGATCTTCAAACACCTATCCATACTTGACCCTAGACCTTCAAACAATCTTGGGTGACCCCCAAACGGTCTTGAGACCGTTTGGGCAAGAAAACCCAAAAAGTCAAATCAATCAAGTTGAAAGTCAGCACTTAATCCAATTAGGGTTTACATAATTAATTAGCCTTCAACTCACGATTCATTTGGAGTTAATCCCTCAAATTTGGAGGGTCATTAACCAACATGATTATTAACAGGAATTCCAAACGGTCAACGCTTGGTCAACTCACTCAAACGGTTTGAAACCATTTACCCAAAAAGTTCAAGTTAATCAGATTGGAAAATCAGCACTTAATCCAATTAGGTTACCTAATTGTTTAGCCTTTAACTCATGATTCCTTGGGATTTAACCTATAAAATTTGGTGGGTTATTAGACCACATCATTAGGAACAGTAATCCCAAACGGTCCACGCTTGGTCAACGCACTGAAGCGGTTTGAGACCGTTTACCCAAGAAGTTCAAGTTAAACAGATTGGAAAAACAGCACTTAATTCAATTTGATTTGCTTTATTGATTGGCATTTAACCTACGATTCCTTTGGAGTTAACCCCTCAAATTTGGTGGGTCATTAGACTACATAATTATGAACAGAAATCCCAAACGTTCCACGCTTGGTCAATGCCCTCAAATGGTCTTGGAGACCGTTTTCTCCAACCGACCATGTGAAACCGTTTGCCCCTCAAACGGTTTTGCAAAACCCCCAAATGGTTTTGCAAACCGTTTGGCCAAGGGTGCAAGACCGTTTGCTAAAGTGACATAGGTATTCACGCCCCCCTTCTTCTACCTCCATATCCAGGTCTGTTCCTCATGGTTTTAGATGCAAGAAAGCAAGGAAGGATGGGGGAAAGAAGAACAAGCTACTTTTGCAAGTACAAAGATATGCATAAGAAAGCAAAAGGTTTAGAGTTATAAAACCCGCCTTAAGGTCATTCCTTGAGCTCCAAGCTTCCAAGCTTCCAGTCTTTAATGGTGTCTTGAGCTCCATAGGTCGGCCAAGGGTGTTTCTCCAAGGAAAGGTTGGGAAAAGATGGCTAGAAAGAAGAAACAAGTAAGGAAGACCATAAAACCAACCTTGCACCATGAATTCCTCCATGAATTCGAGCAAGATGATGATCAAAGCTTACCTAGAACTGATTGGCCGTTCTCCTCTTCCCCAGAGCTCTGTCCTAAGTCGGTATAAGCAAGGGAATAAGAAAGGAAGTGAAGGAAATGATCCTTGCTAAGTGAGAAAAGGTGTATATATACTTTAGGTGAAATTTCAATCATAAGGACAACTTGTTTCTCCATTTCTCCTCTAGGTCCTTCCCTTATTATAAACCACGTTTCTCCATTCCATACTTAAGCAAAACTCATCTTAAACCCAAGGTCTAAAGGTGAAGAAAGCCAACTTCTTACTAAGTTGCACATATAGAAGGGTTATTAGACTTATAACTTGATCATTTAATTTATAAGGGTTATCATTCTTATTTAATTATTCAATTGAAGTGACCTCTTCATCATTCTTACTCTTGATGATGCCAAGAGTCATAAAAGATACTATAGAAGGTGTATTTTACAAGTTGCACCCCATATTTTGGGTAAATTGCACTTTACACCAAAACTAGAGTTTTAAGTACAAGGATTGCTCCACAAGCTGCATCTTGGTGCCCAAGCTTGGAGAATCCATCATACTTTATCATATTCATTCTTATGATGTCTCAACACCAAAGGAACATCTTGACATGTGCAATTTGTAAGTTAACCCCTTTTAATTGGGTAATTTGCACATAGGTCCTTGTATTACAAAACAATATTACAACATTGTTCAAAAGGGACAGAAACGAAATTATAGATTCTTCTAAAGCTTAATGACATATCAAGGGGTAATCACAAGCCTCTAATCATATTTTAAGCAAAACATCTAGGGTTAGTTCATAACCCAGGTCAAGGATGTTACAACAAACTTGTAGCAAACCTTAGAAGTAGTTTTCCCAAAATTTGACCACCACAGATCGAGATCATGGTCTCTCTAGGTCTAGAGGCGGTACTGAGGTCCTCCCTGATGCCCTCTAGCCTCCCCGAGGTCATGATAATGTAGGGGGTGCATCGTTGGGATGGCTCATCATGACAAACCTAGCATGTCGCACGGTTGATGAAGGTTCAGAGCCATTGGACCTCTATGCCCCTGGGTGCATAGTAGCCCAAGCCTCTGCATACTAGTTTGAAGTGTCTTTTTGCAATAAAACTAACCTAATTCATGTACATATATAAAGGGGAGTTGATTTCCTACATGGCACTTTGTGATTGGTTTGAATCATGTTATTTTGAAATAATTCTAGAAACAAATTGGTAAATCATATTGCAACAAACAACATATGAAAATTGATCAACAAAATAAGAGGAACACAAAGAAAATATAATTGTGACTTCATAATGTTTCTTTTTACAAAATTAGTGAAAATATGGGCTTAAGTGGTTTTTAGTGCATTTAAACCCTATATTTGTGTAATAAGATGGTTGAATATGTTAAAAATGATTGTTGTGCCATAATAACTGATATTGTTGAACAAGAAGAGAAACCAAGGTAGTTATGACCATAATATTGATAATTAAGGCCATGTGAATAATGATATATATGAAGTTTTAGGATTAAAAATCATAACTTGGTCTATTAATATTGAACTTAATTGGATCTAAGTGATCATAATAAAGGGAATATGTTGGAACAGTGATTTAGGTTACATATGTTGTATAATATGGATTAAACAAAGTAATATGTGATGGAGATAAGGCGTATACCCTTAATCCTAATCCATCCTCGAACATAACCCTAATGATAACTTGATGCCAAGGATACCTGAACCCTAGATTAGGACCCAAGTAGGGTTTAATCTAATTAATGTGATTAATGTGATGAAGAGACTTTAAAATTTACATTCATGCATATTAGAATGTGATTTCTTGATTTGTTTGTTGATTGGATAATATGCTTGATGTATATATATTATATGTTCTGCATGACTCACCATCAAGGTACGTGGTTACACTTATAACTACCCGCATTAGTTTGCCAGTGTTTTGTGAGTGTTTCTCAAGGATTGAACAACTAAACTGTTGGATGTTTATTTTGTTCTATTCAATTATAATGCAACTATGAGTATCACATAAAGAAAAATTATGTGAATAAAATGACAAGTTCTTTTTGCAAGTATTTGATGGAATATATGTTGTTAGTTTACTTGCACACTTTTGCATGCACCCCCTTGTAGTACTAATATGTGCTTTTGTTTCACGACATTTTGAGGTACATTCTATATAAGGTGATATCAAGATATGATGGATAAATGAAATTACTTGAAAACATTAAAGTTAACTTGTAAGGAGGATTAGATACATATTTCTTCTCATATAGTTATCATATGTACATTTCTAATGATGGAAGGTTGTGTAAGTTCTGGAGGAACATTTTGTAAACAATATGTTTCAGTTAATGAAACTTTTTGCTATTATTTAATGTTTGATTAAAATCTAGATCCTTGGGAAAAGTTTACATAATGTCTCTCATCTTTTTAGCCTTCCTTAATTGGGGGTTGCTGGATACACAATGAAAAGGCCATTATTCCCGTGAGAAATATTTCATATTTTTATATCCGTTAACATATGTTATTACATTACTATTTAATTATGCTATTTAATGTGTGACATTAACATGTAGGGCTTTACATGAGTTCAAAAGAGCTGGAGGAAAGGTCCCCAAGAAAAAGAATCAACCACTAATTTGGAAGAATGTGAAAGTAATTTCCCGACTCCAATGTATATATTATTTATGTGAATTGTTCTTATTTGTATTTTTGAATATTTTATATATTTCAATTTATAGTGTGCTACATAAGACAATGGCTGGGCATGTGCATACTATGTGATGCAATTTATGGACCTAATTATCAAACATGCCACAATGGAAATCGATACCATACATAAGGTATTATATATAGTCTCATTAGATAATATGAAATATATCAATATTATTATATATTATTAATTATATATATGTCATTCTCTTTGCAGGTGTTTAAAACTGACTTCACTATAGGTGGAAAGTTATTAGATGTACATACTCCCTATACAACGGAAGACTAAAATGATGTAAGAGAACAATGGGAAAAATCCCTACAAGTAGTGGGTATTTTTAAATATGATTGGGATACTGATGGCGATAATGACGATGATGAATAAAGAATGATATTTCTAGACTTTGTTCTCATAATTATTTTTGTGTGAATGTGAATGAATTTTTCTGAATTGTCATATGTGTGAATGTGAAGATGATCAATACATGAATGTTTCTATATGTGTCTGAATGTGAAAAGATATAAAATGAATGGAACTGCAGGTTGCTAAATGTGTGTGAAAATGTAGGAAATTTGAAATGGAACTACTGGTTTCTACATGTGTGTGATGAAAAATAATATGAATTAATTGTGCTTATACATGTGTGTGATCATAAATAGTTTTCCATCTTGTTAATTTTGCAGGTTTGTGGCCTGTTGTTGGCTGATATCAATGGATGTTGTAAACCTACAGTTCAGAACTGAATTGCAGGTTCTGCATCCTACTGACCAGCCATACAGTAGGCCTACAAACTGATAAGAAAAAAATCAAAACATAGGCGTCTATTATTAGTATAAAATGGACAACAAAGACATACAACGTCAGTTATTAGCAAAAAACCAATGTCTATGTGGCTAGGTAGTGTCAGTTATATATAAAAACTGACACTGATGGTGCCCTTGCTGGCGCATTTTATTGGTGGAGGGAAGGGTTATGATGTCGGTTTTTGTGAAATACTGATGTCTTTGACCTGGATATAGTGTCAGTTTTATTAAATAACCGACGCCTATAGTGCCCTTGTTGGTGTATTTTTGGTGGAGGGAAGGGTTATGGCGTCGGTGTTAAAACCGACGCTAAAGGTTTCGACTTTTAGCGGCACCCACTTGGGTGTCGCTTTGAAACCGATGCCAAAGGGCTTAAATAACCGACACTAAAGGTCGGTACTGTACTAGTGGTAATCAATGTCACATGTTTACGTATGCTATTATAACATAGATAAAGACCATTATGTTATCAATTTCCCATCAAATTCTCACTATAGGGTTTCTAATCTTATTAACTAAACATATCATATGTTTTATATCTATTATTGTTCATGTGAGCACTTTATTCATGTATACATTTAGAGTCTCATATTTTTTCATGTATTTAATCCATGATTAGAAACATAATAATCTAAAGAGGACTAATACACAACGCAATTCAGTGTTATATACATATAATTTTCAATTTAGATATTACATAGGGTTTCTTATTGATATCAAAGCTATTCCTTTCACCCTTGGGGTTCTACATTTTCTCCAATTTCCATCCTCATAATTTAACATTATTCTTTTATGCAATATATTCATTAATATAAGTTGAAGAACTTTAAATATATTCATATCTACAAGTAAGTAATATACAACTAATACTGTAAAAAAGTTTACGTTTAATGTGAAATGATTTCTCATTAAGGTTATGTTTCATAATAGAAAGTTGTCCTAAAGTAATATTCCTAAAAGTAATATACCACCATTTAATATCTACTTTTATAGATATACTTCCATTTGGGTCTCAATGACTTATTGACAACTATTGAGTCTTTGAAATACCTTTACTATATCATTCTAGGGTTTTCTTTTCAAACATGGTATACTATGATTTTTTTGAGTTATTATCATTATTAGTAACTAAAATACTAGATTATTCCCAGTGCACAAAAATTTGTTTACATATATAAATGTATATTATTGCAAGTCTAGGTTCCATTGATCAAATAGACCGTAATACTATGATGACTGGGTTTATAAGTTAAGATATTCTATGCATAATATGAGACGTCATATGTATTAGGTTTAGAAAATCTACAAGCATATTTAAATAATTACTATCAACTAGAATTAATACATATACTAACATGAAATAATTTTTTTTATCAATATAATTGAGCTTTATATGTCTATAACGCGTAGTTATCATCACCCTATTGATATTTATATATACAAGTAACTAGTTTGTTTTATAACATGGGGATCACAAGAGAAGAGTCTATTGAATATTACATACATGTGATCTATTTGGAAATGTAATAATGGAAACATATTTACTGTTAAGTAGCCTAGTATGAATAATGCTCAAGAGGTAATTAACTAATCCATAGTCATGATTTCTTTTGTATACATTAGGATCTAGAACCATCTAATCGATACACTTCTGCAAGATTTCATACTAAGTTATTGGAATGTGCATGTAATGATATGAACATCTATACATATCTTACATTACTAAATGGTTAGGAATTTAACTTGGAGTATTCATTCCTTTCTGAATGGTTAAAGTATGATTCAAGTAATTGTTATCCTTTCCCTATCTTTTTCATGGGTTTCATTAATGATGTTATGAATTAACTAAAATTAGATGAAGTTGATAACTAACATGTAATAATTAGGTACCAATTGTTTTAATTGTTGCCTCCATATTGGCTCTTTATTACAAGATCATGGTTGGCATATAATCAAGGCTTTGTTGACATGGTTGAAGGTGAACCAGTGTTATTTTCTCACATCGTAGGCCATTCCTCACACATGGTTGCATCAATCATATAAAATAATTTCACCATCAGTTGGAAGAATGTATAGATATAGTTAGAGGGAAAGTTTATGATGCATGCCATAGGCTATAGGTCCAAGCTATGTCAAAAATGATGACATCATGGTTGCAGGTCAGAGGTGGCCTCGACTGGGGGGGGGTTAGTGAGGCATATGTATCATTCTCAGAATCTCTATCACAAGTGTGCTTAGGGATAAGTAGTACGTGGAGGAATGCTTCCCTTCTTACTTCTTCTTATGGAGGCCTTAGAGATGGTAGTTGAACTAGCAATATGACAACACAAGTTTTTGTTGAGATTGATTGGTGGTAGAGTGACTAGGTAGGTGAGATGTGTATGTTGATCTTCTCATGAAACTTTCCTATCAGTTTATGGTGTGATAGGATGTAGAGGAGGAAGTTGTCTACCTCAAATGGATGTCTGGAGATTTTTGTGAGGATAGAAGCTAAAAAGTCGAGGAGTGTGACTCTAAAAGCAAGGTCAGGGTCAGAGTCATCAAATAAGGTTTTGGTCTTGCAGGTGGACAGTACCACCTAGACTTGAGTTGTAGGCCAGTGAAATGTTTGTAGTTGTGGTAGAAGAAGACTTCTGAGTTGAGAGTTGATGAAGGTGGGGAACAAGAAAAATTATGGACAAGTGTGTGGAGGCAAGAGTACGACAGTCGATGAGTCATACATAATGAATAATGATTGTTTACAGTGAGAAGGAAAATGGAATAAAAATAAGTTAAACTTAGTGGGGTAGTGGTGCAAGAAATTTAAAGTGATGGTAAATAAGCATGTGAGATATGATAACATAAAGTTTTTGTTATACAAGAGGTATATGTTGCCTATCCTCCTATGCCAGAACTAGCAGTCATGTCATGTAGCCCATCATTATGGCTTTTTTCCAGTCTGTAAGGCTAAAAAAGGATGGTTGGAAAGTAACTCTAGTGGTGTGACTTCATATTGCTTCTCTTCCCATTTGTCTATCTGGTTGACTACCATGTTAGTGATTCTATTTGAATACAAGACTTTAACATTCTTCTTCCTCTCCACGAGTCTTTGGCATAGCCAAGAAACAAGCTTGACTTGACAGGTACTACCATGTTCGATCTAAGAATTTTGACCTCTAGTTGGCTATCTGATGGAGCTAGAGCTTACACCAAAAGAAGACTCTTCCAATGGAAGTCCTAATATGCACCAAAAACCCTAGGGAGATGATGTTCTCTCTAGATTTACCTACAACTGGTGCTAGATAAATGCTCCAACCCCACAAGAGTGTGGAAGACTTATCATAGTACAAAATTAGGATCGAACCCAAAGGACAACGTTAAGAATTTGAGTGTCTTTTTCTCATTTCGTACCGATCTAAGTCAATCATCTAAGACCAAAGGTTTGGTTTGAGTTATTTAACCTAAAACATGCAAAAGTAAAGGAAAGAATAAAAACTAGTTTAAGAATTAAAATCTAAGAATAGCAAATGATGATGGATCACTGGGGTGATGCGGGTATTCGCCACCACTACACATGTATTGTATCTGTACCAAACATAGCAAGACTTGTAAGCAAGATACATGGATGTTGTACAATACCGATGTCTTATAGGATAAGAGTAATGCATACATCCTTCATGGGTTGAGTAACCCTCATCCGGTACATAGCTATGTGTCAATGACGAGATGTGACCTCCGGAGAGAGAACCTTACTCAACCTCGTAAAAAGTGCATCAGAAAACTAACAAGCGAGTGATAATTACCAATTCGATTAGTATCCTTATAGACTATCCCTCTTTCGAGGAGATAGCTATGAGAAATGTGGGAGTGTTGCAACGTCAGCCATTCCCAAATGAATGGTCAAGTACTTTGCACCACTCTCTCCTCAGAGTGTGTTCCTCGACCTGTCAAGGTTGCACTTTTGTACGTCAACTAATTCCATTTCATAGTATAAAAGTAAAACGATGGAGGTGAGTTTACTCCACTCCTTAGAAAGCATTCCTAGATACTGAAACGAATGCGTGGTGGATACACACACTAGAAACCAACACTAAATTGGTATTCGAGTCTTAAGAGCGATCATAGACAAACCACAACGAAAGACAATAGATGCATACAAGAACGCGGCCAACATTCAAGCATGTATGAAATGATTTAGTATTGAATCGGAAAGATAACATCTTTTAGTACAGATTACAAAACATGGGCAGCGGGGCTAGTCCACGCGCCCCAGTGGATGGAACTACTCGCTCCTCATGTGAGAAACAAGAAGAATTAGAAAGAGAGAGGAATCTGCCATGAACTCGGTGCAGAAGGTAGTCGCAGCTCGGTGAAGATGATGTGGTCTTCTACGTCGTGTCAGAGTAGATATGGACACGGAATGGGAGATGCCAAGACAGTCCGGAAAGTCTCTCTCACTCTGTCTTCCTTCCCTTCTCAGTCTCCTTGATTGCAACACGGGAAGTCGGTGGAATGAAACTGGCATAGACAGGACTGGTTTTGGATCCAACCTGTGTACAGGCAGCCTGTCGACGTCCTATAATCGCTCTCAATCCGGCAACCTTAGGCTGTAGTGAGATGGATGTCTAAGACCATGCCTCTACCCTTCTATTTATAGGCTTGCCAAAATATCTTGGGCCAAGGAGTCACACCTTGTGCATGCCCTTTTTTTTCCCATGTGGTTTTGTGTGCATGCGGTCTTGCTTTGCAACAATTTCATGCGGTCTCACATGGCAATGGCCATGTGGTTTGCTCATGCGAATGCTCCGTGCGGTTTGCTTGGTTGCTCATGCTTCACGTGAATAGCTGATTTGCATTTGATCTTCACATGAGTAACTTATTTCAAACGGTTTCCAGCACGGTCTTGCATTCGGTCTTGCTTTGCAACAACCCCATACAGTCTCGCATGGCAATTGGCCATGCGGTTTGCGTGGCAAATCAGCAACCGGTCTTGGTGTTTTGGCAACTTCACATGAGCGCAATGCAGTGCTCCATTCAGCTTGCTAAGTCACGTGGACTCATGCGTTCTTCATGGTCTTTACTTCCCAACTATTCATGCGGTTTCAGCTCAAGCGAGCAAACGATCTCAGTTACTCATGTCGCCATGTGGTTTCGTAGCTACATGCTAATGCAGTTTCGTTGGTTCATGCGGTCTTGCTGCACTTCCACTCAAACGATCTTGCATGCTTTCTCTCCTAATGGTCTGCCACGGTGGAGTGGATGATGGCAGAGTAGGTGTCGAGCTCTGCGATTGGAGGCCGACGAGCGGGCACCGTCATTGCTGCTGGACAGTGCAGGAGGTGCCGCAGTTGCTAGTGTAGGGCTGTGGCGGCGTGGCGGTGTAGCTGCTGTTGCAGGTGCTGCTTGGCAGCTCGTTCGGAGGTGAACGGGTGTCGTCGTTGTTGCTGGACAGTGCGAGAGGCACCACAGTTGCTGGTTGTAGGGCGTGCATGCAAGTCGTGAGAAGAAGAGGATAACAGCGGCGCTACTACTGGATCGTTGCTGTTGTTGGTGAAGAGGAGGGTGCTGGTGCTCGTGGCGGGCTGGCCATCATGGACAGCGGTGGTGTCGACGAGTAGGTCGCAGGTGGTGCTAGTGGTGAAAGAGGATGGTGGCGACACTGCTTCATGCATGTGTGATGGCGGAGATGAAGGTGGTTGCTGGAGCAGCTCACAGCACCGACGGAGGTGCTAGTTGCTGCTGCGATGGTGGAGACGATGGTGAGGTAGATGACGCCGGTGCTTGTGGCAAGCAGGTCATCATGGGCAGTGGTGGTGTCAGCGAGCAGGTCATGGGCACTACTTGTGTGAGCTGTAGAGCGTGGATGTCGATGACGTAGGTACAGAGCTTGTGATTGGAGGCAGACGAGCAGGTGACGTCATTGCTGCTGACAGTGAGGTAGACGACGTCGGCGCTTGTGGCAAGCAGGCTGTCGTGGGCAGCGGTGGTGTCAGCGAGCAGGTCATGGGTGCTACTTGTGTGAGCTGTAGAGCGTGGATGTTGACGGTGGTGTGACCTGGGACTGGTGATGAATTCAGACGGCAACGATGTTGCTTGGTTTTGAGATCGAGAGAGCAAACAGAATGGAGGTCAAGACCGTATGGAGGTCAAGACCGCATGAGGTTAAGACCGCATGGAGGTCAAGACCGCATGAAGGTCGAGACTGCATGGAGGTCAAGACCGCATGGGGTCGAGACCGCATGGGGTCGAGATCACATGGAGGTCAAGACCGCATGAAGGTCAAGACCGCATGGCGTCGAGACCGCATGGGGCCGAGACCGCATGAAGGTCAAGACCGCATGGGGAAACCGAATGGTGGTCAAGACCGAGTGGTTGGATGAAAAGGAACTGTTGGATCTCGATCGGAGGGTTGAGAGTGATCTACAGGGAAAAAGGAAAGTGAGTAAGGGGGGATAAGATCAAATAAATTGAAAACTAGAGTAATTAGAACTAGTAAAGCATTATTTACATGAAACTGAAGAGATACTTAAAATAAACCCATAGCGAGGGTAGATCATTCGATATGCTGCATAAAATCCTTAGAATTGGCGACTGAGAGGGTGAATCTAGAGGATTCATCACCACACCGAACTTAAGTGTTGCTCGTCCCGAGGAACGAAAAAGCCTGAGACAATCGCCAAAACGCATGCATGTTGGTCTCGTAATTACCTCACCTTCGTGTAAGTGTCAAAATTTTCACAAAAAAGAGAAAAGGAAAATGAGGTGAAACAAAATTAGGGTAAAAACATCAGAAATCCTTTGAATTGGTGACTGAGGATGAGTCTGGAGGATTCATCATCACACCGAACTTAAGTGTTGCTCATCCCGAGAAACGGAAAACTTAAAACAGTCGCCAATGAAATCGTTCATCTCGTGATTGCCTCATCCTATTGTCATATCGTAATTTTGTTCATGGCTTAGATCGATACAACATCAAAGCTTTCATAGATCACGGAACACATCTTATGATATCCTCATTTCTGAGTTCACTTCACTGAAGTATTTCCTTCTCACTCTCTGTTGTATTGGTCATGTTTAAAAGTTTTATGAGACTTTGAAAAGACCCACAAAATCAACAAAATACATATGATCCATCACTGGTGTTGGAAAAAAAGAGAGTATGGGGGTATGGTCAAGAGATAAGAGTCTCTCCTCTAATTGAATCAAGACTCTATTATTGGTGATTCATCAAGACACTTTGAATATTTGTGCACAATACTGGTTGACTTAGCCTTACTCCCGATTTTTTTTCTAAAGGTAACTCAGAAGTGAGTATATGTTGGCTTAAGGCTTTTGGCTGTTTTACCTCTTCGGGAGGAGGTAAGGGGTCATTTTTGGATCCTTAGGGTCTCACTACCGGTCGCGACACATCTGCCTTTGTGAGGGAAGCTAATGTACCGGTCGGGCAAGACCTTTATCAGTTATCCTTATTCAGGGAACAACTCTCATGTTTTTATTCACACTCTGGATTTTATTCATTCTCACTTGGCTTGGGAGAATGGGTATTTTTGGATTTTTGTATATTTGGGCTACCAAGCCTCTTTTTGGAATCGGGGTAGATTTTTCACCAACCTCAGTATGTGCACAATCATCATTGTATACTTTTTGAATCAAGAAAAGAAGGTGATACACCCCTGTTATGTATTTAGGGGTATGGAAGAAGCGGTAGTGGAAAGAGGGGTGTGGTGTACCACACCGAACTTAGAGTTCGGCAAAGTTCTAGTTTACACTAGAAAAAGGTGTGGTTTACCACACCGAACTTAGAGTTCGGCAGAGGTGTGGTTTACCACACCGAACTTAAAGCTTTGGCATGATTGGTGAGAGGAGGGATATGAAAAATGAAGGAAGTAGTGTAGAAGAGAGTTCGGATCATGATGCAGTTTGCTTAGCGATTCCATGTCACGGGTCTCTTTTCTCCATCACACTCTGCTAAAAAAAATGATATGATAAAACATCAAATGAGAAATCCATACAACAGATCCATTAATCAGTTAGAGGCGCGATGTATTTGAACTATCTCATTTTTATTGAAGTGTATCATCTTTATGGAGGATATGACATTAGGATTTATGGACTTATACGAGATGAAATCATTTATCAGTTAGTTTTAAGCATTTTTTCCTCATGGATTTACAATGAAAAGAGGTGATGACAAAAGATTCGAAAAGCAAAAGCCGACTAGGTAAAGGCTTTATTTTAAGAAGAAAAAATGATAAAGTGAAAAAAAGTGTGAAAAAGAACTTTAGAATAGAAAAATAGAAAGCAATAAAAGTAGAGGGTGGAATGAGAGTCATACCACCCACCCTCCACCTCGAACTAATGAGTTTGCTCATTTCTGAACAAATACTAGGTTCGAGATGGAGGGGAAGGATTGCGCAGTGTTAACCAGGCGGTCCTCGTAGTTGGAAGAAGGTCCGAAAAAGATGTCGCACAATAGCCGGCACCGAGAGCGAGGGAGTGGCATGAACAACCTATTGACTGGGTGGTTGTGGCAACTCGAATAGGTTTTCTAGATGATTTGGATGCATATTTCCTTCACCTCTTTGTCTGTCCAGAAGAATCCAGAGTCCTTCCCCCATCAGTGGGGGAGATAAAATATAAGAAATTGAGACTGGAGGGCTAGGTGAGTAATAAAAGCATTGCTTATTTGTGTCCTCCAGTTGTGGCTCGTCCTCGAATTTTAAAGTAGAACCACTTTCTCCAAAATGCAGAGCAGTCGATTATGGGTTGGCCACTTGGACTTCCTCCTATCCTGGATCAGGTGGCGGATCCAATTCAGGCTTCATTTCATCACCTGGCTTTTCTTGCGTAGGATATGGTAGCCAGGGTGACATTTCTTCATCAGAGGAGTTGTTTTAAGAAGTATCATCATCTTTATCAATGTTGAAATTGATGAGAGTGTCGTTCTTCTTTTCGAAATTTTGATTAGAATTTTCCTCATAGAACATCCTTAGTTCGTCCAAGTAACTAGAAGAAGATTTGACTGATAGAACAAACTCCTGCTCGGGTAAATGAATAATGGGATTCCGGGGTAAAGGTTCCAATGGTGCTTCTTCATTGGGGGAATTAGTCCATGACATAATGTTTTAAAGGCTAGAATCTCCCGGTGACTCCATTTCTTCGATGTTGGGACTAAAGTACTCCATTTATGAGTCAGATTGTTGTTTGAGTACTTCTTCATAGTGCTCCTCCGGTTCTATTGAGTGCTCGGGAGGAGTTTCTATGGGAAGATTGAAACATGGCTCAAGTAAAAGACATATCTCAGTTTCTTGAATGTTAGGAGGGTCTTCTTCATAGGGGTGAGTTTCTCTAAGTGGATGGGTTTGTGACTCAATGTCCTCCCATGAGCCCTTTTTGTCATTACAAGAGTCTACGGAAATATCGTAATCCATTCCAAAATCAAGAGGTGGTTCATGTTTCTTTTCTGTCGACTCGTTCAAGTGACTAGAAGGAGGTTCAATAGAAAGATCATGCTCTTGTTCGAGGACTGGCTCCGTCTGGACTTTTTGTGGTGATAGTAACTCAGGTAACATCATCTCATGAAAAGGAACTGCCATAGGATTGTCATCTTGAGACGTGTAATCCTCCCTTGATTCTGTTTCATGGTCCATTTCTGAATCAAGATCTTGATCAGTTCTATCCTTGACGTCTGTCCCTAGATCAGCCGAATGATTAGAAATTTCTTCATAAGGATAGTTCAGATCTTGTTCCAAAAATGGAGACATTTGATTCTCATGCGTAAAAGACATATCTTTATCTGAATCGGTCACATATCTATCCGAGTCTGACTGCGAAGGAGTGTAGAGTCCTTGTGACATTAATCCTTCTTTTATGGATTTTATTGATGAGACAGCTGAAGTTGAAAAGATTTTGTCATTGAGGGAATCGATTATCGCCAATTTCTCTTCAATGGTTGGATTTGAGTCTATGAAGTCAGAAGGTGGGTAGGTATTGAAGTTTATCCCCCATTGATCTCCTGACTGTAGAAAATCCTCACATTGGTTACTCAATCTTTCACCTAAGGGCATAGTGCAGGAATCACTTTCTGAGTCAGGTCTTGGCTCAAAATATGATTCTTTCTCTTGTAATGTTATGAAGAAATCGTCCTTGGGTTCAATTATTAACTCTAAAGATGATTCCTCACCTTGCACTAATGCTTGAAGATCATTGGAAGGCATATCCCACATGATTTCATAATCATCATCGTAATTGATTTCAACATGTGGACTAGGGATGTGCTTAGTTGAAATAGGTGGTTGTTCTACATGTTGCTCAGAAGCATTAACAAGTTGCATAAGTTGATCAAAATCGGCTATCAACTTCTTAGTCACGGCTGTCTGATCAGCTAGTTGTTGAGCCACCGACGTCTGTAAAGCACGTAGTTCTTCCATCAATGCGAGTCGATCTTCATAAAAAGTCTCTTCACTGCACCCGTTGGGTTGATATTGAAAATAGCTCTCCTCATCATTGTATTGAGTTGAATTGTTTTCCAGGTTCCCTCCTTCATTGCAGTCTACACCTTGAAATCCACCATAGTTAGGTTTTTCGTAGTAGCCTCCAGGGTGATACGGATTATAACTTGCGTTATATCCATAGTTGTATGGAGAGGCTGCTTTGAGTTTCTGACTATACGATTCACGATTACTTGACGCAGAGCCATCACGTAGAGAGGAGGGACATTGAAGCAGTACATTGATGCGTGAGAATAGTCACCACATAGTTGACATCTAACGGTTGGTGGTGTCGACTGCTTCATTTTGAAGAGAGTTGGTACCTGAAATCAAGGAAAGAGTGTATCAAGCTTGACCAACCACTTCAAATCCAAGAAGATATGCGAGATTAAGCCCTTCAATTTTTAGGTTTTTGAAAAGAAAATGAAAAACCCTAGAGAAACCTAAATTGACACGAAATTCGAAAAAGACGATTCTTATACCGTTGTCCCCGACAACGGCGCCATTTTTTGATGGAGCTAGAACTTACACCAAAAGATTACTCTTCTAATGGAAGTCCTAATATGCACCAAAAACCCTAGGGAGATGATGTTCTCTCCAGGTTTACCTACAACTGGTGCTAGATAAATGCTCCAACCCCACAAGAGTGTGGAAGACTTATCATAGTACAGAATTAGGATCGAACCCAAAGGACAACGTTAAGAATCTGGGTGTCTTTTTCTCATTTCGTAACGATCTAAGTCAATCATCTAAGACCAAAGGTTTGGTTTGAGTTATTTAACCTAAAACATGCAAAAGTAAAGGCAAGAATAAAAACTAGTTTAAGGATTAAAATCTAAGAATAGCAAATGATGATGGATCACTGGGGTGATGCGGGTATTCACCACCACTACACATGTATTGTATCTGTACCAAACATAGCAAGACTTGTAAGCAAGATACATGGATGTTGTACAATACTGATGTCTTATAGGACAAGAGTAATGCATACATCCTTCACGGGTTGAGTAACCCTCATCTGGTACATATCTACATGTCAATGAAGAGATGTGACCTCCGGAGAGAGAACCTTACTCAACCTCGTGAAAAGTGCATCGGAAAACTAACAAGCGAGCGATAATTACCAATTCAATTAGTATCCTTATAGACTATCCCTCTTTCGAGGAGATAGCTACGAGAAACGTGGGAGTGTTGCAATGTCAGCCATTCCCAAATGAATGGTCAAGTACTTTGCACCACTCTCTCCTCAGAGTGTGTTCCTCGACCTATCAAGGTTGCACTTTTGTACGTCAACTGATTCCATTTTATAGTATAAAAGTATAACGATGGAGGTGAGTTTACTCCACTCCTTAGAAAGTGTTCCTAGATACTAAAACGGATGTGCGGTGGATACACACACCATAAACCAACACTAAATCGGTATTTTCGAGTCTCAAGAGCGGTCATAGACAAACCACAACAAAAGATAATAGATGCATACAAGAACGCGACCAACATTCAAGCAAGTATGAAACAATTTATGATTGAATCGGAAAGATAACATCTTTTAGTACAGATTACAAAACATGGGTAGCAGGGCTAGTCCCCGCGCCCCAGTGGATGGAACTACTCACTCCTCATGCGAGAAACAAGAAGAATAAGAAAGAGAGAGGAATCCACCATGAACTCAGTGCAGAAGGTAGTCGCATCTCGGTGAAGATGATGTGGTCTTCTACGTCGTATTGGAGTAGATTTAGACACGGAACGGGAGACGCCAAGATAGTCCGGACAATCTCTCTCACTCCATCTTCCTTCCCTTCTTGGTCTCCTGGATTGCAACACGGGCAGTCGGTGGAATGAAACTGGCGTAGACGGGACTAGTTTTGGATCCAGCTTGTGTACAGGCAGCCTGTCGGCGTCCTGGAACCGCTCTCAATCTGGCAGGCTTAGGTTGTAGTGAGATGGATGTCTAAGACCATGCCTCTACCCTTCTATTTATAGGCTTGCCAAAATATCTTGGGCCAAGGAGTCACACCTTGTGTGTGCCTTTTTTTCCCATGCGGTTTTGTGTGCATGCGTCCTTGCTTTGCAAAAATTTCATGCGGTCTCACATGGCAATGGCCATGCGATTTGCTCATGCGAATGCTCCGTACAGTTTTCTTGGTTGCTCATGCTTCACGTGAATAGCTGATTTGCATTTGTTCTTCACATGAGTAACTTATTTCAAATGGTTTCCAACACGGTCTTGCATGCAGTCTTGCTTTGCAACAACCCCATGTGGTCTCGCATGGCAACTGGCCATGCGGTCTCGCATGCAACCAGTCTTGGTGTTTTGGCAACTTCACGTGGGCGCAATGCAGTGCTCCATTCAGATTGCTAAGTCACGTGGACTCATTCATTCTTCGTGGTCTTTACTTCTCAACTATTCATGCGGTTTTGGCTTAAGTGAGCAAACGAACTCGGTTACTCATGTCGTCATGCGGTTTCGTAGCTACATGCTCATGCAGTTTCGCTGGTTCATGCGGTCTTGCTGCACTTTCACTCAAATGATCTTGCATGCTTTCTCTCCTAACGGTCTACCGCGGTGGAGTGGATGCCGGCGGAGTAGGTGCCGAGCTCTGCAATAGGAGGTCGATGAGCGGGCACCTTCATTGATGCTGGACAGCGCGGGAGGTGCCGCAGTTGCTGGTGTTGGGCCGTGGCGGCATGGCGGTGTAGCTACTATTGCGGGTGCTGCTTGGCAGCTCGTTCGGAGGTGAACGGGTGTCGTTGTTGTTGTTGGACAGTGCAGGAGGCGCCGCAATTGCTGGTTGTAGGGCGTGCATGCAAGTCGTGAGAAGAAGAGGATAACGACAGTGCTACTGCTGGATCGTTGCTGCTGTTGGTGAAGAGGAGGGTGCCAGTGCTCATGGCGGGCTTGCCGTCGTGGACAGCGGTGGTGTCGACGAGTAGGTCGCAGGTGGTGCTAGTGGTGAAAGAGGATGGTGGTGGTCCTGCTTCATGCATGTGCGATGGTGGAGACGAAGGTGGCTACTGGAGCAGCTCACAGCACCGGTGGAGGTGCTAGTTGCTGCTGCGATGGTGGAGACGACGGTGAGGTAGACGACGTCGGTGCTTGTGGCAAGCATGTCGTCATGGGCAACGGTGGTGTCAGCGAGCAAGTCATGGGCACTACTTGCATGAGCTGCAGAGCGTGGATGTCGATGGTGTAGGTTCGAAGCTTGTGATTGGAGGCAGATGAGCAGGCATCGTCGTTGCTGCTGATGGTGAGGTAGACGACGTCGACGCTTGTGGCAAGCAGGCTGTCGTGGGCAGCGGTGGTGTCAGCGAGCAGGTCATGGGAGCTACTTGTGTGTGCTGTAGAGCATGGATGTCGACAGTGGTGTGACCTGGGACTGGTGATGAATTCGGACGGCGGCGGCGCTGCTTGGTTTTGAGATCGAGAGAGCAAACAGAATGGAGGTCAAGACCGCATGGAGGTTAAGATCGCATGAGGTCAAGACCGCATGGAGGTCGAGACCACATGGAGGTCAAGACCGCATGGGGTCGAGACCGCATGGAGGTCAAGACCGCATGAAGGTCAAGACCGCATGGGGTTGAGACCGCATGGGGTCGAGACCGCATGGAGGTCAAGACCGCATGAAGGTCAAGACCGCATGAGGTCAAGACCGCATGGGGAAACCGAATGGATCAAGACCGAATTGTGGTCAAGACTGAGTGGTTGGTTGAAAACCGTTGGATCTCGATCGGATGGTTGAGAGTGATATACAGGGAAAAAGGAAAGTGAGTAAGGGGGGATAAGATCAAATAAACTGAAAACTAGAGTAATTAGAACTAGTAAAGCATTATTTACATGAAACTGAAGAGATACTTAAAATAAACCCATAGCGAGGGTAGATCAGTCGATATGCGGCATAAAATCCTTAGAATTGGTGACTAAAAGGGTGAATCTGGAGGATTCATCACTATCAGTCTCAATCATAGTATTATTTGGGTGGTTTAGTGTATCTTGAAGTCTTTTTGAAATTTCCATAAGCTCCACCAGTAATACATTCATGTAGTTACCTACCTAGGATCATCCATAATCCATTTACCCATGTCATCGCACAGTACATAGCATGTGCCTTCTTTACTCAATTGTTTAGTCACTCACCATCCACATTTAGCTTCAATTCCCACATTTCTTAAAGATTCCATATATGCATTGGGTTCCTTTATAGAGGAGGATATTGAAGACCTCAAAAATCTTGGATAGTCATATGTACATTTCTTTATATTTCTATAACTTTCTCGGTAGGGATGTGAACATGGTTGAAGATTTGTTCATTCCTTGTCTCCATATTATGTAAGTTGTAATGTACATATATATTGATATGTTTGGTGTCCCAGGATTACACTTCATATTTATTCAGAACCTATGCTCCAAGGTCATGTTATCCTCTACAGAAATTATATCACTTCTCTAATTCATCCCATAGTAGTTTATCAATTCTGCAACCTTGAGCATGTGGATAGAAGTCTCAGTATGGACGATGCACCTCGAACACCTATAAAATACTTGTTCCTATTCATCATCGGGCCCTCATGTAGGGTCAACAATAAGAAATAGTGAATCCTATTCAATACTGGTAGTCAATACTTGTCCAACACCCCTGAGTGCTCCTACATTCAACTTTATTGAAGTTTCTATAGACTATTTTTAGGAGAACTGCCCATTCACAGAAAATTTAAATAGTAATTCATTCTTTCCTTCTTAGTATCAAGTGGTATCATGTCAACAATCTTATCTTTCAGGTCCTTGAACCAATGCTTAAAATCTACATCACATTTACAATTATTGACCATCACCGAGACCATAATGTCCCTTATATAAAAAATTAATTCCATATGTTGCTTAAGGTTGGGCCAATCAGTTCCACCTCCCTAGTTGTCATGCCATACTAAGGTGAATTCTCCATTCATGATTATCTACCCAATTTGAGATCACATCTCAGACACATTTTTTAGAATGACTTTCCAAACTCTAGATTTGGTTAATTGTCCTTTTTCTTTGAGATGGTCAAATTTATCTATCAGTACCATTGTCCACAAAGTATCCCTATCTATAAAAACGTCCCATAATGTCTTTGCCATAAGTTCTCTATTTTGCATACGCGCATGCTTGACATTTAAGCCATTATTCTCTTTTTTTGGAAATTACCTTCCTCCAATATATGGTACTTAATTTCCCAATTTCTCCCTTTTTTGCCTAGAAAATGTTTCTGGTCCTTCTATCTATACCATCAAAGATAGAAACAAGTAGGATAGTAGTCTACCTTAGGTACGTAGGTATCGAGTTAAAAACTAATTTACCTAGAGTAACTCTCCATGTAAAGGATAATGTTCTATTGACCAACAAATTGATTCTTTTATCCACAACATTAAGCACCAATGGATGCATTCCTTTGTTTGATTCTATGTGCAGGATTGGTACACCAAGGTATTTCCCTAAACTATCAGTCTAGATGATACCCATTCTTTTGGTAACTCTCCTTCTCAACAAGCTTGGATTGTTCTTAGAAAATAAAATGATTGATTTCTCTTTGGAAAGGATATGCCATGATGCTCTTCTGAATTATAAAATACATCTCAACATTGTGGTGGGTTGGACGATGATTGTTTCTCCAAAAAGCGTAATGTTGTCGACAAAACAAACATAAAAAAGAGTTGGACCCCTTCTGGTGAGATGTATGACTTTCCAAGTACCTTTATCTTCTTCAATGGGTATAGCCTGACTCAGTTTGTAGGGATAAAGTACAAAAATGTATGGGGATAAAGGATCTCCCTATATTACCCCTCTTGTAGCTTTGAACGATGTTAAGGTGTCACTTTCCCAACTAATAATGATTTCTCTGATAGTATTGATAACCATGCAAAAATCAATAATGTCTTGTGGAAGAGCAGTTTGAAATCTAAATTCATGTGGTCATACACTTTTGTAAGGTCAAGATTAACTGTAATACATTGTTGGTCGAAAGCTATTGTTCTCATTGTATGAATAATCTACATGACCAAAATGATATGGTTTGAGATCCGTCTGCCTGACACAAAACTACTTTGGCATGATGAAATCCAATTTAGTAAATACAGTTTGATATGCTCAACCACCATCTTAGATAGTATCTTTATACTAACATTGTTTAGAGCAATTGGCCTCGGATGATTGCATGTCTATAGTATGTTAGTTTCAGGAATGAGAACTAGAGTAGAGGTTGTCATTGAATTTTCTATCGTGTTACCTCCAAAACTGTAACGTCTCATATTTTCAGACCTCATTTAAATTGATCTTAAAAGGAATGATTGGACTACCCATTTCACTAAGGTGCAACTCCTTTTTCGGGAGTCCATCAATAAGAACTCCATAGTTAAGTGTGTTCACCTTGGAGTGGTACTTGGATGGGTGATCAGTCAGGAAGTTGATCCTAGCTTGTACATGAGTGAGAATAAAGCACGTAGTTAAGGATATTAATGATCTGTAAATCCATTCGTCATTCTTGAAACTCTACAAGAGCCTATGGGACATGGGTATGAGAATTACAAATAGTATTAGAGCCATAACGCCTCTAGTAGGTGGCACCCACATGGGCATGTGGCATGCCAGTCTTGATTTGTGCGGTCCAGACATGTTGTAAAGGACTATCCATGGTGATGTAGCCATCCTTATGTTGGTATTTCATGATCAGGAGTTGGGTGTCATGGGCCATTCTGGGTTTGTACTGAAATGAGAAATATTATGAACCTATATAGTTGAGCTTTGATGAGGACATCAAGAGTTTAAGTGGGGGGAGATTGTAACATCCCTGGATTTCGGAACTCAAATAAAATGATCTTAAAATGAATGATTGGACTACCCATATCACCAAGGTGCACCTCCTTTAGGGATCTCATTACTAGGAAATCCATAGTTGAACATGCTCAACTTTGAGTAGTACTAGGATGGGTGATCAGTCGGGAAGTTGATCATGACTTATGCGTGAGTGAGGAAAACACACACTAAGTTGATAGTGGTGGTGTGTGGGGCCAGTGTCATTTCTAAAACTCTACTAGAGCCTTGAGAAGTGGGTCTGACCGTTACAAAAGCAGTACAATATTGTTGGGCATAAAGTTTTTTTAACTTTGTCTGAATTTTTTGGAGGAACCCCGTCAACCCCATTAGGGTCAGAATGGAAGAGAATGGTGTCTTGTTTACTTATCTTTGAGTGCATCAGATTTGGCTCTGCATGCCCTTTCCCCTTCTTATTGTTGTAAGCTTTCATTAGTGTACTCTCTCTTTCTCTCTCAATATCTATCAAGTTTTAAAATTTTAGAACTCATGAATTTTATGTACAATTATTCTAATAATTAGTTACATGTATAGATATAACTATGTAAGTTTAAAGAAAATAGTAACCCTCAAGTAAAAGATTATAGTGTAATTGAATGTCTTGACTTCATGATTAATTCATAGTTGAATATTTAATTGAATGTCATTTCAAAGCCAATGATTTGCAATTGAGTCACACTAGCCTAGAGTAGGTATTGCTCTAACTAAGAATTAAATTTTGTGTATAACTAAAAACACCAAATTTTGTGATGTTTATGGACCTTATTTCGTTGTCAAATCTGCCCTTTTTAATTGTTTTCCTCTCCTTTTTGTCATGTTTTTGAATAAATAGGCCACGCTATGCTCTTATCTCAATTTTATCATCTTTTGTAGGGTTTTCCTCATTTTTCCATTCAAAAATAAGCAAAAGGCCCGTCCTGGCCCATGAACGTGTTCTACCTGCATCGGCCCTCCTACCAGTTGCCTGACACACTCACTCCCCGCCACTTAGCAGCCCGATACAGATGTTGCACGACACAGGTGTGCTGCGCAAGAAGGCTCTGACGAGCGACACGCCACTTACCCGACAGGGAGCTGTACTCGCCACGACTACTGAAGCATGTCGCGCGATACAAGCCACCCACCGGTAGGCACCCACCCATCACGATACCCGATATATTTGTTGACTGACACCCGTGTGTCAGGTGACACAAATTTCAGGCACCCCTGGAGCCATGCTAATAGAACCGATGGAGGACACATGGCGTCTGGAGAACCGCAACTTCTTCCAACCACTGCCTATAAATAGCAGCTATAGGACCATGATGGGACGGGTCGGAATCTCATGAAAGCCAACTTAGGAAAACACCTGGAGCTAGCGTGTCACGTCCTAGAGGCATACCGGGCGATACTAGGTGAGCACTTCCCTGACCCGAGAGGGCAGGAATGGTTCACTTAGCATCCGTCCTAGTCGCCGCAGCGGCCCGATATTGACCAGAAAGGCCACCGGATATGAGGAACCCGATACTCTAATTGGTCTCTAGCCCGACACGATACCGAGCCCGATACGAATCAACCATCATGGTGTGTCGCCTGAGAGGGTGGCATCCCAGCACGACCGTATCGGGCATGAGAGCTTTGACCGATACCTCTTCCCGTCATGGCGTGTCGCCCGAGAGGGGATGTCGCCCAATACAGGCGTATCGGGAAAGGCTCCTGCCCGGTATCAGGCTAGGCTCCCGCCCAGTATCAGGCTAGAGGGACCTTAGGGATCTGCTGCTGCTTGTCGATCTCCTAAATTAAGGAGGCAATACCTATCTTTCCTTTTTCAGTCAAATACTTTCTTTATTTACACAATGTAACCAAACCCTTTTATATAATGATTATGCTACTGGACTAAGATGAGTTGAAATGTTTGTTGCTTTATGTTTGGTCCCTTTTTGTTGGATGATTACTTTGCTTAGCATCTGAACTCTGGCATGTATGCTTGGATCATGTTTTGACTAGCTATCAAATTGTGTTTCCCGCTGCAACTCCCTCGAGAGAGGTGTTGTGGCTCTAGCATTTGGTCCGATCAGGGAGTATGAGAGTACCCAGGATCGGAGTTGCTTCAGTTATCTTTCCACTCTAACCCAAGTCCAGCAACCTTGAGAGAGGTGTTGGTGCTTAGTTAGAGGTACCCTCTTTGAGAGAAGGGGTACATGGTGTTCCTGCTGCCGCTTGTTGTACCAAAGTTTTCCTCCTTCATTCCTTACTAAAGCAATATTGTTATCTCCTCTGGTTCAGTTGCGCTAAAACCCTAAAAACCGATAAATGCCGAAAACCTTAATTTTCCTTGTAACTCCAGTTGGAGATAGTTTTCTTTTATCGATCTTCGCCTGTTGTTCCCTTTGGGAACTTTATCCTCACCTTGCTTTTTGCCGGAGTGTAATGTGTTGATTCTGTGTTCTTAACACTACCACCCTTGTCCCTGTGGTTCGACCCCGATTGCTACTTCGGACCCCGTCATCGTTGCGGGGGCCTAAGAGTCAGGTAATTTAAAAGTCTGACTACTTCAAATCTTCTCCTTTTGGACGCGCGATTTAGGCTGGTCAACTTTTTGGCGCCGTTGCCGGGGACAAGGCGAAATGGTACTGTTAACAAACCTGAATCCACTAACTACACTTCCATGCCTCAAGCTTAGTAATGAGCTTGACATAACTTTTTCCTTTTTGATCTTCTAACCTGAAATAAGTATAGAGTAGTTAGTTTTATTAATACAAGTTTTCTAACTTGATTATACGTTCTATTCAGGTACTCAAGAAAGAAGCATTTTTGCTCAATTTGAGCACTGACACCGCAAGTCATGCCACCTCGCATCGAACCACCTCTTTCAGAGGGTGAGCAACACGCTAGAATTAGACCTCACTCACCTCCGCATGGGGACAATGACCATTATGACGGCGACCAACAACATGAAGAACCTGAAACAGAACAATTCGAGGATGACCATCGCCACGAGAGGCGTCTTCACCACCGAAGATGCAGAAGAAATCAACATAATCAGGAGCAGAACCAGGGGGACACTGACAGTGAAGACTCTAACGAAGAAGAAAAGACCCTCAGAGAGTTGGCTGCCACAAATTCAGGAGTTTTAAACACTATGCAGGTTTAGATGGCGGACATGCAGACGCACCAACACTAAATAGATTAGTAGCTGGCCCAGATGGCTGAGTTAATAAAGAATCCCTTAGGTAAGATACCCTCCAACACTAAATCTGCTAAAATGGCAGTGCTGAGATCAGGGAAGACAGTAGAACGCCCTGAAGAAGCCAGACCTGAGGAACCTGAATCAAGGACTGCGATAGAAAATCCCGCAGAGGAAGACAACCAACAAGCTCATGTTAGGGAGCCAGAACTAAGATCTATGGAGGAACTATTTGGTAAAAGAAATCCTTATTCTCCTAAGTTGCCTTTCCCTTACAAGCTTATAAAGGCACATATTAAAAAGCGTTACGAAAAGTTTATGGAGTCAGTAAAGAAGCTTCACCTCAAAGTACCTTTTCTGGAGCTTTAGAGGAAATGCCGACCTATGCTAAGTTTTTCAAAGATCTGATCACCAAGAAGAAAAGAGGCGGAAGGATTGAGACTGTACATCTAGCTAATATGTCTTCTGCTTTTGTCAAAGTAGATTTACCCAACAAGAAGAAGGATCCAGGGGCTTTCACCATTCCTTTTGCTGTTGGAGATAATATAGAGCAGAAAGGTCTTGCTGATTTAGGGGCTAGCATAAGCCTTATGCCCCTAAGCCTCACGCAACATTTGGGTTTGACTGATATGGTCAAGACCAACATGAGTATTGAATTGGTAGACCATTCTTTCAAAAGACCCGTAGGAGTTGTTGAGGATGTACTGATCTATGTGGGAAGTTTCTTCATTCCTTACGACATTGTGATCATTGACACTGTGGAGGACCCTAGCTGTCCTATCATCTTTGGACACCCCTTCTTGGCTACAGGAAGAGCGTTGATTGATGTTGCCGAAGGAATAATCACTCTGAGGGTCGAAAATGACCACTTAGATTTCAAAGTAAAGGATGCTATGAAGGGACCATCCCTACTAGAGTCCGCTTACTTTGTAGAAAGCTACAACCAGTTTTGTGAAGAGATTGAAGAAGATATCGTTATGGTAGATCCGCTCATGAGAGCGTTAAGTAATCAAGATTCTGATTCTGAAAATCCAGAAGTTGTCGAGTTTCTGAACTATCTAAATCGGCTTGATGAAGATCTAAGCGATGAGGAGGAGGTAATAGAAACAGTTAAGTTTGCTTCTCTAGAGGAGGCACCAGAAGAAAAGGCACCCAAGGCTAAACCAGAGTTGAAACAACTACCTGAAGGTTTAAGGTATGAATTTCTAGATCAAGAGGAGAGAAATCTTGTCATCGTTAATGCCTATATTACAAAGGATCAATTGGACAAACTTCTCGAGAGTTGAGGCTCCACAGGCAGGCTATATAATATTCGGTAGAGGATATCAAAGGCCTTAGCCCTGTGCTATGTATGCATCACATTAATTTGGAAGAATCTGCTAAACCTCTGGCTCAACCCCAAAGGAAAAATGAACCAGATGCTAAAAGAAGTTGTTAAGAAAGAAGTAACCAAACTGAGGGATGCAGGGATCATTTAACCCATTAGTGACAGTAACTGGGTGAGTCTGATCCACGTGGTACTGAAGAAAGGAGGTATAACAGTAGTAAAAGGAGACAAAGGCAATGAAGTGGCGGTTCGAACCGTCACCGGATGGAGAATGTGTATAGACTACCAAAAACTGAACAAAGCCATGAAAAAAGATCATTATCCGCTTCCGTTCATTGATCAAGTTCTGGAAAGTTTAGCACATCATGACTATTTCTACTTTTTGGATAGTTTTTTGGGGTTTTATCAAGTCCCCATCTTACCAGACGACCTGGAGAAAACTACTTTTACCTGTCTCTATGGTACTTATGCCTTCAGAAGAATGCCTTTCGGCTTGTGCAATGCTCCCACAACGTTTCAGTGTTGCATGATATCGATGTTTTTGGATTTTCTGGAAGACATCGTGGAAGTTTTCATGGATGACTTTTCTATCTATGGAAAGGACTCTGATGCCTGTTTGAAAAACCTGTCTCTAGTCTTGCAACGCTGCGAAGAAAAGAGTTTAGTCCTGAACTGGGAGAAGTGTCATTTAATGGTACGAGAAGGCATTGTGCTAGGGCATAAAGTCTCAAGGTGTGGCATCGAGGTAGACATTAGCAAGGTTGAAGCTATATCTAAGCTTCCTCCGCCGAAGTCTGTAACTGGAGTGTGGAGTTTTCTCGGCATGCTAATTATTACCGAAGATTCATAAAAGAATTCTCAAAGATCTCGAAACCATTGTCAAGCCTTCTGGTAAAGGATATTGAGTTCAATTTCTCTAATGATTATCTAATTGCTTTTCAGGCCTTAAAAGATGCCCTTATCTCACCGCCTATCCTTCAAGCTCCACATTGGGAGCTACCTTTCGAGCTTATGTGCGATGCCAGTGACTATGCTGTAGGAGCAGTCCTGGGACAGAAAAAGGACAAAAGGGACCACACCATTTACTACTCCAGTCGCACTCTGGATGAGGCTCAGGTAAATTATATGACTATAGAGAAGGAGATTCTCGTGATTGTTTTTGTTTTCGACAAGTTCAGATCTTATCTTATCGGAGCAAAGGTAAAGGTCTACACAGACCATGGGGCAATAAGATATCTTATACATAAGAAGGATACCAAGCCCAGGATGTTAAGGTGGGCTTTGTTACTTCAGGAGTTCGACCACGAGATCGTTGATAAGAAGGGTGCGGAAAATGTAGTCTCCAACCACTTATCAAGGATCATAGTTGAAGACCAAAAAGAGCCACCTATTAACGACAACTATGTTGATGAAGCCTTGTTGATGGTTGAAACCAAAGATGAGAATTTGCCTTGGTTTGCAGATATTTGCAATTATCTTGCCTACAGAGAGTTGCCCCCTGATATAATGTACAATCAAAAGAAGAAACTCTTTTCAGATGTAAGGAACTACAATTGGGATGATCCTCTTCTCTTTAGAAAATGCGCAGATAACCTGTACATAAGGTGTATCGCTGAAGAGGAAGTTCCAAACATTCTGAAAGAATGCCATGCCTCACCATATGGAGGACACCTGGGGAGCAAAAGGACCGCTGCCAAGGTGCTGCAATCAGGGTTTTACTGGCCCTCTTTGTTCAAGGATGTTGCAAATTATGTAAAAGTTTGTAAAGAATGCCAATCGACAAGAAACATTGGAAGAAGAAATGAGATGCCTATGGCCAATTGGGTCGAAGTTGAGATCTTTGATGTATGGGGAATTGACTACATGGGTCCATTTCCCCCATCAAAAGGATATCAATACATCTTAGTCGCAGTAGATTATGTGTCTAAATGGGTGGAAGTTATTTCCACTCAAACTTGCGACTCCAAATTAGTGATCAAGTTGTTTGAGAAGACTATCTTCCCTCATTTTGGAGTACCTTGTACTGTGATAAGCGATGGTGGATCGCATTTCGAGGAAAAATAGTTTGAAGCACTCCTGCGGAAGTATGGGGTTAAACACAAAGTTGCTACGCCCTACCACCCACAAACTTCTAGGCATGTGGAGGTTTCGAATAGACAGATTAAGTAGATTTTAGAGAAGAGTGTCAGCTGCACGAGGAAAGATTGGTCGATGAAGCTTGATGACGCCCTTTGGGCCTACAGAATAGCATTTAAGGCACCCATTGGAACCACCCCTTACAAATTGATTTATGGGAAATCCTATCATCTACCCTTAGAGCTTGAACACAAGGCTCTTTGGGCGATTAAATTCCTGAATATGGATATGGAAAAGGTAGGGGAGAAAAGATATCTACAGTTACAGGAGCTCGAAGAGATGAGAATGCACGCCTATGAGAATGCAAGTATCTATAAGCAGAGGACCAAGGTGTGGCATGATGCCCACCTGAGGAAGAAGGATGTGAGTGAAGGTGACAAAGTTTTATTATTTAAATCTTCTATTCGTCTTTTTCTAGGTAAGATGCAAACAAGGTGGTATGGACCCTTCACCGTAGCAAAGATATACCCATAAAAATGATGGAGCTTTATGATAAAGAAGATCCATCCAAAGTTTTTCCAGTGAACGGGCACAAAGTAAAAAGGTTATATGAAGATGAAGCATTCGTGAGAAGGACAGAGATGAGTTTGTAGGATGTGGAAACAGCTGAAGGCACAAAGTGAAGGATCTAAAGTTGTCGAGCTGACAAGTCTATCTGCAACGCTCCTCAGGAGGCAGCCCGAGTTTTTACTTTTCCTAGAATAGGACGTTATTTCCTTTCCAGCAAGAAAAACATTATGAACATTATGCTTGTAATAAGGCCCGAGTCAGTGCATGAGTCACATGCTCTGACTTTTTTGTTTTATGGGCCACTGCTCAGTTTTATGAGCATTGATGAGTAATACTATATGAGGTCGGGAGCTTCACCTTAGGCCAATGATTTTTTACCCATCGATTGCATTTTCCTTCACTTTATTTTCAGTTTTTCATCATGTATCTTATTCTGAAACGCTTGTATCGGGCAATAATACCTTGCTCCCTGGACGGTATTGGGTAAGGGACTCAGACACATCACAGAGCATGCCCATATTGAGCGAGGTCGTATCGGGCATCACACTTTAGCGATAAGCCATGTCGGGCGATGCGCCGAGCAGCGATCGTCCGTGTCAGGCGACATGAGTAATGACCCTTGATTTGACGGATGGGACTGATTTTACTACCCGTCTCGGGAATGATTTGTCTCCTCGGCCGACACGTGCCCCTGTTTTACCCGTTTTACCTCCGACTTGGATTGCTATATATAGTAGATGAGGTTAAACTGTGTCGGGCAACGACATTTACTCCTCACCTACTCATGTATCGTGCAGTAATTTCTCTCTTTGCTCTAGTATCAGCCACCTAGCTTCCTCTCTCGTGTCGCGCAAGCTATCATTAGATCACAAAGGTATAACCCGACAGCCGTATCGTTTGGCTTGCCCAACACGACCCACATGTCGTACATTTTCATATCGGACTTACTATTTTAGTTGGTTTCCTTGTATCACCCGACACGCAATTGGTTTAGTCGGCAGTGTTACCTTTTAAGTGTGTTGCGTGACACATTTATAACGCGCGCCTGCCTGATACGTTATATCGGGCAATGACCGTGTCACCCAATTTTATATCACTTCGCTTATTTATGTTGTCGGGTGACACATTCTCTTTCAGAGTGATCGTATCGGGCACTTCGCATCGCGTGACTGTGTCGCCCGACACACTTTGAACTTTAGGCATATCGGGCAATGGCCATGACGTTCCGATTTTCCCATGTCGCCCAATCTTGTATCGCCTGGCGTGTTTCTTCTAACGGGCGACACCCTTTTTTAGAACGATTGTATCGGGCATTAAATCCATTCGTGGTGACACCTGATGTCTCACGATGAACCTATGGTGATTTTAAGACAAACTTTGTATCACCCTATACAGGCGTATCAGGCGAGCATCATATCATTCAGATTTGAAGCCCGATGCGGTGGTGTTGGGTAGCTCTTGTATCGGGCCAACCCTTTTGGCCTATCATGCTATCAGTTTTCTTTTTAGACACCGATATCGACCTTACGTTTTTTTTACCTACCTGATATCAAAACATTTTAGATGCATAATAAACTTGTCCTATGATAACAAAAATGGCCCGCACCAAGCAAACCGTCGTTCAAGTTGATGAACACGGTAGAAGGATCGACACCGAGGCCACAACAGAAGCCACGACAGTCGGGAAGAAATGCCCAAACCCCGAGGCAGCTGGACCATCCACTGCCGAAAAGAGACCAAGGACGGAAGAAGTAACGGCCCCAACAACAGTTTCAACTGCAGCGGCAGAACCTCTAGATCACACACCAGGCAGGTTCGTGCCCAGAGACAATGAGCATGGGCGTCGATACTCAGAACTGGCAACAAAAATCTACAGGCCGAGCAGATTCTGCCACCAGTCATCCTTCCTTCAGCTAGGCATTTTCGACAGGCTGGAAAATGTCCTAGCTGCAGTGGGGCTGAGGAAGATCTGCTTTTTCCACTCCACCTCCTACACTGAACTCACCAGGGAGTTCATGTCATCTCTCTGCCAGATGCAGAATAAACCTGAGGAAATCGAAGAATATGGCATAGCAGACAGATTGCAGGGGCGGCTATACAATGTCGAGCATGTCATATCCGAGAAGCTGCTCAATGAGATCTTCTCTTCCAGCGAGGAAGAGAAGGAACTGCTAAACAACGGTGTATTGATCACCGAAGAAGACAGGTTCAACCCCGTGGAGCTCTGGAGGAAGCTGACCGGTGAGTCATCGTTCAAGCCGGGAAGCAAGGTGGTGGTGGGGCACTCCTACTTCTGGAGGATAGTGCACAAGTTCGTGGCGTGCCTGCTCTTCAGTAAGAATGAATCAAGCAACAACTACACCGAAGAACTCCATCTCATATGGCACATGATGGAGGGCAGGGTGGTCAACTTGGGACGCTTCTTGCTGAATAGGCTGCACCCCATAAAAGATGCCACCAAGGAGTACTGCATGGCTGGCATCATCAATCTGATTGCAGTCGGGTTAGGGTACTCGAGGGAACCACGCAGTCTTTCAAGGACAAGGGGCGATGAGAAGATCGACCTCAAGTTCCTCATGAGGGCCACCATCATCAAGAAGGAGGGGCGAAGCAATTTCTACAAATTCACAAGAAAAAACACCCTCCTTCCGCTTCCTAGCTGCGCCAACTACGACGCAGAAAAGTTGGACTTCACCAGCACAGAGATTGAAGCGGTGGCAGTCAAAGCCGCTTACGCCGCCACCACCAGTATACAAGAGAGGGCGGCTGTAAGAGGAGAACCAATTCCTCTCGACACTCAGCAGGACAAATCTTCCACAACTCCTGTCGAGCCGCCCACAGCTCCAGAGCCACCGATGGCCGCAATTAATAGAGCTGTCGTCGCTCCCGCCATACCAGCCGCAACAACGACAACATCTACCACGGGCGAAGAAGTACCGGCGATCGTGGAGGTCATCGAGGCAACTGGGGCTGAGATAACCACGCTAGCCTTAAGGGAAGCTGCCGCGGAAGAGACAGCCGCAGCTCCAGTATCTTCTGTAGTGCCCTTAGTGGTAGAAGAAGAAGTGCATTCGGGCGCCAGTAATGGGGCATTCGCCGAGATCGTCGAGATGGAGCTGGGAGCTGCACACCCCACGCCAACACCGCCACCGGTGTCTCCTATGGCAGCTGCAGAGGAGTTCGCCGACAACACAGAGGTGGAACAACATCCACCTACACCACGACCCTCTCCACCACCACAAGCAGGCGTGGCAGAGACAGCCGCAAAAGTGCTGACGCCTCACCTAGAAGCCACAAACTCGCGAATAGTTCAGATTGACACTACCCCGAGTGAGCCAACACACTCGTCGGGTAGATCTTCATGTGGGAGGAGTGTCACGAGGATGAGAGGGAGATCTACAAGAGCCCATCCATCGCTCGGAAAGATGCTGGGGCAATAACTCGATAACTTGCAGGAGGTAACAGAAAGCCACTCGGGTACTTTTTCTTCACTAACCCACAAGTTTTCTATCTTCCAGTAGAGATTGAATAGCCAGGAGTGGCAACTGTTGACCCTAGTTGGCCTTCCCGGCCAACTAGAGGCAGTTAACGCCACACTACAGCAGGCCCTCCAGCGCCTTGACGCGATTGAGGAGAGGCTGAACAGGGGGGACGACCATCCACGCCCAAGGCAGCCGAGAAGGTCTCCATCGCCCCCAGGCTCTGGCTCTGCACCCTCCTCATCCACACCTTCAAGTTCTGGTGCATCGTCTTCTTCAAGCGGGCCTTCTACAATGCCCAACAAAGAGATGACACACAGGTCTGCTGACAGGTCTCCAGCAAGAGAGGAGAGCTCCTGAGGCATAGATGACCTGGCTCCCTCCGCCTCCTTTGATGAAGCTGAAGATAATGACGAATCAGTCAGCATCAGGGAGGATTCTTCTGATGAGTCGGAGGGAGATGGGGGGACATTGAAGCTGCCAACCAAAGACACCCCCCAGAGGAAAAAGCTCGACGGTAGATGAATTCTCTATGCCATCAGAAATAACTTCTTTTGTGATGGCAAACTTCGACAGAAGGGCCATCGGATACATGACGATCAGGGAACAGAAGCTGCTAAATAAGGTCCTGAGGTCACAGGCTGACGAAGACGAAGTGATCTGGAGCGACGGCTACTTTTCAGTACAACGGGGAACACTTAGAAGCTTATTCCGCTCCCCCACCGTTGTCGGAAAGAAGTTGTTCAGGGTCCTGGAAGGTGCAATCATCGAGAACATCAACACCAAGATAGGTCGGAAAATGATATACAATGCCACCCTGACCTTGGCGAGAAGATTGATGATGGGAGTATCAGACTCCATTACGGTGGCCAACATGCTGTGGCATATTGAAGAACACAACACGAACCTCGTGTTGGCCCCATACAAGGACTGCAACAACTGTTTCCTATGTGTGGTAGACCTCCACAACCATGATGTCCAGCTGTTCAGTTGTTGCAACGAGGAGGTGCCATGCTCAGGACTAATCTTTAGTCACTCGGAGGATAAACATCTCAGGCTTCTTCCGATGCGTCTTCTCCGAGCTATCAAATAAGGAGTCCAACGTCATAGCGACATTTGGAACTTCTTCTCTATCAGAGGCTTCCCTGTCCAAGTAGAGTCAGGAAGTGGGAATAGCACACTTGTCGTCTTGCGTGCCATGGATCTGCTCAACATATTTGGAAATATAAGGCACCTCTAGGGCCAAGACTTCTTCCAACTCAGGAGCACCTACTATCTGCTGCTGATCAAAGACAAGTGCTACTTCCAAGACACAGGGGTACCAGAAAGGCTGCTGGATAGTGACCAAGCAGACGAATCTTTGCAACCCAGCAGCACTCCAGGAAAAGAAACTGATATGGAAGTAGACGTCTACGGGGCAGGCAAGCGGCTAGAAATCTTGTGGGAGGTACATGGAATCGAAGACCCCGCTTCGCCTGAAACTTCAGAAGAATTGATCAACAACTTTGACCATTTCTCGTGTTCTACACTCACATAGGAGTAGGTCAATGAAGTTCTTTTGAAGTTAGCTAACTCTACCCCCGCGGACGTCATCTACGAGGCAGGCAGTGTCATAGTCCCAGTTGACGACTTAAGGGACATGGTAAAAGAAGGCGGATGTTTGGCGATATCTGCCTACATCCAGATAATACAGAAGAAGTTTGAACATGCATACATAGCCCATCTAATGTTGTTCAACGACATTTGCCTAGCCAATGAGTCAGGAGCGAAACAATCTTTCCTTGTAGAATTGCAGAGAAGAATTCCACGCATCATCTTCCTGCCAATTCTGCACTACAACCACTGGACGCTCCTGACGATGTACACTCGACAACGAGCACAAATCTTCTACAACAGCTCGGACATCAACAAAGACCATCCAGTACAGTGTACATCGACAGTGTTGACATCCCTCGAGTGCTTAGTATGAAAATACTATGACAAAGTGGAAGCACTGATACAACCATTTCTGGGGACAGTAGCTAGCAAGGGCACGAGCTTCAGTTCTGCCACTGCAGTCCACAACAAATTCCTTTATCCAATGACTGCGGCATCTTCGTGCTGGAATGGATATCAAATACAGAGACGCCTGAACAGCTCCACCACATCGACTACCATAGCAAATGCGGAGAATATTTGTGGGAGCTTCTATTTTGCAAAGGCGTGCTCACTAGCTAACCCTCACTGAGTAAACATTACCCTACCCGATCTACTTCACAACTCTGGGACAGAGTGCTGAGTAAGTTTGGGGGGATTCTATGTACCAGTGAGGGAGGTACTAAAAGTCCTTTGAACTTCACCTCTTTTGTTCTTTTTGTTCTTTTTATATAACATGTGTACATATACATATACATGCCTCATACAAAAAATTTACTTATTTTGTCTCTATACATATGTACAAAGACACTTTATAGTAAAAACCTAATATGACTTCTTGCCAGTTTGTTTTCTCTGTGACCAAAGAGGTGCATGTTTTGCTATGTCTTTTTGAAAATGCAGCCTCAAACAACAAAAGACTATGACTTTCCATGCCAAAAATTTTGAAATATAATCTCGCGACGGCTAAGAGACGTGTATGCAGAAGGAAAAAGCTGCCCAAACAACAAAAATTTCTCTTGTTTTCCCTTACCCAAAAAGAGAGAATAGCCTTATGAGAGCAAATAAAAGCATTAGAGTTGTGCCAAAAAAAATGTATGTACACACTTGTTTTCCAAAAGTACCCATCTTTAGGCATGGTAGATCCGGGGAAGTGGTACATAGGATGTGAAATCACTTCTCTAAAGCCAACTGGCTTGGACTGCAGGGACCACTCGCCCGCTAACGGACCCATACCTGGATGGACTAATGGGAAATAAGAAAAACCCAAAAATCCTTAAGCCTACCCAAACACACAATTTCATGTTCCCAAAAGATGTTTGGTGTGAAAGCTAACTTCGGAATCGTGCACCCAAATCTCGTCGAAGCTGTGGAGAATTTTTTTGCTTAAATAAGGAAGGAAAAGTAAAGTCTGTTGTTCGTAGTCAGGCATTATTCTCCTTAAGATATCTCAATACTTGCTCAAACCCTTTGTCTGAAAACTATATCGGTTAAGAAGAAGCATCACGAACAAAGTTTTAAAATTGATTTAGGACAATCAAAATGCTAAGTTTGGGGGAGTTGATAACATCAAATTTTGTGATGTTTGTGGCCCTTATTTCATTGTCAAATCTGCTCTTTTTAACTGTTTTCCTCTCCTTTTTATCATGTTTTTGAATAAATAGGCCACGCTACGCTCTTATCTCAATTTTATCATCTTTTGCAGGGTTTTCCTCATTTTTCCATTAAAAAATCAGCAAAAGGCCCGTCCCAACCCATGAACGTGTTCTACCTGCATCGACCCTCCTACCAATTGCCTGACACACTCATTCCATGCCACGCAGCAGCCTGATACGGATGTTGCATGACACAGGTGTGCCGCGCAAGAAGGCTCTGACGAGCGACATGTGACTTACCCGATAGGGAGCTGTACTCGCCATGACTACTGAAGCGTGTCGCGCGATACAAGCCACCCACCGACAGGTGCCCACCTGTCACGATACCCGATATGTTTGCTGTCCGACACCCGTGTGTCGGGCGACATGCATTTCAGGCACCCCTGGAGCCATGCTAATAGAATCGATGGAGGACACGTGGCGCCCAGAGAACCGCAACTTCTTCCAACCACTGCCTATAAATAGCAGCTACAAGACCTTGATGGGATGGGTCAGAATCTCGTGAAAGCCAACTTAGGAAAGCACCTGGAGCTAGCGTGTCGCATCCCAGAGGCATACTGGGCGATACTAGGTAAGCACTTCCCTGACCCGAGAGGGTAGGAATGGTTCACTTAGCATCCGTCTCGGTCGCCGCAGCGGCCCGATATCGACCAGAAAGGCCACCCGATACGAGGAACCCAATACTCTAAGTGGTCTCTAGCCCGACATGATACCGAGCCCGATACGAATCAACTGTCATGGTGCGTCGCTCGAGAGGGTGGCATCCCGACACAACCGTATCGAGCATGAGAGCTTTGACCGATACCTCTGCCCGTCATGGCGTGTCTCCTGAGAGGGGATGCCGCCCGACACAGGCGTATCGGGCAAGGCTCCCACCCGGTATCGGGCTAGAGGGACCTTAGGGATCTGTTGCTTCTTGTAGATCTCCTAAATCAAGGAGGTGATACCTATATTTCCTTTTTCAGTCATTTACTTTCTTTATTTACGCAATGTAACCAAACCCTTTTATATAATGATTATGCTAGTGGACTTAGATGAGTCGAAATGTCTATTGCTTTATGTTTGGTCCCTTTTTGTTGGATGATTACTTTGCTTAGCATCTGAACTCTAGCCTGTACGCTTGGATCATGTTTTGACTAGCTATCGAATCGTGTTTCCCGCTGCAACTCCCTCGAGAGAGGTGTTGTGGCTCTAGCGTTTGGTCTGATCAGGGAGTACGAGAGTACCCAGGATCGGAGTTGCTTCAGTTATCTTTCCACTCTAACCCAAGTCCAGCAACCTTGAGATAGGTGTTGGTTCTTAGTTAGAGGTACGCTCTTTGAGAGAATGGGTACATGGTGTTCCTACTATCGCTTGTTATACCGAAGTTTTCCTCCTTCGTTCCTTACTAAAGCAATAGTGTTATCTCCTATGGTTCTGCTGCGCTAAAACCCTAAAAACCGATAAATGCCAAAAACCTTAATTTTCCTTGTAACTCCAGTTGGAGATAGTTTTCTTTTATCGATCTTCGCCTGTTGTTCCCTTTGGGAACTTTATCCTCACCTTGCTTTTTGTCAGAGTGTAATGTGTTGATTATGTGTTCTTAACACTACCACCCTTGTCCCTGTGGTTTGACCCTGATTGCTACTTCAGACCCCATCATCGTTGTGGGGGCCTAAGAGTCGGATAATTTAAAAGTCCGACTACTTCAAATCCACTCCTTTTGGATGCGTGATTTAGGCCGGTCAATAACTTTCATGACTATTCAAGAAAGACTAAAATTCTAAAGTTTAAAATCCAGTATGTTATAGAATGTGTTGGTCTTAGTATGGATTATGTGTCCACAGTGCGGGCACATTGCTACCATTAAGGACATTGCATACAATGTATTTTTTCTGGTGGCGGATGTGTCTTTGTGCATTAAATATTGTCCTTTTTGTGATCAATGCTCTAAAAAATGCCAAGTTAGGCTGGGAAAGTGCTAAGTAACATTTTTGAAAGATGTTATTTTATTTTTTCTCTCCAAAATATGTTTTTCGTTTTACATGGTTCTGTTCACGTGTGCATGGTCTCCCGGAGCAACAACACTTCAGTTGGACGAAAGCCCTACGTCAACACGTTGTGAAAGTATAAATGGAGTCGAATATTGGAGGATCCCCCAAATATGTGTACTTTTCAATGTGTCCTAAAAAATGTCTTCGTGCATGACGTATTATCCTTGTCAATGTATCCTAAAAAAATCCACACTAGGCTGAGAAATGCTAAGCAATGTTTTTGAAAGATGTTATTTGATTTTTTTCTCTCAAATATGTTTTTTCTTTGGCCAAAAAATGTAAATGGCATATTTGCCATATTTCATTCCCTAAATGGCACGTTCTTGAACTTATTGCCCGAAATGGGACATTTGTGGAGTAATACGTCCCTTTTTGGGACGCATTCCTGTCTCGCGAGCCAATGCGTCCCAGCAGCAGACGCATTGGTCCCACAAGAGGGCAATGTGTCCCGGTTTGGGATAGATTGTCCTCTTGTGGGACCAATGTGTCTGTTGCTGCTGGGACGCATTGCACCAATGAGTCCCAGCCGGAGACACATTGCAGCAACACGTCCCCATACAGGACGCATTGCACCAATGCGTCCCCACGCAAGACACATTGCACCAATACGTCCCCATGCAGGACACATTGTTTATTTTCAAATATTTTTGTAGTCACTGATATTCTTTCATGGTTATTGATATGTATATTAACAATATTGATTATATTTGTACATTTGCAAATTGTTCACTTGCATTTGGATGTCTATAATATACCCAATTGTTATCAATTTATCAATTTCAATAGCTCATAACATGCATATGGAATATATAAGTGGTATTGCAACCAACATCAGTTGGTTCCTAATTGATTATATAATAAGAAATTAATCCAAAAAAAATGAGATAGCAATTAAAAACAAGGTTAAAACATGAACCAACATGCTGAGAAAATAATACACAACACACAACAGAATAATATGATAGATCCAAAATGAACCAATGTGATATCATAATATGATAGATCCACATATAATAGATGTCTTCACAAAGGCATACATACAACATAGTACAATATATAAAAAACTAAGCACGTCCTCGTCGCCCACGACGTCCTCGCCCACCTCCCTCTACATCTGGCTCCTTTGTACCGATGTCATCTGGAGATGCCTGAACCGGGGACAACTGCGTAGGAGGATGATGGCGAGCATCAGGGTAGAAATGAAAAGGTGGATGTGGGTTGAGGGGTCTCTGAAAACCAGGATATGATGCATCAGGTGGGGTTCATCCTGAGAAATCAAACATAGTAGGTGAATATGTCGCATAAGGTGGTGGTCGGCTCTCATGAATGACTGGTGGTGAGAATGGAGTGTATGGAATAGAAGAAGAACTTGCTCCATGGTAGGATGTTGGTTGAGGTGGGGGATGAATGAAGAATAAGAACCAGCTCCTCCAAAGTATGGGCTTGTATGTCCCCATCCCATGAACTGAGAAGTGAGAGTGAGCTCGAGAGTAGTAAGTACAGGAGTAGGAGTAGGAGTAGGAGTAGGATTAGGAGTAGGAGTAGGAGTAGGAGTAGGAGTAGGAGTGGGCTCAGGGGCTGTGGTATGAGTGGGTATGGGATCCCACGACCGAGCATAGTCAGGAAGACTGTCAAAGTAAGCCCCCTGAATGCTATAGATGTCATCTCTGATCTCTGTAGGGGTGTGCTCTAAAGCCGCTCGGATCACCACCTGTGTTTTTACCTGTAAAACAAAGTATGTACACATAATAAAGACCAATTACATATATTACAAATTACAATGATAAAAATAATAGTTTGTAAAAGAAATAATAATGATACTCATAAATTCTTGTTGGCGATAACTTTACGGGTAGTATGTGGTCGGAGGAATAGCTGGCAGGGGAACGATATATTGGGGATGATACCATGCATAGTGAACCTATGGACTGAAGACTGTATCATTTGGTGGAGTGGAAACTAAGCTCTCATGTCTATTGTTCCATAGCTGCACCTCCCGCCTATAATGAAGCATCCAATCCTCAGCCGCATGACCCCTCCCATCAATCCGGCTAAGCCGTGGTAGCTTAAGAGTAGGTTGTACTTGAACAAAGCTGAACTATACAAGTACTCGGTCGGGGAAGTGCCACTCCACTATTGTGTATCATAGTAAAGGTACTCATGCCAACCAAACATCACTACCCTCTCTACAAATGATAGACAATCTCTCAAGAACATCAGTAGTGTAAGGAATCAAATTAATCTGTTATTCATATAGACAACATGTATCATATAAAATAGAGTAAATTGAAAATAAATAAAACATATACCATACAATATGTTAGTAGAGGTAAGTAAGTTATACCTGCAAGGATAAAATCTGGTCAAATGATGTATCGTAAAACTGGATTGTTCCCTTGATAGTGTCACTCCTTTAGACATATGTAGGCAACCTATTAAATTGACAAACTATATTTAGATAAATACTACATAATGTTTGGATAAATATAAAAATTAATTGTGTAGATCTTTACCTGTAACCCAAGGGAACATCTTCTGGGCACTCCCCCATTGCATAACAATTGAACCTGGGCGTCCAATTCCCAACCTCTTCTAACACCACAGTTGCAATAGATAGACACAACCTAACAGATGGGCAGTTCTCCTGGACCGGGTGGTAGCCTTATACAACTCCCTATATAAGTAAGCTAGAGTTGCAGCACCCCAAGATAGAGTGCCACAACGTGAAAAATTAGACACAAAAGGAAGGTACCTAACATGCACTCTATCCCCGGTACTATCTGGGATAAGGTAACTACCTAAGAAGTATAGGAGATATGCCCTGGTGTACCTTTTCCTCTGTTTTAGTTGTTGCTCTTCATCACCCACGGTCAGATCCATATCCATGAAGTTCTCATGCAGCCAAATCAAGGAGATATTCCCCTTAGACATCCCATCTGGTACATCTCCTAAGAAATTCTCACAAAGGTGAGACCAAGAAGAAAACTGCCCCTCATTTACACCTATAGGATAAGAAGCTATAACAGGTGGGCCATCAATCCTAAGACCTAAAAGCACTGCAACATCCTGAAGTGTTACAGTCATCTCAAATGGGGGAAATCTAAAAGTATTGCTAGTATTGTCCCACTGGTTAACTAATGTAGTGATTAAAGTGGGGTCAAGGTGGATAGAGGGTATCCTATGAACAAGAGCAAAACCAGCCATGGAAATATTTTCTAAAACCGCTGGGTCAGTAATAGGCCATTGTGCCAACATGATGTGGTGCTGGGAGAGTTAGAAGGTTGCTTGTCTAGGAGCCATATCTATGAAAAGTACAAATATTGCATTAAATGAAAAGTGCAAATATTGTACAACATATAAGTTTGTCAAGATTCTTCATTACATAAGATGAAATTAATTCAAAATACATGAACTACCAAACAATATTAAAATACAACATGAACTACTAAAAGAGAAATATTATAATGATTAGTTACTGCATTTGATTCAATATCTCATCTAGAGGTTCATAAAATGGCCACATTTGATGTACAACTTGATGTATATCTGGATGTGATACAGCTAACTGGTTTTTAACTTGTTCATTGATTAGCATTGATTTCTGTTTAGTGTGATCCCAATACCAACCAGGTAGCTCAAGAAGTTCTTCATACATGTAAAACATTTGTTTTAAAAATTGCCAATGAAATTTTGCTTGTTCTTTTGTCAATATAAATCCTAACTTGTTGTACAACAAATCTGGTACTTCATTCCAGTCATCATCCAATAGAGTTTGATGAGACATTTTTCCCTGTAGGCACTTTGTAGCTATTATTTGGATTAACTCTACCGAAATGTAAAATGTCCATGTCCTTCGATGAGCCATCTATAAAAAAACCCATTATAAATTCATTCTTTTAGTGAAATTGCAAACATTAAATGACATGATTAAATTGTAAACATTACATGACTTGAGTAAATTGAAATTGCAAACATTACATTACATGATTAAATTGAAATTGCAAACATTACATGACTTGAACAAACTGAAATTACAAACATTACATGCCTTGAGTAAATTGAAATAGCAAATATTACATGACCAGACAACATGTTACATTAGGACAAGTACGTCTATTATATGACCGGACATCATATTTCATTAGGACAAGTGCATCTATTATGGCCCCTTCTGCCATACTTATGACAGTGATATGTATACTGATTTGGATCAACATCCATAGTTGAAGGCCTTCTCTTTTTCTTTGGTCTTCCAGCTTGCCTTCATTTCCTAGGGGGTAATAAGGGATAAATACCTCTACTTTCATCAAATTCAGGCCAATACCTCTTGTCAGGAATACCACAAAATTCAGTTCTATATGCGTTTAGATAAGCCGCATTTGTATAATATGTGCTCACAAGTGCATCAAGATCCCAATTGGCAGAGTCTGTAGCTACCCAAACATGAGAACATGGATAATGCCATTATTGTGGAAAACCACAAATGCATTGACTGCCACCATTTGGACGTACTATTACTTGAAATCTATGTCCATCCATGTCACCAACAAGCCATTCATCATTGTTCACATGGATGTGTATTGTCAGTTTTTTTGCATCCTCTCGAACATTATAAAGCTTATCATGAACCCTCAAGGGCCATTTCAATCCATCTTGTGCACATTTATTTGTAAGATTATGCCTCTCCAGCCACATTGTCATGGAGTGATAGTATGTGGCAAAAATTAACGCCTTTATTAGCAAACCTCTAACACCTTTTAAGACTCTATTACACCCTTCAACATGATTGCTAGTCAATGACCCATACCTACAACCTTTGTCATATGCGAGAGACCAAAGTACTAGATTTTGGCCTAATAAATACGCCTTTGCTGCTGGTTCTATGGTTTCTATAACAGTCATATGACGATCAAATTCATGTGTATCAGTTGTTGATCCCACCTTCCACAAAAGCTCCCTCAACTCCTGGGACTTGAATTGCTTATGGAAGTTCTCCCGAAGATTTCGAAGACAATAACGATGTTGAGCCCAATCAAATTTTGGTTCAAGTGTTGGAAAAATCCCACTCATTTGATCAGAAATAATACACAAGTCTATACGTCATGGAATGATTGGAATACAAGTTTGTAGACAACCAAAGAACCACTCCCAGGAGTCCTTATTTTCTTTCTCGACAACAGCAAAAGCAAGTGGAAATAGACCATTATCAACATCTATGCCACATGCAATGAGAAGTATGCCAGAATATTTTCCTATTAAAAATGTGCCATCAATAGTAAGAACATGTCTGCAATAGGCCCAACCCCTCACAGCTGGACCAAATGCCCAAAACACCCGCTTGAATCTACGAGTACCTTCAGTTTGAAGGGTATAATCAACAATAAGGTGGGAATATATAGTTCTTGGAATATATTATGTCAGAGATATCAAGAACGGCAACAAACTATGATATGATGATTCCCAGTCTCCAAATATTTTATAGACAGCCTTCCTCCTCGCTAGGTATGACTTCTTGTAAGATATCTGGAGCCTTAGTTCAGCATTCACCTTGTCACAAATTTCTCATGTCGACATATCCAATCGTGATACTAGGATTGGCATTATCAATCGAGCAATATAAGATGTTGTGACTTGGTGATGATCATGATTCATAACAGTTAATTCACAATTGTGGCCTGCTTTACAATGTTTTATCTTCCACGTGCCACCTGCTCTTTTGGACTGGAAAGCGGTCAATCTCCAAGGACATCGTTGATCATGGATACAAACAAGTTTAAGATGACGATTATTTGAGCGTAATGTACGATACTTGACATTCTTGTGTATCGATCATTTTTGGAGCGTCTCAACCAGTACAACTTTGGATGCAAATAAAGCACCCTCATATATAACAGTGCTGGAAGGATTATAATTGAGACGGAATTCATGATGAAAATCTTCCACCCAATCATCATCTTGAAAAGCTTCATAGTTGGAATTAATGTGTTCATGTTGGGGGCATTAGTTGTCAAATATGTATGGAATAGAACTCAATGCTGCAATAGAGTCAGGGAATGGATGTGTGTGTTCATCATCGGTTTCGGTCAATGACTCCTCCTCAGGTGGTTCTGTGGCATCCAACTTATAAAAATGAGATTTACTTAAGCGGAAGCGAATCATTTGCAGCGGATTACTACAAATCACTAAAAATTAAAACTTTTTGCAAAGATATCCACACATAGGAAATATTTTTCATCAAGAACCAAAATATAATATTTACATTCTGATCCATAAGTACACAACTTGTACTGTCTCTTCTCAAGGATTACAACATCAGCTGTCCTATTCAACATTATGTACAGACAGCATAAAACCTCGAGGCATCAAGTCAAAATATCAAGTCGATGATAAAAGCACTATTTATAAATCCCGAGGACCTGAGAGTATAGAGATGACACATAGGACTACTATCTATACAACTGGACAGGCAGTATCTCCACCTAAGATATTACTAATGTCCTCGATGCTGCTGATGTTCCTTCTCTGCCAAAGGTTTCTTGCCTCTTTGTCCGCATCCACCTAAAAACATTGGATCCCACGGGGGTGAGACAATTGTAAATTGCCCCAATGGGAGATATAACTCTCCGCCAAAACATTGTATTGCAATTAAAGATATGAAACTGAGCAGAGGTTAAGCAGTTTAAAGCATTCTCAACTTTGTAAGCATTGCAAATATTTATGATAGAGCAATATATCATCTATTCTTTTAATGAGGAATAGGAATGACATGTATATCATTTATCCAACATGTTATACCATCATATCAAACTTTTCTTGTGACACTCATCATCTTGTTATGTCACCCAAGAAACATTCTTGTTTCATTATGTTGGCCTTAGCCAACCTGTTAAACAAATAAAGAGATATATCTACCATGTACTCATTTATCATCAATACAGGAATTGGATTAATACCAATCCTAAATCATCATTACAGGCATTGGGTTATTACCAATCATGTGTTATCACTACAGACATTTAGCCACTGCCAGGTATTGGACTCTTCCAAACCTGATTACACCGCCAGGCATTGGACACTACCAATCCTGATTTCACAGCCAGGCATTGGACTTTAGCCAACCCTGATTACAGGCATTACACCTCTTCCAGGTATTGGACTTTAACCAAACCTGATTACACAGCCAGGAATTAGACTTTAACCAATCCTGATTTCACAGCCAGACATTGGACTCTAACCAATCCTGATTTCACAGCCAGACATTGGACTCTAACCAATCCTAATTTCACAGCCACGCATTGGCTTCTAACCAATCCTGATTTCACAGCTAGGCATTGGACTCTAACCAATCCTGATTTCACAGCCAAACATTGGACTCTAACCAATCCTGATTTCACAGCCAGCATTGGACTCTAACCAATCCTGATTTCACAGCCAGACATTGGACTCTAACCAATCCTGATTACAGGCATTACACCTATGCCAGGTATTGGACTCTAACCAAACCTGATTACACAACCAAGAATTGGACTTTAACCAATCCTGATTTCACAGCCAGGTATTGGAATCTAACCAATCCTGATTTCACAGCTAGGCATTGGACTCTAACCAATCCTGATTTCACAGCCAGGCATTGGACTCTAACCAATCTTGATTTCACAGACAGGCATTAGACTTTAACCAATCCTGATTACATAGTTCATGGAATTTAATTCCTTTAACTCATCATTGATCATCACGTACTACTTTAGGCTCTGAACCTTGAGGTTAGCCTGCATAGCTTTACACATTCTTTATTGAATATAGGTGTTCCTTTTATTAAGTTATTAAAACATTATCCTTTCTTATAATAAACTTTTATAATCATTTTGGTACCTCTCACTATGCCATAATTTCTCGCATGGCTCATAAGGCCCATAAAGCATCTTGTCACCTCTCACTAGGCAACATTTAACCGTATGGATCACAAGGCCATTAAACATCTTGTCCCCTCTCACTGGGCAACGTTAACATATTACTTCATGTAATACAATAGTAACACCTCTATTCCCTCAATAGGGTTAGGGATTACTATTCATATCATATTATTATTTCTCATGTCCCATTACCCAATTTAGGGTTAGGGTTTCCCATCTCACATTAGGATTTCATAGTGATCAAGGTATATCAACTTTGAGATGCTAACTGTGAAGTCTTTCATATCTTGATGTATCACTTTCCTCATCACTTCCAACTTTCTTAAGTTATCAGCTTATCTTGGATTAAGGTATTTCCCATCTTAATCCTTTCATCCACTAACCTATCACTCTTACCATGAAGTGAATAGGTTACACATAAGAATGGTCCAACTATCTTTAATGATATGGACTCATCTCAGGTTAAGGCATTGCTTACAATAAACTTGCCTATAATCAACCATTTATGATATTTCACCTTTATAAGGTTTTACCTACTATTTTATTATTAGGGTTTTGGGTTGTCATCATGTTGCCCTAAATTAAAGCTTCATGTATTATAACTTCAATTAGGGTTTCACATACTTTTGCCATTTAATAGGGCTTTGGGTTTTCACATATTATCATACTTCATTAGAGTTAGGGTTTCACATCCCATTAACCATGATTAGGGTTTACTATTCATCCCAACTAGGGTTTCTCATGGAATCACCCTCAATTAGGGTTTCACATGGAATCAATCTCAATTAGGGATTCTCATGGAATCAATCTCAATTAGGGATTCTTATGGAATCAACCTCAATTAGGGATTCTCATGGAATCAACCTCAATTAGGGATTCTCATGGAATCACCTGTAACTAGGACTTCCACTATGGTTACCCACAACTTGGGTCTACTATTCATCTTCATTAGGATTTCATTTAATTGTTCAAAATTAGAGATTCACTTTTCATCTCAATTAGGGTTTTACATATCATTTCCCTAAATTGGAGTTTCATATATCGTTACCCTGGATTAGGGTTACATCCTCACCCTGGATTAGGGTTTCCTTTAGAATTGCCCTCAATTAGGGTTAGAGTTCAATAGCCCTATCAATTAGGGTTTATGTTCCTGATTAGGGTTTCATGATCTTTTTACTTAAGGATCATATCCTTAATCACCTCACGAATCATATTCATGTATGAATTTCATGCTATCATCTTCTTAACTTGATTAGGTTACATCAACCCTCAATCAAGTACATACAACTATGATTAACATAGTATACCAAGTCATTGTTCTTATAAGCAATTAGGGTTCATCCCTTAATTGCTACTAATCACTTAGGTACTATTAGGGTTTCAAACTTGTACCTTCATTGATTGTCATTACTAATCATCATTGGATCAATGGATCATTCACCATCTTAATTATCAAGAGATTCAATCACATTGGACCTCCATTACATAAGGTATCCAATTGATTTGACCAATTGAATCTTCAATTACAATAAGTGTCCAAGTGGATTAACCAATTGAGTCCTCAATTAATTTTGACTACTTGAGCCCCAAATGGTCTTGGTCTTTTCAAAGTACAATGGTTTGAAACCGTTTGGTAAAGTTGGTCATTTGAAACCGTTTGCTAAATCAAGTACTTGAAACCGTTTGCTAAAGCACTCTTAAGATCGATTGGGCCTCAAATGGTTTATGATCGTTTGGTCCCAAACGGTCTTGAGACCGTTTGGAGTCAAACGATCTTGAGACCGTTTGGTCCAAACCTTCTCAAAACCGCATGGACCAAAGATGGTCTCAACCTATCAAGTCGATTTGGGGTTCTCAATGTTGATTCCTTCAATCATTGAATTCATGTAACCAATCTTCAATTGGACCCATCACCATACTTCAATTGAGTTAATTAGGTCATCCTTCAACTGATTTTACCCTCAATTAACACTCAATTGATCATCAATTAGGGTTTGAATCAATTGGATTAGGGTTTGGAATCGATGATCCTTCAACATTAACCAATGTGAAACTAGTTACTTTAAAACTATTGGACCATCATCCACATTGGGCATGAACTGACCCCAAACGGTCTTGAGGTTGTTTGGATGACCTCCAAACGGTCTTGAGACCATTTTCCCATGTCAATATCAAACTCCAAGTCAATCAATCAAAGTTTGGATCATTGGATTGATCAACAAGTCAACCACTTCAACTTAGTACCTTTAGATTTTCAAACACTAACCATAGTCAACCCTAGACCTCAAAACGGTCTTGGGTGACCCCCAAACGGTATTGGGATTGTTTGGATGACCTCCAAACGGTCTTGAGACCGTTTTCCCATCATATCATCATCAACCATGTCATTCAATTAGGGTTTGGATCCAAGGATTGGTCACCAAATTAGCACTTAATTGTATTTCAATTTGGTATCTTTGGACCTTCAAACACTTGACCAAACTTAACCCTCGACCTCCAAATGGTCTTGGGTGACCCCCAAATGGTCTTGAGGCCGTTTGGGTGATCCCCAAATGGTTTTGAAACCATTTGGGTCAATCAACCCAAAGCATCAACTCATTCAATTGCAAAATCAACACTTAGCCGATTAGGGTTTATACCATATGTTTGAATCTTAAAATACTTAAATATACTCAACCCTAGACCTCCAAACGGTCTTGAGACCATTTGGTGATTCCCAAATGGTTTTGAAACCGTTTGGGTCAATCAACCCAAATTTCAAACTCAATCACTAATGAAATCAGCACTCAACCCGATTAGGGTTTAGGTGATTGATGGACCTTCAACTCATGAACCAATTGGAACTAACCAATCAGAATTGATGGGTCATTAACCTAGATCATTTTCAACAGATCTCCAAATGGTCAACCCTGGTCAACATCACCAAACGGTCTTGAGACTATTTGGTCTCATGCGGTTTGGTGAAACCGTTTGCTCCCAAACGGTTTGGGAAACCGTTTGAGCAACCCAAACAAGACTGTTTGCCTTGGTTATTTGTAGAGGTTTGTGCTTATCATATTCAACCACTAAACTCATGAAACCTGTTGTGATTTCCATGGTGATTTCATCAATCAACCAAATCAATTATTGTAAATGTAGAAATGATCATTATTTGATAAGGAATTGAATGCAATAACAAAATCAAGAGTTCAAGTTATAAAACCCACCTCCAATTGAGATCCAAAGCTCCATGTTCACAGAAACAATGGTGGATACAACTCCTTTCACCATTCCAACGCTCGTCCTCAAGGTTTGAGTGAAAAGGAATGGTTAGAATTGAAGAGGAGATCGAAATAGGAAGAAATCCATAATTTATTTTCGATTTCCACCATGGAATCAAGGTGAAATGGATCAAGAACCTTACCAACAGGTTGGGGGTCGTCCTCCTGACCCTCCCAAGCTCCTTTGGTCGTTTCCCAAGAAAGGAGAAGAAATGGGGTCGAAAAATCCTTCCATTTGGCTTGTAAAAGGTTCTTTTATAAAAATTCAATGAGAGAGAATATACTTTTGTAAAAATCCAATTAATCCCAAAAATGTGGCCGCCTCTTCCCCATCATCTTCTTTAGGGACGAGGCTATATTTTTTGCCTCTTATTCCTCTCAATTATCCATGATTTAAAGAAAAGCAAATCAAGCACCTTAAATCATATTATATTAATATCCATATGTGAGTGGATATTTCTTTTTCTTATAAAATTGTGTGTGAGTTATGGATTCCTTTGGATATTTTCGTGGTACTTGCAAGGCTCAAGGATGTCCAAACACATCTGAATTCAACCATTTTAATTTTGGTTGAAGGCCCTTTAATTAATACATTTATTTTTGCCCTAAATCGAATTAGGGTTTCAATTAGGATTAAATCTTGATTATTTTAATATCAAGATTCTCTCTCCTCCAATATTAATTCAAATGAGGCGCCCCTCTCATTTCCTTTGCTCTACATGGTGACAAGAAACATTAGGGACCTTATTGAAGTGGTAAATTACATATTCCACCCTAGGTTTTGGGTAAATTGCACTTTACACCAAAACTAGGTTTTAATGCATAAACATTGCTTTATCAGTTTTTCCTTGGTACTCAGGATACCACAAGCCATACATATGCATCATCTTCATTCTCATGATTCTTAAACATATGAGTAACATCTTATCATGCATAGTTTGTAATTTAACCCCTCAACTTGGGTAATTTGCACTTTAGTCCAAAATAAGCAAACATTGCTTCAACATTGTTCAAACAGGACCAAAATCGAAACATAAGTTTCTCATGAGCCCTAATTACTTTTCACAAGATAATATTAAACATATAATCATCTTTCTTAATCAAAACTCCTAGGGTTAAAGTGTAACCTAGGTCAGGGATGTTACAAATTATAAACCCCTAACAAGGATTTCATCCCCGAAATCCCAGATAAAGGGAAACGGATATTATCCATGCATCATATCATCATGTCCTCACATAACACCTCATTATTATGGAGACACCATAGAGTTTTGATCAAAAAAAGTTATTTCACACAAATTTATCATGGAATGGTTCACATGGAACACATACTCCCATGTTCCTTAGTTGGTTCAGTATTTGTCTTTCAAGATCACCATTATATTCTGTCATCCACTTGAGACTATAAGTCTTTTCATACCCTGATTGTGTCATCTCACCTGATAACACCATACTATCTTTCCTTATTACCTGCACTAACTATCTCATTAGTTTTACATTCTCTTATCATAAGGAAAGGTTACTTATCAATTAAGAACTTATCTCAAAGATAACTTTAATTGTTATGTTTATGCAAAACATAAACCCCTAACATGTGATGTTCATAATATTTTACATATTTAATTTGATTTCATGGTTGACCATTCCAAGTAGTCAACATGAATCATCTGATATATCTTAAGATACCAAGATTTCTTACCTTGGTACATATCACATGTGTTGAAGACACATGACACCTTTATCTTCCTTTCATCTTGGAACAATACTTATTACATATATCTTCATCTTGGAGCCAAAGCCCAAGATAAACTGATACCTTTCTAAGTATCCATCACATAAACATCTTTGTATTATGCACATCAAGTGTCCTATGACCCACTTGATTGCCATGTCCTTGAAAGGAAAGAAAACAAGGATTCATATTCCTCTTATTTATTCATGTATTTTCAAATATTCATGAACCATTTATTCTTTGTCTCATCCTAAGTTCCTTGCCTTTAGCATAGGAATTTATAAGGATGATTACATAAATTTATTCTTTTCTTTATTATTATCTAACGTGTTTATGATCATCTTAGGATCTCATCACATTTTCCATTCCCACATCATGGAAGGGATCTTTATAATGCTGGTAGAATTATAGAATAGCGTTCATATCCATTATTCGTATTCTTATCTTATGAGGAGTATACTTTTAGCTCCTCATACAACATTCTCATCTGAGATTATCTCAGACTCTCTTTCTTATTTTTAGGATATGACACATTTACTCATTCCATATTCCTGATTTCATGATACTCATTAGATTGTCTCGGAATGACTGCTTGATCAGAGCAATCAAAAAGATAATAATCTAGGAGTTTCCATACTCACTTTATCATCAATAGTTGTATACCTGGCCAGGGTATATAAATACTGAGATTAAGTGGTATGCACTTTGTATACTATCATATTCCTTCTTTTCATATTATCACAAGCATAAGGTTTAACATCCCTGAATTTTATCCAGGCATCGCTTCTATACCTCATCTTTTCTTATAGAGGTAAGAACAACACAAAACATTTGTAATGTTTTACTATACATAACATAAGTCCTCATTGGACTATCAAGGAAAGTTCAATCAATTCCTTTCTTAGTTAATCCAGGAATTCATAAGATGACATATTTGAATGACATTATCTTTTCTAAATTGTCATAATTCATGGATTATTCACTACCTCAGGCTAACTCTGCCTCAAAGATTGATTCAATAGGCTAAGGTTGAGCACATACTCAATTTAAGTCCAGAAATTCATCATTTCCTTTTTGCTTCAACCTGCTGATGCTAATCACAAATCCTGTTGATATCTAAAACATCATCATTGGGGCTGGTAATCTAGGTTACACTGCCAATGCTTGATCCACTATATACATTATTTTTGCCCTAAATTCTCCAACAGTAATACTTAAAGAAGGATTTTCTTATTATAGTTGGATCAGCTAGGGGATTCTCAGGCAATTGTCTCTATCTTGCTTGTTCCCATGCACCTCTTCTTGGTGCAACATTGCTACTTTCAACAACAACCTCCTCATGTGACCCAGTCATCTTTAAGTTCTTCTTCTCTTATACGAGCAGAAGACACTATCAGATACACTGGATGACACAAAAATAGACTCTACTACCTTAGTCCTATGTCTCTGTAGACTTAGCAAACCTAGAGCTCTGATACCACTAAATTGTGGCATCCAACTTATAAAAATGAGATTTACTTAAGTGGAAGCGAATCATTTGCAGCGGATTACTGAAAATCACTAAAAATTAAAACTTTTTGCAAAGAAATCTACACATAGGAAATCTTTTTCATCAAGAAACAAAATATAATATTTACATTATGATCCATAAGTACACAACCTGTACTATCTCTTCTTGAGGATTACAACATCAGCTGTCCTATTCAACATTATGTACAGACAGCATAAAACCTCAAGGCATCAAGACAAAATCTCAAGTCGATGATAAAAGCACTATTTATAAATCCCGAGGACCTGAGAGTATAGACACGACACATAGGACTACTATTTATACAACTAGACATGCAGTATCTCCACCTGAGATATTATTGCTGTCCTTGATGCTGCTATTGTTCCTTCTCTGCCAAAGGTTTCTTGCCTCTTTATCCGCGTCCACCTAAAAACATTAGATCCCACGGAGGTGAGACAATTGTAAATTGCCCCAGTGGGAGATATAACTCTTCGCCAAAACATTGTATTGCAATTAAAGATATGAAACTGAGAAGAGGTTAAGTAGTTTAAAGCATTCTCAACTTTGTAAGAATTGCAACTATTTATGATAGAGCAATATATCATCTATTCTTTTAATAAGGAATAGGAATGACATGTATATCATTTATCCAACATGTTATACCATCATATCAAACTTTTCTTGTGACACTCATCATCTTGTTATGTCACCCATGAAACATTCTTGTTTCATTCTGTTGGCCTTAGCCAACCTGTTAAACAAATAAAGAGATATATCTACCATGTACTCATTTATCATCAATACAGGAATTGGATTAATACCAATCCTAAATCATCACTACAGGCATTGGGTTATTACCAATCCTGTGTTATCACTATATGCATTTAGCCTCTGCCAGGTATTAGACTCTTCCAAACCTGATTACACCGCCAGGCATTGGACACTACCAATCCTGATTTCACAGCCAGGCATTGGACTTTAGCCAACCCGGATGATAGGCATTACACCTCTTCTAGGTATTGGACTTTAACCAAACCTGATTACACAGTCAGGCATTGAACTTTAACCAATCCTGATTTCAAAGCCAGGCATTGGACTCTAACCAATCTTGATTTCACAGCCAGGCATTAGACTCTAACCAATCCTGATTTCACAGCCAGGCATTGGACTCTAACCAATCCTGATTTTACAGCCAAGCATTGGACTCTATCCATATCCTGATTTCATATCCAGGCATTAGACTCTAACCAATCCTGATTTCAGAGCCAGACATTGGACTCTAACCAATCCTGATTTCACAGCCAGGCATTAGACTTTAACCAATCCTGATTACAGGCATTACACCTCTTCCAGGTATTGGACTTTAACCAAACCTGATTACACAGACAGGCATTGGACTTTAACCAATCCTAATTTCACAGCCACGCATTGGACTCTAACCAATCCTGATTTCACAGCCAGGCATTGGACTCTAACCAATCCTGATTTCACAGCCAGGAATTGGACTCTAACCAATCCTAATTTCACATCCAGGCATTGGACTTTAACCAATCCTTATTACATAGTTCATGAAATTTAATTCCTTCAACTCATCATTGATCATCACATACTACTTTAGGCTCTGGACCTTGAGGTTATCCTGCATATCTTTACACATTCTTTATTGAATAGAATTGTTCCTTTTATTAAGTTATTAGAACATTATCCTTTCTTATAATAAACTTTTATAATCATTTTTGTACCTCTCACTATGCCATAATTGCTCGCATGGCTCATAAGGCCCATAAAGCATCTTGTCACCTCTCACTAGGCTACATTTAACCATATGGCTCACAAGGCCACTAAACATCTTGTCACCTCATGCTAGGCAACGTTAACATATTACTTCATGTAATACAATAGTAACACCTCTATTCCCTCAATAGGGTTAGGGCTTACTATTCATATCATATTATGATTTCTCATGTCCCATTACCCAATTTAGGGTTAGGGTTTCCCATCTCACATTAGGATTTCATAGTTATCAAAGTATATCAACTTTGAGATGCTAACTGTGAAGTCTTTCATATCTTGATGTATCACTTTCCTCATCACTTCCAACTTTCTTAAGTTATCATCTTATCTTGGATTAAGGTATTTCCCATCTTAATCCTTTCATCCACTAACCTATCACTCTTACCATGAAGTGCATAGGTTACACATAAGAATGGTCCAACTATCTTTAATGATATGGACTCATCTCAGGTTAAGGCATTGCTTACAATAAGCTTGCCTATAATCAACCATTTATGATATTTCACCTTTATAAGGTTTTACCTACTGTTTTATTATTAGGGTTCTGGGTTGTCATCATGTTGCCCCAAATTAAAGCTTCATGTATTATAACTTCAATTAGGGTTTCACATACTTTTGCCATTTAATAGGGCTTTGGGTTTTCACATACTATCATACTTCATCAGAGTTAGGGTTTCACATCCCATTGCCCATGATTAGGGTTTACTATTCATCCCAACTAGGGTTTCTCATGGAATCACCCTCAATTAGGGTTTCACATGGAATCAATCTCAATTAGGGATTCTCATGGAATCAACCTCAATTAGGGATTCTCATGGAATCAATCTCAATTAGGGATTCTCATGGAATCAACCTCAATTAGGGATTCTCATGGAATCACCCGTAACTAGGACTTCCACTATGGTTACCCACAACTTGGGTCTACTATTAATCTTCATTAGGATTTCATTTAATTGTTCATAATTAGAGATTCACTATTCATCTCAATTAGTGTTTTACATCTCATTTCCCTAAATTGGAGTTTCAGATATCGTTACCCTGGATTAGGGTTACATCCTCACCCTATATTAGGGTTTCATTTAGAATTGCCCTCAATTAGGGTTAGAGTTCAATAGCCCTGTCAATTAGGGTTTATGTTCCTGATTAGGGTTTCATGATCTCATTACTTAAGGATCATACCCTTAATCACCTCATGAATCATATTCATGTATGAATTTCATTCTATCATCTTCTTAACTTGATTAGGTTACATCAAACCTCAATCAAGTACATACAACTATGATTAACATAGTGTACCAAGTCATTGTTCTTATAAGCAATTAGGGTTCATACCTTAATTGGTACTAATCACTTAGGCACTATTAGGGTTTCAAACTTGTACCTTCATTGATTGTCATTACTAATCATCATTGGATCAATGGATCATTCACCATCTTAATTCTCAAGAGATTCAATCACATTGGACCTCCATTACATAAGGTATCCAATTGATTTGACCAATTGAATTGTCAATTACAATAATTGTCCAAGTGGATTAACCAATTGAGTCCTCAATTAATTTTGACTACTTGAGCCCCAAACGGTCTTGGTCTTTTCAAAGTACAATGGTTTGAAACTGTTTGGTAAAGGTGGTCACTTGAAACCGTTTGCTAAAGCAAGTACTTGAAACCGTTTGCTAAAGCACTATTAAGATCGATTGGGCCTCAAATAGTTTTGGATCGTTTGGTCCCAAATGGTCTTGAGACCGTTTGGTCCCAAATGGTCTTGAGACCGTTTGGTCCAAACCTCCTCAAAACTGCATGGACCAAAGATGGTCTCAACCTATCAAGTCAATTTGGGGTTCTCAATGTTGATTCCTTCAATCATTGAATTCATGTAACCAATCTTCAATTGGACCCATCACCATACTTCAATTGAGTTAATTAGGTCATCATTCAACTAATTTGACCCTCAATCAACCCTCAATTGATCATCAATTAGGGCTTGAATCAATGGGATTAGGGTTTGGGATCGATGGTCCTTCAACATTAACCAATGTGAAACTAGTTACTTTAAAACTATTGGACCATCATCCAAACTGGGCATGACCTGACCCCAAACGGTCTTGAGGTCGTTTGGATGACCTCCAAATGGTCTTGAGACAGTTTTCCCATGTCAATATCAAAATCCAAGTCAATCAATCAAAGTTTGGATCATTGGATTGATCAACAAGTCAGCATTCGATTGCACTTCAACTTAGTACCTTTATTTTTTTTAAACACCTAACCATAGTCAACCCTAGACCTCCAAACGGTCTTGGGTGACCCCCAAACGGTCTTGGGATCATTTGGATGACCTCCAAACGGTCTTGAGACCGTTTTCCCATCATATCATCATCAATCATGTCATTCCATTAGGGTTTGGATCCTAGGATTGGTCACCAAATCAGCACTTAATTGTATTTCAATTTGGTATCTTTGGACCTTCAAACACTTGACAAAACTTAACCCTAGACCTACAAACAGTCTTGGGTGACCCCCAAACGGTCTTGGGTGACCCTGAAACGGTCTTGAGACTGTTTGGGTGATCCCCAAATGGTTTTGAAACCGTTTGGGTCAATCAACCCAAAGCATCAACTCATTCAATTGCAAAATCATCACTTAGCCGATTAGGGTTTATACCATATGTTTGAATCTTCAAATACTTAACCATACTCAAACCTAGACCTCCAAAAGGTCTTGAGACCATTTGGGTGATTCCCAAATGGTTTTGAAACCGTTTGGGTCAATCAGCACTCAACCCGATTAGGGTTTAGGTGATTGATGGACCTTCAACTCATGAACCAATTGGAACTAACCAATCGTAATTGATGGGTCATTAACCTAGATCATTTTCAACAGATCTCCAAACAGTCAACCCTGGTCAACATCACCAAATGGTCTTGAGACCGTTTGGTCTCATGCGGTTTGGTGAAACTGTTTGCTTCTAAACGGTTTGAAACCGTTTGCTCCCAAACGGTTTGGGAAACCGTTTGAGCAACCCAAACAAGACCGTTTGCCTTGGATATTTGTAGAGGTGTGTGCTTATCATCTTCAAACTCTAAACTCACGAAACCTGCTGTGGTTTCCATGGTGATTGCATCAATCAACCAAATCAATTATTGTAAATGTAGAAATGATCATTATTTGATAAGGAATTGAATGCAATAACAAAATCAAGGGTTCAAGTTATAAAACCCGCCTCCAATTGAGCTCCAAAGATCCATTTTCATGGAAACAATGGTGGATGCAACTCCTTTCACCATTCAAAGGCTCAACCTCAAGGTTTGAGTGAAAAGGAATGGTTAGAATTGAAGAGGAGATCGAAATAGGAAGAAATCCATAATTTATTTTCGATTTCCACCATGGAATCAAGGTGAAAGGGATCAAGAACCTTACCAACAGGTTGGGGGTCGTCCTACTGACCCTCCCAAGCTCCCTTGGTCGTTTCCCAAGCAAGGAGAAGAAGTGGGGTCGAAAAAGCCTTCCATTTGTCTTGTAAAAGGTTCTTTTATAAAAATTCAATGAGAGAGAATATACTTTTGTAAAAATCCAATTAATCCCAAAAATGTGGCCACCTCTTCCCCCTCATCTTACTTAGGGACGAGGCTATATTTTTTGCCTCTTATTCCTCTCAATTATCCATGATTTAAAGAAAAGCAAATCAAGCACCTTAAATCATATTATATTAATATCCATATGTGAGTGGATATTTCTTTTTCTTATAAAATTGTGTGTGAGTTATCCATTCCCTTGGATATTTTCGTGGTCCTTGCAAGGCTCAAGGATTTCCACACACATGAATTCAACCATTTTAATTTTGGTTGAAGGCCCTGTAATTAATACATTTATTTTTGCCCTAAATCGAATTAGGGTTTCAATTAGGATTAAATCTTGATTATTTTAATATCAATATTCTCTCTCCTCCAATCTTAATTCAAATGAGGCGCCCCTCTCATTTCCTTTGCTCTACATGGTTCCAAGAAACATTAGGGACCTTATTGAAGTGGTAAATTACATATTGCACCCTAGGTTTTGGGTAAATTGCACTTTACACCAAAACTAGGTTTTATTGCACAAACATTGCTTTATCAACTTTTCCTTGGTACTCAGGCTACCACAAGCCATACATATGCATCATCTTCATTCTCATGATGCTTCAACATATGAGGAACATCTTATCATGCAACATTTGTAATTTAACCCCTCCACTTGGGTAATTTGCACTTTATTCCAAAATAAGCAAACATTGCTTCAACATTGTTCAAACAGGACCAAAATTGAAACATAAGTTTCTCATGAGCCCTAATTACTTTTCACAAGATAAGATTAAACATATAATCATCTTTCTTAATCAAAAATCCTAGGGTTAAAGTGTAACCCAGGTCAGGGATGTTACAGGTTCACTATTATTACCACCTTTAATATCACTATTTTTATCACCTTCATGATCACTATCATTATCACCTTCATGATCACTATCATTATCTCCCTCATCAACCTCAACACCAACATTCTCAATAGTCAGATTTTGAGAGAATTGAGGTGGTTGACTCCATTCAGCAGTTAAATAACTTTGAGAGAATTGAGGTGGTTGACTCCATTCAGCAGTTAAATGACTTTGAGAGAATTGAGGTGGTTGACTCCATAAATGATTGTGAGGGAATTGAGATTGAAATTGATTCAATAGACCCATGAAACAAGGTTGTTGGTGGATAGATGTTTTTTTAAGAAACACATCAATATAGGCATCAACTAAAAGTGATAACAAGGTTCTGTATGCATCATCATCATCAACTTGTACGAGCATATGATTTTCTCCAGGGAAAAGATAGGATATTTTGATAGAGAAGTGGTTGGATTGATGTCAAGTGTTGTATATATATATGATTTTAGTTCAGATAGGGTATTAATAAGTGAAATGTTTATGAGTCTAATAGATCGACTAGAATAAGACCCATTAGAGAGAAATTGACCATCATATCGCATCTTGACAATTCGTGAATTTGAACTAGATGCCATGTTCCTATCATTGTAAAATAATAATTCATATTTTAGAACATTATATTAACATGACTTAATATTTTAGAACAATGACATCATTTTTAAAAGAGTAGTTAAGATTTTAGAACAATAATTTTGAATTTGGAATTTAATTTATTTTACTATTTTTTCTATAACATTAACTTTTTAGAACAACAATTCTATTATTTTTTAGTAACATTAACATTTCTATTCAACAATAATTTTGCTATTTTTTCAGTAACATTAACATTTCAGAACAACCATTTTGCAATTCCGAACAATAATTTTTCAGGTATTAATTAACCTTCAATTGTCATTTTCGACATCATTATTTCACTAACATGGAATTAAGGAGTAGCAATACAATTATTTCAGTTGTAATATTGCATACTAATGTTAAGTTCAAGTTTTGGACATTAAAATTTTAGTAGAAAAAATACCTCAAATGGAGAGTTCTCCCTTGTCAATCAAAGAATATGAGAAGAGAAAGAAGACTAGCAGTAGAATCGCCTCCAAGTAGTACAAGAAACGAAAAAGATAGCAACTCCAAGATCGCCCGAAATAAGCTAGAAATCGCCTCCAAGCAGTAGAAATCCGATCAAGAACTCCTGATCAATGGGAGTAGAGAGCAAGAGTAAGGAAATGAAGAATTGTGTGAGTTTGGGAGGTTGATTTCGCCCAATATTTATAGGAGAGCAATGTGTCCCGATTGGGGATGCATTGCTCTCACGTGGCACCGCACCGCGGTCCACGAAGCAATGCGTCCCCTTCCGGACACATTACCCGCATGGCCAAATTTAACCGTTGGGGCGTCTCTGCGCGCGACGCATTGGCCCCATAGGAGGCAATGTGTCCTGATTCGGGACTCATTGCCCCCATGTAGGGCTAATACGTCCCGAACGGCGACGCATTGCCCTCCTGTGGGGTCAATGCATCCTGAACCAGGACCCATTGCCTCGCGGGAGAGTAATGTGTCCCAGAAGGTGACGCATTGCTCTGCAAATGTGCCATTTTGGACAATAAGTTCAAGAACGTGCCATTTAGGGCATAAAATATGGCAAATGTGCCATTTAAGTTTTTTGGCCTTTTCCTTTTACATTTTTCCGTTCACGTGTATGGTCTCCTGGAACAACCACACTTTAATTGGACGGAAGCCCTACGTCAACACGTGTGAAAGGATAAATGAAGTCAAATATTGGAGCATCCCAGAAATAACAACTACCTTGCCCAAGTTGCACGCTTGATATGTACATATACCATATATTGAGGGGGAAGAAACGTCGGTTATAGCAGAATTATTGATTGCGACGACACGCCGTCTACTGCAACGTTTTGACATCTTCATTGCACTAAAGAAAAGCTGATCGAATGATTAATATGTTTTTTTTTGGTGAACCCAGCGTGCCTCTCCTTTTTATTGCTATATTAAAAAAAATTATCGTCCTGTTATAGGGTAAAGAATGAGTTGCTAAAAGAAAAAAGTAAACTATACAGATTGTACAATTTTGAAGTCTTATATACTGCTATTCTAGATCTCAGCCGAAGTTTTCTTTGTGCCCAGAAATATCCTTCTATTTATTTCTGTCCATATATGATATATGAGTGTCGCAGTGGAAATTCTTCCCTTCTTCTTTAGTTGATTCAAATCCTCTATGCGTTTAGGCGTGCCTGCAAGTCCGAAATTGCAGCCAAAGGACCTCCACGTTTCCGCAGTAAACTTACACACAAAGAAAATGTGGTGCATACTCTCTTCTTCAGATTCGCAAAGGGAGCATCTCGACACCAGGTAGAGCCCGAAATTCCTTAGGACATCAGTGGTTGGTAGTCTATTAAGAAAAGCTTTCCAGAGTATCAGGGAGAATCTTCTAGGAATCATGTTGTTCCAAATCCAAATCCCCCAAGGCACTTCGGGAGAAGTTTTCCTGCTGATATTCCAACCATCCTTTAATTTGAAACTTTGCTTACCTTTGAATGAGATGTAGTCATTTCCAGCAACATGTTTAGGTAGTTGTGATAGCACATTTTCCAGCTCTTTGCGGCCACGCACAGCTGGGCATTTCCATTCACCATTAGCTATAATAGCTTTCACCAGGAAGTTAGCACCGCCATATCAACTAACGTTTTGCCACCAAGGAGCCATGGGTCTTGCCAGATTTTGAATTTAGCGCCATCGCCTACATTTAGTTTAATATTGCTCAGTAGCACATCTCTTTTCTTTAGTAGTTTCCTCCACAACCATGAAGCATTGGAGTGTTCAACAGTCGACCAAATGGAGTCATTTTTCAGGTATTTTCCATGCATCCATTTGACCCATAAATTGTTCTTGTCATTTGCCAAATCTTAGAGATTTTTGAGTAAGCCTGCGTCAGCCCAGTCTTTAATGCGCCTTATACCCAGACCACCCTCGATTTTGGGCTTGCATATCGTGCTCCATGATATGGTGTGAACATGTTTTTTTGTCTTTGTCATCGTTCCAGATAAAATTACGCATCAACTTCTCAAGCTCGTCAATAACTGATTTGGGAATGGGGAATGCGGTAGACCAGAATATATGGTACGACGACAACGTGGAAATAACGAGCTCTATTCTACCGACGCACGACAGAAGGCGACCTTTCTAGGAATCAAGTTTCATTTTAATTTGTCGATAATAGGTGATCAAATACTCTTTGTTAGTCTGCCGGTGAATAAGGGGAGCCCCAGATAACAGACAAGTAGCTGCGATACGACAATGTTCAATATAGGGCTGATATTAATGTTGTTGCAAGCTCTGCTAAGGAACAATTGGCTTTTATCATTATTGAGATTTAACCCAGAGATGTGTTGAAAGATTTCCAGGGCCTTCTTTATGCCTTCATCATTCTTCTCATCAGCCTTTGAGAATACTAGGAGGTCATCTGCAAAGATGATGTGGGAAGCTTGATTGGCACCATCACCTTTGATGGGGTCAATTTCCTTTTTTGCAATTAGGTCTTGCATAACAGTAGAAAACCCCTACATAGCAAAGATGAACAAATATGGCGTGAGGTGGTCACCTTGGCGAATGCCATTGTTAGCTTCAAATGGAATGGAAGGTGATCCGTTTATAAGGACCTGAAAGGAAGCTGAGCAGAAAATTTCGTCTATCCATCTAAGCCAACATTGGGGGAATCCCATTTTCTTCATGATGAAAATGATGTAATCTCTTCTAACTGTATCGTATGCCTTTGACAAATTAGCCTTGACACACATATGCATCGGGCCTTGAGCATTAGAGAAATGACTTAGAACTTCATTAGAAAGAAGGATTGCATCCCCAATGGATCTGCCTTTAACAAAAGCCATTTGGTTCATGTCAACTATCTCCTCCATGATCGGCTGAAGCCTGTTTTCCAGAATTTTAGTAATGATTTTGTACACTGTGTTACAAAGGGAAATGGGCCGGAAGTCATTCACCTTTACTGCATTTTGAACTTTAGGAATGAGAGTTATAAAAGTTTTATTGCATTCTTTGAGCATTTTTCCATTCTGAAAGAAGTTAAGGACAACTTTTGTGACGTCTGTGCCAATAATACCCCAACATTTTTTGAAAAAGCACGGGTTGAAGCCATCAGGCCCAGGAGCTTTATCATCCTTTAACCTTTTGATAACTTCTTCAATTTCAGCTACGGTGACCCATCTGCTTAGGTTGAGCTGGCTTTCTCTCTTGAGATGGGGTAACTTCCAATCTTCCTTCCACTTGATGGCATCAGTGCTGGTTGAGTTAAACAAGTTCTTGTAGTATCTAACAATCTCATCACGGATCACATTCTTTTCATAAATCATCTGGCCTTCCACTTCCAGGGAGTGAATGTTGTTTCAGACTCTTCTAGTTTTCAGAGATGCGTAGAAGAAGGTAGTGTTCCTGTCTCCTGTTTTGAGCCACTGGATTCTCAATTTTTGCTTGATAAAACTCTCTTCCTCTTCTTTAGCTTTAATGGCTTCATCTCTAGCTGCTTGCAATTCTTTTTGTAGAAATTCGTTAGTGGGGTTGACATCTACTTACTGAACAGCTGGTATTATTGACTGATTAATATGATTATCATTAAAGTGCATTTGTTTACTACATAACCTACCTTTAGTGTCGGTTATTTAAGTCCTTTAGTGTCAGTTTCTAAGCGACACTTATGTGGGCGACACTAAAAGCTCACCCATTATGCGTCGGTTCCAAAACTGATGCCCAAACTCTTCGCGCGCCACCGAAATCACGCATGTTCCCTATGGCGCGAAGGTATAGGTGTCGGTTATTAGATAATAAACTGACGCCATATACCTTCGCGCCACAGAAAGGGCGCCATCTTTTCCACTATCAGCGTCAGTTATTAGATAATAAACCGACGCCATATACCTTCGCGCCACAGGAAACAGGCGTCGATTATTTATATAAAACCGACACTATAACTTTGTGTGTCGGTGTTATACAAATAACCGACGCCTATTATTTTGTTTTTTTTTCTGTCAGTCTGCAGACCTGCTGTGGCTGGTCGCAGTATGAGAAACCTGCAGTTAACTGCAGGTTTTATGACATCCATTGATATCAGCCAACAACATGCCACAAACCTGCAAATTTAACAACAAAAATATTCACACATGCATTTAGCAATACAACCTGTAGTTCCATTTTATTTTCACACATTTAGAAACATTCATGTAGCTAGCAATCTGTAGTTCCATTCATTCACATTCACACATGTAGAAACATTCATATAGCAACCAACACTTTCATTCATTTTCACTCAGACACATGTAGAAACATCTAGACATGTAGAAACATTCACACATATATTATAATTCAGAAATTCATTTACAAAATATAATTCTTTAGTCATTATTCGCTATCAACATCCCAATTATATTTTAAAACCCCCACTATTTGTATGGTTGTTGCCCATTCTTCTCTTACTTCATTTAATTCTCCCATCGTATAGGGAGCATGTACATCTGGTAAGTCTGTTCCTGTAGTGGGGTCAGCTTTAAACACCTGTAAAGAGAATGATGTGTATATATAATTAATGAGCTATAAATAAGATTGATATATTTCATATTATCTAATGATACTATATAATACCTGAGCAATACAATCGATGTCCATACAACATGACAGACTAACACATATATAGTACATAACAACAACAACGTCGAATTTACATACAACACTAGCTTAGTACATATATAGTGGGACTTATAAGGTGACGATCCCACCTGGTAAAACAGGTTACCGACAACTACATGTTACGACTGGGAGGTCGTGATTCAGCAACCGTATGCATTAGCAGGAGGACAAACATATCACCATATGTTTGTCCTCCTGCTAATGCATACGGTTGTTGAATCACGACCTCCCAGTCGTAACATGTAGTCGGTAACCTGTTTTAGCAGGTGGTATCGTCACCTTAGTCCCACTATATGTACTAAGCTAGTGTTGTATGTAAATTCGGCATTGCTGTTGTTATGCACTATATATGTGTTAGTCTGTCATGTTGTTATATGAATCTGAAGCACTTGTGTGTGCTACACTTTATGTATTGTATCTGTATCCTGCTTCTCTTCATTGGGGCTTCTTCTTGCATATCCTGCATAGCTATGTCTATGTTTAGCATTTGTATTAACTATAAGATAATGAAACATCAAATCAGAAAATGATATTGATATTAAAAAAGTAAACATTTAGCTTCAATAAAAAAATATAAACATGCATGCCTCTAAAATTGTGATCTTTTATCAATTAACAATCCTTCATTGTGATCTCCGCGCACATATAAGTCATCATTAACTTCAATATTTTGTGGAGTTGGCAACCCAACTGAGAATGGACTGGAGTCATCATATTTATCATAGTACTCTTCTTCATCTATAGGATATTCAATGAACTGTCTTTTACCATGAAGAACAACCGACCATTTATCATTTGCAGGATCATCGATATAAATACTTGTTTCGCCTGTGATGCCAATATGAATGGTTCAGCCTTTTCGCCAATCTTTTCAAAGTTCACTAAAGTGAAACCCAATTCATCCACTATAACCCCTTTGGTGTTATCAACCCAATTACATTTGAAGAGCAGAATTCTGAAATCTATGTAGTCAAATTCCCATATCTCTTCAATGACACCGTAATATGACATTTTAGCTTCACGTGGACTCTTATCCTTTGCACTTGCAAAAAACATAGTCGATGCTTGAAGGGTGACCCCACTATTTTGGACGACACTCTTATCATCTTGGCGCTTTGTGTAATATGTGAATCCATTAATGTCATACCCTTCATCAGACATAACAGTCAACTTTGGTTTAAAGGCGAGGCATTTGATAGTTTCAGTAATATCATCTGGTGTTTGAGATAGTTGATGTAAGACTTTATCTTCAAACCACTTAATAAAAGTCTTGTTATGCTCACTAGCAAGCCACATTGTATTGGCTCGAGGATATTGTCTTTTGATGAAATTGGTATGTTCCTCGATATAAACGTTCACTTCGTCCATGTTGTGTAAAATATACAAATGACCTTGTTCCAACTGCTCACGGCTGATTACTTTCACACGTGATCCCAAAATTCCTTTGCCAAATAGCTCGTCAATATTCTTGTCATTATCAGGAGTGTCATTACCACTGAGAAAGTCATTGCAGAAATCCATAACCTCTCTCGCCACATAACCTTCAATAATACTCCCTTCAGGCCGATAACAGTTTCGAACATCACCTTTAAAAATTCTCATGTATCGTTCAAAGGGATACATCCAATGCAAGAAAACCGGTCCCAAGATTTTCACTTCCCTAGTCAAGTGGACAACAAGATGTACCATGATATCAAAGAACGAAGGAGGGAAATACATCTCAAGCTGACATAGGGTAACAACCACTTCTCTTTGCAAATTATCGAGAGTCTCAGGGTCAATAACTTTGCTGCAGAGACTGTTGAAAAAGAAACAAAGTCTGGTGATTGCAAACCTTACATGCTTCGGCAATATAGATCGAATTGCCACGGGCAATATTTGTTGCATTAGAGTGTGACAATCATGAGATTTAAGACCTATCAACTTCAGATCTTTCATTGATACCAATCTACGGATGTTGGATGAGTAACCATGTGGCACCTTAACATTTACCAAGCATTCACAAAAAGCTTTCTTCTCTTTTCTAGACAACGTGTAACAAGCAGGAGGTAAGTATGTTCTTTTATTACCCATTTCACGTAATTCTGTTAATTCTGACCTTATTCCCATTTCACGTAGGTCCAGTCTGGATTTTATCCCATCTTTAGTCTTACCTGGTATATTTAACAGAGTACCAATGATGCTATCACAAACATTTTTCTCAACGTGCATTACATCGATACAATGTCTGACTGTCAAAGAACTCCAATAAGGAAGACCCCAAAATATTGACTTCTTCTTGAATGAAGAATTGTCACTCCGTGTAGTACATTGTGATCTCTTACCAAATTCATTGACAAAGTCTTTTATTCTTTCATAAACAACCTCCCCTGGTATAGGTTTAGGTGCACTGCGTTCCTCATTCAATCCATTGAATGCTTTGCGCTTCCTACGATATGGATGGAATTTTGGAAGAAACCTTTGATGACCAAGATATACATTTTTACCGCCATGTTTTAGTCTTGTTGAATCAGTGTTCTCTTCACATATAGGACACGCTTTAGCTCCTTTGACACTATATCCAGACAAATTCCCATATGCTGGAAAGTCATTAATAGTGCAAAACAACATAGCATGAAAACGAAATGTCTCTCTTTGTGAAGCATCATAGGTCATCACACATTCACCCCAGAGTTTCTTTAAGTCATCAATCAGAGGTTCAAGATAAACATCGATGTCATTTCTAGGTTGTTTAGGGCCCGATATCAACAACGACAGCATTACGTACTTATTTTTCATACACAGCCAGGGAGGAATATTGTATATAACAAGCATGACTGGCCAAGTGCTATGTTGGCTGCTCAATGTCCCGTACAGATTCATCCCGTTTGTACAAAGCCCAAGTCTTAGATTCCTGACTTCTTCACCAAATTCAGGGTACAATACATCAATCTTCTTCCACTGTGGGGAATCAGACGCATGTCGTAGGATCCCATCATTATTTTTCTTAACATCTGCATGCCACCTCAAATTCTTCGCATCTATCGGATTGGCAAACAAGCGTTGAAATCGTGATATTATAGGTAGATACCACATCACCTTGGCAGGAGAACCAGTTTTGGACTCCCCCGAATTCGTCAATTTATACCGTGACGCACCACATTTTGGACAATCTTTCAAATCCGCATAGTCCTTTTGAAATAATACACAATCATTAGGGCATGCGTGTATCTTCTTGGCATCCATTCCCATTGGGCACAACAATTTCTTTACCTGGTATGTTGAGATTGGCAGCTCGTTTCCTTCAGGAAGCATTTCTTTCAACAAAGAGAGCAATGACGTGAAGCTTTTGTCGCTCCATCTATTGTTAGCTTTCAACTTATACAATCTCAACACAGCGTTAAGCTTCGTAAACTTAGTACAACCTGTGTATAACGGCATCTCAGCATCATGCACAATGTTTCTAAAAATGGGAGGTGGATCGGTGTGCTCTACCCCACAACTATCCAGCATCACATCAACGATGTCTACTGGAACTGGTTCATTCACATCTACGTCATCATAGGCAATTTATTCTTCCACACAATCACTGCTATCGACATCCACTGGTTTCGGGTTTGAAATCTCTCCATACCAGTGCCATTCTGTATAGCCTTGTACAATCCCATTGCACATGACATGAGTTTTGATTTCGTCACCAGTGTTGACTTTCAAGTTGTTACCGCAATGCCTACATGGACAGTAGAACCTATCTCCAGGTTGTTTCCTATGTTCCTCGGCAAATCTAATGAACTGGTCAAGACCAGAAATAAACTTTGGGGTGCAGCGATTGCGAATGGACATCCATGATCTATCCATTCTATGATCAAAGAGAAAACAAGTATATATTAGGACAAGATTAGGGTCTAGGGTTAACAAATACATGTGATGTCATTATTATATATAATAAATGTGTACCACCTATCCATTCTTGAACACCTAATCTCACTAGTAAGTGTATAATGTGTATTGGGTTTTCAAGAAAATTTCGGCAGCATTTCCCCGCTGTTCTCCAAGTACATATGTACTTAGAGAACAAATGGGGAAATGCTGCCGAAATTTTCTTGAAAACCCAATACACATTATACACTTACATCCTAAGCGAGATTAGGTGTTCAAGAACAGTCCCAAACCGGGGACTATCCAAGATTTACTCCTAATGAGTAAATCTTGGACGGGTTTCTAGGCCAACAAATAATGTGTTGTCATTCTTATACCTAAAATCCTAGTTCTTCAAGTTAGGGTGATTATTGATGTCTTTAAAAGCATGATTGGCAATTTAGGGAAAAGTTCATCATTTACATTCCAAGCATGTCACATGTGTGCATTACAGTTCATCATTAAGCAAGATATAAGCAAGTATGTCATATTAAAATAGACTATACAATATGAGAAAATAGTAGTGTTATCATGCAAATGGGAACATTCATGGGAACACACACTTCAGTTATAAGCATTCATGTAGCAACTTTCAGTTCCATTCATTAATCTCTTTTTACATCCACACACAGGGGTGTACCCCTAAATAATAACTAAACAAAGGGGTTGGTGTACCCCTAAACATGCGCATAATTAAAAAAACTATTAATACAGACAAGTCTAGATAGATAGACAACTAAATACTACACCAACATGGTCCCGCATCAATAACTTCTTTTTGATGATGAAGTTGTGTCACGAAGCTCCTCACTGTATTTAGATGAATCTGAACTGACAGGGGCCTCAGATTCAGATTCGTCCGAGCTGATATGCGACGTCGTGCGCTCATACCGCAGTAGATGATCGGGGGTCTCGCAGTTGCTGTTGGTTATCCAAACTTTGATGGAATTATGGCCAACTGGACGGAGAAAAAGCTTGTTGCAACGGACCACATGCATCTCTCCAATCCAATCACGCCAACCGGATTTTGATACAAGATTTCCCGCCAAATCATACTCAACCTCGATAACATGTGAATAATTGCCAAAAGTTATGGTCACTTTACCACGCATGTAGTGTCTTCCTTTTAGAAAACGCCAATGTTTGGGTATGACCAATTGGTTTAAGGAACGATCATATAGGATGATGTCCAATTGTTCTTCAATAGGGAACGTTAACATTGACATCGAGGCCCAGTTCATAGTGACTGTTATGGGTGGACAGAGACTGCACAATATTAGTATTAACAAAGTGTAAGTACATATAACGATGTTATATATTTTCAGAAAAAGTTGTATAACATCAGTTAACCTTTTATTGCTTGTCATAACCAACTTTATTGTGGTAGACATGATAGCTTGAAAAGAAGTCTACATATGTACTTAGAGAACAAATAAGGAAATGCTACCGAAATTTTCTCGAAAACCCAATACACATTATACACTTACATCCTAAGTGAGATTAGGTGTTCAAGAACAGTCCCAAACCGGGGACTATCCAATATTTACTCCTAATGAGTAAATCTTGGACGGGTTTCTAGGTGCTTACTAAAATAGAACCATTATATGGAACTAATCCTACATTATACACATACTTTTCCTGAGTAAGATAATGTGCACTTCATGGAATTATTAAGATCTGAATATATATAAGTTGTTTCTACCTACTTTGATGAGATTTTATAACGTCCGAGTCTTCCATTTAAGGCATTAGATGCATATATTGTAGTCCATTGTGTTGAGATAAGAATCCCATGTGATACACACGATTGAGAATCTTTCACGATACTAGGAAAATACACAACTAGATATTCATTTAGGTGTTAGAAATTCATTTAGGTGTTCCTGATAACTCACAGGTATGCACAACTATAAAACAATAGACTTGTCACACATAAAACACCCTATACAACTATAAAACAAAAAAGTATTAAGATATGCATGATACAATAACTATTTTGCATCACATTATAGCAGACTTATCATTGATACCTTACTAACTTATTTCCACATTTACATAACATCACTTGATCAAAATTACATGTATTGTATAGACAATAGAGGATTCAACTCAGTAGAAGCACAAAATCAGTACCTAAACCCTAAACACAAATAAGTAAATAACTTAAATAAAATAAAATAAAATGCCCAGCAGCTGCTTGGGCGTGCCTTGGCACCGCCCAAGCAGCCGCCGGAGTAGAGGAAGAAGGAAGAAGGCAGGGTGGGCGGGCATACCTTGAGGGAAGACGAGAGCAGCGGCCGAAGCACAGCAACCACCGGCGGAGGCGGCGGCAAAGAGAGGAGAAGCGCCGGCAAGGACACAGAGCAGCGGCGGCGAGGGCACGGAGCAGCGGCGAGGGCACGGAGCAGCGGCGAGGGCACGGAGTAGGAGCACGGACGGCCGTCGGTGAGCACAGAGGGCAGGAGCAGGAGCAGGAGCACGGCCGCCAGTGAGCACGGAGCAACGGCGAGGGCAGGAGCACGAGCACGGCAGCGGCGGCGGAGGAGAAACGATCGGCGGGGGCGAGCAAGAAATCACCGGACCTAACTGAAATCGGGAATGAAACTGGGAAAGGGGGAAGAGTCGCTCGCGCTGGTGAGATATTAAGTTGACAATAAGCGTCAGTTATTCAAAATAACTGACAACTAAACCAACAGTGTCGGTTCCTTTCCAACAACCGACACCTATACTTGATTATAGTCGTCGGTTTTTAACTAAAAGACAACCGACAACTATTCCTGTCTCGCAAATAATCTTTGGTCGTCGGTTATTCATTTATAAACCGACGCCATATGTGAAATTTTGTAGGTAATTTTTTCGCTGGAATTTTGGTTTTGGCGGTTGATTTTAGGTGTCTGTTGTTTATTAATTAACCGACACTTAATAAAAGCGGTACCCGTGTCTGGTCGACCTTCACATATTGTATGTCGGTTTATGTTATAAACTGACACTGTAGATTTTAGGTGTCCATTTATGTATACAACCGACACCTGGAAAAGTGACTTTATAAGCCATTTCTGTAGTAGGAAGAAATCCATAATTTATTTTTGATTTCCACCATGGAATCAAGGTGAAATGGATCAAGAACCTTACCAACAGGTTGAGGGTCGTCCTCCTGACCCTCCCAAGCTCCCTTGGTCGTTTCCCAAGAAAGGAGAAGAAGTGGGGTCGAAAAAGCCTTCCATTTGGCTTGTAAAAGGTTCTTTTATAAAAATTCAATGAGAGAGAATATACTTTTGTAAAAATCCAATTAATCCCAAAAATGTGGCCGCCTCTTCCCCATCATCTTCTTTAGGGATGAGGATATATTTTTTGCCTCTTATTCCTCTCAATTATCCATGATTTAAAGAAAAGCAAATCAAGCACCTTAAATCATATTATATTAATATCCATATGTGAGTGGATATTTCTTTTTCTTATAAAATTGTGTGTGAGTTATCGATTCCTTTGGATATTTTTGTGGTCCTTGCAAGGCTCAAGGATGTACACACACATATGAATTCAACCATTTTAATTTTGGTTGAATGCCCTTTAATTAATACATTTATTTTTGCCCTAAATCGAATTAGGGTTTCAATTAGGATTAAATCTTGATTATTTTAATATCAAGATTTTCTCCTCCAATATTAATTCAAATGAGGCTCCCCTCTCATTTCCTTTGATCTACATGGTGCCAAGAAACATTAGGGACCTTCTTGAAGTGGTAAATTACATATTGCACCCTAGGTTTTGGGTAAATTGCACTTTACACCAAAACTAGGTTTTAATGCATAAACATTGCTTTATCAGTTTTTCCTTGGTACTCAGGCTACCACAAGCCATAACTATGCATCATATTCATTCTCATGATTCTTAAACATATGAGGAACATCTTATCATGCATAGTTTGTAATTTAACCGCTCAACTTGGGTAATTTGCACTTTAGTCCAAAATAAGCAAACATTGCTTCAACATTGTTCAAACAGGACCAAAATCGAAACATAAGTTTCTCATGAGCCCTAATTACTTTTCACAAGATAAGATTAAACATATAATCATCTTTCTTAATCAAAAATCCTAGGGTTAAAGTGTAACCTAGGTCAGGGATGTTACAAATTATAAACCCCTAACAAGGATTTCATCCCCGAAATCCCAGATAAAGGGAAACATATATTATCCATGCATCATATCATCATGTCCTCACATAACACCTCATTATTATGGAGACACCATAGAGTTTTGATCAAAAAAAGTTATTTCACACAAATTTATCATGGAATGGTTCACATGGAACACATACTCCCATGTTCCTTAGTTGGTTCAGTATTTGTCTTTCAAGATCACCATTATATTCTGTCATCCACTTGAGACTATAAGTCTTTTCATACCCTGATTGTGTCATCTCACCTGATAACACCATACTATCTTTCCTTATTACCTGCACTAACTATCTCATTAGTTTTACATTCTCTTATCATAAGGAAAGGTCACTTATCAATTATGAACTTATCTCAAAGATAACTTTAATTGTTATGTTTATGCAAAACATAAACCCCTAACATGTGATGTTCATAATATTTTACATATTTAATTTGATTTCATGGTTGACCATTCCAAGTAGTCAACATGAATCATCTGATATATCTTAAGATACCAAGATTTCTTACCTTGGTACATATCACATGTGTTGAAGACACATGACATCTTTATCTTCCTTTCATCTTGGAACAGTACTTATTACATATATCTTCATCTTGGAGCCAAAGCCCAAGATAAACAGATACCTTTCTAAGTATCCATCACATAAACATCTTTGTATTATGCACATCAAGTGTCCTATGACCCACTTGATTGCCATGTCCTTGAAAGGAAAGAAAACAAGGATTCATATTCCTCTTATTTATTCATGTTTTTTCAAATATTCATGAACCATTTATTCTTTGTCTCATCCTAAGTTCCTTGCCTTTAGCATAGGAATTTATAAGGATGATTACATAAAATTATTCTTTTCTTTATCATTATCTAACATGTTTATGATCATCTTAGGATCTCATCACATTTTCCATTCCCACATAATGGAAGGGATCTTTATAATGCTGGTAGAATTATTGAATAGGGTTCATCTCCATTATTCTTATTCTTATCTTATGAGGAGTACACTTTTAGTTCCTCATACAACATTCTCATCTGAGATTATCTCAGACTCTCTTTCTTATTTTTAGGATATGACACATTTACTCATTCCATATTCCTGATTTCATGATACTCATTAGATTGTCTCGAAATGACTGCTTGATCAGAGCAATCAAAAAGATAATAATCTAGGAGTTTCCATACTCACTTTATCATCAATAGTTGTATACCTGGCCAGGGTATATAAATACTGAGATTAAGTGGTATGCACATTGTATACTATCATATTCCTTCTTTTCATATTATCACAAGCATAAGGTTTAACATCCCTGAATTTTATCCAGGCATCACTTCTATACCTCATCTTTTCATATAGAGGTAAGAACAACATAAAACATTTGTAATGTTTTACTATACATAACATAAGTCCTCATTGGACTATCAAGGAAAGTTCAATCAATTCCTTTCTTAGTTAATCCAGGAATTCATAAGATGACATATTTGAATGACATTATCTTGTCTAACTTGTCATAATTCATGGATTATTCACTGCCTCAGGCTAACTCTGCCTCAAAGATTGATTCAACAAGCTAAGGTTGAGCACATACTCAATTTAAGTCCAGAAATTCATCATTTCCTTTTTGCTTCAACCTGCTGATGCTAATCACAAATCTTGTTGATATCTAAAACATCATCATTGGGGCTGGTAATCTAGGTTACACTGCCAATGCTTGATCCACTATATACATTATTTTTGCCCTAAATTCTCCAACAGTAATACTTAAAGAAGGATTTTCTTATTATAGTTGGATCAGCTAGGGGATTCTCAGGCAATTGTCTCTATCTTGCCTGTTCCCATGCACCTCTTCTTGGTGCAACATTGCTGCTTTCAACAACAACCTCCTAATGTGACCCAGTCATCTTTAAGTTCTTCTTCTCTTATACAAGCAGAAAACACTATCAGATACATTGGATGACACCAAAACAGACTCTACTACCTTAGTCCTATGTCTCTGTAGACTCAGCGAACCTAGAGCTCTGATACCACTAAATTGTGGCATCCAACTTATAAAAACGAGATTTACTTAAGTGGAAGCGAATCATTTGCAGCGGATTACTGAAAATCACTAAAAATTAAAACTTTTTGCAAAGAGATCCTTACATAGGAAATCTTTTTCATCAAGAAACAAAATATAATATTTACATTATGATCCATAAGTACACAACCTGTACTGTCTCTTCTTGAGGATTACAACATCAGCTGTCCTATTCAACATTATGTACAGACAGCATAAAACCTCAAGGCATCAAGCCAAAATCTCAAGTCGATGATAAAAGCACTATTTACAAATCCCGAGGACTTGAGAGTATAGAGACGGCACATAGGACTACTATCTATACAACTAGACATGTAGTATCTCCACCTGAGATATTACTGCTGTCCTCGATGCTGCTATTGTTCCTTCTCTGCCAAAGGTTTCTTGCCTCTTTGTCCGCGTCCACCTAAAAACATTAGATCCCACGGGGGTGAGACAATTGTAAATTGCCCCAGTGGGAGATATAACTCTTCTCCAAAACATTGTATTGCAATTAAAGATATGAAACTGAGCAGAGGTTAAGTAGTTTAAAGCATTCTCAACTTTGTAAGAATTGCAACTATTTATGATAGAGCAATATATCATCTATTCTTTTAATAAGTAATAGGAATGACATGTATATCATTTATCCAACATGTTATACCATCATATCAAACTTTTCTTGTGACACTCATCATCTTGTTATGTCACCCATGAAACATTCTTGTTTCATTCTGTTGGCCTTAGCCAACCTGTTAAACAAATAAAGAGATATATCTACCATGTACTCATTTATCATCAATACAGGAATTGGATTAATACCAATCCTAAATCATCATTACAGGCATTGGGTTATTACCAATCCTGTGTTATCACTATATGCATTTAGCCTCTTCCAGGTATTGGACTCTTCCAAACCTGATTACACCGCCAGGCATTAGACACTACCAATCCTGATTTCACATCTAGGCATTGGACTTTAGCCAACCCTGATTACAGGCATTACACCTCTTCTAGGTATTGGACTTTAACCAAACCTGATTACACCGTCAGGCATTGGACTTTAACCAATCCTGATTTCACAGCCAGGCATTGGACTCTAAACAATCCTGATTTCACAGCCAGGCATTAGACTCTAACCAATCCTGATTTCACAGCCAGACATTGGACTCTAACCAATCCTGATTTCACAGCCAAGCATTGGACTCTAACCAATCCTGATTTCACATCCAGGCATTGGACTCTAACCAATCCTGATTTCACAGCCAGGCATTGGACTCTAACCAATCCTGATTTCACATCCAGGCATTAGACTTTAACCAATCCTGATTACATGCATTACACCTCTTCCAGGTATTGGACTCTAACCAAACCTGATTACACAGACATGCATTGGACTTTAACCAATCCTAATTTCACAGCCAGACATTGGACTCTAACCAATCCTGATTTCACAGCCAGGCATTGGACTCTAACCAATCCTGATTTCATAGCCAGGCATTGGACTCTAACCAATCCTAATTTCACATCCAGGCATTGGACTTTAACCAATCTTGATTACATAGTTCATGGAATTTAATTCCTTTAACTCAACATTGATCATCACATACTACTTTAGGCTCTAAACCTTGAGGTTATCCTACATATATTTACACATTCTTTATTGAATACAGTTGTTCTTTTATTAAGTTATTAAAACATTATCCTTTCTTATAATAAACTTTTATAATCATTTTGGTTCCTCTCACTATGCCATAATTGCTCGCATGGCTCATAAGGCCCATAAAGCATCTTGTCACCTCTCACTAGGCTACATTTAACCATATGGCTCACAAGGCCACTAAACATCTTGTCACCTCACGCTAGGCAACGTTAACATATTACTTCATGTAATACAATAGTAACACCTCTATTCCCTCAATAGGGTTAGGGCTTACTATTCATATCATATTAATATTTCTCATGTCCCATTACCCAATTTAGGGTTAGGGTTTCCCATCTCACATTAGGATTTCATAGTTATCAAAGTATATCAACTTTGAGATGCTAACTGTGAAGTCTTTCATATCTTGATGTATCACTTTCCTCATCACTTCCAACTTTCTTAAGTTATCATCTTATCTTGGATTAAGGTATTTCCCATCTTAATCCTTTCATCCACTAACCTATCACTCTTACCATGAAGTGCATAGGTTACACATAAGAATGGTCCAACTATCTTTAATGATATGGACTCATCTCAGGTTAAGGCATTGCTTACAATAAGCTTGCCTATAATCAACCATTTATGATATTTCACCTTTATAAGGTTTTACCTATTGTTTTATTATTAGGGTTCTGGGTTGTCATCATGTTGCCCCAAATTAAAGCTTCATGTATTATAACTTCAATTAGGGTTTCACATACTTTTGCCATTTAATAGGGCTTTGGGTTTTCACATACTATCATACTTCATTAGAGTTAGGGTTTCACATCCCATTGCCCATGATTAGGGTTTACTATTCATCCCAACTAGGGTTTCTCATGGAATCACCCTCAATTAGGGTTTCACATGGAATCAATCTCAATTAGGGATTCTCATGGAATCAACCTCAATTAGGGATTCTCATGGAATTAATCTCAATTAGGGATTCTCATGGAATCAACCTCAATTAGGGATTCTCATGGAATCACCCGTAACTAGGACTTCCACTATGGTTACCAACAACTTGGGTCTACTATTCATCTTCTTTAGGATTTCATTTAATTGTTCATAATTAGAGATTCACTATTCATCTCAATTAGGGTTTTACATCTCATTTCCCTAAATTGGAGTTTCATATATCGTTACCCTGGATTAGGGTTACATCCTCACCCTATATTAGGGTTTCATTTAGAATTGCCCTCAATTAGGGTTAGAGTTCAATAGCCCTGTCAATTAGGGTTTATGTTCCTGATTAGGGTTTCATGATCTCTTTACTTAAGGATCATACCCTTAATCACCTCATGAATCATATTCATGTATGAATTTCATGCTATCATCTTCTTAACTAGATTAGGTTACATCAACCCTCAATCAAGTACATACAACTATGATTAACATAGTGTACCAAGTCATTGTTCTTATAAGCAATTAGGGTTCATCCCTTAATTGGTACTAATCACTTAGGCACTATTAGGGTTTCAAACTTGTACCTTCATTGATTGTCATTACTAATCATCATTGGATCAATGGATCATTCACCATCTTTATTCTCAAGAGATTCAATCACATTGGACCTCCATTACATAAGGTATCCAATTGATTTGACCAATTGAATCGTCAATTACAATAAGTGTCCAAGTGGATTAACCAATTGAGTCCTCAATTAATTTTGACTACTTGAGACCCAAACGGTCTTGGTCTTTTCAAAGTACAATGGTTTGAAACTGTTTGGTAAAGGTGGTCACTTGAAACCGTTTGCTAAAGCAAGTACTTGAAACCGTTTGCTAAAGCACTATTAAGATCGATTGGGCCTCAAACAGTTTGGGATCGTTTGGTCCCAAATGGTCTTGAGACCTTTTGGTCCAAACCTCCTCAAAACTGCATGGACCAAAGATGGTCTCAACCTATCAAGTCGATTTGGGGTTCTCAATGTTGATTCCTTCAATCATTGAATTCATGTAACCAATCTTCAATTGGACCCATCACCATACTTCAATTGAGTTAATTAGGTCATCCTTCAAATAATTTTACCCTCAATCAACCCTCAATTGATCATCAATTAGGGTTTGAATCAATTGGATTAGGGTTTGGAATCGATGATCCTTCAACATTAACCAATGTGAAACTAGTTACTTTAAAACTATTGGACCATCATCCAAACTGGGCATGACCTGACCCCAAACGGTCTTGAGGTCGTTTGGATGACCTTCAAATGGTCTTGAGACCGTTTTCCCATGTCAATATCAAAATCCAAGTCAATCAATCAAAGTTTGGATCATTGGATTGATCAACAAGTCAACATTTGATTGCACTTCAACTTAGTACCTTTATTTTTTCAAACACCTAACCATAGTCAACCCTAGACCTCCAAACGGTCTTGGGTGACCCCCAAACGGTCTTGGGATCATTTGGATGACCTCCAAACGGTCTTGAGACCGTTTTCCCATCATATTATCATCAATCATGTCATTCAATTAGGGTTTGGATCCTAGGATTGGTCACCAAATCAGCACTTAATTGTATTTTAATTTGGTATCTTTGGACCTTCAAACACTTGACAAAACTTAACCCTAGACCTACAAACGGTCTTGGGTGACCCCCAAACGGTCTTGGGTGACCCTGAAACGGTCTTGAGACTGTTTGGGTGATCCCCAAACGGTTTTGAAATCGTTTGGATCAATCAACCCAAAGCATCAACTCATTCAATTGCAAAATCAACACTTAGTCGATTAGGGTTTATACCATATGTTTGAATCTTCAAATACTTCACCATACTCAACCCTAGACCTAAAAATGGTCTTGAGACCATTTTGGTGATTCCCAAATGGTTTTGAAACCATTTGGGTCAATCAACCCAAATTTCAAACTGAATCACTTATGAAATCAGCACTCAACCCGATTAGGGTTTAGGTGATTGATGGACCTTCAACTCATGAACCAATTGGAACTAACCAATTGTAATTGATGGGTCATTAACCTAGATCATTTTCAACAGATCTCCAAACAGTCAACCCTGGTCAACATCACCAAATGGTCTTGAGACCGTTTGGTCTCATGCGGTTTGGTGAAACTGTTTGCTTCTAAACGGTTTGAAACCGTTTGCTCCCAAACGGTTTGGGAAACCGTTTGAGCAACCCAAACAAGACCGTTTGCCTTGGATATTTGTAGAGGTGTGTTCTTATCATCTTCAACCTCTAAACTCATGAAACCTGCTGTGGTTTCCATGGTGATTGCATCAATCAACCAAATCAATTATTATAAATGTAGAAATGATCATTATTTGATAAGGAATTGAATGCAATAACAAAATCAAGGGTTCAAGTTATAAAACCCGCATCCAATTGAGCTCCAAAGCTCCATGTTCATGGAAACAATGGTGGATGCAACTCCTTTCACCATTCAAAGGCTCAACCTCAAGGTTTGAGTGAAAAGGAATGGTTAGAATTGAAGAGGATATCGAAATAGGAAGAAATCCATAATTTATTTTCGATTTCCACCATGGAATCAAGGTGAAAGGGATCAAGAACCTTACCAACATGTTGGGGGTCGTACTCCTGACCCTCCCAAGCTCCCTTGGTCGTTTCCCAAGCAAGGAGAAGAAGTGGGGTCGAAAAAGCCTTCCATTTGGCTTGTAAAAGGTTCTTTTATAAAAATTCAATGAGAGAGAATATACTTTTGTAAAAATCCAATTAATCCCAAAAATGTGGCCACCTCTTCCCCCTCATCTTACTTAGGGACGAGGCTATATTTTTTGCCTCTTATTCCTCTCAATTATCCATGATTTAAAGGAAAGAAAATCAAGCACCTTAAATCATATTATATTAATATCCATATGTGAGTGGATATTTCTTTTTCTTATAAAATTGTGTGTGAGTTATCCATTCCCTTGGATATTTTCGTGGTCCTTGCAAGGCTCAAGGATTTCCACACACATATGAATTCAACCATTTTAATTTTGGTTGAAGGCCCTTTAATTAATACATTTATTTTTGCCCTAAATCGAATTAGGGTTTCAATTAGGATTAAATCTTGATTATTTTAATATTAAGAAGTGGTAAATTACATATTGCACCCTAGGTTTTGGCTAAATTGCACTTTACACCAAAACTAGGTTTTATTGCACAAACATTGCTTTATCAACTTTTCCTTGGTACTCAGGCTACCACAAGCCATACATATGCATCATCTTCACTTTCATGATGCTTCAACATATGAGGAACATCTTATCATGCAACATTTGTAATTTAACCCCTCAACTTGGGTAATTTGCACTTTATTCCAAAATAAGCAAACATTGCTTCAACATTGTTCAAACATGACCAAAATTGAAACATAAGTTTCTCATGAGCCCTAATTACTTTTCACAAGATAAGATTAAACATATAATCATCTTTCTTAATAAAAAATCCTAGGGTTAAAGTGTAACCCAGGTCAGGGATGTTACAGGTTCACTATTATTACCACCTTTAATATCACTATTTTTATCACCTTCATGATCACTATCATTATCACCTTCATGATCACTATCTTTATCTCCCTCATCAACCTCAACACCAACATTCTCAATAGTCGGATTTTGAGAGAATTGAGGTGGTTGACTCCATAAATGATTGTGAGGGAATTGAGATTGAAATTGATTCAATAGACCCATGAAACAAGGTTGTTGGTGGATAGATGTTTTTTTAAGAAACACATCAATATAGGCATCAACTAAAAGTGATAACACGGTTCTGTATGCATCATCATCATCAACTTGTACGAGCATATGATTTTCTCCAGGGAAAAGATAGGATATTTTGATAGAGAAGTGGTTGGATTGATGTCAAGTGTTGTATAGATATATGATTTTAGTTCAGATAGGGTATTAATAAGTGAAATGTTTACGGGTCTAATAGATCGACTAGAATAAGACCCATTAGAGAGAAATTGACCATCATATCGCATCTTGACAATTCGTGAATTTCAACTAGATGCCATGTTCCTATCATTGTAAAATAATAATTCATATTTTAGAACATTATATTAACATGACTTAATATTTTAGAACAATGACATCATTTTTAAAAGAGTAGTTAAGATTTTAGAACAATAATTTTGAATTTGGAATTTAATTTATTTTACTATTTTTTCTATAACATTCACTTTTTAGAACAACAATTCTATTATTTTTTAGTAACATTAACATTTCTATTCAACAATAATTTTGCTATTTTTTCAGTAACATTAAAATTTCAGAACAACCATTTTGCAATTCCGAACAATAATTTTTCAGGTATTAATTAACATTCAATTGTCATTTTCGACATCATTATTTCACTAACGTGGAATTAAGGAGTAGCAATACAATTATTTCAGTTGTAATATTGCATACTAATGTTAAGTTCAAGTTTTGGACATTAAAATTTTGGTAGAAAAAATACCTCAAATGGAGAGTTCTCCCTTGTCAATCAAAGAATATGAGAAGAGAAAGAAGACCAGCAGTAGAATCGCCTCCAAGTAGTACAAGAAATGAAAAAGATAGTAGCTCCAAGATCGCCGAAATAAGCTAGAAATTGCCTCCAAGCAGTAGAAATCCGAGCAAGAACTCCTGATCAATGGGAGTAGAGAGCAAGAGTAAGGAAATGAAGAATTGTGTGAGTTTGGGAGGTTGATTTTGCCCAATATTTATAGGAGAGCAATGTGTCCCAGTTGGGGATGCATTGCTCTCACGTGGCACCGCGCCACGGTTCACGAAGCAATGCGTCCCCGTTCCGGACACATGACCCGCATGGCCAAATTTAACCATTGGGGCGTTTCTGCGCGCGACGCATTGGCCCCATAGGAGGCAATGCGTCCTGATTCAGGACACATTGCCCCCATGTGGGGCTAATACGTCCCGAACGGCGACGCATTGCCCTCCTGTGGGGTCAATGCATCCTGAACCATGACGCATTGCCTCGCGGGAGAGTAATGTGTCCCAGAAGGTGACGCATTGCTCTGCAAATGTGCCATTTTGGACAATAAGTTCAAGAACGTGCCATTTAGGGCATAAAATATGGCAAATGTGCCATTTAAGTTTTTTGGCCTTTTTCTTTTACATTGTTCCATTCACGTGTATGGTCTCCTGGAACAACCACACTTGGACGGAAGCCCTACGTCAACACGTGTGAAAGGATAAATGAAGTCAAATATTGGAGCATCCCAGAAATAACAACTACCTTGCCCAAGTTGCACGCTTGAGATGTACATATACCAGATATTGAGGGGGAAGAAACGTTGGTTATAGCAGAATTATTGATTGCGAAGACACATCGTCTACTGCGGCGTTTTGACATCTTCATTGCACTAAAGAAAAGCTGATCGAATGATTAATATGTTTTTTTTTGGTGATCCCAGCGTGCCTCTCCTTTTTATTGCTATATTAAAAAATTGTATCGTCCTGTTACAGGGTAAAGAATGAGTTGCTAAAAGAAAAAAGTAAACTATACAGATTGTACAATTTTGAAGTCTTATATACTGCTATTCTAGATCTCATCCGGAGTTTTCTTTGTGCCCCGAAATATCCTTCTATTTCTTTCTGTACATATATGATATATGAGTGTCGCAGCGGCAATTCTTCCCTTCTTCTTTAGTTGATTCAAATCCTCTATGCATTTAGGCGTGCCTGCAAGTCCGAAATTGCAGCCAAAGGACCTCCACGTTTCCGCAGTAAACTTACACACAAAGAAAATGTGGTGCATACTCTCTTCTTCGGATTCGCAAAGGGCGCATCTCGACACCAGGTAGAGCTCGAAATTCCTTAGGACATCAGTGGTTGGTAGTCTATTAAGAAAAGCTTTCCAGAGTATCAGGGAGAATCTTCTAGGAATCATGTTGTTTCAAATCCAAATCCCCCAAGGCACTTCGGGAGATGTTTTCCTGCTGATATTCCAACCATCCTTTAATTTGAAACTTTACTTACCTTTGAATGAGATGTAGTCATTTCCAGCAACATGTTTAGGTAGTTGTGATAGCACATTTTCCAGCTCTTTGCAGCCACGCACAGCTGGGCATTTCCATTCGCCATTAGCTATAACAACTTTCACCAGGGAGTTAGCACCGCCTCCAATACGATGCATGAGCTGTTTGTCCACTATATCAACTAACTTTTTGCCACCAGGGAGCCATGGGTCTTGCTAGATTTTGAATTTAGCACCATCGCCTACATTTAGTTTAATATTGCTCAGTAGCACATCTCTTTTCTTTAGTAGTTTCCTCCACATCCATGAAGCATTGGAGTGTTCAACAGTCGACCAAATGGAGTCATTTTTCAGGTATTTCCCATGCATCCATTTGACCCATAAATTGTTCTTGCCATTTGCCAAATCCTAGAGATTTTTTAGTAAGCCTGCGTCAGCCCAGTCTTTAATGCGCCTTATACCCAGACCACCCTCGATTTTGGGCTTGCATATCGTGCTCCATGATATGGTGTGAACATGTTTTTTGTCTTTGTCATCGTTCCAGATAAAATTACGCATCAACTTCTCAAGCTCGTCAATAACTGATTTGGGAATGGGGAATGCGGTAGACCAGAATATATGGTACGACGACAACGTGGAAATAACGAGCTCTATTCTACCGACGCACGACAGAAGGCAACCTTTCCAGGAATCAAGTTTCATTTTAATTTGTCGATAATAGGTGATCACATACTCTTTGTTAGTCTGCCGGTGAATAAGGGGAGCCCCAGATAACAGACAGGTAGCTGCGATACAGCAATGTTCAATATAGGGCTCATATTAATGTTGTTGCAAGCTCTGCTAAGGAACAATTGGCTTTTATCATTATTGAGCTTTAACCCAGAGATGTGTTGAAAGATTTCCAGGGCCTTCTTTACGCCTTCAGCGTTCTTCTCATCAGCCTTTGAGAATACTAGGCGGTCATCTGCAAAGATGATGTGGGAAGCTTGATTGGCACCATCGCCTTTGATGGGGTCAATTTCCTTTTTTGCAATCAGGTCTTGCATAACAGTAGAAAACCCTTACATAGCAAAGATGAACAAATATGGCGTGAGGTGGTCACCTTGGCGAACGCCATTGTTAGCTTCAAATGGAATGGAAGGTGATTCGTTTATAAGGACCTGAAAGGAAGCTGAGCAGAAAATTTCGTCTATCCATCTAAGCCAACATTGGGGGAATCCCATTTTCTTCATGATGAAAATGATGTAATCTCTTCTAACTGTATCGTATGCCTTTGACAAATTAGCCTTGACACACATATGCGTCGGGCCTTGAGCATTAGAGAAATTACTTAGAACTTCATTAGAAAGTAGGATTGCATCCCCAATGGATCTGCCTTTAACAAAAGCCATTTGGTTCATGTCAACTATCTCCTCCATGATCGGCTGAAGCCTGTTTTCCAGAATTTTAGTAATGATTTTGTACACTGTGTTACAAAGGGAAATGGGCCGGAAGTCGTTCACCTTTACTGCATTTTGAACTTTAGGAATGAGAGTTATAAAAGTTTTATTGCATTCTTTGAGCATTTTTCCATTCTGAAAGAAGTTAAGGACAACTTTTGTGACGTCTGTGCCAATAATACCCCAACATTTTTTGAAAAAGTACGGGTTGAAGCCATCAGGCCCAAGAGCTTTATCATCCTTTAACTTTTTGATAACTTCTTCAATTTCAGTTACGGTGACCCATCTGCTTAGGTTGAGCTGGCTTTCTCTCTTGAGATGGGGTAACTTCCAATCTTCCTTCCACTTGATGGCATCAGTGCTGGTTGAGTTAAACAAGTTCTTGTAGTATCTAACAATCTCATCACGGATCACATTCTTTTCATATATCATCTGGCCTTCCACTTCCAGGGAGTGAATGTTGTTTCAGACTCTTCTAGTTTTCAGAGATGCGTAGAAGAAGGTTGTGTTCTTGTCTCCTGTTTTGAGCCACTGGATTCTCGATTTTTGCTTGATAAAACTCTCTTCCTCTTCTTTAGCTTTAATGGCTTCATCTCTAGCTGCTTGCAATTCTTTTTGTAGAAATTCGTTAGTGGGGTTGACATCTACTTACTGAACAGCTGGTATTATTGACTGATTAATATGATTATCATTAAAGTGCATCTGTTTACTGAACAGCTGGTATTATTGACAAATCTCAATTAGACTTCATCTCATCTGTATAGTTTCTGGTACCATTGAATTTGTTAGGGGTGTTCTCACCTCATTCGTTTTCCCCACATTGATCTGCAAGTCTTATTGATTGTCCCAAGTCATTTGGGTTCTGACACTTGTTTGAAGGAGGGGGAGATGAATGTCTCTTCTAACTCAAAATTGATTGTCCCAATATATTTACTATCTCTATTTCATAAAAAAAATTATCGGAAAACGTCCATGTATATAGGTCATTTAACATGATTTTAAGAATCCTTCATTTTAGCAATCCTGTATTTATAAAATCATGTATTGTCAAAATTTAGGAAATTAAAATTTTATGTTTGATTTCCTAGATTTGTATATGGAATCTACTGTTTTCTGATTCCACTGATCAACCATAGTTAAATTTTGACGTTCACGAGAATTTAGATGGAAAGTAAAATATAGGATTGCTTTTATTTCCAGAAATCAGAATATTAACTCTATTTTACGAATCCTGCAAATCAAACATAAAATTGTTGTATATAGATACTAAAATACAATCTAATGCGGCAAAATCCAAAACACCAAACTTGCTAGAGCTAAGAGTCAAACACAAAGCCCATCATTGGGATTATCCAAACCCGACCCGAGCTGCTCGTCGGCTCCATCTAATTCCTTCAATTGACTTCTTCGTATCAATGGATTGTAAGGTTTCCACGCAGGATTTCTTAAAGCCTATGTAGAAGTGAGAACGCAACCAACAATTTTGTATAATTTCTCGGTTTAACATTCAACTTATTTCATAATCTGTATTGGGGACGTCTCAGTCTTCTTAAAAACACGAGAACCATTATTGTCCCAGTCTCCTTACAAGATGCATTTGGTGCCCACGTGTGTTCATTAGTAATATGTATCGCTCTCCTAGACAATGCCTACTTGTTCACGATGAACTTTGAAAAACCATTCGATATTGGTAGCAGAATTATCTCTATGATTGAGTCCTATGATTATGCCGTGTAAACAAACATAACAGAGAGAGAGACGCCAAGATGTCCACCTTCTTAATGACGGAACCCGGTCAAAGCGTGGGGATTGAACCCGTTTTTATTGACACTTGCGTTCATACCCCACACCCTATATATAGTGAAACTGGCTGGACGAGTGCGGCAAGAAACAGATCAGACTCTCATATTCTGCAGCAGAGATATAGGAAAAAGCTCGACGAACACCAGTCAATTGAGACGAATTCCAGTATTTTGCAACAGACATCAAAGCAACATGCCTAAAGCTTGCAAGCTCGTGGCCCTGTTAGCGACCGTGGTTCTTCTCTCAATGCGGGGTGGGGATCATGGAGGTGGTGGGTATCTAGCAGAGGCCGCAACAAGCAGCAACAAAGTCAGCATCAGCCGCCCTGTAGGCGGTGGAATCGGTGGTGGTGGTGCAAGTGGCGGCGGAGGAGCGGTGGTGGTCGGTTCTCCAGGTAGCAAAACTGGTGGTAATGGAGATGGATTCACTGGCGGTGCAGGAGCAGGCACAGTCGGCAATGGAGGTGTTAAGCTTGTCCCTGTCCGTGTAAGAACCAGTTCCGGCCCTTCATCCTTCCCTAGTAGCGCTGCTACGGAAGTCAAGCTTGGATTGGGCACGCTCGTCGCGTACATAAGCCTATCAGTTTGGATGACACTTCTGTCTATATATTGACAGCAGGTTAACAATAACATGTAATCTCCTAGTAAGTGTTTTCTCCTTGGGCCAATTAGATTAGGCCGAAACGGAAAACTCTATTGTTCTGTTATTTATATGTTGAATTCTATCATCTGGTTCCATGTAAAATGCATGTATAATGTGAAAACTGATTGTAAACTGCATTTGTTGGTGGATAGCGTGCCAACTTTGTTCTTGATTAATAGATATGAAACATATTACAATAGCGCACTAGAGGAAATACCTTAATATACCTCAGGTTTGACAGTGGACTATGCCTCTTAGTCCACAGTTTTAACTGTGGACTATTAAACAACCGTGGAGTATTATCGTGGAGTAAGTAGTGGTAGACTATTCCTCCTGCTCTATGATCTTAACCGTGGACTATAAAATAACCGTGGATTATTCCAATTTTAGCAATTCAGTGAAAAGAACTATGGTCCATGGTAAAAGTTGTGGTCTATTTCTAATAAAATCGTAGAGAGACAACAATTTGAAGCACAATTCAGATACCAATCAATTCATATGAACAATGATAACCCACCACAAGTGGATAATGCGTGAAGCATTACTTAGATCAATCTCATACTCATTCATAAAGCACTCATGTCAAATCACGATCTCTATCAATTAAAAACAAATTTTATGCAATGAGTTTTTCATATATAATAGTTAAAAAGTACAAGGGCACGTACTGGTTCAATCTCTGATCATTACAATTTATGACCACAACATTGCATATTGTATCTCCTTAAACACATCTACTTTTTTCATCTAAAGACTAGATTGAGTACAATATTTTACAATTTTAACAACCATATGAGACTAAATCCCACGAATAGGATCTATGAAGGATGCAACATGAGACCTTGATCTTTGTTAACTTTGTACACAAGTGTTGTGACTTTGAATCCAGATGACGTCGACAAAACAAAACTCATCATCCTGCAATAATAGAATGTCCCATATGGTCATAAAATTTGAAAATATGGTACTAAATGACTTTACAATATTGATTGTGGAATATAATTTCTAAACCTCTACTGTAACAATCTTTTCATGTAAAATCCAAAATTACTAAGCTAAGCCATGTTTTGTCACTAAGTTGGCAGCATATAATCAATTATGCAACAAATGAAAGAGATTGAATAATAGTTGTATGCATCTTACCATAGTGACACAAAATCATTTCTGCATTACTTTCTTAACATCATAAAGAGGAATGAATAAAAGAGAAGCACAATTAGATAAGAAGATATAGAATGTTAGGAAAATAAGTATATTTGTTGTTAATGTGCAGAAAAGAGTAACATAGTTTTATACCTGATAAAAAATCATGAATGTTATGGCATCATGAATACACATTTGTGTCTATCATTCTTATACTACTATGTGTTGCTTGGTGCTACACCATCTCTCTGCGAACATGATACATATGTAGCTATCGTGAAAAACCTACATGCCATAAAATTTGTATATGTTGGATCATTTACTTAGGTTAATCTATGGAAGCTTAAATAAACATTAACACAATTCTATTGCAAAATGTAATCTCTTAGTACATTACCTTTTGTTTGCCGCCTGTCTTGCTGAAGACGTGCTTTATGAGATGAAGAATGTAGAAAGCCTCAATCATTCATTACACTTTATGTATAATGATTTAAAGAATCAATAGTATCGTTTAGTAGAGAAAAATAAAGATTGCTTCATTATTACCAATTTTTCCTCTTATATGTGGTCTTTTTTTTGTTTGTCCACTTGTATGTGGTCTAACTTACTTATGAATTGCATATTGTGTCATTGAGCAAATTTACTTTTGATATTTAACTAAAATTTAAACAAGAACATCCAAAGTTACATTAATATAATCCAAAAAGATTAGATTATTTTACCATTTCCAACACACCTATTATATGTGGCAAATCCTACTCAGGACCTACAATTTTGTTAAGAACATTTTGTGTATATCTCTTGTCAGATAAGAAAAAAGTATAATGATAGTCTTACATATGTCAATGGTTTGCATTATATGTAGTCAACCTAGGTTATTTACTGTGGTAATTCGTTTGATAGATTAATTGTGATATGACATGAAAAAATTAGGAGTACATGCATTTTCTTACAACTTATTCTCTATATGGTGTCTAATATGTTATTTAAAAGGAACATACATATACAATATAAGCTAACCAGATTTTCCATGTGATAAAGGAAGTTTGTTTCCTCCGGATGACCCATGCCCAGATGCTCTGAGAAGCCCTTTGCGCTCATTTCCCTTAGTGACTTACCTGAAGAAAATTTCCGAAATAGTTTTGCTCCCTCTAGGTTGCCTTCATCACAAGCCATACAGTCACATATTTTTCCATGTGATAAAGGAGGTCTGTTTCCTCTGGATGACCATGTTCGGATTCCCTGAGAAACCCTTTGCGCTCATTACCTTTATTGACGTACCTGAAAAAAATTGCCGAAATAGTTTTGCTCCCTCTAGGATGCCTTCATCACAAGACGTACACCTATGTAAAATAAGGACATATACATATGTATACCAAGGAAAAATAATTAGAATTAAAAGTAATCACATACATATACATTGTACACGGTGCAGCTATATTGGTAAAAGCTATACATGAGTAACTTATTTCTAAATTTATCATGTACCCATTACAAAAGCACGAGCCGAAGCGAAAATCTATTTATAATAGTCACATAATAATAAGTATGTATCGATACATAGCTTGTTAAATAATATACATTTGTTGCTTGGCAGCCGATCCGCAGGAGCAAGAATCTTAGAATTTATGATTATAAAATAGGTTAATGGCATGACAATCTTTCTTCTCTTAGCCGCAACGGTCACTAGCAATTGCAAAAAGGAGCACGTCGAGTAAAACTTAATTGTAAATAGCCTTACTGGTTCGAAGAACTCTGCCGCTTAAACAACAATCTGCTAATGCCAGATTTTAACAAGCTGCTGCTGATCACACTCCCCTCGAGCGTCGCAGTCTAAGGTGAGGATGATCGTGATCGATACTCGATACCCCTACTTGATTCCTCTCCCCGCCACCACTCCACGCCGATCTGGTGGATGCTGAAGCGCCACACTTTTTCTGCTGCAGGGTCGTCTTTTGCTAGGGCAAGCCGTAATGGGAGACTGCAAACCAAGTAAAGAATAAATATACTAGGGTATGGGTGAAGTATCAGGGTTTATTCGAAGTGGGCTTAATGCCTCAAAGCCCAGAAACCGTGGTCCATTATAAGCGAGAAAAATGCACCCCAAATAACCGTGGACTAAAGCAGTTATACATTTTTGACCGTGGAGTATAACGGTTTGTGCTCTAGTGAGCTGGCGCTAGGTGTTCAACCCTAGTCTATCAACTATATGATTAGTCAAACCGACTAGTCTAGTTGACCTTCCATTGTGTGTGTGTGGTGGTTGGGGGTGGGGGCGGGGTGCATCATTGTTGTAGCTCACTGACCAGACCCATTGTTGGCCGGGTCGAGGGTCGGTCGACTTTATGGTCAAATGGCCCACTAGGTCTACCTGGCTAAGTCAACTTGCTACCAATCTAAGTTAATTCAGTGTAAGCCAGCTAGTCAGTCCGACTATCTGATATTCTTGCTAAAATAGTAATTTAGAGGAAATTGAAATATAAACAATATAAGAGATTGTATTGTGTTATTAATTCTTGGGCTGAAGAAGTTGTACTTGGTGGAGATCTAGTTTCATGTTGGTGATCTTAGTGGTTGTGTGGAGAAAATATCTAGGATTCACCACACCAACCTATAAGAGACCCTATCTAAGTAAGTTTTTTCTCTCTTTCTCATACTTTTTCTTCTTATCTATCTTGTCTACACTATTTCCATATTTTCTTCTTCACCCATGAAGAAAAACTTGGTTATCCCCAATTCTTCCTTCCCTCCCTTTCCCTAGTTAATGATGGTGCATGCAACTTTGGACATTTCAATCCGAGTTTGTGGAGCTTTTGATCTAGGGTTTGTGATTCCACCTATGGGAAGTTTGTTCTACTGTAAGGTGAGTGATTTAGTGTAACAACCCCCTCTCCTGAGATCCCCATTGATTGATGTCTATAGAGGAAAGATGTCAATATTTCTAGGATCCGATCCATGTGAATATATAAAAATAATGAACAATATATCATTCAAGAGAGGATAAAGTTTCAACAAGTATGAGATTCAAGATGGATGTACATGTTGGGAATTAAAAGTGCAGAAAGGAAACCAAACAACTAAAAGTTGACATAGGAAAAACCAAATTTTAATTATTCTTTCTTATCTAGAGGTTCATTCTTTTTCTTTGTAGGTTGAATCACAACTTCATATCATCATTCTGAGCTTAATCTAAAACCTCAACAAACACGAGTAAATATACTGCTATATTGGTACATGAGTGCAACCAAAAATGTATATACATTGATAACAAAATATACATAAATGAAATATCAATATTTTCTACAAGTAATATACTACACAATTTCAGTAATAATATGAATACGTAAGTCATATATCTCAAATGGTGTACCAATGTTTCCTCTTGAGTTGAATATACTTTCCTTAGCCTTCAACTCACCGTATTATTAAATCAAAATAAAAGTATCCAAACCACATATGACCTCATAAAGCATTCCAAAATTCATTTATAACTTCTTAAGGGAATATTATAAACAAAAAAAATATTGCAAACATATACTAATTGCACAATCTAACCATATCTTATTGGATTATTGTTCTAAGGACTCGATTGCAGCCAACATTATTTATTAGAAATATTATTAATAATCTATTTTGATTACAACTTCTTCAAAAAGAAGGGAAAGGTCGTCACAACCTCCCCTTCCCCTTCAATGAATGTATCCAAAGATTCAGCTTAACTAGAAAAAAGGTTAGCTACCACGTGGCTTCATCCTATCCATGCTATTTCTAGAGAACCTTAATCATGTCTATATTTTTTTAGCTTCTTCACTTTCGAATCTAAGATTCTCACATGTGCCTCTGGGTAGGTTGAGCTACCTTGGAGACTTAGGGTTTGACATTCATCACATGAGCATGATCCTTCACATATGACTTTAACTTGGACACATTGTACATGTTGACTCTAGGTCAAGATTGGCTAATCCCATGTTTTGATGATGATTAAACCATTCCACTTATTTGTGTCTAGTGCTTCTTCTTGAGTGATTTCAGATTAGGTATAGACACACTCCAAATGCCCTAACATGCACATCTCAACTTGGAGAAAAGACAAGTCAAAATCAATACAAGTGCACTTTTGTAGAATATGATGTAAATCCAATAGAATAATGTTGTAAATCACTTGTAATGATTGTATGACTTGTAATTAAGCTTAAAAAACTAGGAACACTTATATTGAATATTTAAGCACTTTAATGACATTTTCTAAAATTCATTACAGATTGTCATGGATCGAGTTACAAACTCGACTGATCCCTTGATGGATTTTGAAAATGTCCAGGTTCAGTCCAGTTACAAGGTCGACCAATCTGTTCGGTCCAGTTAAAAACTCGATCAATCGCACTTTACAAAAAAGTGTAGAAAAGTGTTTTTGACCATTAGAGTGTTGCAAAACTCGAAAATATATCTTGTGCAACACCCCAAATAGCTGGTATTTGTCCTTAAGTGTTTTCAAAGGCTAAGAGGTATCCCTGACTATAAATAGGACCCCTTGGGCTTCATTTCAAGGTTGAGCATTCAAAGCAAAATACTATGAAGGTCCCTATTCTATAGTTGAGTGATCCTACAACCTCCTCTCTCTCTCTCTAAGCTTAATCACTTGCATCATCCTTTAGAGTGAGTAGGAGAATTGTAAGACAACTATTCATACGTGTATATCTTGTGAGGCTATTCTTTCAACCATGAAGATGAAGGTTCTCTCTCTTGGCTAAGAGAGGTGAAGAAGAACAAGGGAAGGAAACCCTTGGTGAAGATCAAGGCTGAAAACTTGAAGAAAGAGTGGGTAAGACCTTGGTGAAGGCATAAGACTCCTCGTTCAAGTGGGTAAGTCCTTAATGGAAGCTTCTCCTTAGAAAAGGTGAAGTCAAAGGCTGAAAATCCAAGAGGAGTGGGTAATTCCTTGAAGGTTGAAGACTTGGAGCAAGAGTGGTGAAGTCATTGGTGAAGGAGGAAGACTCCTTTCTCAAGTGTATAAGTCCTTTGGTAGGTTGAAGACTCTTGGTATTGGTGGGTAAGTCCTTATCTTGGTTGTTAGCTCCCTTGGTCCTTAAAGGGTGGCTGGGTATCCTTGTACCGGAAAAGGATGGCCATGTGTTTTTAACTCTTATAAGTAAATATATAGAGGGAGACACACTTAGAAATCCTAGAGGTTGACCTCTTTAGGTAGTGGCCGGACATACTTCTAGTTCGAAGTATGGAACCACTCTACATAGCTTGTCATTTGGTGTATGTTCAATCTCGCTCTCCCTTGCTATGTATGTTTTTTTGCACTCAAATTTCCTACTTAGAAACCTTATCTTATGATATATCTTGAAGGTCTAATGAATTTTTTTAAGTGAATTCAAATCTATTCACCCCCTCTAGAGCATCCAATCACCCATCTAGGATCCAGCAGAACACATCATGCATCATGATGTATTGGGGTAGCAGGGCAAGATGGTAAGTAATTTCACCAATCCGTTCTAAGGTTTTGAGTGAGCCCACATACATGGGACTCAACTTCCCATGATTTTGAAAACAGAACAGATGGGTCATATCTTTAAGAAGGCATGATTTCCTACTAAGAAGTATGAGTTCGTATGTTAAATATCAACATAAGATTTTCATCGATTGTGGTCCCTATTTAGCCTTTTCTTGTTTTTAGTAATTTTATATGCATACAACTATTGTTCTTCATATTTCAGTGAGGTCCTTTCTCAGATTTCATCCTAATGAAGTGGTAGGCGGCATAGCATCATGTAGGGATCCTCTTATATGGACACCCCAATATGATCTTTGTAAATAGTATTTTATGTGAACTCAGCTAGCGGTTGGTGTTTTTTCCATGATGCTTACTAGTAAAGACACAAGCCCTTTATAGGCCTTGTGGAGTTTGAATTGTCCATTCTGATTGCCCCTTGATTTCAAAATCATATGCAATACTAAATTTCATTTGCGTACTATGTTCTTCTTCCACTTACTTCAAATGTTTGGAAGTGAAATCTAGGTCACAATATGAGACTATTGAGCTTAGGATGTCATGGAGTCATACTATTTAATGGATGTACATCTCAAACAAGTCAGATACCTTGGTAATGGCCTTACAGGCCAAAAAGTGTGTAGATTTGGTCATGCAGTTTACCACAATCCATATGACATCACACCCCTTCCGGTCCTGGGATAACCCACCACAAAATCCATGGTGATTTGGTCCCATTTACATTCACAAATCTTGAGATAAGTGGCAAGCCATCTGGCCTTTGATGTGTTATCATCGCCTTTGAACAAGTAAAGCAAAGAGTCATGAACAAGGATATGTCCTACTTCATGCCATGCCAACAAAGTGAATTTTAAGATTTTGTAAGTCTTGGTGGTATCATGGTGGATAACATACTTGAATCCATGAGCCTCTTGTAAGATACATGATTTCAAATGCAAATTGTCAAGGACCTTGTCACACCCTAATTTTTAGAACCTAGAAAGTACATGACTAATTTATTGATGAAATCAATCTAGCATTAGTATATGGTTACAATAAGGTTCTGTCAAATTTTCATGATATTTAAATATAAATGAAATTAATCATGTAGAAAAGGTCATTTGTGAAATCTAGTTTGGTTTTGTAATATCCTCAAAGTTTGAGAATTTCATATTTACTTTGATGATATGAAGTGACAATCGATGTAGAATAATACAGGAAATAGTGATAACTCCAGCGAGTGGATTTGAACCTTAGACGTAGTTTACATCTTCATATCAAGTAAGTAATGTAATATTGATCGATTATATCATAATGAATCTTCAATTGAAAAATTATATTGGTTTGATATTTAATTATGCAATTCATAATATGATAAATCTTATGGATCCTTATGAAAGTTGTGGAATGCACCATGTGCCTTGGAAACCAATTCAAGCCCAATTGGGACAGTTAGGGTTTTCACATGGGTCTTTGGAGTACAAATTTGGGAAATGAGTATTTTGTGTTCATAAGAAATACTCAAAATATTTATAGTATATGGATAATTGGAATATAAGTTTGTGGGTGAAATTTCATATAATATTGATTTATCGAGTGAGCTAGGTAATTAAATTACTAATTATGTAGTATTTACTTAAAAGACAAGCTTTGAGCGATTATAAGATTAATTTTGATGTAATACTTGTCCAGAAACAGATAATAATATGGAGTAAACTCCAAAATTTAGGATTAAATGGGATTAGGATGTGACCTAGATAATTGTTTCTTTAAGCTAGACTTTAATCAAAAATAAAAAAGGGGAAAATATGATCCATGTGCGCCTTAAAACAAGGCACTGACAGAGTTGGCTAGCAAGGAGATCTCCTCACAAGATCTGGGTCTGATGCCTATATAAGAATTGGTTTCCATCACATGAGGGGGACGATGAAGATTCTAGAGTTTTAACACGTTCTTGAGGGAAAGAAAGAAAGAATCAGGGTTGAAGTCTACCTGGAGGCTATGAGCATGCTATGTGTATCCTTGATCCTGACCACCCAAACTATGGCGAGAATGGTGTTGAAGCTAGGGTATGTTGGCTGAAGTTATAGCCAATGTCTTGTTGGGCAATGGATGTGTAACATATCGAAACTTCGACATTTTCTCTTTTTGGCCCTCTTTCTAAGCTTTTCCTTTCATTTCTATCCTTTTTGTCTTTGATGTTCAATTTGTGGAAATAATCGTGGTTTAAGGGTGAATTTGATCATCATTTATGCTAACATATGGGCTTATGCACAAATACCTCAATAAAATTTTTTAATAAGGGTCTAATATTCAAGTTTACCAAATATGTGAGATAATGATAAAATAAATTTATTCTATATTATTCCTTAGCCTTATGGAGCAAGGAAGAGAAAAATGAATGAATACTAATGCTTTAAACATGTTAATTAGATATTGAATTATTTAATAAGAGAAATAGTGGTAATATTGGATAATGGGAAAAAAATCATAAAAGGAAGACTAATTGGTTAAAGATAAGTTGAGATTCGTTTTCCTTGGGTTTGATTTGGTTTGGAGGCCAAGTTTCATAATTTTGGGATGATAATAACTTTATCTCTTTTATTTTGAAAAGAAAAGGTGAGTGTTCTCCAAAAATATGAAATAAAAATATTAATAAATAAAAAAGTGGTAAATAATCTTGGATTCATAATCTACACATTAAAAATAGCATTTGGATGAATTTTCATGTAATTTGGATCATCTTTAATATACATGTGTTGATTAGGAGAGAGAAAGTGTAAAATATTAAATAATGATCAAAATAATTCTAAAAATAAAATTAATGGCCAATTCATGTTCCACATGTTTTGGTTTGCTTGAGGATGAAGTTTCACCAATATTGGGTAAGTCTAGATGTTTCTAATGTGATAAGAAAGAGAAAATATGGTTTAATGTAAAATAATTAAATAAAATATTTAGAAGCCTTAAATCTGAAATCTAAGACCATATTTTGATCCCTCATGTCCAGATTAGGCTAGGTGCCAAATTTCATTAAAAACGAAGATTGTTTGTACCCTTTTAGGAAGAGAGAGAAATTAGGAAATAATGTGAGTATCACTTTATTCAATTTCTATTTTAGTGTCATGTCAGTCATTTTTTTCTTTTAATGTGCATTTTCCTCATCTATTTGATTTTGCATCTGACAGTCTGGGTCTTATCCCCTACCTCTGTTCCCACTATTTCCCACGTGAATTGGGAAACCAATTCTGGCAAGTTTCTTTCTCCGATTTTTACCTCAACTCCCCATCTTTTCCTCTAATTTCTTTTCCCTGGTGTTCGTCACATCTTTGCACTCGATCCGGTCCTAATTTTCTATGTTTTTATCACCTATATAGGTTTGGGGACCTGATTGCTCTACTTCCCTATTTGTCCCCTATTTCCTTCCTCATTCCCTTCTCCATGTGGCTGTAAGCCATCAGACCTCATGGGATATGTTCCCTGACCTCCGCAAGAGGTCCCAGGTTGGTTTGATTGCCTCAGTTCATCTTTGATGGGTTTGGAGCATGCCTTCCCAGCTCTGCTCGAGGTCGCCCTACTTGGGTTCACTGTCGTGGAGTCAACAATGAGTTCCTGACCTGCGAAAGATCTCCAGAGCATCCATGACTCTTCATCAGAGTTCTTAGAGGAAAACCAACCACTGTGTGCACTGGATTGTTGGTAATGCTCATTTTCCCTCTTTTTTATTCCCCCTTTCTAATTTCATATTTGTTGGCTTGTCCATGGCAGGAGGCACCTTAGGCACTCTGGGTCACCACTCTGGTTGTACCACGACTTGCGGAGTTCGGTGAGAAGCAAGGACGGTGATGGACATCTCCATTGCGGTCGTCTTGCGGTGATCTGGGATTTTGGATTTCAAAATCAAGCTCCTGAGTTCTTGTTTCTCGCATGATCAACATAGATGACAACCACCTGTGATTTCACATCTCTAGCCCTCATTTTCCTTTTTGTTTTGTCTTTCTCACCAGGGGAAAATTGGTCAAATCGCCCCCTATTTGTGTTCTCTGATGCATTCATCTTTGTGCCCAATTGGGAAGAGGGACTGGGCCATTTTGGCAAGCCCTGATTGGGCCACCTTAGCGGGACCCTCAATCCAATTGTGATTAATTCCTGCTTGTGCGGATTTTTCCTTATTTCTGATTGACTGGTTTCTAAAAAATTATAGCATTTAATTAGTAATTCATAAAATTATAAATAAGTATGTTTTGGAATAAAAAATGTGATCTTTCTTATAAAAATAATTTTGAGGTTTGGTATTGAGTTTTATCAAAAGGTGTTTTCTAGAAAATGGTTTTAATGCTTAAAATTCACTAAAACACACTTGAACCATCATAATTCCAAAATAGACAAAATTATATGTTTTTTTAATCAATAGAACCTAATAAGATCAATGGTAATCTTTTTAGAGTCTAAATCAGAGTTTTGTGTGAAAAGTCAAAAATTAGGATTTTTTTTACCGTAATGTATATGAAAAACCCTAATACATGATTATACATTGAAAATAAGAAAAGTGGACCTTGGACTAAATTAAAGTGGTGAAAGTGAATAATTGAAATCAGTAAGCGAGGTATGTGCAAATATTACCCTTAAGTTGGGATATGTATGAACCAACCCTATTTTCCTTAATGAGGCATTACTTGAAACCTATTTCCTTTATTATTGTTTCACTTATTCTAATTGCCTCAAAATTAGATTTGATATATTATTTCTTGGGTTTTGGAACCCCATTGCCGTGTTGCAACTATTTGATCATTTAATCTTGCCATATTATATTTCTTGAACATGATGGTTTATTTGACTATTTAGCTATAGTAGTGGTACTTATGTACAACCACCCATAGTTAGGGCATGTGCTATTTTGCCCTGGGGAATGTGTTATTTCTCCCTAATATATATTTGATAGGTGACTAGGAATGTGATTACTCTCCCCTCATCTATTTGGTTGAGTCTGGTAGGTGCCTCAACCCTACTTAGTTGATTAGTCTAATATTAATCATTCATGCAAATTCTTTATTATTTATTGGTTTTGGCAAGAACATTTTTGTTATATGCCTCATTCTCTTGGCCTTCTCATCTTATGATGAATCTATATCCTTATGTTTCATTGTTGTTCTTATCGTTGTTCCTTGTTCATATTGTTGACACATACCTTGCTTCTTTATTTTACTAGGTGCATTCCAAACACCCAGGTAAAGCACAAGGTGTTGAATAAGATCAACGAGGACATAGCTTTTGGCATAGACCTATCTATAGGAGTTGTTGATTAGAGACAAAGTTGGTGTAGTTTAGACTTCCCTCTATCTTAGATCCTTTGATGCATCTTACATGTAAATCCATAATGGGAGATATGATGGAATTTTGTAATCTCTTATGAAAAATGAATATAGTCATTATTTTCATTCCACTGCTATACACTTTGGTCTTTTGTATACCATTATATAAATATTTGGAAATTTGACACTTGCTTTGGCATACCTTGTGAGTATGCTTGGGATAAATATTTTATTTTTCAAATTTTTAGTAAAGGGGTGATTTCACTCTTTTACAACATGGTATCAGAGCCCATGGTAGTCAAAATCTGACTTTTCTATTTTGTCTCCCTAATTAGAACCCTTGTCTTACGTAGTTCCTCTTTAAGTGACATGTTTGCCTTAGGATAGATCTATTCTACCCTTGATATGATGAAAGTTTGTTTTCGGATCCTATGAGTTTCACATTAGAATCATGTTGATTAAACCCCCTAAAATATTTATAATTAAAAATGCATAAGTAACCATAGTAACTTGAGGTTGTTTAGATTTTCCTTCAGGCAACTACTAGGATATGAAGTTCAAAACAAAGGTGTCGAGAAAGGATTAGGGTTCAGGGGCTGGCAAGATTTTCCTCCGTGACACTATCTTGGTTTACGAGGACTCCCAAATCCATATGATACATGCCTGGCGTGAGCTGATACCGATTGTCCGAAATAGCATGGTTTTAGGTGTTAGTAACCTTAGACATCTATGTTGGATATCTTTGGGAACCTTAATATGCTGACCTTGTGACTTATTTGAGGATGGATACCCTATATAGTTCTCTTATGTCCCTTAGGTACACATGTTTGGTCAACCTAACCCTAGAACCTAGACTTTGAAGTTTGGTGTTTAGCAAGCAATTAAGTGATGGATCTTATACATGGTTTGGTTAGACTTCCCCTTTTACCTATAGTTTAGTTTGGCTTGGTAGGTCAAACCTTTTAAGGGTTGGAGATTAGTTGGTTGTTGATGTTGGGTAGTTAGATTTCAAGGACAAAATCCTTTTTATGGGGGATGGAGCCCTGTGCCATACTGAGATCTAGCTACGTGACTTTTTTTTTGGTCGGTAAAAAAACTCTGTTACTATAGATTGGTGCCAAAACTTTGGGTACAGAAGAACATGCGCCCCCATTACAACCTGGATGTCAGAACATCCAAAAACAAAACAGAATAGAAATAAGACTATATCTAATGATTAAGCTACTTAGTGTAGCCTTCTATCTAGGAAAAGGAGAAAGATGCCCAACCACGCTAGAACAAAAAAGACAACATAAGATAATGAAAGAGAAAATCCTAAGCTACATAGGCCGCCACTGGCAATAAAAACATCTTCTGAAAGAATGACGACATGGGCAGCCAAATAAAACTTCAACACTTCTGGATATCTCAAGAGTAGCACAGCTGGGGCATATCACTACCTAATAACCATACCTTAGAGCATACAACAAGCAAAAGAAAACACCAAAGGGCCTTCATCACTTGAATCATTAGCCTAAATTGCCTCAGCAAACCAACCACGCACACACTAGCAATATGCCCATTCACTGAAATTGTGCATAATAGAGAGCCAACAAGAAACAACAAAGACCTTTGAAGTTAGCATCTAGGGCCCAAATGGTCAATCCTTAATGCGTATCGGATACCAAACAATAAGAAAGTGAAATAATGAAGTGCCTGAGATCAACCTGCTTCCCTTCTCTTCCTTGCTCCTTTCTCTTTCCTTTTTGACCATGATTCCTCAAACTTTAGTGACTCATTTTCCAAATGATCAGAATCAATACCTGAATAGGCATCCTCATTGGAACCATCATCTTCATCAAGGAGTTACTCCTTACTTTGTTGACAATCAACTAAGAAAACACTGCTCTTCCAGATCTTATTAATCTTCCAAGAATCAGAATAGCTTCTAGTGAGCTCCAACTCCCAGTCCAAGTTGAGACTTCCCAAATTACACAATGGGGAAGACCCAGACATATCTAATTCAGAGAAAACCTAAGAAGTTGTAGGTTGACAATCATGATATGAGGCATTACAGTTGAGAACTACATCATGTATTTGCTGAGCAATAATAGTCTGTAAATCATCCTCTTCGGTATCACCAGGTTGCACCACAGTCAACTTCCTCTGATCCTTCATGACTGAGCCAGAGTGCTAGGATTACCCATTGAGGCATTTCTACGAACACCTCTTTGTTTCCCAAACCTCACATGTAGATCATTATCTGGAGGAGGTTTCCTAGACTTCAAAGGGAAGGAAACTATCATGTGACCAAAATTCTTGCAACTCGAGCAGGTGACTAGCTTCAAGACAACTTTAACCTTTAGCTACTTGATGACCGAGTCCACTTCCACCTTCATCGCCCTGGGCAGAGTAGAGCCACTGCACATCTCGATACAGGAAAAGGTGACACCAAGAAAACCAGTAGTAATGGAGTTGTCATCAAAGTACAGTGGCTTCCCAAATGTGCAAGCCACCCTTGCGATATGGCTACATGTCTAAGGAATTCTAGCATTTTCAATTTTGACCTAGATTGGCACATGCAAGAAGGATAGAGGTTGCAGAGGAGTACCATGCTTCCACGAATGCACTACGATTAGCGACCCATCCAGAAACCAAGGAGCCTCATCCAGCACTCTATCTCTCTCAGTTTGGGATGGAATCTTGATGATGAAACCCTCCCTCTCCTCCGAGAAGATTTTGACTGAGCCACTAGGTCTCCATAGACGCCTGATCCGCTCTGCTAGTTGTTCACGGTAGGGCTTTCTTCCTACAAACCGAACAGAGACATACTCACCCCAATCTAGAATGGAGCACTCCTAACTGGATAATGAAGCACATCTCTCTCCATCTCTAACAATCAACTCAATGTACTCAGTTGTTGCGATCCCATCCACATCTCGGTCTTGTCTGCTGGCCAGCAACCAGTCGGAGACCCGCGAGGATGAAATTGCCCCATTTTCACTTTCGGGGGCTAGCTATGTGATTTTAGAAACCCTAACTCCATAAATAGGAGGTTAGTGTGATTGTATCCTTAATTTTACCAAATAAGTTATAATTATAACCTAATATGCTTGTTAATATATTAATGAACATATAATGGTCATCTAATGAATATCTAATGCACATAATATGATTAAGTCACATATTAATCGTAATTATGGATATACATGATGATAACCATGCCATGAACCAATAAACCCTAATGACACGATGAACAAGATAATTGTAACTTAACTCTAAACTTAATGCATCCTAAAAAGGTACAAGTAAAATATAATGATCATGTTGACCTAAACCCTAAGTTGTAATCATCTAACCTTAATCTATACATCCTTAATGACGTTCATGATACATTAATGACATTAGGCATCATAATCAAATAATACACTTTGATATACATAAATGGTATATAATCACCTAATCATGACATAAGGTGTAAATCAAATCATTAATTGATAGTATGTTCCATCTTGTTCACTAAAATACATGTAATGGCTTTAATATGGATAAGAAGTAATTGGATTCACTCAAATGTGCATAATCAATAATAAGAGGTGAATAAATATGAGAAAATGATTAAGGATAACATTAATGTGTGTAAAAAAAGGTAATGTGACAACGAATAGTTGTTTAATATAGATATAAGTAACTAATGTGACATTAATTGGATTAATTGAAGACTTAATAACAAATTGGATAAAATGTCTTATTTAGTGTAAATTATCTGATATAATTCATTATGGTGATAATATGAACATAATGGACGCTAATTCCAATTTATTAAGAATAATGAGATAATTCAGTAAACCCTAATTGTGCTTAAAACACCTAATGAGATAAATAAGTAATATATAAGGTTTGTTGCATAATAATGAAATATAATTCTTTTGACAACAAAGTGAATATAACATGACACAATTAAAAGAATAATAATGATAATGTGATACCCTGATACATATAGTGCTAATAAGCCAAAAATGTTAAAAAGAATTTTTAATAGTGGAACCCTAGGTGATCGAACCCGACCTATAAGGAGTTGCTACTGGAAGTTTTAGTGGAAATTTCATGGTTGGAGGAACAACCTAAAATTAGTGTTGAGATGTTGCACACTCAACCTTCCCTCTTTGCTTGTGATTTCGGGGACAAAATCCTCTTTAAGGGTGGAGTTTTGTAACATATTGAAACTTGGACATTTTCTCTTTTTGGTCCTCTTTCTAATATTTTCCTTTCATTTCTATCCTTTTTTGCTTTGATGTTCAATTTGTAGAAATAATAGTAGTTATGGGTGAATTTGATCACCATTTATGCCAACATATGAGTTTATGTACAAATACCTCAATAAATATTTTTAATAAGGGTCTAATATGAAAATTCACCACATATGCGAGATGATGATAAAATAAATTCGTTCTTGATTATTCCTTAGCCTTATGGAGCAAGGAAGAGAAAAAGGAACGAATAATAATGCTTTAAACATATTAATGAGATATTGAATTATTTAATAAGAATATTGAATAATGGGAAAAAAATCATAAAAGGAAGACTAGTTGGTTAAAGATAAGTTAAGATTTGTTTTCCTTGGATTTGATTTTGCTTGGAGGCCAAGTTTCATAATTTTGGGATGATAATAACTTTATCTCTTTTATTTTAAAAAGAAAAGGTGAGTTTTGTCCAAAATTTAAAAAACAATAATTAATGAATCAAAAAGTTGCAGATAATCTTGGACTCATAATCTACACATTAAAAATAGCCTTTGGGTGAATTTTCATGTAATTTGGATGATTTTTAACATACATGTGAAGATTAGGAGAGAGAAAGTGTAAAATATTAAATAATGAGAAAAATAATTTAAAGATAAAATTAATGGCCAATTCATGTTCCACATGTTTTGGTTTGCTTGAGGATGATTGATGGAGCCTCCACTCGCATGCAGTTGCATGCACCACTAAAAAAATCCTAGAGATAGTAAGTCTCTAAGTTTAGCCTTTCATATGCTATAATAAGATCTCCACCCATGTATGCTAAGATACTTGGAAGTCTTATCGTAGTACAATTTAGGGTCGAATCCATGAGACAACAGTCTTTTTAAGAGTTTAACAAGATGGAAAACGTAATAACTCTACTTATCTTCTTGAAAGTTGATATTTAGATCGAAGAGTTGATTTGATGATTAAACTAAAGTGCAATGTAAAGTAAATGGCAGAAAAGTAAATTTGAGGTTGTAAATGATATTTGGGAAGCCACTAGGATGTGACCGAGTTTCACCACCACTACACATGGATCAAAACATACGTCATAATAACATGGCTTGCAAAGAAGAGAGTCAAAATAGTTAGTATCTTTGCAGACTTAGCTTCCTTTTGGATAACTAACTATGAGAAATGTGGAAGTGTTGCAATGCCAACCATCCCCAAATGAATGGTCACTTACTTTGCATCACTCCCCTCACAAAGTGTGTTCCTTGACTTGTCAAGGTTGTACTTTCATACGTCAACTGATTCCATTTCATAGCATGAAAGTACAACGATGGAGGTGAGTTTACCCCCACTCTTTGAGAAATGCTCCTAGATACCGAACCAAACATATGGTGACTACATACATCTGGAACCAACAAGCAGTCGATATTCGAATCTAGAAGTACAAACATAGACAATTCACACTAATAGATAATAGATAACACAAGTTGGTGATCAAGCAACTAGCATTCGTTAAACAATTGATGTTGAACTAAAAAGATTGTATTTTTCTATTGCAAACTCATGAATTACAATGTATGAAATGAAAACATAAGTAGCGGGGCTACTCCCCGCACCCTAGTGTATGGGACTACTCGCTCATGGAAAGAACAAAGAAGGAGGCGGGAAGAGAGAAAGAAAGCATCATCTCCACGTAGGAGGGAGGAAGGTCGACCCCCTGGAGTAGAGAGCAACTATCTTCACACCACGTGGTTGTCTTGATGAAGAATCCTTCACTTCCCACCTTCTATGTCGATGAGAGAGGAAGTAGCTTGAGGATGGAATGTGGATCTTAGACCACAGCCTTGGGGCGAAGGATAAAGGATGAGCAGCTCTAGAGTGATTGGGGCAGCCTCTCTACGTCCAAGAATTTGATCCCAAATGAGGAGTCCTTTGGTCCTATTTATAGGCTTCCAAGGAATCCCAAACGGTCTTGGGACCATTTGGGTCTTTAATGGTTTGGAGACTGTTTGGACTTATTCAGTTGTGGGACCATTTGGGTTCATACAGTCTTGAGACCATTTGGCATCATGCAGTCTTTGGACCGTTTGGCTTTCATTTGGTCTTGAGATCGTTGGTCCTTATACGGTTGGGACCATTTGGGTTCATACGGTCTTCAGACCATTTGGACTTCATTCGGTCTTGGGACCGTTTGTCTTCATACGGTCTTGGGACCGTTTGGGTTCATACGGTCTTGAGACCGTTTGGACTTCATTTGGTCTTGGGACTGTTTGGGGCTTTTTGCAATTTTTTTGGGTTTTTCTGTAAGAAGAAAAGAAGAAATGTCAGTCTATTGGTATATTTACAATCAAGTGGAAAGTTAATGATTCTATCTAATTTATTTAAGAAAGAGTATGGAAAATTAAGAAAAACTAGTAAGATAACATCACAAAATGGGAGGTTATCAATGATGTTTCACCAGTATTGGGTAATTCTAGATGTTTCTAATGTGATAAGAAAGAGAAAATATGGTTTAATGTAAGATAATTAAATAAAATATTTAGAAGCCTCAAATCTGAATCTAAGGCCATATTTGGAATCATCATGTCCAAAATAGGTTAGGTGCCAAATTTCATTGAAAACAGAGGTTGTTTGTACCCTTTTATGAAGAGAGAGAAATTAGGAAATAATGTGAGTTTCACTTTATTCGATTTCTATTTTGGTGTCATGCCAGTCATTTTTTTCTTTTAATGTGCATGATTTTCCTCAGCCGTTCGATTTTGCATTTTACAGTCTGGGTTTTGTCATGTACCTCCATTCCCACTATTTCCCACGCAAATTGGGAAACCAGTTCTGGCAATTCTCTTTCTCCGATTTCTCCCTCAACAACCCATCTTTTCCTCCAATTTCTTTTCCCTGGTGCTCGTCGTATCTTTGCACTCAGTCCAGTCCTAATTTTCTAGGGTTTTATCACCTATTTAGGTTTGGGGACCCTGGTCGCTCTACTGCCCTGTTCGTCCCCTATTTTCCCCTTCATTCCTTTCTCCTCATTGGATTAAGCCATCTGACCTCCCATCTGACCTCATGGGATATATTCTCTAACCTCTGTAAGAGGTCCCAGGTTGGTTTGATCACCTCAGTTCAGCTTCAACAGGTCTGGAGCATGACTTCCCATCTCTGTTGGTGGTCACCCTGCTTGGGTTCGCCACTATGGAGTCAACGATGAGCACCTGGCCTATGAAAGATCTTCAAAGCATCCAGGACTCTTCAGTAGAGTTCTTAGAGGAAAACTGACCACTGTGGGCACTGGATTGTTGGTAATGCTCATTTTCCCTCTTGTTCCCCCTTTCTAATTTCATATTTGTTGGCTTGTCCATGGTGGGAGGTGCCTTAGGCACTCTGGGTCACCACTCTGCTGTACCATGGCTTGCCGAATTTGGTGAGAAGTAGGGATGGTGATGGACATCTCCATTGCGATCGTCTCGTAGTGATTCGGGATTTTAGATTTCAGAATTGAGCTCGTGTGTTCCTATTTCTCACGTGATCAACAAAGATGACAACCATATGTGATTTTACATCTCTAGCCCTCATTTTACTTTTTGTTTTTTCTTTCTCACATGGGCAAATTGGTCAAATATTCCCCTATTTGTGTTCTCTAACACATTCATCTATGTGCCCCATTGGGCTAATGAACTGGGCCATTCTGGCAAGCCCTGATTGGGCCACCTTAGCGGGACCCTCAATGTAGTTGTGGACAATTCCTTCCTGTGTGGATTTTTCCCGATTTTTGATTGGCTGGTTTCTAAAAAATCATAGCTTTTAATTGGTAACTCATAAAATTATAAATAAATATGTTTTGGAATCAGAAAAATGTGATCTTTCTAATAAAAATAATTTCAAGGTTTGGTTTTGAGTTTTATTGAAAGGTGTTTTCTAGAAAATGGTTTTAATGCTTAAAAATCACCAAAAATACACTTTAATAATCATAACTCCAAAATAGACAAAATTATATGTTTACTTAATCAAGAGAACCTAATAAGATCAATGGTAATGTTACTAGAGTGTAAATCAGACTTTTTGTGAAAAGTAAAAAACTAGGGTTTTCTTTACCTTAATATATATTGAAAGCACTAATACATGATTATACGTTGAAAATAGGAAAAGTGGACCTTGGACTCAATTAAAGTGGTGAAAGTGAATAATTGGAATCATTAAGAGAGGTATGTGCAAATCTTACCTTATGTTGGGATATTCATGAACCAACCCTATTTTCCCTAATGAGGCATTACTTGAACCCTATTTCCTTTATTATTGTTTCTCTTATTCTAATTGCCTCAAAATCATATTTGATATATTATTTGTTGAGTCTTGGAAACCCACTGCCATGTTGAAACTATTCGATAATATTGCCATATTACTATTTCTAGAGCATGATGGTTTATTTGACTATTTAGCTATAGTAGTGGTACTTATGTACAACCACCCATAGTTTGGGAATGTGTCATGTGTTATTTCTCCCTGGGGAATGTGTTATTTCTCCTTGGGGAATGTGTTATTTCCCCCAATATTATTTTTTATAGGTGAGTGGGAGTGTGATTACTCTCCCTTCATCTATTTGGTTGAGGTATGGTAGGTGCCTCAACTCTACTTAGTTAATTTAATCTAATATTAATAGTTCATGCAATTTTTTTATTATTTATTAGTTTTGGCAAGAAACTTTTTCTTATATGCCCCATTCTCTTGTCCTTTTTGTCTTATGATGAATCTATATCCTTACGTTTCATCGTTGTTCTTGTATTTGTTTCTTGTTCATATTGTTGACAAATACATTGGTTCTTTCTTTTGTTGGGTGCATTCCCAACCACCCAGGTACAACACAAGGTGTTGAATAAGATCAAGGAGGACATACCTTTTGGCATGAACCTAGCTCTTGGAGTTGTTGCTTGGAGACAAAGTTGGTGTAATTTAGACTTCCCTCTTTCTTATATACTTTGATGTATCTTAAATGTAAACCCATGGAATTTTGTTATCTTTTATGAAAATTGAATATAGTCATGATTTTCATTCTGCTTCAATACACTTTGGTCTTTTGCATACCATTGTATAAAGATTCAAAAATTTTACACCTATTTCAGCATACCTTTTGAGTACGTTTGGGATAGATGTTTTATTTTTCAAACTTTTAGTAAAGGGGTGATTTCACTCTTTTATAGGGTGCCTATGTGTCGTGATTGGAGCCACTAGAGAAGATCCACTGTGGGCAACTGATAATATAGTCATGCATGCTCGAGAATGTAGAGGTAGGGGAGTAGGTGGGTCCAGAAGACCCTGATATTGACTAAGTTATGTAAGACACCAAAGACAGGCACTTCTTGCACACATGATGTTGTGAAATCCACACCTTTGGATTGATTTGAAAGGTCAGGAATCATTTAAAAGGTAATAATTATGGAAAATTATAACTTGAAATTTGGGTGTTCATTTGGGATGCATAAGGAACAAATAGAAATGTCTTGGAGTTTATAGTGATCCAAAAATACTTCAAACACACTTTCTGTGACACCTCATCACGCTAAACAAGATTACTCAAAACACAAAACACAATCAACTACTAATTTATCACATAGTCAAAAATGCAGAATAATGAAAACTGATTCCAACAATGTAAATAAACTCTAGAACATTTACAAAAGGTCCATCATTCCATTCTCATATACTGTAACAAGTATTTACATATGGGTCCAAAGACCTTAATCACATCCTGCATACAAAAGATATTTCACATGTACATGCCATATATTTACAAACATTGGCATACTACCAAAATTTCATGTCGATAAAAGTATATCATCTAGAAGACACATCACATACCCGGACTTGAGAGTACAGGGATGACACTAGGACTCTACTACCACCATCTACAACTAACCAACCTTCTGAATCTATTGATCACCAGGCTGGTTCTCTTCCACAACACGACCTTGACATCATTTCCCGTGACCACCTAAAAAAATGTGGTGACCCACGGGTGAGACCCAGTCCCAGTGAGAGATATAACTCTCCTCCAACATATATTGATTATAACATATTAATTGACAATAAATGAACTGAGTAGATACAATAATGAATTAGCAATTTAAGCATATTGGATAGGTTAAGCATACTAAGCCATTAAGCAAATTAACTTGATAAGAAGTACAATTACTCAAAGGTCATATGATATCATCTTGCAAACACTGAATAGTATAAAGACAAGTTAAAGACTAATCAAGCAATGTGAGATGTATTTAACCATAGTCAGTATACTACATGGCTTATATCAATTCTTTTATTACATTGCCTTGAGGGATTTGAGAAATACCACTCAAGTCCCAACTGACCACTACTAAGTCAAAATTAGTGACATACAAGATCTAGGAAGAGCCAGACTCCTAAGCTCTTCCCCACCCCCAGTCAGTACGGGTCTGCCACAACGACACATAAGGTCAAGTTGCTAATAGCCTAGTCTGTCCTTGGTATAGGTCATGACACTAGTGAAAGGAGGTGGGTACACAAACCCTACCATTTGAGGTACAACCATAGTTGTGCTCCAATCTCATCATCATATATATATAATCACCGAGACACGACCGCAGCCATTCTCAAACTGAGGGCTAGGTATGACCACTGTCATCCTCCCTAACACTTGAATTTAGTATGACGAGCACCCCACATACTCATCAATATGCGCTCTGAGTATCCCTTAGGAATACTCATTTCACTATCTGGCAATTTCTGACACTCAGACAGGTCTATGGAATAGGGCACTGCATGATTAGAGTTTCACTTAATTAGTTATGCCCATTGGGTGAATTAAGGCTAAATCATACAAATGGACATTCAAACCCTAATTCTTTTCTAACAAGAGTATATGTATAACAACTTCAAAAGATATAAAACATTTGAGATATAAATCTTAATCACATTACCACATGCTATCATTCATTGCAAATTAATGGACCACACTTATCATCATACTTTTACAAGATACCAATATCTTATCACAAGTTCTAGGGTTTTAACCCTTATTGGAACATGAAGAGGATTTTGATGGAGCTTCCACTTGCATGGAATTGCATGCACAAACTAAAAATCCTAAAGATGGTAAACCTTTAGGTTTAGCCTTGCTTATACTAGATAGAGAACTCCACCCACGTATGCTAAGATATGTGGAAGTCTTATCGTAGTATAGTTAAGGGTCGAACTCATGGGACAACGGTCTTGTTGGTTACAACAAGATAGAAAACGTTGGAATTTCACTTAATCACTTATTAGTTGGTAATTAGATCGAAAGGTTGGTTTTGTTGTTTATAAACTAAGAACATGTAAAATAAAGCAAGCAAGTAAATTTAAAGAAGTTAAACAATGATAAAAGTCACTAGGGTGTGATCAGGTTTTCACCGCCACCACACATGGATCAATACATGCAAAGTAAAACATAACCTGCAAACAGAGTTTAGTCAGTTAGTATCTTTGTAGACTTAGTTTCCTTTCGGATAACTAACCAGGAGAAGTGCGGGAATGTTGTAAAGTCAGCCATCCCCGAATGAATCGTCAACTACTTTGCATCATTCCCTTCACAAAGTGTGTTCCTCGACTCATCAAGGTTGTACTTTCACACGTCAACTGATTCCATTTCATAGCATGAAAGTACAACGATGGGAGTGAGTATACTCCACCTCTTGAAAGACACTCCTAGATACCGAAAGTGGTGCATGGTGGATACATGTACCAAGAACCAACATACAAACGAATTTCATATCTAATACTACAAACATAGACAATTCATACTAAAAGACAAAAGATAACACAAGTTGGTGATCAAGCAACAAGCATTCATTAAACGTTTGATGTTGAACTGAAAAGATAACAACTCTATATTACAAACTATGGATTACATTTACATGACATGAAAACATGGGCAGTGGGGCTACTCCCCGCACCCCAGTGAAAGAGACTACTCGCTCATGACTAGGGCAAAGAAGGAGGAAAGAAGAGAGAGAAAGATCATCATCCCCACAAAGGAGGGAGGAAAGTCAACCCCTAGGAGAGAGAGAAACGATCCACCAGCTTCACAGGTTGCATGATGATGAGATCTCCCTCTTCCCACCTTCTTTGGCGGAGAGAGAGAAAGCAGCTTCGAGATGGAGTGTGGGTCTTAGATCGGCAGCCCTTGGGCGGAGGATGGAAATCAGATGTGCTCTAGAGTGATTGAGGCAGCCTTTGGACGTCTGAAACTTGATGCCTTTTTAAGGACCCTTGGGGTCTTATTTATAGGCCTTAAGTGAAGTCCAAATGGTTTGGAGACCGTTTAGACCTCAAGACCGTTTGGATCTCAAGACCGTTTGGACCTCAAGACCGTTTGGACCTCAAGACCATTTGGACCTCAAGACCGTTTGGACCTCAAGACCGTTCGGACCTCAAGACCGTTTGGATTCATGCGATGTCAGGACCGTGTGACTCCATGCGGTCTTGGGACCGTGTGACTCCATGCGGTCTCAGGATCGATTGGCTTCATGCGGTCTTGGGACCGTGTGACTCCATGCGGTCTCGGGACCGATTAGCTTCATGAGGTCTTAGGACTGTGTGACTCCATGCGGTCTCGGGACCGAGCGACTCCATGCGGTCTCGGGACCGATTGGCTTCATGCGGTCTTGGGACCGTGTGACTCCATGTGGTCTCAGGACCGATTGGCTTCATGCGGTCTTGGGACCGTGTGACTCCATGCGGTCTCGGGACCGATTGGCTTCATGCGGTCTTGGGACCGTTTGAGCTCATGCGGTCTTGAGGCTAGTTGAGTCTTTTATGATTTTTTTGTGTCTTTTTCTGCATGTAAAAAGAGGAAAAGTTAGTCTAATGGTATATTTACAATAAGAAGGAATATTTAGGTATTATATCTAATTCTAATTAAGAAAGAGTGTGGAAAACTAAAGAAAAGACTAAGATAATATCCCAAAATTGGAGGTTATCACCCCCCTAACTTAGAGTCTAGCTTGTCCTCAAGGCAGATAGAGCTGAGGCATGTAAAGGAGAGGTGATTTTATTTAGTTAAGATTTCCATAGCCTTGCTTCAGTTCAAAATCAGAGATCTCCTGAGGTCATATTAGAGCTTCTGCTTGCCTTAATTCTTTCAGGTATAGAGAGTTGCGCGGATCTCAGGTTTCCTCTAAATCACGTAGCTCGTATTGGGACCACCTTTTTCCTGATGTTATTATGTGCAAGTCATTGACTCTAATCAGCTTTGTACTTCTTTTGAAAACCTAACGGAAACTAGAGTGGTTATGAGGGTTGGCTAAGGGATTTTGTGTAACTCTCCCTTTTAGCGGGAGAGGGTTTATCTATGCTTTTAGGAACTCACTACCGGGCACGACACATCTGCCTTCATGAGGGCAGCTGAATGTACCGGTCGAGCGAGCCCTTTATTAGCCTTTTCATATATTTGCAGACCTTAGGATCTCACTACCGGGCACGACACATCTGCCTTTGTGAGGGCAACTGAATGTACCAGTCAGGTGAGACCTTTATCGGTTCTTCATATAAGTTCTTATGCATGGCACAACTCTCATGTTTTTATTCAACACTCTGGCTTTTATTCGAAAACTCATAGGCTTGGGATTTGGATATTTGGGTTTTTGGTTGGGCGGCCAAGCCTCTTTTATTAAAAAGAAGAAAATTGTTCTTAGAATTTCCCGACATGCACTTATTTTCTGGTTGGTGGTCCACTTGCAAGGTTCCTTGATTTGGATTTCACTGATTTCCCTCCTGTTCTTGAGAATATTTGGCTTGCTTCGGCTTTGATATTGACTTGTTGAAGAGTCTGATGTAGAACTGAAGTAAAATCATGAAAGTCAAGCGTGAAGGAAATTTATTAACTCGCCGTTACATGCCTTTATGCTATTATTATTCTTATTCTTGAGGACTACTGGATTCTTAAGTCAGCAGGGGTTGATCTTGGTCTAAGAGAGATGTTATTCTATATGAGTGGGGTTTAATGTTAGGAAGTCTAAAACAAAAAACAAAGACTAAAAGTGTAAAAGAATTTATACAAAAATAAAGAGAAGGGATAATTGAGAAGAAAGGTTTGTAGAAATGATACCTCGCCCTTGTCCAGTGTACTCCCCCCCTAACTTATCACTCACTTTGTCCGTAGAGTGTCAAGGTGATAGGATGAGAAGTACAAGGATAAGGGCATCAAGCTTCTGTTAATCCTTTGTTTGCGACGTGTGTGCGGAGTAGGTCAACAGCGAACTTCCCGCGAAGGGCGTGGTAATCCACATCTGTCATATCCTCTACTGGTCTTTGAAGGGTCATGATGGTGTACATCTAGTAGAGGACATGGAATCCGCAGTCATTTGACTGCCGAATTTGTTGTGGACATTTGTGGTTGAAGGTTGGGCGATGAAAATGTTCTTTCCCATAAGCCCTTAAATGCTGACTTAAAAAGGAGATTGATTTGTCAGCGCATTCCTTCGCTACTACCTCTGTGGGCATCTTTGGTGTCATGACATCATTCCTTTGTCATGGATTGTACTGGCTGTCAGAACTGTTATAGATTGTAGTTGTTCCTTCTGGTAGGTTTGTTGCCAGGAGCATCCAGTGCTCGTGATAAAGGAAGGGTAGCATGATGAATTTCGGCATTATGTGTTGTAGAAAGGAGATCAGCGCTTCAGTTGTTCTGAAGTTCTTTAGCTTTAAAAGATCATCATTCATGTATGGGGATGCCATATATGTTGTGGGGTTATTTTGGCCGAGGAGAAATTGATAAGCGGCCATTAAGATGACGGTGAGAGATCCTCTAAACGGTATAGTCTCTCGAAGCGTGTCTGCCATTATTAGAATGTCACCAGACAAGAATATGAGTTCATCTTTCTCGGCGGAGAGCCTCGACATGATGAGGCGTAGTTCAATGTCGGAGAGACCTTTGCAAGCACTGAGGTCAAAGTCTGAGAAAGTTGGTTCTATGGCAGACAAAGGATCTATGTCACTTTTTCTTTGCTCGGGAGTTGTGGTTGTCGCTTTGGATTTCTCCAACTCTTTCAAAGTTTGTCGAAAGGGTCACCTCTGCGGCTGTTGTATTGCTGAAAAAAGGTAATGAGGGACGTCATCTGGTGCCATTGTCGGATCCTTGAAGAACCTTCTATCACAAATGAGCTCCATGGCGTAACGTCCTCGCAAGGAGTGAAAATCTTCAGCGACTAGATCAGCAAAAGGGATTTCTTGGTTCAACGCTTGGATGTGACGGATGGTGCAAAAAGCGCAGTCCCCAGATCCCTCAGTAGCTTGAACATGTGGGTTAATAATTTGGAACCAGGGTTGGCTCCAGTCTTGGTGGAGAGATGGGCGCGCAGCCCAGATTAACTTGAGAAGCCAGAAAGGTATGCATCGTGCTTCATCTGCTTTCTCACCAACAAAATTTATTGTACCGGCAGGTAGCTCAGTGCCGCAAAAATTATGAACATTGGCATCCCGAGCCTCAGTGTCTACAATCATAAAAAGCCAGTGGCCCGAAACTTAGAAGGGCACTGTGAGATAACGTGCCTGCCGTGCTAAACCAGGACACATCCGCTCTATGGATTTTACTCATATATCTTTGTATAACAGGCCGATAGATAGAGCAGGTGAGGTGTTAAAAACTGGCTGCTACCTCTTAGAGCTTCTGTACACTTCTATACAGTTGGTAAGAAGGACACAGAAGATTGCCATTGGCTTCGTGGACCGTGGTCGCAGGATGTTGCGGAAGTCTTCTCGTGTCAACTTGCAGTTAGTTTGGGTGTTATAGTAGATGATGTCTTCCCCCGCTTTTGCATCATCGACAATAGTGTTCAGTATAAAGATGTCCTGAGCATCTAATGTGGAGATGGTTGTCATATTCAAATCGTGCATTTTGTGCGGTAGTGGTGGCAGCAGGGGAAGCTCCTGCGGAGGAGAGGGGAAAAAGGTTGTTCCAGAACTTCTGCATAGCCTTGCAGATCATCATCCGAGTCTGAAGCAGAATCGAGTTCTTCATCCGTATCTAAACGCACTCGTTCTGACTCGTCCTGGTCATCGGGGAAAGGCACTGAGATGTCCATTGTGAAGAAAGGTTGAGTGGTTGTTGCGGGTGGGTATGCACTGGTTCTTAATAGACATTGGTGGAACTCAGTGAAAGCCACATTTTTAGCAGACTCCCCAATGGATCCCAAATTAGAGTAGTCAAGGAATTGGTCCCCATATGACATGTTCACATTATCGTTGTGGGTGGGGGACTTGGGAAGGTGTCCACCTTCTTGGTGACCTTTGTCATAACCTTTTTTAGAAGGTTCTGCTGCTTGGCCAGGATCCTCTCCATCATCAGATTTGTCATCTGAGGAGGTAGTATCATTGTTAGAGTCGGTAGAGGAGTCGGAGTCTTCTTCGTCGTCGTTGTCGCCATCTTTGTCATCCACTGCCTTTTCTGCTGGCTTCTGGTGTACGGTCTTTTTGCACCGCCGATGAGTGGCTTGTAACTCATCGAAAGCCACTTGCACATGCTTGTGTGTTTCGAGCAGTGTGTCGTGTGTTTCTTTGAGGTTGTTATATCGGCCCTCGGCGGAGAGGAGTCGTGCTGTAAGATCTGTTACTTGAGCACGAAGTTGCTGGATTTCATTATTTGTTGACTCCTCTTGGCGATTGTTTAGGTGTGTGAGGGTGTTGCTGATGGTGTCCAAGCACGTGCTAAGAGCTACTTGTTGCTGCTTGAGCTCGCGGAGAGTCTCGGGCAGAGGTTGAGTCTGTGTAGAGATCTCATCGACTTGCTTAGCCATTGCTTCTTGCTGACGCTTCGCTCCAAGGACCAGCTCAGGCAAGTTTTTGTAGTGGTTGTTGATGTGATCAACTTGCTTAGCCACCTCATTTTGTATTTGTTGAAAACCATGGAGGATGTTGGGCAAGGTGTGGTTCTATTCATCGATCATGGCCACCTGTTTGGATAATCCTTGCACGCAAGAAAAAATAGAATGTAAAATGTTAGAAGGATCGGCGAGGAGGTTTCAGATGACGTCAAATTGACGTATTAATTCCTCACCGATATTGGAAAAGGGGACCCCAGAGGCAGAAGGGTGGGATGGCTGGGGTTTGCTTGGGAGGGTGGTAGTGTCTTGCGAAAGAGACACTGATGGTGCCGCGAACTACGTGGTGACTATGGATGGGGTCACCAGCGGTGTCGGGGTGGTGGTGGATGTGAAAGGTGGTGGTATTTTAGGTGAAAGTGGTGGAAGCGATAGTGATGGGGGAGAGATTGTGGAGGTGGAGGGGAAAGTGGTAAAGTCGGGTGTATGGGTGGAGAAGGGAGAGCCCGAAGGGAAAAGGGGTGAGGAAGAGGATGCGGGTGGATGCGTAGATGTGGTGAAGAAGGGAAGAGTGGTGGATGTTGGAAAGGTGGAGGGAGGTGAGGTGGTGGCGGTTAGCTGAGCGTTTAGACTCATAATGAAAGAGTCTCAGGATGAGGAGGTGATGTGATCTTCGGGGAGGGGGTTGTCTTCTGGATGTGGTTTGGAAGTTGGTGTCCCCGACAGCTTTTGTTTATGTGAAAGTCTAGTGGAAGGTCATTTCACAGGAATTTTTAGTATTCTGGCTGTCGGGGCATTGATGCTGAGTTCAGTCTGCCCCGCCTTTATTTTCTTTGCTGGTGCTTTTACTGTAGCTAAGAGTTTGGTAAGCTCCTCGATAGTGAAGAGGAGCTTTTCCTTGTCGTAGTCTGCGAGATCCGGCAGCGGTAGCAGGGTTCTGGAGGATTTAACTGTAGGGCAAAAAACATAGTGTAGTTTCACATCCTTTTCCTTGATAATGAAGGAGTTCTTCAAGGTTTGTTCGTTGGTGAGGATGTCGCCCTTTATTTGTGTGCATCTGGGTAGAGGTCTATCCATCTTGAGATATTTGATGATGGATGTGACATGACCTCCCATGCAGATTTCCTTCCCCAGGGAGTAGGCATATAATTTCTGGATCAGATGTCATCCAATGTTGACTGACATTCCGTTTAGAATGGACCAGAGAACAAAGAGATCTGAGATTGTAACATTCCCTCCTTCTGTCCTGGGGAAGAGTGTGCCTGCTAGGATTTTGTGTAAAGTGTGCACCAGTCCATAATGTATATTTGATGCTTTGCATGTCTTAGCATCATAGGTGGGGAGCCCAGTCAGAGATTTCCAAAAGCTGTGTCTGTTGAAATTAGGATTTTCAGTTCCCACAGCCTTGGATTTCTTTAGCTGCTCTTGGTTGTCAATAAAAGTTTCATTCAGCATGTTTTCTGTGATGACAACCTTTTTGCCGAAAAGTTGGGTGACCAGCCTACGGTCACCTCCATCCCGTGATCTATCCATAATGTCGACTAGCTCTTTGTTAAGAAAGGTGAAGAGTTCAGTTGTGGGTTCGGAATATGAGATCTCAGGTACTAAACACAGCCTTGCTAGGTTGGCTTTGTCTAGCATGTTGAAAATTCAGTCATGGATCCCCATCTTAAGTAGTATGCTGGAGCAGACGTACTTAGTAGGTTTTAGGATTTTGTCGGTGGAGAGGGCGGTGTTTATGTAGAGGTTTTCTGGTGGTGGTGCTGCGGTGGTGACGTGAGGGAAAGTGGGGACAGAGATGGTTGTGGGAGTGGCAGTGGAGGTGGTGACTGGTGGAGTGTTTCCTGCCAGGATTTGCTCCCTTGCAGTGGCAGGCTGAACTTGCTTTCTGGCACGTTTCTTGGAGGGATGTCCGGTTGCAGTATCTTGGACTTTGCATTTCCCTTTTGATTCTTCAGCTGGGGATTCCTCCTCGGAGTTTGTCTTGTAATCTGAGCCTTCGTCATCTTCGGAAGAAATTTCTTCCACTTCTTCTTCAGGTGCCTCAGCCAGGCACTTGTTTATGCGGTCAATTTCGCATAGAACAACCATGATTTTGACATTTGTTGGGGCCTTCCCAGTGTTGTTGTAGTTGTCTATGATCTGCTGGAGTTTGGCCCGGTCTTCCAGCATTTGCTCCTTTGTCCAGAAAGGAGCATCTTCGGATCCTGTGGCATGCTTAGCTGGAGATGCCATATCTGAAAAGTAGAAAATCATGGGTAAGAAGACATGCTTTAGAAAAGAATTGTATTTGTATTTGTATTTATGTGGTTTGGTCCCAGCAACGGCCCCAATTTTTGATGGAGCTTCCACTTGCGTGGAATTGTGTGCACCAACTAAAAATCCTAAAGATAGTAAACCTTTAGGTTTAGCCTTGCTTATACTAGATAGAGAACTCCACCCACGTATGCTAAGATACGTGGAAGTCTTATCGTAGTATAGTTAAGGGTCGAATCCACGGGACAACGGTCTTGTTGGTTACAACAAGATAGAAAACGTTGGAATTTCACTTAATCACTTATTAGTTGGTAATTAGATCGAAAGGTTGGTTTTGTTGTTTATAAACTAAGACATGTAAAATAAATCAAGAAAGTAAATTTAAAGAAGTTAAACAATGATAAAAGTCACCAGGGTGTGATCAGTTTTTCACCGCCACCACACATGGATCAATACATGCAAAGTAAAACATAACCTGCAAAAAGAGTTTAGTCAGTTAGTATCTTTGTAGACTTAGTTTCCTTTCAGAGAACTAACCACGAGAAGTGCGGGAATGTTGCAAAGTCAGCCATCCCCGAACGAATGGTCAACTACTTTGCATCATTCCCTTCACAAAGTGTGTTCCTCGACTCATCAAGGTCGTACTTTCACACGTCAACTGATTCCATTTCATAGCATGAAAATACAACGATGGGAGTGAGTATACTCCACCTCTTGAAAGACACTCCTAGATACCGAAACTGGTGCATGGTGGATGCATGTACCAAAAACCAACGTACAAATGAGTTTCGTATCTAATAGTACAAATGTAGACAATTCATACTAAAAGACAAAAGATAACACAAGTTGGTGATCAAGCAACAAGCATTCATTAAACGTTTGATGTTGAACTAAAAAGATAACAACTCTATATTACAAACTATGGATTACATTTACATGACATGAAAACATGGGTAGCGGGGCTACTCCCCGCACCCCAGTGAAAGAGACTACTCGCTCATGACTAGGGCAAAGAAGGAGGCAAGAAGAGAGAGAGAGCATCATCCCCACAAAGGAGGGAGGAAAGTCAACCCCTTGGAGAGAGAGAAATGATCCACCAGCTTCACAGGTTACGTGATGACGAGATCTCCCTCTTCCCACCTTCTTTGGCAGAGAGAGAGAAAGCAGCTTCGAGATGGAGTGTGGGTCTCAGACCGGCAGCCCCGGGGCGGAGGATGGAAATCGGATGTGCTCTGGAGTGATTGAGGTAGCCTTTGGACGTATGAAACTTGATGCCTTTTTTAGGACCCTTGGGGTCTTATTTATAGGCCTTAAGTGAAGCCCAAATAGTTTGGAGACCGTTTGGACCTCAAGACCGTTTGGATCTCAAGACTGTTTGGACCTCAAGACCGTTTGGATCTCAAGATCGTTTGGACCTCAAGACCGTTTGGACCTCAAGACTGTTCAGACCTCAAGACCATTTGGATTCATGCGGTCTCGGGACAATGTGACTCCATGCGGTCTCGGGACCGATTGGCTTCATGCGGTCTTGGGACCGTGTGACTCCATGCGATCTTGGGACCGATTGGCTTCATGCGGTCTTGGGATCGTGTGACTCCATGCGGTCTCAGGACCAATTGGCTTCATGCGGTCTTGGGACCATGTGGCTCCATGCGGTCTCGGGACCGAGTGACTCCATGCGGTCTCAGGACCGATTGGCTTCATGCGGTCTTGGGACTGTGTGACTCCATGCGGTCTCGGGACCGATTGGCTTCATGCGGTCTTAGGATCATGTGACTTCATGCGGTCTCGGGACCGATTGGCTTCATGCGGTCTTGGGACCATTTGAGCTCATGCGGTCTTGAGGCTAGTTGAGTCTTTTATGGTTTTTTTGTGTCTTTTTCTGCACGTAAAAAGAGGAAAAGTTAGTCTAATGGTATATTTACAATAAGAAGGAATATTTAGGTATTATATCTAATTCTAATTAAGAAAGAGTGTGGAAAACTAAAGAAAAGACTAAGATAACATCCCAAAATTGGAGGTTATCAGATTTCACCTCAATCATGGATTCAAACATGCCCAAAGGTCGTTAAGACCATCACATTATTCATAGTAAGGTTATCATCATCATTCCATGCCTTAAACAAGGCTCAAAAGATCTTTAGCACATATGTGTCCATAGATACTAACATGGCAAGGCACTAAGATATTCAAATAGTACTACAATGTGGTTTCAACATAAGAAGAGTGTAATTCATTATCACATTACTCATTCAAGAGGTCTGATTATAACCAATAAACATCATATAATTACATTAAGGTTAAGTATAACAAGCTAGATCACATGGGAGTTACACATCCACTTATTATAGTGATTTATCAAATATAACTATATGATGGCAAAGGTAAGACAACAAATTAATGGCATAGAACCATCGAATTATCATCACTAGGACCCACATATAATACCATGTGATGTATTCTAATCCATTGGATGTTAAATCATCCAATATTATTCATTAGATCAGGTTCATTGTTCAAGGTTATCAATTGAAGTATAGGTCTAACCATTAGATCAATTGAACCAAGGAACCATTGGTTCAAGGTTTAGTCAAATCTACAATTACATTCCTAATTCATCATATATGGTGATGACCTGATCCACCATTAATTGTGATCATTAGGTCACCATGGTTTCTAGATCAATAATACATTCAGTTAACCCCATCACATATTAAGCCAATATCATCATCGATTGATAACATCATTATAATACTTAGTGGATGATAACTAAATGTCTAATTGAGCCAAAACCTGACCTAAGGGGGTGACCATAGGTTTTCACCATAAATTTGAAATCTTTTATCACGAACATTAGTTTCCAAGATAGCAACACCATTGGTTGTTGAATGGTATGACCATCGGTTGTGTGATAGGGAAGGAAATAGCTTGACAACCCTAATTTGAACCATAAATTATTTTGTGCTTAGCACCATAGGTTGTTGCTATCAACCTGTCCCAGATCATGTTAAACCTTAGAAAGATTGTAGACAAGTTTACAAGTTCATATAGAACTGGAACAAAATAGGGAACACCACAAAAATTCGTAATTCTAAACAAGCATGGTTTCTCTATGCTTAAATCAACACATTAAGGCATAAACATGAACTAACAAGCTTCTAGTAAGAAATATAAGTGAAGAATGTTGTATAAGTCACCTCAATAGAGTAGGTCAGATTCCAAACAAAAAGAATCTTGAGCAAATAGAGCAAGAAAACCTTGGATTCAGATCTGAACTTGGCCAAATAAGCACTTCTCTCCACAAGGAAGCAAAACCCTAGAAAAAGAAACAAGAAGGATAGATTTTTGAGTTCTAGAGCCACTTTCACCATGTAAAAGTAGGGTTACGACCTAGAGGAAGGTCTAAGGAAGGAGAAGAGAAAGAAAAATGAAGAAGGAAGGAAGAAAACAACTTTCCTTGGTCGAATTCCCTAGAAGATGACATTGGAAACCCTAGGTAGGGCTAGATGGGGCTCTAGGAGACCTTCTTCTCCAAAAAGGGGTTGTATTCTACCTTTGAGCACTTGGTTCTGCAGAAAAAACAGAGTGGATTCGTTTCTCTAGGTTAGAGGAAAGAGAAATAAAGTATAGTTTCATACTTGAGCAAGGAAGGGGTAAATATAGCCCATGGATAAGGATAGAAGCAAGCATGAGGTGTAAAAGTAGCTTCCACATGTGTCTATGGCCTTAATTTATTAAGAATATACAAGCACACACACAAGAATCTCCCCCACCATCCCTATTGACCTGGTTATCTTTCCTTTGTCGAAATTCCTAGACAATCACATAATTCACTAGTTAATAGCTACTAAAGGTAGCTCATCCGTTAAGGGATAAACCTTAAAATACCCTTGATGAAAATGCCTTCAAACCATGACTCAACTAGGATCCCCATGTCTAAAAAATCACAATAATGATAATATAACATCTAAGGAACATAATGTATGTGATAAATTGCAAAGAAAACCCCTCAATTGGGTAAATTGCAGAAAAGTCCAAAATGTACAGAAAATTGCATAACTTGCTCAAATAGTTTCCAAATTGGACCAAATTTGAAACTTAAGCTTGTATTATGATTTCAAAACATATCAAAAGGTTATATTAAGTTTATAAGCATTCAATTATGTCAACTAAGCTCGTTGAACTCATTAAGCAAGTTCAAGGGCCTTATAACTATAAACCCCTAACAAGGATTTCGCCCCAAAACCCTACGCAAAAAGAGATGGGTATTTTGTATGCATCTCATTATCTAGTTACCATGTGGCTTCCTCTATGACATGATGATTCCACAAAACTTCCACTAGTATTATATCTTTTCTCTTCAGCTTTTTCACCCTTCTATCTAGGATCAACTCAGGACCCTCAACATAGGAGATATCCTCATCTAACTCAACCTCTACTGGTTGGATTGTCTGGTCAGATATGGATGGCATTTCCTCAACATAGAGATGTGAAAGACATTATGCAATCTATGTAGCTCTAGTGGTAGATCCAATTTATATGCTACCTTTCCAACACGAGCTAGGATAGGGTATAGTCCCATAAATCTGGGAGCCAACTTACCCTTCTTTCCAAACCTCAGCACACCTTTCCAAGGAGAAACCTTAAGATATACTCTATCTCCCACTTGGAACTCAAGTGGTCTGCATCAGTTATCTGCATAAGATTTATGCTTGTCCTGCGCTGCTTTCAACTGTTGTTGTATCACTTTAATCTTTTATGTAGTATGTTGTACTAGCTCAGGACCCAAAAGTTGATATTCACCTGTCTCATACTAGCAAAGAGGAGACCGACATCATCTCCCATACAGATCCTCATAAGGAGCCATATCTATGCTTCTTTGATAGCTATTGTTGTACGCAAACTCTATCAGATTCAGATGTACATCCCAACTACCAAGAAATTACATCACACATGGTCTCAAGAGATCCTTTAAAGTCTATATAGTCCTTTCATACTGGACATCGGTCTGCGGATGAAAAGTTGTGTTGAATCTCATTTGTTTTCCCATTGCAGAATGCAGACACTCCCAAAAATGACTTGTAAACTATGGACCTCTATCATAAACTATAGTCACTAGAATGCCATGCATACGTACTATCTCATCAACATATATTTGTGCCAATTTCTCTGTTGTAAACGTCATCTTAACTGGCAGAAAATAGACTGACTTAGTCAATATGTCTACTATCACCTATATGGAATCATGACCCTTAGTTGACCTAGGAAGGCCAACCAGAAAGTCCTTAGTAATATGATCCCATTTCCACTGTGGTATTTGCAAGGGTTGTAATGTTCCTACAGGCTTCTAGTGCTCAGCCTTCACCTGCTGGCAAACTGGGTATTTGGCAATGAACTTGACATGCTTTTTACGTGCGTAGAAACACAAGTGTACGTGTCACTGTAATATAGTCCTTTGTGAGGCCTGAGTCGAACTCAGGGACACGTGAATTATCGGAGACTACTACTAACTACTCACAATCAGCTAGACCGGTTAAAAAGTTGGAGGTTGTTGTAAAATTAAAAGAAGATAAAATAAAACAAAACAAAGCAATCGATTAAATGTTTAGTTAAATCAATTCAAGTGGGAATCTTTAGGATTGCGGTTTCACCGTGGGTTTTCATTGTATGAATTTCTATTTTGGTACTCAGATTTATCTCTCTATCTGGGTAGTGGCCTGATATCACAATTGCCCACTGTTGTGGTACAATTCACTACCTATGTCTAGGTCGGTTCCACCATCGTAGCAACCTATACCCTAAACTAGATGCATTAGAGTCGATCTCTCGGTATCCACCATTAACCTTACACCACCTTGTTCAAGGGATTTGTTAATTAATGTGAATTTCATCTCTTTTCAACCATTAATTCTTCTTTCAAAGTAATTAAGGACATTAGATTATTATTATGGTGATCAAGCATAACAATATAGTTGAGAAAATGAAATTATACCACGGATTTAAGAGATAAATGATGAATTACTATGATAAAATTGTCATACAATGATTTCCCGGGCTACTCCCGGTCCTAAAGATAAAGGGGATTAGCCTCGCATGTTCATCTCAGAGCAAAATGTGGTAGAGAAAAAGGGAAACATGGAGAAAAATGTGATTGAGTGGTGAAACCCCTGAATGGAGAAGATCCAAGTGCTCCTTGGCATAGAATACACGTTCTCCCACCTTTCAGTGGTGGAAAACATCTTCTTCGGCGTTCGGAATGGCTGGGGCGTGCTTCTGGGCTCCGTTCTTCTCTCCACACCTTCTCGGGACGTGTGCAGCGGCTAATGATGTGATAGCTTGCTCTTGGCCGCCGTCATTAGCTATAATCACCGAGTTAGGTCACCAAAATATCACAACCGTCGGATTTAGATCGATCTGAAACAAACTTGTATCTGACGGTGTCGATACCATCGACACGAGTCGATAGTATCGACTTTGCACAGTATCGGCTGGTCTCCTTTTCTTTTCTTTATCGTGACTGATGCTAACTCGATACCATCGATGAGGATCGATGGTATCGACTCTCTTAGGCGTCACTTTTGTCTTTTTCCGTCAGTGAAACTCCTAGTGTCGATAGTATCGACTTTAGGGTCGATAGTATCGACTACCCTCTCGCCAACAACATGATGGTTCGTCGCTACCATCGACTTCTACGTCGATGGTATCGACTCTGTGCTGCTCCTTGCGGCTGGCAACCTGTGATCGCATCGATGGTATCGACAGCAGCAGATATTTGTTTTTCCTGAAATTTCAACACGAAACCACATAAGACGAAATAAAACATATTCTTGTAATAATTTATGCTCAAAAATACTGAAATAAGGGAGATTTGACATAGAGAAGGATCATAGACCAAAGTAGATGAGTTATGCAATATTAACCACCAAAATGACTAATAAATGCATAAAACACAAGTAAAATATGTCTATAAATGCGACTCAAAATCATCGCATCAAACTCCCCTAAGCTTGAACATTGCTCGCCCTCGAGCAGCAAAACCTTAGAATAGAATTGCTAGGGTCAACTAAAGAACAGATATTCACAACAAACATTACCATATGATCCCCACCGGACATTCACATTCCGGCCCTCACTAACCACGGAATGATAATTACCCTAAAGGCGACAGTAATCATCCATAAAAGATATCTACCTCAAAACTAATGAACACTATCACATAAGGTAGTTAACATAATAAAATTTGCCGGTTCAGACTCGGTGCATCTTGTGATCTCCTATACTACGTTGCTCGCCCTAACTACCATCTACATGGAAGCAGCTCTCCTGATATTCACAAGTGAGGAGAAAATCATGGTGGCCTACCAATTCGAGCAACGGGTGGATGGAATGGGTAGCTAAAAGAAGAAATGGAAGCGTTATACAGTTTCAACATGCATAAAACAAAATGCCCTAAATGATGCATTTGCACATGAAAATGCCCTAATGCCTATAATTGGGTGGAATGATGCATGCACTAACATTCTGTCTCAAGATGAGATGGAATATCTAACTGATCTACATCATGTACTTACTCATCTTAAAATGCAGGTGAGACTATGTTCCTTTCTCCCTCTTATTCTACTTGCTTCTCAATATTTTTTTTTCTCTTTTCTTTTTTTCTCTTTTTTTTTCTTTAGGCCCTTATATCCATAAATGATGATGAATTATTTGTTGGGCTCATTTTTCTGCATAGCTCAAATATTTGAAGCATTTATGAAGGTATGTAACTGGTTAATCACCCTTAAAGAATAAGAATAAATAAGATACATGATGTACTGTATGCATAAAAAAATATTATGAATGCAGCTAAATGACACGCACCCAAGGATAAAGTGCATGTACAACTACTCTTTTTTTATTTTCATGCAAGACATGTGAGAATACTTTGCAATGCAAGACCTATCTACATGAGATGCAATCAAAAAGGTTAAAACCGTAATTTACTTCCAATTCTTATGGTGGATTGTAAAAAAAACAATGAGGTGGAAAGATCACAAGACTAATTGACTGAACCTTTGAAAATTATTATGTGTCCCTCCTTACTGACCTTTGTAGTAGTTAAGAGGTTTCTCTCTCTTACTTCAAATTAGAGTCTCATTATCATTTGGTCAGTTTAGGCTCACACTACCAATTCCATCCACTTTTCATGAATCATTAGGAATGTACATTTGTGATTTTCTATTTTAGAGTTGACAAAACCAATCATTTTCTTAAGTTATGTGCTCAAGGTTGAACAACACAAGCTTGCGAACACTCACATTCTTTTAATTTCCCCTTAATTCCCATGTACAAGCAATTGAGATGACACAAGACTTAAGACATCCACAACTACACTAGATAGAGCGTGGATCCTACAAACAAACTAAGATTGCAAGAAATAAATGACAAGAAACAAAACAATAAAAACTAAAAAGTAAGAAAACTAAAGGATAGATTTGTTCCAACACCCCCCCTAAGCTTGAATTTGACTATGGCCTCATAGTCAACAACAATCTTAAAGGTTGGAACAGAGGTACCGATCACTCTTCTGGTGGAGGAGGGTACTGTGGGCTTGTGGGGTCCCAAGATGGGTACTGCCCCTAAAAGCTAGGATCATACTGGGGCATGGGTGGAGGTTGTGGATACCCCCCAAAGTAGTTCTGGCTCCAGTAGTGATCATAGAAGGGCTGCTGCTGCATCTCCATCCTATGCAACCTGTCATGAACCTACTGTTGGTTGTCGAGGAGGAGGTGCTCATTCTCAAAGATAGCCCTCTGATTGTCAAGTAACCGGTTCGTCGTCTCCTGAATACCGGTGTACACTGCGGTGTGGTGTTGCTGTGTCTGTTGAATATCCTGTAGCATAGCATACATTCCTTGCATTAAATAAACATCCTCGCTTGGTTGTGAGGGCGGTGGTGGTGGCGGAGGCTGCGAAGATGAAGATGCACCCATATGCATGTGAGGATGCTTCCTAGGTGCTACTCGTGCCCGAAGAGGAGTGTAGGCCTCCTCTTCCTCTTCAGCCTCATCGTCATTATTGTTGTCGTCGCCGCCGTCTTCATCGGAGTCAGCAATGGCTATGATGGGCCATCGGAAATGTTGAGCACCCTCAATGTGGAAGACAAGGTTGGGAAGTGAACATTCCTGATATGCTTGATTGATGTGGTAGTGTGCATATGCCAGGCCATCACGAAGAAGGATGAGATTGGAGCAGTGCAGATGTTGCAGGTTCACCTTGCTCCATTTGGAGAGAGGAGTCAGCTAGGAGAAATTCAACCCTAGGTAGGAGGCCAGCGGTGTAATGAGTCCTCCAAAATGAATTGGCACCTTCCGCGTACTCCTCTTTACCGCCAAAACGCACGTTAAGAAAAACGCGCCCCAATTGCACTCATGACGCTTCAATAACTTGTGCAAGAAAAACAAGTCTGTCTCTTGAAATTTGCTGAGAGATAGGTCACCACGGGCGAAGAGAGTGGTGCACAACATGCGGTGAAGAACCTGCACGAATGGATGCTCAAAATCCACCACCGCCGCGTTGTGGTAGCTCACATCTTTGCCCGGTGGCACAATTAATAGCTCGGCGAAGATTGCGTCATAGTCAGTCATGTTATCTGGTCGCCGGTACTACTCTCACTCGTGATTCCAGTTATAGATGGAGTTGAACTTCTTGAGGGTGAGAGTGTAGTCAATGTTGTACAACCAGAAAGAAATACGGTCGTTGACCCATTCCCGATCAGTAGCAATAACGTCGTTCGGAACGACACAGATATCCAGTGACGCCATGAACTCGGCAACTAGCTCCTTGTAAGTTGGCCATTCACCGAAGGACGGCTGACCGTCAGCATGGAATTCCATCTCATCGGGCCTCCTGCCCGTGTGCCTCGCCTACCCTTTCAAGACATAGGCGAGATTAGCGTCAAACCCCAAATTACGTATCATGTCACGGTCGACGTAATGGGTCGACTCGATCTTGTGCTTCATCAGTTCCTCATAGACCTTCTTGACTTCCGCGGAAGGATGAACGATCTGCGGTCATGAAATGGATGCAGTCGGTGGAGGAATGAACACAGGGATCTCCATCAATGTCGCGCGGGAAGAAGATGCGCCGGTGGTGTGCACCATTGTCGAAGAAGAAGAAACAAAAGAAAGAGCTCAGTGCAGATCAGAGAAGATTATCTCCGCTCGGTGAAGAACACACTCCGTGGATACTCATAGTTGGGCTTCAATTGCTCACAAGGATGCTCGGCACAAGTGGAGAAGGATTGCTCTGAAGTTGTGACGTCATCTGACAACAATCCCTCCCTTAAATAACTGATGTCGGCGTTGTTGTGTGCCTGTCGATACCATCAACGCGGGTCGATGGTATCGACTCTGGTAGCACAATCTGTACTGTCGCTGGTATCGACGGTCGTCGATGGCTGGATGTGGGGGCCTAGATCGATGACGTGTCGATACTATCGACAGGTGTCGATGGTATTGACCCGTCCCACGGATTGACTCTCTCGGTGCAGCGATCGCCATTGATCTCCTCTCGCAGATCGGTGACGTGTCACGTCGATACTATCAACGCGTGTCAATAGTATTGACTTCTGGTTAGGGCAACACCCTCGCGACGCCCAGCCGCTGCTTTCTGCCTATAACTGGGTCGATACCATCGATAGGCCTGTCGATGGTATCGACTTCACTGAGACGATTTCTTCTGAAAATCTTCAGAGATCTCGATGGTATCGACTTGCATGTCGATACTATCGACCTCGACTTTGCGATCAACCTGTTGGTGTGTCGATACCATCGATGAGCTCGTCGATGGTATCGACGCAGAGTGATTTCTGCAGTCGCCAACCTGTACCCAACTCGATACCATCGACAAAAGGGTTGATGGTATCGACTCTGCCTCAGTCCTTCACATCAAGCAAACGATCACGGTACCTTTTTTACACTAAAAACGAACTCAAATCAAATCAAAGTACAAATGTGAAAGAAACTAAACTAAACTACCGATGGCTGGGCTGCCTCCCAACAAGCGCCCTTATTTAACATCTTAGGCTAGACGACATGAAGCTCCTCATGCATCTGGAAGTGCAATGAGTTTGACCTCATTCACTTTGCTTGTATAGTCTTCACCAAAATATAATTTAAACTGTTGCCCATTGACCAGGAATGTGGTCTCGCCATCACACACTAAGATCGCGCCATGTGGTCTGACCTCCTCTACTGTGAATGGTCCACTCCATCGGGATTTCAACTTCCCGGGATGCATCTTCAGCCTGGAGTTGAACAATAGGACACAGTCTCCTTTCTTGAAAATGCACATTTGAATATGGCGATCGTGAATCAACTTTGTGCGCTCCTTGTAGATCTGCGAGCTTTCATATGCATTCATTCACAGCTTGTCAAGTTCATTGAGTTCAAGTAACCTCTTCTTTCCCACTTCATCATAACTCAGATTTAGCTTCCTCAGCACCCAATGCGCTTTATGCTCCAGTTCCACCGGTAAGTGATAGGCCCGACCGTAAGCCAACCTAAAAGGCGTAGTGCCTATAGGTGTCTTGAACGCCTTCCTGTATGCCCACAACACATCTGGTAGTAGGGTACTCCAATTCTTCTTTGTGGAAGCCACAGTACGCTCCAAGATCTTCTTAATCTCCCGATTGGAGACCTCCACTTGTCCTTGAGTTTGCGGGTGGTATGGGGTACCACTGTTGTGTTTGACCCCGTACTTTCTCAACAGTGCCATGAACTTTTGATTTCAGAAGTGTGTACCTCAATCACTTATGATCATCCTTGGTACACCAAACCTGTAGAAAATATATTCTTTGACAAACCTGCACACTACAGCGGAATCATTAGTCCTTGTGGGTATTGCCTCTACCCACTTCGACACATAATCAACAGCCAAAAGAATATACAAATTAGAATTTGAGGACACAAAGGGTCCCATAAAATCTATGCCCCATAAGTCAAATACCTCAACCTCCTGGAATACATTAAGGGGCATCTCTTGTCTTTTCGAAATGTTACCCTCCCTTTGGTAGGAATCACATTGCCGCACAAACTCATAAGCATCCCTGAACAAGGTAGGCCAGTATAGGCCACTTTCAAGCACTTTGGCTACAGTGCGAGAGCTTGCATGGTGGCCCCCCGTCGGTAGTGTGTGACAATGGCTAAGAACACTTTCGTATTCCTCCTCAGGTACACACCTGCATAAGACACCATCTCTGCATTGCTTCAAAAGAATAGGGTCATCCCAGAAATAATAACGTAAAGAATGAAAACATTTCTTCTTCTCTTTGTACGTCCAATCTTCCGGGATGATTTTGCAGGCAAGATAGTTTACAACGTAAGAAAACCACGAGTCTTTCGATTTCACTTTTAAAAGTTGTTCATCCGGAAATGTCTTGGTGATGGGTATGTGTAAATCCTTTTCATCTACCCTCTCCAACCTAGACAAATGGTCCGCGACCACATTCTCAATGCCCGCCTTATCTTTGATTTCAATATCAAATTCCTGTAAAAGCAAGATCTACCTAATCAATCTAGGTTTGGCATCCTTTTTCTCCATCAAATACTTAATGGCGGCGTGGTCCGTCCATACCACGACCTTAGATCCAACAAGATATTGCCGAAACTTTTCAAAAGCAAAAACAACGGCGAGCAATTCTTTTTCGGTTGTCGTATAATTAAGTTGGGCGTCATTCAAAGTTTAGATGCATAAAAAATCATAGCGGGTTTATTGTCCACCCGTTGTCCCAAGACAGCCCCAACCGCGAAATCGGATGCATCACACATTAGTTCAAATGGCTTAGTCCAATCCGGTGTTTGCACAACCGGTGCGGAAATCAATTTTTCCTTAAGCACATTGAACGCATGTAGACATTTTTCATTAAAGTCAAAAACAACATCCTTTTCTAACAGCTCAGATAAAGGTTTGGTGATTTTAGAAAAATCTTTTATAAAACAACGATAGAAACCGGCGTGACCTAAAAAGCTCTGTACCCCTTTAACCGAATTCAGTGGGGGAAATTTGGAAATCACTTCAATTTTTACCAGGTCTACCTCCAAACCTTTGCTAGACACTTTATGTCCTAGCACTATTCCTTCACTCACCATCATGTGGCATTTCTCCCAATTGAGGACCAAATGTATTTCCTCACAACGTTGTAAGACCTTATCCAGATTGTAAAGGCACTCATCAAAAGATGCACCATAGATAGAGAAATAATCCATAAAAACTTCTAGATAGCGTTCTACCATATCAGAAAAAATGGTGAGCATACAATGCTGAAAGGTCGCCGGTGCATTACATAACCCAAAAGGCATAAGGTGGTACACAAACGTTCCATAAGGATAAGTGAAGGTTGACTTCTCTTGGTCCTTAGGATCAATCGAGATCTGATTGTACCCCGAATAACCATCCAGAAAACAAAAATGCGATCGGCCGGCTAAACGCTCTAAAATTTGATCAATAAATGGAAGAGGAAAGTGATCCTTAAGCGTAGCGGCATTCAATCGACGGTAATCTATGCAAACACGCCACCCGGTTACCAAGCGGGTGGTGACAGGTTCATTTAGAAGATTATGGGTAACTGTGATTCCCCCCTTTTTAGGGACTACCTACGTAGGACTCACCCACGTTGAGTTAGAAATAGCATAGATGATACCTACAGAAAGGAGCTTAATCACCTCCTTCTTGACGACCTCCATCATGCTAGGATTTAATCAACATTGTGGCTGAATCACCGGCTTAGCTCCCTCCTCGAGCCGAATCTTGTGCTGGCAGAATGTAGGAGAGATCCCCTTGATATCTGCAACCGACCACCCGAATGCTCCTTGATGGTTCTTCAACACAATAAGCAGCTGGTCCTCCTCCCCGGCACTCAAATAAGTCGATATAATCACAGGCAGCTTTTCTTCCTCAGCCAGAAATGCATACTTTAAGTGTGGTGGCAACGGCTTCAATTCCAAATCGGGCGGGCTGATTAAGGACGACTGAAGTGGTGGTGAAAGTTCACCAAGGTCTTCATACTACCTAGCATAGAAGCACGGCAGCACCTGAAGCATCTTGGCACACTCCTGTAGTGACTTGCTTCTCATCCAATCATGTGTGATATTGACCAAACAGGCTTCAAGTGGTAATTCTGGATATGCATTAAAAACCGAATTTGCTATGGCCTCATTTTCAGTGGAAGGGGGAATGTCCTCCTCCTCATCACTCGGAAAACCTACAGCCTTGCTAAGGGATACCACCTTAGTCTGCTCCATGATGTCCACAGCCAATGTCCCTTTTTCCACCTTGGTCATTACATGAGCCATATCTAAAAATGGCTTCCCTAGACAAAGTGAGATATTGTGATCAAAATGCTTTACCATGTAGCACTTCTCCTTGGCTTTAGATGACGTGGTACTGGAAGGCATGACCATCTTGAAGCGATCATCAGTGATGCCCAAAGTCAAACGACCTCTCCCCATCTCAAGTATCATGTCAGCTATAGCTTGGAAGGGTCATCCGAGTAGTAGCTCATTGCCTTGTTCATCTTGCATCTCCATTACGACAAAATCTGCTGGAAATACAAAACGATCTACCTTCACCAACACATCTTCACATATACCGTATGGCTTCACCACAGAATTGTCTGCTAGTTGGATTGTCATGTTGCTTGGCCGTGACTCTTTTAATCCCAACTTCTTGAATGTAGAGAGGGGCATCAAGTTTATGCTCACCCCGGAGTCACACAGCGCTTCACCAAACTTCACTTTCCCAATGTAACATGAGATGTTGAAGCAGCCCGGATCCTGCCTCTTTGGTGGCAATGTGCCCATGATGAAGGCACTCACCTGCTCCTTAAGCACCACAACCTCCGTGTCTGGGATTTTCCACTTCTTGGTAATGATGTCTTTCAGAAATTTGCCGTAAGAAGGGATTTGCTCAATTGCTTCCAATAATGGGATGTTGACTGAAAGCTTTCTGAAACTGTCTAGGAACTTTTTAAACTGGGCGTCCACTTTCCTTGCCTTTACACTATTCGGATATGGGACTGGGACAGCCTGTGCCCTTTGATGGGCTGACACATATGGTGTCCTTTTCTGCGTCTCCTCCTCATCTGCAATAGGATTTTCAGTAGCATCCACTGCTATATCCTCAACTGATTCTTTGACCGGTATTTGCAGCTCCTCAGTGGCCTCACCTTCGATTTCTGCTTGGGGTTTGCTTGGTTCATCGGCTATGGGGTTTAACAGCTTCTTGCCACTCCTTAGCAAGATGGCCTTCTCCTGTTGGTTTCCTCCTGGAATATTAGTGTTACCCGGAAAACCTTGGTGCGCCGGCTTCTTCAGATTGGCTATCTCAGCTGCCATTTGCGCCATGGACGTCTCTATTGTCCTCATTTGAGCCCCATGGTTCTGTAGTGTCTACCCGAACTGGTTCATAAATTCCCCCTGTTGCTTTATCTGCTGGCCAAAAGTAGTCATTAATTCTTGATTTTGTTTTATCACTTGGTTGAGCAACTCCATGCTCTTGTCCTCCGCTACTGGCTGGGGTTTTGCATCGGGATCCTGCAAGAAGTTGTTCGGATCCTTCCAGGAGAACTTCTTGTCCTTCCTCCATGAGTAATCGTTATTTCTATAGCCTTGTTGCTGCCTCATGAATTTGACTTGAGCCTCATCCTCGGATTCAATATCCTCCTTTGCAAGCAGTTTCTTCGTGAGAAGGTCCATCTTCTCATTCATCTCCTTGATTGTTTTAGACTCCCCTGCTACTCGAACGTGCTCAACGGTGTCCCTGTCGCCCCAAGATTGCTTCTTGGCCATGTTCTTAAGGATTTCCCAACACCTCGTGTCTATGTTGTTCAAGAAGAATCCCGAGCCTGTTGAATCGAGGTTACTTCTATCATGCTCGGAGAGAGCAAAATAGAATATTTTGACATGTGTCTCCTTGTCAAGCCCGTGATGCGGGCATTGCCTAAGCATGATCTGAAACCTTTCCCAGGTCTCAGAGTAGGTCTCTCCTGCTTTCTGAGTGAAGTTATGGATCTTCCTGATCATGTCATTGGTCTTCTCGGGCGGGAAGAACCTTTCAAAGAAAACCTCCACCATGTGGTTCCAGGATTCCACATATTCATCGTCCAGGTTGTGCAACAACTCACGTGCAGTTCCTGCCAGAGAACTCGGGAACAACTTTAGGTAGAGCACATCCTGCGGGAACATGTCAATTTTTACCATGTCGCAGTTTTCCACAAATTGACTTATATGCGTGACTGGATCTTCATTCTTGAGCCCATGGAATGCGTTTGACTTGACCAAATTAATTAATGCAGGATCAATCTTGTATGTCGGAATATTGATCGCCTGCTTCTTGATTGGCCCCTTTGAAGTAGATGAAGAAGAAGCCTTGATCTTCTCCCATATTGTCTGTGGCTCTGCCATCTCTTCATGTTCGGATTCTGAGTCTATTTCTTCCAGATGGTCTTGATTGTAATCCTCCTCGTCTTCCGGTCCCGGTAATGGAATCTCTGGTGCCCTTTGCGTGTAGTCTGTGCTACCCGTCTACACCATGCACAATACCTGCAAAATGAAAATTTAAGTTCAGTACCGTTCTAGATGATTACAAAAATTAGAAAATAGACTATGAATTTTTGAAATGATTTCAAACTAATAAAAAAAATGGCCTAGAGTGGCCGCTTGCAGCACTCGTAGTGCCAACAATTGTTGTGTCCCCGACAACGGTGCCAAAAACTTGACACGCTTTTTACATGCGTAGAAATGCAAGTGTACGCGTCACTATAATATAGGCCTTTGTGAGGCCCGAGTCGAACTCAGGGACACGTGAATTATCGGAGACTACTACTAACTACTCACAATCAGCTAGATCGGTTAAAAAGTTGGAGGTTGTTGTAAAATTGAAAGAAGATAAAATAAAACAAAACAAAGCAATCGATTAAATGTTTAGTTTAATCAATTCAAGTGTGAATCTTTAGGATTGCGGTTTCACCGCGGGTTTTCATTGTATGAATTTCTATTTAGGTACTCAGATGTATCTCTCTATCCAAGTAGTGGCCTGATATCAGAATTTCCCACTATCGTGGTACAATTCACTACATATGTCTAGGTTGGTTCCACCGTCGTAGCAACCTATACCCTAAACTAGGTGCATTAGAGTTGATATCTCGGTATCCACCATTAACCTTACACCACCTTGTTCAAGGGATTTGTCAATTAATGTGAATTTTGTCTCTTTTCAAGCGTTAATTCTTCTTTCAAAGTAATTAAGGGCATTAGATTATTATTATGATGATCAAGCATAACAATATAATTGAGAAAATGAAATTATACCACGGATTTAAGAGATAAATGATGAATTACTATGATAAAATTGTCATACAATGATTTCCCGGGATACTCCCGATCCTAAAGATAAAGGGGATTAGCCCCGCATGTTCATCTCAGAGCAAAACGTGGTAGAGAAAAAGGGAAACATGGAGAAAAACGTGATTGAGTGGTGAAACCCCTAAAGGGAGAAGATCCAAGCGCTCCTTGGCGTAGAATATGCATTCTCTCGCCTTTCAGTGGTGGAAAACGTCTTCTTCGGCGTCTAGAACGGTTGGGGCGAGCTTATGGGCTCCGTTCCTCTCTCCACACCTTCTCGGGACGTGTGCAGTGGCTAATGACATGATAGCTTGCTCTTGGCCGCCGTCATTAGGTATAATCACTGAGTTAGGTTACCAAAATATCACAGCCGTCGGATTTAGATCGATCTGAAACAAACTTGTATCTGACAGTGTCGATACCATCGACACGAGTCGATAGTATCGACTCTACACAGCATCGGCTGGTCTCCTTTTCTTTTCTTTGTCGCGACTGATGCTAACTCAATACCATTGACGAGGTCGATGGTATCGACTCTCTTAGGTGTCGCTTCTGTCTTTTTCCGTCATTGAAACTCCTTGTGTCGATAGTATCGACTTTAGGGTCGATAGTATCGACTACCCTCTTGCCAACAACCTAATGGTTCGTCACTACCATCGAGTTCTCCGTCAATGGTATTGACTCTGTGCTGCTCCTTGCGGCTGGCAACCTGTGATCGTGTCGATGGTATCGACAACAGCAGATATTTGTTTTTCCTGAAATTTCAACACGAAACCACATAAGCCGAAATAAAACATATTCTTGTAATACTTTATGCTCAAAAATACTGAAATAAGGGAGATTTGATATAGAGAAGGATCATAGACCAAAGTAGAAGAGTTATGCAATATTAACCACCAAAATGACTAATAAATGCATAAAACACAAGTAAAATATGTCTATAAATGCGACTCAAAATCATCACATCAGAACTCTACCACATCATGCTTTAGACCTGGCCACCAATACATGTCTTTCATGTTTTGGTACATCTTGGTACTTCTAGGATGCATTGCATACATGGAGGAGTGATCCTCCTCAAGTACGATCTTCCTCAACCCATCAACATCAAGAACTACTGTCCTATTGTAGTAACAAACTATACCATCATCTACTGTAAAGACCAAGTCTCTACTAATAACATGATAAACAAAAACACCAATTGTGTAGCAGTGAAAATTTAAATCTTGACTTTATTCAAAATGTATAAAGAGTACATTACAATTTTTTCCCAAAAGGGGTACATCTGTATACAAGGAACTAGGATCTAGGTAGAGGAAGACTTAGACTAAGCCAAGATTGTCTCCAAAAAAAACAACATAAAACATAAAAGCAACTATGATCATGCAATCTATATGCTCTTCTTCTTGTCCTATCCTTAGCCTTAGGTTCACCAAGCTTCCATGTGCACTCTGATCCTAACCTGGATGGTTGGGGTCATCCAACAAGAGAGAGATAAAAGGTATGTGTTAATAAAAGGATAAAGGCAATCATAAAGTTAAGCATAAATATTCCATTAAGGGATTTCAAGAAGTGAGAGCAAATGAGTGAATAAGATTCTAGAAATCTGCCACATTCCAATATCAACAAATATCACAATTGCATGAATATAAATTATGACACAACATCCTCTCAATGTAGGGTGAGGCACCTATCGGACCTCACCAATGGCAGGGGGACTAAAACCCCAGTGCCTAAAAAGTGGCAGGGGGGCTAAAACCCTAGTGCCTAATATATAAAATGGCAGGGGGACTAAAACCTCAGTGCCCGGCAGGGGGACTAAAACCCCAGTGCCCTGTGGGTGGTTTGTACTCATGTACACTACATTGTCAATTGGCCAATAACTATATCATGCATAAACATTCACTTGGCAGTAGAGTGAAAAGTATAACAAGATAACATCATAGCATTGGGAATAAAACCCAAAAATAAAATAAATAGGCCATCATAGGCCACCACAATATCGAAGAACTCCAATGAGTCAACAAGCAACAACATTATACAATGCTTCCAAATATTTCGAAAAGAATGAGCCACATAGGCAATAACAAGATTAAGCATTTCCAAGTAAAGGAGGCAACATATAGCAAGTTTCACATTATTCAAATGAATGAGCCATAATGGCATTAGAAGCATAAAATAAGTAAAGAGCCAATAAATGCAATTAGAGGGATAATCAGGCTAGCACAATAATGATTGTGGGGTTGGAAAAGACCCAACTGAAGGATAGGTAGTTTGCACAATTACATCCCACATAGATTTCACATTCACCATGGATGTTCACATAAATATGATTCACATACACAAATAGGATCCACATACATAGGGGTAACATACAAAATAGGTTTCACATACTTGTTTTATTTAATTACCATAACATCCCCCGAGTTGATTGCATCCAATTCCATAATTCCCTAGTTACATTATTACACATGTATTAATATATATAATGACATAAAACATAGGAAAAACCCTAATTTTTACAAAACCACGATTTAGGGTTCAAAACCAAGCCCAAAAGATTAGTCATATTCTCCTGAATAATAAAACATATTTTATTACCTAATTTGGGGTTAAGATGAATTTATTATGTATTTTAGAACATTTTATATATTTAAAAAGGCATTCAAAACAACCTTCAAAAAAGGAATAAAAATCAGGGGTAAAAAACTATAAATTCGAATTCTACATTAAAAATCCTTTCCATCGACTATTTATTCGTACTTTTCTGACCAAGGATTCATTTATTATGAATTAAATGATCTCAGCCAATCAGAAATCAGGAAAACTATAGTGTGACAGGTATTGAAATCCAAATACAATTCAATGTAAACACTGGTGAAATGACCAAAATACCCTTCCTCGTTAAATCAAACCTATTAACACTGTGAGGGCAGATCAGTCATTTGGACCCTACGATTGCTTGCAAGCGAGAAACAAAAACCTGGGGTGAAATGACGAAATTACCCCTGCATCGCACAATTGGCTAGTCAGAGGGGCGAGGGTTGCCCTGGTCATTTACTGACCAGGCACCTTCTTGCTCTTGCCATGGCGCGCAGAAGCAACAGGTCAGGGAAAGCCATCGATCTGATTCGGAGCTAGGATCTCATCGAGAGCAAACTGGAGTCGAGATCACGTTCACCACCGTTGGACAAACTGGACAAGCCCAGAGTCGGGGCTTCCGCTGCACAGGAGCTTTGCCCAGCTGCTCCGCAGGTCAAGAACAGGGGAAGGATCATCGGGGAAAACCACCACGAAAATGCGACAAAGAAGATAACTGAGATCAGGATCAGCTTCGTAGATCCAAGGCGAATCGAATGAACGCATCGCCGCAGGCGGAGGAGCACCAGGGCCAAGGAAAGCATGGCGCCACCGAGGTGCTTCCGGCGGTCTATGGGACTTGGCGATCGGGGGCTTTGCGAGACAAAACGATCAAACGGAATGAAAGAACGAGGGTCAAGCATGCTTACTACACGAGAAATCGAACCGAGATGGCTTCAAGAGTCCAGGCGAGGTTGTCGGGGAAGGAGATCGAGTAGGACCTGGAGCTTTAGAGCAAACCGGAAGAAATTGGAGGGAGAGAGGGAAAGCTTGAAGCCTGAGGGTGCTCTAAGGCCCCTTAAATAGGCCAGAGGAGAACACCAGTCGCCTCTGCGACACAGAGGTGGAGAGAGGAAGGTTGTCGGGTTTGGGCATTTCAAAGAGGGTGGAGGAGACGGAACGAGTTATGGCTCTCTAGAACCGGCGGCGGGAGACAGAGCCAATGGGCTTGGAATCACGCGCAAAGGTGGAGAGGAGAGGAAGAATGGCCCCGAGGAGCTGGGGCGCCGCACCTGTTCGGCTGGTCAGAGGTAGAAGAAGGCGGGAGAGCTGTTAGATCTCAGATCGACGGTCCTCGGGCGTCGCTCAAGGTGCGTGATAGGAAAAATAACGGAACCATAGTGTGACAAATCGATATAAATGAAATCGATTAAAATCCCTAGTTAAACCTTATTAAAAGCTCATAAAATGGATTTGAAGGGTCAAATGAAGTTCAAATGACACCAAATTTGGACCACATGCTCATGTTAGCATTTAGAACGATTCTATATAATTATATTTCGTAATTATATCCAATAAGGTCCTCAATTAATATATTTCTCATTAAGTGTATTTTAACACATTAAAAGATGTGAATTATTATGAAATAACTATATTAATGCAATTAGTGAGTCAAATACGAAGTGATAGTTATATTTGAGTATTAAGAGCAAAATATCAACCTTTAAATATGTTTTCACACATTTATCATCAAATTGGAGGAGAGAGAAAGTAAAGAGGTTAATATACTCATAATTAATTCAAATTCTTAATATTATTAATATATTTATCCAAAAAACTCCAAATTAATATTATCTACTTATATCCATCCTTAATGACCAAATTACATTATTAACCTTCACTTATCTCTTAAATTGGGTTATTTGTGCAAACACCCCTTCATTATCATAAATGAGGGAAAAAGGTGATTTTTTTTTTGGGGGGGGGGACTAGCATAGATAGTTACATCATGGAGATACATGAAAGAGAGACGGGAAGGACTGGAGATCCTCTAGGTAAAAATGGTTGGCCTGGGATGGACATTCATTCCACATCAAAGATGGGGACGGCTGCTTCAAACAGATCTTGGCAAGAGCATCGGTCAATTTGTTTTGATCTCTTTGCTGATAAATGATCTTCAGGTTATCCAAGTTTTGCAGAGCTTCGATGATCTTACTTTTGATCAATAGGTACTTATCCAGAGGTGTCTTAGTCTTGGAGGCCCATTGCACAGCATTCCATGAGTCTGATATAATCAAACCTTCTGAGAAACCATGAAGGGCAGCTAGTCTGACACCTAAAAGGATAGATCTCAGTTCTCCTTCCATACAGTCAGTTCCAGGGTTCAGGTTGGCGCAACCAGTTAACCAGCTACCTTGGCGATTTCTGGCAATGGCGCAGGAGCTAATGGTCCTGGATGTTCTTGAGAGAGCCGCGTCCACATGAATGATGGCAGCCGAGGGGCCTAGCAGCATAGGGTAGGGGTGAGCAGAATTTGGTTAATAACCAATTAACCGAATGGTTAATTTCAAATGGTTAATTTTTTTTAGACTATTTGGTTAATTCGGTTAATTTGGTTAATTTAATTTGGTTAATCGGTTAAATGGTTAATTTCATGGTTAAAGATATTTTTGGTATGGTTAACCAAATTAACCGAATAGTTATAATTTATTATTAAATAATATCCTACACACATATATATACATATATAGTTGTACATTTATTTCAAAAAACTTCCCCATATACATAGTAATCAAGTTTTCATGAGCCATACAACATTATATTTCCAGAAATACCACTATAATATAACAATTGTTCAAAATTCAATGAGTATTTCAAATAACATTATTACACATGTATTATTTGGTTAACCAAATTAACCGACCGAATTAACCGTTAACCGATTGGGCAATAACCAAATTAATTGACGCAATTTTGTTAGGTTAATGGTTAAAATCTCAAACCACAAATTAACCATTTAACCGAACCGAATTAATTGTAACCGACCGAATTAACCGAATGCTCACCCCTAGCATAGGGTGAGGAAGTGTGACTTCTTCAGAGCAACTGGTAACAGGCATACTGTCATCGGAGTTGTCAGTTGTCGTCTGTGAGGAGGGCCAAAAGGCCTGAATAATAGAGGAAGCGTCAGCCAGGCATTGAAGGGCCAATATACGGGAAGGGGTCTTCTTGTTTTCAAAGATGAAGAGGTTTCGATTCTTCCATATCCTCCAGCATGTGACAACAAATTTGATGTCCCAATGCTCGTGCTCGCGCATATCCTTGAGATTGTAGGAGAACCACTCGTAAATGTCTTGACTTTGAAAGAAGTTTTGTGTTGTTGGAGGTAGCAGTAAAGTCCAAGTATGCTTTGCGTCATTATAGTCCCTTATGGCGTGAAGGCAATCCTCTTCTTCCGTAGTACAGCTGGAACAGTTGGGGTCGTCCGTAAGATGTTTGAGGACCCTCATGGAATTAGTGAGGAGCCAGCCATGTAAGAGAAGCCAGAGATGGAGCTTGATCCGATGAGGCAATTTCAAGTTCCAGGTGGTCTTGAATAAAGGAAGATCCGTATCCTCAGACATGGTGATAGCTGTGTAGGCAGAGCTTGACGAGAAGGTGCCATGTAGAGTGAGTTTCCAGATGTGTTTGTCGAGGCCGAGAGACAAATTGGGAGTAGGCATAGCCAGAATGGAGTTGGCACTGTCTGTGTCAAACCAAAAGTTGATGAAGTCCTCATCCCAGCATCCATCATCCTTAACCAGGCTGGAGACCTTGAGATCTAGCAGGTCCTCTGGTATGGTCAGCTCAGGTTTGAGCGCAGGCATCAAACCATCGCCCAACCATTCGTTTGACCAGACAGAGGTGTCAAGGCCAGAGATGGCTATGCGTCTGGAGTTGCCAAGCAGGAGAGGTGTTAAAATCTTGATGCTGTGCCAGAGATGAGAGCCATTGGGGCTCGGTAGCCCTCTACTCATGTATTTTCCTATCATGAGCTCAACCCAGGGAATACATTATTTCTGGAGGAAAGCCCATGCCATCTTCATAAGAAGGGAAGTATTGAAATCCTTGGCACGTTTGATAGATAGACCTCCATGAGATTTTGGTTTTGTAACCTGCTTCCATGCCACTAGAATGAGACGCTTGTTGGAGTTTCCATTCCAAATGAAATTTTGGATAAGCTGGTCGATCTTGTCATAGGTGGACGACGGTAGCTGGACAGATTGCATCACATAACAAGCTTGTGATTGTAAAACCGATCTAGCTAAGGTAGCTCTTCCTGCAAGTGAAAGAAGTTTGTTCTGCCATTGGTTGATTTGATTGTGAACCTTCTCTATGAGCATAAGGAACAAGCTCTTTCTCTTTTTTTTGTGAACAATAGGAACCCCCAGATGACGGCCCAGGTTGCTTGTCTCTTGTATCCCTATCTTCCTGCAGATTGAGGTTCTAAGACCTCGAGGTGTGTTGTGTGAGAAAAACAACATGGACTTCTCATGCGATAAAAATAGGCCGGAGGCTTCACTGAATCTTCTAAGGCATGCTTTGATGGTTTTGGCTTGGGAAAAAGAAGCTTCGCCAAAGAGGATAATGTCATCCACAAAGCTAGCATGGGTGATGGGTATTTTGGTTCTGGAAATGATGATAGGTTTCCAGGACTGGTTGGAGACCTCGTGAGCTATCAGCTGACTAAGCCTCTCAAGGCAGAGAACGAAGAGGTATGGTGACAGGGGGTCACCTTGCTTCACCCCACAAGAAGGTTTGAAGGAACCTGCCAGCTCGCCATTCCAAAGGACAGAGGACTTCCCAGAGGTGATGACCTGCATTATAGTGTTGATGATAACCATCAGTGTTGAGAGTGTCCAGGATGAATTGCCAACTCAGCTTGTCGAAGGCCTTCACCATATCCAACTTCAAGGCCATGAACTTCTTCTTGCACGATTTGGATTCCATAGAGTGAATGACCTCCTGAACTAACGCAGTGTTGTCGCCGATTCTGCGGCCTGGGATAAAGGCTGACTGGTGAGGTGAAATCCAATTGTAGAGGAACGGTTTGATTCTGGAGGCTAGCACCTTGGAGATCAGCTTGGAGCAGATGTTGTTGAGAGATATTGGGCGGAACTGGGAGCTTCGTTCAGGGGTGGATAACTTGGGGATGAGGACAATGAGAGAGTCAGACCACCTGAGAGGCATCTCTAAGCCTTGGAAAGGTTGCTGAACAAACCGGAAGATCTGGGACTTGAGGGAGTTCCAATTCTTTTGGTAGAAATCCGCATCCACCCCATCAGGCCCGGGAGCTTTGATAGGGGACATTGAGAAGAGAGCTTGGTGAATTTCAGACTGAGATGGAACGGCAGCCATTAGAGCAAGTTGACTGCTAGAAAGAGGTTGGAAGGAACCAGGGAAGGTCGGACAAGTGTTCCTTCTAAGATCGTTGTTGGATTCCCGTTAGACGTTCAAGAAGAAGGAGAGGATGAGGGATTTGATGTCAGACGGGTTGTGAATCCATTCTCCATCATTATCCTTTAGGCAGGTCACACGGTTGCGTTGTCTCCTGGCTTTGGTTAAAGAGTGAAAGAAATGGGTATTATTGCCCCCAAGCTTAATCCAGTCACACCTAGCCCTTTGCTAGCTTTCCTCTTCTTCTCTTCACAGAATCAAATCCAGTTGTGCTTGTAAGCTGATGGTTTCTTGTGTTGTGTCTTGATTGTAGTGAAGAGCTAGATTCATCTGGTTCCATTGGATTTTGTTCGAAATCCTGTCCTTCTCCTTCCTATCCTTCCTCTTGGTAGATGAGTCCCACTGTCTGGCTTTAGAGAGAAAGGAGGCGCTCACTGTCATGAGGTCTTGTTTGAAAGGCCACGATTCTTTGAAGAAGTTGGAATATCCGGGCGTGGTATACCATCTGGAAGAGGTTCGAGTAGGAATTTAATTGTAGGTAGGCAGATGATCAGAGTATGATACCATGATGGGGGCATGGTCAGAGTGATTCTTTTCTAGCACTCGAGTCTCCTTCGCGCTGGAGGATTCGATCCATGATCTGTTCGCCAGTGCTCGATCCAGTCATTCGTGAAGGAGTCCCCTCCTGAAGGTAGTCCGGGCTCCAGATGCCCCCAAATCGTACAGTGAACACTCATTCATGGCCTCAAAAAATTCGTTGCTGTTGGCAAAGTCGAAGGTGTCGCTCCCGAACTTCTTTGAGGGGTACATGACGATGTTAAAATCGCCCATCACCACCCAGGGATCCGTCGTGTTGGCGAGAGAGGTGAGGTGACTCCATAAAAGCTTACGACCACTTCTGGTTGTGCTAGCGTAGACGAAGGTGAAGAGAATGCCCCCAATGTTGCAATGAATGAACTGTTTGTGAGAGAATAGGATCTCAAAATCGACATTGTGCTTCCACAGCACCCAGATACCCCCCGAGAATCCGACGGCTTAAACTCTATGTGAGTGAGCGAATCCAAGCTTCTTGATGATCCCGGAAGCCCTGTCTCCGCTGTACCGAGTCTCCATCATGCAGATGACCGAGATGTTGTATTTCTGAGTAAGATCCTTAACAGCAAGCTGGGTGTCCTTGTCACAGGCACCCTGAGCATTCCAGGAGGTAACTTTCATTGATCAGAGTTAGCGAGGGTGGAGGAGCCCATCGCCCTGGCTTCCTCCTCAAGGTCCGGCAATAGAGAGGTTTTGGTCCGCTTCCTGTTAGACAACAATGTAGGGCCTCCCGATTGAATCACCTTTCTATTCCTGAGGTGAATTCCGATAGAGTTTCGTCTCGGGCTCCGGTAGGGGTGGATGGGGTAGTCCTTGGAAGGTGGGTCACCCAGCGAGAAGGACATGGTGGTAAAGGGGTGATCTTCTTATGTTCTGCCGGTGAGGACCGCATCTCCGGTCGGGTGTACCACTATATGGTTGTCTGAAGGCTGTGAGGGTGTGGAGCGGGAGACAGTTCCCTGAGAATTCGGCGGGGGATCGGATTGCTGTTCAGGCGGGTGTTGGTCGGCGTTGGCTAGATCTCGCCTCAGCCTTGAGTTCCTCTTACGTGTCCTCCAGTCGATGCCACTGGTTACTCTTTCCACAACATTGTCGACATTGACGGTCCCAACAACCTCATCTTCCTTATCCTGCGAGTCTAGGGTTTGGAAGTGATTCGTCGAGGCCGGTTGTGGTCGTTGTCCAGCTGTTCTGGCAGGACGCCTTCATTGAGTAGGTATGGTGTGTATGCACTATGTGAACCCAGGCAAAAGAGGGGGAGGGGTGTCTGTGCAGGGGCGTCGCTCGCCGCGTTCTTCCTTAGTTCGTTCTTCGCCATGATTAGTGCAGTCCTTCTCAAGGTGACCCGCACGTCCGCAATGCATACAAATGAAGGGTATATTTTCGTATTCGATGCGGTAATGGTTGCCCTTGATCATGACCTGTGGTGTCAGGGGCTGCGCCATGTCCAGCTCGACTGCAATTCTGGCAAAGCGACCCCACCTCTGTGTTAAGGTATTAAGATCGACTTTGATGGTCTTCCCGATTGTATCCCTGATCTTTGCCAACAGAACTTCCTTGTAAAGATGGATAGGCAGATTAGGAATCCGCATCCAAGCAACCAGCTTTGGGTTCGAGGATGTTTCTGGCGAGAATTCTGGCTGCCATCGCTGGACGGTGAGGTATGAACCAAAGAGTGGCCAAGGACCGCCCGCTAGGGCATGAGCATAATCGTCTTCCCGTGCATCTGGACGACGAAGTAGTCGTTAGCAAGATCAATGAGATTAAAGGAACCTTTCAGTTTCCACATTAGTTTCATCCTATCTTGGAGGGTGAGAAACCCTATTTCTTTAGAGAGTAGCTTGACGATGACCGTGAATTGCCACAACTTGAGTAGATTGTCGCGAGCGTTCGGTTTCAAACCAAAGGCAGGCATACCGTTCTCAGACGTGCAGATAATGTCATCGAGATTCAGGATAGTATTGTTGTCTTCAGGGTCGATCCTTATGTAGCCTTGCTCCTCGGTCATGTGCCTGCTTACCGACTCTTTGTAAGAGAGTCACTGCGTAGTAGAAGGTTGTTGTAGAGTCGAGTTCCGATTGGGAAGGTCGGGGAATTGAGACATCGATTGGGTGTCGGGGTCGACATCCATGGCATTGGTGCGGGTGGCCTCCCCGGGTTGAGATTGCCTTGATGACGAAAAATTCAGGCTAAGGCCTGTGTTGCCTAAAGGAACCTGCCTCGAATTTGAGGACCTAGTGCGAGGGCCTCCACTGTCCTCCGGTTGGTCTTTACTTGCATGCACGTCGGAGCTAGCGCTCCCGCCTCTTCCTGCAACGCCGCTTCCCGCAACGGTGAGTGTCTCTACGGGTTCAATATGAGAAGATGACGCAGTGCCTAGCGCATCCTTAGAGGTCGTCTTTTGAGCCGGAGAGACATTGTCCTCCCCGGGTAGAACCGTGATATCATCATCGAGACCTTCCATCACATCATAGATACTGCCCTCCTCCTCGCCTTCTCCCTCTGGCGGGAGATATCCCCCGAAAAGACTTCTGCCCCCACGGCCTCCACAGCCGCCAGTGCCACCTCCTCGCATGCAGGCGGAGGCACCCAAACCCTAGCAGAGCTATATGAATTAGGGTTTCAATTATGCTTAAATCTTGATGGACTAAAAAACCAAGAAAAGATCAAAAGTGGGTAATTTGCAGGGAAGACCCTGGATTTCAGTATGTTACATCTACCTCATGAAAGCCATCATACTTTTCACTTCCAATCCCTGATCGGATATTCTGTATCACTATATCATTCTATTGTGCATCACGAATTTTCTATCTCAAGGTAGCTTTCACTTTTAACTGTGCCAACAATCCTGCCAGTAAGGAAACTTCTAGATGTATATTCATCTGGCGAAGAGACACTAGCATATCTCTCTTATGGCACATCAAGGAATTTAATTGTGCATTATCTACTATTGATAATGAACATGACTTTCTACTCAATGCATCAGCTACCACATTTGCTTTCCCTAGATGGTAGTATATTGTGCAATCATAATCCTTAATTATCTCCATCCATCTCCTTTGTCTCATATTCAACTCCTATTTTAAGAAGATATGTAGATTCTTGTGGTCAGTGAAGATCTGACACTTTTCTCCATAAAGATAGTGTCTCTAGATCTTTAAGGTATGGACCACCGCTATAAGCTCTAGATAATGTGTTGGGTAAATCTCCTCATGTTTCTTAAGATGTCGCAAAGCAAAAGAAATCACATTTTTGTTCTGCATCAACACACATCCCAATCCATTCTTTGAAGCATCATAAAAGACAATATAGCCTTTTCCTTGCTCTGGCAGTACTAACACCGGTGCACTAGTCAACTTTTCTTTCAAAAGTTGGAAAGAACATTGACACTTGTCATTCCAATCAAAAGGAACATCCTTCCTAGTTAACCTAGTTAGGGGTAATGCTATAGAACTGAAGTCTTTGATGAACCTCCTATAGTAACCTAAAAGACCTAGGAAACTATGGATCTTTGTTGGTGTCTTTGGTTGTTCCCATTCTAGTACAAATTCCACTTTCTTGGGATCAACACAAATGTATTTTGTAGATATAACATGCCCCAGAAAAGACACTACAGATAACCAGAATTCACACTTGTTGAACATAGCATATAGTTGATGTTGCCTCAACAAAGTCAATGTCTGGCGAAGGTGTTTATCACGTTGTTGACTATCCTTGGAGTATATTTGGATATCATCTATGATCATGACCGCACACTGATCAAGATAAGGTCTAAACACCCTATTCATTAGATCCATAAAATCTACAGGTGAATTGGTTAGCCCAAACGGCATAACCATAAACTCATAATGACCATACCTAGTCCTAAAAGCTGACTTGGGTATGTCATCAACCTTAATTCTCAACTGATGGTAACCTGACCTCAGGTCTATCTTTGAAAACACAGTGGCACCTCTCAACTGATCAAAAAGATCATCAATCTTTGGCAAGGGATACTTATTCTTTATTGTCACCTTGTTCAATTGTCTGTAGTCTATACACAGCCTCATTGAACCATCCTTATTTTTAATAAACAACACGGGAGCACCCCAGGGGGAAGTTCTCAACCTGATAAAACCCTTCTCTAACAGTTCTTGTAACTGTTTCTTTAACTCCTGCATCTCTTCTGGTGCCATTATGTATGTTGACTGTGCTATGGGTTGTGTTCCAGGAACAAGATTGATCTCAAACTCAATCTCTCTAGGAGGGGGAATGCTAGGAAATTCCTCAGGAAGGACATCCTCAAATTCTTGCACCACTGGTACCTCCTGGATACTAGGACCTCTAGCCTTGGTATCCACAACATGAGCTAAGAAAGACTCACATCCTTGTCTAATCATTTGCTCAACTATCATAGCTAACATCAAACATGTAGGAAGAATCTTCCTATCACCCTAAAAAATTCATTGCATATCTCCATCATGGAACATCGCCACCTTAGTACTACAGTCCAAGACTACCTTGTATTTTTCCAAGGTATCCATTCCTAGGATTACATCAAAACCATGCATGTCAAGTGGCAAAATATCCACTTGAATGTTGTGTCCAGAGAAAGAAAGAACACAAGAAGGGCACACTTCTCGCAACTCAGTGGAATCAACCAAAGGAGTCTCTAGCTACAAGCTATCAGATCCAAGACTAACAAGTAGATAACAACTATCTATCACCTCTCTAGTGATAAAAGAGTGTGTCGCACCTGGGTCTACTAACATATATACAAATCAAGAAGCATACAAATCAGAATGAAATAATTCCATCTGACCTGTCACGACTCGTGGATTGACCACTGCTTCCGGCTGGGTCATGGCATAGAGCCTTGTTGTCGCCTGCTTCCATCCATGTCCTCTTCTCGCCTATCTCGAGGATCCTACATGGGATTCCTGACCACATCCTCTTCTACTACCAGTATCAAACTGTCGTTGTTGTGATCCTTGTTGATTCTGCCTTGGCTGCTGAGTCACCTCCTCAACCTTCATAGGGAAATTCCATCTAATATGCCGTGTCTGTCTACATTGATGACACACTCGGTTATCACTATGTGGCCTAAATGGCCCTATAACTGAGACTGATGATGAACTGTGAGTTCCTCTTGGTGGAAAACTATGACCTCTACCCCTACTCAGGGTCCACTGTGACGGTGCATGTGATCTTGGTTCAGTGAAGGTTGACCTTGTGACGGTGGTGGGAAAAACCTTGGCTTCTTAAAGCCTCCAGATGATTGCCCTTGAAACTACATAGGTCACTTCTTAGCATTAGCTTCACGCTTCTCTATGGGAGACCTCTCAATCCTCCTGACATATTCCACAAAGGTGGAAAACCTTTCCCTATTCTCTAAGGCTGATGTTGTAGTAGTCAGCTCCGTACTCAGGCCCTTCTCAAATCTCTGGATCCTTTCCTTGTCTGTTGCTGCCATGTGTGGGTAGAACCTCAGAAGTTCCATAAACTTTGATTCATACTCATTGATAGTCATAAATCCCTAATGAATCTTCTCGAACTAAGAGATTTTCCCATCTAGGTAGGTCTCTGGAAAATATCGGCTAACAAATTCCCTCCGAAACTCCTCCCATCCTATCACAACTCCTAGACTTTTCTCCTCTTCTATGGCCTACCAGTGGCCAACACTACCCTTCAACAAGTATATTGCATGCTTAACTTTATCTTCTTCAGTGATGTATAGGATTTTGAATGCCTTTTCCAGCTCAGTCAACCACATGTCAACGTCTGCTGGATCAGAAGTACCTATATATTCAATAGCCCCAACACGTCTAAGACGTTCAAATGTCTTCACGACACCTTGGGACTCCACATTAGAGGCGACTTCCCTAGCTTGAGGTGTTGGTGCTCTATCAGCAATATGTGTAATTGTGGCCATCATCTGTCTAAACATAGATTGAAACTCAAGATTGGCCATCATTGTCGGGTCTAGATTAGGCATTGTAGGCTTCTCTGGCCCTACTTGTGGCACTCTCTCATCATGTGCCTACCTCCCTGCACCTCCTCCTGGTGCAACATAGCTACTCTCAATGTGTTCTTCATGTCCTCCAGACATATCTGCATAAGCATAAATTATGATCAGATATGTTGGATACATAAGAACAGACTCAAACCTAATTCCTATGTCCCTATAGACTCGTTAAACCTAGAGCTCTAATACCAACTTGACTGTGACACCTCATCACGCTAAATGAGATTACTCAAAATACAAAACACGATCAACTACTAATTTATCACATAGTCAAAAATGTGAAATAATTAAAACTGATTCCAACAATGTAAATAAGCTCTAGAACACTTACAAAAGGTCCATCATTCCATTCTTATATATTGTAACAAGTATTTACATATGGGTCCAAAGACCTCAGTCACATCCTGCATAAAAAAGATATTTCACATGTACATGCCATATATTTACAAACATTGACATACTACTAAAATTTTATGTCAATACAAGTATATCATGTAGAAAACACATCCCATACCCAGACCAGAGAGTATAGGGACAACACTAGGACTCTACTACCAACATATACAACTAACCAACCTTCTGAATCTATTGATCACCAGGTTGGTTCTCTTCCACAGGACAACCTCGACCTTGTTGCCCGCGACCGCCTAAAAAAATGTGGTGACCCACGGGTGAGACCCAGTCCCACTGAGAGATATAACTCTCTCCAACAAATATTGATTGTAACATATTGATTGACACTAAATGAACTGAGAAGATACAGTAATGAATAAGCAATTTAAGCAGATTGAATAGGTTAAGCATACTAAGCCATTAAGTAAATTAACTTGACAAGAAGTATGATTACTCAAAGGTCATATGATATCATCTTGTAAACACTGAATAGTATAAAGACAAGTTAAAGACTAATCAAACAATGTGAGATGTATTTAACCATAGTCAGTATACTACACAGCTTATATCACTTCTTTTATTACATTGCCCTGAAGGATTTGAGAAATACCACTCAAGTGCCAACTGACCACTACAAAGTCAAAATTAATGCCATACAATATCTAGGAAGAGCCAGACTCCTAAGATCTTCTCCACCCCCGGTCAGTACGGGTCCGCCACAGTGACACATAAGGTCAAGCTGCTAATAGCCTAGGCTGTCCTTGGTACAGGTCATGGCACTAGTGAAAGGAGGCGGGTACGCATACCCTACCATCCAAGGTACAACCACAATTGTCTTCCAATCTCATCATCATATATATATAATCACTGAGACACAACTACAGCCATTCTCAAACTGAGGGCTGGGTATGACCATTGTCATCCTCCATAACACTTGAATTCAGGATGATAAGCACCATGCATACTCATCATTATGCACTCCGAGTATCCCTTAGGAATACTCCTTTCACTATCTGGCAATTTTTGACACTCAGATAGATCTATGGAACATGGAACTACATGATTAGAGTTTCATTTAACTAGTTCTGCCAATTGGGTGAATTAAGGCTAAATCATACAAATGGACATTCAAACCCTAATTCTTTTCTAACAAGAGTATATGTATAACAACTTCAAAAGATATAATACATTCGAGATATAAATCTTAATCACATTACCACATGCTATCATTCATTGCAAGTTAATGGACCACACTTATCATCATACTTTTACAAGATACCAATATCTTATCACAAGTTCTAGTGTTTTAACCCTTATTGGAACATGAAGAGGATATTACCTCAATCATGGCTTCAAACATGACCAAAGGTCATTAAGACCATCACATTATTCATATTAAGGTTATCATCATCATTCCATGCCTTAAACAAGGCTCAAAAGATCATTAGCACATATGTGTTCATAGATACTAACATGGAAAGGCACTATGATATTCAAATAGTACTACAATGTGGTTTAAACACAAGAAGAGTGTAATTCATTATCACATTAATCATTCAAGAGGTATGATTATAACCAATCAACATCATATAATTACATTAAGGTTAGGTATAACAAGCTAGATCACATGGGAGTTACGCATCCACTTATTATAGTGATTTATCAAATATAACTATATGATGGCAAAGGTAAGACTACAAATTAATGGTATTGAACCATTGAATTATCATCACTAGGACCCACATATAATACCATGTGATTTATTCTAATCCATTGGATGTTAAAGCATCCAATATTATTCATTGGATCAGGTTCATTGTTCAAGGTTATCAATTGAAGTATAGGTCTAACCATTAGATCAATTGAACCAAGGAACCATTGGTTCAATGTTTAGTCAGATCTACAATTACATTCCTAATTCATCATATATGGTGATGACCTGATCCACCATTAATTATGATCATTAGGTCACCATTGGTTGCTAGATCAGTAATACATTCAGTTAACACCATCAAATATTAAGACAGTATCATCATCGATTAATAACATCATTAGAATACATAGTGGATGATAATTAAACGTCTAATGGATCCAAAACCTGACCTAAGGGGGTGAACATAGGTTTCTACCATAAATTTGACACCCTTGATCACGAACATCGGTTTCCAAGATAGCAACACCATTGGTTGTTGAATGGTATGACCATCAGTTGTGTAATAGGGAAGGAAATAGCTTGACAACCCTAATTTGAACCATAAATTGTTTTGTGCTTAGCACCATAGGTTGTTTCTATCAACCTGTCCTAGATCATGTTACACCTTATAAAGGTCATAAACATGTTTACAAGTTCATATCAAACTGGAACAAAATAGGGAACACCACAAAAATTCATAATTCTAAACAAGCATGGTTTCTCTATGCTTAAATCAACACATTAAGGAATAAACATGAACTAACAAGCTTCTAGTAAGCAATATAAGGAAGAATGTTATATAACTCACCTCTATAGAGTAGGATAGATCCCAAACAGCAAGAATCTCGAGCAAATAGGGCAAGAAAACCTTGGATTCAGATCTGAACTTGGCCAAATAAGTACTTCTCTCCACAAGGAGGCAAAACCCTAGAAAAAGAAACAAGAAGGATCTATTTTTGAGTTCTAGAAGCACTTTCACCATGGAACAGCAGGGTTTCGACCTAGAGGAAGGTCTAAGGAAGGAGAAGAGCAAGAAAAACGAAGAAGGAAGGAAGAAAACAACTTGCCTTGGTCAAATTCCCTAGAAGATGACCTTGGAAACCCCATGTAGGGCTAGATGGGGCTCTAGGAAACCTTCTTCTCTCAAATGGGGTTGTCTTCTACCTTAGAGCACTTGGTTCTATGAAAAAACAGAGTGGATTTGTTGCTCCAGGTTAGAGGAAAGAGAAAAGCAAGTATAGTTTTGTACTTGGGCAAGGAAGGGGTAAATATAGCCCATGGATAAGGATAGAAGCAAGCATGAGGTGTAAAATAAAAGTAGCTTCCCCATGTGTCTATGGCCTTTATTAATTAATAATATACAAGCACACACACAAGAAGCTCCCCCGCCGTCCCTATTGACCTTCTTAGCTTTCCTTTGTCAAAATTCCCAGCCAATCACATATTACCCTAGTTGATAGCTACTAAAGGTAGCTCATCCGTGAAGGGGTAAACCCTAAAATACCCTTGATGGAAACGCCTTCAAACCATGGCTCAACTAGGAGTCGCATGACTAATAAATCTCAAGGTCACCTCCTGACCCCCTTGGATCTTATGTACCTTTATGCATACATACTTGACCATGGGGTTGACTTAAGGCTCTACCCTACCTAAGGTTATATTGAGATGTCATAACTTCATCTTATGCTTTATTAACTTGGATATTCCACATTTGTCCCTTTGACGTTATAAACATAGAAAGTATATTTTCATGGGCTCTTCCCTTCGTAGGGTTAACATGAGGCTCAATTCTTCCCTCCATAAGGCTAATGTATCGCTAAGTTATTCCCTACACAGGGATAACATAAGGCTCTTCTCTACCTATGGATAATTTGAGCGTAACTTGAGCTTCTTACCTATGTTGGGCTATTTTGTGCCTCAATTAAGTATCTTCCCTACATAGGGCTATGTTAGACTACTTCCATGTATAAGGATAACTAAGACTACAAGTTTATACTATCATTATTTTATCCTATAATTTAGGGTAAGGGTTTGAAAATGTCATGCTGACCCTAGGTGTCATGACTTACAAACAAAACACTAATGCATAGATATACTCCCATGCCATACATTTTAAGGTATGTTTTGAACATCATTTGAAAATGGAATTTCTCTAACCAAGGTCCCACACCTCATTATATTGATGGACCTGCACACATTACCATTATATTTATCATACATCTAGATGGCTAGTGTTAGATCCTTTGAGGATGTATAAGGTCCCTTAATTCTCAAAAATAGGTTGGTCAACTCATCCTTCAAGGGAAGTTCCTAACTGAGGGTGTCTTCTTGACCTTCAGAGGAGGTTAGGATTTCTAGCCACAACCTGACCCTCAGGTTTAGGGTTATGCCTCTCCCTAGGTCCTTTTTCCAATCTTGGATTGACCAACCCCAGGTCGGGAAACCAACCCTAAAAGTAAATTGAGGGTCCTATATTATCATTATGTCACTACGAATCTCCTAGAACTCATTTATATGAAAAACCCTTTACATGCATCATGCATACATTACTCCACGTACTTGCGTGCATGAGAAACTAGGGTATCTAATTTGGGGTATTCAAACTGGCTTACCTATACCCATTTGTATTTCCTCTTTCCTTTACCCTTACTTAGGGTCTATATGAGTAGGGTTACTAATTCACACATGCTACTCCCATTATCCAGTATTAGGGTTTACAGTTAGGGTTAGGGACTACACCCTAAATTTTAGGATTTTAAATATCCCTCAACTCACTAAGGTTTCCATATCCTACTAGGTTATCCAAACCCAAGTCCTTCATGGATGAATGGGTTTATCCATACCTATATCTTTCCAGGGTTTACACTTACCAAAGGGACATAAATTATGCCATGTTTTTCACATCTAGTTCTGTTATTACCATTATGTGTATTTTCATTGGTGGAGGATGACTTAATCCTACTTCTTCTCAAAACTCTAAATTGATATGAGGAGGGGAGTGCATTTTTAGGTCTTATCAAGCAATGCGATGAGAAAAGAAGAAATTAGAGATGAGAAACCTATAGGAAACATCATTTTAGGCTAATCCTAGGTTCTGGCCTAGCATGTATCACATTGGCTAAGGTAGTCCCCATATACCAACTTAATGGTACACATAATCCAACCCCAAAAATTTTGATCCTTTCTAGACACCATTACCATTAGGTTATGCCCTAATAATTTTCCTTATATATAAATTGTTTGAAATTGTAAAATACTAAATATAAATTTCTAAATATGGGCTCTGATGCCAAATGTAACGACCCCCATATTTTAGTATCCCTAAGTTAAGAAAGGACCTTTAAGTCTAGAATCATTACCTAATTTTTTAGGATTAGATTTAACAAATAATAAATAACATTGAATAATTTCCATTTATTTCAACACATAATGTTTGCATGATTGTATAGTGGGCTCCTCTAATGGGTTACATAGATATCTCAACATGATGACCAATTTACACAATGTGAAGAAAAAATATCTAGGTAATACTCCTGGACTTATCTTTAATATCTTCAAGATTTCTTGATTCTTCATGTCTTCAATTAATAGATGTAGGTTATCCTAAAACGTTGACAAACAGAACAGATCAATATATTACTATATCATGCACGTGGTGTGCTTACAAAAGTGTGCATATAAAAAATCAACAAATATTCTCGACCATCAAATAGGTGCACATATAAAGTGGTATTTTCATTAAGATAATCCAACCCATGTTGGTAAAACCACCTTAGGTGTAATCATCTTTCTCTATCCATCATTGAACTTAGTTGAAATACCACTTGGTAGGTCTAGCCCTGGGTTTTGATTATCATAGTTTATTTTATGTGAGCCTTATAGTTTGCATGAAATAAATATACATCCAACAATTATCATTCATTAAATCTCAGAGAAACCTCGTCAATCTGTGAAATTTGATAATCCAAGTATTTGTAAGCACAAAACATGTACCTTATTGAAGAACCTTGTAGTATAATATTCAAATACTTTATGAAATCCAATTATCAAATGTATTCAAGCAAGAAAAGGTACATCCAATCAACCAACATTGACTTTGCATGTATGTAAACCCTAAAGAGTCACCATACACTCAGAACATGCTAATCGGATCTAACCTAGGTCTTAGAGTAGGGTTGAGGGTTGTCTTAGGTCAGAAATAGGAGAATATTAATTCCATCGCATTGAGGCCTCTAAGGGTTAGAAACCCTAATTCAAGTATATCATGATTCATTAGGGTTATAAATCCTAATCAGTCATTAGGTGTAACCCAAACTCATGGTTTGACCATTATATTATCAGATTAAATTAGGTTACCTCAATTAATTATGGTATTAACATCAGACCATACCATGTTCCATAAATTAATCATGAGAGGGAGAGAGAGGACTATATAGGAGTAGATCTCCTATTTCTATGGAAATAGTCCCGCACCCAGCTGGAGGGGGCACTCTGTCCTCAATAAAAACATCTTTGTATCTAATAAAATCCCTTTATGGTTAAATAATTGTATAGGGTAGATAATCCTCTATTTAATCCCAAAATTTGGGATTATCTTTGATTTTATATTATCCTATTTAACTCAAGACGTTATATCTAAAATAATAAAAGAATTTCCTAAAACTTGCCTTCCATGTAAGCACTAGATAATTACTTAATTAATTACCTATATTACTAGATAATTTAGTATATCCTGGATTTTTGTCTATAATCCTATGTATGTATTATCCTTCACATTAAATTATTTATCATGTGCACAAAATTCTCTTTTCCAAATCTTGTATCACAAGGACCCATATTTAAGACCACCTGTCCCTTGTCTCTGCTCTAACACATTGATACATGTTTTATTCTTCTATCTTCAATACTACATACTCTAATAATATCTTCTTCAATATATTTCCTATCTCCCTTCTCCACCCACCACTATTGTCACTCCACTGGAAGTAGCCTAAAACTTCACTGAATTATGACTGTGAATTTTGCTTCTACCATACTCATCAATAACTATAAAATATACCAACTTTAATTCTTTTCTTTCATCTACAAAGATCTTTGGCGCTCCCACAGACATATTTCATGACAAGCTATTTTGTATTGTGACCATTGTCTCCAGAACACAAAAAGGAGTTTGTTCTCAATGTCGATTTACAATTTCACACTGTTATTCATAGTCAAAGTGCACAAGAAAGACAATGATTCATGTTAGTAGTGAGAGTATGATATCTAATTAGGGTACCAGGTAGGTGCATGCCATCCATTCATGGAAATAGTGGTAGAACTAGGTTAATTTTGAAATCGTAACTTACAAAGATTAAGTTGGGCAGTTTCTTCCATTACAAATAAACATCATTATGCATATTAGTTATCGTATACACCAATTGAATGCAGAAGACAATAAATGCAAAAGAAGAAAATAATAGCATTAATAGTACAAATAGAAAATAGAAATGACAGAGACGAATACCGAGAAACTGAAGGTAGCAGAGAATTCGTAACAAATGCACATAGTGAAACCGAGAGTAACACTATAATTAGGCTGGATACAAAATTTGAGCCCATTTGGATGAGTTTAAGTCACTCATCCGAGGGAAACAAAATTAACGTATAAAACTAATTTGAAAAGTATTACTTTTATACTTCTTATAACACCTATAAATGTTCAAATGGACTCAAATTTTATATATGAGCTGTTCACAAGATGTTTGAAAGATCAATGAATTAGATTTAAAAAGATTATATCATAAAAAATTACTTGAGTGTATTCTTCTCCGAATACACTCAAATTTATTCTAGCCTGACTCTCTCTCTTTATATATATATATATATATATATATATATATATATATATATATATATATATGGAAGTGATCTAGTACAGACATATGGACTACCATTTCTAACTTGTTACCCCCGGTTGCACTATGTGCATTTGTGTACCGCTTTTCCGCTACCTTTTCTTTCTCAGTATTTGTCCCTGGCATTTCTATTTTATATTTGTTCTATTAATGCTATTATTTCCTTCTTCTACATTCACTATATTCCGAATTCAATTAGTATATATGATGACGAATATGCATAATGATGTTTGTCTGTAATGGAAGAAACCACCCGACTTAATCCTTCTATGTTAAAGTTTTAAAATTAACCCAGTTCTGCCACTACTGCCATGAATGGATGGTGTGCACCTACCTGGTATCCTAATTAGATGTCATAATCTCACTACTAACATGAATCATTGTCTTTCTTGTACACTTTGAGTATGAATAACAGTGTGAAATTCTAAATGGACGTTGGGAAAGCAAACTCCTTACTGTGTTCTAGAGACAGTGGCTACAATACAAACAGCTTGTCATGAAATATATCCATAGGAGTGCCAAAGATCTTTGCAGATGAAAGAAAATAATTAAAGTTGGTATATTTCATAATTATGGATGAGCATGGTAGAAGTAAAAGTCACGGTCATAACTCAGTGTAGTTTTAGGCTATTCTAGTGTAGTGTTAATAGTGGTGGGTGGAGAAGGTAGATAGGAACAATATTGAAGAAGATACTTATTAGAGTATGTAGTAGTGAAGATAAAAGAATAAAAAATGTATCAATGTCCTTAATATATATATATATATATATATATATATATATATATATATATATATGTGTGTGTGTGTGTGTGTGTGTGTCTATGTGTGTGTATGTATATGTATATATATATATATATATATATATATATATATATATGTATATATATATATATATATTTGAAGCCATTGCAAGTCTCTTTGACATTAATGATCATTATATATTAATGGGTACTGATTTTAAATGTAAGTATTATTTTATTTTCTTTTAATTTTGTTGAGTCTTTTGCTACTCTTATTTGTAAACCATTGAGAAGGATTTGGGTTAGTGTTTTACTAAACCTAATCACCACCTCTAGTAATCATGGTTTGGTTGGTTAGTAAGAACGGTACCCAACATTATGAAAGAATTACATTTCATCTTCCTCACTATGGAAGAATGAAGCAGAGTTCAGCAATATGAATCCACAATTCATGTCCATGGTGGAATACATCAAATAGTTCCTTCATTAGAATGACACACCAAGGGATTAGGTGATGACATTCACTCCGATACGTTCTTTAAGGAATTCAACAACTTCATTGGGCATGCCTTACTTCCCTATCTTCCAATGACCTTTTTGTAGATGGTAGAAAGAGTTGGAGATTGAATCTTACTCGGCCTCACTTACTATATTCACCTGGGAACTTCCTCTTATTATTAAATGATTGACTATTGGAAGAAGTATCATAGATATTATTTGAATCACAATGGACAACACCCACCACACTTGAAGATGGGTTCTTTTGCTTCTCCATACCGGAAAAAAATAGCGACACTTCCCAGATGCCATCCCCCAATGCACTTAGATTGCTAGTAATGGCGCACTCTCTTTTTGGCTTGATAAATGGTGTGACCAACTTCTTAGTCAATTCACCATCCATTCAGTCGATATTACACTTGATCTCAAAGTAACATATTTATGGACTCATAATGAGGATGGGACTAGATTTCTCTATCGCATATCATATTGACACTAGGGATCCAACTGATTAGAGAATTTGACTATGCAATCTTTGTGACCGAAGATCGATTCTATTTTTTATTATATCACTATATGTATATAAAACATTCTAGATTATATCCATCAATTATTGAAACAAGTCACCAACTGATGAAGTATGAAGTTATATAAGCTCCCTTTGTAGGATAATAACCAAAATCACTAGACCAAGGCATAAAACCTTCACTTTGTGTGTAGATATATGGTTAAACAAAAAGTGAATGATGCATAACTCATATACCTTTACAACTATTTGGTTGACCTATTAGGTTAAACCTATGAAGGGGAGGATAATGTTTCACAGTAATTTAGGGAAAGACTTATCTCAAGGAAAAAATCCTTGTTAAGAGGTGTATACTAAAACTATCATCATAACACTAGAAACCTAAATTCTATGACTCAGATGTCAGTTGACTGGTTTTAAGGAATCATCAAGTGATGTGTAATATCTAGATCATAAAGCACATTATTCACTAAAGGGTATATAGGTGAAAACCCAAAATCTAGTTACATGTGACCCTAACCAATCCTTGGAATTATAAACCATTAATGAATGATGAAATTGGTTATCTCATAAGCTAACCCTAGGTCCATGGATGGTTGATTAAGTACTTTTAGGGAAAGGTTATTGTCTAGACCAAAACCATATAGTTGACTACCCTAACATGCACATGCATTGTGTAAGAAATTAATGAAACAAGAGGATTTAGTGACATAATATAGAATCAACCATACCTTGATGGACCTAATATCTCTTATGTGACCTAACATGTAGGTTTGCATTTATGTAATACATGCCTCATTAACATTTACATATTAACTTGAATGGGATCAAAACTATAACAGATGTAAACAAGTGTACATAACTTAATTGTGTGGGTAAATATGTTAAATGAATATAAGTAAGTAACAATTGTATGTTCTATGTATTTGGGTTAGTTAAAGTTGCCATTATCTAAGTTACTAATTTATTAAATAGAATTAAGTAATATCAATTGAGTAACATATTATATTTCATGCAAGATAATTTAATATAACTCTTTTGTAATAATATAACGTGACTCTAAGTCTAAATCTAAATTTTGAAGTTAAATGAGGCTTATAATTTTTCATCTTCACATAATCAGTAGAAACCCTATATTGATAGATAGCATAAAATGTTGCCTCAAACTTGAAATCAAAGTTCAAAACTAGTTTCTACATGTCCCAATTCAAAATATTTGGATTATAATGACTATCCTAATTTATCAAAAGAATTTAAAAACTAGTAATTGAAATTTAGTTGGATTATACATAATCTATAATTGGTTTTATCATGCTTTTACATAAAAAATATATGCCACATGGTTTATTTTTGTATGCTTGTTCTGTATGCATACCCGATCCACATCATACTCAAATAGTTGAATAATATCTCGGCCTCTCATTCATCCTCCTTATGTGATTCCTTCCTCCTTATTCTCTCTCACCTTTCCTTCTCAGACCAAAAAAGTACTCTAACACGTTCCTCACACATGACCAAACCTTCGATCCCTAGTTTGTTCTTATTTGTTGGACACTAGAGTTCTAGTATACCCTCATCACCTCTCATCCCATGTTTATTTCTCTACAAAGGAGCCTTGCCATTGCTAGCCTCCACACACATAAATATATGATCACTCCCCACCGCATGATCCTCGTGAGTAAATGTAATATTCTCTTGCCCAATCTTTTTGAAGTTTCTGTTTGACTCCATCTTGTTGTCAGGGGCTAACCAAGTTTACCAATGGGCATCGACCATCATAGGGCTTGAAATATCCACCATCCTAGTATTGTTCTAGAGATGCTCTTTATGCCATCAATTTTTCATAATTCAAGGTAAATCCACATTTCCCTCTTTCTCTCATTCTTCATGTTGTTGGTGATCTTGAGATGCAATTCTAATTGTTTATAATAACTTCTAATTGTTGTTGGTTACATAGGTTAGGCCTCTATGCTGCCTTTGGTTGCATTCTATGTTGCTTATGTGTTCCTTCATCTGCCTAGTAATGGCTCATAGGTTGGTTAGAGGTCTAAACACCTCAAAACCCTCTTTTTTTCTTGGGTGAGAGCATCATAGTCTCACAATATAGTTGGTAATTACCTTCAATTCCCAAGTATGATGATTGAAGTGTTGGATTCACATCTCTGTCATGTTATTTCATTGTTCTTCATGTTTTACACTGATACTACTAATGATATGGTTACTTTCATGCTTTCACCATTACACTAGTTAAATTGGTTACACAATGATCATCGAATTTTTAGTGTTTGTAGATATAATTTTAACATTTGCTGTGTGGATTTTTAAGTTTGGTTTTTTACTAATACAAAACTTTTTGTACATGAATTTAATGATGTGTGGTGCACTTGTAGTATGGTCCTTTTGCATGGTTTTCGATTTACTATACAACGAAATCTATATTACCTTAGAAAATTGGTTATAACTAATTTACAAGTCAAAATATAAAATAAGATATGTTACGTAATCAAGAAGATGAGCTCATCATTTTTTTTGGTTTCATGAGGTGTTCTGATTAGATGTAAGAGTCAGTTTCTTTTGTATTGACAAGAAATTAATCTTGGTATATCATGGATGGAAACTTAGAATCTCAGATCTAGTATCGTTGAAAGTTGTTAAGTTCATCAACTTTGAGGTATGTTCCATTTTATTTGAATGTAATATTCCAAATTTGATCTATAATAGTTTATTTTGCTAATTGATGCATATCAATTTGGAATCCTTTTTTTTCTTCTATGTAATATCTCTTGAAATTAATCCTACATAATAATTGTACTATTTCACTCACAAATTTTGGAACTTAGTTGTAGTACTATGTTCACATCTCCTCAATTTACATGCTAAATGTGTATATTTGATTCATGTTGATCCATTTTTGGTAGAAACCCTAGTTGATCTATCTTTATCATTGAAATTTACTTTCCTCTACATATAGCATTATTTTGATGTAGTAATGCTAGAGTATTTAAATATTGTGGTTGTGTTTATATAACTTTTTATGTGGAGGAAATTTGCCTGATATCGTGTTATGTGCCCATCATTAAATTATTTGTATGGTGTTATGTACTTTTGTACAGGTTGTTTGTTTATGTGACATGCTCTAGTAGGTTTTTTTTAATGTTCCCTAAGATGTATTTGTAGTTACGCTAATACATATGCTGGATTATGGACCTAGTCTTATTTCATAATACTTTTGTCTTACAAGTTGATATTTTTTATATGACAAGTATTTGATATACACCTACCAATTCTAAGTTTTTATTTATCTATTTTTCCTCATTACATTGAATGTCTTACTTGGTATCTTAGAATCATACTTCTTTTTGATATCACCTTTGACGATCATTCCTAATTCTCAATCTTCAATGGAAACATATTATCTACTTGATTATCTAACACTACCCAAGATAATTTGATTACTACATGTGTGTAAAGGAAGACACAAATGTTGTAGATATCTAAGGAATGATGTTACCTAATGACATATGTCTTCAGGTGGAGGACCTGAACAATGATATCATATGTATGATAAGAGTACATACATTCTTGTTATGTCCCTAGACAGATATTACTATGGAAGCAGAATATACAATGGTAATACATAAGACTAAAATGTGTGTTGACTGATGATAGAGTCCCATTAGTCATGATATGGGATATCAAGTCAAACACTTAAGTACATGTTAGAGAACAACTTATCAGATAGACCCACCTTGAGAGTGATACATGGAGACCAAGGAATGGTACTCAAAATCAACTCTCATAGTGATAATGGTGATTGTGGTTATTAGACCTAAAGTCACTACACCCATGACATGTCATTCGATGTACTTTGACATCATATAATGTGACCTTGAATAAGGTTTTCCATAAAGGTGGTGCTCAGGTATGTTGTGACACATGAGGATTGAGTTTGAGTGATGTAGATAGGTTTTTCCCTCCTACAAGAGTTAGATGTCCTGGCCACTTGATAAGAAAAACTGAGAAATGTATGACCATACTGGTGTACTCAATTTGTGATATGTGAGCTCACATGCATCTCATACAGTCTTCTCAAGTTCAAGGAACATGGATAGAACGTTGATTGGATGAAGATTCCATTCCTTGAGTTCAATACAGACATCAAAGATAAATGAATTACACAATCATTGTAACACTAATCATGGATTTTAGGTTGAAGTTTTTCTCTAACTTTCCAATTACTTGGGTAGCAATGATGTGTTGCTAGATACCCGTCATTTCTTGTTATGTCATAAATTAGTTTTAGACATTCATTGCCAACGTAGTTTGGGACCTATCAGGTCACACACATAAGATGCACCTGGAATAGGAGTTTTTCTCATGAATAAGGTTTAACTTGATTACTATAGTGTTTAGACATTAAATTTAAACATCATTGAATAAAAATTTCCTGTGCTGGAATTTGAACCACCCAGTTCAAATTATGAGTTGCTCGATTCCGAAGTGAACCGACCATTTCAAAATGTGGATTGGTCGTTTCAGTTGTGAGACAACCAGTTGAGCGATCAGTATGACTGGATCAAGGATTGATGCTGACATCATGTTGTGCGTTAATCATCACATTGGAAGTCAATATGTTTGTGAATAGGAAATAAAGTGAACTGGCCAATTCAATTGTTGAATCAACTATTTCAAGTGTTGAACCGAACGTTTCACATACAATCCGACCATTTCAAAAGTGAAACGACCGTCTCATGATTCACAACAACTAGAGTTTTGTGAAAATTAGTCTTTTTGACTCCCAATTAATCTGGGAACCTTTCCTGTGACCCTCCAATAAATAGGGGGGTAGTCAAGGCTTCACACAATACTCTCTTACAAGTTTTTTCCTCTCTAGTTGTGATAACTAGAGAGTTGTAGCAAGTCTTTCCCGTAAAAGGGAGAGATAACGGGGGCGAGACTACATGGGAGAGCAAATCAATGCTAGCACATTGACATTCAAAAGGACAACTCCTTCCTGTTGGCTCTGGTAGCGTAAGGTGTAGTTCTTGGTGTTCTGTGTGGACTATGTGGAGGCCATCTCCATCACACTAGGAGAATGTCATCAATCGCCATCTGTGGTGTCACACCAGGAGACCATTGTTGACAATCGTTCATGTGCTACTTGAAGAAGGAGCACGAGATGCCTTGTGGGTACTTTCATTGGACTTGCTCCAAGACCACGTATACCTCGCAAAACCCTTCCCATATATATCGTTGTTGACGTGATCTATTGTTCAAAGAGAATATAGCAAGAAATGTTTGTTTCCACTTCTATCTCTGTCACCATATTTCCCTACATAGGTGAATTCTCTGATACCATGTGTAAAGGAGTGTTTATTCAGTAAGTAATATTAGAAAACTAGGTCTCCTATAAATAACAGCCAGGGAGCACATGAGCTAGATAGAAACAAGATAAAATATGATGGGCCTATGCCCATCTAATCAATAATACTAGCAACATGCACATACCAATATCTGTTGGCATTCTCTATTCTCTCCTTTCTTTTTGGGCTTCATATTCCTAACCCTCTCTAGGTGAAGGGAAAGTTGGAGGGGTTGATCCAGATCCACATCATGCACATATATTGGAATTGATAGGTTGCCTTTAACAACCATTTATCATTTCCTTAGTTGCTTTAGATTTCTTTCTGTATACACCATTGTAGATGAAGAACTATATTCAATTTGAGAATTTGTAATGATTACAATTATTTTAATTACACTGCTACATTTTGGTCTATGATACAATGTCATACTTGAACTCTGGTGCTTTATCTCTTATAAATATCTATGGGATTTTTGGTCTCACAAAAAAATTATGCACATTTTTCATGTGGGATTATTATTATTCAATTGAGTAATGAGTGATTACCAATCTAGATCTACTCATTACATACTATATAGTATCTCTTCCTAGGTATTTCTATCCAACTTGGCTTAGTCCTTGAGTCCATTTTTCACCACTTCTCCCCCATCTAGTTCTAGGAAGCCCTAACCTTAGAAAATATTGTACCTTGATAATAGTTTAGTGAATAATATGTTCATGCAAGAAAGCATGATTAACCACAATTCTTTAATTGCATTAAGTTAAGTCCAAAAAAGATAAGTGGAAGTGATATTACAAATCAACACCACAAACTAAACCATACGTTCATGCACTTACATAGGTTCAAACATCCTTCACACACAACAACCATATCCAACTATGGAGGCACAAGGTAAAGCCTTACCATGTAATCCCATACTATCCTTAAGTATGGATTCATACATAACTCAAGATGTAACCTTCAAATTGTGGCTTCAAACCATAACCATCAAAACTTAGGGTTTAACCAACCATCAAATTGTATAAAAGCAAAACCATCAGATTTTATTGATTTGGGGCAAAGATAAGACTACAAACTCATGGGATCAACACCATGGATACTAAATCATCAAATCCAAATCATAAGATTAGGTACAATAGGAACAAACCATTGAGTCATAAACCCCACACAAAACTATTGGGTTCAAGGCGAACAAATCATTGGATCATGAGAATCCATAGGGTTATACAACTAGAAGGGCCATTGTTTACTGACTTCAAGAGAACCATCAGTTGAGTAAATCATCAAAGCCATCATATGTAATACAAGCAAAACCTTGAACCACATTCTTAATAAGTTGTAAAGACCATCGAGTTTGAAAGTAGGGTAATGTAACGACCCCGCCTCCCGATAACCCCCAATTAAGGGAGACCCGAAGGACAAAACCGTTATTCAATTAACAGGATCAAAGGTTTGACAAATAATCAATAACAATTAATAAACTTTACCAACTAAATTGAAAATGGTATAAAATAAAACTTTTCTTACCTTGGAAAAACTGGGATTTCTAAACTTCTATCCATGAAGAAGCTAATATAACTAATCCTCTTGTGCACATTATTTTTCATTTAATTCCACGTATGCCACTTTATTGTTTGTTCTTTTCATTCGTACCTAAAATGCCGACAAACAAAATGTCGGTCAGCAAGAAGCTGGTATGTGGGGGAAACAATAATTGTGCAACTATGTTAACAATGTAGTCAACCAAATATCATTTAACATCCAAGATTACATTTTAAGAAATACTACTCAATCCTTGCCTATCCCTTATCTCTGTACTGTCCTTGTAGTGGACATGGATACAACCTCTCTCAAATGGTAGATCCTTACCCCCATGGTCCTACCATACAGGTAGCCAATTCCTAGGGTTATGGAGTCGCATGGCCCTACCCAAAGGTATCCCAATCTCTTACAAGTGATGACTTGATAGACCTACCCCATTGGTAGCCATTTACTAAGTCATTTAATGACCTGATGGACCTACCCCATTGGTAGCCATTTACTAGGTCAATCTATAAAGCTACAGAGGGGACTAGGATCTGAGCTAGTAGGCACATCTCTTATGTGATAGTCATATTCACATTATAATTTGCATGAATTAAATTCATCCAACAATTAATTCAAGCCACGATGTAAACATTGATAAAATCCTCGGCAAACTAATGCGAGATAATCATAAGCGTAACCACATACTTGTACATGTAGATTCAGGTGCAGGAATAATCCAAACAACAATGAGCATGCAAGCATTCAATAAGATCCTGAAACAATTATACAATTTCCTTTCATTACTCATGTCATTAAAATCTATTAAATCTAGCTCGCTTCCTAGGGTTTCTAGTCCACTTTTAGGGTTTCTTTTGCAATTAGGGTTTCCCTTCATCTTTTACTATTTTAAACCCTAATTTAACGCAATTGATCACAAACCCTAATTATTTCCACATCTAATCCTCAATTTTGGATTTAGGGCATAATTAACCATTAAATAAGTCCATTAAGCCTCTTTTACATTAAAACTACTGTTTTTATCCCTTTAATCCATGAAAAGATCATTATATGCATTTATCATCAATTCATAGTTCATTATGGTCCAATTCACATATGAACTCGATTTGCCATTAATTCTATTCTTTATTCATGAGAAAACCCTAATTACTACATTTAGGGTATTTATCCATAAATTAGGAACTTTAATGCTCGAAATAGCTTATAACCATGAAAACTCAGTTCTATACATGAAATCAAATAATTAAAGCCATTAGTAGTCCTAATTACCCACATTAGGGTTTCAAGGCCCAGTAAAGCCTATTTATGCACATAAACTCTAAATTAAGTTAATTACGTGCAAAATTCATCTCTTTCGATCTTAATGTATCTCTTTATTATTAACGAGTTAATATCAACCTTAATCATCAATTAAACCCTACTAATCACTTTAATCATATCAAAACAGAGTTCTTTAATCATTAATACATTAAAGTTGATATCTCCCATTACTTTTTGAATTGCACAAGGAATTAGGCTTCAATTATATTTTTAATGGATTCCTCTCATTTTTCTGAGAAAAATTCATATTTTATGTGTAACCATCCGAACTACCAAACATTTACTAGAATATTTGCAAAATAAAGATATCTGAGCCAATAGGAATTCGCCACATCAGCACTTACTTGTTTTCTTTTTGTTTGGTCATCCAGGTTAGGTAAAAGACATCCGCGCCCTCGTTTCTTGAATGTTCACGCAGGGGCATATGCGTTATTTGACTCTATCTCCTCCCTTCTTGCGCGATCGCGTCTCTGCACCCACAATGCTGTGTCGACCGCCGTGGCTTCAGATGCTCCCACGTGTGGCAGCCTTCTCCAGGTGCCATGACCAGGTGCAAGGCCATAGCAGGCCGCCCCCACACCAAAGGTTTGATGACGACGCCGCTTAGGGCTGAGCACCAAACTTCCTCTTTCTCGATCTCCTGCACTTAAGCATAGTCCGCCATGGATGAGGACTCCCATTGTTGCAGCTGTCGAGAGTGCCAAGGAGCGTTCTACCCTTCGCTGCTCCATACCACCACCACCACCTTCGGCTCCTCCCGTTTCCCAAACTTCCATCACAGAAGACCACGTCACCATGGAGGACAACGTGATTTCCATGGTCGTCTTCCTTCACTTCAATAGTGTGCCCTGGTCGTCCACGGTACCATGCGACTCATCCTCGCATTAGTCTATGTCCGCCTAAGCACAGGCGTGCACTAAACCCAAGGCCACAGTAGCGTCAGAACCTGACCCATTTTGGGTTGCTCTCAGGCCTTCCAGCGGTCTTCACACCATCTCACTCTAGGGTTACCAAGGAGGAAGAAGAGGATGTTCTCGGTCAAAGGCTAATGTTCCCCTGATACTCCTTATATACATAACCCGTAGAGACTGGAGGAGGATGGTTAAGGGGAGAGCGAGATGGATGGTAGTTTCCCAAAACTTTTCATTGGGGAGAGGCAGATTATGATCATGTGTTAGTAATAGAAGGTAATTTAATTATATTCCCAAAACATGACCATCCAAGCATCTTAGTTTTTAAACTTTTACGTCCACTTATAATAAGTGTATTATTGAACTATTTACTACTTTTCCATTATTAGATCTTGGTTAAACCACTGCGTTCCCAATTTCAAAAATATGAGAGACGTTTCTTCATAAGTTATCCTTTTATGAATCTTATTTAATGGTTATTTTCTCTTTCTTAAACCATTATCTTGGTATCTTAGACTCCTTGGACCTCAAGGAATCCTAAGATTTCGAAATCCTTTTTATTGGATACTCATTATCCTTCTAGATGCATCTATATGCATTATTTCTCATTATCATATTTATTTCTTATTAAAATAGCTCTTTTTGAGAATTTCTCTTTATTTCTCTTTTATTTTCCTCATTGGTGTTCCTTTTATTATTAGGAATCATTGGGATACAAAATTCCACCAAGTCTAACTCAAAAATACCTCTTTCCACTTGTTTTCCACATTTCATCAATATTTTCAATTTCTTTCTTAATAAAGAAATACTTAATTGATCTTTTCTTTTCTTATTGCTCTCTTTATGCAACTTTGGACTCCTTGGAACCTAAGGAACCCAAAAGACACGAAATCCCTCTTTGGATTTGCCTTCTAGAGGTTTCCACATTTTTCTTTTCTCGAATATTCAATTATTCATTCACTAATTGAATTCTCTTGTTATTGGGCCCAATAGCCAATCAAGCCCACAACACAAACATCAAGGCTATTGTAAATGAAATTCATTTATTCAAAACAAATTATATCATTATTTGTTCCAATATTCTTAATATGAGAAATTACATTTCTCACCAAAGGAACCCAAAAATTGGGGTTGTAACATCCTTCCCCTCTTATAAGAATTTGGCCCTCAAAATTCCATCAAGCAAGCAAACAAACAGGATAAGCCTTTCCTATGTCCATCATGGCTCCCATGTGGCTTCACCCTTTCCATGGTGCTTCCCAAGAACCTTCATTATCTCATATTCTTCCAACTGAGTTCTTTCTTACCTTTGTATATCATACCCTCATAGGTGACTCAGGACATTTTAGCCTCTCAAAAGCTGAATAGGTTCAGGGCTCAACATATGGCTTGGGTACCTCACATAGTGCTCTAGATCGGACTCATGTAACACATTTCACATCATGTTATCCTGAGGGGCAAGGCTAAATACAACCATTTCCACCAATCCATTTCAAATGGACCCATATATCGGGGACTCAGCTTTCTCAGCTGTAGCTTAGAGGGGTTGGATTTTGACATTATATTCCCCCACAGTGAACTGTATGTCAGTCTGCTTTACATGAGCTCGTGACTCATGTCACCCTTGGGCTCTCTCTCAGCCATTGCACGATCAAGCGACTTCATCTGCACACACTGTGGTTCTTTTATGACCTTCGTGAGGCCCCCTTCACCAACATCATCATAATGAAGTGGCGACCGACACAAACTCCTTATAGAACTTCTTGCATCCCGATAAAGGCTATGGTGGTTAACATCACATCTTAAGTATTGTCTCTTTATATCACCCTGAACAAGCACACTTGCTCTCATCAGACCCTCTAGTCTGGATCCTACTACCCATTAGTTAGGGGTGATAAACGGTATTAAAAACAAGTTCTTCATGCACCTACTTCCACCGCATGGAAGTAAACCTTCTAATCATGCTCAAGAACTTTCGAACTTGCATCATGGTGTAGTTGAACCATTTCTCTCTCTAAGTAGTTCAACCCGATCTGTCACTTGACAGTACTCTTCTTTTTCCTATCATCTAGATAAGTTGATCCACCATAACCCACGTGATCTCCCTTGTTTAAGGGGAGATTTCCACATCATCCATAGTGATGAACTCCCATTCCCTCTCAGGGACTCTTTTATCCTCTATATCGATACACTGGGTTACTGGTGTTCGTTCTTCACTCTTGGCTTGCATGACCACATGCCACATGCAACTTCACATCAAGCAACCAAAGTGCTACTATCTTTGTAGTACGGTGTATGGTGATCTTGAAATCATGATCTCCTATATGTCATGATTCCTCAAGCTCGATACCTCGGAAACCCTAAACTAGTCTCATTAGGGTTTCATCACCTTCCTTTCTAGATTAGTACATCTGAGGTTCCTTCATTATATCACAGACTAGGCTGGCTAACCAAACAATCATTTACTTGATTAACCAATATTGATACATCTGGGTGTTAGCCAAACTTATCTCTTTTTCTCAACTTAGGGTTAGCCTAACAACCTCAACTTGTTCTAGCTTCCCGCTAAACTAGGAAGCTATATCTCAACCAGAGCATTCATTACCACTTCTTACCCTTAGGTGTTAGGTAGAGTTGAAGAAATACTCTTCCATGTATTTCACTTATCATTTCAAACTTGAATTCTAAGTCTATCTCTATTGAGAATACTTTGAGCTCATCCCTTGATGATCAAACTCAACTTTGTATAACTTGTAAAATCCACATAGCTCATAATAAAATATCCTCACAAGATGATTTCCTTAATACTCTTATCGTTTGTACTTGTCCATGTATCATTCACTCCACCAGGGCACGTTATCATCTATGTCCTCCTTCCATATAGAAACGTTCCAACTCACATTATCTTTACCCTTGATGTATGGCATGCATATTGTCCTATCTCTCACTCCCATAACAAGAAGAAATAAGCATTTGGCGGCCGTCCAAACACAAAGTTCTTCCTGTTCTAAGAGTAGAGATGGTACAACCCACATTTCCAGTACACCTTCAAATCTAAGTGGAAACGTGCAACTTATGTCTCTACATCATAGTCATCTTGATATCAAAGTTACTTCCATGGAAAATTGGTCTCGAACCTACTTGGGTTACTACACAATCCTCGATCATCCCCTCTAGGTCTATAGGGTGCCGGCACTTTTTGGGGTCATCCCTCTTCCCTCATGCATCAGAGAGTGCCCTACTCATCTGCCCTTTGGGTCCCATGATTTCATGAAGGTGATCAATCTCCTAACCCATGGCCCTCAGACAATGATAGTTGTTACCTCCCGACCCTATGGTCATGTGCAACTAGGGAATTAGGCAACTCCTACTTCCATCGGTCTTATCCCTACCTGACCCTAGGATAGACTTGTTGGTATGTATGGCCTGATAGCCAATCATGAGATGATTGGTGGGATACATTAAGATTGATTTGATAAACATCAAAGGCAAGCTTCCAATTCTTTCTGGTTTAGTCATATGAGATAGTGATAGAACAGATTGAATGTCTAGAGAATGACAGTACTCAATGACGTATGCTTTCAGGTTGAGGACCTGAACGATGAGATCATACAGATGCTAAGAGTTTGTACATTCTTGTTATGTCCCTAGTCAGATGTCATTGTGGAAGGTAGATAGACAGCAATGACACACAAGACTAGATTGTGGTGTTGGTTGATGATAGAATCTCATTAGTCATGATATAGGGATATCAAACCAAACACATAGGTACTTGTTAGAGAACAAGTGTACCGGACAGACCCACCGTGAGTTTGACACATGGAACCATGACATGGTAGTCACAGTCAGTACTCACAGTGACGGTGGTGAGTGTGATTCTTTGACTTGAAATCACTACACTCAACACATGTCGTTGGGCACACTTTGACATCATCAAACGCAGTCCTGAAACATGGGTTGTTATAAAGGTGATGATTGGGTGGCTTTGACACATGGGGCTTTTGAGGGGTGAGTGATAGATATGGGATTTGTCCCTCCTGAGGGAGTTTGATATCCAAGGCCACTTGATGAGTAGGGTTGAAATAGGCGTGTGCACGCATGTGTGAATCAGTATGTGATATTGATGTCATACATATCTCTTCCAATCTGCTCTGAGATCAAGAAAGTGAATGAACGTTGACAAGATGACTGTTCCATGCCTCGATTTCATTCAGGATATCAGTGACAAAGGAATTATACATTCACTGTAACACCATTCACGGATTGTAGGATTGAAAGTTGTTCTCCAACTTTCTATTTCACTTGGGTAGCACTGATGTGTGACTGGGCACCGCTCTTTTCTTGTGAAGTCATAAGTGTTATGGACTTTCACTGCCAACGTGAAAAGGACCTGCAGGGTCACACACATAGGATTTAACTTGGAAGAGGAGTTTTGTCCACAAACAATGTTTAGATTGATTACTAAAGGAGTTTAGTAGTTTAATTAAACACTCAATTAATTGATAGCTCAAAATCATACTGTTCAAGGTGTTGGATAGATTGATTAGAGTATCAGATTGATTGAAACTGCAATTGACTATTTCTGCACAATCTGCACTCCCAACCGATCGTCTCATGTGATGAACCGATCGGCTGAGCTTGGTGAACTGATCGACTCAGGTTGTGAGTCGGTCGGCTCATGGACAGGGTGAAATGATTGCTTCAAGTGTTGAAACGTTTGGTTCAATTGATGCAACCAAGCAAGTTGGGAAAGTAAGATTGGTGAGAAATTTCCCTTTTCTTTTTACTTGTCCAATACGATTGGAATTAGAAACGAAAGAAGGAAAGTCAATCGGGAACTGATCAGGACCACAAACCGACCGGTTCATAAGTGAACCGATCGGCTCATGGGTCCCAACCAATCGGTTGAGGTGTCAACTAACCGGCTCAGATCCCCAACCGGCCATTTCAGTTGTGATACAATCGGTTCAGGTTACACAGTTGGTTGTTTTTGTGGAAATTCTCAAACCCTTCTACTCCTACTTTAGTCCCATATTGCCCGAGATGGAGAACCCTGTCCCATGACCCTCCTATATATATTGGGGTATTGGGGGCTTCTCAAAGGACAACTGAGTGCAAACCAGTTGCTCTACAAAGTTGTCATTCTCTCTGGTTTTGGTAACCGAGAGAGCCCGAGTAAGTGCTACCCAATAAGGGAGGCACAGCAAGTGAAAGACAACTGCAGAATGTGACTGGTGGCAGGAGAGTGTGTCAGTGACTAGTACACTGACAGGAGGGTGCGACTCCTTCCAATTCCTTGTGGAACAAGGAGATTGGAGTTCCAGGTGGTCTGTGTGGACTACTTTAGCGGCGGGATATTTCTGTCGATCGGAGGACAGCTGTGAATCCCGACAGTCCCGGTGAGACCAGGAGTCGTCAGTCCCGGTGCGACCAAGAGCTGCACAGACACCATCCAAGACCGGAGGTGAAGACCGCACAAGCCACGAGGTATTGTCGCTGAGCAAGCCTCGGGACAAGGTATGATTCCACAAACCATCCTTTCCTATTGTATAGACGTTGACGCGTTTCCTTGTTCTGGGTTTGGGGAGGAGAAATTTTTTTTGTTTCTACTGCCATCTCTGCCTCCCCTAAAACCCAAACAGTGGTATCAGAGCCACGTCAACTGCTCTATACTTTAGGATTATCGATATGATCAATTTTGTTTTGTCGCCTTTATTTATTGCATACGATGCGAATAAAATTGGCTTTATGCATGTCCAATCCTAAATCCACAAATCCCAATTTACATATATGATATGTATTATGAATGTAATCGATATGTGTCGCCCTTAAACGAGTTTTGTGGTGAATGTATAGCGTGGTTATGGCCAATAAACCCTATCTGTGTATGGTTGTATGTGGTTTCTTGCATCTCGGTCTGCGCACCGATCTTCCTTCTCCTATTCCTGATGTAACTCGAAATAATTCGAGATTTCTTTCCTACCTTTGCTCCCCTTGAATGTAACTCGAGGTTTCTCTTTTTACAATGTAAAATAGGATAGAATTTTATTTCTTGTTATGTCAAAGAATGGAGGATATCCTGACGACAGCTGAGACGATCGGTTCAAGGCGTGAACCGATCGGTTGACCGTCAAGACGATCGGTTCAAGGAGTGAGCCGATCGGTTGATGACCGGTTCGAGGAGCGAGACGAGCGGGTGATGGCCATGATGAGATGCATGACGACCAGGCAAACCGATCGGTTGGAGGAGCCAACCGATCGGCTGGTGGCACCCAGACGACCGACCAGATCGAGCAGGCCACTCACGTGATGAGTTGATCTACTGGGAAGGCAAAGCACAAAGTTCATCTTGTACAGGTTGCATGTGATGTAGACCTAGATGACTGTGATTCCTCTTGGCTCGAGGAATCACATTAGGATGGCCATAATCATTGCTTTTTTCATTTTGCATGTTTTCTGTGAGATATAGCATGTATATGATACATACTATGTATTGTGGTGATTGGATATGTACATGTATATAAAAACCAAATCCCTCATTTAAATATTAAGTTTTAGATACCTTCCAAATGCGACACATGTGAAAAGCTTGATCGACCAAGTGTGGGCACACCCTAGTGTGGTGCACTGTCTATCTCGTGGAAGTGTGAAGGATGAATGTGTGGGTCTGCCCTAGTAGGGTGCATATTCATCGTGTTTGCTTTGGGTCGGACTTAACAAGGTGATCGAGATGGGATCTAGTACCTTGAGGCATGGAGGTGATCATGGCAAGGAGTTGCATATGACATCTTATCAAGAGTTGCATATGATGCAATTGGCAAGAGTTGCCTACCTGAGAGATCTAAGTTGTGGGTGACAGCCCAAGCTGGTCCATGACTTAGAGGATTTCAAGATCTTGCCCACTAGAAGGTTGTACACTACAATCTTATGAATTGATGGTGAGGGCTATCAATTTGAACTAAAATAGTGGGAGTGATAATTAATTAAAGGCCTAATTTTATCGTCAACTTTTCAAATCAATCAAATAAGTCAAAAAGAGTTTTGGACTAAAATTGCATATATTTCCTTTTGTTAAAATAAATGGTTAATCAACAAATCACTTTATTTGTGATTGGTCTTTGAGACCAACAAATTAAATGGGAATAATTCCACGACTGGTTAGGATGATGAGAAGTGTTCTCAAAGAGCGAAAGCTCTAAGTCCTAGTTATACCAAGACCAGATGAACTCAATCCCACCACATCAATGGATGAAAGTATGCTTATGGAAGCATACCGAGGATGACATTGATGAGGAGTGCTTGATGTTGTGTTCTCTGAACTATGAGTTGCAGAGACAACATGAGACATATGATGTCTCAAGGACACTGTCCTAGTATGTCATGATAGAAGGAGATCCAGTAAGGTATTCACGCACTCAATATGATTGGGTATGTGGAAAACCTGACTAAGAAGGATTCCCTCTGAGCCAAGAGTTGTCTATTGGTATGATACTGCAAATGTTGTGAGAATCATACAATTCATGGTAAGCTACAACATGAATAACTTTGACAAGCATTGACAGAGTTGTTGGACATGTTGAGGATAGTAGAGGCAAAGATGAAGAAAGACAAACCATAATCTTTGATGTGATCAAAGAAAAGGTAATTCTTAAGGGCAAGGACAAGGGCAAAGGAAAGAAGTAATCTGATGCTAGCCAACAATCCAAGCCGTCTTCAGCCTCAAGGCACATGGGGAAAGGGTGTATGAGGGAATTGCCCTCTATATCTGGAAGAACAAAAGAAGATGAAGGAGGGGATGGAGATCTCCACCTAAGGTATCATGAAATGAACCGCTTCTTTATCTGAGGTATATGATACCAAGATATGGATCTATCATATATGATATGCAAGATCCGCAAAGAAGTGATGGCCTTTGTGAAAGGATAAAGAAAGAAGTACCCATCATTGGAGCAAGTGTTTCTGCCATAGATAGGAGTATCTTTCAGTTTATTTCAGCCCAAAGGGGCATGAAATAGAGTTGAGAACTGTTATTTCATATATTTCCAATAGATAGAAACACTTTATTTTTGCATATTGTATGGCAATGATGGAAATTAATAAAGTTGATGTTTCAATATTAAAGATATGGTCTTTGTGGCAATGCCGTGTTTATCTTGTGATACATGGTATGCATAAGATAAAATGATACCTAAATTTATTGATAACTCAAACAATCAAATTAGCATAAATCATAAGAAATTCATTTCTAGTTTCCATGTGATGAATAAATCTAGACTCTTTTGGTTAGAGAACCTGTAAGAGACATGAATCTCTTGTACATGATTAATCAATCTTCACTAATGGTAGTGGGAGAATGATTATCCAATTAGGTATAATACATGTGATGTATTTACATACCTATTGGGACAAATGCTAATACTTCAAATGGTATTTAGAAACATACCAATATGAATATCTTGAAGTGTTCAAGATTATCATAGATGAAGTGCAAATTTGGTAAAGTGTTAATTCTTGATGAGATCAATGAATGAAATACTTGGACCAAATGTTTGAGATCCTTATGAGTGATTATGATAGTGTATCATAGTGAACTCATGATTAAGGCATGGTGATGTCTAAATCAAGAAGGAATCATACTCTATGGAGTTAGAGAATGATTATCAAATAACTGAATTCTTCTTAATAAAAGAATACCCCTCACTAATAAAGGACATTAAGAATCACAAGGAGTTGTGAGTTCTTATATCCTTGACGGGTACACCTCGTTTATCTATGTGATGAGTTGTTCATGTGATGAGTCAACTATCTAGATGAATATGAGGAACCGAATTTTGAGTTATGGATTATGACCATTACATCCTAAATGACATCCATTTAAACCATAAGGTATGACCTTGATGGTAGCACTCATTGGATGAAATCCATAAGTGCAAATGAGTCTTAAGTGTTAAGACACATGGATAACATTTTGAGAAGGATGATGCTTGTTGATTGCAACTTGATGACTAAGACATTTGGCATATGGATACTAAAACCGCATTCCTATGAGGAATAAAACAAGGATGTATATGTGACACAACCTATAAGGTTTATGAATCCACTATGCAAATGAAGTCTATAAGTTACAATGGACTAATCAATGTGATTGATTGAGTACAAGCAACTCAGAATTGGATCTTTACTTTGATGATATAGTCAAAGGGTTTGACTGATATGTCAAAGATAAAGAAGGGATCTGTGATTTAGTGGGAGCGTGTTCACATTCCACATGTTGATGTGAAATGGAAATGTTCTAGAATGGAAATCCAAAAGTGGAAATTATCTTTAAGGAAGATAGAGATGTTTCCTATGTGATAGGAATAGAGATATATAGAGATAGTTCTCAAAAACCTCTTGACCTGAAAAGAAAAAGCATACATTGACAATCTGTACTGAAGGGTTCAGTATGCATAGATTCATTGCGAGAAAACTTGTCCATGATACATGGAGTTAGTATCCCAAGGCCAAGTGTCCAATTCTTATGAAGAATGGGAACACTAAGAATAGATATGGATCTATCATGTATGTAATCATCCCATTATCTTGCATATATCGACATGGAAAGAACAAAATGCATTCATAATCTTGTATGTAGGACATGACAATATGATGTGCTCATCCTGATAACTCGTATGTGGGACATGACGAGTGCATGTCTGTCTACTTCCAGTAAGGGTTACTGGAAACCATAAGAACTTGATAAGTACTTGAGAAGTACTAGTTCTATGGAGATAAGGAAGAGTTTGATGTAAAGAGTTACATTGATGCGAACTTCCGAAAAGGACAGAAAATTAATCGCAAAATATATATAGGATATATAAAATTGAAAGTTTGTTGATAATTGGAAATGTTCCAATAAAGCCGTTTAAAAGGAAATGTCAAGTATCCGTGTGTTAGAGAACAACAGTGGATACTATATGGATCTGGAAGTTCATGAGATGAACTTATAGATATTCTGGTCATTGATGACAAGTATGGAATCCTTGATCATGCAATGTGGCTAAAGGTTAGCAAAGGAATACTAGATCGCATATTACGGCAACTCCATCTCATACGTGTGACATACAGCGAAGAGATGTGAGACATGCAATTTATACTGACTTTGGCAAGGTGTTGCCATAACTCACTATGTTGGCACAAGAGCACAGTAACATGTGGGACATGTTTGAAGATCACTATGAATATGATTCAAGGGTGATTGGCTCGCAGTGCAAGTGGGAGTCTGTTGGTATGTATGCCCTGAGAGCCAATCATGAGATGATTGGTGGGATACATTAAGATTGATTTGATAAACATCAAAGGCAAGCTTCCAATTCTTTATGGTTAAGTCATATGAGATAGTGATAGAACAGATTGAATGTCTAGAGAATGACAGTACTCAATGACGTATGCTTTCAGGTTGAGGACCTGAACGATGAGATCATACGGATGCTAAGAGTTTGTACATTCTTGTTATGTCCCTAGTCAGATGTCATTGTGGAAGGTAGATAGACAACAATGACACACAAGACTAGATTGTGGTGTTGGTTGATGGCAGAATCTCATTAGTCATGATATAGAGATATCAAACCAAACACATAGGTACTTGTTGAAGAACAAGTGTACCAGACAGACCCACCGTGAGTTTGACACATGGAACCATGACATGGTAGTCACAGTCAGTACTCACAGTGATGGTGGTGAGTGTGATTCTTTAATCTGAAATCACTACACTCAACACATGTCGTTAGGCACACTTTGACATCATCAACCGCAGTCATGAAACATGGTTTGTTATAAAGGTGATGATTGGGTGGCTTTGACACATGGGGCTTTTGAGGGGTGAGTGATAGATATGGGATTTGTCCCTCCTGAGGGAGTTTGATATCCAAGGCCACTTGATGAGTAGGATTGAAATAGGTGTGCGCACGCATGTGTGAATCAGTATGTGATATTGATGTCATACATATCTCTTCCAATCTGCTCTGAGATCAAGAAAGTGAATGAACGTTGACAGGATGACTGTTCCATGCCTCGAGTTCATTCGGGATATCAGTGACAAAGGAATTATACATTCACTATAACACCATTCACGGATTGTAGGATTGAAAGTTGTTCTCCAACTTTCTATTTCACTTGGGTAGCACTGATGTGTGACTAGGCACCACTCTTTGCTTGTGAAGTCATAAGTGTTATGGACTTTCACTGCCAACGTGAAAAGGACCTGCAGGGTCACACACATAGGATTTAACCTGGAAGAGGAGTTTTGTCCACAAATAATGTTTAGATTGATTACTAAAGGAGTTTAGTAGTTCAATTAAACACTCAATTAATTGATAGCTCAAAATCATAGTTTTCAAGGTGTTGGACAGATTGATTAGAGTATCAGATTGATTGAAACTGCAATTGACTGTTTCTACACAATCTACACTCCCAACCGATCGGCTGAGCTTGGTGAACCGATTGGCTCAGATTGTGAGTCGATCGGCTCATGGACAGGGTGAAACTATTGCTTCAAGTGTTGAAACGACCGGTTCAACTGATGCAACCGAGCAAGTTGGGAAAGTAAGATTGGTGAGAAATTTCCCTTTTGTTTTTACTTATCCAATACGATTGGAATTAGAAACGAAAGAAGGAAAGTCAATCGGGAACTGATCAGGACCACGAACCGACCAGTTCAGAAGTGAACCGATCGGCTCATGGGTCCCAACCGATCGGTTGAGGTGTCAACTGACCGGCTCAGATCCCCAACTGGCTGTTTCAGTTGTGAAACGATCGGTTCAGGTTACACAGTTGGTTGTTTTTGTGGAAATTCTCAAACTCTTCTACTCCTGCTTTAGTCCCATATTGTCCGGGATGGAGAACCCTGTCCCATGACCCTCCTATATATAGGGGTATTGGGGGCTTCTCAAAGGACAACTCAGTGCAAACTAGTTGCTCTGCAAAGTAGTCGTTCTCTCTACTTTTGGTAACCGAGAGAGCTCGAGCAAGTGCTACCTGATAAGGGAGGCACAACAAGGGAAAGACAACTGCAGAAAGCAAATGGTGGCAGGAGAGTGTGTCAGTGACTAGTACGCTGACAGGAGGGTGTGACTCCTTCCAATTCCTTATGGGATAAGGAGATTGGAGTTCTAGGTGGTCCATGTGGACTACTTCAGAGGCGGGAGATTTCCGCCACTCGGAGGACAGCTGTCAATCCCAACAATCCCGGTGAGACCAGGAGTCGTCAGTTCCGGTGAGACCAGGAGTTGCACAGACACCGTCCAAGACCGGAGGTGAAGACCGTGCAAGCCGTGAGGTATTGTCGCCGAGCAAGCCTCGGGACAAGGTATGATTCCACAAACCATCCTTTCCTATTTTATAGACGTTGACGTGTTTCCTTGTTCTGGGTTTGGGGAGGAGAATTTTTATTGTTTCCGCAGCCTTCTCTGCCTCCCCTAAAACCCAAATAAGACTTAGGATCTCTTATGGTACATGTTCAACTTAGAACCTTACCCAAGCCTTCATCTTCTCTAGTTCTGCATCCTTGGGTTGTCTTTCATCCTTTCTCAAGGATCATGGCGACCTGCCTACCTTGGTCAGGCCCCATACCAGTTACCTCCATGGTAACACATCCACATGCACATAGAGATGGTTATCCATGGGTCTATAGGTTCATTCTCATGCCATGTACTCTTCACTTAGCTTCTCAAGATCCTATGAAACCTCCTTAGGTTACCTCAAAACCAACCAAACTGGTAAACCCCCTACCAAAGGGTCCCTCTCCCAGGACGGGAGGAAACTACACCTTGATAACAAAGGTCACAAACGCCCTTATGTCCAGGGTTTACATCCACATGAGCATGCTTAACCCTAGCAAGCTACTAAGGAACAAGAAGACACCTACAAAACCATGCTAGGTTACACTTGTTCTCATCCTCAACATTAGACCAACTTAGTTGTGAGGGGTTCATCAAATATACCCTTAACTTAAGGGATTTCCTTTACCTCTACACATGATGAGTACAATGCTCGAAACTATAGAGACTCAAATCTCATCATGAGGATTGGGTACACTACTTCCCCTCTTAGGCCTAGGATCCCTAGGTTCCCCTTTGGGTGTCCGACTATATGCTTAATCTCTTAATCACGATTCAAGCATGTTCAAGGTATGTCATGTACTTCCATGATCCTTTTATATGAGCAACACCCCAGAGTTGAGTCCTCCTCAAGGACAACCAACTAGGTATAAAGCCTCACAACCTCCTTAGGGTCTAAGGCATTCCTTGACTCATCTTAGAAGGTAAACTCCTTTACCATAGGCACATAGGTTCCAGAAGCATCATTCTCTCCTTAGGGTTTGGTTCCTCTAAAGGACACCAAAATATCATCCATCTCCAGGGATCAAGAACGAGGCAACCACTATCATCCACTTAGTTTGCATCATCCTCAACTCCCCACTGTTCCTCATGTCTCAGAATCCACGCTTCCAAAACTTCTTACTTGAGTCTTGCTTTGCTTTCTAAGCTAAACCCACATCCAACCTTCCATGGCTTGTATGGCAATTCAAAGGCATATCTATCCAAACACCCAGTCAACCATGTCATCTAACTCATCATGTCATCTCTCTCGCTAACCTCCACTTAGGGTTAGGGTTAACATCATCATTAAAGGATGTGCTAGGTCTCTACTTTAATGGAGATCTCTACCTTCAAGACTCACTCTTTCTACTCATCCTCCTAACAAGGAGGTCTATCCTCAAGTCTCTCCTGAGGAAAATGACAACTTATGTCATACGACCTAAGCATGTATATATCCTTTTACGCTTACTCTATTAAGCTTATGTCCATGACATCTTATTTACATGCTTTTTATTATTTTTTTGGAGGATCCCTTAATCCTTATCAACTTTACCCATACCGCAAGAGGGTGAGGAAAAGAGAGAAAACCCTAATCCTTAAGGTCCTTAATAGAATTTTAGTCAAGGAGGGATGAATGAGATGAGAGAGTCCTAAAGGTATCTTATTTCGAGTCATATCCTAAGACATCGGCCAGGAAGTCACACAATCTGAGAGTCCTCGTATTCCGACTAGTAGTGCGGAGGAAAATATTGCCAACCCCATATGTGATCCTTTTCTAGACACCTCAATCTTTCGAACAATCCTCTAATAACTCCCTTGGTTTCTACATAATTTGTAAAATTTAATAATTATTAAAGATTAATTGAGGAACCTATGCTCTGATACCAATTGTAACGACCCCACCTCCTGGTAACCCCCAATTAAGGGAGACCCGAAGGACAAAGTCGTTATTCAATTAACATGATCAAAGGTTCAACAAATAATCAATAACAATTAATAAACTTTACCAACTAAACTAAAAATGGTATAAAATAAAACTTTTCTTACCTTGGAAAAACTGGGATTTCTAAACTTCTATCCATGAAGAAGCTAATCTAACTAATCCTCCTATGCACATTATTTTTCATTTAATTCCACGTATGCCACTTTACTATTTGTTCTTTTCATTTTTACCTAAAACGCCGACAAACAAAATGTCGGTCAGCAAGAAGTTGGTATGTGGGGGAACAATAATTGTGCAACTATGTTAACAATGTCGTCAACCAAATATCATTTAACATCCAAGATTATGTTTTAAGCAATACTACTCAATCCTTGCCTATCCCCTATCTCTGTACCGTCCCTGCAGTGGACATGGATACTACCTCTCTCAAATGGTAGATCCTTACCCCCATGGTCCTACCACACAGGTAGCCAATTCCTAGGGTTATGGAGTCGCATGGCCCTACCCAAAGGTAGCCCAATCTCTGACTCATGATGACTTGATAGACCTACCCCATTGGTAGCCATTTACTAAGTCATTTAATGACCTGATGGACCTACCCCATTGGTAGCCATTTACTAGGTCAATCTATAAAGCTACAAAGGGGACTAGGATATGAGCTAGTAGGCACATCTCTTATGTGATAGTCATATTCACATTATAATTTGCATGAATTAAATTCATCCAACAATTAATTCAAGCCACGATGTAAACATCGATAAAATCCTTGACAAACTAATGCGAGATAATCATAAGCATAACCACATACATGTACATGTAGATTCAGGTGCAGGAATAATCCAAACAAAAATGAGCATGCAAGCATTCAATAAGATCCTGAAACAATTATACAATTTCCTTTTATTACTCATGTCATTAAGATCTATTAAATCTAGCTCTCTTCCTAGGGTTTCTAGTCCACTTTTAGGGTTTCTTTTGCAATTAGGGTTTCCCTTCATCTTTTACTATTTTAAACCCTAATTTAACGCAATTGATCACAAACCCTAATTAATTCCACATCTAATCCTCAATTTCATATTTAGGGCATAATTAACCATTAAATAAGTCCATTAAGCCTCTTTTACATTAAAGCTACTGTTTTTATCCCTTTAATCCATGAAAAGATCATTATATGCATTTATCATCAATTCATAGTTCATTATGGTCCAATTCACATATGAACTCGATTTGCCATTAATTCTATTCTTTATTCATGAGAAAACCCTAATTACTACATTTAGGGTATTTATCCACAAATTAGGAACTTTAATGCTCGAAATATCTTATAACCATGAAAACTCAGTTCTATACATGAAATCAAATAATTAAAGCCATTAGTAGTCCTAATTACCCACATTAGGGTTTCAAGGCCCAGTAAAGCCTATTTATGCACATAAACTCTAAATTAAGTTAATTACGTGTAAAATTCATCTTTTTTATCTTAATGTATCTCTTTATTATTAACGACTTAATATCAACCTTAATCATCAATTAAACCCTACTAATCACTTTAATCATATCAAAATAGAGTTCTTTAATCATTAACACATTAAAGTTGATATCTCCCATTACTTTTTTAATTGCACAAGGAATTAGGCTTCAATTATAATTTTAATGGATTCCTCTCATTTTTCTGAGCAAAATTCATATTTTATGTGTAACCATCCGAACTACCAAACATTTACTAGAATATTTGCAAAACAAAGATATATGAGCCAATAGGAATTCGCCACATCAGCACTTACTTGTTTTCTTTTTGTTTGGTTGGCCAGGTTAGGTAAAAGACGTCCGCGCCCCCGTTTCTTGAATGTTCACGCAGGGGCATATGAGTCATTTGACTCTATCTCCTTCCTTCTTGCGCGATCGCGTCTCTGCGCCCACAGTGCTGCGTCGACCGCTGTGGCTTCAGGTGCTCCCGCGTGCGACAACCTTCTCCAGGCGCCATGACCAGGTGCAAGGCCATAGCAGGCCGCCCCCACACCAAAGGTTTGATGACGACGCCGCTCAGGGCTGAGCACCAGACTTCCTCTTGCTCGATCTCCTGCACTTAAGCATAGTCCGCCATGGATGAGGACTCCCATTGTCGCGGCTGCCGAGAGCGCCAAGGAGCGTTCTGCCCTTTGCTACTCCATACCACCACCACCACCTTCGACTCCTCCCGTTTCCCAAACTTCCATCACAGAAGACCACGTCGCCATGGAGGACAGTGTGATTTCCATGGTCGACTTCCTTCACCGCAACAGTGTGCCCTGGTCGTCCACGGTACCATGCGACTCATCCTTGCATGAGTCTATGTCTGCCTAAGCACAGGCGTGCACTAAACCCAAGGCCACAGTAGCGTCAGAACCTGACCCCTTTTGGGTTGCTCTCAGGCCTGCCAGCGGTTTTCACACCATCGCACTCTAGGGTTACCAAGGAGGAAGAAGAGGTTGTTCTCGGTCAAAGGCTAATGTTCCCCTGATACTCCTTATATACATAACCCGTAGAGACTAGAGGAGGATGGTTAAGGGGAGAGCGAGATGGATGGTAGTTTCCCAAAACTTTTCGTTGGGGAGAGGCAAATTATGATCATGTGTTAGTAATAGAAGGTAATTTAATTATATTCCCAAAACATGACCATCCAAGCATATTAGTTTTTAAACTTTTATGTCCACTTATAATAAGTGTATTATTTAACTATTTACTCCTTTTCCATTATTGGATCTCGGTTAAACCACTGTGTTCCCAATTTCAAAAATATGAGAGACTTTTCTTCATAAGTAAGTTATCCTTTTATGAATCTTATTTAATGGTTATTTTCTCTTTCTTAAACCATTATCTTGGTATCTTAGACTCCTTGGACCTCAAGGAATCCTAAGATTTCGAAATCCTTTTTATTGGATACTCATTATCCTTCTAGATGCATCTATATGCATTATTTCTCATTATCATGTTTATTTCTTATTAAAATAGCTCTTTTTGATAATTTCTCTTTATTTCTATTTTATTTTCCTCATTGGTGTTCATTTTATTATTAGGAATCCTTGGGATACGAAATTCCACCAAGGCTAACTCAAAAATACCTCTTTCCACTTGTTTTCCACATTTCATCAATATTTTCAATTTCTTTCTTAATAAAGAAATACTTAATTCATATTTTCTTTTCTTATTGCTCTCTTTATGCAACTTTGGACTCCTTGGAACCCAAGGAACCCAAGAGGCATGAAATCCCTCTTTGGATTTGCCTTCTAGATGTTTCCACATTTTTCTTTTCTCCAATATTCAATTATTCATTCACTAATTGAATTCTCTTGTTATTTGGGCCCAATAGCCAATAAAGCCCACAACACAAACATCAAGGCTATTGTAAATGAAATTCATTTATTCAAAAAAAATTATATCATTATTTGTTCCAATATTCTTAATATGAGAAATTATATTTCTCACCAAAGGAACCCAAAAATTGGGGTTGTAACAGGTAACCATTGGTTGTTGAACCATTGACCCAGTCCAACCATTAGTTGATGAACCATCAACCCAGTCCAACCATTGGTTGATGAACCATCGACCCAAACCAACCATTGTTTGATGAACCATCGACCCAGTCCAACCATTTTTTGATGAACCATTGAGTTAGAGAAACCATTGGTTGATGAAACATCGAGTCAGTGAAACCATTGGTTGATGAACCATCGAGTTAGGGAAGTCATTGGTTGATGAACCACCGAGTTACGGAAACCATTGCTTGATGAACCATTGACCCACTCCAACCAATGGTTGATGAAACGTCAAGTCAGAGAAACCATTGATTGATAAACCATTAACCCAATCCAACCATTAGTTTATGAACCAGTGAAGCCATCGAGTTTGGCACCCAATAAGACCATTGAGTGTTGTAAACAAGTGGAGAAACAAGCTTCAAACATTAAGTAAAACCATCAGATGTGAGGGGGAAGAAAACCATCGAGTTTCATCACTTGATGGAGTACCAAGACCATCATTTCTTGTGCATATGAATGTCCACAATAGCAACTAAGTCAAACCATTGGTTGGCACTAGAAAGCCAACCAAAATATCACTAAGAACAAAACCATCAGTTTGCATCTCAAGGAATGAAAACAACTCAAAACCCTAGAAGAGAACCATTGTTTGAGATAGAGAAAGCCATCATTTTCCATAAAAAAGTTAGTTCTAGAGCTTCCACTACCAAATGAAGGACGTGCATAAGGTTTATGGTCCATCCAAGAAGATAAACCACTCAAGAATTACCACTTAAACTAAAACCCTAATCAACAATAAGATCTTTCTTCTTAGAAATTTGTTTTTAAGTAAGATCTAGTACATGCAAGCTAGGAGTAAGCAATAAACGTAGAGAAAGTTATATAAATCACCTTTAGAATGAAGATGACACTCCAAACAGCAAGGTCGCACAAGGAAGAGAGAAGAAAACCCTCTCTTGAGCACTCTCCACTTCGGAAAATCTAGCTCCTTCTCCAAAAAGGAAGCAAAACCCTAGGTCAAGGAAGAAAGAAAGTGGTGTTCTTTAATCTCTAGCACAAGATCCACTATTGGAAACCATGAGTACGAACAAGAAGAAGAGAGAATAAGGTAAGACATCAAGTAAAACGAAGAAAAGGGGGAAGAACTTACTTGTTTAGGTCAAGAACAAGCTAAGGAAGCTCCACAAGCTCCAAAAGATGGTAGATCTAAACCCTAGGCGCACATGCAAGTAGATCAACCTCCTTCTTATAACTTGGGCTCCTTCCTCTCCTCGAAGCAAAGGGGACCAAGATCTAAACAGAAATTTAGAGAAAGGGAGTCCAAAGGGTTTGTTTTGCATGGAAGGGGGAAGATCTATAAATCTATGGGTGAGAGAGAAGAGAGGGTTAAGGTGTCCTACCATGCTTGCCATGTGTCCATGGCCCTAAGCATAACATCCATGCAAATAAGAAGATCCATCAGTTTTGGGAGTCTATAGGGAAATTGGATCATGACTTTCCAAGGTGGCCATCGAGTTCAAAAGCATGGTGACCATCGGTTTTGGACCCTTGGTCACAAAAAGGTGAAAAACCATCGTTTGAGCACATCTCTTGGCGAACCATCGATCCAAGGAGATCCAAAGAGAAAACCATCAAACTTCACACCTATAGGGACCAAAAATGACCCAAAATAAAATCCCAACACCATCGGGCCCATCAACCAAGGGAATACCATCACATTTTGGCCTTCAAGGTAGCTCATCCATGAGGGCAAAACCCTAACTCAAACCTAGGTATATGTCACAATCAAACCAAGGTGCATCTAGGTACCCAGGACACAAATGACTCAATAATCATATGAAAACATGTGATGATCAAAAAACATGTGAAAAAATGCAAGAAAAATCCTAGATGTGGGTAAATTGTAGAAAAGCCCAAAACAAGCACAAAATTGCATAACTTGCTCAAGCAGTGTCCAAACTGGACCAAACTTAAAACATAGTCTTTTTACATGATATAAAAGCACATATTAAGGTTATATTATATTTTTAAGTATCCAATTAAGGTAAGCTAACATGGTTAACCAAAAATCAAGGTGAGGTTCCTTATAATTTATCATTCCCTTAGTTGCTTTAGATTTCTTTCTATATCCACCATTGTAGATGAAGAAATATATTCAATTTGAGAATTTGTAATGATTGGGGCTATTTTGAACACTGCTACATTTTGGTCCATGATACAATGTCATACATTAACTCTAATACTTTATCTCTTATAAAATCAATGGGGGGTTTGGGCTCACAAAAAAGTTATGCGCATTTGGCATGTGGATTACTATTATTCAATTGAGTAATGAGTGATTACCATTCTGGATATACTCATTAAACATTTTATATTATCTCTTCCTTGGTATTGTCTATCCAACTTAGTTTAGTCCTTGAGTCCTTTTTCACCACTTCTCCCCCATCTATCTCTAGGAAGCCCTAACCCTAAAAAATACACTAGATAACAAAAAAATGAGTCATAAGGGTGCAATGTCGATTCTAGATCCTAGAAAAATATACAAAAAAATAGTAAATGCCAATGGGCTAGTGATTGGACCAAAATGAGTATCACTCGTTCATTATCACCGTTAGACATTGTACCTTGATAATAATTTAGTGAACAACATTATCCTTAGCTTATACCATGATGCAACAAAGAAATATTTGTTTTAGCTTATACCATGATGCAACAAAAAATATTTATTTCAACACTTGAAATATATGAAAATCTTGTGTAATGTCTCTTTTTGACTTAACATTCATATAGATTATATACTTATTACATTCTTGAATGGCTACTCAGTTTGGTATATGGTCTAATTTGTCTTTAGGAAACTCAAATGAAGACCATATTGGGTTCCCATACAACACTATGAGCGAAATCTATATTGACACTTTTCCATTCCGGGACAATGCCATTTCAATTTAAGATTAGTATGGACTCATTTGAAATGAGCCGGAAGATTACACTAAATAACATAGTGGCCTCGACAACCATTTCAACAAATCAAGCTCTCTAGAACAACGACATTAGGTTTACTAACAAAAAGTTGAAACATCAAATCCATATTTGGAGAATTAACATATTCATAGACATTTTTATTTTATAGTAACGCTGCAAGCAACCCATTGTAAACCTATCTAAACAATCTCTTTTCTTGAGAATAAAATTAAATCGCCCTCACATAGAAAATATGCTTAAAGTGCCAAAAAGCGACCAAAACTCGAAGCGTGACCCCGTTGTATCGAAAACCTCTCTGGAATTCGATACTATTCAGTATATAACAATTCTTACAGCAAAGTATAGAAATTGGTATTGATGGATATATATTGTTATTTATGTCTATAATTTGATAGAGCGGAAGAAACCGAAGTACCCTAATATCAAATCACGCCCATGTTTTAGTAGCGTCTGAATATAAAAATTCGGTATTGTCGACCTCCCTATAGGAGTGAACAAACGAGGTTACTATAGGTTACGCCATTACTTTGATATATTATAAACTTATTGTGATGTGTTTTAATTGTGAAGTGAGTCACAATAGTAACGTTGTAATAGAGAGACTATGATATACAGAGAACCAGCTAATATCTTAGAAATAGTAACGTTGTAATAGAGAAACAGATTTTATTGTTTTGAAAAAGGTGGCGTTTGCTGTCTTTCCATTTCTTACTGTTATTATTATTACTTAATAAGTAAGCGAGTATAATTTTTGCGTGTCAATTAAATTAATGCCTTCAAAGACTCCGAGTCGTAGTCGTTCTCCGTCCTCACGCGTTACCTGCTGCTTAGCGTAAGCCAACTGCGCCGCGTCTGTTTTCTGTCCTAAACTAGCCGTTACAGGGGATTGGTAATAGCCGTTCGATCCTTCAGGAAGATAGACGGAAAGTACGAAATACGTCGGTTATAAATAAGGGTCCAACCCGCCAACTTTACTCTCCGTCTTCTACCTGCTGCTATCTGCTGCTCCTACAGTACCAATTTCGCGCTCGACGATCGAACAATCTCTCCACCTCTCCTAGCAACAAGAGGAGAGACGAAGGAGAGAAAGAAGCCGGCGAACTTCATTTCCGCCTGCAAACTGCTGCCTGAATCGAACCCCGCGATCTGAGCGAGCGAACTCGCTGTTTCTTGAAAGCATTTCTTCTCGTGTTCCGTCGGCGATTTCCAGATCCGATCGTCTGTTTGATTTAAATCCGACGCCTGTTTTCTTCGATTTTAGTTTCTTTTGCTTCTGTCCTCTTGTCTGCATTTTCATACTGTTCTTCTATTTCTGCTGCTGTTCTTGTGTTTTCTGTCATGGATGCAGGTGGACGGTTCTCTTCTTCGTCTTCACTTTCATCCCGGAGGTCAATGGCTGCTCCCAGGTGCCCGCGCGGGCCTCTGCAGGAGGTCGGGATGCGGTACCTCACCCACTCGCTGCAGTCGATTCACACCAGGCCGACGGTGCCGTCCAGGAAGAGGCAGAATTGTGACAGGTTCATCCCGGATCGATCTTCCATGGACATGGACGTAGCGCACTACCTTGTAACAGAATCCTGCAAGAAGAACAAGACTGCGGAAGGCCAAGCTTTATCCTCCTCTCCGTCAAAGGAAGCCTACCGCAAGTGCCTCGCGGAGACAATGCTCCAGAACCGCACCCGCATCCTGTCATTCAAGAGCAAGCCTCCCACAGCCCCCGAGAACAACCCCTTCCTCCACCACCAGGCCTCCCACGACCTCCTCCACAACCAATCCGCGAAACCCACCAAGCAGCGCCGCTACATCTCGCAGTCCGCCGAGAGGGTCCTCGACGCGCCCGACCTGGTCGACGACTACTACCTGAACCTGCTCGACTGGGGAAGCGCGAACGTCCTGGCAATTGCCCTGGGGAACATGGTCTACCTCTGGGATGCCGCGAGTGGGTCCACGTCCGAGCTCGCCACCATCGACGACGACGCCGGCCCGATTACTAGCGTGGGTTGGGCGGCGGACGGAAGGCACATTGCGGTGGGACTCAACAACTCCGATGTCCAGCTGTGGGATTCCGATTCAGCTCGCCTGCTCCGCACCCTGCGAGGGGCTCACGCTTCCCGCGTCGGGGCGATGTCCTGGAACGGTCACCTGCTGACTACCGGAGGTATGGACGGTCTTGTCGTCAACAACGACGTCAGGGTGAGGGACCACGTGGTGAACACATACAGTGGCCATACGCTGGAGGTCTGCGGGCTTAAGTGGTCACCCAGCGGGCAGTACTTAGCTAGCGGTGCCAACGACAACTTGGTTCACATATGGGATGTCGCCATGTCGTCGTCTTCCTCCAACCAACGCCACCACCAGCAGAATCCGCAGACCCCTTGGCTGCACCGGCTTAGCGACCACGCCGCTGCTGTGAAGGCCCTGGCGTGGTGCCCCTTCCAGAGCAACCTGCTGGCATCAGGAGGTGGAGGAGCTGACCGGTGCATCAAGTTATGGAACACGCACACCGGCTCGTGCCTCAACTCCGTCGACACGGGTTCTCAGGTGTGCGCGCTCCTTTGGAGCAAGGCCGACCGTGAACTCCTCAGTGCCCACGGATTCATGCAGAACCAGCTTACTCTGTGGAAGTACCCTTCCATGACCAGGATGGCCGAGCTCACAGGTCACACCTCCCGGGTGCTGTTCATGGCTCAGAGCCCTGATGGCTCTACCGTCGCTTCTGCTGCTGGGGACGAGACCCTAAGGCTCTGGAATGCCTTTGGAGCTCCTGAGAAACCCAAGCCCACTGCTAAATCGGTCGGGGACAGCCGGATCACTGGAATCAACCAAATCAGGTGAGCTGATCTGCTCTCATGGCGCGTTCAACTGAAACATTGCTGGTGTCGCAGAGCAAAGAGGTAAGTATCTTTTTCCCAAATCATAACTGCATAATATGATTAAATAAGTAATATCTGCCCATTCAAGTTAATCTGAATATATATCTGTCCCTTGAAGTTGATCTAGGGGTATTATCTTCTAGAAAGAGGTTAAGTTACAGGATTATGATAATAAAGGTTTGCATGCATCAAGATGATAATTTCAGTTCTGTGCTTACCAAACAAATAGTTTCATGTTCCTTGCATTTGTTCAATCTTTGATTTGATAAAACTGAAACAACTTTTGCCTGTCATTTTTGCCATCTAAAAATTGATTTCTTTATAAGACAGTTCCTTGAAAGGAAGTGATTTTAGCAGATCAGGTGAAAATTTGTCAGTAGAACATGTTCAGTATTCTATTTACAAGGTAGTTCATACTCGATTTTTGTATGTTTCTGTTTTTAATTTTAAGAATAAACGTCACAGTGCGGAGCGTAAGCTAGTGTCAGTTCCGAGGTGTGAGTTTACGCAATCCATAAATTTCATGTTTTCTCACATTAGTTCAGGGAAAACAGGTACGGAAACCTATAAAAAAAAGAATAAAAAGGTGATAGAAAATCACTGCCCAAACTAAATATATAGTGGATTATAACGATACGGTTTATTATTTTCCTTCGAGCTAGTGTTTAATTGGAGAACAATGATCTTATCCATACAAATTTTTGGTTATCATAACCTCCATTTACAATGTAGTTGATAACATAATATTTGTTTATGTCTATTTTAAGTATACAGATATATGATGTTAAATACATTGTAGGAGATGGAGACTTTGGAAATTAAAGAAGATTCATAATTTGCTGAAAATTGTTAAAGAACTAAAAATGAATTGAAACAAATATATATTCTAGAATATTGAACCTAAAAGAAAAGGAACAGTCATGAATTTGTAGGACCACAATTGAAGTGATAAAAAGTAAACGAGACTTTGGAAATCAAAGAAGATTCATCATTTGATGAAAATCATTAGAGAACTAAAAACCAAATGAAACAAATATATATTAGAATATGTTAAACTAAAGGACAAGGAAAACCATAAATTTATAAGAGCACAATTGGAGTGACGACAATTGAACTGATACTGACCTTGGAAACTAAGGAAGATTCATAATTTGATGAAAATTGTTAAAGAATTGAAAATTAATTGAAACAAATATATATTAGAGAATGTTGAACTAAAGAAAAGGGAGAAGTCATGAATTTATAGGACCACAATTAAAGTGATAATAAGTGAAGGGGACTTTGAAAATTAAACAAGATTCATCATTTGTTTATGAAAATTGTTAGAGAACTAAAAACTAAATAAAACAAATACAAATTAGAATAAGTTAAACTAAAGGAGAAGGAAAACTATGAATTTATGGGCCCACAATTGAAGTGATGAGAATTGAAGAGATATTGACTTTCCAAATTAGAGAAGATTCAACATTTGTTGAACATAGTTAAAGAACTGAAAATTAACTGAAAACAATATATATTAGAGAATTTTGAACTAAAGAAAAGGAAAAGTCATGAATTTATAGGACCACAATTGAAGTGGTAATAAGTGAAAGAGACTTTGGAAATTAAAGAAGATAAGAAAAACTATGAATTTATATATATATATATATATATATATATATATATATATATATATATATATATATATATATATATATATATATATATGAGTTAAACTAAAGGAGAAAGAAAACTAAGATTAAGTTTATATATATATATATATATATATATTAGACTTTGTTTCATTTGGTTTTTAGTTCTCTAACAATTTTCATCAACAAATGAATAGATTCATCATTTGATGAAAACTGTTAAAGAACTAAAAATTAATTGAAACAAATATATATTAGAGAATATTGAACTGAAAAGGAAAAGTCATGAATTTATAGGACCACATTTGAAGTGATAATAAGTGAAGGAGACTTTGTAAATAAAGGAAGATGCATCATTTGTTTATGAAAATCATTAGAGAACTAAAAACAAAATGAAACAAATATATATATATATATATATATATATATATATATATATATTGGAGAAGGAAAACTATGAATTTATAGGAGCACAATTGAAGTGATGACAATTGAAGAGATATTGACATTGGAAATTAAAGAAGATTCATAATTTGATGAATATCGTTAAAGAACAAAAAAATAATTGAAACAAAGAAGATTCATAATTTGAAAATTATCATTAAAGAATTGAAAATTAATTGAAACAAATACATATTAGAGAATATTCAACTAAAGAAAAGGAAAAGTCATGAATTTATTTATAGGACCACAATTGAAGTGATAGTAAGTGAAGGTGACTTTGTAAATTAAAGAAAATTCATCATTTGTTGATGAAAAACGTAAGAGAACTAAAAAATCAATAAAACAAATGCATATTAGGATAAGTTAAACTAAAGGAGAAGGAAACTATGAATTTATAGGAGCACAATTGAAGTGATGACAATTGAAGAGATACTAACTTCAGAAATTAAAGAAGATTCATAATTTGATGAAAATTGGAATTGAAAATTAATTGAAACAAAAATATATTAGAGAATATTGAACTAAAGAAAAGGAAAAGTCTGAATTTATAGGGCCACAATTGAAGAGATAATAAGTGAAGGAGACTTTGGAAATTAAAGAAGATTCATCATTTGTTAATTAAAATTGTTAGAGAACCAAAAATCAAATGAAACAAATATATATTGAAATAAGTAAAACTAAAGGAGAACGAAAACTATTAATTTTTCGGAGCAAAATTGAAGTGATGACAATTGAAGAGATACTGACTTTGGAAATTAAAGAAGATTCATAATTTGATGAAAATTGTGAAAGATTGAAAATTAATTGTAATAGATATATATTAGAGAATATTGAACTAATGAAAAGGAAAAGTCATGAATTTATAGGCCCATAATTGAAGTGATAATAAGTGAAGGAGAGTTTGGAAATTAAAGAAAATTCATCATTTGTTGTTGAAAATCATTAGAGAACTAAAAACTAAATAAACCAAAGAAGATTCATAATTTGATGAATATCGTTAAAGAATTGAAAATTAATTGAAACAAATACATATTATAGAATATTGAACTAAAGAAAAGGAAAAGTCATGAATTTATAGGACCAAAATTGAAGTGATAGTAAGTGAAAGTGACTTTGGAAATTAAATAAGATTTGGCATTTGTTGATGATAATCATAAGATAACTAAAAACTAAATAAAACAAATACATATTAGAATAAGTTAAACTAAAGGAGAAGGAAACTATGAATTTATAGGAGGAGCACAATTGAAGGTGATGACAGATTAAGAGATACTAACTTTAGAAATTAAAGATGATTCAGAATTTGATGAAAATTGTTAAAGAAATTAATTGAAACAAATATATATTAGAGAATATTGAACTAAAGAAAAGGAAAATTCATGAAATTATAGGACCCCAATTGAAGAGATAATAAGTGAAGGAGATTTTGGAAATTAAAGAAGATTCATCATTTGTTGATGAAAATTATTAGAGAACAAAAAACCAAATGAAACAAATATATATTAGAATAAGTTAAACTAAAGGAGATGGAAAACTATGAATTTATAATAGGCACACAATTGAATTGATGAGAATTGAAGAGATATTGACTTTGTAAATTAAAGAAGATTCATAATTTAATGAAAATCGTTAAAGAACTGAAAATTAATTGAAATAAATCTATATTAGATAATATTGAACTAACGAAAAGGAAAAGTCATGAATTTACATGACCACAATTGAAGTGATAATAAGTGAAGGAGACTTTGGAAATTAAAGAAGAAAAGGAAAACTATGAATTTATAGGAGCATAATTGAATTGATGACAATAAATTTTCAGTTCTTTAACAATTTTCATCAAATTATGAATCTTCTTTAATTTCCAAAGTCAGTATATCTTCAATTGTCAGCATTTCAATTGTGCTCCTATAAATTCTATTTTTTCCTTCTCCTTTAGTTTAACTTATTCATATATATATATATATATATATATATATATATATATATATATATATATATATATATATATATATATATATATATATATATACATACATACATATATATATGTTTGGCTTTTAATTTCATAAAATTATGAATCTTATTTAATTTCTAAAGTCAGTATATCTTCTTTAACTGTCATCACTTCAATTGTGCTCCAATAAATTCATAGTTTTCCTCCTCCTTTAGTTTAATTATTCAAATATATATATATATATATATATATATATATATATATCTTTGTTTCATTTGGTTTTTAGTTCTCTAACAATTTTCATCAACAAATGAAAAGATTCATCATTTGATGAAAACTGTTAAAGAACTAAAAATTAATTGAAACAAATATATATTAGAGAATATTGAACTAAAAAAAGGAAAAGTCATGAATTTATAGGACCACAATTGGAGTGATAATAAGTGAAGGAGGCTTTGGAAATAAAAGAAGTTTCATCATTTGTTGATGAAAATCGTTAGAGAACTAAAAACCAAATGAAGGAGGCTTTGGAAATAAAAGAAGATTCATCATCTGTTGATGAAAATTGTTAGAGAACTAAAAACCAAATGAAACAAATATATATATATATATATATATATATATATATATATATATATATATATATATTTGAATAAGTTAAAGTAAAGGAGAAGGAAAACTATGAATTCATAGGAGCACAATTGAAGTGATGACAATTGAATAGATACTGACTTTGGAAATTAAAGAAGATTCATAATTTGATGAAATCGTTAAAGAACTGAAAATTAATTGAAACAAAGAAGATTCATAATTTGATGAATATTGTTAAAGAATTAAGAATTAATTGAAACAAATACATATTAGAGAATATTGAACTAAAGAAAAGGAAAAGTCATGAATTTATAGGACCACGATTGAAGTGATAGTAAGTGAAGGTAACTTTGTAAATTCAAAAAGATTCATCATTTGTTGATGAAAATTGTAAGAGAACTAAAAACTAAATAAAACCAATACATATTAGAATAAGTTAAACTAAAGGAGAAGGAAACTATGAATTAATAGGAGCACAATTGAAGGTGATGACACTTGAATAGATACTAACTTTAGAAATAAAAGAAGATTCATAATTTGATGAAAATTGGAACTGAAAATTAATCAAAACAAATATATATTAGAGAATATTGAACTAAAGAAAAGAAAATTCATAAATTTATAGGACCACAATTGAAGATATAATAAGTGAAGGAGACTTTGGAAATTAAAGAAAATTCATCATTTTTTGATGAAAATTGTTAGAGAACTAAAAACCAAATGAAACAAACATATATTGAAATAAGTTAAACTAAAGGAGAAGGAAAACTATGAATTTATAGGAGCAAAATTGAAGTGATGACAATTGAAAAGATACTGACTATGGAAATTAAAGAAGATTCATAATTTGATGAAAATCATTAAAGATTGAAAATTAATTGTATATATTAGAGAATATTGAACTAAAGAAAAGGAAAAGTCATGAATTTATAGGCCCATAATTGAAGTGATAATAAGTGAAGGAGAGTTTGGAAATTAAACAAGATTCATCATTTGTTGTTGAAAATTGTTAGAGAATTAAAAACTAAATAAAACAAAGAAGATTCATAATTTGATGAATATCGTTAAAGAACTGAAAATTAATTGAAACAATTACATATTATAGAATATTGAACTAAAGAAAAGGAAAAGTCATCATGAATTTATAGGACCACAATTGAAATGATAGTAAGTGAAAGTGACTTTGGAAATTAAAGAAGATTCATCATTTGTTGATGAAAATTGTAAGAGAACTAAAAACTAAATGAAACAAAATACATATTAGAATAAGTTAAACTAAAGGAGAAGGAAACTATGAATTTATAAGAGCACAATTGAAGGTGATGACAATTGAAGAGATACTAACTTTAGAAATTAAAGATGATTCATAATTTAATGAAAATTGTTAAAGAACTTAAAATTTATTGAAACAAATATATATTAGAGAATATTGAACTAAAGAAAAGGAAAAGTCATGAATTTATAGGACCACAATTGAAGAAATAATAAGTGAAGGAGACTTTGGAAATTAAAGAAGATTCATCATTTGTTGATGAAAAATGTTAGAGAACTAAAAATAAAATGAAAAAATATATATTGAAATAAGTTAAACTAAAGGAGAAGGAAAACTATGAATTTATAGGAGCAAAATTGAAGTGATGACAATTGAAAAGATATTGACTTTGGAAATTAAAGAAGTTTCATAATTTGATGAAAATCAGTAAAGATTGAAAATTAAATGAAACAAATATATATATTAAAGAATATTGAACTAAAGAAAAGGAAAAGTCATGAATTTATAGGCCCATAATTGAAGTGATAATTAGTGAAGGAGACTTTGGAAATTAAAGAAGATTCATCATTTGTTGATGAGATTGTTAGAGAACTAAAAACTAAATAAAACAAATACATATTAGAATAAGTTAAACTAAAGGAGAAGGAAAACCATGAATTTATAGGAGCACAATTATAGTGATGACAATTGAAGAGATACTGACTTTGGAAATTAAAGAAGATTCATAATTTGATGAGAATTGTTAAAAGAACTGGAAATTAATTGAAATAAATATATATTAGAGAATATTGAACTAAAGAAAAGGAAAAGTCATGAATTTATAGGACCAAAATTGAAGTGATAATGAGTGAAGGTGACTTTGGAAATTAAAGAAGATTCATATTTTGTTGATGAAAATCGTTAGAGAACTAAAAACCAAATGAAGAAAATATATATTTGAATAAGTTCAACTAAAGAAGAAGGTAAACTATGAATTTATAGGACCACAATTGAAATGATGACAATTGAAGAAATTCTGAGTGATGTGAGATTAAAAGAACATGGCCTTCTTAGTAATCTGACTTTAATAGGGATCCTTGAACACTGAAAAACATATTTTTGTATCTCATGATTAGTATGAAATACTTTAAGATTTGAATGGCATAATTCCTTTTCTAAACATACTAAAATAATAAAAAAATAGTTGCAAACTAATCTTTTAGATAGAATTAATAATTGATATTGTTAGAGAACACTTATCTTATACATATAGATTTTGTGTGTCATAGCCTCCATTTACAAGGTAGTTGATAGCATATTATCTATGTATGTCTAGTTTAGATATAAAGATATATGGTGTTCAAATACATTGTTGGAGATGCAGACTTTGGAAACTAAAGAAGATTCGTAGTTTGGTGACAGTTGTTAAAGAACAAAAAATTAATTGAAACAAATATATATTAGAGAATAATTAGGGCTATCAAAATTTGTCCAAACTTGTGGACCTAATACTATTCGACCAGGAAAAAATTGGGTTTGGTTTTCAATTGTGAAGCTCAGGCTAACCCAATTTAGATACAGACATATGTGATGTAGAAGATGTGATGAGTTTTTTTGTCTTTAGGTGATATTAATGTTTTATTGTTGGTAGTATTTTCTCTAACAAAAACAAAAGAAAAGTAATATTACATCTATTTAACAATACATGATCAATGATATTTTTTGGTAGTTCATGTTAGATGATCGAATTTTTTACAATCGTGTAGATAGTTCTACTAGAAAATTTATTTTACTAAAAAAATCATCTTCAAATACATGTTTGGGTTTGATTTTGGGTTTAGATTTTGCAATCAGGGTTGGTTCTGGGTAGAGAGTAATGACTAAAATCTGGGTCCAGTTCAGGTTTGGATTTGACATTCAAACAATCCATACATGATTTTTTGACCCGAAAAGGACCCGATCCCATTTTTTTACACCCCTAAGAATAATAAACTAAAGAAAAAGAAAATTCATTAAATTATAGGAGAACAATTGAAGTAATAATAATTGAAGGAGACTTTCAAAATTAAAGAAGATTCATCATTTGATGAAAATTGTTGGAGAACTAAAAACCAAATGAAACAAATATATACTAGAATATATTGAACCTAAAGAAGGAAAAGCCATGAAATTTATAGGAACAAAATTGAAATGACAATAAGTGAAGTACAATTTAAGTGATATTGAGTTATCTGTGACTAGAAGAATATGACCTCCTTAGTAATCTAGGTTAACTAGGGGTCTTGATCATTGAAAAAATATTTTTTTATCACATTATTAGTATGAAACTCTCATAAGATTTATATGGCACAATTCCTTAGCTACACATGCTAAGAGAATCAACAATGACTTACAAACTAAATTTTTTAGACTAGATTAATGGTTGAATATTGTAGACATGTGTTGACACTATAATTTTTGTCACTTAATTGGCAATCTTGATTTGATCAACTCTATAGATAATAGATTTATTATCATTTTTACTTCACATATATGTTGTTTTTTCTACTTATTTACTAGTTGGGGTTCATTAATAAAAGGGATATTTTCTATGAACGTGAGAATTATCTGGACTTTGCTTTTAACAAGTTTTTTTTAATGAAATGTGTAGTTGAATTATTCACTAATAAATATTCAACTCTGATCCTAATAAAAATTCATTATATTTTAGTCTCTCCTAGAATAGCTACATCATTATTTTATAGGGAAAAATCTCATTTAATTCCATATCCTAGTTAGAATCCCAGCTCCATCTTGACTAAATTAGTCTACAAGTTTTTACACCCCTTGCAACCCTTTTGTCAAAAACTATGTTTCTCAAGACACAATATGACAATCAAAACAAGTCCAATCTGTGATGAATTTAGAAGGTTTCCTATCAGAAATCTAATCTAGCTTAACTAGAGCTTTTATTAATGCGATACAAAAAATATGTTTTTTGGTGGTCAATGGGTGGTGAATAGAGAAAACCAATTTCTAAATTCAAGATAAATCATCAAATGCAAGTAAATTGTAAATTGAAGTGTAGATAGTCAACCACCACAAGAGATGTAAGGTTTAAGATGGTTCTAGCATGAAAAGTTGTACATTATCTCCCAATAGCTGCCTATTAGGATTTTCAACAATTTACCTTTAGTTTCCCTTATAAGGAAAAATACAGAGTACGATTGTCTGCAACTTTGTTCATGACTTTAGAAGAGAACAAACATTACACCTCTCTTTTAACAACTATTGAAGAGAACCAATACTTCACCTTTTCTGAACAGTTGTAGAAGATAATCAATACTTCACCTCTTCTTTAACAGCTATATAAGATCATCGATGAGAAGACTCCTCTTTTTAAGCTTATAGACATATGTTATCACAAGAAGTACCTCCTAATAAGAAAGAACAATGAGAACAAGGTTAGAGAAAGAAAAACACCAATTTCTCTCATAAGAACTATGAAGATCATATCATCAAGCTCGTGAGACACATCCACAGGTATTAGGGAAAACTCAATATTGTGGACTAAGGCACTTGATTGGAGCTTAGAGCTTGAATTTTTCATTGGCAGAATATAGCAATTCAATTGCTAATATCAATCTAGCAATTCTATCAATGCTCCAATTTGTTTATATCCTTCATAAGCTATCATATTTATAAACCATAAAGAAGTGTTTAGAAAATTTTGGAAGGTTTGGATAATTTTGGAAGATAATTCTAGCAATGCTCAGGTTAGCTTTTTATCCTGCCTAAGTTATACTATTTATAAACCATTAAGAAGTATTTAGATAATTTTTGGAAGCTTAGCGTGCAGGTAGATGTTATAGTGCGATTAGTCAAATAAAAATGGCTAATTGTGAACTAATTGAAAATCGACAGATTGCTCGTAGATCAATTTCTTTTTGACTGACCTTAACATTGGTCAGAAAAGAGTTAATTTGGGAGGCACCCTGAAGTTTTAGAAATGAATAACTATCAGTCAACTTGTGATTCAATTGACCTACTCCAGTTGAAAACGAGTTCAACTGAAATTTTCACTATAACATTTAATTCTAATTTTTAAAGAACATTTAAACAATTTTTACAATGAGACCTAACTATACTAAAGACTTAATTTACATGCCAAGATAGGTTTAGGCTAGTTAGAGTTGACTTATAGCTTGATTTTACTTGATTTCTATATATATGTAAATTTTTCTTATACAAACAACATGCATCGAATACAATTTGATTAGTTTTACACATGATATTCAATTAAGATTGGACTATCTTCTCTAATTATGCCTTATGACCCGAAATATTGAATAGCACATTAGAAACATAATTGAGAAAAATTATCATCATAAATAGAGAAAGTTATATAATATCCAATTTAACCAACAATATCCCCCTTTTAAAGATGAAAATTGTTTCTAAGAATATTGTACAAGTAAAACATATATAATTGAGTGATGTCATGAAGATCTAAGAAAAATGTACAAAATTATCACCTGTGAGGTGTGGAACATGACATCCGTCTCTTAAGTGAATATAATACCAATTTATATCACAAATAGGAATTGTGTATCCTATAAGACTAAGTGACGAAATAAGATTATTCAACTTAGTTGAAAATATATAATTGAGTGATGAAATAAGATTATCCATCTTAGTAAGACATATAATTGAGTGATGTCATGAAGCTCTAAGAAAAATATGTAATTATCACATGTGAGGTGTGGAACATGGCACCCACCTCTTAAGTGAATATAATACCAATTTATATCAAAAATATAAATTGTGTACCCAATAAGACTAAGAGATGAAATAAGATTACCCATCATAGTTAAAAATATAATGTGCACATGGTATGTTTCTTCCCTTTTGTTATATATAAAAAGGTAGGGGTGTAAGAAAAGATGACCCCTAAATATGATAATCCTCGCACTATGATATCTATGTACAAATATGTAAGGAGGTGGGATCACCCCATTACTATTTTTTTTGAAGAATTAACATCCATTCCAAACACATTGAAAGTAGACATGTCAAACTGGGTCAAAATCCACGGGCGCCCACAGGTCGACCCATTTAAGTTGGGTTTGGGTGGCGAAATTTGCCACCCGTTAGAAATCACCCAAACCCATACCCACCCATTTATTTAGTGGGTTTCACGGGTGATCCGCGAGCATCCGTGGGTGCCCATTAAACTAAATAATATATTAATATAAATATATTATCTATATGACTCTTAAGACATGCAACACCTGTACATTTATCAATCAACTAAATTGATGACGTGTAATGTATACAATATAAAGAGTTAAAGTCTAACTTTCTTTATTGATATCCTTTGTTAATTGTTTACACTAGTGGAAACAAATTCGTTAACTTCTATATTATTTTTATGCTAATGAATATATAGTATAATGCATGTTTTATATTCAATTATAATGATTATATTCTCTTTCTGTTCACTTTATATATTGGACAATCATAAGAACATGAAACATCAAGAACTTTTAGCATAAGATGACAAAATATAGTGTTGTTATGGTAATATGTTATGCTATTTGTAACATCTATATCATTTAGTTTTTTTATTGTACATTGCAGAAATGGTTATTTTTTATTTTGTCTCTTACATTTTATTTCAAAACATCATAATAGATATTACATTGTGTTGGACACAAAAAGTAGTGGAAGTTTGCCCTCATTTTGTTATGTTTACACTAAAAATTATTAATGAATCATTCTAGTCTTTTTCGTAGTGCAGAAACAAGCAATATCTTTTCACTATGCACATATTATATGGGCACCCGTGGGCGACCCGTAACCCGCTAGGTCGGGTTTGGGTGTGCTACTTCCCACCCGTTTAACATTGGGTCTTTTTGACCCGCACCCGCGAGACCCAAACCTGCAACGACCCAACCCAAACCCAACCCACCGACCCGTTTGACAGGTCTAACTGAAAGGTATGTTGGAATAGGTATAAATTTTCCAAATTTATTATAATGGTATGCAAAAGACCAAAGCATAGAAGCGTGAAAAAAATAACTGACTATATTTGACTTTCATAAAATATTACACAAGTACATCAAAATCTCCCCTTAGGGTTTACAACAAGATACAACAAAAAGGATCTAGATAGAGGGAAGTCCAAACTACTTCAAATCTTATCTCTAGAGAAAAATCTCCAAGTTCTAGGTTGATGCCCAAAGATATGTTCTTATGATTCAACTCTACAACTTGTCCTAACTTGGGTGGTTGGGAGAGAACCCAACAAAAGGGAAAGGAAACTAGGTATGTGTCAAAATATTGAACAAGTGCAAAAGATAACGATAACATTGAATCATAAATATATGGATTCATCACATGATGAGAGGGCCAAGAGGATGAGGCATATAAAAAATAGATTCTTTCCAAAAAAAAACCAATAAATAATAATGAATTGCATGAATGATCAATATTGGACTACATTAACTAAGTAAGGTTGAGACACCTACCAGACCTCAACCTATACGTGATGGGAGAATTAATACATTCCCAGTCACCTATACATATTTTCGTAAGGGGGAGAATAAGACATTCCCTAAGGCGAATTAACACATGCCCTAATATGGCTGGTTGTACATAAGTACCACTACTACAACTAAATAGTCAAATAAACCATCATGCATAAGAAGTAGTAAATTGGAAAGATAAATAGTCATATAATTGCAGTATGGTAGTGGGGTTCCAAGACCCATGAAATAAAACATCAATACTAATGTTGAGGCAAGTACATCAAAAGATTCATGAGTAGAGGAAACCGGGTTCAATAAAGCCTCATTAGGGAAAGTAAGGTTGGTTCACAAGTATCCCAACTAAAGGGTTATTAGATATGCACATATATAAAGAGGGATTGCACATACATAAATAGAGATTGCACATACATGAATAGGGATTTCACATACATGAATAGGGATTACACATACATATATAGGGATTGCACATACATAAAGAGGAATTTCACATACATAAATAGATATTGTACATGCATAAATAGGGATTGCACATACATAAAGAGAGATTGCACATACATAAAGAGAGATTACACATACCTCTCTTACTGATATCAATTACTAACTTTCACCACTTTAATTGAGTCCAAGTTCCACTTTGCCTATTTTCAATGTATTAACATGTATTAGAGTACATAGTGCATAATAATGTATAGAAACCCAAATTTCAGACTTTTTTATAAAAACTCAAATTTAGACTCTTAAAACATAACCAATAAACTTATTAAGTTCTCCTAATCAATAAAGCATATTTTTATGTTAATTTTAGAGTTATGATGATTAAGATGTAATTTTTATGGATTTTATGCATTATTTTACAAAAACCACCATTCATCAAACCATGAAATCATACCTTTAAAATATTTTTATTAGATATAGATTAATTTTCTAATTTAAGCGGATTAGAAGATATGAATTTTTCAATACTGACCAATAGGAAATTGCCACATCATCAAACCAATCGAGATAATTGAAGAGAGAGGGAGAGGGAGAAAAAGTTATTGAACCAAGATCAGGTTTGAAGTTGCATAGGTAACCAAAATCGAGCTTCTAGAGAAGGTAAAACAACAAGAAACCAAAACCCTAGAAGAACATGGTAAATAGAGATGGAGATCATCGATTTTAAACATAGAAGCATGAGTTTCAAGCATGTAGTAAGAAATATATGAGAAAGGGGTTATAAAACTCTCCTCTAGGAAGGTAAGAAGGTCCAAATAGCAAGGATTTTGAGATTAAAAGGTCTGGTTGCTCCAAGCCAAGATCCTTTCTTGAGCAAAGACCACCTTCACTACTTTAGAGGTGCAAACCTTAGCAAAAGAGCATGTAGATGAGATGTTTAAGCGCTCTAAGTGGGGTTTCACCAAGGAAGTCCATGGTTCCAAACTGTAAGAAGGTGGGAAGAAGACTAAAAACATGAAAACATGGAAGGAAAGGAGGAAACTTTTTATTTTTGGTCGAAATCACCAAGAAGGAGCTTTAGAAACCCAAATAGAGCAAATTTGGAACCCTAGGATCCTTTTTCACCAAGGTAAGCACTCTCTTTTACCTTAGGACAACATCTTCATGGCCAAATAGAGTAGGAATGATGCTCTAAGCTGGAGGAAATATAAGGAGAGGATTTCTTCTTGGATTGGGAGGTGGGAAGGTGTAGACATGGCTTAATAAAGAAGGGAGCAAGCTTGAGGTGTCTATGGGGCTTTCCATGTGTCCTTAGACTAGGGCTTCATAGACATGCAATAGGATAGCTCAAGAGACTTCTTGTATATCAAATGTTAGTCCTAAAATCCCATGGAGACTTCTAGACCATCCCCACCGTCCTTTAAACAAAGAAATAACCCCATTGGTATAAGCTCATTTATAAAGAGGGTAATCCCTATAATGCCCTTGGAGAGAAACACCTTAAAACCTAGGTGCCCCATGGTTAAAAAACTCTAGAATGGTAAGGGAATATCTAAATATTATAATGCATGTGACAATTTACAAAGAAAACCTCCAAATTTGGTAAATTGCATAAAAGTCCAAAATGTGTATATAATTGTATAACTTGCACAAACAACATCCAAATTGGATCAAACTTGAAACTTAATCTTGTCTCATGATTTCAAAACACCTCACAAGGTTATATTAATTTTTAGAGTACTTAATTATGGTAGTTAAGCTTATTCAATACATTAAGAAAGGTTTGGGGCCTTGCACTTCTAACATGGATTTATTTGCCATTGTTCCACTTAAGTGGTGATTTTACATTTTAGATCCTTAAATAATATTTCTCTGAGGTATTTGTGCATAAACCCTTCCATTGGTATCATTATTGAACAAATGCTTACCAAACCACTATAAATTCCGCAATTTAAGCATCAAGGCCAAAAAGGATAGAAATGATAGGAAAATATTGGGCAAGGGCCAAAAAGAGAATATGTCAAAGTTTCGATATGTTACAACATCCTCAAAATCTAAAGAAAAGTGGGAAGGGTAAGTATGAAACATCTCACCACTAAACTCAAAGCTTGTTTCCGTTAAACTTCCACCAAAACTTTTACTAACTTAAACCCTTGTTTTTCAACTGCTTAACTTGGGAGTTCAGAATCTTTTCAAGAAACTCCACATAGGTTAGATTCTCATGGATCACCTAAAGGTTCCACTTTGACAATTTTTTTTAAAAAAATTTGTCTTATTATAATTATATTCATTAGTATATCACATTATCATTATTATTCTTTTAATTGTGTCATGTCATATTTACTTTGTTTCTAAAAGAGTTATATTTCATTATTGTGGACAAACCCAATATATTTCTTATTTATCTCATTAGAAAATTTAGCACGACTAGAGTTATAATAAATTATATTAATATGCATTATTATATCTGACCATTATCTTTAATAATTTGGTTTTAGACTCGACTATCAATTGTATCAATTATTTTGTATGAAGTAGGGCACTTTATCCAATTTGCTACAATTAATCCAAATAATGTCACATTAATTACTTATATGTATATTAGACATTGTTACTTTACCATGCTTCCTCACATTAATGTCATCATTAATCATTCTCCCATATCTATTCACTTCTTATTATTGATTATGAACATTTGTGTGAATCAATTACTTATCCATATTGAAGTCATTATATATATTTTAATGATCAAGATGGAACATATTACATATTAATGATTTGATTCACATACTAAGTCATTAGCTGATTAATTAGGTGTGTATTAGAAAACAAGGTGATATGCATTTCATATTGATGACCTGATTAATCTATGATTTGTGTATCATCGTATGTTATTTGATTATGACACCTAGTGACACTAATGTTTCATGAATGTCATTAAGGATGTATAGGTTAAGGTTAGATGATTACAACTTAGGGTTTAGGTTAACATGATCATTATTCTTCACCTATACCTTCTTAGGATGCATTAAGTGTAAGGTTAGATTACAATTATATTTCCCATCATATCATTATGGTTTATTGGTTTATTACATGGTCAACCTCATGCTTATCCACTAGCAGTATTAAAATGTGAGTTACTCTTATTATGTGCATTCAATATTCATTAGGTTTCAAACATATGAACTATTCATCATATGATCGTTATATGTTCTTTTGGATACCAAGAAACATGTGGTTACAACTATAACTTGTTTGGTCAAAACTGAGGATTCAAGAACACTAAATTTCTAATTAGGGAGTTAGGGTTTATAAAGTCAGAGTAGCTAGATTTTAGTATGTTACAAGACTCCATCCCCTTGGAAAGGATTTCGTCCTCAATATCTAACTACCCAAACATCATCATCTAACCAACTACACTCGACCCCTTAAAATGTTTGACCTACAGAGCCAAACTAATCTAGAGGTAAAAGGGAGAGTCTAACTAAACCATATACAAGATCCATCACGCTTGACTGCGCACTCTGATTGCTTACTAAACATCAAACTTTAAAGTCTAGGTTCTAGGGATAACTATCCAAACATGTGGTTCTATAGGTCATAAGAAAACTATATTCGGTATACATCCTAAAACAAGTAATTATACCTGGGAGACTAGTTCAACATATTAGGGTCTCTAAAGATAAATCATATAGATGTCTAAGGCTACTATTGCCTAAAAGCATGCTATTTTGGACAATTCATATCACATTAGGCCAGGTCGGCATCATATGGATTCAGGAGTCCTCGTAAACCAAGCTAGTGGTGCAGAGGAAAATCTTGCTAGCCCCCGAACCTTGATCCTTTCTATACACATTTGCTTTCAACTTCATGTTCTAGTAGCTGCCTAAAGGCCAAGCTAAACAACCTCAAATTACTATGGTTACTTATGCATCTTTTAGTTGAAAGTATTTTAGGGATATATTCATCATTATTCTAATGTGAAACAATAGGATCCTAAATCAAACCTTACATCATCTATTGATAACCTCTAGGGCAAACATGTCACTTAAAGGTAAGGCAAGTATTCTAACTAGGGAGACAAAAATTGAAATAGTCAAATTCCAACTATAATGGGCTCTGATACCATGCTATAAGGAAGTGGGATCCACTCCCTACTATTTTTTATTCAAGAATTAACATCCATTCCAAACACACTCAAAGGTATGTTGGAATAGGTATAAAATTTCCAAATTTATTATAATGGTATGCAAAAGACCAAAAAGTAGCAGCAGAATAACAACAACTGACTATATTTGACTTTCAAAAAATATTACACAAGTACATCAAAATCTCCCATTAGGGTTTACAATAAGATACAAAAAAAGGATCTAGATAGAGGGAAGTCCAAACTACTTTAAATCTTGTCTCCAGAGCAACATCTTCAAGTGCTAGGTCCATGCCCAAAGCTATCTTCTCATGATTCAACTCAATAGCTTGTCCTAACCTGGGTGGTTGGGAGAGGACCTGGTGAAAGGGAAAGGAAACAAGGTATGTGTCAAAATATTTAACAAGTACAAAAGATAATCGATAACATTAAAGCATAGATATATGGATTCATCACATGATGAGAGGTCCAAGAGTATAAGGCATATAAAAAAATAGATTCTTGTCAAAAACCAACAAATAATAATGAATTGCATGAATGATCAATATTGGACTACATTAACTAAGTAGGGTTGAGGCACCTACCAAGGGAAAGGAAACAAGGTATGTGTCAAAATATTTAACAAGTACAAAAGATAATCGATAACATTAAAGCATAGATATATGGATTCATCACATGATGAGAGGTCCAAGAGTATAAGGCATATAAAAAAATAGATTCTTGTCAAAAACCAACAAATAATAATGAATTGCATGAATGATCAATATTGGACTACATTAACTAAGTAGGGTTGAGGCACCTACCAGACCTCAACCTATAGGTGAGGGGAGAAATAATACATTCCCAGTCACCTACACATATTTTTATAAGGGGGAGAATAAGACTTTCCCTAGGGAGAATTAACACATGCCCTACTATGGGTGGTTGTACATAAGTACCACTACTAAAGCTAAATAATCAAATAAAACTTCATGCATAAGAAGTAGTAAACTGGCAAGATAAATAGTCATATAGTTGCAGTATGATAGTGGGGTTCCAAGACCCATGAAATAAAACATCAATACTAATTTTGAGGCAAGTACATCAAATGATTCATGATTAGAAGAAATTGGGTTCAATAAAGCCTCATTAGGGAAAGTAAGGTTGGTTCACAAGTATCCCAACTAAATAGGGATTACACATACATAACTAGGGATTGCACATACATGAATAGGGATTGCACATACATAAATAGGGATTGTACATACATAAAGTGGGATTGCACATACAAAAAGAGGGATTGCACATACATAAAGATAGATTGCACATACATCTCTTACTGATATCAATTACTAACTTTCACCGCTTTAATTGAGTCTAAGTTCCTCTTTGCCTATTTTCAATGTATTAACATGTATTAGAGTACATAGTGCACATTAATGTATAGAAACCCTAATTTTAGATCTTTTTAGAAAAACTCATATTTAGACTCTTAAAAGATCACCAATAAACTTATTAAGTTTTCCTAATCAAGAAAACATATTTTTATGTTAATTTTGGAGTTATGATGATGAAGATGTAATTTTTATGGATTTTATGCATTATTTTACAAAAACCACACTTCGTCAAACCATGAAATAAAATATATTTTTATTAGATAGAGATTAATTTTCCAATTCCAAAACATATTTATTTTTCAAATTTGGATAAGCGGATTAGAAGATATGAATTTTTCAATATTGACCAATAGGAAATTGCCACATCATCATACTGATCGAGATAATTGAAGAGAGAGGGAGAGGGATAAAACACTGTTAGGTTTAAAGTTGTATAGGTAACCAAACTAGAGCTTCTAGAGAAGGTAAAATAGTAAGAAATCAAAACCCTAGAAGAACATGGTAAATAGAGATGGAGATCATCGGTTTTAAACATAGAAGCATGAGTTTTTAGCATGTAGTAAGCAATATATGAGAAGAGGGTTATAAAACTCACCTCTAGGAACGTTATAAGGTCCAAATAGCAAGGATCTAGAGATTGAAATGTCTTGTTGCTCCAAGCCAAGCTCCTTTCTTGAGAAAAGATCACCTTCTCCACTTTAGAGGTGCAAACCCTAGCAAAAGAGCATGGAGATGAGATGTTTAAGGGCTCTAAGTGGGGTTTCACCAAGGCCATGGTTCCAACCTATAAGAAGGTGGGAGTAAGACTAATAGCATGAAAACATGGAAGTAAAGGAGGGAACTTTCTATTTTTGGTCAAAATCACCAAGAAGGAGCTTTAGAAACCCTAAATTGAGCAAATTTGGAACCCTAGGAGCCTTCTTCACCAAGATAAGCATTCTCTTTTACCGTGGGATAGGACCTTCATGGCCAAATAGAGTAGGAACAATGCTCTAAGATAAAGTAAAATTAATGAGAGGATTGCTTCTTGGATTGGGAGGTGGGAAAAGACATGGCTTTATAAAGAAGGGGGCAAGCTTGAGGTGTCTATGGGACTTTCCATGTGTCCTTAGCCTAGGGCTTCATGGCCATGAAACATGATAGCTCAAGAGACTTCTTATCTATCAAATGTCAGTCTTAAAAGACCATGGAGACTTCTAGGCCATTACCACTGTCCTTCAAACAAAGAAATAACCCCATTGGTTGATAACTTTTAAAGATAAGCTCATTTATAAAGAGGGGTAATCCCTATAATGCCATTGGAGAGAAACACCTTCAAACCAAGGTGCAACTAGGTGCCCCATGGTTCAAAAAACTCTAGATCGGTAAGGGAATATATAAAGATTATAATTCATGTGATAATTTACAAAGAAAACATCCGAATCGGGTAAATTGCGAAAAGTCCAAAATGTGCATATAATTGTATAGCTTGCACAAACAACATCCAAATTGGACCAAACTTGAAACTTAATATTGTCTCATGATTTCAAAATACCTCACAGGGTTATATTAAGGTTTAGACTACTTAATTATGGTATTTAAGATTGCCCAATACATTAAGTAAGGTTTGACGCCTTACACTTCTAACATGGATTTATTTACCATTGTTCCACTTAAGCGGTGATTTTACATTTTAGATCCTTAAATAAGGTTTCTCTAAGGTATTTGTGCATAAACCCTTCCATTGGTATCATTATTGAACAAATGTTCACCAAACCACTATAAATTCTACAATTTAATCATCAAGGCCAAAAAAGATAGAAATGATAGGAAAATATTGGGAAAGGGCCAAAAAGAGAATATGTCAAAGTTTTGGTATGTTACAACACTCCACCCCTTAAGGAGGATTTCATCCTCAAAATCTAAATTAAAGTGAGAAGGGTGAGTATACAACATCTCACCACTAAACTCCCAGGTTGTTTCCATTAAACTTCCACCAAAACATTTACTAACTTAAACTCCTTAACTTTCAACTGCTTAACTTGGGAGTTCGGAATCTTCTCAAGAAACTCCACATAGGTCAGATTCAATGGATCACCTAAAGGTTCCACTCTTACAATTTCTTTTTAAAATGTTTCATCTTATTAGAATTATATTCATTAGGATATCTCATTATCATTATTATTCTTTTAATTGTGTCATGTCATATTTACTTTGTTTCCAAAAGAGTTATATTTCATTATTATGCACAAACCCAATATATTTTTTATTTATCTCATTAGGAATTTTACCACAACTAGAGTTATACTAAATATCTTAATAAGCATTATTATATCTGATCATTATCTTTAATAATTTGGATTTAGACTCCATTATCAATTGTATCAATTATTTTGTATGAAGTAGGACACTATATCTAATTTGTTACAATTAATCCAAAGAATGTCACATTAATTACTTATATGTATATTTGACATTGTTACTTTACTATTCTTGCTCACATTAATGTCATCATTAATCATTCTCTCATATCTATTCACTTCTTATTATTGATTATGAACATTTGTGTGAATCAATTACTTCTTATCCATATTGAAGTCATTATATATATTTTAATGATCAAGGTGGGACATATTACATATTAATGATTTGATTCACATACTAAGTCATTAGGTGATTAATTAGCTGTGTATTAGAGAACAAGGTGATATGCATTTCATATTGATGACCTAATTAATCTATGATTTATGTGTATTAAAGTATGTTACCTGATTATGACACCTAGTGACACTAATGCTTCATGAATGTCATTTAGGATGTATAGGTTAAGGTTAGATGATTACAACTTAGGGTTTAGGTTAACATGATCATTATTCTTCACCTATACCTTCTAAGGATGCATTAAGTCTTAAGGTTAGATTACAATTATCTTGCCCATCATATCATTAGGGTTTACTGGTTTATGACATGGTCAACCTCATGCTTATCCACTATCAGTATTAAAATGTGAGTTACTCTTATTATGTGCATTAGATATTCATTAGGGCTCAAACATATGAACTATTCATTAGATGATCGTTATATGTTCTTTTGGATACCAATAAACATGTGATTACAGCAATAACTTGTTTGGTTAAAACTAAGGATTCAAGTACACTAACTTCCTAATTAGGGAGTTAGGGTTTATAAAGTCGGAGTAGCTAGATTTCAATATGTTACATGACTCCATCCCCTTGGAAAGGATTTCATCCTTAAAATCTAACTACCCAAACATCATCAAACCAACTACTCACGACCCCTTAAATGGTTTGACCTACCAAGCCAAACTAATCTAGGGGTAAAAGGGTGAGTCTAACTAAACCATATACAAGATCCATCACGCTTCACTGTGCACTCTAATTGCTTACTAAACATAAAACTTCAAATTCTAGGTTCTAGGGATAACTATCCAAACATGTGGTTCTATGGGTCATAAGGGAACTATATTGGGTATCCATCCTCAAACAAGTCATTACACCTGGGAGACTAGTTCAAAATATTAGGATCACTAAAGATGAATCATATAGATGTATAAGGCTACTATTGCCTAAAAGCAAGCTATTTCGGACAATTCATATCAGCTCAGGCCAGGCTATCATATGGATTTGGGAGTCCTCATAAATCAAGCTAGTGGTGCGGAGGAAAATCTTTCCAGCCCCCAGACCTTGATCATTTCTAGACACCTTTGCTTTCAACTTCATGTCCTAGTAGCTGCCTAAAGGCCAAGCTAAACAACCTCAAGCTACTATGGTTACTTATGCATCTTTTAGTTGTAAGTATTTTAGGGATCCATTCATCATTATTCTAATGTGAAAGTATAAGATCCTAAATCAACCCTACATCATCTATTAATAACCTCTAGGGAAAACATATCACTTAAAGGTAAGGCAAGTATTCTAACTAGGGAGACAAAAATTGAAACAGTCAAATTCCAACTACCATGGGCTCTGATACCATGATGTAAGGAAGTGGGATCTACTCCCTACTAATTTTTTTTTGAAGAATTAACATCCATTCCAAACACACTCAAAGGTATATTGGAATAGGTATAAATTTTCCAAATTTATTTTAATGGTATGCAAAAGACCAAAGTGTAGCAACAGAATAAAAATAACTGACTATATTTGACTTCCATAAAATATTACACAAGTACATCAAAATCTCCCATTAGGGTTTACAACAAGATACAACAAAAAGGATCTAGATAGAGGGAAGTCCAAACTACTTCAAATCTTGTCTCCAGAGCAACATCTCCAACTGCTAGGTCCATGCCCAAAGCTATGTTCTCTTGATTCAACTCAACAACTTGTCCTAACCTGGGTGGTTGGGAGAGCACCCAACAAAAGGGAAAGGAAACAAGGTATGTGTCAAAATATTGAACAAGTACAAAATATAACGATAACATTGAAGCATAAATATATGGATTCATCACATGATGAGAGGGACAAGAGGATGAGGCATATAAAAAAATAGATTCTTGTCAAAAACCAACAAATAATAATGAATTGCATGAATGATAAATATTGGACTACATTAACTATGTAGGGTTGAGGCACCTACCGGACCTCAACCTATAGGTAATGGGAGAATTAATACATTCCCAGTCACCTACACACATTTTTATAAGGGGGAGAATAAGACGTTCCCCAAGGAGAATTAACACATGCCCTACTATGGGTGGTTGTACATAAGTACCACTACTATAGCTAAATAGTCAAATAAACCATCATGCATAAGAAGTAGTAAACTGGCAAGATAAAAAGTCATATGATTGCAGTATGGTAGTGGGGATCCAAGACCCATGAAATAAAACATCAATACTAATTTTGAGGAAAGTACATCAAAAGATTCATGAGTAGAGGAAACTGGGTTCAATAAAGCCTCATTAGGGAAAGTAAGGTTGGTTCACAAGTATCCCAACTAAAGGGTTAGATATGCACATACATATAGAGGGATTGCACATACATAAATAGGGATTGCACATACATAAATAGGGATTGCACACACATAAAGAGGGATTGCACATACATAAATAGGGATTGTACATACATAATTAGATATTGCACATACATAAATAGGGATTGCACATACATGAATAGGGATTGCACATATATAAATAGGGATTGCACACACATAAAGAGGGATTGCAGATACATAAAGAGGGATTGTACATACATAATTAGATATTTCACATACATAAATACGGATTGCATATACATAAAGAGAGATTTCACATACCTCTCTTACTGATATCAATTACTAACTTTCACCACTTTAATTGAGTCCAAGTTCCACTTTGCCTATTTTCAATGTATTAACATGTATCATAGTACATAGTACACATTAATGTATAGAAACCCTAATTTTATACCTTTCCTGAAAAACTTAGATTTAGACTCTTAAAACATCACCAATAAACTTATTAAGTTCTCTTGATCAAGAAAACATATTTTATGTTAATTTTGGAGTGATGATGATTAAGATGTAATTTTTATGGATTTTATGCATTATTTTACAAAATCCACCCTTCATCAAATGATGAAATCAGACCTTGAAAATATTTTTATTAGATAGAGATTAATTTTCCAATTCCAAAACATATTTATTTGTTAAATTTGGATGTGGATTAGAAGATATGAATTTTTCAATACTGACCAATAGGAAATTGCCACATCATCAAACTGGTCGAGATAATTGAACAGAGAGGGAGAGGGAGAAAACACCATTTGACCCATGATCAGGTTTGAAGTTGCATAGGTAACCAAACTAGAGCTTCTAAAGAAGGTAACACAACAAGAAACCAAAACCCTAGAAGAACTTGGTAAATAGAGAAAGAGATCATCAATTTTAAACATAGAAGCATGAGTTTTAAGCATGTAGTAAGCAATATATGAGAAGGGGGTTATAAAACTCACCTCTCGAAAGGTAAGAAGGTCTAAACAGCAAGGATCCTGAGATTAGAAGGTCTGGTTGCTCCAAGCCAAGCTCCTTTCTTGAGCAAAGATCACCTTCTCCACTTTAGAGGTGCAAACCCTAACAAAAGAGAACAAACATGAGATGTTTAAGGGCTCTAAGTGGGGTTTCACCGAGGAAGGCCATGGTTCTGACCTTTAAGAAGGTGGGACGAATACTAACAACATGAAAACATGGAAGGAAGGGAGGAAACTTTCTATTTTTGGTTAAAAGCACCAAGAAGGAGCTTTAGAAACCCTAAATAGAGCAAATTTTGGAACCCTAGGAGCCTTCTTCACTAAGGTAAGCACTCTATTTTACCTTGGGACAACACCTTCATGGCCAAATAGAGTAGGAACGTTGCTCTAAGCTGGAGGAAATATAAGGAGAGGGTTGCTTCTTGGATTTGGAGGTGGGAAGGGGTAGAGATGGATTTATAAAGAAGGGGGCAAGCTTGAGGTGTCTATGGGACTTCCCATGTGTCCTTAGCCTAGGTATTCAAGGACATGCAAGAGAATAGATCAAGAGACTTCTTGTATATCAAATGTCGGTCCTAAAAGCCTATGGAGACTTCTAGGAGCCTTCTTCAACAAGGTAAGCACTCTTTTTTACATTGGGATAGTACCTTCATGGCCAAATAGAGTAGGAACTATGCTCTAAGCTGGAGGAAAATAAGGAGAGGATTTCTTCTTGGATTCATAGGTGGGAATGGGTATACATAGCTTTATAAAGATGGGGCAAGCTTGAGGTGTCTATGGGACTTTCCATGTGTCCTTATCCTAGGGCTTCATGGCCATGTAAGAGGACAGCTCAAGAGACTTCTTGTATATCAAATTTCGATCCTAAAAGCCCATGGATACTTTATAGGCCATCCCCACCATCCTCCAAACAAAGAAATAACCCCATTGGTTGATAACTTTTGAAGATAAGCTCATTTATAAAGAGGGTAATCCCTATAATGCCTTGGAGAGAAGCACCTTCAAACCAAGGTGCAACTAGGTGCCCCATCGTTCAAAAACTCAAGAATGGTAAGGGAATATCTAAAGATTATAATGTATATGAAAATTTACAAAGAAAATCTTTGAATTGGGTAAATTGCATAAAAGTCCAAAATGTGCATATAATTGCATAACTTACACAAACAACATCCAAATTGGACCAAACTTGAAACTTAATCTTGTCTCATGATTTCAAAACGCCTCACAATATTATATTAAGGTTTAGAGTACTTAATTATGGTAGTTAAGCTTGTTCAATATATTAAGTAAGGTTTGGGGCCTTGCACTTCTAACATGGATTTATTTACCATTGTTCCACTTAAGTGGTGATTTTACATTTTAGATCCTTAAATAAGATTTCTCTTAGGTATTTGTGCACAAACCCTTCCGTTGTATCATTATTGAACAATTTTTCACTAAACCACTATAAATTCCATAATTTAAGCATCAAGGCCAAAAAGGATAGAAATGATAGGAAAATATTGGGAAAGGGTCAAAAAGAGAATATGTCAAAGTTTTGTATGTTACAGAATAATAGAACAAAAGAAAACAAAGTTATAGGGTCATAATATCTCAATTTCATCCATAAGGAAGCACACAATCATATCTTTGATAAGAAAATTAAGTACAAAGGCACATGGCAAAATAAGAAACATATGTACCTGTGATAATCTGGATTTTTTCTCTCTCATTGAATTTGTGTATCTGTTGACTCATTAGACACATTAATGTACTCAATAACCTCCATCACCTATAATCTTATGACTTCAAGTGACTTGATACTCAATTGACAAGTTATCTGCAATTATATATCACTTTGAGCTTGTATATGCCTTCAATTTGAATTTTGAACTAACTGTTATGCTTTTTTATGTGTAATCAATTTGTCATAAAAATTTAACCCATTAAATGAACTCTCTTGTCTACCAAATAAATCTCATGATGTGGAGAATCCAATTATCTTTCTAATGGCACAAAAATCGCATCAATTGGATCACCCCAAGCCCAAGTTATGTCCTTTTAAAACCTTGGTGATTTTCCTTGTTTTAACTCATTTTTACGCTAATTGGGCCTAAATGGGCAAGCGCGGCCGAATTAGGGGAGGCACCCCCTCACTTTTTCATGTCAGAAATACAAGTGTTTTATGTCCTCTCGATAAAATATGACCCTTGGATCACCTCTCGCGGATGCACCCTTCCATCCAACGGCTCCCGCTTTTTTCTTGTTCCTCCATACGGTAGCAACGCCAATGGTGCTGACCACCTCACCTACTCCATTTTGGTGCCTCTTTCCCCTCCTCTTGGTGCAAAATTATCTATCCCTTTGCATATAAAACTTCTACCCTTGCTATTTGCCCCTCTTTTCTTCGCCTCCCACGAACCCTAGCCCCCGATTTTCTTCTTCTGTTCAAGAAGCAACGCCGCCACATCCCCCTTTAGGTGTCACTGACCTAATCCTCTATTGCTTGATATGAAGCCATCATAGAGCTTGTAAATTCCCCATGACACTAGGATACTCCAATTATCTTTCCAATGGCACAAAAATCACATCAATTAGATCACCCAAGCCCAAGTTATGCCCTTTTTAAACCTTGGTGTTTTTCCTTGTTTTAACTCATTTTTTGACCCTAACTGGGCCTGAATGGGCGTGTGTCGCCCAACTAGGGGAGGCACCCCCCTCACTTTGTCATGTTAGCAATCTGAGTGTTTTATGTCCTCTCAATCAAATCTGACCATTGGATCGCCTCCCGCGGATGCACCCTTCCATCTAACGGCTCCTACTTTCGTCTTGTTCCACCATACGGTAGTAGTGCCAATGGCACCAACCACCTCACCTGCTCCGTTTTGGTGCCTCTTTTCCCTCCTCTTGGCATACAATTATCTCTCCCTTTGCATATAAAACTTCTACCCTTGCTATTTGCCCCACTTTTCTTCACCTCCCACGAACCCTATGCAGTGACCAGTAGCACAACGCCACGTGAGCGTGACTCACTTCCAACCCAGTGGTAGTAATGGGTGGTGGGCGACCGAAGAAGGCCACTAGATGCCCCTGGAGCGATGAGTGGAGACCAAGGACCACCAAGCCCACAACCAGCACACATAAGGCCCACGTGGGCCGAGCCCAACACCTGCAAGCCTGGGGAAGCCTGGGAAGGCTAATGGCACCCTGCCTGTGGCATACGGCATCCCCAACCCATGGATTCAAATCCAAGGGTTCAGATCACATATTTCAAGGTGAATCTTACGAAAAGTATATCTAATCTCTCCTTGGGCCCTTTTGGACAAACAATATATGATTTTTGATCTAGAGATCGAACCATGTGCATTAAAAATAGTTCTACAACCTAATTTCACTTGTATCTCCAGTAGATATTGTATATGATCATCTTAAAGCATGTTAAGGTGAATAATGATTTATGTATGCTCACCATTCTACTCTTGTGACATTAATGAAGATCTTGTTTGTCCTAATATCTGAATCAATAGCATTACTTCAGTTTGGACTTATCTAATGCTTTGGATCACCTTGATGTTACCTTAATGACTATTTTGAGCCTAAATAACTCACTTATATACATTGTTGATGTGACTTAATTAAACATCGAACCATGATCTATTCTTGTTAACATGTGGTTGTCCCACTTAGAAATCAGCAATATTCGTAAGTGTTATGTACCATGTTTATTTAAGGTCTTATGACCCTTATGCCAATATGTAACTCATTTGACCTAAATGACTTACCTTTGTGCACTTTTGCCTTAAAGGATGTCTATGTGCTTATATGCTTGAATCATTAAATCCTTATACAAAGTTATCCTTAATTTCTCACAACTATATGTAACCTCCAAATCAGGTCCATTTATGGCTTGTGACACTAAATGCAATGCAATACACTCATTCATTCTTTGACTATATGTAACACTTAGTGAGATCTAAATTCATATTTGGCTTGTTAGGCTCGAATCTTACAAGAATGATGATCTAACACTATCCATGATACCTTAGTGACTCTAAATTAGTAGAATTTTCATGCATGTACTCTATAATCCTAACTTGGTTTACTTAATGATTCTTTGACTTGGAATTAAGACCATATTTCATGAAATGGATATAATGTGACTAATTGTGAATTTGCATGATTAACCATGATGACAACTTAGACCTAATGCTTCTCCTAAATACAAATCATACCTTATCTTTATCTAGTATTACTCATAATGTGGATGTATCACCTAGACCTAAGGTGTAAGTATGACTTTTGGTCTATAATTGAATACTTGCATGCTTGTTTGCAACTAAGTTTGAGATACTCAAAACCTAGGTCTAGGGGAACAACCACACGTATCATATGACAATTATATTATCATGTCCCTAGTGATCTAAGGCACCATGCTATATATTTTCTTTGCGAGGTTCACCTGGTTTTGGTCACATCTAGTAATCATACTCAAGAATCATAACTCTTAAGGTACATTTAATCTCTCTACCCTACTATGTTATTGGCATGATTGTATGTATGCTCGTATGAATGCTTGGCTAGATAAATACTTGTTTGAGGTACTTGTTCCCTATGATTAGTATGTTCATTTTTCTTGGATATGTTGGACACACCTTGAACATAAATTAAGAAATCCATTATATACCTTGTGTCTTCCTGAATTCTCAGGGTAAGGGTACAAAGCACAAAATAAATAGGGTTAGCTCATTGACTTTGGTCTTGAGGTCCCTCACGTTGTTAAAAGGGTAGCTAATCTTGAGCACCCTTACGGACACTTCCTTTGAGGAAGTTGGTCATAGGCCTATGTTGACATAATGGATAAATGTACTTAAAACATGCTTTATATAAAACAACTTCATTAAGTTTTCTCACCTTGTTTTCTATTCTTGTTAGTACCTTGTTTCTAGCCAAGCAAACTTTTACTATATGTTTAAACTATTTACTTTCCCTTTCATAGCGTACTTAATGCTCTAGCATTAATATTTTTTGTTTATCGAATTTGTAGTTCTCAAATGAAGATATGTTGCACCTGTAACATACCGGACCTTGGACCCTACCCTAGAAGTTTAACCTTTTGGGTTTGACTAAACAAGGTTAAGGTTAGAGTGATCCTAATAATCTAATGCGTGAATAATGTAATATAATATGTCAAATAATTCATTTGGTGATAATAAGATGATAAATAACTTCATTGGATGCATAATGATGTTGATGGGCCTCTAATGGGCTAGATGACAAAACCCATGTAAGAAATTCTTAAAAGTGGAAATAAAATCCAAATTTATAATATATACATAAAAATAAGTTTACATGTCAATTTTCATTTAATTTGGACAACCTTGAAATAATATGGTAAGTTAAGCGAGAGAAATTGCCTAAAAAGTGTAATTAATAAATAAATATAATTCATGGCTCCAAAAGAGGAAAATAATCTTATATTCGTGATCTACATAATAAATATAGCCTTTGGGTGAATTTTCATCCAATTTGGAGAAAGTTTGCTTAAAAGGTAAAATCAAGAGAGAGAAAGTATGTAGAACTTTCAAAATATTAAATAAATATTCAAACAACTCCAATATGTAAAATTGATGACAAATTCGTAATCAACATGTTAATTATGACTTGAGGGTCAAGTTTTATAAAATTTGGATAATCCGAATACCATTAATGAAGGAGGAAAGAGAAAATAGGTTTTGATTTATTTATCACATTAAAAGTTTCAAAAAGGAAAAACTAAGTGCATAATCAGAATCTACATGCCTAATTTAACCTATATGCAAAATTTGGTTTAATTTGGATAATGTTTGAGCCCTCAAAGGAGGAGAGAGAAAAAGGATAATTAATTTAATAAAACTTTAGTTTTAATCATATTATCTCTCTGTCACGCTTGCTTTCATTTTTTTCCAATTTTGGATTGCTTTTGGACCATTGATCTGTGATCTAATGACTCTGAGGTCGTCTCCTAGCTCGGGTCGGAGTAGGAGTACATGCCACATTTTTGGCGATTTTGTATTGTAGATATCTCGCTCAATTCTCAACCTTTTTGCACAATTTCTTCGCCGTTGGGTTCCTGGAAAGATTCCGCACCAACCAAGCCATATATATAGGGTTTCATCACCCATCCAGTCACTACCATATCCAGTGTCGCCTTTCCCTTGTTTCCGGTGTCGGGATGGTGTTGCCACCCCTATGGGTCATCAAACCGTCAAGGGAGTGATCACCGACCTTCGTTGTGACCCCATTTTTGAGTTGCTAGCCATGGTTCGGCCTCATTGGGCCTCGAGCACGTTTCCCCTACTCCGACCACTCTATCGCCGAGAGCTTGGGTGGTGGGCGGTGCCAAGGCTGTCGCGAAGCCTCGAGGAGGCAGAGGTCAGTTACCCTCGTGCCTGTGAAGACTCTTGTACCTTCGATTCGGCCTCTCCTTGAGGTATACCAAAACACCTCTCCCCATCTTTGAGTTGTTTGCCATGGTTTGGCCTCATTGGGCCTCGAGCACCTTGCCCCTACTCCGACCACCCTGTCGCCGAGAGCTTGGGTGGTAGGTGGTGCCCAGGCTGCCGCAAAGCCCCGGGGAGGCAGAGGTCAGTTACCCTCGTGCCTATGAAGACTCTTGTACCTTCGATTCGACCTCTCCTTGAGGTATACCAAAACACCTCTTTTCTTTTTTCCCTACCTATCATCTTCTCTCCCGTTTTGTCTTGAATCTGTTGTTCGATTCCTTGCTCTTCCTCATGGTTTTGATGGTATGTGGGTTCCTTGAGTTCGGCTTCAGATCGCGTTGAAGTTGGTCACCTTTGCTGCCTGTGGGAGGCCAGTTTGATGTGTTTTTCTTGTTTCCAATTCTAGCTTCTGGAGCTGTCTCTTGCCATGGTGAAGGAGAAGAATCGAGGGTTGAATCCCTGCTGTGTTTGGTCTGAGATGCCCCTCTTTTTCTCTCATGATTTTGATTTTTCGTCAGGGGTATTCTGGACTTTTCCCCTCTATTTTTCTTTTCTTGAATGCGGGTATAGCTGCCTGTTGACTTGGCCTAGTTGGCTTTCAGTTATTGGGCCAAGTCAGCTAGGGGACTACCAACTGGATTTTTCGTGCATCATTGGAATTTTCTGATTGGTCAGTTTTGTAAAATCAATAACTAATAATCCACTGATCGGAAAATTACAAATAAATACTCGTTGGATTCATAAAAATGTAAGCTTTATTTTGGTATTGGTTTTGTCATCTGAAACTAATGGTTTAAATAGGTGATTTTAATGGTTCTAATTAATAAGATAATAACTTGAATAATTCATAACTAAATATTGATAAGTCATAAAAATGTAATAAAATATGTTTTGGACTCAGGAAAATATAACCTAAAATATGGCATAGTTTTGGAAACCTAGTTCACATATGATGAAAAAGGTAATTTTTAGGGTTTTGAATAATTAATGGAAACCTAACCCTAACTCCACATATATGCTTAATAGGTTCCTTGGCTACCTAGACTTGGACCTAGATGTGACTTTGGATCATTTGAATCTAATGTTGAGGTATGTTTGCATCCCCTATTATTCTATGTTGAGAAATCACCTATATTCTTATTACTCTTGGTCCTATAGACAATAGCCTTTACACCTTATCTTTCCTTTTGATATCATGGTTCATGTGAACTACCTTATTTATTGATCTTATGATCATGGATATTCTCTTGAATCTGCCTTGGTGCATGTTGGACTTTTGATATTATATACCCACTGCGATGTGGATGTTTACTTTTTGATATGCCCACTGTGATGTGGAAGTTACTGGTTGACATGTGATGTCTCTTTCCCACTTTGAAGTGGATTTGTTTATATGTTTGTGTTGTCCATTTTGTGATGGCAACAATTGTATAAATATGATTATACTTCTCTACATGCCTCTACATTTAACATGCTTTGTGATTCAGTACCACTAGAGTAGTGTAATTACATTGGTTTTGTCTCATTATGCAACATGACAACATTGTGATATATATGGGATGGAGGATGTGTGATTCCCCATACCTGGGCAGGATGTGTGATTCCCGGCCCATGTTATATATATTTGGATGGTGGATGTGTGATTCCCCATGTCAGGGCAAGATGTGTGATTCTTGGCCCGTGTCTCACCAGGTTCAAGATGTGTGATTCTTTGCCGCCATTGTTATTTATATTGTTCTAGGGATATGATTATCTCACATGCATGCAGGTTTGATGATGTTTGTGGGGTGTGTTCCCTACTACCTATTTATGTGCTTTTGTTACACAATCTTTATTATTTTGTTTATGGCAAGTATCTTCTTTTATGTGATGATCATTATTATCTTTTATGCCCTTGTGGGTAGTCCTTATCTCTTGCAAGGGAAGCTTTTTATTTTGACATCCCTTATTCTTTATAAATTGCTCAATTTTCTTTTTACTATGCACATACCAACCTTTACTGATGTTTCCTGTTGTTTCTCTTTTACTAGGGTATGCTTCCAACCCTAGGTGGAGGACATGGATGACTTGACTTGTGGACCCGGACTTAGTTTGTGATGATGAAGGTTGGAGACAATCTTGAGGTGGTTTAGATTTCCTCTACATGGATTCTTGTGATGTAAGTTTGTAACCCTTTGTGTTATAATTGAATAGTCAAATATTTTCTTCCACTGCTATACATTGGTCTTTTGATTACCATTATATAAAGATTTGAAAATTTTACACCCACTCCAAGATACCTTGAAGGTATGTTTGGACTGGAGGTTTTATTATTCAAATTTTTAGTAGAGAAGTGGTTTCACTTCTTTACAACATGGTATCAGAGCCCATGGTAGTCGGAATCGACTATTTCAATTTTGTCTCCCTTTAGAACCCTTGACTTAGTTAGTTACCTTTAAGTGAGATGTTGACCCTAGATTTGATCAATGATGATCTTCTTATGCAATAAGGCTCAGTTTGAGGATGAGATTAAGAAGTCTTAATATGGAAAAGTTGTGACTTGGTTTTCTCATTGAGTTTTGGCCAACTATTTGTTTTCACCTCGCAAAGATTCTTATCTCCAAAAATTATTTTCATTATGCTACTATATGAACAAAAGTTTTCTCAAGTTTGTCGATGTTTTCTCAAACTAAGTCACAATGAAGATGAAACTCTAGTTGAGTATAATCTAACCCTAGTTTTGTGACTAGGATTGAAATAAAGGTATAGTTGACCTACCCTATGACTTTTAGATGTTCATGTAGGGTTGATAGGTTCGAGACACAAGGACCTAAAGCTCAACCCTAGATGGTGACTTGATAGTTGGATACATGAGAAACATAAATATCTAAAACTTTCACAACTAAGAGATGTGGGTAGCTTTAAAAAGTTGTTTAGTATGACTTGTTAGGTGGAACCTTTTAAGGGGTGGAGAATAGTTAGTTGATGTTTTGATCTATAGATTTCAAGGACGAAATCTTTTTAAGGGGTGGAGTGCTATAACATACCGGACCTTGGACCCTACCCTAGAAGTTTAACCTTTTGGGTTTGACCAAACAAGGTTAAGGTTAGAGTGATCCTAATAATCTAATGCGTGAATAATGTAATATAATACGTCAAATAATTCATTTGGTGATAATAAGATGATAAATAACTTAATTGGATGCATAATGATGTTGATGGGCCTCTAATGGGCCAGATGACAAAACCCATGTAAGAAATTCTTAAAAGTGGAAATAAAATCCAAATTCGTAATCTATACATAAAAATAAGTTTACATGTCAATTTTCATTTAATTTGGACCACCTTGAAATAATATGGTAAGTTAAGAGAGAGAAATGCCTAAAAAGTGTAATTAATAAATAAATATAATTCATGACTCCAAAAGAGGAAAATAATCATATATTCGTGATCTACATAATAAATATAGCCTTTGGTTGAATTTTCATCCAATTTGGAGAAAGTTTTCTTAAAAGGTAAAATTAGGAGAGAGAAAGTATGTAGAACCTTCAAAATATTAAATAAATATTCAAACAACTCCAATATGTAAAATTGATGGCAAATTCGTAATCAACATGTTAATTATGACTTGAGGGTCAAGTTTTATAAAATTTGGATAATCCTAATACCATTAATGAAGGAGGAAAGAGAAAATAGGTTTTGATTTATTTAACACATTAAAAGTTTCCAAAAGGAAAAACTAAGTGCATAATCAGAATCTAAATGCCTAATTTAACATATATGCAAAATTTGGTTTAATTTGGATAATTTTTGAGCCCTCAAAGGAGGAGAGAAAAAGGATAATTAATTTAATAAAACTTTAGTTTTAATCATATTATCTCTCTGTCACGCTTGCTTTCTTTTTTTTCCAATTTTGGATTGCTTTTGGACCATTGATCTACGATCTAACGACTTTGAGGTCGTCTCCTAGCTCGGGTCGGAGTAGGAGTACATGCCACATTTTTGGCGATTTTGTATTGTAGATATCTCGCTCAATTCTCAACCTTTTTGCACAATTTCTTCGCCATTAGGTTCCTGGAAAGATTCCGCACCAACCGAGCCATATATATAGGGTTTCATCACCCATCCAGCCGCTGCCATATCCGGCGTCACCTTTCCCCTATTTCCAGTGTCGGGATGGTGTTGCCACCCCTATGGGTCATCAGACCGTCAAGGGAGTGGTCACCGACCTTCGTTGTGACCCCATCTTTGAGTTGCTTGCCATGGTTCGACCTCTCCGACCACCCTGCTGCCGAGAGCTTGGGTGGTTGGCGGTGCCCAGGCTGCTGTGAAGCCCCGAGGAGGCAGAGGTCAGTTACCCTCGTTCCTGTAAAGACTCTTGCACCTTCGATTCGGCCTCTCCTTGAGGTATACCAAAACACCTCTTTTCTTTTTTCCCAACCTATCATCTTCTCTCCCATTTTGTCTTGAATCTATTGTTCGATTCCTTGCTCTTCCTCGTGGTTTTGATGGTGTGTGGGTTCCTTGAGTTCGGCTTCGGATCGCGTTGAAGTTGGGCACCTTTGCTGCCTGTCGGAGGCTAGTTTGATGGGTTTTTCTTATTTCTGATTCTAGGTTCTGGAGCTGTCTCTCACCATGGCAAAGGAGAAGAATCAGGGGTTGAATCCCTGGTGTGTTTGGTCTGAGATGCCCCTCTTTTTCTCTCATGATTTTGATTTTTTGTCAGGGGTATTCTAGAATTTTCCCCACTATTTTTCTTTTCTTGAACACGGGTTGCGCTGCCTATTGACTTGGCCTAGTTGGCTTTCAGTTATTGGGCCAAGTCAGCCAGGGGACCACCAACTGGATTTTTTGTGCATCATTGGAATTTTCTGATTTGTCCGTTTTGTAAAATCAATAACTAATAATCCACTGATTAGAAAATTACAAATAAATACTCGTTGGATTCAGAAAAATGTAAGCTTTATTTTGGTATTGATTTTGTCATCTGAAACTAATGGTTTAAAGAGGTGATTTTAATGGTTCTAATTAATAAGATAATAACTTGAATAATTCATAACTAAATATTGATAAGTCATAAAAATGTAATAAAATATGTTTTGGACTCAGGAAATTATAACCTAAAATATGGCATAGTTTTGAAAACCTAATTCACATATGATGAAAAAGGTGATTTTTAGGGTATTGAATAATTAATGGAAACCTAACCCTAATTCCACATATATGCTTAATAGGTTCCTTGGCTACTTATACTTGGATATAGATGTGACTTTGGATCGTTTGAATCTAATGTTGAGGTATGTTTGCATCCCCTATTATTCTATGTTGAGCAATCACCTGTATTCTTATTACTCTTGGTCCTATAGACAATAGCCTTTACACCTTATCTTTCCTTTTGATATCATGGTTCATGTGAACTACCTTATTTATTGATCTTATGATCATGGATATTCTCTTGAATCTGCCTTGGTGCAGGTTGGACTTTTGATATTATATACCCACTATGATGTGGATGTTTACTTTTTGATATGCCCACTGTGATGTGGGAGTTACTGGTTGACATGTGATGTCTCTTTCCAACTTTGAAGTGGATTTGTTTATATGTTTGTGTTGTCCATTGTGTGATGGCAACAATTGTATAAATCTAACTATACTTCTCTACTTGCCTCTACATTTAACATGCTATGTGATTCAATAGCACTAGAGTAGTGTAATTACATTGGTTTTGTCTCATTATGTAACATGACAACATTGTGATATCTATGGGATGGAGGATGTGTGATTCCCCATACCTGGGCAGGATGTGTGATTCCTGGCCCATGTTATATATATTTGGATGGTGGATGTGTGATTCCCCATTCTAGGGCAAGATGTGTGATTCTTGGCCCATGTCTCACCAGGTTCAAGATGTGTGATTCTTGGTCGCCATTATTATTTATATGGCCCATGTTATATATATTTGGATGGTGGATGTGTCCCCATGCCAGGGCAAGATGTGTGATTCTTGGCCCATGTCTCACCAGGTTCAAGATGTGTGATTCTTGGCCGCCATTGTTATTATATTGTTCTAGGGCTATGATTATCTCACATGCATGAAGGTTTGATGATGTTTGCAGGGTGTGTGCCCTACTACCTATTTATGTGCTTTTTTGCACAATCTTTATTATTTTGTTTATGGCAAGTATCTTTTTTTATGTGATGATGATTCTTATCTTTTATGCCCTTGTGGGTAGTCCTTATCTCTTGCAAGGGACGCCTTTTATTTTGACGTCCCTTATTATTTATAAATTGCTCAATTTTCTTTTTAGTATGCACATACCAGCCTTTGCTGATGTTTCCTGTTGTTTCTCTTTTGCTGGGGTATGCTTCCAACCCTAGGTGGAGGACATGGATGGCTTGACTTGTGGACCCGGACTTAGTTTGTGATGATGAAGGTTGGAGACAATCTTGAGGTGGTTTAGATTTCCTCTACATGGATCCTTTTGATGTAAGTTTGTAACCCTTTGTGATATAATTGAATAGTCAAATATTTTCTTTAGCTGCTATACATTGGTCTTTTGATTACCATTATGTAAAGATTTGAAAATTTTACACCCACTCCAAGATACCTTGAAGGTATGTTTGGACTGGAGGTTTTGGTATTCAAATTTTTAGTAGAGAAGTAGTTTCACTTCTTTACAGCACCCAAGACTATAAGATCAAAAGTGAAACACAAATGGGTTACTCTTGAATATAGAATGGGTACATGTTTCTCTATCCCTTTTAGTATATTGTTATATCTTGTTGTTACTGCTTTTACATATATATTGCCTATGTGAAATATTTGTGCCATTCTATGGACGGGCACCCAAGCCCTGCTGCCACTGACTCTTTAGTCAGTGGGGGTAGGATGAGGGTAACAAACAGTTATGTGACAAATGGTATCAGAGCTAAACACAGAGGCCTCTATATATTTTTAAGGAATAAGACATCTTAAGAACCCATGAAGGACTAAAATCCTTTCCCCAAGTTTAGAGCGTCTTCTAGCATCCCATCTTTTCTCTAAGGACCATCTAAGACACCCAAGTAGATGATGATTAGGTAGTCTCTCATCTCCTCATGTGATTCTTCTCTCGTGACTATGAATCACATGAAATCCTGATTTTGGGTAGCTTATGCATGGGAAAAGTAAATTCACTTGAAATCATGATAGTTGATTAAGATGTTAATGACACGATCTGACTTTAAATCGGAAACCCTATCTAATGTAATAAAATACTCTCAAAAGTGTCATACTCATGTATAAAGTTTATGAAAACTCAATGTTACCTTCTTGGACATAAATGTTTTCCATGTTTGAGGTAAATTATTGATATGGTGAAATAAGGTGGAACTCATGTTTTATATACATCATGTTTGATGATGTCCCTATTGACTATGCCTATGTTGTCCCTATTCTGATCAAACCTCAAGCATAGATAAGAAAAACTCACCCGATTGATATGCATCATGCGACATACTCCGGTATGACCATTGCTTTGGACCCCCAGATCATGATGTGATGACTTGAATACAAGAGGTATTTCCCTATTGATTTGTACGCCTCTTTGTAAGCTCAATAAAAAAACATGATGGACATGAATATTACTCTAGCATTGGTATGCTTAAACATGATGACTTGAATAAAGAGGTATTTCCCTATTGATTTGTATGCCTCTTTGTAAGCTCAATAAAAAACATGATGGACATGAATATTACTCTAGCCCTAGTATGCTCAAACTCTCGAGTTCTCAATTAGACTTCTCGAATTCTAAAATCTATCCATACCATGACCTTGAAAGGAAAGGAATGAATTTGACATTGATATTGCAAAATCTTAAAGTAAGGTTGCTCTATTATGACCTTGATGTTGATCTTGTATGATACGACTTGGTAGTTGATACTCTCCCTATTCGGATATGCTTGATGACTCATGATGAATATGGACCCATGTGTTAGATTAGGTTGTAAGTTGACTTATGACTCCCCTAACCTAGGTCACATTTCTATTTTGATTGCCTCTAAATTCTCATCTTATTGACTATTTAGAGTTTGGAAAGGAAACCCCTTCCACACGATTTTCATTTCTTGGCCCAAGTCTCTAATAGGTCAACTCCATGATGATATTGATACTCAATCTTAATCATGATTTGATAACGATCTTGGATTATGATGATGTTGAATATAGTTAGTAGTTAAGTTCCTAGAAAGACCTAAGTCTAGATCATTCATCAATGACAAATACCATGACCATGAAATTGATGTTGGCGCCACAAAATGTTGAACAATGCTTGAAATGTTGCTCAATTATTGCTCGATTATTGTATATGAATGAATGATCAGCCTTAGGTCTAAATAGGAATCTAAATCCTAGCTTAGAAATGTTCGAACCTATGAATTTGATGTGCAAACTTGACTCTCGACATTGATTTATGAAATCACAATTATTGCTCCTGATATTGACTTGGCTCCTACAATCACTTTATTTGGATCTTGAGATCACCCTTGATATATGACTGATGACTTTCACATTCCCAAATCTCAATAAATTTTTTTAGCAATGATTATGTTGACTCTCTCAATTTATGACTTAGGGTTAAGCTCTTTGTGCACTAAGGTGGGACCTTCCATCAATTTTGAGCACAAAAATCGTGATGTTGAAATATGAAGTTGCCTCAAATTGTTGAAATATGAAATCTTAATCATGGATGTATAACCCCACCTAGGCCAATGTAGAATCTAGAACCCTAAATGTTGGGAAAGAAAGTCATACCTTACTCTTGAACTCTATCTGATTGACTTAAAATGTGATCTCTCCAAATTTTGTGATATATAGGATAATCTCTCCAAAATTGTTGACTCATGTGATGATACTCCCAATTTGACAATCTATGTGCCTATATGTGGACCATGATGCTCAATTTCTCGATTTCTAAATGAGATGGATATTGTAAGTGGTGATGATACCTTATGATTATATTACAATGATATTTATGATTGAATGGAAAAACTCAATATTGACTGATGATTTGATTAAATTTTGGGAACACAATTTCTTTTAAGGTGGGGAGGATGTGATAATTTGGATTTTTTTCTCTCATTCAATTTGTGTACCTCTTGAATCATTAGACATATTAATTATCTCAAGAACCTCCATCACCCATAATCTTATGACTTAAAGTGACTTGATACTCAATTGATAAGTTATCTTGAATTATAGATCATTGTGTGCTTGTATATGCCTTCAATTTGAGTTTTGAACTACGTGTCATGCTTTTTTTATGTGTAATCAATTTTTAATCAAAATTGAACCATTAAATGAAACCTCTTTTCTACCAAATATATTTAATGATGTGTATAATCCAATTATCTTTCCAACGGCACAAAAATTGCATCAATCGGATCACGCAAGCCCAAGTTATGCCCTTTTTAAACCTTGGTGATTTTCCTTGTTTTAACTCATTTTTTACCCTAATTGGGCCTGAATGGGCGTGCAAGGCCCGATTAGGGGAGGAGCCCTTCTCACTTTGTCATGTCAGCAATCTGAGTGTTTTATGTCCTCTTGATAAAATCTAACCCTTGGATCGCCTCCCACAGATGCACCCTTCCATCCAACGACTCCCACTTTTATCTTGTTCCTCCCTAAGGTAGCAGTGCCAATGGCACCAACCACCTCACATGCTCCATTTTGGCACCTCATTTCCCTCCTCTTGGTGCAAAAATATCTCTCCCTTTGCATATAAAACTTCTGCCCTTGCTATTTGCCCCTCTTTTCTTCATCTCCCACGAACCCTAGCCCCCAATTTTCTTCTCCCGTTCAAGAATCAGCGCCGCCACCTCCCCTTTTGGGTGATGCTGACCCGAACCTCTCGTACCTAATATGAGGCAATCACAGAGCTTGTAAATTCCCCATGGAACTAGGAAGCCTCTCCACTAGTTCCGTAGAGCCCTCTTCTTCGTCGAAGCTCATGCGTCGGTGACCTCCTATCGGAGCGCCACTATGGTGACTGAGCAAAGAAAGTGGCTCCTATTCGGATCTCGCGAGCATGAGTAGGGAAGACACTGTTGGATCATCATCCATGGTTTGCAACTAGGTCCTCCCTCACTCAAGTGTGAAGCAACCCTATGCAATGACCAGTCGCACAACACGATGCGAGCATGACTCACTTCCAGCCCAGCAGTAGGAATGGGTTGTGGGTGATTGAAGAACGCTGGTAGATGCCCCTGGAGAGATGAGCAGGGACCAAGGACCACCAAGCCCATGACCAACACGTAGAAGGTCCACGTGGGTCTATCCCAACACCCGTTGGCCTGGGGAAGCCTGGGAAGGCTAATGATGCCCTGCCTATGGCATCCGGCAACCCCAACCAATGGATTGAAATCCAAGGGTTCAAATCAAATTATTCAAGGTAAATCTTGCAAAAATGATATCTAATCACTCCTTGGGCCTTTTTGGACAAATAATATATGATTTTTGATCTACAGATTGATCCTTGTGCATTAAAAATAGTTCCACAGCCTAATTTCACTCATATATTCAGTAGATCCCCTATATGATCATCTTAAAGCATGTTAAGGTGAATAATGATTTGTGTATGCTCACCATTCTACTCTTGTGACATTAATGAAGATCGTGTTTGTCCTAATATCTGAATCAGTAACATTACTTTAGTTTGGACTCAGCAAATGCTTTGGATCCCCTTTATGTTACCTTAATGACTACTTTGAGCCTAAATAATTCATTTATATACATGTTTGATGTGACTTAATTAAGCATGGAACCATAATCAATTCTTGTTAACATGTGGTGGTCCCACTTAGAAATCAACAATCTTCCTAAGTTTTATGTACCATGTTTGTTTAAGGTCTTATGACCCTTATGCCAATATGTAACTCATTTGACCTAAATGCCTTACCTTTGTGCACTTGAGCCTTAAAGGATGTCTATGTGCTTATATGCTTGAATCCTTAAATCCTTATACAAAAGTGATCCTTAATTTCTCACAACTATATGTAACCTCCAAATCAGGTCTGTTTATGTCTTGTGACACTAAATCCAATGCAATACACTCATGCATTCTTTGACTATATGTAACATTTAGTGAGATCTAAACGCATATGTGGCTTGTTAGACTCTAATCTTGCAAGAATGATGATCTAACGCTATCTAAGATACCTTAGTGACTCTAAATTAGTAGAATTTTCATGCATGTACTCTATAATCCTAACTTGGTCTACTTAATGCTTCTTTGACTTGGAATTAAGACCCTATTGCATGAAATGGATATAATGTGACTAATTGTGAATTTGCATGATTAACCATGATGATAATTAAGACCTCATGCTTCTCCTACATACAAATCATACCTTATCCTTATATAGTATTACTCATAATGTGGATGTATCACCTAGACCTAAGGTGTTAGTATGACTTTTGGTGTATAATTGAATACTTGCATGCTTGTTTGCAACTAAGTTTGAGATACTCAAAACCTAGGTCTAGGGGAACATTCACAAGTATCATATGAAATTTAGATTATCATGTCCTAGTGATCTAAAATGCCATGCTATATCTTTTCTTTGAGAGGCTCACCTAGTTTCGGTCACATCTAGGAATCATACTCAAGAATCATAACTCTTAAGGTACGCTTAATAACTTGACCCTACTATGTTATTTCCATGATTGTATGTATGCTCGTATGAATGCTTGGCTAGTTAAATACTTATTTGAGCTACTTGTTCCCTACGACTAGTATGTTTATTTTGCTTGGATATGTTGGTCAACCCTTGAACATAAATCAAGAAATCCATTATATACCTCATGTACCTACTTGAATTCTCAGGGTAAGGGCACAAAGCATGAAATAAACAAGGTTAGCTCATTGACTTTGGTCTTGAGGTCCCTCACGTTGATAAAAGGGTAGATAATCTTGAGCATCCTTATGGACCCTTCCTTTGAGGAAGTTGGCCATAGGCTTATGTTGGTATAATGGATAAATGTAATTAAAACATGCTTTGTATAAAACAACTTCATTAAGTTTTCTCGCCTTGTTTTCTATTCTTATTAGTACCTTGTTTCTAGCCAAGCAAACTTTTACTATATGTTTAAATTGTTTACTTGCCCTTTCATAGCATACTTAATGGTTTAGCATTAATATTTTTTGTTTATCAAATGTGTAGTTCTTAAATGAAGATATGATGCACTCAAGACTCTAAGATCAAAAGTGAAACACAAATTGGTTACTCTTGAATATAGAATGGGTACATGTTTCTCTATCTCTTTTAGTATATTGTTATATCTTGTTGTTACTGCTTTTACATATATATTGCCTGTGTGAAATATTTGTGCCATTCTAAGGACGGGCACCCAAACCCTGCTGCCACTGACTCTTTAGTCAGTGGGGGTAGGATGAGTGTAACAAACACTTCCATGACAGTAGCTCATGCCAAATACAACAAACCAAAACACAAATCATTAAAACCTACTACAATAACTAAGAACATATGATCAAATCTAAGAATCTATAATCAAACATTATGGAATATGCTAATAATGTAATCAACATCTGAATCATGATCCAAAAAAGTAGTGACACCATAATATTTACTAAGGTCTCCCATTCCATTTCCTTTGTAGTTGTAAGTGCATATGCTTCAAGAGATATGGGAACTCGAATGAAAGTGAAGTGAGCCGCAATGTCTTGATGTTACTCCATAGAGAACTAGTGTGATTGAGTGGATGGTGGGGGAGTAGATTGAGTGTAGTCACGTCCCAGAATGAAAGCAACAATGCTTCTAGGATAGAAATGAGCAAGATACTTGCTTAAAAGATTAGGATTTAAGGAATTCATGTGTTCATTTATGTAGAGCAGGGCATGATGATTGTAATCCATGTGTAATCCTACTTGATAATCCAGACCATTGAAATATGCAATATTATTGTCATGGACGCATGATAAAGGAGGTGGTGGTGGTGGTGGTGGTTCACTTTATGTACCTTCTTCAACTCGAGCTCTTTTGTGACCAAAGTCAAGACCCATCTTATTAGAAGTGGTAAGATTGATGTGGTTCCCAGACCGACATGTAGGATAACCTAGTTTAGAAAGAGAGTTACCAAGAAAATGCTCAACGATACCACAAATAATGTCCAAAAAAGGAGGTTGACCCTTGAAGTCAAGTATTTCTTTAAATATGATCCTCACAAATTGACCAGAATTTTGTTTAAAATGGCATATATGAGGCACATGCAAAATTGTGGTGTTTCACTCTTATTGGCATGTAGCATGGTATTTGAGCTCGAAATAGTTACTATATTGTATCCTTTTGGAGTGAAAGAAGACACTAAATATGTTCCACGAGTATTATAGTTTATGGAACCCTGAAGTAACAAAGATTGACGAATAACTGAAAAGGGTAACATTGTTCCCTGCATTTTCATAAATACCATTGATAGGATTAATGGAGGTGAAGTCAAGCTAGGTGAAACAATTGATTGTAAATTTTAAGGTAGGTAAAAAAAATTGATTCATCAAAGGAAAATGTAAGACCATTTACCATAGAAGAATATGAAAAATTAGTTTGATCTACTATATCAAGAGTGGCATAAAATTCTTTGAAAATCCTATTTGACCAACTATGTTGGGAAGGAGTCACAAAATCTTGGAGTTACTAAAATTGGAAGTGAGATTTAAGATCAATAACCTCAATAAGGGAATGAAGACCAACCAGACATTGTGGAAGAGGTGTACAGAAGATAAAATCAAGAAACTTGTTGTCAGTAGAGAAGTTTATAAACATGATGTTGCTGATCACCATGGTGCACTTTCTACCACCATGAGGATTTGATAACTATGGTGGATAAATGAGAAAGATGAAGTGTGGAGGGAAACTTGCTTCTTGAAATGACTAAGGAGAAGTAGAGGAAGGCGTTCATGAGGAGTAGGAGAATATAGCCAGCATTGTCATCCTTAGTTGAACACTTTTTGAGTGAGGGTTTCAACGGTCACAAAACAACTAGTTTTGATTGTGATGCACTCTAGATAGGGCCTTCTCGTTCGAACATCTTTTCAACCGACAGGGACCTTAGTCGAAATCTTTTTTGATCAAAATTTTGTTTGTAATCAAAATTTTGATAAAATGGATTTGGCAATGATGGCACATACTTTAATAGTGCAAATGAGTCTCAAAATGTCTCAAATGTATACAATTACAAAATAAAAATTCCAAACCTTAGTTTGATGATTTTGAAGAGGAATTTATTAGGAGTAGTCAAAATGCACAAAAATGAATGTAGAAAATCATGTAAAATGTTCGTGATGGTACCCATAGAGAGAATTTGAATATTTCAATTTGAAAATAAATCGAAGTAAACATATTTCAAAGGAACAAAGTTTTGATGTAAAATTTTCGAACTATTTTGCAACATATTGAAATTTGACATCATTTTCTTTGAGTTTGTATCACAAAAATAGACATTTTCTTACATCACGCAGACATAGAAAATCAAATGGCATACATCTACACAAAACCCCTCTCTTGGCTCCTTTAGAGTTATTATGAACAAACATTGTTCCTTTGGAAGATGTTTACTTTGTTTTATTTTCATACTAAAATCTTGAAGTTCTCTCTTTGGTACCATCGTGAACATTTTACATGATTTTCTATATTCACTTTTTGCATTTTGACTATTCTTAATTAATTCCTCATCAAAAACATCAAAATAAGGTCTAAAATTTTTATTTTTCAATTTTTGTGTATTTCAAACTTCTTGAGACTCATTTGCACTATGAAAGTTTGTGTTGTCATTTCAAATCTATTTTATCAAAATTTGTTTATAGATAGATTTTTTATTGGAAAATTTTTGACCAAGGTCATGATCAGTAGAAAAAATGTTCTGACATAGAAGACCCCAGATAGAGTGCATCATGTGACTATTGGAACTCTTGGTTGACAAAGAGTTCAATTGAGGACGACATTCTTGGCTATAAATAGTGCCCAACCTGGCCATTCTATTCACACATTTATTTGTAATATTATCCTACTCTTGGGTGCCTTTCTCTACATTTGTTCAACCATTTCAAGAAGCTAGCTTCATCCACACTTCATCTATCTCATTTCACCACCACACTTACCAAATGGAAACTCCTTCTCGGGGTGGTAGAAATAAGAAGAGGTCTAGGAAGACCTGTATGCACACTAGTGATTACAAGCAACATCATGTTTGTCAACTCTGCTAGGGGCAAAAAGTTTCTTGAGCTTTCCTCCGATTCACCTCTTCCACAACATTCGACTGATCTTCACTCCCTTTCCAAGGTTATTGATCTTAAATCTATCTTTCAATTTCATTGCCTTCATCCCATGAATTTTATGTCAATCTTGACGTAGTGGATCAAACTGATTTTGCATATTCTTCTATGGTAAATAGTCTTATATTTTCCTTTCATGAATAAAAAATTTACCTTAAAGCTGACTCAACTGATCATTCCACTCACCTTGACTTCACCTCCAATCTCATTAGTGGTATTTCCATATATACATGGAACCATAGAACCATTTCACTATATGTCAACATATGTTTCTTCCCAGTGTCACAAATCATGATACTCGTGGAATGTCTTCATTCATTCTAAAAGAATGCATTATAAATATCATTTTGAGCTTGAATAACATGGAAGGTGCCAATAAGAGTGAAGTACTGCAATTGCACATGCTCCTCATATATGAAACATTAAACAAGATTCCTACCAATTTTGTTAGGGTTCTTAAAGAAATGATTGACTTCAACGTTAACCTCCTTATGCAAACTCTATTTTTGGTCTCATTGAGCATTGTCATGCAAACCCTCTTTTGGAACTAGGTTATCCTACTATCGCTCACAAAATTCCTTTCAATTTTGTGAGGATCATTCTTTAAGAAATGTTTGAGTTCAAGGATCAACCTCTTTTTTTGGACTTTGTTTGTGACCTCATTGATCATTGTCTTGGAAACCCTCTTTTTGAACTAGGTTATCTTACTAGTCACAATGAAAACCACATCCATCTTACCATCTTTGGAAATAGGGGTCTTGACTTTGGTCACAAAAGTTCTAGAGTTGAAGAAGGTAGATTAAGTGAACCAACACTACCACCTCCTCCTTCTTCATGCACCAATAAAAATGATATTACAAATTTTACGGGAGTGGCTTATCAAGTAGATAGACATATGGGTTATAATCATCATTACATTGCACTACTTGAATGATCACATGAATGCCTTCAATTCTATACTTACAGACAAGTATCCTACTCATCTCTATCCCAGAAGAATTGCCCCTTGCATTTTGGGTCGTGACTACACTCAATCCAATCCACCACCATCCACTCACTATCACACTCAATTTCTATGAAGTAATTACAAGATATTGAGCCTCACATCATTTTCAATCAAGTTCATCTATTTCTTAAAGGAAACACTTACACAATTGTAGAGGCATTGGGTTGGGAAACCTTAGTAAAATATTATGGTGCCACTCCTTTCTTGGGTTATGATTCAAATGTTTCTCACATTATTCAAATTTTCGATAATGTGTGATCATACATGCTTAGTTTGATCATATATTCTTAATTATGGTAGTTGGTTTTAATTCTATTTATTTTGGTTTGTTGTTTGTACATGCCACGAGTGAGCTATGTATGTTACTTATTTGGCAATTTATCTTTGTACTTTATTTTCTTATCTAATATATGCTTGTGTTCTCCCTTATGGCTAAATTTGAGATTTTATGATTCTCCAACTTTGTCATATTTTGTGCTATTGTTAATACATGGATATCATACTCAGGAGGAGTATCATATTTATAGGGAGCATCTTTCCTTATTCCCCTACCTTTTTATATGAAAAAGGGGGAGAACTATACCATATGCACATTATATTTTGGACCAAGATGGGTAATCTTGTTCCTTTCTTAATCTTATATGATATACACTTTTTCTAATATACATAAGTGAAAATTACACATGTTTTTCTTAATTTCTGGAATTAGGAGGCAGAGGGGTTGACCAGTGCATCAAATTCTGGAACATGCAAACCGATTCATGCCTTAACTCTGTCAACCTCCTAGGTGTTTGTGCTCCTATAGAGAAAGGTCGACCTTGAACTTATCAGTGCCCACTGACTCACATAGAACTTCACTCTGTGGGAGTACCCTTCCATGACTAGCATGGCCGAGCTCACAGGTTATACCTCCTGCGTGATGTGCATGGCACAAAGCCCTGATGGTTGTATTGTCACTTTTGTTGTTGGGGACGAGACCCTAAGGACCTATTTGGTAGGTGGTGAATGGATAGGAGGGTAAGAGTCTTGGGTTTTTTGGTTGGACAAAGTAATGGGGAGAGGAGGGGAATGGGAAATGAATGGAGGGGAAGAAACCATGTGTATTATCAGCCATTTATCTCCTATTCTCTCCCACAATATTGGAGTGGAGACAAGGGAAAGAGGAAAGACTTGGCGGTAAATGTATTAGAAAGGTTAGAAAAAATATTAAATGGAGAGAGAAAATATAATTAATTTGGTGGGGGAATTAATATGCCTCACTACTAGCATGGATAGAAAAGTAGCATGTCACAAATATGCTAAGCTACTAGGTTTGACATATCAACTGATGCAGGAGTATTGGATAAATTTGGATATTTTTTATAAAAATAAAATTTAAATAAAAGGGAATTAAAATAACATTTTATGCAAAAGATAGAAGGAAAGTTAAAAGTTTATATATTTCATTAGGAAAGTTGAAAATTTTGAAACTATAATACAAACACAAATAATTGGAGAAAATGTGTTGTACTGTGGCGGGATGTACTTAACTACATGGAGGAGAAGCTTTTTGTAAATACAAAAATAAAAAGAAAACTACTTCAATAGATATAATTTCAAAAATAAAAAACTTGTATTCACACAATTTGTAAGAAATATATCTTGTGCAGTAGTTTCAACACAAAACAAATAAAATCATATGTTTTGTTCATCTACATCTTATATTTTTATTAGATCTATAAATGTTGCCATTCAGAAATGATTGACAACCTTATTTGTTGTCTGCACCTATGAGGTGACATTTTTGTAAATTGATCTACGTGAATAAATATAAATATCTTTATTATATGTAAAAATATTTTTGTATCATTAACACTTAACATCACTATAATTTTTTCACTTTTACATTATTTTTCATATTTTCCTCCCCTTCCCACCCCATGCTAGACAAACACACTAACATAAGTGTCCCCCCCTCTCCCTTCCCCTCGCCTCTCTTACCTTCCCTTTCCCTTCACTCACCATGTACCAAACATAGCATAAGGTTCTGGAATGCCTTTGGAGCTCCTGAAAAGCCCAAGCCCACTGCTAAATTGGTTAGGGACCAGTTAATCATTGTATTCAACCTCATCAAGTGAGTAAGCTTCTAGAATAAAGGTATGCATGCATCTCAAAGTTGATCTTAGTTCTGTGCTTAACAAGAAAATAGTTTCATGTTTTTTGCATTTTGTTCAATCTTTGATTTAAAAACTGAAACTAAATTTGCATGTCATTTTTTCCATCTAAAAATGGATTTCTTTACAATATAATTCCTTAAAAGGATGTGATCTTGGCAGATCAAGTAAAGATTTGTTAGTAAAATTCATATTCAATATTCTATTATGTCGAACTAAATTGAAAAGTGTCAAATTCTTGTGGTCATCTTGATCTAGATAGATTATTACAATATATTGTGTCTTAATCACTTTTGTTAGATTTTTCTTTTTGAGTGGGAAGATAGATGTTATTTACAATACAATTTCAATACAAGATGTTAACGTGAAAAGTACAAGAAAATCTCCACAATTATTATTGTTGAATTCATATGGAATATGTTTATGAGGCTCCTTCATAATATGAAGAACTCATATTTGCTTTATCAAGGCTAACCATTTAAGAAGGTTTGAAACTAGTGAACTAAATTTTATGAGGAACACATCCAGAATAAAGTTGTAGATAGATTTTATAGATCACCTAATCCCTAATTTTCATATTTTCACAAATGGGTTTAGGAAAAAGAAGTAGGGATATTTATTAGAAAATGAATACATAGATGATAGAAACCACCTAACCAAATGTAGAGTGTATAAAATGATATGGGATATTATTTTCCTTTGAGGCAGTGCACATTTTTAAACAGGAGAACAATTATCTTATACATATAAACCTGTGATTATCATTGCCTCTATTTACTAGGTAATTCATAACTCATTATTTGTATATGTCTTTTTTTAATATTAAAAATGAATGTCACAGTGTGGGTGAGTGTAAGCTAGTGCCAGTTCTGAGGTGTGAATTCACCTGATCCATATTTTTCATGTTTTCCCATATTCTTAAGGGAAAACAAGTAGGAAGACTTGTCAAAAAATGAATGTATAGGTGCTAAAAATCACCCAAACCAAATGAGTGGATTAAAATGATTCGTATTATTACTTTCTTTTGATCTAGGTCCCATTTTAAATAGGATAACAATTTTCTTATATATATATATATATAATTTTTTTGTCATAGCCTCCATTTACAAGGTAGTTAACAACATAATATTTTTGTATGTCTATTTTTAATATAAAGATGTGTGGTGTTAAAATACGATGTAGGTGATTGACACTTTGCAAATTAAAGAAGATTCATAATTTGGTGAAAACTGTTAAAGAACTAAAAACTAATTGTAACAAATATATTAGAGTAGAATGAACTAAAGACAGGGAAAATTCATGAATTTGTAGAAGCACAATTAATGTGATAATAAGTGAACAATACTTTAGAAATTAAAGAAGATTCATCATTTGATGAAAATTGTTTGAGAACTATTAACCAAATGAAAAATGTGTTTGTTAGAATATTTGAACTAAAGAAGAAGGAAAAGCCATGAATGTATAGGAGTACAGTCAAAGTGATAATAAGTGAAGTACAATTGAAGTGATAAAGTAAAGTGAGACTAGAAGAAAATGGCCTCCTTAGTAATCTAGCTTAACTAGGGGTCCTTGACCACTAAAAAACATGTTTTATAAGTCATTAGAAGTCTGAAATACTTGAATACTTGAATGGAATAATCCCTTATCTACGCATGCTAAGTGAATAAAGAGTGTGTTACATGCTAATATTTATAGATTGATTTAATGGTTGAGTATTGTGGACATGTGCTGACATTTTATTTTTTTCATTCAATTAAATATCTTGATTCGGCTAGCTCCTTAGCTAATGAAATTTTTTATCTTATTTATTTCACATACTGGTTTTTTTGCCACTTATTTAGTCCATCTATTTGTTTTATACTAGTCGGTGGTTCATGAATAAAAAGTAATGCTATCTCTAGACTTGAGCATGTTATGGTCTTTTATTTTAACTATTTTTTCAATGAATTGTCTAATGAAATTCTTCATTTACAAATATTCAATTCCTATCCTAGCATAAAATAATTTCTATTAGTTTCTCCTAGAACAGCTACATTATTATTTTATAGGAAAAAGTTTTATTTTCTCTTTGGTTTTCTTTTCATGTTTCTTTCTATTTTACTTTGTCTTTTTCCCTCTTCTTTCGTAACTTGTTTCCAAAAATATTAAAATTAAATATATAAAAACAAAAAGAGGTCTTCCTTGATGGACACGATTCATTCTTTTTGTATGTTGTACCATGTATCTTTTATGATATTGGCTTACATGATTGATTGGCTTTAGAAAAATGAAGAAATCAATTTTTTTTGTTTGGAAGTTTCTTTATCACCTTACCTTTGTTATGATAGAATTACACTCACAAAAATGAAACATGTACACTTGCAGTTTACACACTAGTACAAAAATGAAATATAACGTCACATTTGATGGCATCAGTTACACATCAAAACTGACACCAAAAACCAATGACGTCAGCTAAATACTACAACTGTCATCAATATGTGAAGTCTGGCCGATTTACAAAACACACGGGTACTGCTTTTACTGTAATGTTAGTTTATTTTCTAAAAAATCGACGTCTAAAATTACCCACGAAATACAATTTTTCTAGAAAAAAAATTTGCATCCAAAATTTTTAATATGGCGTTGGTTGTGTAGAAACCGACGACAAAGGTTTCGTGTCATGGTCCTGTGAAATTTTTTATTCCTTATTAGTCGCCGATTCTTCGTCAGCAACCGATGACTTATCACCCTTCGTGAAACCAAATGTATTCCCTTATTAGTCGTCATTTTTCTCAATGAACCGAACACTAGGTGTTTTCGCGCATTGTCCCCATGAAAATATTTCCCCCCCCCCCAATATGCTTCTTTGGCGTCGGTTTTGTTTGGGCAACTGAAAACTATGATAACAAAATTTTTTGTTGTGATTTGTTAATAGATGTTGGTTGTGTATCTAGAAATAGATGATTAAAACCCTAACTGGGTGCAAATTGTTTTGTTTAAAATTACGCTTAGTTGTCAGTTTTTCATGTGTGACCGACGGGTATTGGTATTAGGCGTCCATTTTTACAAACAACTAACGACCAAAGTGAACTTAATACCACCCACACAAAACAAACTCTTCATCTTCTCTATTTCATTGCAATTTAGCTAGGTCTATCGAACGATTCCTCCACTGTTGCTCTTCCTCTATCGTCGCATAGCTCCAACCGAATGAGCATCGCTGCCGCCGCTGCTCTTCCTCCAGCCAAAGCAACCGTCATTGTTGTCTTCATCGCCTCCGCCTTCCATTTGCTTAGCTCCACCTGGTCTAGTCGATCTTCCTTCTCTACCGCCGTCGGTCTCCCTTCTCTGTCTCCGTCGGTCTCCCTTCCCCACCGCCACTAGTCCTCTTCTTCCATCTGCCGCCACCAGTCCTCTTCCTCCAGGTGCCATCTGGGCCTCTTCCTCTAGCCGCCATCTGCCGCTGCTATGAAGGTCACTGATGGAGATTTATTGACGAGTTGTTGCACCATCGGGGCTCGAGCCTGAGGTCGTTGAAGCCTCTGCTTCCCTTACTACTAGGTAGGTTACATATCTTGAACTATATGTTAACTTGATAGCAATGAAATGTGACCTAATATGTATGTTGCTATATTTGAGATCTAATCTTGTGATGATATATACTTGTATTAACTATATTGATCATATCTTTTGATCAATCCATCTAAGATATTAAAACCCTAATGTTAGATCTCTGATTTGGTAATGATGTGTCACCCTAACATCTACATGAATCCATATTCTATGATGTAGATTGATGATGATAATGCATGAGCTAGTTTGGAATTTTGAAATCAATTATGAATGATATGATACCTACAATTATGTGTAATGATTATCTTGATGATGAACATGCATGTATATATGAGATGTTGAAATTAATGTTATAGAATATGGTACCTAGACTAGGGTATGATTAAGACTACAAGATGTTGCTATTGTAAATCAACCTAAGATATGAATGATGAAACTAGGATCGTTTGTATAGGAATGACAACACATATCAAGATTTACTCATTAAGAGTAAATCTTGGATAGTCCCCGGTTTGGAACTGTTCTTGAACACTTAATCTCACTTAAGATGTAAGTGTATAATTTATATTTGGTTTTCATGATGTTTAATCAGCACTTCCCCGTTTGTTCTTTAAGTTCATATGTTGGTGGGCATTTTCCCATGCACATTGGTGTACTTGGAGAATAGTGGGGAAATGCTGCCGAAATTTTTTTGAAAACCCAATACACATTATACACTTACTAGTGAGATTAGGTGTTCAAGAATGAGATAGGTGGTACACATTTATTATATATATATAAGATCCTAGAATCTAATCTTTTAACCCTAAACCCTAATATTTTAACGCTAAAACCTAATCTTTAAATCTTTATCCCTAAATCTAAAACAATAAAACCCTTATAGTATTATATCTGTAAATCTTTAACTTAATATGTAATCCCTAAACCCTAATATATACTTGTTTTTGCTTTGATCATAGAATGGATAGATCATGGATGTCCATTCCAAATCGCTGCACCCCAAAGTTTATTGCTGGTCTTGATCAGTTTATTAGATTTCTAGAGGATGATAGGAAACAACCTGGAGATAGGTTCTATTGTCCATGTAGGCTTTGCGATAACAACTTGAAAGTCAATACTGGTGACGAAATCAAAAGTTATGTCATGTGCAATGAGATTGTACAAGGCTATATAGAATGGTATTGTTATGGAGAGATTTCAAACTTGAAATTAATAGATGTCGATAGTAGTACTTGTGTGGAAGAAGAAATTGCCTCCAATGACATAGATGTGAACGAACCAGTTCCAATAGACATCGTTGATGAGATGATGTATAGTTTTAGAGTAGAGCACAATGATCCACCTCCCATGTTTGGGAACATTGTGCATGAAGCTGAGAGACAATTATACACAGGTTGTACTAAGTTTATGAAGCTTAGTGTTGTGTTGAGATTGTATAAGTTGAAGGCTAACAATAGATGGAGCATCAAAAGCTTCACATCATTGTTGTCTTTGTTGAAAGAAATTCTTTCTGAAGGAAATGAGCTTCCAATCTCAGCATACGAGTTAAAGAAATTATTGTGCCCAATGGGAATGGAGGCTAAGAAGATACACGCATGCCTGAATGATTGTGTATTATTTTAAAAGGACTATGTGGATTTGAAAGATTTTCTAAAATGTGGGGCGTCAAGGTATAAAATGACAAATTCAGGGAAGTCCAAAATTGGTTCTCCTGCCAAGGTGATGTGGTATCTACCTATAATACCACAGTTTCAATGCTTGTTTGCCAATCCGATAGATGCGAAGAATTTGAAGTGGGATGCAGAGGTTAAGAAAAATAATGATGGGATCCTATGACATGCATCTGATTCCCTATAGTGGAAGAAGATTAATTTATTATACCCTGAATTTGGTGTGGAAGTCATGAATATAAGACTTGGGCTTTGTACTGATGGGATGAATCCATACGGGACATTGAGTAGCCAACATAGCACTAAGCCTGTTATGCTTGTTATATACAATCTTCCTCCCTTGTTGTGTATGAAAAATAAGTACGTTATGTTGTCGTTGTTGATATGGGACCCTAAACAACCTAAAAATGATATCAACATTTATCTTTAACCTCTTATTGATGACTTAAAGAAACTCTGGGGTGAAGGTATGATGACCTAAGATGCTTCATGTAGAGAGACGTTTTATTTGCATGATATGTTGTTTTGCACTATTAATGACTTTCCAGTATATGGGAATTTGTCTAGATACAGTGTAGAAGGATCTAAAGCATATCCTATATGTGAAGAGAACACTGATTCAATACAACTAAAACATGGCGGCAAGACAATATATCTTGGTCATCAAAGGTTTCTTCTAAAATTCCATTTGTACCGATGGTTGCGCAAAGTGTTCAATGGATGGAATGATGAACAGAGTGCACCAAAATCTATGACAGGGGAGGTTGTTTATGATAGAGTAAAAGACTTTGTCAATGAATTTGGTAAGATATCACAATGTATCATGCCCACACAAAGTGAAATATCTTTATTCAAGAAGAAGTCAATATTTAGGGATCTTCCTTATTGGAGTTTTTTGGCAGTTAAGCATTGTATCGATGACATGCATGTTGAAAAAAGTGTTTGTGATAGCGTCATTGGTACTCTTTTGAATATACAGGGTAAGACTAAAGATGGGATCAAATCCAGAATGGACCTACATGAAATAGACATAAGGACAAAATTAAAAGAAGTAGTTAGTACTGATCAGAGAATATATTTACCTCATGCTTGTTACATGTTGTCTAGAAAAGAGAAGAAAGCTTTTTGTGAGTGCTTGGTTAATGTTAAGGTACCATAGGGTTACTCTTCCAACATTCGTAGATTGGTATCAATGAAAGATCTAAATATGATAGGTCTTAAATCTCATGATTGTCACACTCTAATGGAAGAAATATTGCTCATGGCCATTCGATCTATACTGCCGAAGCATGTAAGGTTTGCAATCACTAGACTTTGTTTCTTCTTCAACAATCTATGTGGCAAAGTTATTGATCCTGAGAATCTCGATAAGTTGCAAAGAGAAGTGGTTGTTACCCTATGTCATTTTGAGATGTGTTTTCCTCCTTCATTCTTTGATATCATGGTACATCTTGTTGTCCACTTGACTAGGGAAGTGAAAATGTTGGGACCAGTTTTCTTGCATTGGATGTATCCTTTTGAACGATACATGAGCATTTTTAAATGTGATGTTCAAAACTGTTGTTGGCCTGAAGGGAGTATTATTGAGGGTTATGTGGCGATAGAGGTTATGGATTTTTGCAATGACTTTCTGAATGGTAATGGCAGTCATGTATATGACAAAACTATTGAGGAGTATTCAAGAAAATGGATTTTAGGATCATAGATGAAAGTAATCAGTCGTGATCTGTTGGAACAAGCTCACTTGTATATTTTACACAACGTGGATGAAGTGAGTATCTATATCACAAAACATACCAATTTCATCAAGAAATAATATCCTCGAGCCAATTCAATGTGGCTTGCTGGAGAGCATAACAAGACATTTATTAAGTAGTTTGAAGATAAAGTCTTACATCAACTATCTCAAACACCAAATAATATTTGTTAAAAATATCAAATGCCTTGCCTTTAAACCAAAAATGAATGTTATGTCTTATGAAGGGTTTGACATAAATGGGTTCTCATATTACACAAAGCGTCAAGATGATAAGAGCGTCATCTAAAACAGTTGGGTCACCCTTCAAGCATCTTCATTGTTTTTTTCTAGTGCGAAAGATAAGAGCCCACGTGAAGCTAAAATGTCATATTATGATGTCATTGAATGCATATGGGAGTTTGACTACGTAGATTTTAGAATTATGCTCTTAAAGTGTAATTGGGTTGATAACACTAAAGGAGCTATGGTGAATGAATTGGGTTTCACATTAGTGAATTTTGAAAAGATTGGCGAGAAGGGTGAACCATTCATATTGGCATCATAGGCAAAACAAGTATTTTATATCGATGATCCTGCAAATGAAAAACGGTCGGTTGTTCTTCATGGTAAAAGACAATTCATTGAAGATCCTATAGATGAAGAAGACTACTATGATAAGTATGATGACTCGAGTCCATTCTCAGTTAGGTTGCCAACACCAAATATTGAAGCTAATGATGACTTATATGTGTGTGGATATCACACTGAAGGAATGTTAATTGATAAAAGATCTCAATAGAGGCATGTTTTTATTTTTAAATGTTAAATGTTTTTGTATGTTAAATGTTTGATTATTTTTTGTATGACACTTTTAAATGGTTGACCATGAGTATGATGATCATGTTGATGATTACCATGAGGGTGAGGTGCTGCCTCACAATGTAAGTTTTACAATATATCCTATATCTAGCTATATATATGTCCATTTATAAGTTATATCCAATATGTGTTTTTTTGTCAATTTTTAGGTTGATGATGTACCTCCTGAAAACCTTGTGGCACCTGATGAGTAGCGAAATTTTTTTTGAAAAAAATCAGGGGCATCACAATGATGAACAAGTTACTACAACAAAGGGGAAATGGACCAAAATTGGTTGTGGATTTTGATCATGTAGGAAATCCAATTGGGGTCAACCGTAGCTCGTTTGTTTCATATCTTGGGGTTCTTACTCGCAACCATTGTAGTGTAAATGTAGAATCTTGGCATACCATTTCTAAAGTGAAGAAAGACTTAGTATGGACAGAACTATGTGTGAGATATTATCATTTGCAATTCTATTTTTAAAGTTATTTACAATTCTATTTTTAGAATACCCTATTAAATATATAAAGATTTGTAAAGTATATTTGAACTGGATGAAATCCTACATCATGAAAAGGTAATGCAATGTTCTGGGAGGGTCCTAAGGAACTATAGGACAACTCTCAACCGACAATACATGCGAGATGTTGATTAGAGGAAGAAGTCATCCCTTGAGTAATGGAACTACCTGGACCCGACTGAGTTGAATGCTTTTGTTGCTAGGAGAAATACTAATGAATTCAAGGTATTAAGTGTCACTCCCAATTTAATTAATATACATTCTTATTAAATCACATATTCACGACTGACCTTGATTGTTACTAACCAATTCAATGTGATTACTAACAAGGCTATGAGTGATGCTCAAAGAGAAAGGCGTGCACTGAATGTGCATGACATCACTATCAGTCCAGGTGGCTATGCAGCTCTTTGCCAAAAACTATAGATGTCTTCCATTCAGCAGCCCATTGCTCCTAATACTGAGACTGGTGAGTCCTCTACTATTATTCTCGTCCCTCTGCATCACCATGATATGTGGATAGCTGGGAGGCAAAACAAAAAAGGAGATATAACCAACCCTGTAACTATTGAGGTGGCTGCAAAAATGGTAAAATTCAACTCTCAAAGCAATTAGTATTGATGATTGTTATGTTGAGTTACCAATTTCTATTGATGATGATTAGTGGGTATGTTGACTTACCAATTTCTATTGATGATGATTAGAGGGAGCTTCACGAGTAGGGGAAGAAAGGCTCACTCATCACTGAGGGCACAAGGGATGAATTGATAGTTGCTCTCGGTAACCCAAAGCATGCTAGACATGTTAGGGATGTTGGGGCTGGAGTTGACCTAAGAGCATTCTTTGGGCCATCACAGCGCAAACATGTCCAAAAAGGGGGAATTTCAAAAGATGAGGTAACCTATTCTTTTTTTAGAATGTTATTGGAAAGGGAATTCATGAATCAAAAGAGTTTCTTTTGGCCATGTATAGGTAGATGAGATAGTTGATAAGAGAGTCTAGGAAGCATTGAGCAAGTGGCAGGCATCTCAGTCTGCCACTCTGACAGTATATGTCGTGTGCCGCTCTTTCCCTACGATAGAGGTGGTTGGGAGTGATCATGTAGAGGTGGTTGGGAGTAATCTTGTATACCCACCACCTAGCATGTCTGATGTAAGTATTTTAGTGACATAGTAGCTAGTCTTTTCAAGATGATATGTTTATTTATGTATATAACATACTCTATGTAAATTTGTAGGGGTTGAAGCCATGTCATCTAAAATTGAAAGAATTTGTCATTGCAGAGGATGGGGCTTACCCATGCTTTCCAGGGCACATGATTCATGACACTCCAGTACCCGATGGTGCAGTGTGTGTGAGCCTGAGGCTTGTGTTTGCTACTTGGAGGTAGCATCCATTGCCATATGCCCACCTGAATGCTGACACACTTGGTGAAGCAGAAGGCAGAGTGATCTTGTAACCCAAAATAGATGTCATCTATACTGATCATGTATGGTAAATTTACATTACGTAAAGAAAGTATATATGCATATACATGACAATTAATATGAAATTATATATACTGGACAAAGGGAAGAAACCTGCTACAGCTCATCCTCCTCCACCTCCACCTCTTCCTAAAGTACCTGGTTGGCTTGCAAAGGACATATATGACTCGTTAGGTCCTTAATGTAGGGGTATGGCAATATGGATAGGTGAGCATCCCAAAAATTGTCCTATGATTGTGTCTATTAAGGAGGAGGCTGCAGGCCAAACATACGATAATAATATATTTATACAAGATATTTTGTAGTTGTTTACTTATGCTTGGTTGAATACATCTATTGTAGAACTATGGATATGGTGAGATCTTGTTTATATATCTATATACCTTGTTTTATATACATTGATCTATTTTCTTATATATTAATGCATACATAATTTATGTTTTAAATCCACTTACATAGGGTCTGTACATAATTTTCATTTACCCATGTGGGATTTCTAATTCCATCCTTGATTATTCATGTACATAAATACCCTTCATCAATTACCTTATATTTCTCTATCACTTTTAAGTATTTTGATAAAGCAAAGAAGACCATGATAATAGCTCAATTCAATGTTGAGTAAGTTTACTTTGCTTATATTTGGACTTAAGAAAATTACATTTTATTGTGGATTTTGAGTTATATATTTTTAACTTTCTTATCTCTAGTGGTAAGCATTTGTAGTTATTGGTTGTTGTCCCCAAGACGTTGACTATTTATTGTCTAGACCTTGAGGGGAAGGAATTAGTCAGTTCGGGATACATAATGAAAAGGCCATTATTCACATGAGAATTTTTTATATTTATATTTGTTAACATATTTTATAACATTACTATTTAGTAATGCAATTTAATGTGTTAGATTAACGTGTAGGGCTTTAAAATATTTTAAAAATCTAGAGGAGACATGGGCAAGCAAAAAACATTGTTAGTCTGGGAGAATGCGAAAGTAGTTTCTTGACTCCAATGCATATATTATTTATGTGAACTATGCTTATTTTTATTTATTAACATTTTATATCATGAAATTTTTAGTGTGCTATACAAGAAAACAGCTAGGAATGTGCATATCGTCATGTGGTATATGGACCTAATTGTCAGATATGCTGCAGAAGAAATAAAAAACATACAACAGGTATTATACATTCTTGATCATCATATATAGTATAGTCTCATTAGATAATATGAAAATATCAAACATATTAATTATATGTATATATGTCATTCTCTTTTTAGGTGTTTAAAACTAGTGACTTCACTACATGGAAAAAGTTATTAGACGTATGTGATCTCTATACGATTGAACAATTAGATGACATAAGAGAACAATGGGAAAAAGCCTTTGAAAGGGAGGCAATTTTTTATTATAATCGGAATAGTGATGATGATAAAGAATGACATTTCTAAACTGAATTTGATGTCATAATTATTTAAGTATTTGATTGCTAACTTTGAAAGACAAGCCTATATGTACATGTGTGAATGACTTTTTTTGAATTGTCTTATTGAAATTTGATCTTTATACATATGTGTGAATGTGAAGATGAATGAATGAATGTGCTTCTACTTGTGTGTGAATGTTGAAATGGTTGAATGAATGGAATTACAGGTTTGTACATGTGTGTGAATGTGAAAATGGTTGAATGAATGGAACTGTAGGTTTCTACATGTGTGTGAATCATGTGAATGAATTAATTGTGTCTCTACATGTGTGTGAATCACATGATGTATATAATCTTGATCATCTTGTATTATTGTAGATTTGTGGCATGTTTTTTAGTTGAAATCAAAGGATATTGTAAATATGTAGTTTAGAATTGAACTGTAGGTTATGCATCCTGTTGACCAGCCAGACAGTAGGCTTGTAAGTTGATAATAAAAAGAACCAATACATAGTCATAGGTTATTTAAAAAAATCATCACCCAATGTCAACAGTGTTGGTTAAGTATAAGAAACCGACAGGTATGCTCTAACCCAGACCAAATTTTTTTATTCGAATATGGAGATAAGTGTCATTTACATAATTCAAAACTGACAACTATACCAGATTTCTTTTTTGTGATATGGTGATAGGAGTCAATTTTCTAAGACATAATTGACAACTATGGTCCTAATGGTGTCGTTTCTTTTTTTGGTTGCAATCGGGGCTGGATCTATGTCATCGATTCTAGAACTAATGTTGTATGATTCTACCTTTAGTGACACCCACTTGGGTGTCACTTGAAAACTGACGTTAAAATCCCATTTTAACCGACATTAAAAGTGGTATATGTACTAGTGACACTCCTATGAACCCATGCATCTACAGAGAAAATCTCATCACTCACAATGAATTCTAGGATGAAGAGATGGGGTGTTAGTCAAGGTACCATTGCAATCTAATGTTAGACATCCAATGACTTTGAAAACCACCTCTCATAGCATATAACTGATTGTGACTTCCATAATCAAATGGTAAATTATGGGTACTACCCAAATTTGATAATTGGGTTATCTTGCATGAAAGCCTTCTTTCCATACTCCCCTCCTATACATTTCATGTTCGAATGAGGATGTAAAATACATTTAAACTTAAAGGCTAAAGGGGGGAGTATTGCATTTTATGCTTTCAGTTTTGAGGTTTTATATATAGTTTTTTTACTTACAAACATGCTTATGTTTTTAAAACAATCATGATTATTAATATGAATAATATCCTACATATCAATCCATAAGATACCTAAGATTTAATCAAAGCTTCTGAATCTCATGGAATATACCACACTTTTAGGTTGCCAAATCATCGCAAGCCATATCCCACTTTGCTCAAGACCAACATTGGTCTCTAGACAGTCAAAATCACTTAAGAAAGACTTATACTTTTCTCCATCTATGTTTTCATAATATTCGGTGATTCATGAATAAAAGTAATGCTCTCTCTAGAATTGAGCACGTTATGGCCTTTACTTTTACCAAGTTTTTCAATGAATTGTCTAATGAAATTCTTCATTTACAAATATTCAATTCCTATCCTAACTAAAAATCAATTTGTATTGATTTTCTCCTAGAACAACTACATTATTATTTTATAGTAAAAGTTTAGTTTTCTCTTTGGTTTTATTTTCAAGTCTATTTCCATTTTATTTTGTATTTTCCCCTCTTCTTTCTTAACTTGTTTCCAAAAATATTAAAAATAAATATATAAAAACAAAAAAGAGGTCTTCCTTGATGAATGAGATTCAAGAAACATTCTTTTCTTATGTTGTACCATGTACCTTTTATGATATTATCTTACATGATTGATTGGTTTTGCGAAAGGAATAAATCAAAGTTGTTTGTTTGGAAGTTCCTTTGTCACCTTACCTTTGTTGTGATGGAATTACACTCGCAAACATAAAACATGTACACCTGCACTTCGCACTCCTATGAACCTGTGTGTCTATAGAGAAAATATCAACACTCACATTGAATCATATGATGAAGAGACCGGGTGCCAGTCAAGGTACCATTGTAGTCTGATGCTTGACATCTAGTAATTTTGAAGACCACCTCTCATAGCACTATGACTGATTCTTACTTCCATAATCAAAAGGTAAATTAGGGGTACTACCCAAATTGAAAATTGGGTTATCTTACATGAATGCCTTCTTTCCATTCTCTCCTCCTATAGATTTCATGTTTGAATGAGGATGTAAAATAAATTTAAACTTATAGGCTAAGGTGGGGGGGTCTTTCATTTTATTCTTTCAATTTTGATGTTTTTATATATAGTTCTTTACTTACTAACATGCTTATGTTTTTAAAACAATCATGATTATTAATATGAATATTTTGCCACATATCAATCCATAAGCTAGCTAAGATATAATCAAAGCATCTAAATCTCAAGGGATATACCACGCTATTAGGCTTGCCAATTCATAGAAAAGCCATCTCCCAGTATGCTCAAGACCAACATTGGTCGCTAGATAGTCAAAATCACTTAAGAAAGAGTTATACTTTTCTTGAAGCCTACTATGATGTTAGGATGTCGAAAATGACCCTTGACCAATATATCTTGAGATTCCAACTTCCATCATTTTGGTTTCCTACTTTACACTGGAAGTTTATTGATCTTATTCCCCTAGGTTCTTTCTACTTTGTGAACCTTTTCAAAATCTTCTAGCATCATCTATGTCAAAAGGTTGCCCAACTCTAGTATTATAATTGAGCCCAGCACACATACCATCTTAGAAAGACTTTGAATACTTGATAGAAGGCTATCAAAATTCAATCACATCCAATATTCATCCAAGATCATAGCATCCTAGAGGTACTTGTTGGAATGTTGTCCAAACCATGCTTGACTTGTACTATACCTTTATACAAGGAGACATTGGAAGGATCCTCAAGTATATTCTATCTCCTCCAACTCAAGATACTCAAACATCTAAACATCTTGTAACCTACCAAAAGGTTGTAGTCTAACCCATGTCCTCCACTCTAGATACTCAAACTTTTGAACATCTCTGAATCTATTGGAAGGTTGTCTAAATTCCCTCAAAATCCCTAGACTAACTAACACGGTCCATATAAAAGGTTGCCCAATCCATTAAATCTTTTTAGAAAACATTGTCTACTTGAAACTAAAGTTTTGAAACTTCAACCTCACACTAAAAGGATGCTCAATTAGAATCGATCTTGAAATGTAACAAAGTGTATTCAAACACCAATGACCAATGTACCACGCCAAAAGACTACTAAAATCATGACCCATTCTCTATAGTGTAGATCTACCTTTCAAAAACACCCACTTCATCACTGAGCTACACACCCTTGTATGCATGTTCTCTCATTAGATCATGATAGGCATCTATAATGCATGCCCCTACACAAGTGTCACCTAGAATTGGTCCATGCTTTCACAAATACCTACCTATTTGAGACACAAACTTATTATTTCAACTATTGATCTCAACTTGTGTCTTCTCAATTGTGTCATAATGCTACTTATTCTATAAATCTAGGATAGAAAGTATGAATCAAATTAAGTTTCATATTGTACACCTCAATACCAAATCACATTCATCCAAAAGATCCTCCATTTATTCAAGGCTCAATCTTCATCAGCCATGTCCAAGGTCAAAAACCATGACCCAAAACTGGTCCATACCCTCATTACTTTGACATACCTGATGACCATGGACTATGAGTAAATGAAACCACCAAGGTCTTAGACTATTACCTTAAACTAGACCACCTTGGTGTTGGCCTAAGACGTTAAAATGGACCAAAATTTTCACATGCCACCATCTACTTAAGTCTCTACCCATGACTATAAAGGATGCCATCCCTATGGTTTCTACATCCACCTTTCTCTCAATAAGGTTGTGTAAAAAGGAAGAAACTAGTATGGGTAGGTGTTGTTGGGGTGTTCATGAGAAATAAAAGCATTTCAAACGGATCACATTCTCCTAGTTATCCATACAACATTATAGGGTCATAGAGCCCATAAGGAAGGTCAATAGTCTATAATGACAACCCTAATCTCAACACTTTTGGTGTGTTTGCAATCCAACTATTTCTCAAAAAGGTAGTCCTAAAGGTTTGTCCCTTGAGTGAAATATAATAATCCTCTTGTTTTGCTCCATGGTGATGTTGGATGCGTTGAATGCTATTGGGACACTTTCTTCAATATCTGCATGAGCTTTTAACCAAAGTTTTGGTGTCTGTAAAATCAAATTGTTTCTCAAAAAGGTAGTCCTAAAGGTTTGTCCCTTGAGAGAAGTTTCACTCCTTGGTGATGTTGTATGCATTTAATTCTACTTGGACACTTCCTTCAATACCTTCATGATCTTTTAACTGAACAAGTCCTTTGTTATGCAAGGTGGATAATATCTCTACTCTTCACCTCCTCAATACTTAAGAAGTAGGATCTCATTCAAATCACAGACAATCGAGAATAGTCATATCTGTTTTAAAACATATCCAAAGAGGAATGCAAATTTACCCTATATGTTTTAACTTGAAATTGACAGCACAGCCAAAGGTAATATAAATTTAGACATCTAGACTTGACATAATGTGTGAAATATGTTTATCTAGATAATTAGCCACCACAGACTCTTCCAAAATTCCATACTCCCTTTGATCCTACAATATCTTGAAAGGCATGGCATCTTTAGACACAAGTAAGAAGCAGAAAGATTGAAAAGGGGCCTCTAAGGCTAATTCCCTCAATGTCAAGGAGGAGCCAACATGAGCAGAAAGCCCCTAGGAAACCCCTCAAGTACCAAATATCCTACTAGAACCATGAGAAATTCCAAAGCAGACTTTGCTAGAAGAGCTAGTCAACCTTGAACGTATGCCTTCGCTAAATGTCAACAATCAGGTTAGCATATACTAACTAGTACCAGTTGCATATGGATGGGCATCTACTAGATAGGAACGACATTCCTTATCATACAACCAGTATACCCCTACCCACATCTGCCAAGGTAATTCCACCTAGGGCCATACAAGTAGTTTTCATAGGTAACCATGAATGCTAATTTTAGGAAAGCAATGCATAAGCGACCAAAATCAATAGGATGACCAACAATTGGTAATATAGATAATGAAACAAGGTTACTAAATATACTACTAAGCATACTAAGAAGCATGATACGTTTAAAATTTTCAACCATGTTCAACATGGGAACATGAGAGGATCTACTTTTGACATTCACATGTTCTACTCACTGACACCCCATGGTACAATCTAAACATAGGAGGTCCATTAAGCATCCTACCATAAGTATATATTATGCCACCAACGTTGATCAACCCACCTGAATGTTATAGTTGTGAATACTTGTTGATGCTCCATTTTTCCTCACTCAATACAAATTCGTGATTAATGTTAATTTTCCAAATAATGATGGATTCGAATGTGACATTTTCCCACATTTATCCAATTTTGTCCTCTTTTCATATTTTTCATTATTTTCCACCTATTGAATCCATTCATTTTCACCCACTTTTACCCAGTTTGGGGATTTCTAAGAAAATATTTTGTTCTATACTCGAGTGCAATTTATCAACCAAAATTTCTTTTATAAGCCTTTTAACTAGGGCCATATAGGTAGTTTCCACACATAACCATGAATGCAACTTCTAGGCAAACAATGCGTAAACGACCAAATCTAATGGGATGACCAAGTATCAGTGATAAAGCCAATGATATCAAGGTCACTAAAGATATTACTAAGCATATTGATAAGCATGATACCTTCAAAGAAACCAACCATGTCTAAAATGGGAATATAGGAATATCTATTGTTGACAATCATATGTTCTACTCACTAACACCCCATGGTACAATATATACATTGGATGTCCATTAAGCATCACACCATCGGTGTATATGGTGCCACCAACAATGATTAACATACCTGCATGCTATTACTATAAATACTTGTTGATACCCCATTTTGCTCACTCAACAAAATACATGATGAATGTAAATTCTATGGCTAATTGTGGAGTACATTGCCACATTTTTCCATATTTATTAATTTTTTACCTCTTTCCATATTTTTTCATATTTCCTTGCCTATTTAATCCATTCATTTTCAACCAAATTTACTCAGTTTGGGGCTTTCTAAAAATATGTAATTTTTTTTAAACTCAAGAGAAAGTTTTCCATCAATTGTACTTTTTATAAGCCCTTTCATAAATTCCTTGTCCAGATTATCCTAAATAAAATATTCTTTCTTTACATGTATATTCAGTTTTCTTTTTATTAGAAATGGCGAGGAATAATCTTGAATTTTTCACATATTCATTATATTCACTTTTATTCTAAAAGATGAATTTTCCACAATCTTCTCCAGAATGTTCCTGAAATGACTGAAAAATTGGGAGATTGACATCAACCTACTCAGACCATTCGATAGGCCAAAGCAATCTACTAGTGACATGTGGCATATTTTCTCAATATGCACATCACACCTAAGTGCCTCATCGCCTTGTTGCATTGATGTTTCTAGAGACTGAACCCTAAAATCTACCTATAAATGCATCGCCCCATATCCAACGTGAATTGGGATCCTTTTAAAGCTAGAGGATCAACTATCTCCCTAGTTATATTTGGCATATTTATTTATTAGAGGGTCCTTCCTCTAACACCACCTTCTTCAGAACATTGTTAAGCTGCATATGATAATCTTTTCATGCTCCTAACAGCTACCTTTTTGAACCGCTTTAACTACTTTGAATTGTTCATATCTTCTAAATTGCTTATTTATAATATGATCCTCTTGCATAAATTGGTTTATATACTCATAGCAGTATCAGATCTTGTTTCTACTTACATGTTCTACTAGTGACACCCCATGGTACAATATGTACATGGGAGGTCCAATAAGCATCCCACCATTGGTATATATGGTGCCACCAAAGATGATAAACCTTCCTGCATGCTAAGACTATAAATACTTGTTGATGCCCTCATTTTTGCACATTCGGTAGAAATTCATGATGAATGTTAATTCTTTGGTCGATGGTGGAGTCCATTGTCACATTTTCTCATATTTTTCCACAATTATCCATTTTCTGCCTCTTTTCTTAATTTTTCCATATTTTCCACCATTTAATCCATTCATTTTCATCAACTTTTGACAAAGTTTGGGGATTTCTAAATAGAAATGTCCTATTCCAAACTCAAGTTCAATTTGTCTACCAATTTTGCATTTTTATAAGCCTTTTCATAAATTTTCTAATAAAATTATCTTGAACAAATGTTCCTTTTTTTAATGGATATTAAATTGCATTTTTCCTTGGGTAATGATGAGGAATAATTCTAAATATTTCTCATCCTTCACTATTTTATTCACTTTAGTTCAAAATTTGCATTTTCAATGATTTTCTGCCAAATGTTCCTAAAATATCTAGAAAATGGGGAGACAAGAATTATCCTTCCTGGGCCACTATAGATCAAAGCAATCCTCCAGTGACACTGGTGGATCATCTCGATCCATATGCCACATCTAAGTGGCTCATATATGTTATGTTCCATTGTCTTTAGAGAATTCCATTCAGTGTCTCAAACCGTAAAATCCATTTGTAGATACCTCTCATATCCACCAAAATTTGGTATCCATTTGACCCTTTTGAAGCTAGAGAATCAATTATTCTCCCCCTTTAATGTCTACATTATTTGTAATTAGAGGATCTTTCCCCTGACACCACGTACTTCTGAAAGTCATTAAGCTGCACAACAGTAATCATGGCAGGCTCCTAACTGCTAGCTTTTTAAAACTATTTTGAACTATTCATATTTGCATATTTGCTCAACTTCTTATTCACAATGTGATCATCTTGCATAACTCAACTTTATCTACTCATAGAAAGCTTAGATCTTATTGTACTTATATATTTTCGTCATCGTCCTCTAATATTCTCATACACCAGTCATAAATGCCCGTGAAGGATGTCCATCATGGGAGGTCCTGAGGTGATTAGGACCCCAACACACCTAAAGTTTAGGACCTTTAGGTCTATGATGGGAAACATGTGGACATCTCTATCCCCAAAGGCCCAAAAACAATCAAAACACCTTTTTATCACTCTTTATCATTTTTAAGTAAATATGAAAGTATTGCATTTTTTTAAAACTCTTAGAAATTGTTCAATATTGGTTTATCAGGTGGGATGGGGGTGTTAATCCTTACACACTCATAACAATATTGTCGAATCTAATTTTTTTTTCACTCATGATTTTCCTTTTTCTATGCGATGTTAAACAACTGACTTTCCAGTATGGAATTTATAATCTTTTATCTTACTTTTCCTCATTTTATGAATAAAACATGGTAACAACTTTGACCACATCTATTATCATTTTCCAACACGACTTCCAAACTAAATTTCACTACCAAAAATATGTGTAAGACATGCATTTTTTGGGAAGGTTGCAACAGAATGTCAACACCTTTGGATAATGCCATATGGTCTTGAATCCCTTGTATCTTCTCCAAGTTTAAATGCCCTCATTATTTTCAGGCCAATTTTGTTTCTTTTGTTGTTATTTTAGTTTTAGATGTCTAATGCATAGAGGCTCCATGGCTAAGGAGGTCAGTGTTAGATCAACGCATCTTCACATTCTACTAGACATCTGGCCCACAGATAGAGGTCATTCCCCTTATCTTTGTACCCCATGTTTGACTTGGTCTCAATTTAGTTATGCTTATTTTGCACCATTTTCTTTTATTGTGGTATTTGAGTTTCCTACTATTTTTTAGGGTTTCAAGTCTACTTCTCCTTTGAGGATATCAAATATGTTTTCCTTCCTTTTTATTTTTCCCTTTCTGACTTTTTCTAAAACAACAAGAAGGGATGGTATGATACACATGATAAGAACAAGATATATTTTTTCTTAATAAATGTAGGGTTGTGTGCTTGTATGCTTATAATTTTTCTTTATACTTTATTATTGTGAGATTGGTTTAGATAGTATAAAAAGCTTACACTTGGATGATACACTCCTATATACCCATGCATCACTGAACAAATTTCAATGCTCACGTTGGATCTCTAAATGTGGCACATGGATGTTAGTAAAGGTATTGCTAGAATATTAACCTATACCTCCTTGAGAACACACCCTCTCCTAGCACTCACAATTGATTGCAGTCTCGATGGCACAAGGTGTATTTGGAGCAGTACCCATGTCCATCAAACACGTGTTGATGAGCATTGTCTTTTCAAAGAGAAGTTAAGGAAAAACCCCTCCAATGTAGGCCATGCCTGAGTGAGGTATAAATCATATCTAAGCTCATGAGATAACAAGTATTGGCTAAATTGGACATTAGCTTATCTTTTATTTTAATGAAGACAAACATTTCCTATTTGTGGATCTAACATGTAATCTAAGTGTTTCAAGAAAAAAGAACATCTCAGAAAAGGCTAAGCAAGATAAGTATATCAAATGCTTGAATATTTGTTCAAGTGTACTTATTTATAATACAGAATGTACAAGTATTTAGAAATTAAGTAAAATCAAACTATGACCAACCCCAACTATCCAAAACCCATTCATATGTTAGAACCAAGTGTTTAGTATAGGTAGGTCTTATTGGAAAATTCATTAGATAGAATTTTCCAAAATATACATAACACCTCATAGGGATTTTTCTTGGTCGAATAATCTTGTTAATTGATATGCTCTCGGTCAAAGACTTTGTCAACAGAAATATTGATCGATCAATGTATTAGACAACCAAAAGAAATTTTAGAATACATCAAGTTCTGAGTCATTCTCAGTCAAAGTCTTCATCGACCAAAACCCACTCGATCGAAGTCTTGGTCGATTGACAAAAGATCGTTAGACCTTGTTGACCAAGAAGTTCAATTGACACATGACCATTGTAATGAATTAAAATCTTAGAACACTACTCACTCAACAAATTTTTCTATCGAGACAGTCTCGAACAAAGAATTTTTTGACCGAGAAAGTTCTACAGATAAAAATCTATTAACAATCAAATTAGTCATTACAACCCAAATAATTCTTTCATGACAACTAATTGACAACTAAGAACACTCCAGACTCTCCTCACAATTGTCTTTGACACTTATAAACATTTTCTATACATAGGAATGGTCTTCGGACACCTAAATTTAACACTTGAGCATACTATACTTTAAGCAATTTGATCTAAATAACTTCACTTGCAATCTCCTATGACTATAAGTGTTTTAGGAAATAAGAACATATCGAGAAAGGATAAACAAGATAAGCATATCAAATGCTGGAATTTTTGTTCACACGTACTTATTTATAATACAAAATATACAAGTATTTAGAACTCAAGTAAAATCAAACTATCGACCAAACCCACCTATCCAAAACCCATACATATGTCAAAACCAAGTATTTAGGATAGGTAGGTCTTATCGAAAAAATCATTAGATAGGATATTCCAAAATATACATAACACTTTATTGGGATTTTTCTTGGTCGAAGAATCTTGTCAACCCAGATGCTCTCGATCGAAGACTTTTTCAACTGAAATATTTCTCGGTTGATAAACTCAGACAACCAAAAGAAATTTTACAATACATCAAGTTTTGAGTCAGTCTCAGTCAAAGTCTTCATCGACTGAAACCCACTCAATCAAAATCTTGGTCGGCCGATAAAAGATTGTTATACCTTGTTGATCAAGAAGTTCAACCAACACATGACCATTGTAATGAATTTAGTTCTCAGAATACTGCACGGTTGACAAACTACTTGATCAAGACAGTCCCAATCGAAGAATTTTTCAACCGAGAAAGTTCTACAGATAAAAATCTATTAATGATCAAATTATCCATTGCAACCCAACTAATTTTATCCTAATAGATAATTCTCCACTAAAACACTCTAGTCTCTCCCCATAGTTGTCCTAACCACTTATAAACATTTATTATAAATAGAAACCATCTTAGGACACCTAACTTGCACACTCGAGCATACTATACTTTGAGAAATTTGAGATAAAGCACTTCACTTGAAATCTACTATATCTATAATTGTGTTTCGTAGTCATATCATCCCAACACCACCACTTAACATTGGCTTATCCACTGTGGTTTTGGTCCATATGCTTGATATTGGACACTTGTAAGCTGAATTATTGGTTCCTTCCTCCAATATCCATTTTGTGTTGCTACATTGTAGTTGGACTACTTGATGGAGTGATGACTATCTAGGATCCCATGAGAGAAGAAGGAGTCTTGTTGTTATTTCTCTTCCATGGTTGTAAAAGAAAAGGGTAATTTGGTGCTCTTTTGCATCCATCAAAGAAGAGGCGGTGATCCAGTGCTCTTCCACATCCATCAAAGAAGAGGTAGTGATTTGGTGCTCTTTCGCATCTGTGAAATAAGAGGTAAAGCATGTAATATTCCGTGGTTGTAAAGAAGAGAGTAAAAGCACAACAATTGCAATTTGTAATTTGTCCTTAAATATAAATAATTAAAATAATTGTTTCAAATCCTAGATGGAAACAACTAGGTAATGGATTGATGTCTTAGACAGAACCACTATAAATCATGTCTCTTGTGGTTTCTTGCTCTTCTCTTCTATTTGTGAGCTATATTTTATTTGATTAAATTTTTTATAAGCTCTGTTCACCCCCCTCTAGATCTTCCAAAATTGAAGGGTCATTTTTTATATACATTCATCTTGCAATTGTTGATGTAATATTTCAGATTGTTGCTATAATCTTTTTTTGTAGGATAATCTTTCGAAATCAAAGAATCTATCAAAATTTAACAATATTTTTCAAAATCAAACAATTTTTCAAAAGATTAACAATATTTTTCAAAATCAAACAATTTTTCAAAGATTAACAATCTTTTTTCAAAATCAAAGATTTTTTCAAAGATAACCAATCTTTTCAAAACCAAAGAATCTCTCAAAGATTAACAAACTTTTTTAGAATAAAATTAAAGATTAACAATATTTTTTTCAAAATCTATAAATCAACAAGGTAAATAATCTATTTTGAATAACATGCTTTGAACCACAACGAGCTAAATGATTCTTCAAATATGTCTAAGATGTCACTTGTGAATGTCGGGTTTTCCCATTGCCAAAAATTGTCCTAAAATATGACCTCAAACTAAACCATCTTGTTCTTTCACATCTATATCAATGGTCTTGGACTATCACCTAAAAGTAGAACATCATATTCTTTCATAGTCATACCTATAAGGTCTCGAACTATACCCTAAAAAAAGACCACAACCCACTTCAACTGATCTAAAGAGGCCAGAACAAGGACCCCTTTTGGCCTCTCAAATCAGTGACTCCTCATTTCCAAAGGAAAGGAACCCCTAATAAAAATTCATCAAACTAGGAGAACATTATGTCATTCAAATTGTGAAGGTTTCACTTGGGGAACCCTACTGGACATGGACACCCTAGGGAGGAAAGTGATTGATTGATCACACTAACAAGCCTAAATGAGTCTACCTTATTATCAATCAACTACTCAAACCCAATCTTTACCCTCTTTTGAAAAACCCTCATGGAAAAATCACTTGAGGAACCTCATACCTTGATAATTCTGCAAGACAAAACATTGTCCCCTTTCCACTCTTGTTAACCTACCTAGACATGGCATTAACAAGTACATCTCAAGATATTAAAATTGAAGAGCAAATTTGTTTCGCCCAAGCTAGAGGCAAGTTTCATCATCCAAAACAATCATGAAAATGATGTCACATGTATACTTCATAACATGTGAATCACGAAAGGTCTAGGAGTATCATTTTCACATCACCTAAATAAATGAGGAATTCCTCTTACTTTTCAGTCAATCTAATGTGTATGAAGGGATGTTTCCTAAAGAACAAGATATTATCTTATTTTGTATTACACTCTACTTTCGAATCTATTGATCTAAATTTTAGGATGTCACAAGAAGCCAAAGGAGTCCATATTACGCATGGTCTCAAAAACAATCAATCCAAATGGCCAGAATAGCAATGTGGACCAAAAATCTAATAGCGGCATCAAAGGAGGTGCCAACAACAACAAGCAAGATATGTCAAGATGAGGGGAGAAGCCTAAAAAACCATGGTGGTGCTTGAAGCTTATGTCTCTCAAGAAATTCCTCATCCATGCATATCGAAGTATGCAACAAGCATTACCTTGATGCATGTGCAGGTGTGGGTTATACAGGAGGGTGGCATCATCCCAGATATGTCAGAGAGCTCATCAACACCCTTATTTCCATATGGCATGTGGAACCCCCATCAATCTCCACTTGAGATATTTCAACCAGGGTCATACCAATATCCACTTTGTGAACATTGGGGTAGTCTCAGTGATTCTTGAGACAATAGTACCCATTCCCATTTATTATGAACCTGGTTCATCTCTCCTTTCCTCCTCCTTCATTCACCTGTTATTCGAGGGTGAGTATGTAGATGGGCTTCCACCCATACATGAGTGATGACGTGCTCTACTCTTCTCTAGAGGGTGATTCTCCTTCTCCTCTCCATGTTTGGATTCACCTATATGTCCTGTATGAACAGGATGTCTGCTGCATGTGCTCTGGTGGTTGATTGTGTCTTAAGAACTCCACCATCATAAGCTCATTTTTGCACTGTCAGATCTTCAATGAGCTAAAGGTTTGCTTGATTGGTTCAGGATGAACCCAGTGTGTCTTGAGTGATGGCCCCTAGAACTGACACTTGGCCCTACTCTAATAATAGTTCCTCACAATCTCCCGCTCCATGCTCTAATATCTGCACATGCTCCATTGTGGGGAAGTCTCTAGCGATGGTTTACCGCCACCAAAGGCTTTAAGGGAGATTCCTTTCGAGTCACGAATATTTGTTTAAGCGCTAGAAGATCCAAAGCCCTACCTCCATATGCTCTCCTCTTCCAAAGACTCATCACATACCCTATCTAGGTCCTCTTCTCCTCCTTACATAACTTCTTCCTTAAAACTAAAATGAGTGAGCATTTGAACTACAAGTCTTAGAAATCCAACGCAAAGTTGACTGGCCCCCCGTCCTTTTCACTCCATGATCAGCGATCATGCTAGCATGATGCTCACTTGCCTTCTCACCTCAACAATGTAACTCACAAGGTGGGAAACAATTGTGAGTCATCCGATTCTACCCATCTAAAGGGACAAGACAAGGCCACATAGTGAACCTATGGCTCCTAAAGTCTGGGGTGTGTGACATTGATGTATCATAAACTAGGTTGGATATAATTAGAACCTTACTCATCAAATGAATTAATATACAAACAAGTCCCTTATACTCAAAGTGTTATATCTACCTCTAGGAATATACAAATATTATGAAATGTTATCACATTTTTATGATAGTCCAACATATATGCCATTCAATTTTAGTCCCAATGCATCAATATTTGATCAGTCAATGAAATACTTCAAAGTTCAACATTGGATCCTAATAACTCATGAAGTCATCTACCTTCATAGTAAATTTCACAAGCACATAAAAGCAAACATGATGACATCATCACCACACATGCATACATATACTTTGAAACAATAATTTTAGTCTCAAATCCATGAATATGATTATCCAATTGGGTACTCAAGAAACTAATAGGTTCACTCCATCACAATCATGGTTAGTTTTTGATAAGTGCATCCTATTTGTTAAAGGATGGTGTAAGGGGAGAGATTGATGTATGGCTATCTATGGTTTGATCAATGAGAACTAACTACTCTTTCATTGGTTGAAAGTACAATGGCTTCATTGATGGGAAATGATGGGGATGACATCCGTAGTTAATGGTCTAGAGTTTCAGAAAAGGACTCTAGAAGTCTTCTTGTCCATTGAAGGTATAGACTCTCCATCATTCTATGGCCATTGACGAAAAGTTTGGGTCTTCAGTTTTATCGCTTTTTGCAGCAGTTAAGCCATTAGTTGATGTCTATCGATGAAGCTCTAGGTCTTAAATCTTGGCAACTTGTCCATCCATCATTTTTTATGATTATGCATATTTGAGGTCTTCCTGTTAGCTAAAACATTGATGGTTTTCTTTTCATGTTGGATCAAAATTCTTCTATCATCTAGATGATCGTTGGTTTTGGCTCCTCATAACTAATGGAAAATCTATGTGTGTCATCGCTTGGTTTTTCTCTACAAAAGATGTGAGGTTATTACTAACAAAAGGGAATATATATTATTTCAAGTAAATATAAGGTTTATAATTTTAAATTCTATAATAATAAAGTATATGAAGGGTAAAATAGGAATAATCACCCATAAAATTGGATGTTATTACATCTCTTGTGGAATAAGTATCTCTAGATCCCAATATCCTAGCTCTTTGAAAGAGAGGGATTGCATGGAAAATATTCAATATGCATTTGTAATTGGATTTATTATGTATACAATTATATATACATGCCTAAATGTCTCCTATGCTTTGAGAATAATGAGCAAGTACCAGTCAGATCCCATTGAAGGTCACTAGAAGAATATCCTGAAGTAATTGAGAAGAAAAAGGATCAATTCTTGATATGGAAAGGTGAAGAAGATTTAGTTTTAAATGGTCACACTAATGCAAGATTCCAAATAGACAAGGACCATTATCGATCACAATCTAATGATACACATTTTTGTAAAATGTTAGAGTTGTAGATTGGAAGAGTTCCAAGCAAGAGATAGTGGTTGATTCTACAACTAAAGTTGATTATATTGTCACATTTGATGCAAATAAGGAAGCAATATGGATCAAGTAGTTCATTAGTGAAGATGGGATGGCTCAAACCATTAAGGATACAATAGAGATTCAATATGGAAATGAGACATTGCATAGGCTCAAGAACCTAGATGACATCAGTTTTCCATGCACAGACTAAAATGATATCACCCTGTAAGAGATATACAAGAAGAAAATGTAAAGATTTGTCGAGTATAAAATATAATCAATATTGTGGATCCCTTGGAAAAAGCAATTTCATAGCAGTCTATGGATCACATATACCACTATCACATTGAAATATGTTTCAGAATGCCATGGCTCGACTTCCATTTACCATTCTTGAAGTCAATGTTTCCACTATAACATGTTCTCTAGAAATTACCTATCCATTTGAATCGATATCTAGTATTTTTACTAAAGGATATAGACATAATAAAGATAAATACTAGTCATATGTATGGTTGTTGTCTTATAATATCTAGAATAATAACAAACTAGGTACATAACAAGAATATTCTTGAGTATACATCTGATCTCATGTTGATGTCCTTAACTCAAAAAATATCTCTTCAAGTCAAAACATTCTTAAAAATTATTACATCTATTCGTTGTCTCAATATTGAAGTAAGAATAATAAGTAGAATCAATTTTATTAAGAATCAAATCATAAACAATGTATCACTATTAATATCATCAAGTGACATCTCCTAGGGAATACAACCAACAATCTCCCACTTGCACTAGTGCTAATCACTCGTGAATCAAATTCCATGTGATTATCATGCTTTGGAATCACTATAATAACCACATGTTGTTTTGTGTACTTCAATACTACCCAACATAAATCTATATAAGGGTCATCATTGATAACATCCAATTTTGTGGATGTCACATGCTTATTTTATCCTCATTTGTTTTAGCATTCTAGGTTTCATATAGATAAATATTGTTTTACTTAAACTTGGTTAATACTTACCTCCATGCTTATAGTTCCACATGTTTTATAGGAAAAGGGATAAAACCCAACACCACCATCACCTAGAGCCCGATTCCCCTTTTAACATCCTAAGCATGCATTGATAGAGTCATGTAGGAGAACCATCGGTCACTAGCTGATGGAAATCACTTGCAACTACTCACCATTGACATTTTAAAGACCCAGGTCAGTCATCGGTCATGCACTAATGGTGAACCCATCTTTAGCTTCGATGCTGATGTTCAGTCAGGGATCGACACCCAAGTACCCCTCAAACCACTAACATTGATGCTCATACCTCACCATCAGAATATAGCATCACCACTGAGCAGACATGCATCCTTCCAACAAGCCCTGATGGCTAGCCTACACCTGAAACCAATAATCATGAAAACATACACTTAGCCCAATAGTTAGACAAACCTGAAGTTTCCCGACAAAGGTTGGACCTGATGGCACATCTATATGAGATTTCTAAAGTTTGTGCATAGTAGGCTCACTGTCGCAGTCAGTTAGGTGTGTGCCTCAAGGGACACATTTTGAGACTTAAGCATAAGCAAAGTTCCATGCACCAGGATGCCTAGGGTTCACACTGACCAACTATAAATAGAGGTACACCACCTCCAATGAGGGCACCTTCAGCTTCATCACAAAGTGATGTTCAACTTCATCCTCACCATCGACCATCAAAGGATAAGGATGAGAGTCTAAGGCTCTTCACCATCGGCCCTTTCTTTCCAAGTTTTTTTGACCATCTTCTAGAGAAGAAGAACTATTGGAGTTGTCATCCTCATCATCATCAATGTCACTGTGGCATCCATCTCACATAAACATGATTAACTAAGAGGAAGCGTATCATTCGTAGCGGATTTACTGAAAATCACTAAAAATTAAAACCTTTTTCAAAAAGATCCAATCATAAGAAAACTCTTTCAACAAGAACCAATGTATTACATTTACATCCTGGTCCATAAGTACATATCTTGTACCATCTCTTCTCGAGGGATACAATATCAATTGCCTTGTTAAAAGCTAAACATAGACAGTATAAGAACCTCGAGGCATCAACCAAAATCTCAAAATGATTCATTAAAAGCATTAACTATTAACTCCGAGGACCTGAGAGTACAGAGATGACACATAGGACTTCTATCTACAAACACGACAGACAGCACACTCCACCTGAGATGTTGATGTTGTACCTACTTCTACTGAAGTTCTTCCTCTGCAAGATGTTCTCAGTCTCCTTCGTACTCATCCACCTAAAAATGTTGGTTCCCAAGGGGGTGAGACAATTGAAAATTGTCCCAGTGAGAGATATAACTCTCTGCCAGAAACATCATTATTGCAGTTCAATTAATATAAAACTGAGCAGAGGATAAGCAGTTTAGATCATTCTCATCTTTAAAGTATTGCAACTATCTATAATAGAGCAGTAAATCAATCATTTCTCTTTATAAGGAATAGGAAGAACATGTATATCATTTGTCTATCATACATCTTCAACATCTCAAACTTTGCTTAAGACACTCATCATTCTGATGGGTCACTCATGATTCATTCTTATTTCCATCTGTTGGCATTAGACAATCTGCTAAACAGATATTCAACTATGCCAGTCATGTGATTATATATCATCATGTCTTATTCAGGTATTGGACTATGCCAATTCTTAGTTATAGACTCCATGCCTTTGCTAGGTATTGGACTTAACCAATCTTGTATAAACATTTCAGATTAAGTCACTATCAATCTTATACAACCATTCTAGGTATTAGACTATGTCATACCTGTGCATACATTCCAGGTATTGGACTATGCCAAACCTGTGCATACATTCCAGGTATTGGACTATGCCAAACTTGTGCAATTATTCTAGGTATTGGGTTGTTACCAATCCTATGCAGTTATTCCAGGTATTGGGTTGTTACCAATCCTGTGCAGTTATTCCAGGTATTGGGTTGTTACCAATCCTGTGCAGTTATTCTAGGTATTGGGTTGTTACCAATCCTGTGTAGTTATTCCAGGTATTGGGTTGTTAGTAATCATGTGCAGTTATTCCATGTATTGGGTTATGACCAATCCTGTGTCATTATTCCAGGTATTGGGATTTAACCAATCCTGTGATATTATTCCAGGTATTGGGATTTAACCAATCTTGTGATATTATTCTAGGTATTAGGATTTAACCAATCATGTGATATTATTCCAGGTATTGGGATTTAACCAATCTTGTGGTATTATTCCAGATATTGGGATTTAACCAATCCTGTGATATTATTCCAGGTATTGGGATTTAACCAATCATGTGACATCTATTCTAGGTAGTGGACTATGCCAATCCTGTGTATCTATTCCAGGTAATGGACTATGCCAATCTTGTGTATCTATTCCAGGTAATGGACTATGACAATCCTGTGTATCTATTCCAGGTATTAGACTATGCCAATCTTGTGTATCTATTCCAGGTAATGGACTATGTCAATCCTTTGTATCTATTCGAGGTAATGGACTATGCCAATCATGTGGTTACTTCCCATGTCTATTTACACAACATTGGGTACCTCATTCTTCTTCTGACATTTAAACTTTGGCCATGACATCATGCTCGATCACATTCTTTATGTAATACAAGTATCCCTCTCTTCTCCACACTTGTATAATAAAGGTTCCATCATTATTATTGTATCCTTTTATTATAATTATTATGTTACTAAGTTTTAATTTTCTTGGTTTATTAAGAACATTATCATCTCTTACAGGGGACTTTTATATTTATCTTGGTACCTTTCACTAGGTATCAACTTACTCATGTGGTTCACAAGGCCTATTAAAATATCTTGTTACCTCTCACTAGGTAATAGCTAATCTCATGGCTCATAAAGCACATTTAACATCTTACATTTAACATCTTGTCACCTTTCGCTAGGCAACAACCATTCTCATGGTTCATAAAAATGCATTACATCTTGATGTAATGATTAGGATAGAACTCTTTATATGTTACTCATCCAAGTATGTTGGATTTGAGATGCATCAAGGGATATCATTCTTAAATAGTTGTATATGATATCTATGATGTCTTGATATATCACTTCCCTCAGCACTTTAAACTTACTTGAGTTTATCAATTTATATTGTATTAAGGTATTTCCTATTTAATACTTCCATACACTAACCTATCACCTTTATTATAAAGTGCATAGGTCATAAAACACACATAAGGATTGTCCAAGTATCTTCAATGATAGGGACTCATCTCATGTTAAGGCATTGCTTGCTATAAAGTTACATATAATCAATCACTTTAGGTATTTCCCTTATCAGTGTAATAATCACTATTCCATTATTAGGATTAGGTCTCCCATACCATCACCCTTTATTAGGGTTAGGGTTTCACATACCATCATACTTCATTAGGGTTAGGATTTCACATACCATCACCGTTCATTAGGGTTAAGATTGCATATAGCATCACCCTTCATTAGGCTTTCACATCATATTGCCCATAATTAGGGTTTACTATTCATCCCAGCTAGGGTTTCTCATGGCATCACCCTCAATTAGGGTTTCTCATAGAATCACCCTCAATTAGGGTTTCTCATGGAATCGACCTCAATTAGGGTTTCTCCTGGAATCAACCTCAATTAGGGTTTCTCATGGAATCAACCTCAATTAGGGTTTCTCATGGAATCAACTTCAATTAGGGTTTCTCATTCTCTTTGTTAAGGATCATATCCTAATTGCATGATTATTCAAATTGAAGGTATTAAGGCTTGACCTTTACATGATTATTATACATGTATGAATTCCTCTCTCTCTTTCATCCTCTCTAGGATGTTGACTAGATCAAACTTGGTTATATTAGGTCAACCAACCCTTCAATTAATTACATTCAATTAGAGTTGACATAGTGTATTGAGAATTTGCTCACTTAAGCTTCAAGGAATAACTCATCTAGGGTTACTAAGAATTTAGTACCTTAAAGGTACAACCCTTGTAATTATCTTTGAGATAAATCAGTAACAATTATAGGGTCAATTGATCCTTTATCACAATAAGTTTTCAATTAATATGATCACATTGAATCACTAAACGTTTCTTGACCCTTTACTCTCTAAACGGTTTTGAAACCATTTAGGCAAGAAGTGTGTTGAAACCAATTGGACTTGGGTCTCCAAACGGTTTGAGACCCTTTGGACCCAAAGGGTCTTGAGACTATTTGGACTCAAACGGTCTTGAGACCATTTGGACTCAAACGGTCTTAAGACCGTTTGGTCCAAATCCTCTCAAAACCGAATGGACCAAAAAGTTCTTTCAACACTTAAACAATTCAACGTTTCAATCAATGAACCGACTATCAATTGAATCCTTAATTCATTCATCAATTGAACTATTGAATCATCCTTCAATTAGACCATCAATTAGGGTTTTGAACCCAATTGAACTAGGATTTATAATCAAGAAACCTTGAATTAGGGTCTTGAAATTGAGGAACCTTCAATTATTAATATTGTGGAACCGATTCAATTGAAATCAATGAATCATCATCAAATTATGATATGACCTGACCTCAAACGGTATTGAGGTCATTTGGATGACCTCCAAATGGTCTTGAGAGCATTTTCCCCATCCCATCATTAAAACTGTGAAATTCAATTAGGGTTTAGATCATTGGATTGATCATCAAATTAACTATTGATTGCATTTCAATTTGATATATCTAGATCTTCACATACTCAACCATACTCAACCCTAGACCTCCAAACAGTCTTGGTTGACCTCCAAACGGTCTTGAAGCCATTTGGGTTAATCAACCCAAGATTTTAAATCAAGCAATTGAAATTCCAGCACTTAACCCGATTAGGGTTTGATAATTGATTAACCTTCAACTGATGAACCCTTTGAAACTAATGAATTGCATTTGATGGGTCATCAACCATCAACATCAGACTATGAGATCCAAATGGTCAACCATTGAAAATGGTCAACCACTCCAAACGGTTTGAAACCATTTGGTTTCTAACGGTTTGTTGAAACCGTTTAACCAATATCAATGAAACAGATTGGTTTCCAACTTTTGAAACCGTTTGCCTAGGATATTTTTGAGGTGTGTGCTTAGGATGATCATCATCATCAAGCTATCATCCTTCATATTTTTTTGTAATTTTCATTGTGGTTATATTGATTTGATCAAGTGAATTTCAAAAAGAACAAATGATCAACAATTGATAAGGAATTGAATGCAATAACAATAGTAAGGGTTCAAGTTATAAAGCCCGCCTCCAATTGAGATTTGAAGCTTCAACCTCCACATTTTTAATGGTGAAAGCAACACCTTCAACCATTCCAAGCTTGTCCTCAATCTTTGAGTGAAAAGGATTGGCTAGAAAGGAAGATTGATAGAAGAAAAGAAGAAATCCATCATTTATTTTTTATTTCCAGCATGGAATCATGGTTGAAAGTGATCAAGAAGCTTACATACACGTTGGAACTCGTCCTCCTGTTTCTCCTTAGCTCCCTTGGTCGTTTTTCAAGCAAAGAATGAAAGTGGGTTCGAAATTCCCCTTTCAAGCTATGGATAAATGAGCTTATATGCATTTCTATTAAAATTCATTTTAAGAGAGAGAAAGTAGGGGATAACTCCTCCATTTCGTTGCCACTTGCCCCCTTCTCTTCCTTAGATATGAGGCTATCATCCTTGCCTCATATTCCTCTCAATTATCCAAGATTTAGAGAAAAACAAATTAAGCACCTTAACTCTTATAATAATAATATACTAAAGTTAGTGGATAATTCTTTTTCTTTAATTAATGTGAGTGAGTTATCCACTTCCTTTAGATATTTCGTTGCCTTTGCAAGGCCCTAGGACGTCCACATATATGTATTTCAACCAAAACAATTTTGGTTGAAGAGAACTTCAATTAATATATTTATTTTTTCATTAAATTGAAGTAAAGTTCCAATTATGCTTAAATCTTGATTATTTTAATATCAAGATTCTCTCTCCTCCAAAGTGATTCAAATGAGGCTCCCCTCTCATTTTTTATTCTCTACATGATGCCAAGAAACATTAAGGACTATTTTGAAGTGGTAATTTGCATATTGAACCCTGGGTTTTGGGTAAATTGCACATTACACCAAAACTAGGTTTTAATGCACAAACATTGCTCAACAAGCTCTTTCTTGTTATTCAGGCTACCACAAGCCATACCACTGCATAATTTTCATCCTTATGATTCTTCAACACTCGAGGAACATCTTATCATGCAACATTTGCAAGTTAACCCCTCAACTTGGGTAATTTGCACTTTAGTCCAAAACAAGCAAAACAATGTTTCCACATTATTCAAAGAGGACTAAAATTGAAACATAAGTTCCTCTTAAACCTTAATTACTTTTCAAGAAATAAGAGCAAGAATATAATTAACTTTATTAAAGAAAAACATTAGGGTTAAGGCATAACCCAGGTCAGGGATGTTACAGATCATAAACCCCTAACAAGGATTTCGTCCCCGAAATCCCAGATAAAAGGAGACAGATATTATTCATTCATTATATCATCAAGTCTCCACATAACATCTCATTGTTATGGAGACACCATAGAACTTTGATCAATACATATTTTTTCCACACACAATTCTCATCAATGTTATGTTTATGCAAAGCATAAACTCCAAACATATGATGTCCATACTACATTAGGTAACTGGACTGATTCCACAATTAACCATTCTAGGTAACCATCATAAAATAGCCTGATACTTCTCAGATACCAGAATTCCTTACCTTGGTATTTAACACATGTATTGATAACACATCACATCCTTATCTTCCTTTTCTGTTTATAAGTTGATTTATAATTAAATCAAATTCCTCCGTATATCAATTAGAATGTGGTAGAAATATCCATGCCACATATCCTTCTTCTTTAGGTTCTTTTAGATTGTTTCAAACTAAATACTTGATCAGGGTAATCAGAAAGATAACAATCTAGGTATGTCATACTTACCTTGACTTCAATAAATGAATACATGGCCAGGGTATTCAAGAACTGAAATTAGGTAGTATGTATTTATTTTATATTATGTTCCATATATAGAGAGAGAAATTTCAAAACATATAAGAGAATATTAAACTAAACATAAGTTTTCATCCTTCTTATCTCTTCCTCATATCCTTAAAGGATTATACAGATGAACTAAACAACAACAACCTTTCTTATAGTAGGGAACAGAAGATAATTCAAAATAGAAAGCTCCATCTTGACAAGTCTACCTTTTACAAGTTATCTAGCATCTTATCTGACCCCAAAACATGGAGTTAGTTATTATCTGTTATTGCCTTTGTCCTCTACTACTAGAAGTAGATGGACCAAACTGTGACACTTGTCTTTGTCCTCTACCATCTGCTCCACTGGACTGAGGTCCTTGTGGGTTTTGCAGATTGTACCCAGACTATAGGGTCACCTCACTGTTTCTTATTGGACATTGTTGTCTAAAATGTCCTATCTGTCCACATTTATGACAGGCTCGACCTTGACTTGATGACCTCTGCATTGGTGTACTATATTGAGGTTGAACTGGTGAATATTTTGGTTGTTTAGTACCACTAATCATCGGTCCTTGTGATTGTGTAGACTTTCTTTTGAGGGTTGTCTCATGTTTCTTTGTCACAGACTTTTCTATCCTCCGAATTGATTCCATAAATGTGGAAAACCTCTCTCTACTCTCTACAGAAGATGCTGGAATAGACATTTTAGCATTCAGTCTTTTCTCAAAATGCCAAATCTTTTCCTCCTCAGTAGCATCCATTTGAGGACAAAAGCATAAAAGTTCCATGAACTTAACCTCATATTCACTTATCAACATGGATCCCTATCGAATCTTCTCAAACTATGAGATCTTTTCATCTAAATAAGTCCTTGGAAAATACTTATTGATGAATTTTTGATGAAATTCCTCCCATCCAACCTCTTCATCATTCCTTTTTATTTCTTCTATAGCCCACCAATGTCTAGCACTACCCTTCAAAAGGTACACAACATGTTTAACTTTATCAGCATCTGGGAAACTAAGGATCTTAAAAGCCTTTTCCAACTTAGTGAGCCAGAGATCAGCAACTGTTGGATCTGATGTCCCAGCATATTCTATGGCTCCAACATGACGTAGTCATTCAAAAGTCTTACCAGAACCATATCCCTCATTGGTAGCTGGTGCCTTGGGTGGTGGTGCGGGCATCCAGTCTGCCATATACCTCATTCTGGTCATGAATTCCCTAAATAGAGCATGAATATTTGGGTTTTCTATCATAGCCTCATCAAAATGGGGATTCTCAGGTACTGGTTCCTCTCTTGCCTGATCCCTTACACCTCCTACTGGTGCAGCAACATTGCTCTCAGCAACGTGTTCCTCATGTTCTCCAGACATCTTTGAGTTATATATCTTCTTCTGCATAAGTAGAAGACACTATAAGATACACTAGGTACACTTAGAACAGACTCGACACCTTAGTCCTATGTCTCTGTAGACTCAGTGAACCTAGAGCTCTAATACCACTAAATTGTGGCATCCAACTCACATAAACATGATTAACTAAGCGGAAGCGTATCATTCGCAGTGGATTTATTGAAAATCACTAAAACTTAAAACCGTTTTCAAAGAGATCCAATCATTAGAAAACTCTTTCAACAAGAACCAATGTATTACATTTACATCCTAGTTCATAAGTACATATCTTGTACCATCTCTTCTCGAGGGTTACAATATCAACTGCCTTGTTAAAAGATAAACATAGACAGTATAAGAACCTCGAGGCATCAACTAAAATCTCAAAATGATTCATTAAAAACATTAACTATTAACTCCGAGGACCTAAGAGTACAAAGATGACACATAGGACTTCTATCTACAAACACGAAAGACAACACTCTCCACCTGAGCTGTTGTTGATGTACCTGCTACTGCTGAAGTTCTTCCTCTGCAAGATGTTCTCAGTCTCCTTCGTACTCGTCCACCTAAAAATGTTGGTTCCCACGGGGGTGAGACAATTGAAAATTGTCCCAGCGAGAGATATAACTCTCTGCCAGATGCATCATTATTGCAGTTTAATTAATATAAAACTGAGTAGAGGATAAGCAGTTTAGATCATTCTCATCTTTAAAGTATTGCAACTATCTATAATAGAGCAGTAAATCAATCATTTCTCTTTATAAGGAATAGGAAGAACATTTATATCATTTGTCTATCATACATCTTCAACATCTCAAACTTTGCTTAAGACACTCATCATTCTGATGGGTCACTCATGATTCATTCTTATTTCCATCTGTTGGCATTAGCCAATCTGCTAAATAGATATTCAATTATGCCAGTCATGTGATTATATATCATCATGTCTTATTCAGGTATTGGACTATGCCAATTCTTAGTTATAGACTCCATGCCTTTGCTAGGTATTGGTCTTAACCAATCTTGTATAAACATTTCAGATTAAGTCATTATCAATCTAATACAACCATTCTAGGTATTAGACTATGCCATACCTGTGCATCTATTCCAGGTATTGGACTATTCCAAACATGTGCATACATTCCAGGTATCGGACTATGCCAAACTTGTGCAATTATTCTAGGTATTGGGTTGTTACCAATCCTATGCAGTTATTCCAGGTATTGGGTTGTTACCAATCCTGTGCAGTTATTCCAGGTATTGGGTTGTTAACAATCATGTGCAGTTATTCTAGGTATTGGGTTGTTACCAATCTTGTGCAGTTATTCCAGGTATTGGGTTGTTAGTAATCCTGTGCAGTTATTCCATGTATTGGGTTATGATAAATCATGTGTCATTATTCCAGGTATTGGGATTTAACCAATCCTGTGATATTATTCCAGGTGTTGGGATTTAACCAATCCTGTGATATTATTCTAGGTACTAGGATTTAACCAATCCTGTGATATTATTCTAGATATTGGGATTTAACCAATCCTGTGACATCTATTCTAGGTAGTGGACTATGCCAATCTTGTGTATCTATTCCAGGTAATGGACTATGCCAATCATGTGTATCTATTCCAGGTAATGGACTATGCCAATGTTGTGTATCTATTCCAGGTATTAGACTATGCCAATCCTGTGTATCTATTCTAGGTAATGGACTATGCCAATCATGTGTATCTATTCCAGGTAATGGACTGTGACAATCATGTGGTTACGTCCCATGTCTGTTTACACAACACTAGGTACCTCATTCTTCTACTGACATTTAAAATTTTGCCATGCCATCATGCTCAATCACATTCTTTGTCTAATACAAGTATCCCTCTCTTCTCTACACTTTAATAATCAAGGTTCCATCATTATTATTGTATCCTTTTATTATAATTATTATGTTACTAAGTCAGTGGATAATTCTTTTTCTTTTAATAATGTGAGTGAGTTATCCACTTCCTTTAGATATTTCGTTGCCTTTGCAAGGCACTAGTACGTCCACATATATGTATTTCAACCAACACAATTTTGGTTGAAGAGCACTTCAATTAATATATTTATTTTTGCATTAAATTGAAGTAAAGTTCCAATTATGCTTAAATCTTGATTATTTTAATATCAAGATTCTCTCTCCTCTAAAGTGATTCAAATGAGGCGCCCCTCTCATTTGCTTTTCTCTACATGATGCCAAGAAACATTAGGGACTATTTTGAAGTGGTAATTTGCATACTAAACCCTGGGTTTTGGGTAAATTGCATATTACACCAAAACTAGGTTTTAATGCACAAACATTGCTCAACAAGATCTTTCTTGTTATTCAGGCGACCACAAGCCATACCACTACATAATTTTCATCTTTATGATGCTTAAACACTCGAGGAACATCTTATCATGCAACATTTGCCAGTTAACCCCTCAACTTGGGTAATTTGCACTTTAGTCTAAAACAAGCAAAACAATGTTTCAACATTATTCAAAAAGGACTAAAATTGAAACATAAGTTCCTCTTGAACCTTAATTACTTTTCAAGAAATAAGAGCAAGAATATAATTAACTTTATTAAGAAAAACATTAGGGTTAAGGCATAACCCAGGTCAGGGATGTTACAGTCATAGTGAATAAGATTGTCACCATCAACCACTAGCACCCATTTGGTTACTATTTGTTGTATTTTCTTCCTTCTTCATATTGCTCATTTCCCTCCATACATCCATTTTGTTATGCATTCATTCATGTGTAAATGTGTATTTTCTCTCATTCCCATGAGTGTGTAGACCATTATCTTGGGTTGGGAGTGGCCACTAAGGCTCTCTCAACATGTAAATATTCATATCTTTTGATTATATATACTCTTAGCAACGTTTATCTCCATACTCTTGGTCTTTAATGCTTCACTTATATGATTATCTACCATCTTGTGTTGTTTGATTGCTAATGCCTTGAAAGAGTAGTATTAGTCTTTATCTAGAGAAATGGAGTAGTATGAAGCATGAGAATCTTTAAAGACTAAAGCTAGTGATTATATGCTTGTGCTTTTAATTAATTAAATGTGCATGTTAAAAATATCATGTATTTCTTACAATTGCCAAAATTCATCGATTTAATTTTTATCCTCCCATGTAACATCCACTTCCCCTGTGACACTTCTCTTGGTTGTTCTCCATTTGCATAACTAGGTATTCCCAACCATTATTGGTGGCGCTCCTTGTCCTCGTCTTTCACTTCCCTTCCCTTCCTCTCTTCTCTTTTATATTTCTCCGCTATCTGCTAGATACATACGCACAAACTATAGAGCAAATAATTTCCAGTACGATGAGTCTCATAAATCTAGATGTCTTCATATCAGACATATGTGACATGTAATGACCCCACCATGCTTCCATTACGTGCCTGACTTAAATCCAAGATTTAATATCAATTTAATTGGGAAAATAAATGTGACATCATTGGTTATCCCTCTCACTTTAGGAAACCTTCAAAAATTCATAACTCTCAAAACATGGATCCTTTCAATCTAAAATTTTGAGGAAAAGTGCATAATGACTTAAACTACTTGTGTACCAAGTTTGAGACTTAAATTATAAAATATGAGAAACTTTTCTTTATATGCACGTTATCTCTTAATAAGGCACATTTTTATTCATATCTTCTCTCTCTTACTCTTTTACTTCATTTATATGGATTCCTTTTACCATTATAAACCATGTAGATTCAGACATCTTTCCACATGTTTATCATATTTTCATCATTATCTCACTATCTTTTCTTATTTATGCATTATTTGATTTCCTTCAACTTTCTTTCTCTTTTTATCATATTGGACTCACTAACTCAATAGGGTTCAATGAAATCATATATTTAAAGGAAATATTGCAAAAGAAACTCATAAATTATACAATTTCCATGCATGTAAATTTTAATTGAGAAATTTCATTCAATCAATATAAACCCAAAAATTGGGTTTGTAACATCCTCCCCCTCTTATAGGAATTTTTCCCTCAAAATTCCACCAAACATACAAACAATTAAGGATCAGACTTTTCCATGTCCATCTTCAGCCCCCATGTGGCTTCATCCTCTCCATGGTGCTTCCAAAGAGTCATTGTCATCTCTATTCTTTACTCCTAAGCTCTCTCTCACATTGGTATCTCATACCCACATAGATGACTCAGGGTAAGTTAGCCTCCTGATTTCAATAGGTTCAAAGCTCAGCACATGGCTCGGATACCTCACATAGTAATCTAGATTGGACACATGGAACACATCATACATTATATTATCTTAAGGGGGTAAGGCTAAACAAAAGAAACTCCACCAATCCTTTCCAAAATCTTAAAAGGACCCATGTATCGAGGACTAAACTTTCTTCTATTATTAGCCATATCTTAGAGTGGTCAGATTTTCAAAACACATGTTCACCCACAACAAAGTGCAAGTCAGTTTGCTTTGCATAGGCATGTGACTCTTGCCGATCCTGGGCTTTCTCAACCATTTCTCAGTCAAAGTGACTTTATCAGCATACAATTGTGGCTTCTCTAACATCCACAAGGTCCTCTCACTGACATCACCCTAGTGAAGCAGTGACCGACATGGCCTCCCATAAATAGCTTCATACATCTAGATACTGGCTTTGGTGGCTGTCATAACTAGCAAACTCTACTAGGGGCAGGTACTACTCTCGTGATTCACCCTAAATGAGCACATATACTCTCATCATACCTTCTAAAGTCTGGATCATACTCTCTTGACTATCCATCAGTCAAATGTGATATTCTTCAATCTAATAACAAGTTCTTCATGTACCCACTTCTACAACATAGAAGTGAACCTAAGGCATTTCTCAAGAATATTCAAACTCAGATCACTGTGCAGTAGAACTATGTCTCAATATATAGCTCAACTAGATTTGTCATATTGGTAGTGGTCCCTAAGGCAAGGTCATGTACTGACATGGTAAGGCGATCTACCATAACCCATATTGCATTATGACCTCTCTCAATCCAGGGAAGACTCACCCCAATATCTATGGTGATCTGCTCCCATTCCACTCGAGAATTTCCAATCTTCTATAGAAATCAACTCGGTTACTAGTATTCATCCTTCACCTTTTATCATGCGTGATATCTAGCCATATATGCTTGTATCCTTCTTCATTCCAGGCCTCTAAGGTACTACTACAAACCTTAACCATCTTGGTAGTACTAGGGTGTATGGTGTACCTAGAATCATGAGCTTCTTGCACAATATGATTTCTCAAAGGAGAATCCTTAGAAACCCTAACACACTCTAGTAGTGGATTTCACCACCTACTCTCCCTGAGAGACGTGTCTAAGGTTACCCTAACCAAACCTTTAATCTCATTAAGCTCCAGGCTAATCGGGCAACCACTAATCCGAACAAGAAATTTGGTTGTATCTGGATGTTGGCCACATAGGTCTAGTCTTCCAATGGTTGCATGGTCCACCTAACAACCTCCTCCATCCCTCTCCACTGGATAAACAAGACAACTACACACCTGAGTAGTTTTCAGTTGAGAACATCTTATTACCGCATTAGCTTTCTTATATTCTAGGTGATGGTGAAGACATGAACCTTCATATAATCCACTCATCGTCTGTGTCCTGGGTTTAGGTCTATCTAAGTAATGAAAACTTCTAGCCCTTATATCCATCATCTCAGTTACCAAAACCAAACTTTAACTCTTAAAATCCAAATTTGATGAGGAACATAGGAAAGAACCTGGACATAGGTTGTACTGTCCATGTAGGCATTGCGGTAACAACTTGAAAGTCAGCACTGGTGACGAAATCAAAAGTCATGTCATGTGCAACGGGATTGTACAAGGTTATACAGAATGGCACCGGCATGGAGAGATTTCAAACTCGAAATCAGTGGATGTCGATAGCAGTGCTTGGGTGGAAGAAGAAATTTCCTCTGATGACGTAGATGTGAACGAACCAGTTCCATTAGACATTATTGATGCGATGCTGGATAGTTGTAGGGTAGAGCACATCGATCCACCTCCTATCTTTACAAACATTGTGCATGATGCTGAGATACCGTTATACACAGGCTGTGCTAAGTTTATGAAGCTTAGCGCTGTGTTGAGATTGTATAAGTTGAAAGCTAACAATAGATGGAGTGACAAAAGCTTCACTTCATTGTTGACTTTGTTGAAAGAAATGCTTCCTGAAGGAAAACGAGCTGCCAATCTCAACATACCGGGTAAAGAAATTGTTGTGCCCAATGGGAATGGAGGCCAAGAAGATACATGCATGCCCAAATGATTGTGTATTATTTCAAAAGGACTATGTGGATTTGAAAGATTGTCCAAAATGTGGTGCGTCACGGTATAAATTGATGACTTCGGGGGGAGTCCAAAACTGGTTCTCCTGCCAAGGTGATGTGGTATCTACCTATAATATCACGGTTTCAACGCTTGTTTGCAAATCTGAAAGATGTGAAGAATTTGAGGTGGCATGCAGATGTTAAGAAAAATAAGATGGGATCCTACGACATGCGTCTGATTCCCCACAGTGGAAGAAGATTGATCTATTGTACCCCAAATTTGGTGAAGAAGATACGAATCTAAGACTTGGGCTTTGTACAGATGGGATGAATCCGTACGGGACATTGAGCAGCCAACATAGCACTTGGCTAGTCATGCTTGTTATATACAATCTTCCTCCCTGACTATGTATGAAAAATAAGTACGTTATGCTGTCGTTGTTGATATCGGGCCCTAAACAACCCGGAAATGATATCTATGTTTATCTTGAACCTCTGATTGATGACTTAAAGAAACTTTGGGCTGGAGGTGTGATGACCTATGATGCTTCAAGAAGAGAGACATTTTGTTTGCACGCTATGTTGTTTTGCACTATTAATGACTTTCCAGCATATGTCTGGATATAGTGTCAAAGGAGCTAAAGCGTGTCCTATATGTGAAGAAAACACTGATTCAATAAGACTAAAACATGGCGGCAAGAATGTATATCTTGGTCATCGAAGGTTTCTTTCAAAATTCCATCCGTACATAGAAAGTGCAAAGCATTCAATGGATGGAATGATGAATGGAGTGCACCTAAACCTATACCAGGGGATGTTGTTTATGAAAGAGTAAAAGACAATGTCAATGAATTTGGTAAGAAATCACAATGTAGTATCGCCACACGGAGTGACAATTCTTCATTCAAGAAGAAGTCAATATTTTGGGATCTTTCTTATTAGAGTTATTTGACAATCAGACATTGTATCGATGTAATGCACGTTGAGAAAAATGTTTGTGATAGCATCATTGGTACTCTGTTAAATATACCAGGTAAGACTAAAGATGGGATAAAATCCAGACTGGACCTACGTGAAATGGGAATAAGGTCAGAATTAACAGAATTACGTGAAATGGGTAATAAAAGAACATACTTACCTCCCTCTTGTTACACGTTGTCTAGAAAGGAGAAGAAAGCTTTTTGTGAATGCTTGGTAAATGTTAAGGTGCCACAAGGTTACTCATCTAACATCTGTAGATTGGTATCAATGAAATATCTGAAGTTGATAGGTCTTAAATCTCATGATTGCCACACTCTAATGCAACAAATATTGCCCGTGGCAATTCGATCTATATTGTCGAAGCATGTAAGATTTGTAATCACCAGACTTTGTTTCTTTTTCAACAGTCTATGCAGCAAAGTTATTGACCATGATACTCTCGATAATTTGCAAAGAGAAGTAGTTGTTACCCTATGTCAGCTTGAGATGTATTTACCTCTTTCGTTCTTTGATATCATGGTACATCTTGTTGTCCACTTGACTAGGGAAGTGAAAATGTTGGGACCAGTTTTCTTGCATTGGATGTATCCCTTTGAACGATAAATGAGCATTTTTAAAGGTGATGTTCGAAACCGTTATTGGCCTGAAGGGAGTATTATTGAAGGTTATGTGGCGAGAGAGGTTATGGATTTTTTGCAATGACTTTCTGAGTGGTAATAACACTCCTGTTAATGACAAGAATATTGAGGAGGGCAAAGGAATTTTGGGATCACGGGTGAAAGTAATCAGCCATGAGCAGTTGGAACAAGGTCACTTGTATATTTTACACAACATGGACGAAGTGAGTGTTTATATCGAGGAACACACCAATTTCATCAAGAGAAAACATCCTCGAGCAAGTTCAATGTGGCTTGCTAGAGAGCATAACAAGACTTTTACTAAGTGGTTTGAAGATAAAGTCTTAAATCAACTATCTCAAACACCAAATGATATTACGGAAACTATCAAATGCCTCACCTTTAATCCAAAACCGAATATTATGTCTTATGAAGGGTTTGAAATTAATGGGTTCACATATTACACAAAGCGCCAAGATGATAAGAGTGTCATCCAAAACAGTGGGGTCACTCTTCAAGCGTCGACTATGTATTTTGCAAGTGCAAAGGATAAGAGTCCACGTGAAGCTAAAATGTCATATTGCGGTGTCATTGAAGACATATGGGAATTGGACTACATAGATTTCAGAATTCCGCTCTTTAAATGTAATTGGGTTGATAACACCAAAGGAGTTATAGTGGATGAATTGGGTTTCACTTTAGTGAACTTTGAAAAGATTGGCGAGAAGGGTGAACCATTCATATTGGCATCACAGGTGAAACAAATATTCTATATCGATGATCCTGCAAATGATAAATGGTAAGTTGTTCTTCATGGTAAAAGACAGTTCATTGAAGATCCTATAGATGAAGAAGAGTACTATGATAAATATGATGACTCCAGTCCATTCTCAGTTGGGTTGCCAACTCCACAAAATATTGAAGCTAATGATGACTTATATGTGCGTGGAGATTACAATGAAGGATTGTTAATTGATAAAAGATCACAATTTTAGAGGCATGCATGTTTATATTTTTTTATTGAAGCTAAATGTTTTGTTTTCTAATATCAATATCATTTTCTGATTTGATGTTTCATTATCTTCTAGTTAATACAAATGCTAAACGTTGTGGGAGGGTGCTAAGGAACTATAGGACCAATCTCACTCGAGATTACATACGTGATGCTGAGAATAGGTTCTTGATTGATTCCAATTCTAGACATTGATCAGTATTTCACTAACTCTACACTAATAATTTTTGTTTGTATTCTCTTTGAAAAATAAATATAGGAAGAAGGAAGCCACACAACAATGGAACTACTTGGACCCTAAAGACTGGGAGGAGTTTGTTACCCAAAGAAAAACAGATGAATTCAAGGTATTAAGCACCACTCCCAATTTAATTAATATACGTTTTTATGTATTCACCTATTCAAGATTAACCTTTATTGTTACTAACCAAATCAATGTGCTAACTAACTAGGCTATCAGCGATGTGCAACGACAACTACATGTTACGACCACACAATGGGTCCAAGAGGATATGCAGGTGTTCGCCAAAGACTATAGACTATGCAGGACGACCATGACATAGCTATGCAGGATATGTAGGCGTTCACCAAAGGTTATATAGATATATAGGCAGCAAGCCATGAAACATCAAAAGAAGCCACAATGAAGAGAAACAGGATACAGATACAATACAGAAAGTGTAGCACATACAAGTGCTTCAGATTCATATAACAACATGACAGACTAACACATATATAGTGCATAACAATAGCAGCGCCGAATTTACATACAACACTAGCTTAGTACATATATAGTGGGACTAAGGTGACGATCCCACCTGCTAAAACAGGTTACCGACAACTGGGAGGTCGTGATTCAGCAACCGTATGCATTAGCAGGAGGACAAACAGATTCCACGCTAATGCATACGGTTGTTGAATCACGACCTCCCAGTTGTCGGTAACCTGTTTTAGCAGGTGGGATCGTCACCTTAGTCCCACTATATATGTACTAATCTAGTGTTGTATGTAAATTCGGCACTGCTGTTGTTATGCACTATATATGTGTTAGTCTGTCATGTTGTTATATGAATCTGAAGCACTTGTGTGTGCTGCACTTTATGTATTTTGTAAATGAATATAGATGTATTTTGTTATATGAATCTGAATGTTTATACATATCTGAATGTTTATAGATGTATTTGAATATTTCTACATGTATGAATGTGAGAATTGAAATGATGTCTGAATGTATCAATGTATCTACTTGTGTGAAGTATATTTTTTTGATTTTACAGGTTTGTGGCCTGTTTGTAGGTTGATATCAATGGATGTCGTAAACCTGCAGTTCAGAAAACTAAACTGCAGGTTCTCATCCTGCTGACCAGCCACAGAAAGCCTGTAAACTGATAAGAAGAAAAAATTAAATCATAGGCGTCGGTTATTTATAGAACACCGTCATCAAAGGCCTACAGCATCAGTTATTGGATAAAAACCGCCGCCTAATATGACAAACAACTCGACCGTGCAGGAAAGCACGACCGTGGTGGAAATGGCATCACTTATTCGTATAAAAGTGACGCCTATAGTACTAAACAAGGCCATGCAGGGAAGCACGGCCGTGGCATATGGGAATATGGCGTCGGTGTTTTAGGTTAAAACTGACGCAGATAGTGTCCTAGATGGTGCCTTTTTTTGTGGTGTGAACTCTATAGGCGTCGGCCAACTATATATACCCGACGCCTATAGGTTATATAGGCAACGGTTATAAAACTGACACTGAAGTGTTCGACCTTTAGCGGCGCCCACATAGGCGTCGCTTGAAAACCGTCTCTAAAAGGGGTTAAACAACCGACGCCAAAGGCGTGTTCTGTAGTAGTGAGGCGAGAATGAAATCTAAGTTAACCCTAGACTAGATTGAGAATAAGTATGCAACAAAAGACTATGCTAGGTATGAAAAGGCAATTTACAATAAAGGTGGGAAAAAGAAAAGCACAAGAGCGAGTAAAGACCTAAACTAGAAAGAACAATGCAAAAATAGGGCAAGAAGCTAACTAAGCATGAAAAGAGCTAACTAAGCTAACACTAGCTAAGCAAGATGAAAACTAGGGTTTTACAGCAATTAATGAAGGTGTGGACTGTTTAGGGGATGCACTTATCACATAAGTTGGGGGTGACATATGAACATTATGATTCCATTTAGATTATCTAAACCAAACAACAAGTTAGAGTCTAATGAATTAACCTAAGCTACTAACTGACCATGAATATGCTAGGTTGTATATAGGGGAACTCGTCCCTAACACCCCCTACTACCCTTGTGAGGCTCAATTGGGTTAGGGATTAGGTTCAATTCAATTAGAGTCTAATAAAGTCTATGATTCTAGATTAGACATTCCTAAGGCAATTAGGGGCCGAGGGTAGTAATGGGGAGGTGAAATTAGGGTTTTGGACCCCAATTCCCCCACATTCTAGCCTTGAGAAGGCTCCATGCTAATTGCACTAGAATTATCTAATCTAGCTACTTAGATATATCACTTAGGTTTAGGGAGATTGATTAGGATGTAGGAATATGGGAGGCAACCTAGGGGTCCAAGAATTGGACCTAGGGGCAAATCCCAAAATTCACATATATAAGCAATTTCCATGAATTCCTAGGTGATTTCACATACAAACCAACAAGCAATTCATGGAGAATGAGATTTAAATAGAACATAGTCATTAACAAATGGAATTACAAAGTTTACATATCATTTTCCCCCACCATGGTATCAAAGTAACATTTTACACCCCAAACAGCCCACCAAAAGGGGCCTAGCTACTCCTGGAAATGGAAAATACAAAAAGAAAGGAGAAAGAGATAGAAGAAGCCATGGATCTCAGTGTAGATGGAGTAGTCCTACTCGTCATCTACTATAGGGCATACTTCTCTCTCCTCTAAGTTGTAGGGGCATGGAATGATGGTGGAAATGGGTGGAAACAAGAAGAAACTAGGATTTTGGTGGTGAAATGGTGAAATGGAGTGAAATGGAGGTGGAAATGAAGTGGAATGGAGAGGGGGATAAAATGGAGTGGTAGGAGTGAGCTAGGGGTCTCCTTAGAGTATATCTTCGCGACCTACAACTGCTACCCCCCCTATATATAGGTGTGGGGGAAGCAATAGGTCAAGTAGGGGCAAAATGGGAAATGCAGTGGAAAAAGTAGCTAGGTTTTATGAGTAGCACGGCCGTGGTGGATCACCACGACCATGGTGGGTAGGGGTGAGAATGGGCTTGGTGGGGTAGAATGATCGTGGGAATTAAAATGGTTAAAAATGTCAGGTTGCTTTGGGGGAGTGGTTGGTTGGTAGCACAGCTGTGCTTGGTAGCACGACCGTGTTGGGTTATATGTGGAACGGTCGTGTTGAGTGGGATGGTCATGTTGGGTTAGTGGAAGAACGGCCGTGATGCATGGCACAGCCGTGTTTAGGGTCACAACATGGTCATGCTGAGTAGCATGGCCATGTTGGAGTATGCTTTGCAGCTACTTCAAAACTGAGATTTTTCCTGTGATTTCTTCATTTACAGCATGACCGTTTCGTGATATGACGGCTGTGTTGGGGGATTTGCTTGCACTTTGAGCTTCAAAATTCATTATCCATGGACTTCTTTGATTAATCTTGACTCTTGGCCACTAGGGGTAGGTTGGGGGAGCTCTGGGGACTTCTTTGGGCCCCTCCATCTCTCTTGTCCATCCAAGTGTGGTCCAAGTACCTGAAAAACATTCAAATAATGTCCCTAAGTGCATTTTACCCAAATATGCATATTAAGGGAAATAACATGTAATATAATAGGTATAGATGTGATTTAAATGCAAAATTCCACAAGATGAAGCCCTAAAATAGGGATGAATCACCACCCCAAACTTGAAACATACTTGTCCTCAAGTATGCTCCAACTCAATGTCTCTGCAATTTTTCCACAATCAAGAAATGACAAATGCAATGTAAAGGATGATTATTGCTGAATGGGATCAATAGTGACTAAGCTCATGCATTCCACCTCTCTCCTCTCATGCTTTTACAAACCAATCATGAAAAGAGCACAAAGCATATGAACTTCAAATATAGAGCATAAAACACAAAAGCTATCTATATTTCTCTCATGTGGTTCCAGGTAGACCGTTTCATGATGGCGTTAATCAAGGATGACTAGGAGTGTTGTTTCACCTTCATGATTTCAACCTTATGTTTCAAATCACACCAAATGACCCCGTGGCTGTGGAAAAGGGCAAAATGAGCTAGGTTTGATGTTTCCTAGCTCAATGGGTATGAAAATGGAAGAAAGGGTTGCGGTAAGATTTTAGAGTGATATTACATAGAGCACTCATCTTTTCTTTATTTAGATGCTCTTAAACAGGAGCACCTTTTGTTTTCTTTTTGCATTTTTTCTTTTCTTTTTCTTTTCCCTTAGAGTAGGTAGGCCATATTGTGATGAGAGTGAAGCAGTGAGATGTAGATGTGGCCACCCCAAACTTTTGGAGGTGGCCACAGCTGATATGTGCACTTTGGCATCCTTTCATGAGGCGAAGGGGTAAGAAGATGGCGAGTGAAAAGTCAGGCCAAAGAGGAGTCATTGGCATGATTCTCAACATAAGGTCTCCTGCATGAAAGTTAATCCAACACTTCGTCCAATAATGTCACACCACATGAATGAACAACCTGAAATTGATATTTCAATCAAGTGATTTCATAGGCACTAAACGTTCATAGCTTTCTCAAGTCACAATTCAACCAAATCATTCACAAACATAAGAGAGATGATCCACATGTAAAAAGTCAAGAATTGATACCATTTAGTAACAAACAATGATAATTCACTTGCATCTTTCAAAGGTCATCATTTTTAATCCAAAAAGTAGAGATTGGGTAGAAACACACTTTAAGGCAAGAAATCTCAAATTTGGGCAAAATTGGCCAAAATGGTGTCAAGTTACCTTTGATCGCATCTAAGCCTATATTATTGAACTTAAAGCAGTAAACAAGCAAATCCTAGCTAAAACATGCAAAAATTACTAAAAATCTACATGATATGCAATGCATGGAAAAAAGAGAAAATTTTTTGAAAATTATGTAAAAATTGTAAAAAAGTAAATTAAATAACATGCAAGTATGCAAAGCAAGTACACAAAGCATGGATACATAAGTATGAGATATGGTTTTACTGTTTGATCATCTTGAGCAAAAATTTAGAACATGTAACATAGAGGAAAGTGGGGGTAGAGAAAGGGATAACCACCCTACCACCCCAAACTTTTAAACCATGTTGTCCTCAACATGAAATAGAAGTCTAGGATGATAGGGTAGGGGGAATGGAGTAATGGTAGACAAACGCCAATAAGGGAGAGAGATCTCAAGGTGTCCAGTGAGAAGGGGATATCCACCATGCCCGTGGTGGCCACCAAGGCCATTTTGTATTGCCTCCGCCACGGCCGTGTTGTGTGGCACGGCTTTGTTGGACACCTTCCTGTAGCTTTTCTAGTAATTTGCAATCTTCTCTTCAATTATGATCTTCTCCTTGGTTGGCTCTTCCATGCATCATCTTTCCTCCATTGTACCTGTTCTAAAATGATTCACAAACAACAAAACCATCAAGTGTAGTGTGTGTGTGTGTTTTTCTTGGAAAGTGTAAAAACAAAAAAAGTATAAAAAAGGTGGGTTGGGTGAAAAATTCCCAAACCTATGTGGGTTTCCTCCCACAAGCGCTGAGTTTCATGCCTTCAGATGGGCTTGTTGTTCTTTCAACATTAGTCATTTTCCAAAAACAAAATATTTGCATTCCCATCATAGGCAATCCTCTCAAATACTTTCCTGGATTGATCTTCCTCCCAAGGGTCATGCGAGCTTCTCAAGTATTTTTTTGCAATTTTCTTTCCTTGGGGATCATCATCATAGATCTTAATCAGCCTTGTGACCTTCAAAATTTTCATGCCATAATTTTTCTCTCTCTTGAGGAATGCGTCTTCATAGGCAACAAAGAGAGGGGTCTCAATCACATGGGATACTTGCAAACAAGGACTATCTATAAATGGCTCTTCATTAAGATCTTTTTCAACTTGATTCCCTCCCTTGATAAGCTTCTCAACAACCTTGTCACACCCCATGATTGAAACCATATCCATTTTCTCATAGGGAGTAGGGGGAGCATGTGATAGTTGTGGTGGTGACACTATTGTTAATGGCCTTTGGAATTGAGGTGGAGGAGGGAATTGAGGTCGGAAGGTGAACTAGTGGGAAGGTTGTGGCAATAGAGGTGGTGTGTGTAAGGCTTAGGATAGCCTTGGAGGTAGGGCGGTGGAGGAAATGGGTGGGTTTGTGCATTTTGGCCTTCCATCTTGTCTTCCCTGAGTGGCTTGTCACATGCACAAGGAATAACCAAACAAAATAAAGCAAGTTAGCAAACCAATATGAAAAAAGAATGCAAAGAATAAAGAATAAATAATAGCAATGATGTGGGTAGTAGGAAAAGTCAAAGAAAAACTAATTAGCTAGGTTGAGCGCCTTTCTCCCCGGCAATGGGTCCAGAAAGCTTGGTGCATCAAGCCAGAGGTGTACACACTAGCCAACAAGGGGTGACTAGATGCACTCCATGGGACTCGAACACACGGGATCTCTCAAACTTTATACTAACTCTAACGAAGTCGATCACAATACCAAATAGGTCACCCGTAAGTGCACGGGGTACTATTGTAGCATAGGTGAAGGCCATGTGTAGGGGTCGATCCTCAGCGAGAAAAGTGGGCACTAGAGCTAGGTTATTTTGGTTGGGTTCCTACTGCGGAGACTAGGGTTAAGGGTTTAAAGGTGGTTTGATTGTTAAACTAGGTGAGCAAGAAAGAAATTAAAGGTGAGAATGAAATCTAAGTTAACCCTAGACTAGATTAAGAATAAGTATGCAAGAAAAGACTAAGCTAGGTATGAAAAGGAAATTTACACTAAGGCAAGCAAAAGAAAAGCACAAGAATGAGTAAAGATCTAAACTAGCAAGAACAAGGAAAAAATAGGGCAAGAAGCTAACTAAGCAGGAAAAGAGATAACTAAGCTAACACTAGCTAAGAAAGATGAAAACTAGGGTTTTAAAGTAATTAATGAAGGTGTGGGTTGTTTAGGGGATGCAGTTGTCACTTAATATGGGGGTGACATATGAACATTATGATTTCATTTAGATTATCCAAACCAAACAATAAGTTAGAGTCTAATGAATTAACCTAAGCTACTAACTGGCCATGGATATGCTAGGTTTTGTATAGGGGAACTAGTCCCTAACACCCCCTACTACCCTTGCGAGGCTCAATTGGGTTAGGGATTAGGTTCAATTCAATTAGAGTTTAATCAAGTCTAGGTTTCCAGATTAGACATTCCTAAGGTAATTCGGGGCCGAAAGTAGTAATGGGGAGGTGAAATTAGGGCTTTGGACCCTAATTCCCCCACATTCTAGTCTTGAGAAGGCTCCATGCTAATTGCACTAGAATTATCTAATCTAGATACTTAGATCTCTCACTTAGGTTTAGGGAGATTGATTAGGATGTAGGAATATGGAAGGCAACCTAGGGGTCCAAGAATTGGACCTAGGGGAAAATCCCAAAATTCACATATATATGCAATTTCCCTAAATTCCTAAGTGATTTCACACACAAACCAACAAGAAATTCATGGATAATGAGATAGAAATAGAACATAATCATTAACAAATGGAATTACAAAGTTTACATATCATTTTCCCCCAACTTGGTATCAAAATAACATTTTACACCCCAAACAGCCCACCAAAAGGGGCCTAGCTACTCATGGAAATGGAAAATACAAAAAGAAAGGAGAAAGAGATAGAAGAAGCCATGGAGCTCGGTGTAGATGGAGTAGTCCTCCTCCTTAGCTGTCATAGGGAGTCCTCCTCTCTCCTCCAAGGTGTAGGGGCATGGAATGATGGTGGAAATGGGTGGAAACAAGAAGAAACTAGGGTAAATGGTGAAATGGAGGTGGAAATGAAGTGGAATGGAGAGGGGGGGAAATGGAGTGGTAGGAGTGAGCTAGGGGTCACCTCAGAGTGGCTTTCCTCGACCTACAGCCGCCACCCCCCAATATATAGGTGTGGGGGAAGCAATAGGTCAAGTAGGGGCAAAGAGGGAAATGCAGTGGAAAAAGTAGCTAGGTTTTGTGAGTAGCACAGCCGTGGTGGATCACCACGGCCATGGTGGGTAGGGGTGAGCACGGTCATAGTGGGGTAGAATGACCATGGGTATTAAAATGGTCAAAAATGTCAGGTTGGGAGTGGTTGGCAGGTAGCATGGCCGTGTTGGGTTATATGTGGAATAGTCATGCTGAGTGGCACGGCCGTGTTGGGTTAGTGGTATAATGGCCATGCTGAGTGGCACAACTGTGTTGGAGGGTCACATCATGGCCATGCTGCATAGCATAGTAGTGTTGGAGTATACTTTGCAGTTGCTTCAAAACTGAGATTTTTTTTGTGATTTCTTCATTTGTAGTACGACCGTTCCGTGTTACCACGGTCGTACTGGGGGCTTTGCTTATACTTTGAGCTTTAAACTTCATTATCCATGGACTTCTTTGCTTAAGCTTGACTCTTGGCTACTAGGGGTAGGTTGGGGGAGCTTTGGAACCTTCTTTAGGCCCCTCCATCTCTCTCATCCATCCAAGTGTGGTCCAAGTACTTGAAAAATATACAAATAATTTCCATAAGTGCATTTTACACAAATATGCATATTAAGGGAAATAACATGTAATCTAATAGGTATAGATGTGATTGAAATGCAAAATTCCACAAGATGAAGCCCCAAAATAGGGCTGAATCACCTATGCATCCTTAATGATATTCTTGATACATTAGTGACATTATGTGTCATAAGAAGATAGCATACTTTAATACACATAAATGATATATAATCACCTAATATTAAATTAATAAGGTCATCAATATGAAATGGATATCACCTTGTTCTCTAATACACACCTAATTAATCACCTAATCATTACTTAGTATGTGAATCAAATCATTAATATGTAATATGCCACCTTGATACTAAAATACATTTAATGACTTCAATATGGAAAAGAAGTAATTGATTCAAATGAATGTGCATAATCAATAATAAGAAGTGAATAAATATGAGAAAATGATTAATGATGAAATCAATCTAAATAAAGGGTAATGTGACAATGTTTAATATATATATATATATATATATATATATATATATATATATATAAGTAATTAATGTGACATTATTTGGATTAATTGTAACAAATTGGATAAAATGTCTTAGTTCATGCAAAACAATCTGTTATAATTCAATATGTTGATAACAGAGACTAAATTAAGGGTAATAATCAAGTATATTGAGATAATTGAGTAAACCCTAATTGTACTAAAACTCTTAATGAGATAAATAAGAAATATATAGGACTTTGTGTATAATAATAAAATATAAGTCTTTTGAATATAATGAGACATAATTAAAAGAATAATGAGGATGATGTAATATCATAATGAATATAATGTTAATAAGCCAAAAATGTTAAAAAGAAATCATAAAAGTGGAACCCTTAGTGATCCATGACAACCTGACCTATGAGGAGTTTCCTATGAAGAATTTGAACTCTTGAATCTGAACTCCCATGTTAAAAAAATAAGGAGTTTGAGTTAGTGAAATTTTGGTGGAAGTTTTATGGTTTGGAAGAAATAACCTGGGAGTTAAGGATAAGATGTTGCATACTCACCCTCCTCTCTTTGCTTGTAATTTCGAGGATGAAATCTACTTTAAGGGGTGGAGTGATGTAACATACCGAAACTTGGACATATTCTCTTTTTTTTCCTTTTCCAAGTTTTTCCTTTCCTTTCTATCCTTTTTTTGGCCTTGATGTTTAAATTATGGAATTTATAGTGGTTTGGTGAACATTTATTCACTATTTGTACCAATAAAAGGGTTTATGCATAAATACATCAGTGAAAATCTATTTAAGGACCTTAATTAGGTGTTCTAAACCTTAATCTAACTTTGTTAGTGTTTTGAAATCATAAAATGAGCCTAAGTTTCAAGTTTGATTTAATATGAATGTTGTTTGTGCAAGTTATGCGATTTTAGGAACATTTTGGACTTTTCTGCAATTTACCCAATTGGGAGGTTTTCTTTGCAAATTATCACATGCATTACAATACTTAAATATTCCCTTACTATTCTCAAGATTTTGAACCATGGGGCACCTAGTTGCACCTTGGTTTGAAGGTGCTTCTCTCCAAGGGTATTTTAGGGATTAACCTCTTTATAAATGAGCTTATCTTTAAAAGTTATCAACCAATGGGGTTATTTCATTTATTGGAGGATGGTGGGGATGGCCTATAAGTCTCCATGGGCTTTTATGACCGAAATTTGATATACAAGAAGACTCTATGAGATGTCCTCTTGCATGGACATGAAGCCCTAGGCTAAGGACACATGGAAAGTCTCATAGACACCTCATGCTTGCCCCCTTCTTTAATAAGCCATGTCTACCGCTTCCCACCTCCCAATTCAAAACTCTTGCTCTCCTTCTCTTTCCCCCAGCTTAGAGCATCATTTCTACTCTGTTTGTCCATGAAGGTGCTACCCCAAGGTAAACGAGAGTGCTTACCTTGGTGAAGAAGGCTCCTAGGGTTCCAAATTTGCTCTATTTAGGGTTTCTAAAGCTCCTTCTTGGTGATTTTGACCAAAAATAGTAAATTTCTTCCTTTCCTTCCATGTTTTCATTCTTTTAGTCTTCCTCCCACCTTCTTACAGATCATAACCATGGACTTCCATGATGAAACCCCATCTAGAGCCTTAAACACTGCATTTCCATGTTCTTTTGCTAGGGATTTTCCCCTCTAAAGTGTAGAAGGTACTTCTTTCTCGAGATAGGAGCTTTGTTGGAGAAACCAGCCTCTCTAGCTCAGGAATCTTTCTAATTGAACTTGTACACATTCCCTAGAGGTGAGTTTTTAACCCCCTTCTCATATATTTCTTACCACATGCTTAAAACTCATGGTTCTATGTTTAAAATTGATGATCTCCATCTCTATTTACCATGTTCTTTTAGAGTTTTGGTTTCTTGTTGTTTTACCTTCTCTACAAAGATCTAGTTTGGTTACCTATGCATCTACAACCCTGATATTGGGTCAATTGGTGATTTCTCTCTCTATCTATCTATCTATATCTATCTCTCTCTATCTCTCTCTCTTCCTCTCTCTCGCAAGAATTTTGACTTGTCATTTCCTGATTAGTTCAAATTGAAAAATTCATATCTTTTAATCTGCTTATCCAAATTTGACAAATAAATATGTTTTGGAATTGAAAAATTAATCTCTATATAATAAAAATATTTTAAAGGGTTATCTATAGGTTTGACGAATGGTGATTTTTGTAAAATGAATTTCATTCATACAATTTATAAAAAGTACATCTTAATCATCATAACTCCAAAATATGCAAAACTATATGTTTTCTTAATTAGAAGAACCTAACTAGATTAGTGGTGATATTTCCAAGGTCTGAATCAGATATTTTTGCAAAAAAAAAAAATCAAAATTTAGGGTTTCTTTACTCTAATACATATGTACAACCCTAATACATGGTTATGTATTGAAAATAGGAGAACTGGACCCTGAACTCAACTAAAGTATTGGAAAGTGGTTAATAGAGATCTAACGAGGAGGTATGTGAAATCCATATTTATGTATGTGCATTCTTACACCCTAAGTTGGGATATTTGCAATAAAACCCTATATTTCCCTAATGAGGCTTTAATGAACCATATTCCCTCTATTCATGATTCTTTTGTTAAATTGCCTCAAAATTTGTAATGATATTCTTTTTCTTGGGTCTTGTACCCTATTTCCATGTTCTAATTGATATGATGATTTTACTTTCCATGATTTGTTTTCTATCATGTTGATTTTATGAACTATTTAGCTATAGTAGTGGTACTTATGTACAACCACCCATAGATAGGGCATGTATTAATTCGCCATGGGGAATGTCTTATTCTCCCCCATAAAATATGTGTAGGTGACTGGGAATGTATTAATTCTCCCCTCACCTATAGGTTGGGGTCTGGTAGGTGCCTCAACCCTACTTAGTTAATGTAGTCAATAAGAATCATGCATGCAAATCTTTTATTGTTTTTCTTGATATGGCAGGAATCTATCTAATTATGCCTCATACTCTTGTTCTCTTCATATTATGATGAAATTTTAGCCTTTACTTTCATGTTATTTCCTTATCATTTGTTCTTGTTCATTATTTGACACATACCTTATTTTTCTCTCTCTTGTTGGGTGTTTTCCCAACCACCCAAGTTTAGATCGAGGTGTTGAACATTACCAAGGAGAACATAGCTTCCAAAATGGACCTAGCAATTGCAAATGTTGCTTGGAGACAGATTTAAAGTAGTTTAGACTTTCCTCTACTTAGATCCTTATGTTGGGAAAACCCTTATGGGAGATTGTGATGTACTTTTGTAATCTTTTGTGAAAATTGGATGTAGTCATTTATATAATTCTACTACTACACTTTGGTTGTTTTGAATACCATTTATTGAAGTTTGAAAATTTTGCACCTATTCCAGCATACCTTTGAGTGTGTTTGGAATGGATGTTTTATTCTTCAAAAAACAATTGTAGGGAGTGGATCTCCCCCTCTCGAGTCCCACACCTTACACAAGTCCAAACATCATCTTAGGGTCATCTATTCTAGGCCACATCACGCCAAACCTTCTCATGGTTCTTCATATCCTGGAGTCTAGACCTCCTACCTTCTTTATCTAGGTTTCACTCTCTCTCTAGAGCTAGATCTACTACTAGAGGTTCACCCTTTGATGAGGGTTCAAGCTCTTAAGGATAAACATCTATCCCTACCTGGATGAAACGTACTATCTAAACTTATGTCTGGTTAGGATTATCCAAAGCTTTACTTGATTATCTCATAAATTATCAGACATAACCCTTCTAGCTTAGGTCTAAAACCTACTTCCAGCCTTGTTGTCACTCACTTCGATGTAGGTGCATGCCTCCTTTCTATTCATATATGCTCGTTAGGGTTCCTACATGGTCACCACTAACCTTCTGAATGAGGGTTCTATCTCTTACTCCTAGATATGTCCTCCTATCAGGCATGACCCAGCCAAAGTCAGATCACCAAAGGCACTCAGGGGGGTCATGCACCCACTCATAGTTTATGTTTCTCATGCATACTCCAAGTATCTACATAAAGCATGTATGTCTAACCCACGTACTTGCATGCATGGACAACTAAGGTATCCAACTCATCGTGTTCTCTCTTTATCTAACTACTTCTTAAAGTATTGGGTCTTGCATCATCCTCATAGGATACATCAACTCTCTTCCTCTTCATGGAGGTTTCTTCCTCCAAGGCTATCACTCTGTAACTAAACTCGGTCTAAGCTTCATCATTTAGACTTATGTCCATGGAATCTTTCTTACATGCTTGTTATTATTTGGTGGAGGATTCCTTAACACTTAGTACTCTTAACCCTTAAACTTAGGAGGAGGTTAAGAGAGAGGATACCTTAAGCTCTTATAGTTTTTTGGTGAAAAGGATAGAGAAGGGATGAAAACATATGAGAAGACCTAACAATATCTTATTTTGAGTCAAATCCTCATATTTTGGTCAGGCAGTCACACAGATTCAGGGAGACCTAGTGAATTGACTAGCGGGTCAGAGGAAAATCTTACTAGCCCCCAAATTGTGCTCCTTTTCTAGACACCTTCATCTTTGGACAATCCTCTAATAACTCCCTTGGGCTCTAAAGAATTTGTAAAATTAAATATTTATTAGAGATTAGATGGAAAACCATGCTCTCATACCAATTGGAGTGACCCCATCATGCTTCCACTGTGTGCTTGAGTTAAATATGAGATTTAATATTGATTTAATCGGGAAAATAAACGTGATATCATTGGTTATCCCTCTCACTTTAGGAAACCTTCAAAAATTCATAACTCTCAAACCATGGCTACTTTTAATCTCATATTTTTATGGAAATTCCATAATGACTTAAACTGCATATGTGACAAGTTTGAGACCTAAATTTGAAAGTATGAGAGACTTTTATTTATATGCAAGATATATCTTAATAAGGCACATTTTTATTCATATCTTATGTATCTTACTCTTCTATTTCCTTTATTTTGATTCCTTTTACCATTAGAAACCATGTGGATTCGAAATATCTTCCATGGTGATCAATCATACATCTTTCCACATATTTATCATATTTTTTGTAACATACCAAAACTTGAACATATTCTCTCTTTGGCCTTTTCCAATATATTCCTTTCCTTTTTATCCTTTTTGTCCTTTATGTTTAAATTGTGAAATTTATAGTGGTTTGGTGAACATTTATTCAATAATTATACCAATGGAAGGGTTTATAAACAAATACCTCATTGAAAGTCTATTTAAGGACCTCATTTAGGTGTTCTAAACCTTAATATAACTTTTTAATGTGTTTTGGAATCATAAAATGAGCCTAAGTTTCAAATTTGGTTCAATTTGGATGTTTTTTGTGCAAGTTATACAATTTTAGGTACATTCTTTGTAAATTATCACATGCATTATAATCCTTATATATTCTGTGACGTCCCCAGATTTTCACTTCTCCAAACCCTATTGGGAATGAGAGGTCAGAATCCGAGAACATCATCCAATCATATCAGAGAGCGATGCGGAAGCATAATGTGCATACATGAACATACAACCATAACATTCTCAACATTCAACATGTATATTTATACAAAATGAATTATTACAACATGATTTACAGTTACATATTCAATGAAAATTCTACAAGTCTAAACATGTATGCTAAACTAGATCTTAGACAATAGGTACAACCTGAACACTACTCACTTCACGTCTTTTATCCCAAGCTAGCTCTGAACCTAAAACATACGTGAAACAACGAATCAACACACAAGGTGTTGTGCACATGGGTAGAAAGATACATACTAATATGCTTGCATAATTGAAATAATCTTGAGAAAGAAAGAGTAAAAGAAAACATTATTTAGAGCGATAATCAAGTAAACACATTTTTAGATGCCTTTTTGATGCGTTTGTACTACTAAGTGGTGTCACACTTCATTTTTCCCCACCCCTTGGGCTATGGGGACCGAGTGTCGACCTTATATTCAGAGGGGAGAGAGAGAGATGTCGCACTTCATTTTTTCCCCGCCCCTTGGCCTATGGGGATCGAGTGCCGACCTTATATTTAGAGGAAGAGAGAGAGAGGATTGAGGGAGAGAGAGAGCATATATCCACTCAGTAGCTACAAACCATCCATATTCTTTTATGTTCTGTAATGTTTTGCGGAGCATATACTACTAATACACATCCAAGAATTTATATGCAAACACAAGCATCCAAAATACATCATATCATTATGCATTCATGAAAACTAGTCTTATACTTAATAAAACCCACGTACCTGAGTTCAGAGATTCCTAATCATTCTTGCTCATCTAGATATCTGGTCATCACCTGGTTAAGACAAGATCATATACTATCATCAGATTCTAATCGTCTTAACCCTAGTCGTGTCCATTAGGGTTTATATTATCTCATTAGGATATTCCAACATTTACTTGTATTATTGTCTTATATTTATCTTACTGATGTCATTTTCCAGATTGTGATTCATTATCTGAATATTAAGTCCCATATCCTTTTTTTTGTGCACATATTAACCCTAGGTTATATTATTAACCTAGCTTAGGGTTTTATAACATGTATTAATATTCATCTTCATATAATATGAATTATGTTCATCATGATGATCTCGTAATTAAATCTGAGGTTCAAAATACTGATATGAGCTTTCTCTATAAATTTCATTATTTATAGAGCATGTATGTATTTATTGTATTTTATTAGGGTTATCAGCCCTAATTAGCCATATTAATTAAATTACAGAATTTTGTGCATCAACATGACGATATCTGACATCATGTGCATTCTATCCATAATTGTGGACTTATTGATATTTTCTCATAATTTTAGGTCGTTGTTTGATATTTATTATCTATCAATTAAGTATCTCACAACTAACAAAAATATCACTGATATTAGTGTATAAAAAGCCTGATATTATGATTTCATGTTGTTCTACATATTTTTCTGAGAATAATGATACCTTGTTTGTATTTTTCTAATCACTATGCTATTTTCTGCGAATTATCTATGAACTGGCTATTTACTGAAATGATTTACCTTAGGGGCGAATCATGTGATGCCATGTGTCTGTGAGGGGGTGTTGATCCAGGATTTTGGCTTGCACTGGGTTTGCCAGTTTGGGACTCTCTGTTCCTCACGTTCTCACGCCATCACGATCTAGCAGAAGATCTCGCATCTCTGCTGAGCGCCGACGCCGCCGAGCAGGACGGATCTGCGGGGAGCTGTGTGGTTGGGCGCCGCAACGAGCAGGGAAGACGGTGAAGATTGACACCATCTTGCCCTCCAGTTCTCATCGGTGATAGCTGCTTCTACGGCAGGGAAAAGGGGGGACACCCCTCCGGCTCGTCAAGATCCCAAGGCTGTGAGCGTAAGCCGTCTTCGCCTAGGGACGAATCCAGAGAGCAATCGACTGCTGCATCCCTCCTTCTCCTCCTTCGCACGCATCTAAACTAGGTCATCTCCCTGATCCAGTGTCGGCGCCGCCTGGGACAAGTGCTCTTCCCCTTCTCACTTTTTGCACAATGCGGAGTCCATGTCTGTCCTCTGCTGTGATTGCTCTCCTCCAAGCATTCAGCAGTGATCAGCTTTGTCCACACCAACTGCGCCAGGATGCTCGGCGCCACCAAAACACCCCGATGATGGTTGTGTCGTCGTGGCTGGAGGAACGACGAGGAAGTTCAATTCTTCTTCTTTGTCATCCTTCCCTCAAACGCCTTCCATTTCCTCCGCTCTGCGTCTCAGCCTATGTTGCTACCTTCGTGGAGACAATGGAAAAGGTTGGATGAAGGAGGCTCCAGTCTTGAGTGAGGGGTCCGTTTGCTCTAAGTGCTCTACTGATCATGGTTTTGCGATCTAAATTCTATTTGGTTGCCCCCACCTTCATCGGATCTAGATTACACCTCATCCAAGTTTGTTCCTCCATTCTCGGAGGTTAGGGACGACGTTCCACGGCTTGGATCAGCGTCTGGAAAGGTTCTACATAGCCCACCAATTTCGGATTTGTTCCAGTGCTGGACCTGGTTTGGCTCGCGATCCTAACTTGTATCTATGGAGATGATTCTCAGCCAAGTCAAGGTTGGTGTCCCCCCCCCCTTTCGAAGCTGGAAGATAAACAAGGCTGATCCGAGGGCTAGACTGCCACATCATTGATCCCTGGTCCCACTAACACTAGGAAGCGTAACACATGAAAGGGAAGATTAAGTCTAAATTAATTAATTAATCAATAATCACGTGATCAAAACTTCATAAATTTATATCTATCACATGTCTAGTGCAAATGGTATAAAATCTTTGCCATTAGTTCACCAACATGCACTCCATCATTCAGCCTAGTTTGAGATCAAAAACCTAATACTCATTCATTAAATTTAATTCCTCAAATAACCTCACAATTAAGTGTGTAAAGCTCAAATTCAATTCAAATAATTTTCAAATCTTGATCAGACGAGTCCATCAACACTTGTTATAATATTAAAATACATCAAGGCTCGTCAGCTGATTATTATATCTCATTGTGACTACTACATTGACTTTTTGACCTCATAAGTACATGAATCATTTAACCAATTCCATTCATCTTATTTGAACACAATTAATGTTCTAATGTATCTGGTTCACTCTTTGAATGAGAGGAGTCATTAATTGGATAACCAATTCCTCTATTTGGTATCAATCCTCTAAATGACACACACGGTCTTTAAATACTATATTGGTTATCAAAACCCTAAAACCTGGGTTATCACATTCACCCCATCTTATGTGGAATTTCGTCCTCGAAATTCAACTATGTCATCCTTAAGAGGTTATTTAGGAGTTCAACTTCATATACATCATCATTGCTTAGGCTCTAAGACCACCATAATTGCATGCACTCTAAGTTGTCAGCATAGGGTCTAGAGATTCTTGGGTGTGTCCACCCCACCTTATATATGTGGAAGCATCACTTAAAGTCTTAGCCATAACATGACATTATCATATCTTAGGGTTACATCACCTCTAAGAGTACATGTTTTGTTCATACTTTTAATGTTCAAGAGGAATTCGTTTATATGACATGGTATTCAGATCGTTCAAATCTAACATCATTAATATGTTTTATGATCAACATCTTACAATGATTTCAGCATTAGGGGAGATTTATATTCATCCTTGATATTAGAATTTTCTACTTTAAGAAGGGCATACGTAACATGCTTGACCATTAGGGTTTTACCCTATGGTGTGATATTCACACTCAACTTAGAAGCATACATTGAGAAGGATCAAAGTTATGAACTATATTTCTGATCATATATCCTATGATCCAAGAATATATTTATATCAAGTTCATGAGTTCAACATTTTATGTCTTGCATGTATTATGTGAAGGGAAAAAGAGAATATACTAAGTTTATCCCATGATCTCAGCATCATATCTTTCATGTTTCATATGAAGGGGAAGATAATATTTTAATGTCAAACTTATCATGATTTCAATCTTGGATGCTACATGTATGATATAGGTGGGGGGATATAGAAAAGGTCAAGCTTATACGAGTGACTCCTCATATATAAATCATCTATATAGCTCAAGTGAGGTTTCTATCATCATATATTAAGAAAGAGAAGAAGGTAGAATTGTATTTTTGAGTATCTTTTGCACAAAGCATCATACTCTCATAACTAGAGTTCATATATTACCTCACTTGCAACTAATGATGAGATTCACAAAATATGTCACTCTAGCTAGGAACTAACTCAGCCAAAGGATTGACTTTATCGTATGGGTCATCTACCCATCCTTTTCTTTTACCTAATTCTCATATATAGATTTGAATCATGCATAAGGACTCAACTCAACACTCCAGAGTAATCTAGTGTAGGACTTTTTTTTAACATATATCTCATATATTGGAGGCTAGGTCCCATGACCTTCTCCCTGTGGGTCTTACTCTCTCTAGAGTTCACCACATATCTCATCCTACCACTAGACATCCTCCTTGTATAAGAGCTTGAGGCTCATGCACACTCATCTCTATCTTAACTTAGCTTATCATAAGTAGGAAGAGGGAATGTACTTACATCATCAAGATTTTACTTAAATTCTCCAAAATTGGATTCAACTAGTATACAACTTAAACCTATATAAGGAAACTTATACCATCAGAGATCAAACTTAGATAAGATTTCACATGCTTATTTCAACTATCATTCTATCATCTAGTCTATGTATCACATATCTTGATAAGGCTCTAGACATCTAATCTAGACTACTCTCTCTTCTAGACTAATGTCATTCCCTTTCACTTAGATTGCATGAACACCCACTACTCTCCTGTGTGAGGGACATATTTTTATATTTACATATATCTAATAAAATATTATATAGTTTTTCTCCGAGAAAGAAGGCGTTAGAGAAAACTGTCGAGGCTCGAGCCGATTGGAAAGCAAAACCAAATCAGCAAAACCGAGTGTCCCACACACAGTAGATAGTCTAGTGTCATGTAACCTAATGAAATGGTGAGAACGAGATGTAGACTAGTGTAGCTACTCGATACATATGAGCTCTATATGGAAAGGGTTTCTCACACTTGTCTAAACCTAGTTCTCGAACATCTAGGTTCTAACCTAGAGGCTAGGTCAAACCTTATTCCTATAGAACAGCTTACTAAGTTTCTAGGGTTTAAGGTGAAAGATGAAATTTATTTTTTTTATGTTTCATGGTGAGCAATTGTCAGGTGTAGCTACTGTTCATGCTCTGATACCAACTGTGACGTCCCCAGATTTTCACTTCTCCAAACCCTATTGGGAATGAGAGGTCAGAATCCGAGAACATCATCCAATCATATCAGAGAGCGATGCGGAAGCATAATGCGCATACATGAACATACAACCATAACATTCTCAACATTCAACATGTATATTTATACAAAATGAATTATTACAACATGATTTACAGTTACATATTCAATGAAAATTCTACAAGTCTGAACATGTATGCTAAACTAGATCTTAGACAATAGGTACAACCTGAACACTACTCACTTCACGTCTTTTATCCCAAGCTAGCTCTGAACCTAAAACATACGTGAAACAACGAATCAACACACAAGGTGTTGTGCACGTGGGTAGAAAGATACATACTAATATGCTTGCATAATTGAAATAATCTTGAGAAAGAAAGAGTAAAATAAAACATTATTTAGAGCGATAATCAGGTAAACACATTTTTAGATGCCTTTTTGATGCGTTTGTACTACTAAGTGGTGTCACACTTCATTTTTCCCCACCCCTTGGGCTATGGGGACCGAGTGTCGACCTTATATTCAGAGGGGAGAGAGAGATGTCGCACTTCATTTTTCCCCGCCCCTTGGCCTATGGGGATCGAGTGCCGACCTTATATTTAGAGGAAGAGAGAGAGAGGATTGAGGGAGAGAGAGAGAGCATATATCCACTCAGTAGCTACAAACCATCCATATTCTTTTATGTTCTGTAATGTTTTGCGGAGCATATACTACTAATACACATCCAAGAATTTATATGCAAACACAAGCATCCAAAATACATCATATCATTATGCATTCATGAAAACTAGTCTTATACTTAATAAAACCCACGTACCTGAGTTCAGAGATTCCTAATCATTCTTGCTCATCTAGATATCTGGTCATCACCTGGTTAAGACAAGATCATATACTATCATCAGATTCTAATCGTCTTAACCCTAGTCGTGTCCATTAGGGTTTATATTATCTCATTAGGATATTCCAACATTTACTTGTATTATTGTCTTATATTTATCTTACTGATGTCATTTTCCAGATTGTGATTCATTATCTGAATATTAGGTCCCATATCCTTTTTTTGTGCACATATTAACCCTAGGTTATATTATTAACCTAGCTTAGGGTTTTATAACATGTATTAATATTCATCTTCATATAATATGAATTATGTTCATCATGATGATCTCGTAATTAAATCTGAGGTTCAAAATACTGATATGAGCTTTCTCTGTAAATTTCATTATTTACAGAGCACGTATGTATTTATTGTATTTTATTAGGGTTATCAGCCCTAATTAGCCATATTAATTAAATTACAGAATTTTGTGCATCAACATGACGATATCTGACATCATGTGCATTCTATCCATAATTGTGGACTTATTGATATTTTCTCATAATTTTAGGCCGTTGTTTGATATTTATTATCTATCAATTAAGTATCTCACAACTAACAAAAATATCACTGATATTAGTGTATCAAAAGCCTGATATTATGATTTCATGTTGTTCTACATATTTTTCTGAGAATAATGGTACCTTGTTTGTATTTTTCTAATCACTATGCTATTTTTTGCGAATTATCTATGAACTGGCTATTTACTGAAATGATTTACCTTAGGGGCGAATCATGTGATGCCACGTGTCCGTGAGGGGGCGTTGATCCAGGCTTTTGGCTTGCGCTGGGTTTGCCAGTTTGGGACTCTCTGTTCCTCATGTTCTCACGCCATCACGATCTAGCAGAAGATCTCGCATCTCTGCTGAGCGCCGACGCCGCCGAGCAGGACGGATCTGCGGGGAGCTGTGTGGTTGGGTGCCGCAACGAGCAGGGAAGACGGTGAAGATTGACACCATCTTGCCCTCCAGTTCTCATCGGTGATAGCTGCTTCTACGGCAGGGAAAAGGGGGACACCCCTCTGGCTCATCAAGATCCCAGGGCTGTGAGCGTAAGCCGTCTTCGCCTAGGGACGAATCCAAAGAGCAATCGACTGCTGCATCCCTCCTTCTCCTCCTTCGCACGCATCTAAACTAGGTCATCTCCCTGATCCAGTGTCGGCGCCGCCTGGGACAAGTGCTCTTCCCCTTCTCACTTTTTGCATGATGCGGAGTCCATGTCTGTCCTCTGATGTGACTGCTCTCCTCCAAACATTCAGCGGTGATCAGCTTTGTCCACACCAACTGCGCCAGGATGCTCGGCGCCACCAAAACACCCCGATGATGGTTGTGTCGTCGTGGCTGGAGGAACGACGAGGAAGTTCAATTCTTCTTCTCTGTCATCCTTCCCTCAAACGCCTTCCATTTCCTCCGCTCTGCGTCTCAGCCTATGCTGCTACCTCCGTGGAGACAATGGAAAAGGTTGGATGAAGGAGGCTCCAGTCTTGAGTGAGGGGTCCATTTTCCCTAAGTGCTCTACTGATCATGGTTTTGCGATCTAAATTCTATTTGGTTGCCCCCACCTTCATCGGATCTAGATTACACCTCATCCAAGTTTGTTCCTCCATTCTCGGAGGTTAGGGACGACGTTCCACGGCTTGGATCAGTGTCTGGAAAGGTTCTACATAGCCCACCAATTTCGGATTTGTTCCAGTGCTGGACCTGGTTTGGCTCGCGATCCTAACTTGTATCTGTGGAGATGATTCTCAGCCAAGTCAAGGTTGGTGTTCCCCCCCCCTTTCGGAGCTGGAAGATAAACAAGGCTGATCCAAGGGCTAGACTGCCACATCATTGATCCCTGGTCCCACTAACACTAGGAAGCGTAACACATGAAAGGGAAGATTAAGTCTAAATTAATTAATTAATCAATAATCACGTGATCAAAACTTCATAAATTTATATCTATCACATGTCTAGTGCAAATGGTATAAAATCTTTGCCATTAGTTCGCCAACATGCACTCCATCATTCAGCCTAGTTTGAGATCAAAAACCTAATACTCATTCATTAAATTTAATTCCTCAAATAACCTCACAATTAAGTGTGTAAATCTCAAATTCAATTCAAATAATTTTCAAATCTTGATCAGACGAGTCCATCAACACTTGTTATAATATTAAAATACATCAAGGCTCGTCAGCTGATTATTATATCTCATTGTGACTACTACATTGACTTTTTGACCTCATAAGTACATGAATCATTTAACCAATTCCATTCATCTTATTTGAACACAATTAATGTTCTAATCATCAATTGTGTATCTGGTTCACTCTTTGAATGAGAGGAGTCATTAATTGGATAACCAATTCCTCTATTTGGTATCAATCCTCTAAATGACACACACGATCTTAAAATACTATATTGGTTATCAAAACCCTAAAACCTGGGTTATCACATATTCCCTTACCACTCTCAAGATTTTTAACCATGGGGCACCTAGTTGCACCTTAGTTTGAAGGTGTTTCTCTCCAAGGGCATTTTAGGGATTACCCTCTTTATAAATGAGCTTTTTTTAAAGCTATCAACCAATGGGGTTATTTCTTTGATTGGAGGACGGTGGGGATGGCCTAGAAGTCTCCATGGGCTTTTATGACCGACATTTGATATAAAAGAATTCTCTATGAGTTGTCCTCTTGCATGGCCATGAAGCCCTAGGCTAAGGACACATGGAAAGTCTCATAGACACCTCATGCTTGCCCCCTTTTTTATAAAGCCATGTCTACCCCTTCCCACCTCCCAATCCAAGAAGCAATCCTCTATTATTTTTCCTCCATCTTAGAGCATCGTTCCTAATCTATTTGTCCATGAAGTTTATGTCCCAAGGTAAAAGAGAGTGCATACCTTGAGGAAGAAGGCTCCTAGGGTTCCAAATTTTCTCTATTTAGGGTTTCTAAAGCTCCTTCTTGGTGATTTTGACCAAAAGTAGTAAGTTTCCTCCTTTCCTTCCCTATTTTCATTTTTTTAGTCTTTCTCCCACCTTCTTATAGGTTGGAACCATGGCCTTCCATGGTGAAACCACACCTAGAGCCTTAAACACCTCATCTCCATGTTCTTTTGCTAGGGTTTTTCACCTCTAAAGTGGAGAAGGTACTTCTTGCTTGAGATAGGAGCTTTGATGGAGAAACCAGTCTCTCTAGATTGGGAATATTTATGCTTAAACTTGTCCACCTTCCCTAGAGGTGAGTTTTATAACCCCCTTCTCATATATTGCTTACTACATGCTTAAAACTCATGCTTCTATGTTTAAAAATTGATGATCTGCATCTCTATTTACCATGTTCTTATAGGGTTTTGGTTTCTTGTTGTTTTACCTTCCCTATAAGATCTAGTTTGGTTGCCTATGCATCTTCAACCCTGATCTTGGGTCAAATGGTGTGTTCTCTCTCTCTCTTCACTTATCTAGATCGGTTTGATGATGTGGCAATTTCATATTGGTCAGTTTTGAAAAATTCATAACTATTTATTCCATTTTCCAAAAATAAAAAGAAAATATGTTTTGAACTCTGAAAAACGTGATCTTTCTAAAAAAAATAGTTCTAAGGTTTTTTTTGGAGTTTTGTCAAAAAGATTTTTTAGAGAATGAATTAAATACCTAAAAATCACCAAAAATACACTTTAACCTTCATAACTCCAAAATGTGCAAAGTTATATTTTTTCTTAATCAAAAGAACCTAACTAGATCAATGGTGATGTTTTAGAGTCTAAATCAAAGTTTTGTGCAAAAAGTCAAAAATAGGGGTTTTCTTTACATTAATGCATATAGCATACCCTAATACATGGTTATACATTGGAAATAGGAGAAGTTGGTCTTGGAATCAATGAAGTGATGAAAGTTGGTAGTTGAAATAGTATGAGAGGTATGTGCATATATAAACCTTTAGTTGGGATACTTGTGAACCAACCTTACTTTCCCTAATGAGGCTTTATTGAACCCGGTTTACTCTACTCATGAATCTTTTGATTTACTTGCCTCAAAAATTAGTATTGATGTTTTATTTCATGGGTCTTGGAACCCCACTACCATATTGCAATTATATGACTATTTATCTTTCCAATTTACTACTTCTTATGCATGATGGTTTATTTGACTATTTAGCTATAGTAGTGGTACTTATGTACAACCACCCATAGTAGGGCATGTGTTAATTTTCCCTGGGGAACGTCTTATTCTCCCCCTTATAAAAATATGTGTAGGTGATTGGGAATGCATTAATTCTCCCCTCACCTATAAGTTGGGGTCTGGTAGGTGCCTCAACCCTACTTAGTTGATGTAGTCCAATATTGATTATTCATGTAATTCATTATTATTTGTTGGTTTTTGGAAAGATTCTATTTTTTATATGCCTCATACTCTTGGCCCTCTCATCATGTGATGAATACATATATTTATGCTTCAATGTTATCATTATCTTTTGTACTTGTTCAATATTTTGACACACACCTTGTTTCCTTTCCCTTTTACTGGGTGCTCTCCCAACCACCCAGGTTAGGACAAGTTGTTGAGATGAATCAGGAGAACATAGCTTTGGGCATGGACCTAGCACTTGGAGATGTTGCTTTGGAGACAATATTTGAAGTAGTTTAGACTTCCCTCTATCTAGATCCTTTTTGTTGTATCTTGTTGTAAACCCTAATGAGAGATTTTGATGTACTTATATAATCTTTTATGAAAGTTGAATATAGTTAGTTATTTTTATTCCCCTACTACACTTTGGTATTTTGCATACCATTATAATAAATTTGGAAAAATTATACCTATTCCAACATACCTTTGAGTGCATTTGGGATGGATGCTTTATTTTTCAAAAAAAATAGTAGGGAGTGGATCCTACTCCCTTACAAAATGGTATCAGAGCCCATGGTTGTCAAAATTTGACTATTTCAATTTTGTCTCTCGTATTAGAACCCTTGCCTCATATAGTTCCTCTTTAAGTGACATGTTTATCTATGCTACACTTGAGAATATGAAAGATTGATTTAGGATCATAATAGTTTGCATTAGAAACATGTTTAGTTAACCATAATGTGATGAGCCTATTAGGTAGCTATTAGGGCATAAGTTGAAAGCAAAGGTGTCTAGAAAGGATCAGGGTTCGGGGCTGGCAATATTTTCCTCTGCTCCACTAGTTTGGTTTATGAGGACTCCCAGATCCATATGATACATGCATGGCCTGAGCTGATACTGACTGTCCAAAATAGCATGCCTGTAGACAAGAGTAGCCTTAGGGTTTCATGTTGGATATCTTTGAGAACCTTAGTGTGATGACCTTGTGACTTGTTTGAGTATGGATACCTAATATAACTCCCTTATGTTCCATAGGACCACATGTTTCAATAGTCTATCCCTAACAACCAAGACTTTGAAGTTTGGTGTTTAGTAAACAATCAGAGTGCACAGTGGAAGTGTGATAGATCTTGTACATAGTTTAGTTAGACTCACCATTTTACCTCTAGATTAGTTTGTCTTGGTAGGTCAAATCTTTTAAGGGGTGGAGAGTAGTTGGTTTGATGATGTTTGGGAGTTATATTTCAAGGATGAAATTGTTTTTAAGGGGATGGAGTCCTCTAACATACCAAAATCTAGCTACACTGACTCTAGAAACCCTAACTCCATGATTAGGAGGATAGTTTGCTTAGATCCATAGTATTGATAAAACAACTCATAGTTATAACCTGACATGCTTGTTGGTATCCTAAAGAACATATAATGGTCATCTGATGAATAGTTCATATGTTTGAACCCTAATGAATATCTAATCACATTTTAATACTAATAGTATATAAGCATGATGTTGAGCATGTCATAAACCAATAAACTATAGTCATATGATGGGTAAGATAATTGTAATCTAACCTTGGACTTAATGCATCCTAATAAGGTATAGGTGAAGAATAATGATCATGTTAACCTAAACCCTAAGTTGTAATCATATAACCTTAATCTATACATACTTAATGACATTCATGACACATTAGTGTCACTGGGTGTTATAATCAGATAACATACTTTAATACACATAAATCATATATTAATCAAGTCATCAATATGAAATGCATATCACCTTGTTCTATAATACACACATAATTAATCACCTAATGACTTAGTATCTGAATCAAATCATTAATATGCAATATGTCTCACCTTGATCATTAAAATATATATCATGACTTCAACATGGATAAGAAGTAATTGATTCACACAAATGTTCATAATCAATAATAAGAAGTGAATAAATATGAGAGAATGATCAATGATGACATTAATGTGAGAAAGAACGGTAAAGTAACAATGTCTAATACATATATAAGTAATTAATGTGACATTATTTGGATTAATTGTAACAAATTAGATAGTGTCCTATTTCATACAAAATAATCTAATACAATTGATAATGGAGTCTAAATCCAAATTATTAAAGATAATGGTCAGATATAATAATGCATATTAAGATACTTTAGTATAACTCTAGTTGTGCTAAAATTCCTAATGAAATCAATAAGAAATATATTGGGTTTGTACATAATAATGAAATAGAACACTTTTGGAAACAAAGTAAATATGACATGACACAATTAAAAGAATAATAATGATAATGTGATATCCTAATGAATATAATGCTAATAAGACAAAAATGTTAAAAAGAAATCGTAAAAGTGGAACCCTTAGTGATCCATGACAACCTGACCTATGAGGAGTTTCCTTTGAAGAATCTAAACTCCCAAGTTAAGTTTTGGTGGAAGTTTTATGGTTTATAGGAAAAACCTGGGAGTTAAAGATAAGATGTTGCATACTCACCCTCCTCTCTTTGCTTGTGATTTCGAGGATGAAATCTTCTTTAAGGGGTGGAATGATGTAACATACCAAAACTTGGACATATTCTCTTTTTGGCCCTTTCCCAAGATTTTCCTTTCCTTTCTATCCTTTTTCTCCTTGATGTTTAAATTGTGAAATTTATAGTGGTTTGGTGAACATTTATTTAATAATTATACCAATGGAAGATTTTATGCACAAATACCTCAATTAAAGTCTATTTAAGGACCTTATTTAGGTGTTATAAACCTCAATATAACTTTTTTATGTGTTTTTAAATCCTAAAATGAACCTAAGTTTCAAATTTGGTTCAATTTGGATGTTGTTTGTGCAAGTATGCAATTTTAGGTACATTCTGGACTTTTATGCAATTTACCCAATTCAGAGGTTTTCTTTGCAAATTATCACATGCATTATAATCCTTAGATATTCCCTTACCATTCTCAAGATTTTGAAACATGGGGAAAACTAATTGCACCTTGGTTTGAAGGTGTTTCTCGCCAAGGGCTTTTTAGGGATTACCCTCTTTATAAATAAGCTTATCTTTAAAAGCTATCAACCAATGGGGTTATTTCTTTGATTGGAGGATAGTGGGGATGGCCTAGAAGTATACATTGGCTTTTAGGACCGACATTTGATATACAAGAAGTCTCTATGAGTTGTCCTTTTACATGTCCATGAAGCCATAAGCTAAGGACACATGGAAAGTCCCATAGACACCTCATGCTTGCCCCCTTCTTTATAAAGCCATGTCTACCCCCTCCCACCTCCTTATCCAAGACGAAATCCTCTCCTTATCATTCCTCTAACTTAGAGCATTGTTCCTACTCTGTTTGGCCATAAAGGTTCTGTCCCAAGGTAAAAGAGAGTGCTTACCTTGGTGAAGAAGGCTCCTAGGGTTCCAAATTTGTTCTGTTTAGGGTTTCTAAAGCTCCTTCTTGGTGATTTCAACCAAAAGTAGTAAGTTTCCTCCTTTCCTTCCCTAGTTTCATGATGTTAGTCTTTCTCCCACCTTCTTATAGGTCGGAACTATGGCCTTCCATGGTGAAACCCCACCTAGAGCCTTAAACACCTCATCTCCATGTTCTTTTGCTAGGGTTTTTCACCTCTAAAGTGGAGAAGGTACTTCTTGTTCGAGATAGGAGCTTTGTTGGAGAAACCAGCCTCTCTAGCTCGGGAATATTTCTTCTTCAACTTGTCCACCTTCCCTAGAGGCAAGTTTTATAACCCCCTTCTCATATATTGCTTACTACATGCTTGAAACTTATGCTTCTATGTTTAAAATCGATGATCTCCATCTCTATTTACCATGTTCTTATAGGGTTTTGGTTTCTTGTTGTTTTACCTTCCCTATAAGATCTAGTTTGGTATCATATGCATCTCCATCCCTAATCTTGAGTCAAATGGTGTTCTCTCTCTCTCTCTCTCTCTCTTCGCATATCTCTATCGATTTGATGATGTGGCAATTTCATATTGGTCAGTTTTGAGAAATTCATAACTATTTATTGCATTGTCCAAAAATAAAAATAAAATATGTTTTGAACTCCAAAAAACGTGATATTTCTAAAAAAAATAGTTTTAAGGTTTTGTTTGGAGTTTTTTTAAAGAGTTTTTAGAAAATGAATTAAATACCTAAAAATCACCAAAAATACACTTCAACCTTGATAACTCCAAAATATGTAAAATTATATGTTTTCTTAATTAGAAGAACCTAAATAGATCAATGGTGATGTTTCTAGAGTCTAAATTGAATTTTTGTGCAAAAAGTCGAAAATCGAGGTTTTCTTTACATTAATGCATATAGCATACCCTAATACATGGTTATACAATGGAAATAGGAGAAGTTAGTCTTGGAATCAATAAAGTGATGAAAGTTGGTAGTTGAAATTGTATGAGAGGTATGTGCATATCTTACCCTTTAATTGTGATACTTGTGAACCAACCATACTGTAATGACCCCGCTTCCCAGTAACCCCCAATCAAGGGAGACCAAGAGGTCAGAGGCGTTATCCCAAAATTTAGGATCAATAGTTTAATAATTTAACCAAAAATAATTATCAAATTCTACAAACTAAATTGGAAAGCTGGTATAAAATAAAACGTTTGCATACCTTTTCAAAATAGGATCTAAGACTTCTATCCGCAATAGAAATCTAACTATCTAATCCTCCTTTGGATTACTTAAATCCATCTTCACATATTTCACTTTACTGTTTGTCCATTTTCAAAATTGTACCTAAAACACCGAAAAACAAAATGTTGGTTAGTATATTTCTATACTGGTATGTGGGGAACAATCACAATTTTGCAAATAGTTTCTAACAACCTAATTATCACAAATAGTTTATTAACAATACAAATTACGCTTTCAATGTGATATTCTCAACCGCTTTTGCCCTAAACCCTAGATTACCCTCTCATAGGGTTTTGTCCTTGCAAGGGACATAAGGCCACCTTCTCTGTCGTGGGCTTGGTTCCTGGGGTCACCTCTCGAGGTGCCCAATGGTCTTCCCTCTGGGGCTTGACCAAATAAACCTTCCCTCTGGGGTTTGGTCATGCATCGTACATCAGGGTGGCATGTAGGTTTGAGAATACACATATATACTTAATTGTGATAATCATAGGGACTTTATAGGATTGCAGAATTAAACATTCGACAGTTTAGGTTGCATCCAATCGATGAAATGTTTGAAAAAATAAATCAATTAATCATAAATAACCACATACCTGATCCAGAGTAACTTGATGTCCAAGCAAGAATAATCAAGAATAATCAATCAAGCAATTAATCAGTGATCCTAAAATTAATGCATAACACCCATGTGTCATTAAACATCCACAAGATTGACTTAGTCCCACATTAGGGTTTCTAGGCCACCTTTTAGGGTTTTATTAGGGTTTTAGCTTCCACCATCCAGTTATCACTTTTAATGCAGTTTTGGCCCACAAACCTCAATTTCAACATCATATGCATGATTGAATTCCAATTAAGTCAAATATATCTCATTTAAACTAAACTACCAACCTTATCCTATTAGGTCATATCAAGATCATGAAGGCCAATTAGCATGTTTAGGCTCTTTTGAATTAGCAGCTTTGATTTCATCAATGATTATAGTCAAATTCACAAACGAACCATAATTACCATTTTTTACATCTTCTAGGTTAGTAAACCCTAATCACACCAGTTATGAACAATTATCTCTAATTAGATTTCTTTCATCATATTTATGAAATTAAGTCAGACTTTGATTATTGGCACCAACTAAGTATATTAAATACATCTATAATCAAGATCTAGAGCTTTGATCTATTTAAAGTATTAAAGTTATCAACTTTATGTACTTTCTGAACTAGAAGCAAAATTAGGCACTAATTATATTTTTGTTGCATCCTTGCATTTTCTGAGAAAGTTTCATATATAATATGTTGCCATGCGAGTTACCAATATTGAGTTATGATTTTTACCAGATAAACATATGTTAACCAATCACTAACTGACACGTCAACAACTTACCCTATTAAACTCAAATTGTGGACGGTCAGTATTAGAGCAGAAAGGACATATTTGTCCTTCCTCATTGTTCTCGATTATATAGTCACACGAGGGGCTGGTTCATCTTTTGACCTAGTCATCTATTCCTTCGTTGCTCTGCTCCTGCTCGCGAGACAGACGCTCTTGGCAGTCAACTCCACTGTTGACTCTGGGCGTCTAGGCTCTTGAGTAGCCGGAAAGAGCACCAAACCTCCGACTCCTGCTGCCGAAACCAATGGCACAGTCAATTAGGTCGGAGGAGTTATGAATAGGGAGGATGCAGAGGCTATGAACTGGTGGAAGAGAAGCGGAAATTAGGGAGGAAGACATGTTAGTTGCTCAATTGCCTGTAGGGGCAACTACGTTGGGTGATGTGGAGCAATACAAAGGATTTTGTGAACTCGCAGAAGGGATTCATCCCCTTTTTATAGTCCTAGGCTATGACAGAGAAGTTCCTCAAGATTTGGGGTTTCCTGATTAACCCTCCAAAGCATGAAATACTCAGTATGTATGGGTGCGGTTTTCTCTCACAAATCTAATGGAGTGAATCCTAGATTCGCACATTAACTGTATGGAGAAGAAATCAAATCCGAAAATTTTGAATCATTGTTCCTATTTCCTTTTCCTACCTGAGGTAGGTGACGGCACAGAAACTGTCGATCTCAGATCTAAGGGCTGTCTTTGCACGTGCCAAAAAGAAAAATGAATAATTAATCGTGACATTTGATTCTTTCCTCTTATATTGTCCACACTTTAGAGATTTTTTATAAAATCCATATCTCCTAAACCACTCATCCAATCAATACCAAATTTTAAAGGAAAGTCTATAAAGACTTAAGGTACTTATGTTACAAGTTTGAAGCTGAAAATCAAAAGGAATAACTCCTTTTATTCATTTGCAAGTCAATAACTTAAAAAGCATGTATTATGTATCAAACCACATATTTTCTCTCTCTTTCTTCCCTATTTTCCTTATTTCGACTTTTCTAACATTATAAGCCAAGTGGAGTTAAAACCACTCTATTGTGGCCACCTATATCTCATTCTATATATATATATATATATATATATATATATATATATATCATAAATACATTGCTTAACATCCATTGTCTTTTATCTTTCTCTATTATTTGGACTTTTCTTTTTTTCTTCTCTCTTATATTCATTATTGGATTAACAAAATAGTATAAATCACAAAATTCATACCAAAGGGGAAAATTTCAAAGAAACACATTCTTTCAAGCAAAGCACACAACCTTCTCAATTCAAGACTATGTAAAAATTGAGGTTGTAACACATACTTTCCCTAATGAGGCTTTATTGAACCCAATTTCCTCTACTCATGAATCTTTTAATGTACTTGCCTCAAAAATTAGTATTGATATTTTATTTCATGGGTCTTGGAACCCCACTACCATATTGAAATTATATGACTGTTTATCTTGCCAATTTACTACTTCGTATGCATGATGGGTTATTTGACTATTTAGCTATAGTAGTGGTACTTATGTACAACCACCCATAGTAGGGCATGTGTTAATTTTCCCTAGGGAACATCTTATCTCCCCCTTATAAAAATATGTGTAGGTGATTGGGAATGTATTAATTCTCCCCTCGCCTATAGATTGAGGTCTGGTAGGTGCCTCAACCCTACTTAGTTAATGTAGCCCAATATTTATCATTCATGTAATTCATTATTATTTGGTTTTTAGCACGAATCTGTTTTTTATATGCCTCATCCTCTTGGCCCTCTCATAATGTGATGAATCCATATATTTATGAGTCAATGTTTTTTTCTATCTTTTGTACTTGTTCAATATTTTGACACATACCTTGTTTCCTTTCCCTTTTGCTGGGTGCTCTCCCAACCACCCAGGTTAGGACAAGTTGTTGAGTTGAATCAGGAAAACATAGCTTTGGGCATGATCCTAGTACTTGGAGATGTTTCTCTGGACACAAGATTTGAAGTAGTTTAGTGTAATGACCACCATCAAATTGACAACCAAATTGGTAATTTATTATGTTGAATAATCATAAATAGTGGATTAACAAAATCACTAAAATTTTAAAACCATTTTGTAAAGAGATCCATTTCCTGGAAAACTCATTAAAGGAAGAACCACACTTTATATACGTCATGGTTCACATTGTACATACTTTGTACCATCTCATCTCGGGGATAACATATAATAGTTGTTTTTCCAAAACCTATACATAAGCAACATGAAACCCTCAAGGCATTCAAGCCAAAATCTTAGATCATTCATAAAACCATCACATACTAAACCCAAGGACCTGAGAGTATAGAGATGACACATACGACTTCTATCTACATGACACAACAGATAGTACACTCAACTTGAGCTATCACTGTTGTCCCTACTATTGTTGTCCTTCCTCTATAGAACAGTCTCTATCTCCTCATGCACATCTACCTAAAAATTGTGGATCCCACGGGGTGAGACAATTGTCCCAATGAGAGATATAACTCTCTGCCAACAATATTATTATCACAGGTAAACAGTATAAAACTGAGCAGAAGTTATTTTATATTAATAAACAAGATTAATCATTGTGGGTAAGCATATTAGAACATTCTCATCTTTTTAAAGCATTGCAACTGTCTATGATAGAGCAGTAAATCATCTATTCACTTTATAAGGAATATGAAGAACATGTGTATCACTTACCCATCATATTATACCAACATCTCAAGCTTAACCTGTGATAATATTATCATGGTATGATATCCATAAATCATTCTCATATCTAGTTGTTGGCCATAGCTAATCTGCTAGCCAAATATTGATTTCTACCAATCTGGTGAATATACATCATCATGTTCCAGCTTTATACCAATCTTGTAAGAGTACACCATGTATTGGATGGTACCAATCTTGTGATATTACAACTAGGTATTGGATTGTACCAATCCTGTGGGATTATAGCCAGGTATTAGATTGTACTAATCCTATGGGATTACAGCCAGGTATTGGATTATACCAATTCTGTGTGATTACATCCAAGTATTGGATTATACCAATCTTGTGGGATTACAACCAAGTATTGGATTGTACCAATCTTGTGAGAGTAAAGCCAGGTATTGGATTATACCAATCCTATGATATTACAACCAGGTATTGGATTATACCAATCATGTGTGATTACAGCCAGGTATTAGATTGTACCAATCATGTGAGAGTACAGCCAGGTATTAGATTATACCAATCATGTGAGATTACAACCAGGTATTGGATTATATCAATCATGTGATACTATGGCCACATTGCTAAGGATCCCATAGTAGTTAGGATGCCTTTATGTTTCCCTTTCACTTCCCTTATGGGATATCAATCCCTTGAACTCATCATTGAATACCACATCATCTTTACTAGGCATTATACCTCGACCAAGCCATCATACCCATTCCCATCCTTTATGTTATACAAGTATTCCTCTTATCTCATTTTAGCATATTCAAAACACTATAGCCCTCACTTGGCTATAACTATAAAGCATGTATGATCAAGATTTCATTATTATCTGTATAACCATTTTTTTTATTATTATTATTATTATTATTATTATTATTATTATTATTATTATTATTATGTTATAGGTTTCCATTTCCCTAGTTTATTTTGAACATTGCCATCTCTTACATCAATCTCTAGATCATGAGACTTTTATAAACATCTTATCACCTCTCACTAGGAAACATCCATCTCTAGGTCATAATACCTATATAAACATCATACTTGTTATACAAGTATCTCACATGGCTAACAAGACCCATTAAACATCTTGTCACATGTTATTAGGCAACAACTATTCACATGACTCACAAGGCCCATTAAACATCTTATCACATGTCACTAGGCAACAACTATTCACATGACTCACAAGGCCCATTAAACATCTTGTCACCTCTCACTAGGAAATAACTATCTTTTAGGTCATCAGACCACATAAACATTATACTTGTTATACAATTATTTAACATGTCTCACAAGGCCTATGCAATAAGAGAAATGCAACCTTCCCATTAGGGTTAGGGTTCCCCTTCCTTACCGATTAGGGTTTCAAGTCATATCAACTATGTGATACAAGGGCAACACATCCTTCCCATCATTAGGGTTAGGGTTTCCCATTCTAGCCTATTAGGGTTTCAAAATCATATTATCAAGAATCAAACCCTAATTCATACTCCACTTATATTAGGAGTATCAATGTATGCTCATAACATGATTATCGCACATGTATAAGTTTCTCTCTCATCTTCACTAGGATGTTGATTGCATCATATTCTATTAAATTGACTCAACCCCTTTCTTCAAGGTACATTGGCCCACTTAATCAAAGTACATTAAACTCTTGATGTGTCATTGTGTCATTTGACATAACTCACTACATGTGTCACTCAATCAAGTGTTTTAGATTGAGGTACTTCCTCCATATCCGATATAGAGGGGTAGGTATGCTTCCATATCAGGCATATAGGTGTATCCTCATCACCATATCGTGCATGAGATATATCATTATCTCCATATCGTGCATCCATATCGAGTTATTCAACCTTTATGGTGTACATATCATGTTTGCCCTTATGCTCATATCTTCTTCAAAACCTTCATGGTATCGTGCTAGTCTTCATCATGTGATGAATAATAAGCTAGACAACTGATTAGTCACAACTAGCTCAAGTGTACAAACTGATGGGGGTGTAGGGTTCCAATGCATATCGAATTTCTCAACACCATGTTGGGTTTCAACATCATATCGGGTTAGGATGTATACTCAACACCATATCGTGTTCAAGGTATAAGCTTGATCCCATACCGTGCACAAGATGTGCACTTCATTACCATGTCGTGCATAGGATACATACTTTATCATGGTATCATTTTTAGAAGTATATACTCAATACCATATCAGGTTATCATGTTGAGTTATCATATTGGGTTACCATGTTGGGTTATCATATCGGGTTACCATGTTGGGTTATCATATCGGGTTACCATGTTGGTTAGACCATTATGCTCATATCTTTTCATGCCTTAAAGGAATCAGACCTATCATATACTTTAGTGATAGGCTAGACAACTGGTTGAACCCTTCTCATTCAACCCATTACACAAAATGATAGGGGTGTGTCGGGTTTCATTCTATCATCTAGGGTTTTCAACACTATTTCGATTAGAGTATACAATTGATACCATATCGGTTTAGAGTGTACAATATATACCATATCGTGCATGAGGTATAGACTTGACCTCATATCGTGCACAAGGTGCATGTATATATCACTCATATCATTCAAGAGGTATCACTTATTGCTATATCGAGCTACCCATCATCTAGGGTTTATCATATCGGGTTTAAGGTACTTCAACCCCATATCGGGTTTCTACCATGATGATGTCACCATCATCAACCTCTAGAATATTTTTCTTACTGTTCTAGTCCATGGATAATAGTCCTAGGTCACTAATGGAGCTCATGGATTCATCAATTATGCAAGAAAATTCAGATTTAAAGTAAATCATCAACTAAGGCAATATTGATGGTAAATAATAACATAATTGAGTTCAAATTATATAATCCGCCTGAAGAGCAACTTCAAAGATCCAAGCTCCAAATCTTCATGTTCCCAAGGTTGAAGATGAGCTTATGAAAGGTCCAATACTTGAGCTCCTTAGTACTATGCACGATACATTACCATTTTGTGGCCGATATCCCTCACTTGGGCGATATCACTTCAATTGGTCGATATCTCTTCTCTATGGACAATACAAGGCTATATGCATGATACCCCTCTTCCTATGCATGATATCAAGATGGTATGCACGATATATAAGGGAAAGATGGTAGTAAGATTTGAAAAATTCCACTAATAGGTGAAAGGGATGGTATATATACTTGAGGTTCATGTTGAAGAGTGTATATGAGGTGTCATCATTTTAAGCTACTAGGTGCCACGTGTCCATGCATGGTTGACACGTGTACATGCATGCACTTCACATTTATCTTGACATGCAAAACACTTGAGGATAATCTAGAGATGATATTTCGGCCATCACTTATCTCTTTGGATAAGATATCTCAACTCAATCACCACTTTATTCACAACCCGATACAACTTTTCCAAGGAAGTTGTAAACTGATAAACTTCACATCCTTGAGGTGCTTTGTCCATAATGGCCTTTTCCAAGAGTCCATAAAATGATATGAGACTCCCCCTGTGGCTCCTTGGCTAATAGTCACTCTCATATGGACTCTACAACTCGATACAACTCAAGTTAGGGTTTCACATTTAACCCCTTTCTTGGTCTTTCTATCACCAAGAATACTATCACTTATACATGATACAAACATGGTGTTTCCTTATTTATTTATTTTCTAAAAGATACTAGGAGCGAGTAGGGACACTCTAGAGGTGTTAATTTGCATATCAACCCTTCATTTTGGGTAAATTACAATTTATACCAAAATATTACACAAGGTATTAGCATTATTGAAACAAGTTCAAACTTGGAATTTTAGGCTTTCCACAAGCCACCACCTTCATCATTATCTCTCTTATGATTATAAAACACATGAGGTATTTTCAAAATATGACATATTGCAATATAACCCCTTATTTTGGGTAAATTGTATTTTGGTCCAAAATAAGAGAGCATGCTCAAACATTATTCAAACAGGACCAAACTTGAAACATAAGTTTGTCACCTGATAACAAAACACTTTAGAGGATTATATTAAAGTTATAAGCAACTTATTTAGGCTAAACAAATAGGGTTAGCCCTAAACCCAGGTCAGGGATGTTACATTTAGACTTCCCTCGATCTAGATCCTTTTTGTTGTATCTTATTGTAAACCCTAATCAGAAATTTTGATGTACTTGTGTAATCTTTTATGAAAGTTGAATATAGTCAGTTATTTTTATTCTGCTACCACACTTTGGTCTTTTTCATACCATTATAATAAATTTGGAAAATTTATACCTATTCCAACATACCTTTGAGTGTGTTTGGAATGGATGTTAATTCTTTAAAATTTTAGTAAGGGGGTGATCCCGCCTCCTTACATTTTTCATCATTATATCACTTTCTTTTCTTATTTATGCATTATTTGATTTCCTTCAACTTTCTATCTCTTTTTATCATATTGGACTCACTAACTCAATAGGGTCCACGAAATCATATATTTAAAAGAAATATTGCAAAAGAAACCCATAAATTATACAAGTTCCATGCATGTACATTTTAATTGAGAAATTTCATTTCAATCAATATAAACCCAAAAATTGGGGTTGTAACATGACATATGCCAACAATTTAGCAAAATTGGAGACCCGGTCCTGGGAAATAATGCAGCAACTAATGCGATCATAGCATGTGAAGTTACAGCAAGAGGAGACCCAACATGAGAAGAATTTTCTAATGATGGTGAAGAAGGGTTGGGGTCCTTGTAATATCCTCAATTTCAGTGAAATGGAATTATATAAGTATAAGGTATGAATTGATATTTATTATTGATAAATTAACAAATCCATCCACTTTGTGGCATGGGTGCAACCCATGGCCCAAATGAGGCCCATGAGACTATTTCCTTTGCAAATAGGTCCTTGTGGCACAAATCAATGAAATAAAAGGAATTTGTACATAAATTAAAGATAATGTCTTTTTGAAATGTGGGATAACTAAAATATGAGATAGTTGTCAAGTTTCCAAAAGAAAATAAGATTTATGCTATTTTAGATAACTAAATAAGTAATTAGCTAACTATGGCTGGCAATACAAGTTTTGAGTCATCAAACAATAATAACTCGGTCTGAGTTTTAGTATACTTGAAGATAATAATGAAACTAAGAAGATTTTGGAATTTGAGAGAAAAAGGACTTTCCATGTGATAATGGTGATCAATTTAAGGATATAATAAAGAAGCAAGCTTTGAAATATTAAACTTATTACAACAAATCCCAAAAATTAGATATATGTTGGGAAAGTTGTTAATGAGTTTCCTATAAATTTTTATAGCAAAAAGGTATTCGAGTGGCCTATGGAAATATGAGAAGAGAGAGGGTTATATTTGTAATTAATATATTTGTTTCCATATTTGGAAATCAATTTTATAACTTGACTTTAGCTCTAGTTGGTGGTGACCCCTTGATGTGTCACATTCATCCAGGATGTTGAATTTGAGATCAATGGTTTCTCCGAATAGGAAACAAGAACAACAAGACTTATGATCTTCTCACATTTCTCTCTCTTCGTATCCCACAATTCGGAAAGATAACACTCCCATAAATTTTGGGAGATGCATTTAGACCCAACAAGCCCTAGGATGGTCATCATCCTCTCCCCAAGACTTGATGCCCAATTTGGGGGTAGGTTGGGTCTTTGTAACTCAGAACAGTGGGTAACCCTCACCCACCCTCAACTATAAAAGAATGCAAGGGGTTCCTCCACAAAAAAAAGGGGACACTGCTATCAATTGTGCTCCATCGACATCCCTATCACCTCCTAATCCTCTCTCTCATCTATTCCTTCAACTAATATAGGGATAACCTTACCTTGACCTTCAGAGGCAGTGCCAAGGGACTGGGCTAGTTTGCCCATAGTTGACGAAGCCAATGGAGTCATCGTCGGGGGGTTCCAAGTACTAAAGGTGGAAATCAACCCTCTAGTAGACCCATCATGGCACTATGTTGTGAGGAGAATAGAAGAGGAGGGTAAAAGATGAGGGTGGCAGAAATTAGGAGCATATCCCTGAGTCACACAAAGAAAGGTAAAGGGCATATTTGACCTTTAATCCCACTTTACACACTTGCCACGCAGGCGCAAAGTGGCAAGATGGCGTGAGTCCATTTTCGTGGGCCCTTCCCATGATGAGATGGATTGCCTAGCATATCAATAACATGGCATTTTGTCATTGGTCCATATATATTTATTATGCAATAATTGTAGAGATTACTAGGATGAGACAAATTATATGTGGAAGTTGATAAGAGAAACGACAGCAACACATGTAAAATGGATTCAATGCCTAATTCTAACCATCATTCCAAAAGTAGGGCTAATTCATATTTAAGTGGAGATTAATATATGGAAATCCTAGATCTGATAATTGATAAGAGGAATATATTGAATACGCTCACTTGTTCATATAAACTGATATTGTTGAACATAATTTAAGATGATGACGATAATGATGATGATAATTAGGATTTCTAAAGTATATAACCAAATAGTTGATGAATAAGGGTTTTTAAGTTAATGATCATGAGTTGACATGATATTGAGGAATATAATCTAATGTTGGTAGATCTGATAATTAGGGTTTCACCTAATGTTTAATGTGCTATGGATTTAGGGTTTGTACCCTTATTTCTTATCCAAACCCAAGACAACCCTAAACCCTAGATTAGGATCCGAGTAGAGTTTGATCTGAAAAATATGATGGTGACACTTTAGGATTTAACTCCATGTAGATGAAATGTGGAATTGCTTGGATTCCTCTTTGCTTGATTGATTGGATGATAGGCTTAAAGTACTTGGAGTATGATTGCATGATCTGCATAGCTCTACATTCAGGTACATTGTTACAATTATAACTACCCACAATATCATTTGCCAATGTTTTCTAAAACTTTCTCAAAGTTTGACTAAAAATTGTTGGATATTTATTTACATTATGCTCAATTATAATGCCACCATGGTATCACAAAGAAGAGAATATGTAAAGAAAATGTGAGTTCTTATTTGCAAATAATTGAGTGGTTATATGTTTTTATTTACTTGCACACTCTTGCATGCACCCAACGTACATAGTATAGTAGTATACTAATTCGTGATCTTGTTTCACGATGTTTTAGGTAAATGCAAGATAAGATGTTATCAAAACATGTTAAATTAGATGAAATTACTTGAAGGCATTAAACTAAGTAAAAGAGGATTAGATAGATATTTCTTCTCATATTTATAGCTCTAATATATAAAATATGTAACTCCTTAGAGGAGCATCTTGTATACAATATTTAAATTAATGGAAATTATTTTTAATTATTTGTTATTTGGTAAAAATATGGATTCTTGGGAATTTTAGGTGATGGATCTCAAGTTTTTGGGTCTTTCCTTCATTGGGAGATGCTAAAAATTGAGTTTGTTATATTTGGTATCAGATCCCACAGATTTTTCAAATAATATTTAATAGTTTATAATTTCAAGTAATCCATATAAATATAAGGAGAGTTCTTAGGGCATAGTCTGATGGTAATGTGTCTAGAATGGATCATGTTTTTGGGGGTTGGCAATATCTATCTCCACACCACTAAGTTGGCATATGAGGACTCCCTTAGACAATGTGACACTGGCCTGCCGAGAACCTAGGGTTTTCCTAAAGTAATATTTCCCCTAAGTCTTCTCATCTCTTATTCCAACCGCTTCTCATCATCTTTCTTCATAAACCCTAAAAGATACTTCCCTCCTCATCTCAAGTTAGAGTTTTTGAGAATAAGTAGGATTAAGGCATCATCCGCCAATTAATGAATATGTAATGTGGAAATAATGATAAAGTAAAGAAAAATGTTTAATGGGGTTTCCTTTGTAAAGGTAAACCCTAGACAGAACTAGGGTTGGTTTAGGAAAACCATTAGTGGGTCAAGGAAAATAGAAAACCCTAAGGTGCAGTGGTAGTCTCTAACCCTAACCCTAAGCCCTAATCCTAGATAATGGGAGTGGTGTGCGTAAGATAGAAACCCTACCCGTAAGGACCCTAAGTACGATAAGAAAGGAATCAAGAAAAGATCCAAAGGATTTTAGGTGACTATAACTACTCATCACCCTAATGCTATCTCTAGAGGAATGGATGAATAAAGAATACCCACAATGAGTGGGTAAGTTAGTGGAAATACCCCCAGCGAGTGGGTATGCTATTGAAACTACCCTCAGGGAGTGAGATGTTATTGAAAATACCCCTAGCGAGTGGGTATGCTATTGAAACTACTCCCAAAGAGTGGGAATGTTATTTAAAACACTCCTAGTGCGTGGGTATGCTATTGAAACTACCCCCAATGAGTGGGCATGTTATTGAAAATACCCTCAGTGAGTGGTTATACTATTGTAATTACCCGCAACGAGTGGGTATGCTACCCCCAGAAAGTGAGTATGTTATTGAAATACTCCCAGTGAGTGAAAGTGATATTATGAATACCCCCAGCAAGTGGGTATGGTTAGAGATTACCCCCAACGAGTGGGTACATCATGAAATACTCCCAATGAGTGAGTATGATATTATGAATGCCTTCAGCGAGTGGGTATACCCTAGAGATCAAAAAAATACAGATTGATAAGTTATAATAGAAAATGCATAATTAGGCTGCATAAAATGAAAATATAAAACCCTCAATTCAACTTAGAGTTGGTATCCCGACCTAGAGTGGTTCAAGCCCAAGAGTGGGGAAAAAGGACCCATGGGGGAGGCAAAATCCTAAACCTATGGGTCAGGTAGTGGCTAGAGATCCTAATCTCCCTTGTGAGTCAAGAACACACCCTAGGTTAGGACCTTTCCAAGAAGGGTGAGTTGATCAATCAGTTTGAGAATTGAGGTAACCTTGGATGTCACCTAAATATTGGAAAATTAAGTATACAAAACATGAAAGCACATACATTCTTTGAACCCAAGTATGCCATCTCTAAGGGACATGTCAATGCGGAAGTGGATGATAGTATGGGGCCAAGCCCAAAAGGGAAGCTTTCCATGATCCCAATGATTGAACATAAGGTGAATAATGTGCACCATAAGAGATGAAGGGAATTCATGTTAAATAATTACATAAGAAAATAATGTGCAAGTTGTAACATCTCAATAAACCCTAGGTAGGGTAGAGCCCTAATTCAGTCCTAAGGTCAAGTAGGGAGGATTAAGGGTACATGAGACCGATGAGGTTAGAAGGTGATCATGCCCTAATTGCATAAGATCGTGGGGTTAGGAGATGGCCATCCATATTTGCCTGAGGCCCATGGGTCAGGATATTGGCCACCTACATGAGTTCATGAGGCCCAAGGGGGGAATGTGAGAGGCACTCCATATGTGCATAAGGTCCATGAGGCCAAGAGGGGATCACTCCAAAGGTACATGTAGCCCTAGAGACCTTGAGGAAATGACTTAGGCTAATGAGACATAAGGTGTAAATGTCAAGGATAGAAAAAGTCATGTAATAATAACATCTTAAAGGGAAATTCTGCATAAACATAAGAATTATGAGAAAATCACTTTCCATGTGAGGACATGGAAGTTATGAAAAAAATTGGGTTTAAAAGGATATTCATGGTTTGTAATTATGGTTAAGGATAATTTAGCCAAAATGTGAAATTTAAGATAATGTGTGGATACACCATCTCTACTCTTTGAATAGGATGAACTTTGTATTTGGGTTGTAGTCAAACACTTATTTCATCTTATTATGAGTGAGAGAGATTGGGTAGACACATGTTATGCTTGAAATTTACATATGAGAATAAAAACCCTAAGTTTAGTTTAATGACATGATCTACGGTTTGAGGTGTTACCTCATCTTTATGTGAAAATAAATGAACAATAGGTTGGAAACCTAGCTGAATGGGTGATCACCAAGTCAAATTGAAATTATAAATGAAAATGTAATCACAAAGAGATGATATCATGTGGATATACCTTAAATTTAATTCAAGTACCCATCTTAGTGATAATGTGAGGAATTTGCATATTAATAAAAGTTGTTAAGATATCTAAATAGGGTTGCTAACCCTAAGGTTTGAAATAAAAATGAGTTATCATTCACATGTACCTTACTAGGTTTGAATTTTGAGGACAAAGTTCCTTTTAAGGAGGGGCAAATGTAATCTCCTCATTTTTGGCAAAACTGAATTATATAAATACAAGGTATGAATTGATATTTATTGATAAACCAATAAAGCCACCCATTTTGTGGCATGGGTGTGACCCACGGCCCAAGTGATGCCCATGAGATATTTGCTTTGCAAATAGATCCTTGTGGTACAAGTTAAATAAATAAAAGGAATTCGTGCATAAATCAAATATAATGACTTATGTTGGATAACTAAAATATGAGATATCTGTCAAGTTTGCAAAAGAAAATAAGATATATGATATTTTAGATAATTAAAGAGTAATTAGCTAACTATGGTTGGTAATAGAATTTTTTAGGCATCAAACAAGAATATATTGGTCTGAGTTTTGGTATACTTTAAGATAATAATAAAACAAAGAAGGTTCTAGAATTTTAGAGAAAAAGGACATCCATGTGATAATGGTGATTAATTTAATGATACGATACAGAACCAAATTCCAGCTATTAAGCTTATTCCAAATCTCAAAAATTAGATATATGTTGGGATTTTTTAATGATTTTCCTAACAAAGTTTCATTGGAAAAATGTATTTCTAGTGGCCTATGGAAATCCAAGAAGAGAGAGGGTTTTATTTGCAATTAATGCATTTGTTTCAATATTTGGAAATTGATTTAATAACTCGACTTTAGCTCTGGTTGGTGATGCCCCATTGATAAGCCACGTTCATCTAGGCCATTGAATCTAAGATAAATAGTTGTTGCTTTATCTCCTACCTCCAGTCCAAATAGGAAACAAGAACAACATGACTTGTGATCTTCTCACATTTGTCTGTCTCTCCTTAGCCCAAATTTTGGAAAGATAACACTCCCACCGAATTTCAGAGATACATCCACACCCAAGAGCCCTAGGATGGTCATCATACTCTCCCTAGGAGTTATTGCCCAACTTGTAGGCATGTTGGGTCTCCGTAACTCAGAATAGCAGATAACCCTCACCCACCCTCAACTATTAAAGAAGGCAAGGGTTTCCTCTACACCGGAAAAGGGGGACACTGCTATCAACTGTGCTCCATTGACATCCTAGTCACCTCATCATCCTCTCTCTTGTCTGTTCCTTCAACTAGTATAGGGTTAACCTTAACCCGACCTCTGGCGGCAACGATAAGGGACTGGGTGAGTTTTCCCATGGCTAAAGAAGCCAATGGAGCAATGGTCGGGGGGTTTCCAAGTGCTACAGGCAGAAGTCAACCCTCTATTGGACCCATCATGGTGTTGTGTTGCGAGGAGAGTAGAAGTAGAGAGGTAGAAGATGAGAGTGGTAGAAATTACTTGCATATCCCCGAGTCACACAAAGAAAGGTAAAAGGCATATTTGAATTTTAACCTCGTTTCACACTGCTTCCATGGAGGCTCTAAGTGCCTAGATGGCACAAGACCATTGTCTCAGGCCCGACCCGTGATGGGTGGGATTGCTTAACATATCACTGACATGGCATTTTGTCATTGGTCCATATATATTTGTTTTATAATATTGTAGTAATTTCTAGGATGATCATATTGAGATAAATTATATAATAGAAATGGTCAAAATATGATAGGAATACGAATAAATTGGATTCAATGCCTAATTCTGATCATCATTCCAAAATTAGGGCTAATACATGTTTAAATGGAGATTCATATATGGAAACCATATATCTAATAATTAAGAAGTGGAAATCAAGTATGCACTAGATGACATACTTCGAAATGAGGAGGAGGACTGGAAGCAATATAGCCATATTAATTGTCTCAAGCATGGGGACAAAAATAGTAAGTTCTACCATGCATTTGTTAGTAATAGGTGACATTCAAATGTTATTAACACATTGTGGGATAGCACCAGCCAATGGGTTAATGATAGCACAGAGCACAAAGCCATGGTTAATAATAACTTCACACTATTTCAATCAGATACAACACTGACACAACAAGAGATGGATTTAATGCCTAGTGAGTTCAAATATCGCACTGCAAAACAAAGAGAAGAATCACCTCGACTCTGGTAGAATACAAAGTGTGGAATATCATCAAAAGTTTGGACCCCTACAAGGCGTCTGGTCTGTATGGATCTGATTACCTATTCATCAAGAGAAACTGGAAGGTGGTGCATGAGTTAGTAAGGTGGTGCGTGAGTTAGTACTCACATTTATCAGACACATGCTCAATGGGGGACATATATTGGAGGCTTTAGTAAATCAAGCATCATGTTAATATCAAAGAAGAAGCCAAGTAATTGTAATGAGATAAGACCCATATCTCTAAATAATGCATGTCTCAAACTTGCCTCTAAGGTCATAGTTGAAAGGATGAAGAATAATATACCCCATTGGATCTCACAGAACCAGACTAGCTTTGTTCTAGGGAGGAACATAGCGCACAACATCATCCTGGTCCAAGAAATCATCCATAACATGAGAAGGAAAATCTCTGCTCTCCCGATGGCCATCAAGGTTGACTTATCAAAGACCTATGATCTTATGTCATGGAATTTTGTCAATGATACCATTGAGAAAGTGGATTGGTCAAATAACATAAAGTAATATGTGATGAACTCTCTAAGTAGTGGCAATACCAATATCATCTAGAATGGAAAACTACCCCTGGACATAAACCTTCAAGGGCTTTGAGACAAGGAGGCCCCTTATCACCATATATGATTGTCCTATGTATGGAACGGTTGACACAACTTATTAATAGATGTGTCGTGGAGGATAAGTGGAAGACAGCTAAAGTATCTCAACAAGGACCAATGATTTCTCATATCAGCTTTATCGACGACATTGTGATCTTTTCAAATGCCACTATGGAACAAATTACTATTATCAATTACTACTTCAAAGTGTTTAAAACTACCACATATTTTCAAAGGCCACTATGGAACAAATTACTATTATCAATTACTACTTCAAAGCATTTGAAACTACCTCAGGACTACTTATCTCTAATGAGAAGACACAAGTCTTCTTCTCAGCTTCAGTTTAGCGCCAAATGAGAACCAACATCTATAATTCAAGTGGTATTGCAGAGACGTTCGACTTGGGACTCTACCTGGGAGTGTCAGTACTCCACAACAAAGTGAAGAGGTATTCTATGCATATTTAGCAGAAAGAATGGATCTGAAAGTAAATAGCCAGGATGCAAAAATGTTCTCTCTGGCGGGACAAATATGTATTGCAAAGATAGTACTTACAACTTGGACTAGATTTTGACTTAATTTCAAGGAAGAAAGTTCTTTTAAGGTGTGTAGGATGTGATGGAGTGAACTTTTAGAGTATTTGGATACCTGATGACATAAGTCAATTCATATCTTTAAGTAATTTGAAGAGTTCCAAATGCTTGGACAAATATGGATGTTAATTGGTGTTGATGTCATGATTAAGATCCCTAAGTTCATGCCTTTTTGGAGTATTTAATTAACAAGTCAAATAGTTGATTTTTGTCACCAAATTTGAAAACAATGTAGTCTAAGCTATTATAAGACTATGGCCAAATCTTGGTGGCTATTAGAGATCCGTAGAGGAAGTTATTTAGGTTTGAAAATGAGGAAATAATGTGTATATTGGTATATTTGATTGCAAAGTTTGGAATATTTAGCATAAGATTCTAATTTGTTGGATTCTTCACACGCCCTTTTTAAGTTGTGGGCTATGTGGCCAGTTCTTGACCCTAGATATGTGATCTAGTGGCTGCACCCAACAGCCTTTAGAAGCCACAGATTCAGTAGGGTGTGAAGAGACTCTGGCCCTAGGATGAGATCAGACGACTGTAAAGTCATCTTCCTCATGGTAGCTACAACATAGTCAAGTCGATGACCTTCCACGATGAGGTGGCATTGAGAATGTAGGACAAGAATGGAAGATGGATGAACTTTTGATCTCGGCTCTTCCAGACTAGTACCATGACCCCTCATTTGTGTTTGATGGGTAAGAGGCAAGGGAGAATAGACTCCCTACTTCTTTCCCTTCTCCATTGTGATGCACATAATAGGAGAGGCAGTTAGAAAAGAGAATGGAGGAAGAGGAAGAGGAGAAAAGAAATGTGGAGGACAAAGTAATTAGTTGCGCTTGGATGCATGGACTCAAGTGTCCGTTTCCATGGTCGGCCAACCTTAGTTGTCCAAATCTTGAAGATGAAGCTCGAAGGCATGTGCATAGTGATTCTCCCCAACAATGATGGAGATGGATGAGTCCATGGAGGTTCAGAGAGGATTTTGGAAGCTTCATATTAGCTTGAGGTGGTGCAGAGGTAGTTCTCCTCTTTGCTCTGCCACACAAGATGTAGACGTCGGCGATTCCTCAAATCCCTGAGTAGCAGCGACAACAGAGACACGAGAGGTTGGCAAAGTGGAGGGAGCAGGTGTAAGTCTTTTGGAGGCACTAGAAGAAGATCACAAGGAGAGGAGAGCCACATGTTAGTCACCAGAGGTGTTTGTCATGGCGGCGGCCCTCACACAGTAGAAGAATAGAGTCTCGCTCAGGACTTGGACGGGCATACGATGAAGAAAAGGAGGAGACTGGGTCCATGCTAGCCAACCTGATGGCTCAGGCCAATGATTGGCAAATTCCCGCCAGACCACCCAGACTGGCCGGTTCAACACAAGCATAGGAGCTCAGTGGACACGTGGCGGATTGTGATGAGCGAAAAGGTAAAAATATTCCCAGATCTTACATAATTCATAACAAATAGTCCTATTATTCAAAAAAATATGAATAAAGTACCAAAATTCTCAAAAAATTACGTCAAACATTATTAAAGTATAATATTAGGCTTTTGATGCACTCATATTTGTGATATCATATAAGTTGTGAAATGCTTATTTCATGGACAATAAATATCAAAAGATACCCTAAAATTATGAAAATGTTCCAATAACTCCTAAATATGATATATAATCAAACAAATGTGAGATATGATGATGCTTGAACATGAAATCGTGCAATTTTCTTAACATGGCCAATTAGGGCTAATAACCCTAATTAATGTGCAATAATTAGAAATATGTTCAAGAAATCTTGAAAATTATAGAGTAGGCTCATATCAGTAATTGGAAGCTAATATGTAATCATGAGATCATGGTGATACACATAATTCATGATTATATGATAATGCCTCATAATATATTGTGAGAAAACCCTAACATGATTAATACATGTAACCTAAGGTTAATATGTTCACATAATAATGTGAAATGCAATTATCAATAAATGAACTATAATCTGGAATATGACATCAGTAAGACAATTCCAAGACAAGAATGCAAGTAAAAATGGGAGTATCCTAATGACAGAGTAAAACCCTAACGAACATACTAGGGTTAACATGATGAGAATATGATGATAGTCCATGGTCTTGTCATTATCAGGGTTGACAAAGTGGATATAGTGACATAAGGAATATGTGATGATGAGGATATCTTGATCAAGGTATGCCCTTACCTCTTACTTGGCCTACTATGCATTATGGTTGTATTATGTATGTACACATACTTGGCAAATGGTATTGGATGAAATGATTGTTCTTGTATATTATCTTAGTTGATTTTCCATACATATAGTTATGAACACATGAAACATAATATATTTGTTCCATTATATGATAGCACTATATCTCTTTAGCAAGCATAGTGCTAGTGAGTGATCTATCTCTTTGGTAAGAAGATCACATGTACAATGACCTATCTCTTTGGTAAGAAGATCATAAGGCCTTAATGCATTTATCCCATTGGTAAGAAGATGCTCGAGCATATAATGGAAAATGTGCTTAAAATATGTGTTTTCTTTTGGTAATAAACATGTTTGTTCAATTATGCTTTTGTTATATATTTTTGTTATTACTGCCAAGTATTAGTTTTATATTATTATCAAGTCTTAGTAATGAGAGGTATATAAAAGACATGTAGGTGTACTCAGTACAATATTTTTGAATATTGTACTGACGTGTACCACATGTAATCTCTTTTTTAGGTGATGTGGACATATGCTCTTGAAGACCAGGATAGTTGAGAGTTGTGTGGCGAATTGATGTATAGGTGGATCTATTGTCTTAAGATCCTATTTTAGAATGTAGCATGTGTACATGTAAAAGTTTACTGTTCAATATGTAATATCAATTTGTAAGAAGTCATCTTGTAATTATATGTTGAATGGTGAACATGTGTTGTGGTTTGTTTATTGTTCATGTGCATGTGGTGTTATTGTTTCCTTTTGACTTCTTTTGATTTCCTTCTTCTTGGCCTAGTGTGTGAGTTTGAATTGGGATTCTCACTGAGGTGAGGGTTTCAATTTGGATGTCACACATTAGATTAAGTTCTAGAAAATTTGGGGATGTCACACTACCAACCTATACAATGCAAAGGCTTCTATACATATAGGTGTTTGTAAGAACATGGACATGATTATTCAGAACTTCATTTGGGGTGGTGGACCCAAAGAAAATCCTACCGCCCTAGTGTCCTGGAGCAAATTGACGAAGAGCATGGACAAAGTTGTTCTTAGGAATAAGTCAATGGAGAGTTAGAATAAGGAAATATTGGGGAAGAATGCATGGGACCTAAAGAATGGAGAGGCATCCTTGTGGGAAAAGGGGATTCTTTGTAACTACAAAAACTACAAAGGGAAGAAGGATCGGGGAGAAACACCATTCATGTCATACCATCTCGAAGCTCATTACATAGAATAGCATCAAAATCATTAACAATGGAGAGGATACACAAGTATGGTCAGATGAGTGGGTACCAAGAATAAGAAATATGTTGAGTGCAAGTAACAAAGACATGGAGGAAGGCCTGAGGGACATGCCAGTAGTTAGTTTGGTAGACCTAAATGGGGAGTGGGACGTCAAGTTCTTGAGCACATACTTACCAGAAAGCATAGTGGACAACATCAGGGGCATACCTGTACCAAGGTGTACCTATGGCCACAACACCTGGAGTTGGAAGCATGAGGAGACACAGAGGTACACTCCCGGCTCAACATACCAAATCATGCAAAATGAAAAGGAAACTCACCAAGACAGTCCCTTGGATGCAATATGGAAATTGAAAGTGCCAAGTAAATTGAGAATGTTCATATGTTGACACATGAAGCCATCATGACAATGATAGAAGGATGAGGAGGAAGTTCACAGTGGACAATAGTTGTTCTCATTGTAATGTTGGGTCGGAGATGACATTACATGCACACAGAGACTACATACACACCAAGGAGCTATCATAGAAAGTGAATTATCTAAATGATATTAAGTACCAGACTGGAGCAGACTTAATAGACTGGATACAAAATAGCTACAGAATGAGAAAATTTTCAAAGAACAGTTTGTGTCATGTTGTTGAACCGTATGGACCGCCACAAACCTTAAGGTGTTCAAAAGAAAGACCATGATACCTGAAGGTCAACTGGGGAGATATAATTGTCTTTACAAAGGAATTCAGGAGAGCACTCAGCCGCAACTTAGGATCCAGAATATACCTACTAACCAACAATATAAGTGGGTGAACATGGGGAAACATTCTATACTTATGATGGTAGATGCCACTGTTAAGGAAGACCTCATGGCCATTGCAGTCACTACACTGGATTGGGAGGGGCAATGGCAAGGACGAGTGGCCACAACAATGAAACTAATTTCAATATTAGAAGAGAAATTAAGAGTGATTTCTATTGTTGTGAGAGTGATGCATGAGTGGAAGTTCTCTGAGGTAATAGTAGAGACGGATAATAGCAAGGACATCGAAGAAATTCAAGGTAGACCATGGACTCTTCCCCAAGATCCAACTTTGGGTATGGCAGATAAAGCTTGGCATGGAGAAACTGGATGAAGTGCAGGTCACCTAGGTTGACCGAAAATGGAATACCTTAGTGGAATCACTATGAAAACACCGCCTAAAAAAATCATCGGAGGGACTTATATATAAAGACCCTCCCCTCGACCTTATGGGTCATCCCCTTCCCTTCCCTTTAGAAATGGTAGATGCTCTTTTATTTTTCAATTTTCAAGCTGCAATGTAAGAAAGTTAGACCTTAACACTGCACAAGAAGAGAAGAATGAATGAATAATCTTCTTTACCCAAAAAAAATGATATTGTTGAATATACTTTAAGATTATGATGATGATATTTATGATAATTAGGATTTCTAAAGTGGATAACCATATACATAATAAATTAGAGTTTAAAGTTAAATATCATAACTTAACATGATATTAAGGCACATAATCTAATGTTAGTGTAGATATGATAATTAGGGTTTCACATAATGTTTAATGTGATATGGAACTAGGGTTTGTACCCTTATTCCTTATCCAAACCTGAGACAACCCTAAACCCTAGATTGGGATCCGAGTAGGGTTTGATCTGAATAATATGATGGTGACAGTTTAGGATTTAACTACATGAAGATTAAATGTTGAATTGCTTGGATTCCTCTTTGCTTGCTTGATTGGATGATATGCTTAAATTACTTGAAGTGTAATTGCATCATCTTCATGGTTCTACATTGAGGTACGTGGTTATGATTATGACTGCCCGCAATATTATTTTTCAGTGTTTTTTGAGAATTTCTTGAAGTTTGACTAAATAAATTGTTGGATTTATATTTACATTATGTTCAATTATAATGCCACTATGAGTATCACTTAAAGATGAGAATATGTGAAGAAAATACCTATTCTTGTTTGCAAATAATTGAGTGATTGTGTGTTGTTATATTACTTGCAAAATTTTGCATACACTCCACGTACACAGTATAGCAATATATTGATTTGTGCTTTGTTTCATGCCATTTTAGGTAAATGCAAGATAAGAAGTTATAAAGACATCTTAGACCAAATGAAATTACCTGAAGGCATTAAAGATAGGTAAAGTAGGATTAGATAGCTACTTCTTCTCATATGTATGGTTTTGATAATATAAATTCATGTAACTCCTTAGAGGAGCATCTTGTAAATAGTATTTGAATTAATGGAAATTATTTGTTAGTATTTGTTATTTGGTAAAAATTTGGATCCTTGGGAATTTTAGGTAATGACTCTCAATTTTTTGGGTCTTTCCTTAATTGGGGATGCTAAAAAGTAAGGTTTACAATCCTTCTCAAGATTTCCCTACCAAAGACTCTGTCCCATTTGCTCAGGAACCAAAACCTCAAGAAGTCATGCAAGGTCCCATGGTTCCACCCCTTGCATGCAAATTGGAGGGAATGGACATGATGGTAGTGTAAAGGATTTCCTATAGAGACATTCACGTTCTCATAGATATCTTGGATGACAATTTTCATGGAGAGAATATTATGTACACTAACAAGGGGTGTTCCTTAACTCAAGAACATTTTTAGACAAATCTTTGTGAAGAAGGCAAATGTGAATCCACTCCTATTCAAAGTCTTATATGCCACTATGGTGGAAGAATTCCTAGACTAGAAAAAGGAATAGGCCAAGTTCAATAATACACTAATGTTTTATGATGCCTCTTTCATAAGAAAGAAAAGTCACATCTAGACCATGAATTTTAATATGCTATGAATAGGCGATAAAATAGCTTTGTCACTTTGTCATACCAAATGAAGAGGTGTTGCCTTCTATCCATGTCTGATCTCTATGACAGACACATGGTGATATATAATTTTTGTGCCTAGGAGATGTGACACAATTCTATGGTCCCTTGGGAGTGAAGGCGTGTGAAATCCAAAAGATTCTGATAAGACACAAACAAGATATAAATGGGGCAGGGGTAGACTTCAAAATTGATGGATAACCTTTGTGATAAGCACAGAAGTCCCCCAAGAAGAACCGGAATCAGGGGATTTGCATTTATTGTGCTAAGTTTAATGGAGCTGGTGAACAAAGGCACTCCCCTTAAAGATATTTTTCAAGAGGAGCTACACATGATGCGTGTCCAAATAGCTATCGAGGTCATTTACGATAAACATTTCTTCAGCGATCAATAAATGCCTCCATATGTTGTACCATGATGCTTATATATTGGTGTACCCTTCCTTGAAAAGAGACCATGGGGAAAGTTTAGGAAGACAATATGGATTGACCATATTAAGAAGGAAAGGGCCATGTAGTGGCAAAAAGGATGGAAGTCTTATGAACAAATGCAGCAACCATAACCACCAAGTGAGATAGTAGTAAAGGACCAGCCCACTTTCCAATTAGAGGAAAAATAGACTGAAGACCATAAAGAAACCTCCCATCTAGCCAATCTTCTTGAGGAAGTGACGGTCATACATATAAAAGTAGAAAAGCCTGCTACGGACAACAAACCAAAGGAAGGGGAATTGAGAGATGAAGCTACTATAGAAAAAGTCATACTAGATCAACAAGAAGATACTAACTTCATAGAATTTGAAGAAGCAGTACCTGATGGGTCATTGGGACTATCCAAGCCACTTTCCCAAACTATGACAAGTGGGCATGCGAGAGTCTATCACAAGATGACTTAGACCTACACATGGATAAGCAGGAAGAAGACGATGTATCTTGAGATACTGTGTTTCAAAGGGATGGAATTTGTGTCTTAAAAGGTGACATGTACAACATGTTAAAGTCTAATGAGTACATGTCTATCATCATGATGTATGCATGTCGATCTCTTCTAGGGGATGGATTGCCAACCGTAAACATGGTGTATTACCTTCAATAGGAGGATATCCTACAAAATAAGAAATTGGGAGGGAAATAGAGAGTTATGGAATGTTTAAAAATATGTATCCTAGACTTCACCTTCCTTCCTCTTCTGCACAACAACCATTGGACCCTCTTAGCAATCAATATCACAACAAAAACATTGATCAAGTATAATATTTTTTAAAATTGAGTATGGGCCCTCAAGGTACACCAATATGACAAAGCCATAGAGCGTCACTAAAGATAAACCTAAGTTTTGTGCATAAGATATTATCAAGATTGAATAGAACCATGGAAGTGATATAAGTATATATCTAGAAAAGACTTTAAGAATCCATAGTTTTGCCATAGAAACACTCAAAAACTTCAGATATCAAATGATTATGGATTATACTGACTTCTTTGGATGCAAGCATTGTGTTGGAGAGGTGTAAGAGTCGAGAGTCTGCAACACAAACAATACCATACTCTTCATGGAATTTAAGCTGCCCACTATTGCAAGCACTGTGAAAATGAGGGGCTTCAAAATAATGAGTAAGCCTTGCCACTTTTATTTTAACCTCATTATTTGACACTCTAGGATCGAGTTCATGATAAGTTTGGGAGGGTGTAAATATGAAGGTAGATACTATCTTATTCCTCTACATTAAAATTGTTTCTACCTTCCTATGATTGCACATATTTTTCCTTTCAAACTTCCTCTCAATTTTGAAAAATTTTAACTTTTTATCCAACACTTGTTACTTTTTACTCATAGTTAGGAATTTTTTCCAAAATGAAGGATTAAGTTTTTCTTTAGGAAAATATTGAATCTAATTTCCTTGGATTTCATTCTCACTCCCAATTTAGATCTATTTGTCTTTAAGGTACTTGTTAGTGTAATCGGGATGACGTGTGACAAATTTGAGTGTATTACATTTTTACAGCTTTATTTCAAGACATTATAGACTATCAGTGATTGCTTATTATCCTTCAAGAAACTCTATATAATGAGGAGGACTTAGTATGATACAGCCATGGTCGATCAAGCAAGCCACTTAGTATAGGTAGTAAATCTTGCAAAATGGAAAAAGCTACCCCTTCTAGTTCCTAAAATATTACGAGGGATAAAAGAGGATTGGAAGCCCAGTCATACTGAGAATCCTATCAACCCTAAGCCATGTGAGCAAGTATAAATGCTTGAGAGAGAATAAAAGCATGAGAGTTTTGTCTGATAAGAGTTGAAGGGTTTTACCTAGTTAGTGTATAAGTTGTGCTCAAGAAAATAGATATGTTTTGCATAGTAGTAAAACCTAAAGACAAAAATATCACCACCTTTCTTTCAAAGGCAATCACATAAACCACCTAAAATTACAATAACACTAATGGTTGAGTAACATTGTTATTACAATAGAACTTGTGGTTAAGTCATCCTAAGAATGGTATGTTATACACTAGCCTTAGCCCACACCTACACTCTCTATTGACTATCCAAAAAAGTAAAGTAGAGAGTGAAATCTAACTTTAGCAAGATCAATGCTCAAGTGTGGCTAGAAAATGAGGTTGTGAGTCAAATTTACAAGGGAGAAACCCTTCCCTAGTAGAAGTTAGTAACAAATAAAAAAGGCAAGCAACTATAAATATCTAAGAAGGAAACTAGGGATACAATAAGCAAACTAAACAGCCTTTATGAAAACTTGACCTAACAATGGGGTAAGAACATGATCAACATTAAAAATCACTAAACTAAGATATCCCTTTGTTGTTGCTTGATTCTTTGATTTTATTTATTATCTTGAGGACAACCTATACTATAAGTTTGGGGGTTGATAACATCCAATTGTGTGGATGTTACATGCCTATTTTATCCTTATTTATATTAGAGTTCTAGGTTTTATATTGATAAGTATTTCCTTGCATTGTATGAATTACTTCCCTCAATGCTTATAGTTCCACATGTTTTGCATGAAAAAGGGATAAAATCTGCACTACCAACTGCTAGAGCCCGATGTCCCTTTTGATAGCCTAAGGCCATAGTGATAAGGTTGCATAGGAGAACCACTACTGACTCACTAATGGAAATCACTTCCAACTATTCAGCACCAATAGAATGAAGACCTAGGTCCGCGATCAACCATGCATTGATGTTGATCCCACCCTGGGGCTCGACGCCCAAGTATTCATTAAACCACTAACATCGATGCTCACACCTCACCATCGGACTACATCCTTATGGTTGAACAAACATGCATTCTTCCGATGAGCATTGATGGTTAGACTACACTCAACACGAATAATTGGACAAACACACACCTAGTTTGATAGTCAAATAGACATGAAGCCTCTTGACAAAAGATTGGCACCTGATGGCCCATCTACGTGAAGCTAACAAAGTTTCAGCAAAGTATGCTCATAGCTATAGTTAGTTAATCATGTGCCTCGAGGCATGTTCTTTGAGACTTGGAGTGCAAGTAAATTTATGTGTGCTCACCAGTACACAGAGATCAACTACAAAAGGAGGTGCACAACCTCCATTGAGGGAACCTTCATGCCCACCATAGAGTTTTGTCAAATTTCATCCTTGTCAGTTGCCATTAGAGTCTAAGGATAAGAGTTCAAGACTCTTCATTATCGACCCTCACTTTCCAAGACTTTGTGGACCATCTTCATGAGAAGAAGGATTGTTGGGGTCGTCATCTTCATTACCATCACCATCACAGTGAAGGAGGAGGTCACTGTCGACCATCATTACATGTATGGTTATTGTTTGTTGTATTTTCTTCCTTCTTCCCCATCTTGTTTATCTCCTACCATCCAATCATCATGTTATGTATTTTTTTCATGTGTAAATAACTATTTTATCTCATTGACATGAGTAGCTAGACCATTTCCTTGGGTTGGGAGTAGCCATTAAGGATATCCCAACATGTAAATATTAATATCCTTTGATTATATACAATTAGAAATGTTTATATCCATACTATGTATCTTTCATGCTTCACTTGCATTATTAGCTACCATCTTGAATTGTTTGATTGTTAATGCCTCAAAATAGTAGTATTAGTCTATATCTAGAATTATGGAGTAGTATGAATGCATGACAATTTTGGAATATTAAATATGATCATATGGTTATGCCTTTGATTGTATTTTTTCCATATCGAGAGAGAGACACTCTTATGATCTGGATCAAGCCCAATCTCGAGAGAGGAGGGAATAGATACTAATGATGATTTCTTGTAAACTATGCTAAGGGTATACAATGGATGTGAGTATTGCATGTTGGTTAAATACCTTAAATGGTATAACCCAATCCAAGTTGTATCCATATCTTAAAACACACCCAAAAGAATCAAGATCTATCTTAACTTGTTAATATAGATTTACTTTACTGTTGTTGCCTAATTCTTTGTTTGGTCACCATTGTTCCATAAGGGACACTTATCTCTCCTTTCTATTAGATATAACCAAGCCAAGGCCTCTAATCCTAAACTCGTCACCTTGTGCCCTTGTGTTTAAACATGTTTACTACACGTGTTAGTTGTGAGTGTAAGTCTTAAATTTATAAACTCAAACACTACCCTAAAAGTATACGGGTGTGTGTAGTATTATTGAGGTCATCCAAGGAGTAACGTATTATTAAGTGCAAGAGTATTAAACTTCAACAATCTATATTGGTTATAAAGGTTGATTTGTTTTTACACTAGTAAACTAAGAAAACTAGAGAATTAAACTAAAATAGAGATCATTTGATTCAAAAGATTTCATTCAATTAAGAAGTCTACGGAATAGAATTTCACAACCATATCATAACAATAAGAACTACAAAAATCTACTATGCTAGAAACAACACAAAGGAGGTTTGTGTCCTACACACACCTCTCTATTAGCGTAGAACAACCCTAATTTCATATAGCACTCCTGTACTTATACTAAATTTTGGACTTCAAACCTTTCTCCTCAACTCATCCCAACCACTTTGTGGTCAAGGTAGTGTTGCTAAAGCACACCTTCTTACTCCAATTCCTATCTTTCCACATTAAGCAAGGAGCATAGATCAAACATACTAAGTGGCCAGCAAATCATGTAAGAAGATAACCATGCTAATGAACCATAGAATAATAAAATTATCTAGAATTAAGTATAAGATTCGAGTTCAACAAAGTTATGACATGAGAGCTACTCTCCCAAGCCCAAGAATAGAGGTTCTACTCATCCATGGCTATAGAAGATGGAAACAAGCAATAGAATGTAGAGCAGAACATGGTAGAAGAAGGAAAGAACAAAAATCTCCAAGGTACAAGTGGGACAAAGTAGAACTCTAACTATGATGACAATTTCAACCTCTTTGAATCTCTTTCTTCGGAAAACTTATCCCCCAAGAGGCTAGAATGGAGGACAGAGGTCCCTCTATAATGGTTGGAGAGGGATTGGGAAGGAGTTTTCTATCGAGTAACCATGATCTTCTCTCTAAAATCTCCCTCCTTTCTCCTTGGCACTGCACTAGACGTCTCTTGCTTCAAATGACTCATGATAACCACCCCAAGTGATTCCCCTTTGTATTTAAAAATGAGGGACAGTTACATTTTAAAATGAATTGAAATTGTTAGCAACATGTCATGTTTTTGAATTAACACGACACGTTTCTCTCAGTAACTACAGTCGAACTGCCCTGCATAAAGGTTGTACCACATGTTGGTTGGCCAACACATCGTGTTTATGTAAGTTGAGAAAACTTGGACAATTTTGGATCAAGGAGACATGGCGTGCATGTATTTGACATGATGTGCTATTATATTATCATGATCCTTGGTATCTTATGGATGGAGGAGACATGCCATGTTGGTTGGCCAACACGTCGTATCGCTACAAGTCAAGGAAATGGGTGATTTATTGGAATGAGGGGATACATTGTGTTAGTTGGACAACACGATCACACTTCTTTATGTCAATGATAATATGATTTTTCCTTCTATTGACACGTCATGTTATCTAAACCACATGGTATGTTTCTGTTAAAATTGTCAAAATATCTTCAAATATGTGGAGTCTCTTAAGGAATTTGAATATGGTTTATTATGATTAAATTATCCTCATTTTATTGTCAAAATATAGTACATGTAATCACAACCATGGAACAAGGTAAGTTAACAATAAAATGGGAAATCTAGCATGATTAGAGGAAACTTGAGGAAGAAAATAGATTGAAATTGCATGAGTAGGCAAAAAGATTATATAAATCATGTACGTCAAATCCCCCTAAACTTGAACCATTGCTTGCCCTCAATAAAAAGGAACATGGAAATAAAGTTGAAGAAAGTGTCAAGCACATGTATCAATAAAATGAAATAAAAGAAGTATATCAAGCCAAACTAAATGTGATAAATGAGTATATGCTATTAATTTCAAATCAAAGACCCAAGATGGAAATTTAATTTAGCAAAGGTGGAAAAAAATAAAATTGGAAGAGTCAACAAACAACATTAAGTCAAATTTAGATGATAAAGCCAAATAACCAGTGAATATGCAACCTAACTCTCTCAATTATTAAGGATATAAAGATGAAATCTGAATTAACATAAAAAATACAACAATGCTCTCTTTGCTTTTTGAAGTAAGAATAATACAATGAAGCATGGGTTTTGGCACTTGGAAGATAAAATAGACTCATGCACATGTGGAATACTAGTTGTGGTAAATTTAACCTATTAAGGACATAACACCTAACAATCATAGCCAGATCAGACTTACACTAGGCTAGCATGATACATGGGTAGTTTATCCATCTTATGTGGGAAATATGTGTTGGTATATATGCCCATAGAGCCATCCCGAGTGATTGCATGGAGTCAGATATTAATTAATTAATTAATATTATTATTTGGTTAATTAATTAATACCAAAATATTCTAATTAATCCACGAGAATTTTAATTAACACAATCTTTCTATTTATCGATGGGTTTAGGAAACCCTGCTTCCTTTCATCTCCTATTTAAAGGGGCTTGACGGCTGATATCTTTACAAGATATTGAGAGAGGCTTTTCAATTTATGCTCACGTACGTAAAACCTAGCCATCACCATCCTTAGGAGAGAAAGGAGAGCATTGTGATGCTAGCATGTCATCACACAAAGACTACTCCTTCCTAATGGCTTAGGAAGCACGATGTGGAGTTCCAGTCCATTCATGTGTATGAAGTAGAGATGCAGGCATTGAGACACTTGCGTTTAGAGGACATCAACGACCGTCCATAATCATTACGAGCGGCGTACATCACCGTACAAAAGGAGCACCACAAGATCTTCCCGCGATGTGTTCAGAAGATGGGAGAGAAGTATTGTCCATGTAAGCCAGCAACGTTGCATACCATCGTACAGTGGGATGTCACGGAACTTGCTCTGCGACAAGGTATATCCCATGAACACTCTTTCTGAATATGCTATTGTCGGTGAGATCCTGTTGTGGATTTCTTGGAAATATATTTCTTTATTACTTCCACCACACATGTTTCCTCCACAAAATCCAACAGTGGTATCAGAGCAACGTCAATCTATGGTGTATTTGAATTCATTTTAATATGATCGAATCATTGTATACTATTTTATGTGGTTGTATATGATGTGAACTTAAAAGTATAATGTGCATATCTAAACCTAATTCCAAATACACCGTAGGCCTCTATTTTTTACGTTTCAGATGGGGTCGACTATGGAAAATACTAATTTTCCTAAGTGCATAGAAGTAAAATTTTGTAGACCTTTCATGGGCTTTGCCCCTGAGACCCCACAAGGGGCGACCTCCCCTCGACCCCCACCCACTCACTGATCCCCGTACATGGGCGTTGTCCATGTGCACCCTGCATAGTCTACATGGGAGTCAAAAATTTATTTAATGGGAATGTCTCGCATTAAAAGGACTGCAATTTTAATATGTATATATGTATCTACATATACCTATAATATCATACAAGTCGCTTTTTAAAATCTATTTTATGTGGTGAATGCATGCACAGTTATGGCCTAGAATGAATGTGGTTGTGAATGTTGTGAATGAATGTGGTTGTAAATGTTGTGGATATGTTTGTTTGTAATTAATATGGATATATAATGGTTGTACGTGGATCCTTTGTATAAAGTATTCGACTTGCATGTCGAGCCTCATCTCTTATTTCAAAGTTTAATTAATTATTTTTCTTTATATTTGTACTCATATGATCTAATAGAGATAGGATTAGTTTTAGTCATTGTAAACTTGATGTAAGGAGGCCAATTGAAAATCCAACTCCAAGGAGCGTCCATGGAGAAGCAACATAAAGATCCAATTCTAAGAAGAAACTTGAAGTTCCAACCTCACAGAGCATCCATGAAGTTGTTCATTGTAATGTTGATCCTTACAGGTTGATTCACAGGTGTTGTTGCATGAGATGTAGACCTTAGGTGGACCGTAATCCCTTGTTTCTCCAAACGATTACAATAGTATGGTCATAAGCAATGTATTTGTGTTTGTGATTGCATGTCTATAGTATGTGGTTGTGGATATAGTAGTATATGATATGTACTATAAGTATGTGGTGTTTGGATATGTATATGTATTAATAAAACCTCTCAATTAATAATATTAAGTTTTAGTTACCATCCATAAAGCAACACACATGAAAAGCTTAATCGTCTATGTGTGAGCATGCCTCTATGTGGTACACTATCGATCTCATGGAAGTGTGATGGTGGGTATGTGGGTCTGCCTCCGCAGGGTGCACACTCATTGTGTTGGATTATGGGTTGGACTTAACTAGGGAACCTTGATAGGATCAAGTACCTAGAGGCACATAGATGCATCATGGCAAGGAGTTGTGCATGATCATCTATCCAAGAGTTTCATATTATTCAATTGACAAAAGTTGCCTACCTTAGTATTTGGTCTTTGATGTCGGCGTTGGTTGGGCATTGATCCAATTATTTTGGATCTTGGCTCACTAGAAGGTTGTACATTACAATCTTCTGAGTTGATAGTGAGGGCTACCAATTTGAATAAAATAGTGGGAGCACAATTAATTAAAGACCTAATTAATATCATTTATCAAATCTTTACAAGTCAAAATGTTTTGGACTAAATGCAAACTTTTTCTTTTGTAGCAATTAAATGGCAAACAACACTCACACATTCTCATTGCGATTGGTCCTTGTGAAGGACAAACTTATCAGAATCAACTTTCAAAACTGGTTTAGGACTCTGAGAATTGTTCTCATGCAGGAGCGTAAGCTCTATGTCCTTGAAACACCAGAGCCAGCGGAACCTGCCTCAAATGTGCCCAAGGCTGAAAAGGATGCTTACAAGAAGCACCTTGATGATGTTGTAGATGTCAAGTGTCTGATGTTGTGCTCAATGAACTATGAGTTGTAAGAGAAGCATGAGGACATGAATGTCATGGAGATGGTAACACATCTCAAGAGCATATATCAGCATCATGCAAGACATGAGAGATATGATGTCTCCAAGGCTTTATTCAGAAGCAACATGAAAGAGAGAGACTCGGTTGGTACCCACATACTCACTTTGATTGGGTATGTGGAAATCCTATCCAAGCTGGAATTTCCCCTAGGTTAAGAGTTGGCCACTGATGTGATTCTACAATCGTTTCCTGAATCATATAGTCATATTGTCATGAACTACAACATGAACAATCTTGACAAGCCATTGTCAGAATTGTTGGGCATGTTGAGGACAGCTGAAGCACATATGAAGAAAGACAAGCCCAATTCTGTGATGATGATCAGCAGGACAAAGGGAAAGTCAAAATGCAAAGGCAAGGCTAAGAAAGGCTCTAAAGTCGAGCATAAGCCAAAGTCATCCGCACTCAAAGCTAAAGGTGGGATCTCCAAAGAATGCAGTTGTCACCATTGTCACCAGGCTAGACATTGGAAAAGAAATTGTCTTCTCTACCTAGAGGAACTGAGGAAGAAGAAGTAGGGAATAGAGATCTCCACTTCAGGTATATATGTTATTGAGATAAACGTAAATAATTCTTCATCATGGGTATTGGATATTGGATGTGGATCTCACATATGTTCAAATATGCAGGATCTGATAAGAAGTAAGCCTTTACGAAAAGGCCAAGTCGAGTTGTGGGTCGCTAATGGAGCAAGAGTTGTTGCCACCACAATTGGAGTTATTAGTTTATCTTTACCTACGTGCCTTGTAATAGAATTAGAGAATTGCTATTATGTGTCTTCCATTAATAGAAATATTATTTCTGTATCTTGTATGGATAAGAGTGGATTTGAATTTCACATTAAGAATGGAATGATTGCTATTTCTAAAGATGAGATCTTTTATGGAAATGCCCCTATGTCTGATGGTATCTACTTGTTAGAACTTGATACTAGGATATAAAATGTAAATACTAGAAGGCTAAAACTTGACAACTCAAACAAAACATACTTATGGCATTGTCATCTTGGGCACATAAATGAGAAGCACATATCTAGACTCCATAAGGATGGTTATCTAGAATCTTTTAATTTTGAATCATTAGAGATATGTGAGGTTTGTTTATTAGGCAAGATGACCAAGACTCCTTTCACTGGATACAGTGATAGAGCTAGTGATCTGCTAGGGCTCATACATACTGATGTATCTGGACCTTTTAGATTAAATGCTAGAGGAGGCTATCAATACTTCATTAACTTCACTGGTGACCTCAGTAGGTATGGCTATGTATATCTTATGAAACACAAGTTAGAAACTCTTGAAATGTTTAAGACTTTCATGAATGAAGTAGAGAAGCAACTTGGTAAGAGTATTAAAGCACTCCGTTCAGATCTAAGTGGCAAATACTTAAGCCAAGAGTTTGAGGACCTTCTAAGAGACCATTGTATTGCATCACAATAGACTCCACCTGGTACACCACAGCATAATGGTGTGTGAGAAAGAAGGAATCGTATATTATTAGACATGGTACGATCAATGATGAGTTCAGGAAAACTTCCAATATCATTCTGGGGATATGCTCTTGAAACTACAACATTTACACTTAATGGTGTACCTTCCAAATTAGTTCAAAAGATACCATATGATATATGGAATGGGAATCATCCTAGTTTGTCTATGTTAAAGATTTGGGGATGTGAAGCTTATGTTATGAAACAATTTCCTAAAAAGATTGGACCCAAATCTAAAAATTATTATTTTTTTGGATACCCCAAGGAAACTTGGGGATACTACTTCTACACACCAACTGACAACAAAGTGTTTGTTGCTAGGACTACTGTATTTCTTGAAAAGGAATTTATTTCCAAAGGAAGCAGTGGGAGGAATGTAGAGCTCAAAGAAGTTCGAGATCAACAAGAAAGTAGAGAACCCGAGGAGGTACATAAGGAACATGAAGACTCAAATTGTTGTGGAATTTCAAGTTCCAAATGTAACGCAGGAACCTCATGGGTCTAGTAGGACATGACTTGAGCCTGAGAGATTTGGATTTCTCATGACTCAAGATAGTGACGAATTGGGTATAGCAGATGAGCCAACTTCCTATCTAGAAGCTACTAAGGGACCAGAATCTGAGAAATGGCTTGAAGCCATGAGATTTGAGATGGAATCCATGTACACCAACAAGGTATGGACCTTGGTGGATCCACCTGAAGGGGTAAAACCCATAGGGTGCAAGTGGGTCTTCAAGAAGAAGACTGACATTGATGGAAATGTTCAAACCTATAAAGGTACATTGGTTGCAAAAGGATTTTGTCAAATTCAAGGTGTTGATTATGAAGAGACCTTCTCACTAGTTTCCATGGATAAATCCATCAGGATCATGCTTGCCATTGTATCTTATCATGATTATGAGATTTGGAAGATGGATATTAAAACAACATTCCTTAACTGGAATTTACTTGAGGATGTGTACATGACACAACCTGAGGGTTTTATCAATCTGAAGGAAGCCAATAAAGTCTGTAAGCTACAAAGGTCAATCTATGGATTGAAGCACGCATCTCAGAGTTGGAATCTACATTTTGACGAAGTAGTCAAAAAGTTTGGCTTTAGTCAAAATGAAGATGAACCTTGTGTTTACAAAAAGTTTAGTGGGAGCACAGTCGTATTTCTCATATTATATGTGGATGACATACTATTGATGGGAAATGATATCCCTACTCTTCAGACAGTAAAAGCTTGGCTGGGGAAGACCTTCTCTATGAAGGATTTAGGCAAAGCATCCTATATACTAGGAATCAAGATCTATAGAGATAGATCTAGAAGGCTTCTAGGCCTAAGCCAGAGCACATACATTGACAAGGTGTTGAAGAGGTTTAGCATGGAGGGTTCTAAGAGAGGTAACTTGCCCATGCCCCATGGGGTTACGATCTCTAAAGCCCAATGTCCTAGTTCATGTGATGAACGGGTGCGCATGAGTAAGATTCCATATGCATCAACAATTGGATCTATCATGTATGTGATGTTATGTACTCATCCTGATGTGTCATGTACTTCGAGCATGATGATTCGGTATCAGTCAGATCCAGGTGAATGTCACTGGAAAGTCGTAAAGAACATCCTAAAGTACTTGAGATGGACTAAGGATCAATTATTGGTATTCGATGGTGAGGAAGAGCTTGTGGTAAAGGGTTACACTGATGCTAGCTTCCAAACTAACAAAGATGACTATAGGTCACTATATGGATTTTCATTTTGCCTGAACAACATAGTTGTGAGTTGGAAGAGTTCCAAGCAAGAGGCGGTTGTAGATTCTACAACCGAGGCTAAATATATTGCTGCATCTAATGTTGCAAAGGAAGTTGTGTGGATCAAGAAGTTCATTTCTAAACTTGGAGTGGGTCCAAGCGCTAGTGATGCAATTGAGTTGTATTGCGACAATAATGGAGCAATTGCACATGATAAAGAACCAAGATCGCACCAACATTCCAAACATATTCTACGGAGGTTCCATCTCATATGAGAGATCGTACATTGAGGAGATGTGAAGATTTGCAGAGTATCTACAAAAAGCAATGTGGATGACCCGCTCACAAAAGCATTTTCACATCAGAAACATGACGGACATGTTTGATCACTTGGATTGAGATTCATGAGTGATAAGGTTTAAATGCAAGTGGGAATTTGTTGGTATGTATGTCCCTAGAGACTATCATTTGATGATTATAATGGGATACTATGTAAACGATTTGTAGTACTACATTGATCATATCAATAAAGGCAAGTTTCCAATCTATATGTTTGTGTTTTATATTTTGAGATGACCACAAAACTTATAGATGTCTACAGAATAATATACTCAATGACATATGTCTTCAGGCTGATGACCTCAACAGTGAGATCATATGCATGTTAAGAGTGTGCATTCTTGTTTTATCCCTAATCGATTGTTATTGTGGAAATATCCATAGACATCAATAACACATAAGATTAGAAATGTATGTTGGTTGATGAAAGAATCTCATTATCCATGATATGGAGATATCAAACCAAATACATAGATATGTGTTAGAGAAAAGTGTATTGGACATACCCACCTTGAGAGTGACACATGGATACCATGATTGGTAGTTAGAGTCACATCTCATAATGATGGTGGTGATTGTGGTTCTTAGACCTGAAGTCACTACATTTATCACATGTCATTCGGTGTACTTTGACATCATCCACTGTGGTCCTAAATAAGGATTGCCATAAATACGGTGCTTGGGTGCACTGTGACACATGGGGATGACTGTGAGTGATGTAGATGGAATTTGTCCTCCCTACATGAGTTTGATATTCCGGCCACTTGATAAGAGAGACTAAGAAATGCATGGCCATGTTGATGTGAGTCAATATGTGATATTGAGATTACATATATCTCAGACAGTTTGCTTTAGTTCAAAGAGCATGGATTGAACATTGAAGAGGATAACAGTTCCATGACTCGAGTTCAATCCAGATATTAGTGACAAAGGAACTATATAATCACTGTAACACCAGTCATGAATGATAGGTTAAGTTGTTCTCCAACTTTTGTAATTACTTAGGTGGCAATGAAGCCTTGTTAAATACCAATCATTGCTTGTGAAATCATAATATGATTATGGATATCACTATCAATGTAATTTGGAGCCTACTGGATCATACACATAGGATGTGTTGGAATAGGAGTATAATTGTGGATTTGATTGGAATTTCTCCAAATCACATTGATTACTAAAATGTTTATGTAATCTGTTAGAATAATATTGTAATATGTTAAAATGTTTGAGCCAATTAATTGGAATGAATGGCTCTAAGTACAAGTGGGAGTCTGTTGGTATATATACCCATAGAGCCAACCTGAGCGACTGCATGGAGTTAGATATTAATTAATCAATTAATATGATTATTTGGTTAATTAATTAATTATAGAATATTCTAATTAATCCACCAGCATTTTAATTAATGCATTCTTTCTATTTACTGATGGGTTTAGGAAACCCTACTTCCTTTTTTCTCCTATTTAATGGGGCTTGATGGTCGATATCTTTACAAGATATTGAGAGAGGCTTTTCAGTTTATACTTGCGTATGTAAACCCTAGCTGTCACTGTCTTCAGGAGAGAAAGGAGAGCATTGTGATGCTAGTACGTCATCGCACAAAGACAACTCCTTCCTGTCGGCTTAGGAAGCGTGACGTGGAGTTTCAGTCCATCTGTGTGGATGAAGTAGAGATGCAGACGCTGAGATGCCTATATTCAAAGGACGTCAGTGACCGTCCATATGTGCTATGAGCGGCGTACATCACCGAACAAAAAGAGCATCACCGGATCTTCCCACGACGGATTTGGAAGATGGGAGAGAAGTATCGTTTGTGTAAGCCAGTAGCATTGCACACCATCATGCAGCGAGATGTCATCGGACTTGCTCCACGATAGGGTATATCCTACAAACACTCTTTCTAAATATGTTATTGTCGATGAGATCCTGTTGTGGGTTGTGTGGAAATATATTTCTTTTTGTTCCTTCTGTCACACATGTTTCCTCCACAAAACCCAACAATATGTGCAAAAATTTTGAACAAGAAGCCTAAAAGATAAAAAGTGGGTCAAGTTCCTCTTGAGAATCTCATAGCCTCAAACTAGAGTTTTATTTCCCAATCATAAAAGAGTTAATTGGATTGCATAATCAACTATATTTCACACTTATTTGATTCAAAATTTATTGAGAGGGTGATTGAAAATGCACTAAGAATTTGGCAAGGGCATCTAAAATGCTAAACAATATTGTAATGTTAATTAATTCAAAAAAATCAACCGTTACATGTATTAAATAATCAAAGTGTGAAAGATGAACATGTAGGCTAAAAGCAACAAACCAAAATGAAGTGAATGTGGTTGGAAATATATTTCTTTTGGTAGATGCAAGGCTTGTACATTTTTCTTCAGTTGATATTTCACAAAAGCAATATGGGACAAATGGTGTAGCATAAAGGGAAATCAATCCAATAAAGAGAAAAAAACAACATAAAACACTAGATTTACCACTGTCTAAAACAAAAGCTAAGAAAAAGACAATACAAAGGAAGACTATAACTAAACTACCAACCGATTTCTCTCCCCAAGATTGAAACTTACAATTTTTGTACTTCATATAAAAAACTCAAGAGGATCACAACCGGATACCTTTCATGGTGGTGATGTAAAAGTCAAGGGCATGTGCTCCAGTTTGATGCCAAAAATTGTTGTCCAAAGGATCTACACCTCTTTGTTAATATATCTTTGATTTTGGAAAAAGAACTATGCTTATTATGTGTAGTAGGAATAGTCTTCTGAACATCAATTTTATTTTTTCCCTTCATTCTCTTATTCAAAATAATATAAATCCAATTGAAAGAGAATTCTCTTATCACCCAACATTGTATCAAAGATGTGTTACATGGTGGCATTTTGTCTTGTTTGAAAAATCATCATGTGGAGCAAGTGTTGCATATTTCTCCCTTAGAGATTTAGTTTATATATCTTCATTGATGTTAATAGCTTCAACCGATGTCCTCTTTGATGCAAAAAGAGTTTCTCCTATAACAACTCTAGTCCTAAAACATATCATCCGTGTTTCTTTAGGATTCATCTTTGACTGGCTATGTAAGGACCCTGAAGGTGCTTTTTGGTTGGAAAGTGCTTGCTGGGGGACTTGATTTTCTAATATCCATGCATGAGTGGAAACTTTATCCACCTTGGAAGAGATATGGTGAATGGCACCTTCATAAACAGTCCATGTTCACTAAACTCATAATTTTGCTTCATTTGAGTCGAAATAAATTTTCTTAGGAGTGATTCCAAGTTGGACTTTGAATGTGGTTGTTGTTGTTGAACATGATGTTGTTGAGGAATTCAAGCATTGTTGTTGCTGAAGCTGAAGAAGTTGGGATGATCTCCCCAAACTAGATTATATTTGTTTGAAGACCAATTGCTCCTGTAATCTCCTATCACATCACATTGTTCCATGGTTTCCTCAGACGGAATGAAGGAACAATATCTTGAGGAAGATGCCTGCTTAAGAACTTCACTTGTCTCTCAGAATAAGTTGATTGGATGAGTTGACTGTTTGTTTAGCTTTTTAAACTTTTGGGACAAGGTGCTCAATTTTTTTGTAGTGAAATCTACTCTACAAACAGAGTGTATGCCATCTTGATTCTTGGAAGCAATAAAAGAAAAATAAGTTGATTGCTCATTTCGGTGCTCCATTGGCAATGATTTAGTTCTATGTAATCTATAATAGCATAAGATTCTCTGTAGGATTTGTTTAGCAAGGCTCCTTTTATAGCTACATTTATGGACATACTTGTGTTATTGAAGAACCAGCCATTTGTTGAGACCTTGGTGAGGACAAGGGTTTTGGAGGTTTTGGAATCTCTCCCATGTGTCATAGAGAGTATCCCCGTCCCTTTGAGAAAAATTAATGAGTTGACTCCTCAGTTGTGCCATTTTTCTTGGTGGGAAGTACTTGGCTAAGAAGACTTTGAGAAGCTCCTCCCAAATGTTAATAGAATTCCTTGGAAAAGAAGAGAGTCATGAAAGAGAGTCATGCCTTAGCTCTGTCCTTCAAAGTGAATGGTAAAATAATAAGGTGGATTACATTAGTACTTAGTAGGAATGCCATTAATCTTGAAGGTGCTCTAGTACTGTAGAAATTCAGTTCCACAGATGTCCCTCCAAATCTATTTTGTTGTAACATATGTAGAATTGTGGGGCTAAAAGAAAAATCATTTCTATCAATTTGTAGTTGGAACAACGAAGTCCTTAAGGGTGCAATTGTATTCCATTAGTGGTTTATCTTATTGATCTAGATGCTCAGGTGAATATGGTGATGATGAAGGTGATCAATGTTGTGATTCCTCTACATCTGGTTGAGGTTCACTCCTTCCTTCTAAAGGCTGCTAACAGTCATGTAAGTAAAGGTGAGTGAAGTACAAAAAATGAAATGGATGATACAAAAATATCATAATGATGATGATCATGATGGAAATGATAGTAGATAAGGTGAGGTGTGATCTAGTCTCTCTTACTATTCAACACTTCTTACTCTAATAAAAGTTACCAATAATCCTCGACAATGATGCCAAAAACTTTTTAGTTGTGTGTGCAAGTCTTATATTTATAAACTCAAACATTGCCCCATAAGTATATGGATGTGTAGTATTATTGAGGTCATCCAAGGAGTAAAGTATTATTAGGTGCAAGAGTATTAAACTTCAACAATCTATATCAGTTTTAAAGGTTGATTTGGTTTTACACTAGTAGACTAAGAAAACTAGAAAATTAAACTAAAATAGAGATCACATGATTCAGAATATTTTGATAAATTAATAAGTCTCAAAAAAGGATTTCACACCATATCATTACAATATGAACTACAAAAACCAACTATGCTAGAAACAACACAAAGAAGGTTTGCATCCTACACATACCTCTCAGTTAGTGTAGGACAGCCCTAATTTCATATAGCACTTTCAGACTGCAAAAATTTCTCCTCAACACAACCCAACAACTCTCGTGGTCAAGGTATTGTTGCTAAAGCACACCTCTTTACTCATGTGCCTATCTTCCCAGATTAAGCAAGGAGCTTAGATCAAACATACTAAATAGCCAGTAAGGCATGTAAGAAGAACACTACACTAATGAACCTTAGAACGGTGAAATTATCCAGAATTAAGTATGGAATTTGAGTTCAATAAAGTAATGATATAGGAGCTACTCTAACGTTCCCAAGAACAAAGGATCTATTCATCCATTGCTATAGAAGATAGAAACAAGCAGTAACATGTAGAGCAGAACATGGTCAAAGGGAAAGAACGAAAATCTCCAAGGTACAAGTGGGACAAAGTAAAACTCTAATTGGGAGTGGTTGTAACATACTAGATCTCAGAGCCTACCATGAAAGTTGACATTTTGGACTTAGCCAAACAAGGTTGAAGGTTAGATGATAAATAGATGTTTAGTATGATCCTAATGATATAATACATGAATGTATCACCCTAATGTAGCCTAATGTTTTCATATTAGTCTTAGGTTAATAATGGATACATAAAATATGTCACATAACTCGTTTTGGTGGTAATATGAAAATAAGGAACTTAATTGGATGAATAATATAGATAATGGGTTATTAATGGGCCATATGATATATCTCATAAAAATAAGTCTCAAAAGTGGAAACAAACTTCAAATTCAAAATCTACATATCAAAATTAGTCTACATATCAAATTTCATCTAATTTGGACAACCTTGAAATATTATGATAAGTTTAGGAGAGAGGAAATGAGTAAAAGGCATAAGTAATGAATAGTGTGATTATATAACTTCAAAATATGGAAATAATGGTAAATTCATATTCAACACATCAAAGATAACTTGTGGATGAAGCTTGGTCCAATTTGGATGTTGTTTGTGCAAGTTATGCAATTTTAGGTACATTCTGTACTTTTCTACAATTTACCCAATTGGGAGGTTTTATTTGTAAATTGTCACATGAATTATAATCCTTATATATCCCATTACCATTCTCAAGTGTTTGAACCATAGGGAGCCTAGTTTCACCTTGGTTTAATGGTGTTTCTTTCCAAGGGCATTTTAGGGATTACTCTCTTTATAAATGAGCTTATCTTTAGAAGCTATCAACCAATGGGGTTATTTCTTTGATTGGAGGTCGGTTGGGATGGCCTATAAGTGTCCATAAGCCGACATTTGATATTCAAGAAGCCTCTATGAGTTGTCCTCTTGCATGGCCATGAAATCCCTAGGCTAAGGACACATGGAAAGCTCCATGGACTCCTCATGCTTGACTTCTTCCTTATCCATAAAGGTTTGCATGTCCATAGGCACCCTTAGCATTGGACACATGGAAAGTAACTTGATACCTCATGCTTGAATTATTCCTTATCCATAAAGGCTTGCATGTCCATGGACACCCTTATACATGACACATGGAAAGTCTCATAGACACCTCATACTTGGCCTCTTTCTTTATATAGCCATATCTACCCCTTCACAACTCCCAATTCGAAAAATCTTACTCTCCTTTATTCCCTCTAGCTTAAAGCATAATTCCTACTCCATTTTTCTAAGAAGGTGTTGTCCCAAGGTAAAAGGAGGTGCCTACCTTGGTGAAGAAGGCTCCTAGGGTTCCAAATTTCTCTATTTAGGATTTCTTAAGCTCCTCCTTGGTGATTTTGACCAAAACTAGTAAGTTTTCTACTCTCCTTCCCTATTTTCATGTTGTTAGTCTTCCTTCCACCTTCCTCCAGGTCGTAACCATGGCCTTCCATGGTGAAACCCCACCTAGAACCCATAAACACCTCATCTCCATGTTCTTTTGTTAGGGTTTTTCACCTCTAAAGTGGAGAAGGTGCTTCTTGCTCGAGTTAGGAGCTTTGTTGGAGAAACCAGCCTCTCTAAGCTTGGGAACCTTACTTATGGGACCTGTCCACCTTCCCTAGAGGTTCTTTGGAGGCCTAGCCTTTGATCTAGGACTGACTTGGACTGTTTAGACTCTAAAGTTGAGGTATGATGTATCCACTATTCTTCTATGTTGAGCAATTCACTTATGCTTATTCATTCTCTTTGTCCTATGGACAATAGCCTATACACAATGTATTTTCTTTTGAAAATCATGATTCATGTGAACTACCTTATTTGATATTGATCATGAGATCAGGGATATTCTTGAACTCTTATCGTATGCTTTGTTCATGATGGAACACTAAAAGATGACATGTGATGTCTTTTGCCCACTTATGAGGTGGATGTATATGTTGGTCACTTATGTGGCGACTAGTTTATATATTCTGACTATACTTTCTACTTGCCTCTACATTTAACATGCTATGTGATTCAGTAGCACTAGAGTAGTGTAATTGCATTGGTTTTTATGGTAGATGTGTTATTTCCTACCGAGCAAATGTGACATTTCCTGCTCTTTTGGGATGGAAAGGAACCTCATACCCATAGAAAGATGTGTGATTCTTGACCCATGTTTTATATATTTGGGAGATTGGCAGTATTCCTTTCTCTATCAGGTTTCAAGTTTATGAGACTTGGCTGCCTTTGTGTTTATATTGTTCTAGGGCTATGTTTATCTTGCATGCATGCAGGTTGATGATATGGGATGTGTACCCTAATTCTTTACATGTTCTTGTGTGGCACAATCTTTATGTTTTATTAATGGAAAGTATTCTTTTGTTATCATATGATTTCAATTCCTTTTCTCTTGATACCCATTTGGGTGGCCTTATCCTTTCTATGGGAAGTCTTTTATATTTGATGTCCTTTATTCCATATATTGCTCAATTTCCTATTTAGTATGCACATACCAACCTTTGTTGATGTCATCTATTTTCTCTTCTTGCTGGGGTATGCTTCCAACCCTAGGTGAAGGGCTTGGATGATAAGGCATGAAGTTTTGGACTAGCTTAAGGAGTTAAAGCTTGAAGACAAAGTTGTTATGGTTTATATTTCTCTATACTTAGATCCTTATGTTGTATCATACATGTAAATCCTTATGGGATATTATAATGTACTTTTATAATCTTTTGTGAAAATTGAATATAGTCCTTATTTTTATTCCACTGCTATACTTTGGTCTTTTGCATACCATTATAATAAACTTGGAAAATTTATACCTATTCCCAACATACCTTTGAGTGTGTTTGGAATGGATGTTAATTCTTCAAAAAAAAATAGTAAGGGGTGATCCCGCCTCCTTACAGTGGCAATTTTGTCCTCTTTATCCAGTAACATTCTCTCTCAAATGGTTGGAATGGGGGATGAAGACACAACTATAATGGTTGAAGAGAAATTGGGAAGAAGGAGGTTCTCTCATGAGTAGTTGTCCTCTTCTCTCCAAAATCACCATTCTTTCTCCTAGGCTCTATTTTAGACATATCTTGGTTCAAATGACTAGTGATAACCACCCCAAGTGAGTCTCTTTTGTATTAAAAAAATGAGGGACAATTTTCTTTTAAAATTGAACTAAAACTGTCGACAACACATCCTATTGTTGAATTAACATGACTTGTTTCTCCCAGTACCCGTAGTAGAACTCTCAATGAGAAGGTTGCACAACATGTTGGTTGGATAACACACCATGTTTCTGCAAGTCGAGAAAACTTGGACAGTCTTGGATCAAGGAGACACGATGTGTATATATTTGTCATGTGTTATTGCATTACAATGATTCTTGATATCTTCTGGATGGAGGAGACACATCGTGTTGGTCGGTCAACGTTCCATGTCGGTGCAAGTCAGGGGACTTGGCAATTTCCCATAATGAGGGGACATGGTGTGTTAGTTAGCCAACACGTCATTGTTTCTACAAGTCAGTGTGAATATGTTTTTTTCCTGCTATTGACACATCATGTTATTTAAACCACATAACGTGTTTCTATTAGAACTTCATAAATGTCTTCAAGTTGTGAAATATCTTGGGGAATTTTGAATAAGGTTTGATTGTGATTAAGTTATCCCCATCATCATCAAAATATTGTACCTACCTCACAATCATGGAACAAGTAAAGATATCAACAAAGTGGGAAATCTAGAATGATTAGAGGCAACTTGAGGTAAATGATGGACTGGAGATGCATGAAAGAGTAGGTAAAAAGACTACATAAATCATGCACATCAACAGGCCTGTGTATTATCATTGTAGTGTATAAGTATTGGGTTACAAATATAATGTCAGAATACTCTAGATCTGTCTCTATTTTGGACGCAATATCTTAAGCTATAAGACATACAGGTAGTTATGGGTACATTGTGACACTTGTTTGCAATTGTGACTTGTGTATATGGAAATTTTCTTGCCATCAGAGTGATATCTTAGCCACTTGATAAGTGGGACTAAAAATACATAGCCATGCCCATGTGAATCAATATATAATACTGAGCTCGTACAATCTCAATAGCCTCCTCTAGTTCAAGAAACATATCTTGAATGTCAAGAGAATAAAAACTCCATGCCTCACTTTGAATCTGAATATATGTGAAGAATAATATTATTTGAACATAGTAACATTGGTCACTCATAGGTTAAAGTTGTTCTCAACTTATTCCAATTTCTTGGGTAGCAATGACGTGTTGCTAAATACTCCTCTTTTCTTGTGAGGTATTGAATATCACTACCAACATAATATAGAACTTACGGGTTCACACACATAAGGGTGCATAAGAAAATTGAAGTTTGCAATCAAACATATGACTAGAATGGTTCTAACTCATGTACAGGCTGATTTTCTATCCAATTGATCAGTTGGATAAACCATTAGTTTGACTAGCTGGTTTGGATCAATTGGTTGATTTATTTTTAGACGACTAACTAATCACCAATTTGGAAATATGTCCAACCAGTTGAATGGATATCCCAGACAGTCAGTTGGACCAAAGTTGGGAAACAATAAGGAATAAGAGATATATTTGATTTAGAATAGATATGGTCAATTGAAATTGGACCAAGACTGGAAAATCAAGTGACTAGGATAGCTATTTGTTTTATCAAGTGATCCATTCACTCCCAACCAATAACTAGATAAAAAAGCGGTCAACTGAGAAGTATGCAAGAATTCCTACTTTGATTCAATTTTGAGTTTTGATTAGGAATAGCATTGGGTTTTTGGAGAATCCAAACTCGTGACTCTCCTATATAAAGGAGTGTACATCCAAAAGGAAACATACACATTCAAGACACAAGTTGTCTAAGAGTTCTCCCTATTGGAGAGAGAAAAACTCATCCCAAGAATGACAACCTACAATAGGAGGAGGAGGAGAGAAAGCAACGCTAGCACGTTGACAACTTTGAGTTATGCTTCCTCTTGGTGACCAAGGTGGTGCACCAAGCGTTCCCATATCTGCGAAGACAATGTAGAGACTAAGGACCTTGGGAGGAGGCTTGAGAACACGCTACTTATCTAAGGAGAATACAAGGTGTTCATGCGATGACAAGGCAGAAACAACAACAATGACTTTGTATTTTATATCCGAAAGTGCATGTTTTACACTGACGTAAGTCATCTCTAGTTGTTGGACAACTAGTGTGTCAAGGTATATCTGATATTTTTCTCTATGCTATAATATATCAATGTTTTTATGACTGTGATGGATCTATTGTCTAAGACCTATAGAAGAAACCCTCCATAGACTCTGCCGCAAGACAAAGGCCAGTCTATATTTGAAAAGGTAAAGACTGAAACTAAACGAACTTTCTAGAATACACAAAGTCAAATTATAAGAAGTTATATCTAAACCCTTATATGTTCTCACACGGCTGTTTATAAAAAAATAAAAAATTCATATTCTAACTGAACATATATAACAAAGAAAAATTGGACATGATACCTTCCTTGCCCATTCTTATAGAATATATATTAGAATACAAATATTGCTTTTTAAATTAGAAAAATAGAAGAAAAGTTGCAGAAGAAACCCTCTGCGGATTTTATTATATACTAAAGTTTTCTTATATAGGATAATATTGATTAATGACTCGTTGGAGTTGGGGTTTGGTTTTTGCTGCCAAATTGCCCCAGTCAATCTTCATGTATGTTGAGGAAACCACCCTAGCCGAGGATCCAGTTTCTCTTATCAACTAGTAGTTCCCCACACCAATGGACGTGTTTCTTTGTCATTCCATTCCATGTTTTGATGTCAATGTCAACTAGAATAACTTCCTCTACCTGCGCGGCAGCACTCCTTACCATCGACCTAGTTCTTTCCTTGGAAGCTCTGTTGCAAGCCGGCTTTGTGAAAAGTCTAGATTAGTTAATGTCTTTAGTCACAAATAGCATTTTAACAGGGCATGGCTCCACTAGAAGCTACCAGATTTGGCACTACTAGGATACAATCGGGACTTGGCAGCAACAATAACCCACGCACCCAATAGGAACAGAAAATGTCTGCTCCTTCCAGGTCAACCTAAAGATCAGCTTGGCCAACTAGAGGCTGGCCTGTTCGAAGATTCTCCCTTACTAACCCGACCACTCGTACCTCTACCACTCCTACACCCACACGTCCCACACGATTGATAAAACCCAAAAAAAAAACCTCAATTTTGAACCATCACACGTAAAGACGTGTTGCACGTACAAACCAATTATAGGGCACAAGGAGAATCAAAAAGCAAAATCACCGTATCTTTGTATAATTAACACAGAGAATAAGCATGCAGATTTTACCAGTTTGAATAAACCCATTATTTCTGAATTCGGTTAGAAGAAAAGAACGTATACTTTATTAGCCAAAGAAGAAATTTCGTTTGAATAAATAGCAGAAGCAACAACAAAATAGGAGCTTGTGCAGAAAAAATGGAATAAATAAAGAACCAATCGATTTTGCTTATCATCTACTGGTTCTTCTCTCAACAATTGCACACACACACACACAACACAATATACAAATTGTGATTTTCTTCTCTTTAGAGCCTTTGCGCCCTACTAAGATGGTCCAGCAACGAGTTTGCCTTGCGCATCGCTCTGTCTGTGCCATTTTTGGCTAGCTCGGCAAGTGGTAGACGGCCACCAAGCCTACCTAAATAGGCAAGGTTCTCGTGGTCCTTCTTGCATAATGTAAGTAATATTGCAGCTGCATTCTCCTTGTTCCGTGGTTGACCAGTTCTTAAAAGGTCAATCAGAATAGGGATCAGGTTAGACTTGGTTATCGCTGCCTTACCCTCTTGGTGACTTACTAACACTGAGAGTATTGTAAGGGCTTCATCAACCATACAGTGGCCAGAGGAAGAGTCGGTGAGCATCTTATGCAAAGGGGCCAGGATGCCTGCCCGGACAGCCCGAGCTTTGTTTCCTTGATAAATGCACAAGTTGAACAGTGCAGTAGCTGCATCTTTCCTTCCTCTCAAACTCCCAGTCCTAAGCAACTCCACTAGCTCGTCTATAGCTCCAGGAGTGCTTCCAATAGTTATCTTGTTTGCATCATCAATGGAAAGACTAAAAAGAGCTGCCGCTGCATTTTCTCTAGCTTCCATGCTCCCAGACCTTAGCACTTGAACAATGGGAGCAATTGCTCCAGCGAGCACTATTAGCATCTTGTTACTCTCGTATATTGACAAGTTCAAGATTGCTGTCACAGCATGTTCCTGTGTCTTTTCATCATCTGACAACAAGAGATTTACAAGGACTGGGATAGCTCCGGCCTCTGCTATCAGGATCCTGTTGTCAGTGCTCCTTTTGGCCAGAGATCGTATATCAGCTGCTGAAGACCTTTGCTCATCAATTGAACTGCTGCGAAGCTTGTCGACCAGCTCGTTAATTGCAGTCCTGTCACCACTGACTACAATATATGATCCATCACTCTTCCTAATCCTACCATTTGTAGGTTGTTCAAAGTTATTCATCTCACACCATTGCATTATCAGACTTCTAAGAACATAGTTGGGTGTCAGTGTAAAATTTTGGAGCTTTTGTTGTGTCTTTGGGCATGTCTGGTTTCCACCATCAATCCATCTTTGTATAGATGACCGCTCGTATGTCTATACAAAAAATGTGAAAATTTAGTTAACTGGATACTGATAAAGAATATATAAAGTACCATAAGGAGCGGTTTGCCCCCTGCCTTTCAGAATTCTGGTACTTGTATGCATGTATGTAATTTTATCAGAAGGCTATTGTATTGTGTGTTGGGTAACTTTTTTTAAGCATACGCAGCAGTAAGTGAGCGTGCCGGCACGGCATTCTCCAGTACGGCCGCACGTGGTGTAATTTAAAATCACGCAAAATTATTAACAGAACTACCTGATAATATGCCACGTGCAGTTTCTGCTTATTAATCTAACCCGTTATTTGCACATACAAACCAGTATTTGTAATGAGGGGGGCCGAACGGCCCCTAAATTTCAGTGTAATGGATCATAAAAAGATTTCACTGTAAAGTTGCAGACACATAAATAACCTTGAAGCAATGACAAATTACCTGTCCAGTGGAGACAATAACCGGATCCCTCATGACTTCTAGGGATACGGGACATCGGAAATCCTCAGGTATGGCCTGGATATCATGCTTCTTAATTTCAGCTGCATTCTTTTTCTCTGTATGAGGTTTCTGTTCATTTGCCAGATGCAGTGAAGCGTCAGAGGGTTCAAAAACTGCAGAGGTAACGCCAGGAGTCATAGAGCGGTTAGAGATTCCAACTGCAGTAGATACATCAGAGACTCCAGCAGTTGATGCATCAGAAACAATAGACTTGCTCAACCTTTTTGCTAAACTTGATATCAGTATTTCCAATTCCTTCGCAGGGTAACCCATAACTTCTGCAATCAAGACCACAACTTCTTGAATATTGCTGTCAAGAAGCTGAGAGCCCTCAACATATGAGATTTCCAGGCTTGTTATTTCTTGATCGGCTTCTCCACAACAACTTAGTTGAACTATCTCATAAATTTCAGAAAATGTCCTTAGGTTTGCAGATCCACTAATTCCAGCAGCTCTTCCTAGTTGGGAACAAACTAATTCAATCTGTTAAAAATTTCACACTAATGAGTTTGATGCAGGTATGTACTGGACCAATTGCAACAAGAACAAGCATTCAGTTGGAACCTGTTCGTGAACTTCATCAGATATTTCAAACTGCTGATAAGGTATGTTTTCAAGTGCTTTCTGTAACAGCCATGATACATATTGGAATTGTATAGCATGGTTTTTCTTCACCTGAATAATTGTGAAAATATCATATAACAGATTCTTTTTTCAAAGAAATGATTATAAGGATGCTACGTTAGACAAAAGCGAGTAAAGGGATTCCAGACATGGAACGTAAAAATAAATGTCACTGAAGATGGAAAGATGTCTACACTGCCAAACTAAAGAATGCATAAAAAAAGGGTGAAAACAGGCCAGCCTCATAATTTTTCAGAAAACAGAACATCAAAGCTACTAGGTAAAATAACGGTCAGAAAAAGCCTCACAATATTTTAGCCTCATAAATTTCTTCAGGATAGCCTCAATATTTTACTGAGTGGATATCTGTCATCACGGTCAGAATGCTCCATTTTAATAAGCCGAGATCGAGGTCATACCATCAAGTGGGAAATTGGAATTCACAAAATTAGGAATACTGGAATCATGTGAAAACAATAGAAACTTGATGAGATAAATACAATTTTGCCTTGATGAAACAAGACATTTTTTAAGACCCCATTTGGAGATGGGACAGGGATTCACTGGAATAGGTCAAATCAATTCAATTAAGTTGGACAAAGTTGTTCAGGCAGAAAAGTAGAGAAAAATTGGTATCACTTTGACCGAGGCATGCACTTTTGAATTATTAGCAGTTTATTCTCTACCTATTCCAGCCTTAGTATAAAGCTTTTGGTATAACTACATAGCAGTGGAGTTTCTTTCCCTTTATGCCTAGGAATAGTCCGTTCAAAATCATACCGTACGTTGTCATGTGGAGGGATAAAATGGCCTTGCCCCATTCCCAGATAAGGCCTAAGGAACCCAACCAGGCTAGTTATAATTCATATATAAAGCTGAACGAATATACAGATTTAAGTGGAAGGAGAAAAGGTTCTCAAAGCAGTCAACCCCCCATCCCCCCCGTAAAGAAGACCCAAAAAACGGGGGAGATACAAGGCAGAACCTTAACAATCAAAACATCTTCACATGATTCTTCTAACCCTTAAAGGACACCTCCGAGGCTTTTCCCACCCCCAAGAACTGATTACACGTCAACACCTTCTGTACTTTTGCTAGTTTCAGGCGCTACTCGTATCCCAGAAAATCACAAAATCCCTGGAAGGTACAACATGGTCAGTTACATCCTCCTGCCTCTTCACAGATTCATCGCTAAATACCACACAATGACACAGTCTCCTGAAACACCATTGGAAAAAGCACCCTTACCTCAATTTAACTTTATAACAACACCCACGGGCAACTTAAGGCCTCTGTGTTGGTTAATTGCTTAAATTGTAATGATAAAGTATGAGGACTGACCAAGAATCCCAGGCTCCTTTTTCGAGCAAATTCTTCTTCGTGCTCCCATCGCTTGGAGGAATCCTTAAAGGTGGGGTATGTGAGGGCACCTCCACAGAAGCCCAACACTTAACAACCCAGGATCTCAAGAACTGAAGAAGCTCCATCCAACCACCACCACCCAGGTATGTCTGAAGCACAACTAAGGTTGATACCAAGGTGCAGGAGACCACTCTGATCGGCTACTGCAGACAACATCTACAAACGAGCTTGATCCCTCTGAGATGAGACGTTGAGAATAACTCAAAAGGAGTGTCTCATGCCTCAAAGGATCCTCCAACCGAGTAGTCAATGTAGTAAAAAGGAAAATCATTTTGTTGCTAAGCGTTTGTTGACATCCACCAAAATTGTTCGTGGAGGTCAACATATGGCAAAAATGTTGCACAAATCTGACTACAGCCTTTAAGAAATATAAGTATATCTTCGTTTTCGTAAGTATGCCCTGTTCTTATTTGTCATTTATCAAACATCTTCAATCTCGGTTGTACTTTTAAGTGTATAGTGATAGTAATTAATGCGTGCATTGCAATTAGCAATGTAGGTGGACCACTTTATTCCTACAGATTAATCAGAGGCAAACTGTTGCTTGATTGAACTATCTTATGCATCAGAACTAAAAAAAACTTCCAACAATAAAATATGACATAGTAAAGCCAAAGGTTGAAAGTACTTATCAACAAACAACTACTCCAAATATAAATGGCCTCAATTTGACTTGCTTGACCTAACATATCTTCTCACTCTCACCCACAAGAAGTCGTCCCAACTTCTAACCTTTTGGGTATTAGCAAGGCAGGTAGGGTTCCTTTGGACACTAAAGATGGTTCTACTTAGTGTTTTGCTAGGTTTTTAGCTTCGGAGTAATGTAGTCAGGCGTAACATGGTTATTACTATCGATCTCACTCTCTACAAGCGTAGTCGTCCTGTCAATTGCAAATTCTTTGGAGTGGAGGATTTCCTTCAGTCTAGCTTTGCTACCATTATTGTGCTTCGCCTCCTGGAAACTAATAATCGCGGATTCTACAAGACTTCTTATCTGTCTTCGAAGCTTCTATGTGTTGCACTGCACGCATGACGGGATCCTCCCAAGTTGACACATTGTAAAGAATAATGGGACTGAATTCACCGTCAAGGAACTTGTCCATGCCAGTTGTTTGATAGCCATATTGCAGACAAGTTGGAACTTATGTACATAAATGGGAAGATTATGGAACCACATGTATAAAAACACAACTAATGAAAACTAGTTTTCTGAGGAAAATAAGATAAAACCGCAGACTTCTTATCTAATAGCTCCAATATTCAACCTATGACGTGTCGCTGGATTTGTATGGCTAACCTTGGAAAGAAATGTATGGGAGCAAGGAAGATGCCAAGTGCATCTACCAGCTACCTACTGAATTTATGTGATCAGGCAAAATCCAATATCTGTGGCAGTTTCCTCTAGTGCTGGCAAGTCTAAATGACAAAATCTAGATGATATGATTGAGACGGCGAAAAGGACTGTGAAAGGTTCTGAAGGACAGAAATAGAACCATTCTAGTTCCCAGTTAGTCCAAGTTAGGATTTAGACCATTAAGGCTTAGATTCTGAGCAAAGCCTTCTTCCCTCTTTAAAGCAGGGTTACCACAAACTCCAAAATGAAGAACACAGCGATAAAGTAGAAATAACATGGGACAATTCGAAGATCGAGCTTAATGATGACATTATCTCTGTAATTGGTCCTTTAGCTACAACACGCAAACCAAATGTCATGAGCAGCTGACTAACGGAACAAAGCTACTTTAGATCTAGGTAGTGGTTTTCAATAATAATTACGCTTAGCAATTAAACATCAAGGTGAATTCAAAGTGAATTGCACGTAGATGCAGTGAAAGCATAGGTCAATGACAGTTTCTAGAACGAGAACGCGTATGTATGCTACCCAGCAAATTTTTTAAGCCTACGGAAGAAACGGAAGTGGCTCTAGATTGTTGCAGCATACTTTTACAGAAAATGGCAGTGAAAGGGGGGACGTTAGGAACTGTTGTTGATTCCGTTGTAAAGGGATAAAGCCCATGGTATTCTAGGAGTCGTAAACTGATATCCTGGAAAATACCACAAAATGTGGTCAAGCCTAAAAGTAACAATGCCATAAGAAGAGGAAAGGGAACGATGCGGAGGTCTTCCTCCAAATCTCTTGTTGCATTCAGTTTGGTAGCTAATGGAGCAGCTACTGCTCTTGTTCTTGTACCACACCAATCAGTGTCAGCCTCTCTCAAGCAGCATCAAGCCTTCAAATGCCTTCCTGTGGCATGTCTATATCTAAGCAACCAGATCTGATTGTTTATTCTTTCTAGAAAACCACCACCCAACCTTCATTCTACTGTTGCATATTTTATTTGTGGCCAAGACAAGGGCATTCCCTTTTAAAAAGAACCACAACTTGCCTCTAATCTTCTTCTAGGAGCGGTGACAACCCGTCCCGTATAGTGGACGGCTTTCCAGAAAGCCCGGTCATCCTGTCAATTGCAAACTCGGGTTCCTATATCTTCATTTCTTGAGTAGAGGGTATCCTTGAGTCAATTATATTTGCCTCCGTTGTTGGTGTTATGCCACCTGGGAACTAATACTCACAGGTTCTGCTGGACTTGTTATACTGTTGTTGAGGGTTTCATCCCCTACCACACACAGTTGCTAAAGTGAGGTGTGTTCTCTATTGTACTGCACTCATGATCGGATCCACCCAGCTCGACACATCTGTGAAGAATGATGAATGTACAATTCGTCCTCAAGGAAGTTCACTATGTCAATTTCTTGATAGTTACATTAAAGGCAAGTTTTAAATCAGCTGCTGAAATGGGAAGACAAAAGAATCACTGGGACAATAAATCAAAGGCTTATGAAGCTACAGTGTCGAGGATAACAATGTAAAATCAAAGTCTTTTGTTTTTACTGCGAGTTCTGGTATTCAGCCTTTGACTATAAGAGTTTTGCTGGATCTGTATGGGCCGGAAAGAGACAGTATGGTCACAGCCAAGACACCATGTGCATCTTCCGGTTATCTACTGAATTTATGGGATCAGGCAGAATTCCATGTTATTGGCAGTTTCCCTTAGTGCTGACAAGTCTAGATGGCTAAAAGAAGAGATGGTCACGTCATTGATAATTGAGCAATCATAGCAGGGAGTGGATTGGTATTAGGGAGACAGAGCCCTCGGTTGCAATGATATGCTTATTAGGAGACGCTGAAGTCTGAGATTCCAACAGTCAGTTTTCCTAAACATGGGACATTATCACCGGGCTCCAAAGCTGGGATTTTCTTTGTAATAAGATCCTCCAGAGACAAAATAAATCTCCTACCAAAGGGTCATGAGCATCTGGATCAGCAGAACAAGTCTAAGTTAGATCTAGGGAGTGGGTTTCAGCATCACAGCCTACCTAGAAGGTAGAATAATGGTCGCGCTTAACAATCAGACGCCCAGGTGAATTCAATGTGAATTACATGTATAAGCAGTGGAAGCATTGATCTATAATAGTCTCTAGAACGGGAGGGGGGCGTGAATATATGTTACGCAGCAAGCTTTCTCAGCATACTGAAGAAACAAGAGTTTCTGGATTTTTTTGTGTAACTAACAGCGTAGCATAATTTTACAGCAAATGACAGTGAACCGCAGTGCGCTAGAAACTGCAGTTGTTGATTTCGTTGTAAAGCCGATCTTTCAGAAAATGTAACAAACTGATCCACCTAAAAATGCCAACGCCAAAAGCCACACAAGGGCAGTGGCATTTTTTTCTCAGAAACTAGGAATGAACAAGCGTATAAAAATGGAAACTTTTGGTCGTAGTTTTGAAGGGATCAGCTGAAAGGCTCCTTCTTGAAGGCAATTCGCTAAAAAAAAAAGTGAGTTTCAAACAGAAATGGCTGGGACAAAACAGAGGAAATGCAAACAGCCAGATTCCCACCGAATCACAAAGCTAACATAGCCAATCGGAGCGAGCATTTGATGGGAGGCTTACCACCGCTTCGGCATTGCTGCTACTCCGCGACAACAGAAGGAACCTTTGCACTGCCTGGAGAGCGAGAAGCAAGACGTTGAGGGCGGATTCTGGGGAGATCCCTTCAGGACCCGATACCTCTGCGAGGGTACTGTTGTCCTCCGTTCCTTGTTGTCGAGCCGCATGATACTCGGCGATCTCCTCGAAGAGGTGTGACAGCAGCGACGCCTTGCGCGCGAGCCGGACGCAGTCCTGCCCGGCAAGGCTGGATGCGGGGATGGCCGAGATGTCCCGCGCGGCCGCCTGTAGGGCCGCGGCGAGGTGGCCGGCGCCGGTTGTCATGAGGACGGCGTCGTGGTGGGGCTGCGGAAAGGGAAAGGAAGAGGCCAGGGAGAGCCAGGGAGAGGTGTCATATAGAGGTGGGCGGGGTGGGATCGAGAAAGAGTACAGAATGGCGACAGCGGGCGGGGGCGACGAATATGATAGGAAGGGACGGCGGTTGGTGGGAACAGAGAGGGGAATGGGTGGAGAGATAGAAGATGATGATGATTGTTGGTAACGAGAGGAGTAGTAGGAGCGGAAGGATGTTGATGTTTGTAAAAATGTAGGAAGGAATAAAGAAACGAGGGAAATACAGTTCAGAAAGAGACGGTGGATGAATGATTGATGAATGCCTGATTGGGAATTATATTCGGTACAAGGAAGAAGACTGAGGAAGGAGAGGATAGCGGCGGGGGTATCGGGTATTCCGACTCTCTCTCTCTCTCTCTAAAAGTGTGGGGGTAGAGAGAGGGCGAGCACCGGAGCAGGTTATTAGCGGGTTTCATTTGAATCATTTCTTGTGATCCAGCTAGGATGCAAGCTCCTTGTGGCTCCCACAGCCCAACCACTGCCGAAGCGCGTCTGGATATTATTGTGTGCTTCTCGGTGGCATTGTTTATGGCGAGCCTGAGACGGCGGCCCACAGCGGTGCATTCTGATTTTTCTAATTGATCGATCATAAGTTAGGCAAGAGTACGTATCTCAGAGAAAAGTCTGCGACAGGCAACTTTTTAGTAGAAAGATAAATAGGTGGCGTGGTCATCTTTTCTTACGATGAGGAGGACCTCGTCTACAATCCTTTGAAAAGTTGAGGGACTGAAAAGTATATGTTCCATATATAAGAATATAAATTATAAGGGACTTGAGAGTGGATGTGGATGGGGATGGAGATGTGGCTGCCCCCACTCCAGCTAAGGAACACGACAAACACCAACTACTCAACCAGGTCCAAACGCAACTCCACATTGCAGTCTGCTGGGTTTATTTTTTCTCCCAGCTATCAAAATGTGGAATCAATTTGGTAAGTCCCAAGGACACACAGTCTACGGCAATTTCTCAGGCTGTTGATTATGTTGGGACCCATGAAAAGAGAAGTCCTACTCTAAAGTCCAAATGTGGTATTGAAATCTGAACTTTTTTTTTGCATACAAATTGTAAAGAAAAATGTTGGGTATCACCATCTACACCCGTTTTCAAACCTCGACTCCACTATCGTCCTCCCAAAAATTGGAGTCAATCGTAATTGGCATTGTTGTGCCTTGACACGGAAAGTAAAAGAATGGAAGATAAAGTGCAGGAAAGAAAAAAATAAAGAGAAAAAAACTTGTTTCATTTATAATTTTTAAATCTTTATGGATTTTTCTGATGAAATAAAAATTGTTTAGATTTCTTAACAATAAATATATTCAAACAAGACAAATGTCGATGTACTTTTGAAAATAATAATACGAAATATAAAAATAAACATTGAATATTCAGGATAATACTCATTTTCTAATAACACACTAGCTTGGAAATGAGTGTTGTATGTCATTCTTTTGTTATAGTACTCAATTTTTATGTCATTGTATTTTAAAATAAATATTGCATCTTACTTTATGGGAACAATACTCATTTTTGTAAAGTGAATAAATGAGTATTGTCCCCATAAAGTGAAGTGTAATACATATAATTATATATTATGACACAAAAAATGAGTACTATACCAAAAGAACGACATGCAATATTTGCTTTCTGAGTTAGTGTGTTATTTAGAAAATGAGTATTATCTGAAATATACAATGCTCATTTTTATAGTTTGTGTTATTTTACCTAGACAAAATACCATTATCACCACCTGCAAGCGGACATATCTTAATGTAATATAGTTAAAAATTGAACCAAAGGACAACATTTTAGAGAACAATATGATTTATTTAACCAATCAAGAACTAGTACTTAATATAAAGATGGTTGATCGTTCACTACTCTCATATTGTAATAGTAAAAACTAAATTAAGTGTTGATGAATCAATGGATGAAAACACCAGGGTAGAACGGGTTTCACCACCACCTACCAATTTATGCACTCTCTCACTGCATCATGTTAAACATGAATATATATATATATATATGTGTGTGTGTGTGTGTGTGTGTGTGTGTGTGTGTGTGTGTGTGTGTGAGAGAGAGAGAGAGAGAGAGTGTGTGTGTGTGTGTTGAGTCTAGGTAAATCCCACTTTTGACATTAGGATTAAAACCCAGATAAATTTCATTCTAAGCTCATTGTTGTGTTACCTGGAGGTCATGCGTCAATCAATATCCTGGTTCCTAGGTTCAAAGTTCTCTACTCCCAAGGTCTAATAAACATGTAAACTTGATAACTAGGCAAGAATACAAGCATGAAAGCAATTGATTCCAAACATATAGTGGTTCATACAATAATAGATGCAATATAGAGAACAAAATTGGTAGCAGGGCTACTCCATGCACCCTAGTGAGGGGACCACTACTCATGGAAACATATATAATTACGATAGGGGAAAATAGAGAAGAAGTCATTGCCCTAGTGTGCAGGAGCATTTTTGTGGCGAACGATTCACAAAAATATGATTTACTTAAGCAGAAGCATTCATTAGCAGCTGAATTACTAAAAATCACTAAAAATTAAAACTTTTACAAAGAGGTCCATAAACTGAAATACTCTTTCATAAGGAACCAAAGTAACTTAATTGCATTCCGGTTCATCAATACATCTTTTGTACTATTCCTTCCCGAGTGTTACAAGCCAAACATTGACTAAGATTAATATTAAACTAACTACTGACTCCTAGGACCTGAGAGTACAGAGACGACACATAGGACTCTCTATTTACAGGACATGATAGCCAGTGTCTCCACCTGAAGATTCACTGTTGTCCTTGATGTTGTTGTTGTTGTTGTTCTTCACCCGCTGTAGGGTTTCTACCGCTTCCTCGATGTCTACCTAAAAAGTTGGATCCCATGGGGGTGAGACAATTGAAAATTGTCCCAGCGAGAGATATAACTCTCCTCCAGAAACATTATTATTGCAATTAAGGGAATAAAACTAAGCAGAAGAATCATAAGTATTCAGCAACATCTAAATCATTGACTAAACAATTTAGAACATTATCCTCTATTCAAGTCATTTTAGCTATATCTTGATAGAGAAGTATGTCATTTATTTAATAAGAAATACGAAGAACATGTATAGCATTTATCCAACTAAGATATACTAAGCAATGTATCATCAACCATTGATTCTCATATTTCAACCCTAAGCAAATACGCTACACAGCTGATTACATTTTACAAACATACTTAAGCCCTGAGGAGATGAGGTATACCGCTCATACTCCAACCGACCATTGTGAAATCAAAATCGGTACCATACATAGGTCAAATAGAAGAGCCAGATTTCCATGACCTAATCTTCCTCACTCAGTGTGAGGACCAAATGCAGGACATCTTGTGTCTCTGCTAAATAGCTTTCCAGTGTATACTGGCAACTTTGCTATTAAAGTTACAGTGGCATGTTGTACTCTCTTCGCAATCGAGAGATATTATATTTATCTCACATCGATTTGGCATTAACATCATCGGGAGATTAGTGATACATCCATCCTGGCATATATAATGAAGGATTGAGAGATTTAATGTTTACCTCACATCAATTCCTCCATTAGGGCGTAAAGATATTCACGCCCATACCCCCCCCCACATACTCAAAAGTATGCCCTCCAGGAGTTCTCATAGGAAAACCTGTTTCACCATCATCTAACTACTGACGATGATGGATCTATGGTCAGGGCTCTACATGATACCATTTCACTTGATTAATTAAGTACATTACAATATTCTTTTAGCATCAAACATGTTTTTCAGACATAAAACATTGTAACAATTGCTACAAAGAATGAGTACTATTTCTATCAAGTTCTTTTCAAAGCTTTATCAGACTTTAGGGTCTCAATCCCTTAACATCTCATCATCATGATTATGAAACATGGGTGTTCAAACCCTTAATTCATCAAAACACTTGTTACCACTTTATCAGGTAACTTAATGCCTTCAGGTCATCTGATCATTGTAAGCATAATAATTGCAGTGCAGGTATTTCACATGGCTCTTAAAGCCCAATAATATCTCTTGTTACCTCTCACTAGGCAACACAACATATTATGGCTCACAAGGCCCATAAAGAAAATTCAATAGTAAAGCATCATATACCTGGCTATGTCCACCATCTCATGAAACCTGCATAATTAGTGCACATGATAACAATTAAATCAATTACAAATCAGTACTATGCATTGTAAGAGTATCATCACTATTTCCTTATTTGAGCCAAGATTTCCCAATTTATGTCAATTAGGAATACTTAATCTCATTACACGGATTTGGGTCATGATTATCATCATATTGCCCAAAATTAGGGTTTCATACATTACAACCCAAGATTAGGGCTCCACATATCTTTATCCTATATCAGTATAAGATTTCATATCATAGTATCACATATCAGAGCATAGCATTACCTTGAATTAGATTTTACCTCACATTATAATGATTTCATTTTAACATAACCCTTGTCTAGGGTTCCACATGACATCACCCTCACTTAGGGTTTCATATGGTTTCACCCTTGATTAGGGTTTCTCATAACATCATTCTCAATTAGGGTTTACTATTCACATTCAATCAGGGTTTATTATAGAAGTACCCTGAATTAGGGTTTATCATGTCATTACCCTAAATTAGGGTCATACCATTACCATAGATTAGGTTTTCACCTATCATTTCCCTCAATTAGGGTTAGGGTTCATCAACCTTCCTAATTAGGGTTCATGATCTCTTTGTCAAGGATCATACCCTAATTACACATTCATTCATGTTAGAAGTGTTGAGACTTAACCACTACATAATTATCATTCATGTAGTAAGTCCTCTCTCTCTCATCTTCTATAAGATAATATTTACTTCAGACCTGATTAGATTAGGTTAACTCAACTTTATTGGAGAGCTGACGCATGTATTGTGTCATTACTTCTATACTCATCAAGGATTAATCATTCAAAAGGTACTAATCACTCTATCTTATTAAGAGTAAAATTACCATAATCATCTTTGAATTCCATTATATAATAATCAATTAAACAATTGATCTTTCGTCACCTTAAGTGTCCATACAGTTTTGGTTAATTACTTCCCAAACGGTCTTGGTCACTTAAACCCCAAACGGTCTTGACCAACCAGACCTCAAACGGTCTTGCATGGATGACCTTCAAACGGTCTAAGACCGTTTAGACCTCCAAATGGTCTTGGTATAACGGTTTGAAACCGTTTAGCAAAGTAAATACTTGAAACCGTTTGACAAAGTAGATACTTGAAACTGTTTGACAAAGTAGATACTTGAAACCGTTTGACAAAGTAGATACTTGAAACCATTTGAGTCTCAATCGGTTTGGGATCGTTTGGTCCCAAACGGTCTTGAGACTGTTTGGTCCAAACCTCCTCAAAACCGATTGGACCAAAAATGGTCTCAACCACTCATATCTAAGATTAATTCCTTCATCAATTGAATCCATGTAATTACTCATCAAGTGAACCTAAGCACCATACTTCAATTGAGATTAATGAATCATCTTTCAATTGATTCAACCTTCAATTGATCATCAATTAGGGCTTTGAACCCAATTGAATTAGGGTTGAAATCGATGAACTTTCAATATTAGTCATTGTGGAACTAATTGCTTTGAAATCATTGGACCATCATTAAAATTGGGCATGACCTGACCTCAAACGGTATTGAGATCGTTTGGATGACCTCCAAATGGTCTTGAGGTCGTTTAGATAACCTCCAAACAGTCTTGACACCGTTTTCCCCATCCATCATTAAAATTTGTTAGGTTCAATTAGATTTTGCATGATTGGGTTACTCATCAAACTAGCTATTGATTGCATTACAATTTGATATCTTTGAATCTTCAACTTCTTCACCATACTCAACCCTAGACCTCCAAACGGTCTTGAGACCATTTGGGTTAATCAACCCAAAGAATTAAATTAATCAATTGCAAAATCAGCACTCAACCCAATTAGGGTTTCTAATTAGATGATTGTCCGTACATTGATTCAATCAATTGGAACTATTAGATCCTTATCCAACAAGTACTAGGGTCCTGACCTCAAATGGTCAACCCATCCAAACGGTCTACCATCCTAAATGGTTTGGGGTTCAAGACTCTAAATGGTTTTCAAACCGTTTAGTCTCCAAATGGTTTGGTGAAACTGTTTGGACCAAGATCTTCAAAACCGTTTGCAAGGGAAAATTATTGGATTGCATGCCCAAGATGATGTCATAATCATCTACCTTCATTCATTCAAAAGATACTGTCATTTTCATGGTAATTACAGCAATGGATCAAGGGAATTTCAAATAGAACAAAATGTTCAACAAATAATGGATAATTGAATGCAATAACAACATTTAAGGGTTTAAGTTATATAACCCGCCTCCAATTGAGCTTCAAAGCTTGGAGCTTCACGTCAACAATGGTGGAGGAAGCTTTTGCAACTCTCCCAAGGCTCGTCCTCAAGCTTTGGAGTGAAAAGATTGGCTAGGATTGAAGATGGAATGAAATAGAGAAGAAATCATGCATTGTTTTGTGATTTCCACCATGAAATCGAGGTGAAAGAAGATCAAGAAGCTTACCAATAGGTTGGGGGTCGTCCTCCAGCTTCTCCTAGCTCCCTTGGTCGGTTTTCAAGAAAAGAGAGGAAGTGGGTTCGAAAAAGCCTTTGATTTGAGTTGTAAAAGGTGTTTTTATAAGAAAATCAATGAGAGAGAAAATGCCTTATAAAATTCTTTTTAATTCCAAAATTAGTGCTGCCTCTTTCTCCTTAATTCCTTGGCCACGAAGCCATATTCATTCCCTTGCAAAACCTCTTCATTATCCAAGAATTGAAAGAAAAGAAATTAAGCACCTTAAACATATTATACTAATATCCCCTTTTTAGTGGATATTACTTTTTCTTATAATAGTGTGAGTGGAGTTTTCACCTCCTTAGGATATTTCGTTGCCTTTACAAGGCATAAGGGTGTTCACACTTGAGAAAATTAAACCATCTCATTTTTGGTTGAAGGTCCTTCAATTATTTTATTTATTTTTGCATTAAATTGAATTAAGGTTTCAATTATGCTTAAATCTTGATTATTTTAATACCAAGACTCTCTCTCTCCTAAAAAATAATTCAAATGAGGCGCCCCTCCCATTTTCTTTTCTTTATTTGATGAAAATAAACATGGGGGACCCTCTAGAAGTGGTATTTTTCATATTGAACCCTAGGTTTTGGATAAATTACACATTACACCAAAACTAGGTTTTAATGCACAAGGATTGCTCAACAAGCTCTATCTTGGTGCTCAAGCTTGTGGAAACCATACCACTACATCATTTTCATTATTATGATGCCTCAAAATCTGAGGAACATTTTATCATTTACAATTTGCAAGTTAACCCCTCAACTTGGGTAATTTGCACTTTAGTCCAAAACTAACAAAACAATGTTTCAACATTATTCAAAAAGGACAAAAATGGAAATATAAGTTCCTCTTGAGACTTAATTACTTTCCAAGAAATATGAACAAGCATCTAATCAAAATTATTAAGCAAAACATCTAGGGTTAGAGCATAACCCAGGTCAGGGATGTTACAAATTATCCACCCCTTACAAAGATTTCGTCCTCGAAAGCATCAACAAAAACATTTAAGAGAAAAGAGTAGGGTATTTCCTCCTCATCTCTTCCTCTAGTTACCATGTAGCTTCTTCAATGCCACGATGATTCCAGAGGACTTTTACAAGACAAATGTCTTTCTTTTTCATCTTTGTAATTCTTTTATCAAGGATCCTCACAGGTCCTTCAACATATGATATATCATCATTTAATTCTACCTCCACAGGTTGTAGAACTAAATTTGTGTCAGGATGACACTTCCTCAGCATAGAGATGTGTAACATTGGGTGCAGTCTATGCAACTCAGGTGGTAACTCCAACTTATAAGCTACCTTTCCAATCCGTTCAATGATTGGATAAGGCCCCATAAATCTAGGAGCTAACTTTCCCTTCCTTCCAAATCTAAGGACTCCTTTCCAGGGTGAAACCTTGAGATATACTTTGTTTCCAACTTGGAATTCTAAAGGTCTTCATCGTTTGTCGGCGTAAGATTTATGTCTATCCTGTGCAGTCTTTAACTGTTGTTGTATTACTTTAATCTTCTCAGTTGTCTACTGCACTAACTCAGGACCCAAAAGTTGATTTTCTCCTGTTTCATACCAACATAAGGGAGATCTACAACATCTACCACATAATGCTTCAGGTAACACCAGCACAGGTGCACTTGTCAACCTTTCTTTCAACAACTGAAAAGAATGTTGACACTTATCATTCCAGACGAAAGGAACTTCCTTCCTGGTTAACTTGGTTAAGGGTAAAGCTATTGAACTGAAGTTCTTAATGAACCTCCTGTAATAGCCTACCAACCCTAAGAAACTACGAATCTCCGTCAGTGTCTTCGGTTGTTCCCATTGCAGGACATATTCTACCTTCTTAGGATCAACACGAATACCTGAAGCAGATATTACGTGTCCAAGTAAAGAAACTTCTGGTAACTAGAACTCACATTTGCTAAACTTAACATACAACTTATGCTCTCTTAGCAAAGTCAAAGCCTGACGGAGGTGCTGCTCATGCTGTTGAGCATCTCTACTGTATATCAAGATGTCATCTATGAAGACTACTACACACTGATCAAGAAAATGTCGAAAGATTCTATTCATGAGTTCCATGAATGCAGCTGGTGCATTAGTTAGTCCAAACGACATAACTATGAACTCATAGTGACCATATCTTATCCTAAAGGCATACTTAGGTATGTCACCCTCCTTAATACCAAATTGATGGTATCCTGATCTCAGATCTATATTGGAAAAGATAGTTGCACCACGCAACTGATCAAACAAGTCATCAATCCTTGGCAAGGGATACTTGTTCTTTATAGTTACTTTATTTAATTGTCTATAATCAATGCATAACTGCATTGATCAGTCCTTCTTCTTAATAAAGAGTACCGGAGCACCCCAGGGTGAAGTGCTCGGTCGAATGAAGCCTTTATCAAGCAACTCCTGAAGTTGCTTCTTCAACTCTGCCATCTCAGCAGGCGCCATCCTATACGGTGTTTGTACTATAGGTTACGTGTCCGGAATTAGATTAATCTCAAAATCAATCTCTCGGGGCAGAGGTACACCTGGAAGTTCTTCAGGAAACACATCTTCAAATTCCCTGATTACTGGAACTTCAAAAGGATTAGAACTCTCCATGGTGGTATCTACCACATGTGGCAATAATGCAAAACATCCTTGCCACATCAGCTTCTCATCTACCATAGCTGACACAAGACAGGTTGGAAGAATCTTTCTGTCTCCTTGAAAGATCCATGTGTTACTATCATCTGTGAACACAACCTACTTGGACTTACAATCCAAGACAACCCTGTACTGTTCTAGGGTGTCCATCCCAAGAATTATATCAAAACCATGCATCTCAAGTGGTATAAGGTCCACTTGAATGCGATGTTTAGAAATGAAAAGAGTGCAGGGAGAACACACTTCCCGCAACACAGTAGATCCCATCAAAGGAGTTTCTAACTTCAAACTCTCTGCCCTATGACCAATTCTCATATTGTAGTCAAAAATCACTCTTTTAGTGATGAAAGAATGCATAGCACCCAGATCAATTAAAATAGATACAATGTAGGATGTAGACATATCAGAATAAAATAGTTCCATCTGACCTATCACCACCCTAGGGTTGACTACTGCATCAGGTTGATTCATCACATAGAATCTCGCTGTCACCTGCAGTTGATTCGGTGCTCGATTACTGGGTGCCGACGATCCAACTTGGGACGCTTGTCCACATCCTCTAACACCACTTGGAAATGGTCACCTCTGAGAGCCTTGCTGACTCTGCCTCTGAAGTTGAGTCACACTTGCTTCTCTGGCTCGACAATCCTTCATCAGATGCCCCATCTTTCCACATATAAAACAACCTCTGTTCCCTGGTTGTGGTCTGGATGGTCTTGTTACCGATATTGATGTTTCACTGTGGGCTCCTTCCGGTGGTAAACTACGGCCTCTACCCCTATTAGACGTCCATTGCATCTGGGTATTAAACCTTGGTGGTGCCATTGGTGTAGAAAACCTCAATTTCTTAAAACTTTTGGACAAGGGTCCTTGAAACTGGGGATACACTTTCTTGCTCTTAGTTTGTCACTTCTCTATCACAGACCTCTCTATGTGTCTGACAGATTCCACAAAAGTAGCAAACCTCTCCCTGTTCTCTAAAGTAGACATAGGAGTGGTCAAATCGGCGTTCAACCCCTTCTCAAAATGCCAAATCCTCTCTTCATCGGTAGCTGCCATATGCAGACAGAACCGCAGAAGCTCCATGAACTTAGCCTCATACTCACTAACGTTCATTGGTCCCTATCTTAATCTCTCAAACTGAGAGATCTTCTCATCTAGGAATGTCTTAGGAAAGTATCTATTGACGAATTCTCATCGAAATACTTCCCATCCGATCTCCACACCCGATGTAAGGACCCTGACCTTCGTTTAGGGCTTACCCTATTTTCTTTTCTTAGCCCTGGTGTTTTGGTGCTTGCTAATCACCTTTTAGTGGTGATTAGGGTTTGGTTGTGCTTTGTTGAGAGTTGGAGGTGCTACTTGCAAATAACCTAAGTCTAGGGTTTTGTAGGCAAGTTTGCCACCTTGTGAGGTGTTCCTCTCTCTCTTTGCTTCCCCTAAGGTTGAGAGGAAGGCTTGGGGCTTGTTGCTTGAGTTCTTTGGGCCTTGGTTGAGCTTGTTTGGGCCTTGAGGAGCCTTGTTTGGGCTTAGTTGAGCTTTGTGTCGCCCAAGAGAGGTGTGTGTCGACCTAGAGGTGAGTGTGTCAGCCAACATGGATTTGTGTCGCCCATGGAGCCTTGTTGTGTCACCCATGGTGCAAGTGTTGTGTCACCCATGGTGTTTGACCCAGCTTTGACCTCGTTTGTGTCACCACTAGTGGACACTTGGAGCTTGATGCATGCATGTGGGAATGACCTTGGACAAGTGTATAAGGCTTTCTAGAGTGGTGGCTTGAGCTCTAGGACAAGTGTCCTTAGGTGGACGACACCTTGCCATGCTCTACCTTGTTTTCTCCTCCCTTTCCTCCTATATAGGTGGTCCCTTCCTTTGCTAGGAGTTCCTTTGATCCTTTAGTTTCCTTCTCCACCTTGAGAGCACGACACTCCCTTCTTCCTTGCTTGTGTCGGCCGATGCACCCCCTTGAAGGAGCAAGTGGTGGTCGGCATCCCTTGAAGCTTGGAGCTCTTCTTCTTCTTTGGAGCTTGGAGCTTAAGGCGGGTTGCATAACTTCTAACCCTAGCTACATTACCTCCTTTCTTGCTTATATGTTGTTGTTAGTTTTTACATCTTGCTTTAGTTCCTGGCTGTCCGATCCTCTTGGTAGTTTTTGGTGAGAAATACGCCTTTCTCTCTTTGGTCTAGAGGAGTGAGTTTAAAGCTTCTAGTCTCATGAGCAACACCCCTCTTTCATAGTCGATTGAGGTGAGATCGTGATCTATTTGCTTAAGCAACACTCTCCTCTCACCATGGACTACAAGGGTGAGCTTGGGTTGGTGTTTGTGCTTCCTGAAGGGTGATAGGTGGTGTGCAAGACCCCTCTTTCTTGGTTGATTGAGGTGAGCCATCTCCTTGAACCTCTAGGGTTTTGAGTACCTTGTGTTTGAGGAGGAAGATGACCTTGTTGGACGATACCTCTTGTTTTTAGCATGTTGGGCGACACGTTTGCTCTGGTGTTGGGTGATGTGTGGTGTGTCGGGCGACACCCTTGGCTCTTGTGACGGGCGTCACAACCCCTTGCTCTGCTTTGTGTCGGTCGTTAGGCTTTGATCAGGTTGTTTCACGTTATGAGGAGTGAGTTCTCTCTCTTGGTTGTTATCCCTAGTGGGCTGACCTGGCCGATATGTTAGCCCTTGTATCGGACATTGTTGAGTGGAGTGTGAAGGGTGTCACATTGCTGTGTCGGCCGATAACTCCATGTGAGACGGGCATTGCCTGATATGTGAGGAGTGCCCGACACCCTACCACTGTCGTGCTACACTTCCCCTTGTAATGCTGCGTCGTGTGCTGGTTGCCTTGGTGGCAACGCAGCGTTGCTGCTTGCTCTCCTATCGACCGTTATGTGTTGAGCCTTGGGTGATGGCAGGTTGCCCGATATATCTCTTTTACTGAGGGTTTTTGGTATCTTTTGTGAGGGATCCTTGTATTATGAAACAGCCTAGTGGTATATGTCTTTGCTTAACGATATAGATGATGATGCACGTTATCATAAGCTTGATCATTTATCTTAGCCTGATGATTATATGTTAATGCTAAGAATGGTAATGGTAGTAGCCTGACTATATGTATGAAGTGATCATCATGTTTATCTGTTAATGATAAGGAGAATAGTGATAGTTACACTAGTGATTTGCTTAATGATGTGCTTTATGCACTTGATCACCAGATAATGCAAGATTGATAAGTATAGCATATTGAATGTCATTTTATAATGGTAAGCATAGTCCTTATGTTGAAACTATGATTATTGTATACCCTAACCATGCAGGTGATGATTAGCCATGAAAAGGCTATGGGAAATAGGTTATGAGTAACATCACTTTGATAATTTTGTCCCATGATGATGATGATGTAAGCCTTGAGAGGCAGTGGCACTATATGATGAGGGATTGAGATCCCATGGTATGTGATGATCCTTGTGATGGATCTAGATTGATTGGCAAGAAGCCAAGTGATAACATGTGATGTGGATCCTTGTGATGGATCAGTATGGTGTGAATGGTAGTATAAGCACAATGTTGAGTTTATGTTATTTATTTCCTGTTATAGCTTGCATGTTATACAACTTGGTTGAATCTTGCAATCCATCTAAAAGATACTAAATAATCACAGTGGAATATATCATGTAGTTTCCCTGGCCATAGATCCATCATCGTCAGGATTTTGGTGATGGTGAAACGGGTTCTCCTGCGGGTTAACCCGGAGCACATATTTTTGAATATGTGAGGTTTCTCCTAGCCTCAAATAGAGAGGGAAACGAGTGCAGCTGCGGTTGCAGACTCAGATATGTGATGAGCATGGTGAACAGGCCCATGGCTCTGGATGTGTGATATGATGAGCATGAATGCGTTCATGGCTCCGGGCACGGTGATCAGGCCCGTGGCTCAGTTTTACTAGCGCCGTGACCTGTACCAAGGCGGGCTAGAGGAAGGGTATCCTAAGGAGCTGACCCTGTGGCTACAGACCACTTGAGAATGAGACTACAGTCCTACTTTGTTTCTCGTGTACTGACCACGAGGGGTGAGGTCGTGGATTCCGGCTCTTCCATTAACCTTGTATGGCACCGGTTATGGGCTTCGCAGCCGAAGGTTGGATTTGAACGGTACGGTTCACTTCCTCAGGGCATAATAGTACGTAATCCACCCGTTTAGTATTCACTGCTTAGGATAAACACGAAACATTGGTTGAGGCCTTATTTGTGTAGTTAACTTTATTTGTATCTTCCAGTTACTTGTACATTTCTCATATATGGTGAGCCTTATACATCCTATCTTATTAATCATGTTTCATAAGGAATAGTTGGATAAATGACTGAGTACCTTTGGTAAGCTTGATAATTATGAACGGTCTTATCTTATAACTGCTCTTGTTATACTTTTTATCAATTAGCTGCTCTATATACATACATGAGGTTTTGTAGTTTTGGCGGGGAGTTATGTCTCCCGCTGGGACAATGCTCAATTGTCTCACCCCGCTGGCTTACACCCTTTTTAGGTGGTCGAGCTAGATGTGGTGGTGGTCGTGGTGTTGCGGCCGAGAAGCTAGACGAGCAGTAGAAGGCAAGAAATGGATATGCTGCTATTTTGGATGTTTTGTAGTAAAGTCTAGAGTCATCCCTGTACCCTCAGGTCCTTGGTAGTGTTTTGGCGTTGTTTCACTATGTACAATTGATAATGTTTTGTATATCCTGTTGTTGGCCGGATGTGGACCTTTATGTATATGAACAGGTGGTGAACTCATGTGATGGATAGACAGCTGTTCCTTTGAGCTGTGGACACATATCAGATCTTGTATATGTATATATGACTTGTTTTCTTGCATGATGTGGACTAGAACGTAATAGTTTCTCAGTTTATCAGTTTTCTGCAATCGGTTTTAATTAACCTGTGTTTTTGGTAATCTGTGGTTATGGTGATTTCCGCACGTTTTCGCGTAACACCTCGCTGTCTGTGTGATAGTGGGATGTGTTGCCACAAGTTTGGTATCAGAGCCTTAGGTTCGCTGAGTTTACAGGGATTTAGGACTAGGTCACATGTTCTTGTGTGTTGTCCAGATTTTCTTACAATCGTCTTCTGCCCTCAGCAGAAGAAAAGTCGAGATGTCTAGAAACCATGAAGAACACTCAGCTGAGTATAGTGATGCTTCTTCAGCTGAAGGGCAGGCACATGGAGATCGGGTTCCTGAGGTCCCACAACCTGACCCAACCATTCTTGAACACCCTGCCTATCAATAGCTTATGGGGCAGCTGATGGCTACAATGAATCTCATGGTTGAGCGATTACCAGTGCCTCCTCTGAGAGCACATGTTCCCCATGGTGAAACATCGGGTATTGGGAAGACCTTTGAGCGGCTTCGTCGAGTCAGAGCTTCGGATTATGTTGGAACGGATGATCCAGCGGATGCAGATCTATGGTTGACAAGTCTTGAGAAGGCTTTCCGGATCCTCGACATCCCCGAAGCAGACAAAGTAAAGCATGATGTCTACCTTATGAAGGGTAGTGCTGGTCACTGGTGGACCATCGAGGAAGAGAAGCGGCCTGGTGAGGTGATCTGTTGGGAAGTGTTCTGGCGTGAGTTCGTCAGCAGATACTTTCCGAAGACGTATCTGGATGAGAAGATCAGTCAGTTTGAGAGCCTACGACAAGGAACGATGAACATCACCGAGTATGAAGCCAAGTTTATGGACCTGTTGTGGTTTTGTCCTCACATGGCGACGACAGAGGAGGAGCGGATCAGACGTTTAGAGAAGGGTCTGAGTGCTGAGTTGACGACACCAGTTTCTGTGTTGGAGAACCGGGAGTGGTTTGCGATGTTTGTGGAATCTGTCCGGAGGATCGAATGATCAATAAGGGAGAAGAGAGAGTCTATGGCTAAGAAGAGACCTGCTCAGTTTCAGGGCCAGAGGTTTGGTGGCTTCAAGAAGCCCAGGTTTTCAGCACCGGCAGTGATGAGAGGTTCTGATAGACCGTCTCAGTGGTCTTTGAGCAGAGGAAGAGGTTATGTTTCATCACCATCTAAGGCACAAAGTACAACTTCTATGGCAGTGACAGGGCCGTCTAGACCACGGGTTGATGTTAGGACATGCTATGCCTGTGGTCAGATAGGGCATGTCAAGATGAGTTGTCCCTACAGAGATGATGAGGTGACACAGCAGCCAAGACAGAATCATCAGGGATCGGATCGACAGCAGCCCAGTGGTAGCAGAGGACGAGGATGCAGCCAAGCGTCTCAGGCTAGATCGTCTGCTCAAGGAAGTAGAGGTCGTGGATAGCAAACAACGGCTCAATTCTATGCTATGAGTCATCCGGAGGCGATAGTCAACCCATGAGTAGTGACATGTCAGATGGAGTTATTTCATTCTGATATGTCTTCTTCTTGATTTATATCTGTTCTGGTTGACCCAGGTGCTACCCACTCTTTTATCACCTATAGTATGCTTGAGAATTGTCGTTTACCTGTTAGTCATAAGAAGGATAGTTTGTTGTTAGAAACCCCTCTTGATGGTTCCTCGTTGCTTTGAGAAGAGTGTCCATCTTGTGTCTTGTCTTTCTCGGGACACCGCATCCAAGTGGATCTTATACCACTTGATATGCATGGTTTCGATGTTATCCTTGGGATGGATACCTTAGAGAAGTATAAGGTTGTTTTGGACTATGGTTCCAAGTAGGCAGTGTTTGATGATGATGGAGAGAAGTGGATCTTCCAGGGAGATAGGAAGATTCTTCCGACATGTCTGATATCGGCAATGGTGGCAGAGAAGTTGCTACAGCAAGGATGTGAGGCGTTCCTAGATCACGTAGTGGATACCGTTGTGGTTTACAAGGTGAAAGGTCCTAGCCTTGAGGAGGTTTCAGTTGTTCGAGAGTTTGCAGATGTGTTTCTTGAGGAGTTTCCTAGTGTTCCTCCACCCCGAGAGATTGATTTCGAGATCAATCTGGCACCAGGAACACAGTCCGTTACACAGACACCGTATAGGATGGCTCCAGTAGAGATGGCAGAGCTGAAGAAGTAGTTGCAAGAGTTGCTGGACAAAGGTTTTATCCAATCGAGTACATCGCCTTGGGGTGCTCCAGTGTTGTTTGACAAGAAGAAGGATGGTTCGATGCGGTTGTGTATAGATTACCGGTAGTTGAACAAAGTCACGATCAAGAACAATTACCCATTACCGAGGATAGATGATCTGTTTAATCAGTTGTGTGGTGCTACAGTGTTTTCAAAGATCGATCTACGGTCCAGATATCATCAGCTGAGGATTAAGGCGGATGACATACCAAAGTTTGCTTTCAGGACGAGGTAAGGTCACTTCGAGTTCGTGGTTATGCCGTTTGGGCTAACCAATGCACCTGCTGCTTTCATGGATCTGATGAACAAAGTGTTCCATCCGTTCTTAGATCAGTTTGTCGTAGTCTTTATAGATGGCATTTTGATCTATAGTCGGAATAAGCAAGAGCATGATCGACATCTTCATCGAGCGTTGACTCTTCTTCGCCAACATCAATTGTATGCCAAGTTCAGCAAGTGTGAGTTCTGGTTGGATGAAGTGACTTTCTTGGGTCACGTGATATCTGCTGAAGGAGTCAAAGTAGATCCGAAGAAGGTGGAATCCATTGCAGATTGGGAGCAACCGAAGACGCCGATAGAAGTTCATAGTTTCCTTGGTTTAACAGGATACTATCGGAGGTTTATCAAGGACTTCAGTTGATTGCTTTGCCGATGACCAAGCTGACAAGAAAGGACGTACCTTTTGTCTGGAATGATCGATGTCAGCAAGCTTTCCAGAGTTTGAAGGAGAAGCTGACCAGTGCTCCAGTGTTGATCCTGCCAGAGCTTGGGAAGGGCTATGTTATTTTCTGTGATGCTTCCAAGAAAGGCTTAGCTTGTGTGCTGATGCAGGAGGATCATGTGGTTTCTTTTGCTTTGCGATAGCTTAAGAAACACAAGGAGAACTATCTGACTCATGATTTGGAGCTGACAGTAGTGGTTCATGCGTTAAAGATTTGGAGACACTATCTGTACGGGGAAGTATGTCAAATCTTTACGGATCATAAGAACCTGAAATACATCTTTTCGCAGCATGAGCTGAACATGCGACAACGTTGATGGATGGAGTTGATGAATGATTATGACTGCACTATCGAGTATCATCATGGTAAGGTGAACGTGGTAGCTGATGCGCTTAGTAGAAAGTCTTCTTTTTCTTCCAAGAAGGTACAACTGAGTTCTCTGGTATGCCATGAGCGAGATATGCTTGTCTCTTTGCGGAAGATGAACGTGCAGATGGAGGTTTCCTCGTTAGATGGACTCTTAGCACAAATGCAAGTCAAGCCTATGTTGAGACAGCAGATCAAAGATGCACAGCAGACAGATGATGTGGTACAGTTGATTAGATCAGAGTTTGGTAGCGAAAAGCGTGATGGGTTTCATGAGTCTGAGGATGGGCTAGTCTGCTATCGTAATAGGATGGTGGTTCCTGATGTTGATGAGTTGAGGAAGTTGGTGCTCGAGGAAGCACACACGTCAATGTATGCTATGCATCCAGGTGTCACCAAGATGTACCATAGTCTGAAGGACTTGTATTGGTGGCCCGGTTTGAAGAAAGATGTAGCTGAGTTTGTGGCTAGATGTGCGGTTTGTCAGCAAGTGAAGGTTGAACATCAGAAGCCGGCAGGTACGTTGCAACCTTTACCGATACCGCAGTGGAAATGGGATCATATAACCATGGATTTCATAGTTGGTCTACCCAAGACAACTAGGAATCATGATTCCATTTGGGTGATAGTGGACAGATTGATGAAGTCTGCCCATTTCCTACCAGTGAAGACGATGTATACATTTGAGAAACTCGCTCGAGTGTATGTTGATGAGATAGTATGTTTGCACGGTGTGCCAGCAACGATAGTTTCTGACAGAGGTCCTCGGTTTATGAGTCGTTTCTGGGAACAGTTGCACAAAGCGTTGGGAATGCAGTTGAGGTTCAGTACAGCTTTTCACCCACAGACAAATGGACAGTCTGAAAGGACTATTCAGACTTTGGAAGATCTCCTTCGAGCTTGTGTTTTGCAGTTTCTAGGCAAATGGGATGTACATCTTAGTTTGATAGAGTTTGCCTACAACAATAGTTATCAGCGGAGCATTGACATGGCCCCTTATGAGGCTCTGTATGGAAGGAAATGCATATCTCCTTTGTGTTGGTACGAGTCCGGTGAGTATCAACTTTTGGGTCCTGAGTTAGTACAGCAGACAACAGAAAAGATCAAAGTGATACAGCAACAGTTGAAAGTGGCACAGGACAGGCAGAAGTCTTATGCAGACAATCGCCGATGACCTTTGGAGTTCCAAGTAGGAGACAAAGTGTATCTTAAGGTCTCTCTGTGGAAAGGTGTGCTAAGTTTTAGTCGGAAGGGTAAGTTAGCACCCAGGTATATGGGGCCTTACTCAGTCATAGCACGTGTTGGCAAGGTAGCTTATGAGATAGAGTTTCCTCTAGAGTTGCACAGGCTACATCCAGTGTTCCATGTCAGTATGTTGAAGAAAAGCCATCCAGATTCAGGAACAGTGATATAGCCAGTTGAAGTTGAGCTTGATGAAGATGTGACCTACAAGGAGGGTCCTGTGGCGATCCTTGACAGAAGGGTTAAGAAGCTGAAGAGGAAGGATCTGGTTCTTGTGAAAGTTCTTTGGCAGCATCGTGGCGTTGAGGAAGCCACGTGGGAGCTTGAGGAAGAGATGAGGAGAAAGTATCCCTCGCTTTTCTCTTCGGATTTTAGGGACAAAATCCCTTAAAGGGGGTTAGCTTGTAAGGACCCTGGCCTTCGTTTAGGGCTTACCCTGTTTGCTTTGCTTAGCCTTGGTGTTTTGGTGCTTACTAATCACCTTTTAGTGGTGATTAGGGTTTGGTTGTGCTTTGTTGAGAGTTGGAGGTGCTACTTGCAAATAACCCAAGTCTAGGGTTTTGTAGGCAAGTTTGCCACCTTGTGAGGTCTTCCTCTCTCTCTTTGCTTCCCCTAAGGTTGAGAGGAAGGCTTGGGGCTTGTTGCTTGAGTTCTTTGGGCCTTGGTTGAGCTTGTTTGGGCCTTGAGGAGCCTTGTTTGGGCTTGGTTGAGCATTGTGTCGCCCAAGAGAGGTGTGTGTCGACCTAGAGGTGAGTGTGTCGGCCAACATGGATGTGTGTCACCCATGGAGCCTTGTTGTGTCACCCATGGTGCAAGTGTTGTGTTGCCCATGGTGTTTGACCCAGCTTTGACCTCGTTTGTGTCACCACTAGTGGACACTTGGAGCTTGATGCATGCATGTGGCAATGACCTTGGATAAGTGTATAAGGCTTGCTAGAGTGGTGGCTTGAGCTCTAGGACAAGTGTCCTTAGGTGGACGACACCTTGCCATGCTCTACCTTGTTTTCTCCTCCCTTTCCTCCTATATAGGTGGTCCCTTCCTTTGCTAGGAGTTCCTTTGATCCTTTAGTTTCCTTCTCCACCTTGAGTGCACGACACTCCCTTCTTCCTTGCTTGTGTCGGCCGATGCACCCCCTTGAAGGAGCAAGTGGTGGTCGGCATCCCTTGAAGCTTGGAGCTCTTCTTCTTCTTTGGAGCTTGGAGGTTAAGGCGGGTTGCATAACTTCTAACCCTAGCTACATCACCTCCTTTCTTGCCTATATGTTATTGTTAGTTTTTACATCTTGCTTTAGTTCATGGCTAGCCGATCCTCTTGGTAGCTTTTGGTGAGCAATACTCCTTTCTCTCTTTGGTCTAGAGGAGTGAGTTTAAAGCTTCTAGTCTCATGAGCAACACCCCTCTTTCATAGTCGATTGAGGTGAGCTCGTGATCTATTTTCTTAAGCAACACTCCCCTCTCACCATGGACTAGAAGGGTGAGCTTGGGTTGGTGTTTGTGCTTCCCGAAGGGTGATAGGTGGTGTGCAAGACCCCTCTTTCTTGGTTGATTGAGGTGAGCCATCTCCTTGAGCCTCTAGGGTTTTGAGTACCTTGTGTTTGAGGAGGAAGATGACCTTGTTGGACGATACCTCTTGTTTTTAGCATGTTGGGCGACACGTTTGCTCTAGTGTTGGGTGATGTGTGGTGTGTCGGGTGACACCCTTGGCTCTTGTGACAGGCGTCACAACCCCTTGCTCTGCTTTGTGTCATCCGTTAGGCTTTGATCAGGTTGTTGCACGTTATGAGGAGTGAGTTCTCTCTCTTGGTTGTTATCCCTAGTGGGCTGACCTGGCCGATATGTTAGCCCTTGTATCGAGCGTTGTTGAGTGGAGTGTGAAGGGTGTCACATTGCTATGTCGTGCTACACTTCCCCTTGTAACGCTGCGTCGTGTGCTGGTTGCTTTGGTGGCAACGCAGCGTTGCTGCTTGCTCTCCTATCGACCGTTATGTGTTGAGCCTTGGGTGAGGGCAGGTTGCCCGATACATCTCTTTTAGTGAGGGTTTTTGGTATCTTTTGTGAGGGATCCTTGTATTATGAAAACAGCCTAGTGGTATATGTCTTTGCTTAACGATATAGATGATGATGCACATTATCATAAGCTTGATCATTTATCTTAGCCTGATGATTATCTGTTAATGCTAAGAATGGTAATGGTAGTAGCATGACTATATGTATGAAGTGATCATCATGTTTATCTGTTAATGATAAGGATAATAGTGATAGTTACACTAGTGATTTGCTTAATGATGTGCTTTATGCACTTGATCACCAAATAATGCAAGATTGATAAGTATAGCATCTTGAATGTCATTTCATAATGGTAAGCATAGTCCTTATGTTGAAACTATGATTATTGTATACCCTAACCATGCAGGTGATGATTAGCCATGAAAAGGCTATGGGAAATAGGTTTTGAGTAACATCACTTTGATAATTTTGTCCCATGTTGATGATGATGTAAGACTTGAGAGGCAGTGGCACTATATGATGAGGGATTGAGATCCCATGGTATGTGATGATCCTTGTGATGGATCTAGATTGATTGGCAAGAAGCCAAGTGATAACATGTGATGTGGATCCTTGTGATGGATCAGTATGGTGTGAATGGTAGTATAAGCACAATGTTGAGTTTATGTTATTTATTTCCTATTAAAGCTAGCATGTTATACAACTTGGTTGAATCTTGCAATCCATCTAAAAGATACTAAATAATCATAGTGGAATATATCATGTAGTTGCCCTGGACATAGATCCATCATCGTCAGGATTTTGGTGATGGTGAAACGGGTTCTCCTGCGGGTTAACCCGGAATGCATATTTTTGAATATGTGAGGTTTCTCCTAGCCTCAAATAGAGAGGGAAACGAGTGCAGCTGCAGTTGTAGACTCGGATATGTGATGAGCATGGTGAACAGGCCCATGGCTCCGGATGTGTGATATGATGAGCATGAATATGTTCATGGCTCCGGGCAAGGTGATCAGGCCCGTGGCTCAGTTTTACTAGCGTCGTGACCTATACCAAGGCGGGCTAGAGGAAGGGTAGCCTGAGGAGCTGACCCTGTGGCTACAGACCACTTGAGCATGAGACTGCGGTCCTGCTTTGTTTCTCGTGTACTGACCACGAGGGGTGAGGTCGTGGATTCTGACTCTTCCATTGACCTTGTATGGCACCGGTTATGGGCTTCACAACCGAAGGTTGGATTTGAACGGTACAGTTCACTTCCTCAGGGCATAATAGTACGTAATCCAGCCGTTTAGTATTCACTGCTTAGGACAAATATGAAACATTGGTTGAGGCCTTATTTGTGTAGTTAACTTTATTTGTATCTTGTAGTTACTTGTACATTTCTCATATATGGTGAGCCTTATACATCCTATCTTATTAATCATGTTTCATAAGGAATAGTTGGATAAATGACTGAGTACCTTTGGTAAGCTTGATAATTATGAACAGTCTTATCTTATAACTGCTCTTGTTATACTTTTTATCAGTTAGCTGCTCTATATACATACCTGAGGTTTTGTAGTTTTGGCGGGGAGTTATGTCTCCCGCTGGGACAATGTTCAATTGTCTCACCCCGCTGGCTTACACCCTTTTTAGGTGGTCGAGCTAGACATGGTGGTGGTCGTGGTGTTGCGGCCGAGCAGCTAGACGAGCAGTAGAAGGCAAGCAATGGATATGTTGCTGTTTTGGATGTTTTGTAGTAAAGTCTAGAGTCATCCCTGTACCCTCAGGTCCTTGGCAGTGTTTTGGCATTGTTTCACGATGTACAATCGATAATGTTTTGTATATCCTGCTATTGGCCGGATGTGGACCTTTATGTATATGAACAGGTGGTGAACTCATGTGATGGATAGACAGTTGTTACTTTGAGATGTGGACACGTATCAGATCTTATATATGTATATATGACTTGTTTTCTTGCAGGATGTGGACTAGAACGTAATAGTTTCTCAGTTTATCAGTTTTCCGCAATCGGTTTTAATTAACCCGTGTTTTTGGTAATCTGTGGTTATGGTGATTTCTGCACGTTTTCGCGTAACACCTCGCTGTCTGTGTGATAGTGGGATGTGTTGCCACACCCGACCTCTTGCCTTCTTCTATGGTCCACCAATGACCAACACTCCCTTTAAGAAGGTACACTACGTGTCTAACCTTCTCAACTTTTGGGATGTTAAGGATTCTAAAGGCCTTCTCTAGTTCAGTCAGCCACATGTCTGTATCTGCTGGCTCAGCTGTTCCAGCATATTCTGTGGCTCCAACCCGACGAAGTCATTCAAATGTCTTGCTAGCTCCCTGTCCTTCATGGTGGGTAGGTGCCCTAGGTGCAGGTAGTGGCATCCTATCTTTCATATGAGTCATGGCTACCATAAACTGTCCAAACTTGGCTTGGAAGGTTGGGTTTCCCATATCAGCTTGATTGAAACGGGGTTGTTCAGGTATGGGCTCCTCCCTATCATGGTCTCTTGCACCTCCTCCTAGTGCAGCAACGCTGCTCTCAGCAGCATGTTCATCGTGTGATCCATACATCTTTAGTTTTTCTTCTCCTCCTATATGAGAAGAAAATACTATCAGATAAACTAAAAGACACTAGAATAGACTCAACAACCTTAATCATATGTCTCTGTAGACTCAGTGAACCTAGAGCCCTGATACCACTAAATTGTGGCGAATGATTCACAAAAACATGATTTACTTAAGCAGAAGCATTCATTAGCAGCAGAATTACTGAAAATCACTAAAAAATAAAACTTTTACAAAGAGGTCCATAAATCAAAATACTCTTTCATAAGGAACCAAAGTAACTTAATTACATTCTGATTCATCAGTGCATCTCTTGTACCATTCCTTCCCGAGTGTTACAAGCCAAACATCGACTAAGATTAATATTAAACTAACTACTGACTCCTAGGACCTAAGAGTACAGAGAGATGACACATAGGACTCTCTATTTATAGGACATGACAGGCAATATCTCCATCTAAAGATTCACTACTATCCTTGATGTTGTTGCTGTTGTTGTTCTTCACCTGCTGTAGGGTTTCTGCCTCTTCCTCGACGTCTACCTAAAAAGTTGGATCCCACGGGGGTGACACAATTGAAAATTATCCCAGCGAGAGATATAACTCTCCTCCAGAAACATTATTATTGCAATTAAGGGAATAAAACTAAGCAGAAGAATCATAAGTATTCAGTAGCAGCTAAATCATTGACAAAACAATTTAGAACATTATCCTCTATTCAAGTCATTTCAGCTATATCTTAATAGAGAAGTATGTCATTTATTTAATAAGAAATATGAATAACATGTATAGCATTTATCCAACTAAGATATACTAAGCAATGTATCATCAACCATTGATTCTCGTACTTCAACCCTAAGTAAATACGCAACACGACTGATTACATTTTACAAACATACTTAAGCCCTGAGGAGATGAGGTATACCGCTCATACTCCAACCGACCATTGTGAAATCGAAATCGGTACCATACATAGGTCAAATAGAAGAGCCAAATTTCCATGACCTCATCTTCCTCAGTCAGTGTGAGGACCAAATGTAGGACATCTTGTGTCTCTTCTAAATAGCTTTCCAGGGTATACTGGCAACTTCTCTATTAGAGTTACAGTGGCATGTTGTACTCTCTTCGCAATCGAGAGATATTATATTTATCTCACATCGATTTGGCATTAACATCATTGAGAGATTAGTGATACATCCATCTCAGCATATATAATGAAGGATTGAGAGATTTAATGTTTACCTCACATCAATTCCTCCATTAGAGTGTAAAGATATTCACGCCCATACCCCCACATACTCAAAAGTATGCCCTCCAGGAGTTCCCATAGGAAAACCTGTTTCACCATCATCTAACTTCTGACGATGATGGATCTATGGTCAGGGCTCTACATGATACCATTTCACTTGATTAATTAAGTACATTACAATATTCTTTTAGCATCAAACATGTTTTTTAGACATAAAACATTGTAACAATTGCTACAAAGAATGAGTACTATTTCTATCAAGTTCTTTTCAAAGCTTTATCAGACTTTGGGAACTCAATCCCTTATCACATCAGGGTATTCTCATCCCTTAACATATCATCATCATGATTATGAAACATGGGTGTTCAAACACTTAATTCATCAAAACACTTGTTACCACTTTATCAGATAACTTAATGCCTTCAGGTCATCTGATCATTGTAAGCATAATAATTTTAGTGCAGGTATTTCACATGGCTCTTAATGCCCAATAATATCTCTTGTTACCTCTCACTAGGCAACACAACATATTATGGCTCACAAGGCGCATAAAGAAAATTCAATAGTAAAGCATCATAGCTCATACCTGGCTATGTCCACCATCTCATGAAACCTACACAATTAGTGCACATGATAACAATTAAATCAATTACAAATCAGTACTATGCATTGTAAGAGTATCATCACTATTTCCTTATTTGAGCTAAGATTTCCCAATTTATGTCAATTAGGAATACTTAATCTCATTACCTGGATTTGGGTCATGATTATCATCATATTGCCCAAAATTAGGGTTTCATACATTACAACCCAAGATTAGGGCTCCACATATCTTTATCCTATATCAGTATAGGATTTCAAATCATAGTATCACATATCAGAACATAGCATTACCTTGAATTAGGTTTTACCTCACATTATAATGATTTCATTTTGACATCACCCTTGTCTAGGGTTCCACATGACATCACCCTCACTTAGGGTTTCATATGGTTTCACCCTTGATTAGGGTATCTCATAACATCATTCTCAATTAGGGTTTACTATTCACATTCAATCAAGGTTTATTATAGAAATACCCTGAATTAGGGTTTCTCATGTCATTATGCTAAATTAGGGTCATACCATTACCATAGATTAGGTTTTCACCTATCATTGCCCTCAATTAGGGTTAGGGTTCATCAACCTTCCTAATTAGGGTTCATGATCTCTTTATCAAGGATCATACCCTAATTACACATTCATTCATGTTGGAAGTGTTGAGACTTAACCACTACATAATTATCATTCATGTAGGAAGTCCTCTCTCTCTCTCATCTTCTATAAGATACTATTTACTTCAGACCTGATTAGATTAGGTTAACTCAACTTGATTGGAGAGCTGACACATGTATTGTGTCATTACTTCTATACTCGTCAAGGAATAATCATTCAAAAGGTACTAATCACTCTATCTTATTAAGAGTACAACTACCATAATCATCCTTGAATTCCATTATATAATAATCAATTAAATAATTGATCTTTCGTCACCTTAAGTGTCCATACGGTTTTGGTTAATTACTTCCCAAATGGTCTTGGTCACTTAAACCCCAAACGGTTGACCAACCAGACCTCAAACGGTCTTGCATGGATGACCTTCAAACGGTCTAAGACCGTTTAGACCTCCAAATGGTCTTGGTCTAATGGTTTGAAACCTTTTAGCAAAGTAAATACTTGAAATCGTTTGACAAAGTAGATACTTGAAACTGTTTGACAAAGTAGATACTTGAAACCGTTTGACAAAGTAGATACTTGAAACCATTTGAGTCTCAATCGGTTTGGGATCGTTTGGACTCAAACGGTCTTGAGACTGTTTGGTCCAAACCTCCTCAAAACCGATTGGACCAAAAATGGTCTCAACCGCTCATATTAAATACGGTTTCTAAGATTAATTCCTACATCAATTGAATCCATGTAATTACTCATCAAGTGAACCTAAGCACCATACTTCAATTGAGATTAATGAATCATCTTTCAATTTATTCAACCTTCAATTGATCATCAATTAGGGTTTTGAACCCAATTGAATTAGGGTTGAAATCGATGAACTTTCAATATTAGTCATTGTGGAACTAATTGCTTTGAAATCATTGGACCATCATTAAAATTTAGCATGACCTGACCTCAAACGGTATTGAGGTCGTTTGGATAACCTCCAAATGGTCTTGAGGTCATTTGGACAACCTCCAAATGGTCTTGATACCATTTTCCCCATCCATCATTAAAATTTGTTGAGTTCAATTAGAGTTTGCATGATTGGGTTACTCATCAAACTAGCTATTGATTGCATTACAATTTGATATCTTTGAATCTATAACTTCTTCACCATACTCAAATCTAGACCTCTAAATGGTCTTGGTTGACCTCCAAATGGTCTTGAGACCGTTTGGGTGATCTCTAAATGGTCTTGAGACCGTTTGGGTTAATCAACCCAAAGAATTAAATTAATCAATTGCAAAATCAACACTCAACCCAATTAGGGTTTCTAATTAGATGATTGTCCGTACATTGATTCAATCAATTGGAACTATTAGATCCTTATCCAACAAGTACTAGGGTCCTGACCTCAAATGGTCAACCCATCAAAATGGTCAACCATCCTAAATGGTTTGGGGTTCAAGACTCTAAACGGTTTGCAAACCGTTTAGTCTCCAAACGGTTTGGTGAAACCATTTGGACCAAGATCTTCAAAACTGTTTGCAAGGGAAACTTATTGGATTGTGTGCCCAAGATGATGTCATCATCATATACCTTCATTCATTCAAAAGCTACTGCCGTTTTCATGGTAATTACAGCAATGGATCAAGGGAATTTCAAATAGAACAAAATGTTCAACAAATAATGGAGAATTGAATGCAATAACAACATTTAAGGGTTTAAGTTATATAACCCGCCCCCAATTGAGCTTCAAAGCTTGGAACTTCACATCAAAAATGGTAGAGGAAGCTTTTTCAAATCTCCCAAGGCTCGTCCTCAAGCTTTGGAGTGAAGAGATTGGCTAGGATTGAAGATGGAGTGAAATAGAGAAGAAATCATGCATTATTTTGTGATTTCCACCATGAAATTGAGGTGAAAGAAGATAAAGAAGCTTACCAACAGGTTGGGGGTCGTAATACAGATGCTCCTAGCTCCCTTGGTCGGTTTGCAAGCAAAGAGAGGAAGTGGGTTTGAAAAAACCTTTGATTTGAGTTGTAAACGGTGTTTTTATAAGAAAATCAATGAGAGAGAAAATGCCTTATAAAATTCTTTTTAATTCCAAAATTAGTGCCGCCTCTTTCTCCTTAATTACTTGGCCAAGAATCCATCTTCATCCCCTTGCAAAACCTCTTCATTATCCAAGAATTAAAAGAAAAGAAATTAAGCACCTTAAACATATTATACTAATATCCCCTTTTTAGTGGATATTACTTTTTCTTATAATAGTGTGAGTGGAGTTTTCACCTCCTTAGGATATTTCGTTTCCTTTACAAGGCATAAGGGTGTTCACGCTTGAGCAAATTAAACCATCTCATTTTTGGTTGAAGGCCCTTCAATTATTTTATTTATTTTTGCATTAAATTGAATTAGGGTTTCAATTATGCTTAAATCTTGATTATTATAATATCAAGACTCTCTCTCCTCCAAAATAATTCAAATGAGGCGCCCTCCCATTTTATTTTATCTACTTGATGCCAAGAAACATGGGGGATCCTCTAGAAGTGGTATTTTAGATATTGAACCTTAGGTTTTGGGTAAATTACACATTACACCAAAACTAGGTTTTAATGCACAAGGATTGCTCAACAAGCTCTATCTTGGTACTCAAGCTTGTGGAAACCATACCACTACATCATTATCATTCTTATGATGCCTCAACATATTAGGAACATTTTATCATGTACAATTTGCAAGTTAACCCCTCAACTTGGGTAATTTGCACTTTAGTCCAAAACTAACAAAACAATGTTTCAACATTATTCAAAAAGGACAAAAATTGAAATATAAGTTCCTCTTAAGCCTTAATTACTTTCCAAGAAATATGAGCAAGCATCTAATCAACATTATTAAGCAAAACATCTAGGGTTAGAGCATAACCCAGGTCAGGGATGTTACAAGTTTTGCACACTCTGGAACAAAGGGCGTCGAACAACAATAGGAAAAACTCCTGGATAATTGTCAGAGGTGGACTAGAATCTATCAATCTCCTTTCCTTGTATATCAGATCTACTGTTATGGAGGTAAAGTAGGTGGATAAGATGATGGATCAATGGTGGAGAACGTCATTGGTCTAACTTCTTTCAATGTTAGGGCCTTGGAGTCCCAAAGAATTTTGGAACCATGTCAGTTTGTCGACCAAGGGAAGCAACTAATAGAGGGGGGTCAATGGAGATGGAGATGGAACAATCAAGATTGATTCTGGAAATCTAGTTGCAACGATGGAGGATCCTCTTCTTGGTGCATGTGGACTTACATTTATAGGTGCATGCTAGGGTTTGGAACCTTCCTCATCCGCCTTACATTTGAGTCTCTGATGCCATGGATACAAAAGCTTCGACGTTGGAGGTAGACAAAGGTTTTCTTGACCCTTTTGTATTCTTGTAGAGATAGGTGTGTAGAATGGTCATCAACATGCAGGGTCATAGCAAGCATCGATGTGGATTGCAAGTCGCTCGTTGATTAAGTGTAGGACGTTCATCGATATTGAGGTTTAAAATTATCATTGATAGTTGAGTGCAGATTTTTCGGTGGTATTCAGGATGACCATATGGGGTAAATATTTCTCTATCATTGATTGGTAGAATTTCCCCGCTCATCGACTTGAAGAGGCAATGATTCCATCAACGTCGGGGTCTTCCCATCCATCATAGATGAGGCACATAGAGTTCTTGCTCATCGATAAGAAAGGGATTCCCATTTGAGGTTGATGTCTATTTGGTCATCATGTATTGGGCATCAGAGTGGTGGAGCATGCCTGTGACAACCACTATCAAACTGATAGCCAAATCATCACAGTAATTACGCAGAATAACCATTAGCAATGGATTAATGAAAATCACTAAGAATTATAACCATTTTACAAAGAGATCCATTGCCACGAAACTCTTAGAGAAAGAACCAAAGCAATATATACATCATGGTTCACATTGTGCATACATTGTACCATCTCATCTCGAGGATATCATATACCAGTTGCTTTACTCAAACATATACATAAGCAACATAAAACCTCGAGGCATACAAGATAAAATCTCATATCATTTATAAAACCATTTCGTACTAACTCCCAAGGACCTGCGAGTATAGAGACAACACATAAGACTTCTATCTACAAGACACGACAGACAACAGACTCGACTTGAGCTGTTACCGCTGCCCCTGTTGTTATTGTCCTCCCTCTACAGTACGGTCTCTACCTCCTTGTCCACATCCACCTAAAAATGTTGGGACCAACAGGGTGAGACAAAAGTCCCAGCGAGAGATATAACTCTCTGCCAACAATATTATTATCACAGGTAAACAGTATAAAGCTGAGTAGAGGGTCTTTTATATTAATAATCAAGATTTATCATTGTTTATAAGCAGAACAGAGCAATATCATCTTTTAAAGCAATGCATATATCTATGATGGAGCAATAAATAATTTATTCACTTCATAAGGAATACGAAGAACACATATAACATCTATCCATTTAAGATGTATAAAAGTAGTGTAACATCAGCCAATGTTTCCGTATTCAATCCTTAAGCAAATACGCTACACAATTGATTACATATTTACAATCACACTTATGCCCTGAGGATATGAGGTATACCACTCATGCTCCAACTGGACATGGCTACGTAAAGCATCGGTACCATATAAGGTCAAAGGAAGAGTCGGCTTCCAAGACCTCACCTGTCTCAATTAGTATAAGACCACTGGAAGTGACATCACGTGTCAAATTGCAATTAGCTTGCCAGGGTATAGTGGCATCTTTGCTATAGAGTTACAGTCACAACATGCACTCTCTTCAGGGAGATCACACAGTAACCCTGGTATATTAATATTGAGTCATGGCATATATCCATACTCTTATGATGATAAGGGAGATCAAACAACAACCATTATTTGGATGTAAGGATATTTTTCCCATTACCCCCACATATTCAAAAATATGCTCTCCAAGTTAAACTCGTTTCACCATTCAGTAAATTCTGACACTGAATGGATCTATGTCCAGAGCAACTACATGATAAGGTTCCACTTGATTAATTAGGTGCATTACAGTATCTTTTAGCATCAACCAAGTTACAAGCAAGAATTATAACATATGCTACAGAGAAAGTTGTAATACATTTATCAAGTACTTTCATAATCTTTGGAACACATTGAATGCATAACACTTGGGATCTTAGTCCCTTATCACATTATTGGGGATTCTCATCCTTTAACATTATCTTCATCATGATTGTTAGATTTGGGTATTCAAACCCTTAGTTCATCATTGATCATTGTCACCTCTTATCAGGTAACTATTACCTCTAGGTCCTCACACCCAGGTATACATTATACTTGTTGTACAAGTATTTCACATGGCTCACAAGGCCCATTTAATTTGTATCATATGAAACATCACAGCTCATACCTGGTTGTGCTCTACCTACATGGTTAGTATTTCATGATGAAAAAAATATCAAGTACATATCATCACCATGCAATACAAGAGAAATACAACCTTCCCATTATTAGGGTTAGGGTTTCCCTTTTTAGCCGATTAGGGTTTCAAGTTCATATTATCAAGAATCAAATCCCTAATTCACAGCTTCACACATATTAGGAGCATACATTGATATCATAAGTATTCAATTATACTTATTTATTCTCATCATTTATCATTAAATGATTATCACACAAAGTATGAGTTTCTCTCTCATCCACACTAGGATATTGATTATGTAACGACACTCGCCATCGTTAAGATAACAAGTGCCATTAACAATAATAAAACATGCGGAAGCAAATCATTTGCAGTGTAATTACTAAAAATCACTAAAAAATTTAAAACTTTTTCAAAGAGATCCATTCATAGGAAAACTCTTTAACCAAGAACCAAAGTGTTTCCATTTCATCCTGGTTCACAAGTACACATTCTGCACAATTCCTTTTTAAGGATTACAACATTGACTGCCCTGTTACAAATATACACAGGCGGTATAAAAACTTTGAGGCACTATGCCAAAACTCCGATTGAATCATTTAAAACTCCGAGGACCTGAGAGTACAGAGACGACACATAGGACTACTATCTATATGACTTGACAGACAATATCTCCACCTAAGATCTGATTGTTGTCCTTGTTGTTGTTGTTGCTGCTGCTCTTTTTCTGATCTTAGGGATTTCCTGCCTTGCCTCCCATGCATACCTAAAAATGTTTCCCACGGGGGTGAGACAATTGAAAATTGCCCCAGCGAGAGATATAACTCTCCGCCAAAACATTGTTATTACAGTTTATTAAATTAAAACTGAGCAGGGGTTACTTTTACCATATCAGGCAGAATTATTCATCATAGAACAGAATAAGATAATCTCCTATTCTAAAGGAGAGCATTGCATCTACCCATGGTAGATAAGTAATTCATCTGTCTACTTTGCAGAGAATATAAAGAGACATAAATAACATTTATCCGCTAAGGAATGCACAAAGAAATGCAACATCAGCCAATGAATCTCTGTATTCAATCCTTAAGAAAACATGCTATACGGCTGATTACATTTTACAATCATATTTAAGCTCTGAGGAGATGAGGTATACCGCTCATACTCCAACCGGCCATTGCGAAGTTGAAACCGGTACCATACATAGGTCTAGGGAAGAGCCGGGTTCCCATGACCTCACTGCCTCCCGGTCAGTGCGAGAGAACCTACAGGACATCTTGTGTCTCTGCTACATAGCTAGCCAGGGTATATTGGCAACTTCTCTATAGAGGCAGTGTCAGCTGCTCTCTCTTCGCGATCATGAGATTTCATGTTTATCTCCATCGATCTGGTATTAACCTTGGGAGATGTGTACAACATCTGGCCCAAATCATCGGGAGATTAGTGATACATCTATCCCGACCTATTCATGAAGGATTTGAGAGGTTTCTTGTTTACCTCCTCACAATCACTTCAAGAGGACGTAAGGATATTTTCGCCCATTGACCCCCGTATATTCAAAAATATACGAAATCCAGGATATGTCGTGGAGCAACCTGTTTCACCATCACCTATTCATGACGATGATGGATCTATGGTCAGAGCACTACATGAATAGATTTCACTTGATTAATTAAGTACATTATCATATTCTTTTAGCATCAGTCAAGTTCTCAAACATATTTTATTCAGACAAATGCTATAAAGAGACATGTACCACTTTCATCAGATACTTATTCACATGGCTCAGAAGCCATTCACATCTTGTCACCTCTCACTAGGCAACAACTTTATTCACATGGCTCACAAGGCCATTCACATCTTGTCACCTCTCACTAGGCAACAACTTTATTCACATGGCTCACAAGGCCATTGACATCTTGTCACCTCTCACTAGGCAACAACTTTAAAACAAAGACTTACAAGCCCATACTAATCTTGTTACTTCTTTCTAAGTAACAAAAACATAATGGCACATATGGCCAATAAACTCTTATCAAATAAACATCATAGCTCATACCTGGATATGATCATCACCTCATGAGACCTGCATGATTGTCACACATGATAATAGACTTATCAAGTTCACAACACATCATGCAAAATAGGGTAACACCACTATTCCCTTACTAAGGTTAGGGTTTACCATCAATTAGGGCTTTTCATCCTTTTACCCAAAGCTAGGGTTAGGATCACCATTTCACATATAATTAGGGTTTCATATTTGTATTATCACTCCAACCCTAATTTATTGCTACACTCCTCTGGGAGCATTCATTGATATCATAAGTATTCATTCATACTTATTACATTCATCATGTATCATTAAATGATTATCATCACAAGGTATGAGTTTCTCTCTCATACTTAGGTTGGAAATTAACAAAACGACCATGTTAGGTCACTTTCAATTCAGCTCTAAGTCAAGCATAGAGCACCACGGCCGTGTAACCAAGAATGACCGTGCAAAGGGAAGCCACCACGGCCGTGCTGCCTTGCACGGTCGAGCAAAGTGAATCCACCACGGCTGTGCTACCTAACACGGTCGTGCTATAGGAGTTCACCTCATGAATCATATTCAAGTATGAATTCTATTCTTTCATTAGGGATTAGGGTTTTACATACCATCTCCCTTCTTTAGAACAGAGATTGCATATAGCATCACCCTTCATTAGGGATTTCATATCACATTGCCCATAATTAGGGTTTACTAATCATTCCCAATTAGGGTTTCTCATGAAATCACCCTCAATTAGGGTTTCACATGGATACACCCTCAACTAGGGTTTCACTTGGATACACCCTCAACTAGGGTTTACTATTCATCCTAATTAGTGATTTCATATGTAGACAACCTCTTATTAGGTTATATATGGAATCAACCTCAATTAGGGTTTACATCATGTATTGGAATCCATGAATTTGTTATGCATTATTGATTAGTACCATTAAGGATGTCTCTCACCTAATTACATTAGGTTTCTAAAAAGGTTTGATCAATTGGACCTTCAATAACATGAGGTATCCAATTGAATTAGGGTTTCCAATGTTGATTCCTTCAATTATTGAATTCATGGAACCAATCATCAATTGGACCTATGCTCATACTTTAATTGAGTTAAATAGGTCAACCTTAAACTGATTTGACCCTCAATTGACCCTCAATTGGTCATCAATTAGGGTTTGAATCAATTGACTTAGGGTTTGGAATCGATGATCCTTCAATACTAATCAATGTAAGACTAGTTGCTTTGAAACCATTGAACCATCAACCAAATTGGGTATTACCTGACCCCAAACGGTCTTGAGGTCGTTTTTATGACCTCCAAATGGTCTTGAGACCGTTTGCCCATCATATCACTCAAATCCAAGCCATCCAATTAAGGTTTGGATCATTGAATTGATCACCAAATTAGCAATTGATTACACTTCAACTTAGTGACATTGGATCTTCAATTGCTTAACCATACTCAACCCTAGACCTCCAAACGGTCTTGGGTGACCCCCAAACGGTCTCGAGACCGTTTTTATGATCTCCAAATGGTCTTGAGACCGTTTGGCCCATCCATCCTTTGGATTCTAGTGAAAAATCATCAAGGATTGGTCTATCGAGTTGATCAACAATTCAGCACTTAACTGCAATATGATTGGTACCTTTGGACCTTCAATTGATCAACTATACTTGACCCCAGACCTCCAAACGGTCTTGAGGTGACCCCCAAACGGTCTTGAGACCGTTTGGGTGATCCCCAAACGGTCTTGAAATCGTTTGGGCTAATCAACCCAAAATATGAAATTAACTCATTGGAATTTTAGCACTAATTCCAATTAGGGTTTGCCTAATTGAATAGCCTTCAACTCACGATTCCTTGGGAGTTAATCCCTAAAATTTGGTGAGTCATTAGAAAACATCATTAGGAGCAGTAATCCCAAACGGTCAACGCTTGGTCAACGCACTCAAATGGTTGTGAAACCGTTTTCTCAACTAGGTCAAATAAATCAGGTTGAAAATCAGCACTTAATTCAATTAGATTTCCCTGATTGATTAGCCTTCAACCTATGATTCCTTTCTAGTTAACCCCTAAAATTTGGAGGGTTATCATACTATATAATTATGAACAGGAATCGCAAACGGTCAACGCTTGGTCAACTCAATCAAATGGTTTTGAAACCGTTTTCCCAAACAGGTCAAGTTTATCAGGTTGAAAATCAGCATTTAATTCAATTCGATTTGCCTAATTGATTGGCCTTCAACCTACGATTTCTTTGGAGTTAACCCCTCAAATTCGGTGGGTCATTATCCTACATAATTAGTAACAAAATTCCCAAACGGTCAATGCTTGGTCAACCATATCAAACGGTTTTGAAACCGTTTGCTCCCAAACGGTTTCAAACCGTTTGCCCTTAAACGGTTTGCTGAAACCGCATAGCCAATCAAATTAAAACGATTTGGAGTAGCTATCAAAACCATTTAGCTTGGTACTTTTCTTTGGATAAGCATCTAGGATGATGTCATCATCCCCTTCCTTCGAACAACCAAGAACAGCAACCGTTCTTGATGGAAATTGCAGCAAGAAACAAGAGTGCATCAAATTGAAGAAATCAATCAACAAAGCATAGAGAATTGATGCAATAGCAATGTTTAAGGGTTTAAGTTGTAAAACCCGCCTACAATTGAGATCCAAAGCTTCAATCTCACGCCATTAATGGTGGATGAAGCTCTTGCAACTCCCCCTAGGCTCGTCCTCAAGCTTTTGATTGTAAAAGTTGGCTAGGATTGAAGAGGAGATCGAAATAAGAAGGAATCCATAATTTATTTTCGATTTCCACCATGAAATCATGAAGAACAAGGGTCAAGAAGCTTACCAACAGGTTGGGGCTCGTCCTCCTGTTGCTCCTAAGTCCCCTTGAGCTCACCCAAAACAAAGGAAGAAGAAAGGGCCGAAAAAGCCTTTCAATTGATTTGGAAAAGGCACTTTTATAAGGAAATTGATGAGAGAGAAAATGCCTTATAAAAATCCAATTAATCCAAAAATTATGGCCGCCTCTCCCCCTCAACTCCATGGATACGAGGCATCTCCCTTTGCCTTTTATTACCCTTCATTATCCTCAATTTAAAGAAAAGCAAATTAAGCACCTTAATCATATTATATTAATATCCCCATATGTGAGTGGAATTACTTTCCTTTATAATAAGGTGAGTGGAGTTTCACCTCCTTTAGATATTTTCGTTCCTTATCTTGGCAAAAGAACGTCCATCCTTATTCAAAATCAACCAATAACATTTTGGTTGAAGGCCCTTTAATTAATACATTCATTTTTGCTCTAAATTGAATTAAGGTTTCAATTAGGATTAAATCTTGATTATTTTAATATCAAGATTCTCTCTCCTCCAACTTAATTCAAATGAGGCACCCCTCTCATTTTATTTTCTCTACATGATGTCAAGAAACATTAGGGACCTAATTGAAGTGGTAAATTGCATATTGAACCCTTGGTTTTGGGTAAATTGCACATTACACTAAAACTAGGTTTTAATGCACAAGGATTGCTTTACAAGCTTAATCTTAGTGTCCAAGCTTGTGGAAACCATACTACTACATCATATTCATCCTTATGATGTCTCAACATCAGAGGAACATCTTATCATGTGCAATTTGCAAGTTAACCCCTCAACATGGGTAATTTGCACTTTAGTCCAAAATAAGCAATCATTGCTTCAACATTGTTCAAACAGGACCAAAATTGAAACATAGGTTTCTCTTGAGCCCTAATCACTTTTCATAAGATAATATTAAGCATATAATCATTTTTCTTAATCAAAATACCTAGGGTTAAAGCATAACCCAGGTCAGGGATGTTACAGATTACATCATACTTTATTAAGTTGGCTCAACCCTTTTCTCAAGGTACATTGGTGTAAAGAAGTGAAAACCACCTCTCTACTAAAAATTTGGACAATAGAACCTCCAGTCCAAACACACTCAGAAGGTATGACGGAGTGGGTGTAAATTTTTTCAAATCTTTATATAATGGTAACAAAATACCAAAGTATAGCAGCGGAATAAAAACATGACTATATTCAATTATAAAACAAAGGGTTACAAACTTACATCCCAAGGATCCATGTAGAGGAAATCTAAACCACCTCAAGATTGTCTCCAAGCTTTAAATTCACAATCTATGTCCAGGTCAACATGTCAGGCCATCCAGGTCCTCCACCTAGGGTTGGAAGCACACCCCAGCAAAAGGAAAGGAAAAGAGGATATCAGCAAAGGTTGGTATGTGCATACTAAAAAGAAAATTGAGCAATTTATAAAGAATAAGGGACATCAAAATAAAAGGCTTTCCATGCAAGAGATAAGTACCACCCAAACGGGTATCAAGAGAAAAGAATCATAAAAAAAGGGATACTTTCCATAAAACAACATACAAAAGTGGTGCCACATAAGCACTTATGAAATTAGGGCACATAACCCTTCAAGATTTATGGGCACAAAACCCATCATCAATTTGGGCACATAACCCATCATCAATTTCATCAACTTGCATGCATGTGAGATAAACATATCCCTAGAATAATATAAACACAAAGGTAGCCAAGTATAAACTTGAAAATTGATAGAGAAAGGAATATTGCCAATCTCCCAAGTATACAAAATTGAGTATGGATTACTGCCACACTCAGGTATAGAGAAGTGGTTTACTGCCACCTTCCTTAATAAACAATAGGGGATTACTACCCCAAAACCAAAGTAATTTACACTACTCTAGTGCTACTGTAGAAAAGTATAGTCAGAAGATGATACAAAGATTGCCATCACACAATGGACAACACAAACATATAAACATCCACATCATAGTGGGCATATATCAATAAGTAAAAATCCACATCACAATGGGTATATATCAACAAGTAAACTTCCACATCACAGTGGCATATAATATCAAAATTCCAACATGCACCAAGTCATAAGAAATAAAGTCAAGAGAATATCCATGATCACAAGATCAGTTACAAATAAAAGGTAGTCCACATGAACTATGGTTTCAAAAGATAAGAGCAATGTGTACAGGCTATTGTCCATAGGACCAAGAGAATGAAAATTTAGGTTATTGCTCAACAAAGAAAAATAGGAGATGCTAACATACCTCAACTTCAGAGTCAAACAATCCAAAGCCACTTCTAGGTCCAAGCCTAGGCTTCCAAAGCACCTATTAGCATATATGTGGGATTAGGGTTAGATTTATATTAATTTCAGAAACCCTAAAAACCACCTTTTTATTAATATATGAATTAGGTTTCCAAAACCATGCCATATTTTATATTAGGTCATTAGTATTCCAAAACATATTTTATTATTTTTTTTGACTTATAGATAATTAGTTATGAATTTTGCAAGTTAATTTATATTTAATTAAATTTATGAAAACACATGTTATTAAACATTATATTTATCCATTAAAACTTATGCCATTAGAAAGACCTTCTTTTTTTGAATCCAACGGGTATTTTTGTATATTTTTCTAACCATTACTGAATTAGTTATGAATTTTTAAGCATCGACCACTCAGGAAATTGCAAATCAGAAAACCAGAGGCGAGAGAGGAGAGAGAGGGAGAGGGTCGCAGTTTTGAGTTGGCCCAATCAGATCCAGCCAACTCAGTCACCCACTCAACCACATCAACCGATCTAGGCGCAAAATCAAAAGAGAGAAGACCCAACGAAAAGACCAAAAAGCTCCACAAATTAACTTAAGTGTGTTGAATACGAATTTGCCTTGATTTCCATCTTTTAGTGTCATATATCATATTTATTTATTACTTATATCTTTTAGATAGTTTCTCTCTCCTAATTTACTATATTATTCCAAGGTTATCCAAGTTAGATGAAAATTTACATGTAGCCTTATTTTGATGTGTAGATTATGAATTTTGAGTTTGTTTTTCACTTTTAAGACTTCCTTATATGAGTTATATCATTTGGCCCATTAGAGGCACGTTAACCGTATATGCAAAAAATCAAGTTATTTATCTTCTTATTATCCCAAATGAATTATGTGATATATTAGATTACATTAGTCATGCATTATATTATTAGGATCATTCTACCCTCAACCTTGTTTGGCTAAACCCAAAAGGTCAAAGCTCTAGGGTAGGGTCCAAGATCCGGTATGTTACAATTGGCCTACACTTATCAAAATGCATTAGACTCTTTACATATTAATGTATCATTTGACATAACACACTTCATGTGTTACTCAATCAAGTATATCGGATTTGAGGTGCTTACCTCCATATTGGTTTTGAGGTGCTTCCACCATATCAGGCTAGAGGTGTATGCTTACTACCATATCGTCCAAGAGGTGTATGCTTACCACCATATCATCCAGGAGGTGTGTGCTTACCACCATATCATCCGAGAGGTGTGTGCTTACCACCATATCATCCAAGAGGTGTGTGCTTATCACTATATCATCCAAGAGGTGTGTACTTACCACCATATCATCAAAGAGGTGTGTGTATACCACCATATCATCCAAGAGGTGTGTGTGTGTCACGTATATCAGGTTACTCAAGTGTAGGGTTTTGCATATCGGGTTAGGCCCTTATGCTCATACCTTTTCAAACCTTCAAAGTATCAACATACCATGTGTTGAGTGATAGCCTAGACAACTAGTTAGTCCTTTTTCAACCAACCCAAATGTACAAACAATAGGGGTGTGGGATTCCAAGGTATAACAAATTTCATATCACCATATTGGGTTTCATTATCATATCAGGTTAGAGGTGCTTCAACCCGTTATCAGTTTGTGCCATGATGATATCATCATCATCAAGCTCTAGACTTTTGTCCCTTACTATTCTAGTTCATGGACAACAGTCCTATACAACTATTAGAACTTATAGAATCATCAATCATTCAAGAAAAATTGAAACTGAAATTGAAAATAGATCAACAAGTATAGCAAGATTGAAGGTGAATATATAACCTACCTTAAGAACAACTTCAAAGCTCTAAGATACAAAGCTTCACGTTCCCAAGGTTTAATATGAACTTATAAAAGATCCAAGACTTGTTCACAACTCCTCTATATGCAAAGAATTACCATAGATAAGAACTTGGTGAAGAAGAAAAGAAAGGAAGAATCACAACCCAAGATTCATGCTTCAACCAAGGTTGAAGATGACCATGGCTTCACCTTAAGCTTAAGGCTTGAGCTCCTCCTTGGTCCTCAAATACTATGCACAATATCTAAGAGAAAGAGAGTTGTAGGATTTGAAAAGTTTCACTAGTAGGTGAAAGGAGTGGTATATATAATTAAGGCTCATGAGAGAGAGTGTATAAGAGGTGTCATCACCTTATACTACTAGGTGACACATGTCCATTCATGGGTTGACACATTCCATGCATGTACACATTTTTATCTTGACATGCAAAACTCTTGCGGATAATCTAGGGATAAGATTTCGGCTATTAGTTATCTTGTTGAACAAGATATTTCAACCCAACATCACTTTATTCACAAAATGATACAACTTTTCCAAGGAAAGTTGTAAACTGATATCCATCACCTTCTTGAGGTGCTTAACTCGTCATGGCCTTTTCCAAGAGTTGAAAAAATGATATGGATCCTCCTCAATGGATCATTGGCCAATAGGCACTTCTATATTAGTTGTACAACTCAATACAACTCATTTTAGGGTTTCAACTATATAACTCTTCTTGGTCTTTTCATCACCAAGAATACCATCACTCAAATATGATTCAAACATGTTGCCTCTTACTTTCTCTCTCCTCTATATAATGCTAAGAGAGAGTAGGGACACTCTAGAGGTGGTAATTTGCATATCAACCCTACATTTTGGGTAAATTGCAATTTGCACCAAAACTTTCATATAATGCACAAACAACTTGCAAATAAGCTCAAACATGAAAATTAAACTCTCCTTGAGTCTTAATTACTTTTCAAAAGATTAAAACAAGTTTATAAATAACTTACTTAAGAAAAAATTTTAGGGTTATGCCATAACCCATGTCAAGGATGTTATAATGCCCGACCATTGGAGGGCAAGGCCGGGCCTCAAATAGAATTTTTTTAGAGGTACATGCATGGTTGGTCATCTAAGGTCAATTGATGGGAAGTCAGAATGGTAATCACTTGAAGTGCAAGGATTTATGTCGGACCTTGCTAGGCATTTTACCCGTCGGATGGCGTCTAATGGGGGACAATATCATTCAATATAGGAACAGACCCACCCCGGGGGGGGCTATTGATGTGTGGTTAATGGCCTATGACAATGGAGCTTCTAGCCAATGAAATGTAGTTCGATGATGGTTTTGGATGAAAAAAATGGTCTGATGAAGATTCAAGACATCAAAAACCTTGTCTATTTCATCAAAAGTTTTTTTGGGTCCACTGGGACCACTGTCTCCTATGCTGGTGCACATGATATAAGATTTGAACCTACCATTAAAACCAAGGAATTGATTCAAAATCCTACAAATTACCATTAAATGAAGAAAGCATGATGCAAGCTAGTTGTAAAGTAAAATGATGGAAATGAGTTCAAAACTATAATAAATATGCAACTAAATCTAGGATGAATATGCATTCGACAAATAACCCCAAACTTAAACGATGCTCATCCTCAAGTAATAAAAAATCTAAAACAGTCGCCAAATGAATACTTTCTACCCATGTGATTTCCTCACTTCTACATCATGATCATTTACCTACCACTTATATGACTAGGCTACCCCCATTTTCCTGATATAACAAAACATATATATGCATATAATGACCCATTTTCAAGTTGGCCATCTAATTAGGGTTTACTTGGATGATTACATGCTTAACTAGAGTGATCATTATTTAAGCTTGGTTCATGATGATATTTTGATTATGATGTTTTAAACCTAATGATAAACTCTAATCATGATTTCATTTTAAATAGTTAGGGTTTGATTAGTGTAAACCCTAATCGCCAAAATTAGGGTTTTGGTGGCATATATATACATAATTTGATAAATACAGTGGTATACTTTATATACAACTCTGATTTACTTGATAAAAGTATATGGTCTGGATAACTCAAATATAAGTGTCCTTTCAAAATATTAGAATTTTTAAATATTTCCTGACCTATTTTTTGGCTGAGCTTCTCCACAGAAAACTCATTTGACTATAACATATCAAGATTTGGCTATCCTGACTTTAAATGTGATGCCCCAAAGAGCCACAAAGCGAGATTACTCAAAACAATGCGCGAAATTAACACTAATCAACCAGGTTACCAGAAAACACATGAAATTAAAATCGTTTGCACATAAGTAAAACAATTGGATCTTATCACATCTGAGAACAACCACTTGTATGTATAACACCTGCCAAAAGATTATTACGTAGAACTGTTCACTGGCCACAAACTGTACATATGATAACATGTCACATATACATACATGTCACATCTATACAACCAAGGCATATAGCCAAAATGATGTCTCAATATACAACAACTACAAAACTCCCCCAAGGACCTGAGAGTATAGCGACGATACATGGGACTCTACTACAAAACACAAGCAACTAATCCAACATTTACACAGCTACTGCTCCTCTTGCGCTCAGCCTCAACAGCACGACCTCTACCTCCTCGCGCTCGACCACCTAAAAGATGCAGAAACCCACAGGGTGTGACCAAACATCCCAGCAAGAGATATAACTCTCCACCAACTTATATTAAAAGCACAAGTAAACTAAACAGGTAGATAACATACTTAACAGGTTGAGCAGATTTAGCTAAACAATATGTATTAAACTAATAGAGTTGTTTAAACAAACTAGGTAGTTATCACTGAGCAGTAGACCAAATAATACTTTAAAAAGGAATATGAAGAACATGTATAACAATTGATTTCTCTTACCACATTATAATCCAAGAAATCAGTACAAAGATAAGGCAAATGGGTCATCCAATGTTATTTGTATTTGACCCTAAGCAAATACACTGCATGTGTGTGTTACATCCTTTATTATTGCCCTAAGGATTTGAGTCGTACCACTCAAATCCAACTGACCACTGTGAAGTCAAAATTGGTGCCATACAAGGTCAATGGAAGAGTCAGAATCCATGACCTCCCCAACACCTCTTGGTCAGTATAAGAGAAACACCATAGAGACATATCAGTCAACTACAAACAATGACATATAGTCAGGCTGAAGGATTGGCTCACACATGGCCATCCATATACATATAACCTAGCCAGCCTTGGTACAGGGCATGACTAGAAGAATAGGCTCACGTGTGGCCGTTCTAAAAAGAGGCATCACATGCAGTTACACTCTTGTCTATCACATATCGCAAGGAGAACAACTCACGCATGGCTGCCTCACACAACCTGTAATTGTGGATGCAAGGAGATACTCGACTTGCAACCCTGCATATTCAAAATATGCACTCTGAGTTTCTCATACGAATGATTCATTTCACCATCCAACAATAAAGTTGACACTGGAGTGGATCTATGGCACAGGGAACCTACATGATTAGGGTTTCACTTGATTAGTTAGGCCAATTGTGTATCTTTTAGCATCAATCAAGTTACAATGTACAAACCACAAACAAACTTTACATAGATAAGGGCATAATGCAGCTCTAGAAGATATAAAATGTATAAGGTGTGAACTAATCACATAATCATCACATGATACTTGTAGCACTGCCATTCACAAGTCCATCACCAATGTCACACGACCATACATGGCTACCACCAATGTCACATCACTGTGGGATATCAATCCCTCAACCACATCACTAGAGGATATCATCTCACAATACACATAAATCCTTCATCAAGTCATAGGACCAATCACATCAATATGATCTCATCATGTCTCATCAAGGATCATAGCCATCATCCTGTATCATATTATCACCATCATAGCATACACAAGCTATGACATGCATTCAACCTGCAAGGTTAGAATCATACAAGTAGAGGAGGGAAAATGTAATCACATGCTATCCATCCATATAAGCTCAACAAGCATAGCATACACTAGGATTTGGATTAGGGTTTTGAAGACATAGTCAATTAGGGTTTTATATCATTATTCAAGTACCAAACCCTAGTTATGTCATCTCCCACTTTATTGGAGCATGTTAGGATTAGAACATCATCATTAACTTGGTTAAGAAATTATGTAACCAACATTAGGTATCAACCAACATTTACATGTATATGTGTATCAACAATACTGTAACATCCCTGGCCTGGGTTATAACCTAACCCTAGAAGTTTTGCCTAAATATGTAATTAAACACTTGTAATTATCTTTTAGCAGGTAATAAAAGCTCCTAAGGAACATATGTTTCCATTCCTGTCCCCTAGGAACAATGTTGTAGTATTGTTTTGCAATGCAGGGACCTATGTGAAATTATCCAGTTAAGAGGTTTAACTTGCAGAGTTCACAGGTTAAGATGTACCCTTGATGATGAAACATCATAAGAGTGAATATGATGAGGCATGATGGATTTTCCAAGCTTGGGCATTCAGATGCAGCTTGTGGAATGATCCTGGTGCTTAAAAACCCTAATTTGGAGTAAAGTGCAATTTACCCAAATTATGGGTGAAACTTGTAAAGTAAACCTTCTAGATCATCTTATATGACTCTTGGCATCATTTAGAGTAGAAATGATGAAAGAGATGCATCAATAAATAATCAGATAAGAAAAGTAATCTTTGTGCATAAAATTCACCATGTATGTGTATGAAGACCTTCATATGTGTACCCTAGTTGAAAGTTGATCTTTTCTACCCTTAAATCTTGAGATTTGATGAACTTGGTTTAAGTTTAGATTGTTTGGACGTGCCTAAGAAGAAAGGAGGGACTTAGATGAAAATCCCATGCTTTAGAGGTCCTTATGGTGTAAAATGGCCTAAAGTATATAAGCCCTTTTCCTTGTAAACCAAGTGAACGATCCTTCATTTCTCTTCACTTCTCTTCTTTCTCAAAACGTCTAAGGCAAGCTCTGGAGCTCAGGGAGGCGACCAAGTAGTTCTAAGGTGAGAAGAACCATCTTCAAGCTCGAATTCTTGGGTGAATTCATCATGCAAGCTTGGTTTTGTGGATAACTCACTTAGTTTTCTTGTTCTAGCCATCCATTCCTACCTTTATTTGGAGGAATCACCTTTACCAAGTTGTGGAGTTCAAGACGCCATTAGAGGCTTGAAGCTTGGAAGCTTGGAGCTCCAAGAACATCGTTTAAGGCGGGTTTTATAACTATAAACCTTTTGCTTTCTTATGCATATCTTTGTACTTGCAAAAGTAGCTTGTTCTTCTTTTCCCCATCCTTCCTTGCTTTCCTGCAACTAAAACCACAAAGAACAGACCTTGATCTGGAGGTAGAAGAATATGGGCGTGATTACCAATGTTACTTTATCAAACGGTCCTGTCCCCCCCCCCCTTTGACCAAACGGTTTGCAAAACCGTTTGAAGGGCAAACGGTTTCACAAGGTCGGTTGGAGCAAACGGTCTCCAAGACCGTTTGAGGGCATTGAACAAGCGTGGACCGTTTGGGATTTCTGTTTATAATTATGTAGGCTAATGACCCACCAAATGTTAGGGGTTAACTCCAAAGGAATCGTAGGTTGAAGGCCAATCAATTAGGCAAATCGAATTGAATTAAATGTTGATTTTCAATCTGATTAACTTGAACGTTTTGGGCAAACGGTCTCAAGACCGTTTGAGGGCGTTTAACAAGCGTGGAACGTTTGGGATTAATGTTACTAATGATGTGTACTAATGACCTACCAAATTTGATAGGTTAACTCCCAAGGAATCATGAGTTAAAGGCTAAACAATTAGGCAATCGAATTGAATTAAGTGCTGATTTTCCAATCTGATTAACTTGAACTTTTTGGGCAAACGGTTTCAAACCGTTTGAGTGAGTTGACCAAGCGTTGACCGTTTAGGATTCCTGTTCATAATCATGTTGGTTAATAACCCTCCAAATTTGAGGGATTAAATCCAAAGGAATCGTGAGTTGAAGGCTAATCAATATGTAAACCCTAATTGGATTAAGTGCTGACTTTCAACTTGATTGATAGGACTTTTTGGGTTTTCTTGCCCAAACGGTCTCAAGACCGTTTGGGGATCACCCAAACGGTCTCAAGACCGTTTGGAGGTCACCCAAGACCGTTTGTAGGTCTAGGGTTGAATATGGTTAAGTGTTTGAAGGACAAAAGATATGGTGTTAACCCTAATCGACTAAGTGTTGGATTTGCATTGAATTGAGTTGATTGTTTGGGGTTGATTGGCCCAAACGGCCTCAAGACCGTTTGGGGATCACCCAAACGGTCTCAAGACCGTTTGGAGGTCACCCAAGACCGTTTGTAGGTCTGGGGTCAAGTATAGATGACCAATTGAAGGTCCAAAGGAACACAATTACAAGGCAATCAATTGCTGATTTGATGATCAACTCAATAGCTCAAACCCTAATGATTTTTTCACTAGAATCCAAGGGTTGGGTGAGCCAAACGGTCTCAAGACCGTTTGGGACTCATCCAAACGGTCTCAAGACCGTTTGGAGGTCACCCAAGACCTTTTGGAGGTCTAGGGGTGAGTATGGTTAAGCAATTGATGATCCAATGATACTAAGTTGGAATGTAATCAATTGTTGTTTTGGTGATCAATCCAATGATCCAAACCTTAATTGGTTGACTTGGATTTTGATGATATGATGGGCAAACGGTCTCAAGACCGTTTGGAGGTCATCCAAACGACCTCAAGACCGTTTGGGTTCAGGTCATGTCCCATTTGATTGATGGTTCAGTAGGTTCAAATCAATTAGACCCACATTGAAATATGTTGAAGGGTTATTGATTCCAAACCCTAATTCGATTGAGTTAAACCCTAATTGATGGTCAATTGAGGGTCAAGTGAGGGACAAATCAGGTACTATGTGATTAATGAGTTGACCCATGATGGTGATCAATGGGGCGAATTACCCTTATACCCTTGAAGGGTATAATTGAAGGATACCTTGTTTTAATCAAACCCTAATGTCTTGTTTTTTGAAGACTTAGCTTATGTTGATCAATGAGGACTTAACCCAACCTGTCTTGGAATGATGTAATCATTATCCACCACATGAGGGGAGAGAAAGTCACTACATGTTAGTGAGTGGAGAGAGAAAGTATCAAATATGTTTGAAACTCAAGTAAAACACCTTCAATGTGTTTAATTGTGCACGATTAGGGTATGATCCACCTATGTGAGATCATGGAAACCCTAACTATGATAATTGATGAATCTTAACCTAACCTGAGAGCATCAAAGGTGATGTTTTCTCATACATGATGATGATATGAGTTCAATTCAATGTAATGTGAATAGTAAACCCTAATTCAAGGGTGATGACATGTAATGTGAATAGTAAACCCTAACTTCAAGGGTGATGACATGTAATGTGAATAGTAAACCCTAATTCAAGGGTGATGACATGTAATGTGAATAGTAAACCCTAATTCAAGGGTGATGACATGTAATGTGAATAGTAAACCCTGATTCTAGGGTGAGGGCATGTAATGTGTGCCTTAAAACACTATTTGATGAAAACCAGGGAAACCTAGCTCTTGTAAGAGTAGGGAGATACAACTTCTTTAAATGAGTTATTTACTGTTATCAGTTGAATTGACCCTGCAGGTTCCTATATGAGGATGATCATATCCAGGTATGGATGATGATGCTATATTCATTGAAAGCATGTTGTTAGCTTTATGAATAGTGATATATCCTGGTGCCTTGTTAGTGGCATCTTATGAGATTGATGGGCTGTGAGAGCCATGATTACCATCAAGGTCATGCTTAACAGATGACTTGTGATGAGAGAATTGAGAAATGGTAATTGATGTAAGTTAGACTTGTTACATTTAGTATCCTTCTTTCTTAGCTGCTATGCTAATGTTTAATGTTCAAGAACATGTATGTTATCTGATAAGTGATAACTTATGAGTTTGATAGGTTGAATGAGTCATGAGTAATATGCGTTGATGATCATCAAAGGTCATATTATTTAGATGACCAGATAAAATAAGATGTTCTTGGTAATAAATGTTATAATTAGTCTAGGGGTTTGGACTCTCACTTTCCGAATTCTTAGTGATAAGATGTTTAGGGATTGATATCCCTATGTTAAATTATGAAATGTGATCCTAATATAGAGTGTTACTATGTGAAATTCTATTACAAGATAATCCTATGAAAGGCTTAACTGCAGACTTATGGGTGATGAATGTAAATAACCCTTGTGTCACTTGAGTATGGTTAAGTATGATTTCATGTGTACTAATCATACAGTTATGTTGTGGATTTGGAATCCTAACACCTTGTAGGAAAGGGTATGGCTACAGGCCATGATATCCCTTATTATAATGCCAGGTGATGAATATATGATCTAAGCCTGAAGAGAGCCAGTGTGGTGATGATGGATTTATAATAAATAGATGTTATACATGTCCTTTTATTTCTAAAAGAAAAGTGATATGTGGGTTTATCTTAGAGATGCTTTGCTTCTAGTAGGAGGAATAGATTACAATCTGTGAAACATTGTTCTAACTACTCCTAAAATATATATGACTTCTTTGTGTATTGTTATTCTCTTATTCTGTAATAATCATGTTTCTGGCGAAGAGTTATAACTCCCGTTGGGACAATTATTTAAAATTGTCTCACCCCGTAGATTTCAACTTTTTAGGTGGTCGCCAAGGACGAAGGGACCAATCTCCAGGTGACCAGTATCAGCAGCAGCAGCACCCAGAGCAGCAGTAAATCTCAGGTGGAGATTCAGACTGCTGAGTTATATAGATAGATAGTCAGTCCTATGCGTCCTCTGTACTCTCAGGTCCTTGGAGTCATGGGTCTGAGTTTTGATTCATCTCTTGAGATTTTGTAGCATGCTGTGTATAATTACTCAAGAAGTAATTAACAGAGATGTAAACAGTTTATCTTGAATCTATGAAAGGAGTTTTTATGGTTTCAATGTCTTATCTCAAAAAGTTTTAATTTCCGCTGATTTTTGGTATTCCGCTGCTAAACGAATCGCTTCCGCTATGTTTACTTCGAAGTTCATGTGTTCATCTCGGATTTTGGAGATCAGAGCCCACACATACAATATTCCACATGTGTTACAAACATGTGCTCATGTGAGTGTATCAACCACTCCTCCAACATGTGTCATGACCACTCTCTCAAAAGGTGTCTCTACCACAAGCACATCATGTGTCTCGACCACCACAAAACTAGGTGTCTCAATCATGCACAAAACAAGAATTTTGACCATGACCAAAACATGTCTCGACCATTCATAAAGTAAGTGCCTCGATCACCCTAGGTTAGGGTTTCGACCGAACCAAAGCATGTTTCAACCCTTGAGTGTTATGACCCCCTCAACCTATTAAGGTTAGGGTGTGGTCATGACACAAGGTACAAGGCAAAGCATCATGACCATCGACCCATAAACAAAGTCTATCGACCAAGACTAAATTAAGGGAGTAGTGACCACCAAGGTCATTCTATCGCAAAGGCAACTAACCATCTTAAAAATAGGGATAAACCACAATCAAAAGAGAAGTATACCACGACCAAAATAGAAGTTTAACATCAAGGAAAACCATCATCAACAAGATGGAAAACTCCATGCAAAAAGGACATCAAGACCTTGAAATCTGAGCTTCAACATGAACCTTCAAGAAACCAAACCAAGGTAAAGAAGACCAAGCTTCAAACACAAGAAAACCAACTCAAAACCTCAAGAAAACGCAAAGTCCGAACCAAAATATGGTGATGAAACCAAGAATCACGCTGCATGTAACAACTTCACTCCATCCATTACTTAGATATTGAAGATCATGGAATTAGGGTTTAAGAAAAAGAGCAATCTACATTAGATGACTACAAAGTCTTAAACCTTAGTGTAACATCCCTGACCTGGGTTATGCTCTAACCCTAGATGTTTTGCTTAATAATGTTGATTAGATGTTTGTTCATATTTCTTGGAAAGTAATTAAGGCTCAAGAGGAACTTATATTTCAATTTTTGTCCTTTTTGAATAATGTTGAAACATTTTTTTGTTAGTTTTGAACTAATGTGCAAATTACCCAAGTTGAGGGGTTAATTTGCAAATTGTACATGATAAAATGTTTCTTAGATGTTGAAGAATCATAAGAATGAGAATGATGCAGTGATATGGTTTTTACAAGCTTGAGCACCAAGATAGAGCTTGTTGAGCAATCCTTCTGCATTAAAACCTAGTTTTGGTGTAATGTGCAATTTACACAAAACCTAGGGTTCAATATGCAAAATACCACTTCTAGAGGGTCACACATGTTTCTTGGCATCAAGTAGAGAAAATAAAATGGGAGGGTCGCCTCATTTGAATTATTTTGGAGGAGAGAGAGAGTCTTGATATTAAAATAATCAAGATTTAAGCATAATTGAAACCCTAATTCAATTTAATGCAAAAATAAATAAAATAATTGAAGGGCCTTCAATAAAAAACGAGATGGTTGAATTTTATCAAGTTTGAACACCCTTATGACTTATAAAGGAAACGAAATATCCTAAGGAGGTGAAAACTCCACTCACACTATTATAAGAAAAAGTAATATCCACTAAAAGGGGATATTAGTATAATATGTTTAAGGTGCTTAATTTCTTTTCTTTTAATTCTTGGATAATGAAGAGGTTTTCCAAGGGTATTAATATGTCTTCGTGGCCAAGGAATTAAGGAGAAAGAGGCATCACTAATTTTGGAATTAAAAAGAATTTTATAAGGCATTTTCTCTCTCATTGATTTTCTTATAAAAACACCTTTTACAACTCAAATCAAAGGCTTTTTCGAACCCACTTCCTCTCTTTGCTTGCAAACCGACCAAGGGAGCTAGGAGCAGCTGGAATATGACCCACAACCTGTTGGTAAGCTTCTTGATCTTCTTTCACCTCGATTTCATGGTGGAAATTACAAAACAATGCATGATTTCTTCTCTATTTCACTCCATCTTCAATCCTAGCCAATCTTTTCACTCCAAAGCTTGAGGACAAGCCTTGGGAGAGTTGAAAAAGCTTACTCCACCATTTTTGATGTGAAGCTCCAAGATTTGAAGCTCAATTGGAGGTGGGTTATATAACTAAAACACTTAAATGTTGTTATTGCATTCAATTCTCCATTATTTGTTGAACGTTTTGTTCTATTTGAAATTCCCCTTATCCATTGTTGTAATTACCATGAAAATGGCTATAGATTTTGAATGAATGAAGGTAGATGATGATGAAATCATCTTGGGAACTCAATCTAATAAGTTTCCCTTGCAAACGGTTTTGAAGATCTTGGTCCAAACGGTTTCACCAAACCGTTTGGAGACTAAACGGTTTGCAAACCATTTAGAGTCTTGAACCCCAAACCATTTAGGATGGTTGACCATTTGGATGGGTTGACCGTTTGAGGTTAGGACCCTAGTACTTATTTGATAAGGATCAAATAGTTCCAATTGATTGAATCAATGTATGGACAATCATCTAATTAGAAACCCTAATTGGGTCGAGTGCTGATTTTGCAATTGATTAATTTAATTCTTTGGGTTGATTAACCCAAATGGTATCAAGACCATTTGGAGATCACCCAAACGGTCTCAAGACCATTTGGAGGTCAACCAAGACCATTTGGAGGTCTAGGGTTGAGTATGGTGAAGAAGTTGAAGATTCAAAGATATCAAATTGTAATGCAATCAATAACTAGTTTGATGAGTAACCCAATCATGCAAACTCTAATTGAACTTAACAAATTTTAATGATGGATGGGGAAAATGATCTCAAGACCGTTTGGAGGTTGTCCAAATGACCTCAAGACCGTTTGGAGGTCATACAAATGACCTCAAGACCGTTTGAGGATAGGTCATGCCCAATTTTAATGATGGTCCAATGATTTCAAAGAAATTAGTTCCACAATGACAAATATTGAAAGTTCATCGATTTCAACCCTAATTCAATTGGGTTCAAAACCCTAATTGATGATCAATTGAAGGTTGAATAAATTGAAAGATGATTCATTAATATCAATTGAAGTATGGTGCTTAGGTTCACTTGATGAGTAATTACATGGATTCAATTGATGACAGAATTAATATTGGAAACCCTAATTAATATGAGTGGTTGAGACCATTTTTGGTTCAATCGGTTTTGAGGAGGTTTGGACCAAACGGTCTCAAGACCGTTTGGGCAAACGATCCCAAACCGAATGAGACTCAAACGGTCTCAAGTATCTACTTTGTCAAATGATTTCAAGTATCTACTTTGTCAAACGGTTTCAAGTATTTACTTTGCTAAACGGTTTCAAACCGTTAGACCAAGACCGTTTGGAGGTATAAATGGTCTTAGACCGTTTGAAGGTCATCCATGCAAGACCGTTTGAGGTCTGGTTGGTCAAGACCGTTTGGGGTTTAAGTGACCAAGACCGTTTGGGAAGTAATTAACCAAAGTCATATGGACACTTAAGGTGACGAAAGTTCAATTGTTTAATTGATTATTATATAATGGAATTCAAGGATGATTATGGTAATTGTACTCTTAATAAGATAGAGTGATTAGTACCTTTTGAATGATTAATCCTTGATGAGTATAGAAGTAATGACACAATACATGTGTCAGCTCTCCAATCAAGTTGAGTTAACCTAATCTAATCAGATCAAAAGTAAATATTATCTTATAGAAGATGAGAAATAGAGAGGACTTCCTACATGAATGATGATTATGTAGTGGTTAAGTCTCAACACTTCCAACATGAATGAATGTGTAATTAAGGTATGATCCTTGATAAAGAGATCATGAACCCTAATTAGGAAGGTTGATGAACCCTAACCCTAATTGAGGGCAATGATAGGTGAAAACCCAATCTATGGTAATGGTATGACCCTAATTTAGGGTAATGACATGATAAACCCTAATTAAAGGTATTTCTATAATAAACCATGATTGAATGTGAATAGTAAACCCTAATTGAGAATGATGTTATGAGAAACCCTAATCAAGGGTGAAACTATATGAAACCCTAAGTGAGGGTGATGTCATGTGGAACCCTAGACAAGGGTGATGTCAAAATGAAATCATTATAATGTGAGGTAAAACCTAATTCAAGGTAATGCTATGTTCTGATATGTGATACTATGATATGAAATCCTATACTGATATAGGATAAAGATATGTGGAGCCCTAATCTTGGGTTGTAATGTATGAAACCCTAATTTTGGGCAATATGATGATAATCATGACCCAAATCTGGGTAATGAGATTAAGTATTCCTAATTGACATAAATTGGGAAATCTTAGCTCAAATAAGGAAATAGTGATGATACTCTTACAATGCATAGTACTGATTTGTAATTGATTTAATATTTATCATGTGCACTAATTATGCAGGTTTCATGAGATGGTGGATATAGCCAGGTATAAGCTATGATGCTTTACTATTGAATTTGCTTTATGGGCCTTGTGTGCCATGATATGCTGTGTTGCCTAGTGAGAGGTAACAAGAGATATTATTGGGCTTTTAGAGCCATGTGAAATACCTGCACTGCAATTGTTTTGTTTACAATGATCAGATGACCTGAAGGCATTAAGTTACCTGATAAAGTGGTAACAAGTGTTTTGATGAATTAAGGGTTTGAACGCCCATGTTTCATAATCATGATGATGAGATCTTAAGGGATGAGAATACCTTGATGTGATAAGGGATTCAGATCCCAGAAGTCTAATAAAGCTTTGAAAAGAACTTGATAGAAATAGTACTCGTTCTTTGTAGCAACTATTACAATGTTTTATGTCTGAAAAACATGTTTGATGCTAAAATAATATTGTAATGTACTTAATTAATCAAGTGAAATGGTATCATGTAGAGCCCTGACCATAGATCCATCATCGTCAGTAGTTAGATGATGGTGAAACAAGTTTTCCTATGGGAACTCCTGGAGGGCATACTTTTGATTATGTGGGGGTTATGGGAACGAATATCCTACGACCTAATGGAGGAATTGATTTGAGGTAAACATTAAATCTCTCAATCCTTCATTATATATGTCGGGATGGATGTATCACTAATCTCCTGATGATGTTAATGCTGAATCGATGTGAGATAAATATAATATCTCTCAATTGCGAACAGAGTACAACATGCCACTGTAACTCTAATAGCGAAGTTGCCAGTATACCCTGGAAATCTATTTAGTAGAGACACAAGATGTCCTGCATTTGGTCCTCACACTGGCTGAGGAAGATGAGGTCATGGAAATACAACTCTTCTATTTGACCTATGTATGGTACCGATTTTGATTTCGCAATGGTCGGTTGGAGTATGAGCGGTATACCTCATCTCTTCAGGGCTTAAGTATGTTTGTAAAATGTAATCAACCGTGTAGCATATTTTCTTAGGGATGAAATATGAGAATCAATGGTTGATGATACATTGCTTAGTATGTCTTAGTTGGCTAAATGCTATACATGTTCTTCATATTCCTTATTAAATAAATGACATAATGCTCTATCAAGATATAGCTGAAATGACTTGAATAGAGAATATTGCTCTAAATTGTATAGTCAATAATTTAGTTGTTGTTGAATACTTATGATTCTTCTACTCAGTTTTATTCTATTATCTGCAGTAATAATGTTTCTGACAGAGAGTTATATCTCTCGCTGGGACAATTTTCAATTGTCTCACCCCCATGGGATTCAACTTTTTAGGTAGACACAGAAGATGCAGGAGCCCTACAGTAAGGGAAGGACAGGAACAACAGATTCAAGGACAACAGTGAATCCTCAGGTAGAGACACTGGCTGTCATGTCCTATAAATAAAGAGTCCTATGTGTCATCTCTGTACTCTCAGGTCGTAGGAGTCAGTAGTTAGTTTAATATTAATCTTAGTCGATGTTTGGCTTGTAACACTCGGGAAGGAATGATACAAGAGATGTACTGATGAACCGAAATGTAATTAAGTTACTTTGGTTCCTTATGAAAGAGTATTTCAGTTTATGGACCTCTTTGTAAAAGTTTTAATTTTTAGTGATTTTCAGTAATTCCGCTGCTAATGAATGCTTCTGCTTAAGTAAATCATGTTTTTGTGAATCGTTCGCCACAATTTAGTGGTATTAGAGATCTAGGTTCGCTGAGTCTACAGAGACATAGGATTAAGGTTGTTGAGTCTGTTCTAGTGTCTTCCAGTTTATCTGATAGTATTTTCTACTCATATAGGAGGAGAAGAAAAACTAAAGATGTCTGGATCACACGATGAACATGCTGCTGAGAGCAGCGTTGCTGCACCAGGAGGAGGTGCAAGAGACCATGATAGGGAGGAGCCCATACCTGAACAACCCCAGTTCAATCAAGCTAATATGGGAAACCCAGCCGTCCAAGCCATGTTTGGACAGTTTATGGCAGCCATGACTCATATGAGAGATAGGATGCTACTACCTGCACCTAGGGCACCTACCCACCATGAAGGATAGGGAGCCGGCAAGACATTTGAACAACTTCGCCGGGTTGGAGCCACAGAATATGTTGGAACAGCTGACCCAGCAGATGCAGACATGTGGTTGACTAAACTAGAGAAGGCCTTTAGAATTCTTAACATCCCAGAAGTTGAGAAGGTTAGACACACAGTGTACCTTCTTAAAGGGAGCGCTGGTCATTGGTAGACCATAGAAGAAGGCAAGAGGTCGGGTGTGGAGATCGAATGGGAAGTATTTTGATGAGAATTCGTCAATAGATACTTTCCTAAGACATTCCTAGATGATAAGATCTCTTAGTTTGAGAGATTAAGACAAGGACCAATGAACGTTAACGAGTATGAGGCTAAGTTCATGGAGCTTTTGCGGTTCTGTCCACATATGGCAGCTACCGATGAAGAGAGGATTCGACATTTTGAGAAGGGGTTGAACGATGATTTGACCACTCCTGTGTCTGCTTTAGAGAACATGGAGAGGTTTGCTACTTTTGTGGAATCTATCAGACTCATAGGGAGGTCTGTGATAGAGAAGCGACAAACTAAGAGCAAGAGAGTGTATCCCCAGTTTCAAGGACCCTTGTCCAAAAGTTTTAAGAAACTGAGGTTTTCTGTACCAATGGAACCACCAAGGTTTAATACACAGACGCAATGGACGTCTAATAGGGGTAGAGGCCATAGTTTACTGCTGAAAGGAGCCCACAGTGCATCATCAGTATCAGTAACAGGACCGTCCAGACCACAGCTAGGGAACAGAGGTTGTTTTATATGTGGAAAGATGGGGCATTTGATGAAGGATTGTTGAGCCAGAGAAGCAAGTGTGACTCAACCTCAAAGGTAGAGTCAGCAAGGCTCTCAGAGGCGACCATTTCCAAGTGGTGCTAGAGGACGTGGACAAGTGTCCCAAGCTGGATCATCGACACCCAGTAATCGAGCACCGAATCAACCGTAGGGGATGACGAGATTCTATGCGATGAATCAGCCTGATGCAGTAGTCAACCCTAGGGTGGTGACAGGTCAGATGGAACTATTTTATTCTGATATGTCTACATCCTGCATCGTATCTGTTTTAATTGATCTGGATGCTACGCATTCTTTCATCACTAAAAGAGTGATTTTTGACTACAATATGACAATTGGTCATATGGCAGAGAGTTTGAAGTTAGAAACTCCTTTGATGGGATCTTCTATGTTGCGGGAAGTGTGTTCTCCCTGCACTCTTTTCTTTTCTAAACATCACATTCAAGTGGACCTTATACCACTTGAGATGCATGGGTTTGATATAATTCTTGGGATGGACACCCTAGAAAAGTACAAGGTTGTCTTGGATTGTAAGTCCAAGCAGGCTGTGTTCACAGATGATAGTAACACATGGATCTTTCAAGGAGATAGAAAGATTCTTCCAACCTATCTTGTGTCAGCTATGGTAGCTGAGAAGATGATGAGGCAAGGATGTTTTGCATTCTTGGCACATGTGGTAGATACCACCATGGAGAGTTCTAATCCTTCTGAAGTCCGGTAGTCAGGGAATTTGAAGATGTGTTTCCTGAAGAACTTCCAGGTGTACCTCCACCCTGAGAGATTGATTTTGAGATTAATCTAATTCTGGGCATGCAACCTATAGTACAAACACCGTATAGGATGGTGCCTGCTGAGATGGTAGAGCTGAAGAAGCAACTTCAGGAGTTGCTTGAGAAAGGCTTCATCCGACCGAGCACTTCACTCTGGGGTGCTCCGGTACTCTTTATTAAGAAGAAGGATGGATCGATGCAGTTATGCATTGATTATAGACAATTAAATAAAGTAACTATAAAGAACAAGTATCCCTTGCCAAGGATTGATGACTTGTTTGATCAGTTGTGTGGTGCAACTATCTTTTCCAAGATAGATATGAGATCGGGATAACATCAGTTGCGTATTAAGGAGGGTGACATACCTAAGTCTGCCTTTAGGACAAGGTATGGTCATTATGAGTTCATAATTATGTCATTTGGACTAACTAATGCACCAGCTGCATTCATGGAACTCATGAATAGAATCTTTCGACCTTTTCTTGATTAGCGTGTAGTAGTCTTCATAGATGACATCTTGATATATAGTAGAGATTCTCAACAGCATGAGCAACACCTCCATCAGGCTTTGACTTTGCTAAGAGAGCATAAGTTGTATGCTAAGTTGAGCAAATGTGAGTTCTGGTTACTAGAAGTTTCTTTTCTTGGACACTTAATATCTGCTTTAGGTATTCATGTTGATCCTAAGAAGGTAGAATATGTCCTGCAATGGGAATAGATGAAGACACCGATGGAGATTCATAGTTTCTTAGGGTTGGTAGGCTATTACAGGAGGTTCATTAAGAACTTCAGTTCAATAGCTTTACCCTTAACCAAGTTAACCAGGAAGGAAGTTCCTTTCGTCTGGAATGATAAATGTCAACATTCTTTTCAGTTGTTGAAAGAAAGGTTGACAAGTGCACCTGTGCTGGTGTTACCTGAGCAGGGAAAGGGGTACATAGTTTTCTGTGATGCATCTAAGAATGGTTTAGGATGTGTGTTGATGCAGGATAAGCAAGTGATTTCTTTTGCTTCTTGACAACTTAAGAAACACGAGGAGAATTATCCTACACACGATCTAGAGATAGTTGTTGTGGTCCATGCTTTGAAGATCTGGAGACATTATCTCTATGGAGAGACATTCTAGATTTTCACAGACCATAAGTACCTAAAGTATATCTTTTCTCAACCTGAGCTAAACATGAGGCAACGCCACTGGATGGAGTTAATCAAGGACTACGATTGTAAAATTGATTATCATCCAGGGAAGGCTAATGTGGTTGTTGATGCATTAAGCAGAAAATCAGCAACACCAACCTTAGATAAAGCACAGTTGAACTACTTAGTGTGCTCTAAGAGGGATATGTTTATATCCTTGAGGCAAAACAATGTACAGTTTAAAGTATCATTGTTAGCTGAGATGCACATAAAACCAACCTTGAGATAGCAGATTAAAGAAGCATAGTAAGCTGATGTTGTAGTTCAGCAGATTAGGTCAGAATATGGTAGTGAGAAACGAGACGGCTTTCATGAGTCAGAGGATCAGGTATTCTATTACCATGGTAGGATGGTAGTACCTGATGCCAACGACTTGAGAAAGTTAGTTCTGGATGAAGCTCATTCTTCGATGTATGCTATGTATCCAGGGAGGACCAAGATGTATCATAACTTAAAAAGATATGTATTGGTGGTATGGATTGAAGAAAGATGTAGTTGAATTTGTTATGCGGTGTCTGGTGTGTCAGCAGGTTAAGGCTGAACATCAGAAGCCCGTAGGAACAATGCAACCTTTGCCTATACCACAGTGGAAATGGGTTCATGTCACCATGGATTTTGTGGTTGGTCTGCCTAGAATAGCCAAAGGTCATGATTCCATATGGGTGATAGTTGATAGGTTGACGAAGACATCACATTTCTTACCTATCAAAACAACCTACACTGCTGAGAAGCTGGCACAGTTATATGTTGATGAGATAGTGCGGTTGGACGGGGTTCCAACTACTATCGTTTCTGATAGAGGACCTCAGTTCATGAGTCATTTTTGGGAATGACTTCATAAAGCTTTGGGTACACAGTTAAGGTTTAGTACAACCTTTCACCCTCAGACAGATGGACAATCTGAAAGGACCATACAAACTTTGGAGGATTTTCTTAGAGCGTGTGTCCTTCAGTTTGTAGGAAGTTGGGATCTACACTTGAGCTTGATAGAATTTGCTTACAATAATAGCTATCAACATAGTATTGACATGGCACCATATGAAGCATTATATGGTAGATGTTGTAGATCTCCCTTATGTTGGTATGAAACAGGAGAAAATCAACTTTTGGGTCCTGAGCTAGTGCAATAGACAACTGAGAAGATTAAAGTAATACAACAACAATTAAAGACTGCACATGATAGATAGAAATCTTACGCCGACAAATGACAAAGACCTTTAGAATTCCAAGTTGGAAACAAAGTATATCTCAAGGTTTCACCCTGGAAAGGAGTCCTTAGATTTGGAAGGAAGGGAAAGTTAGCTCCTAGATTTCTGGGGCCTTATCCAATCATTGAACGGATTGGAAAGGTAGCTTATAAGCTGGAGTTACCACCTGAGTTTCATAGACTGCACCCAGTGTTCCACATCTCTATGCTGAGGAAGTGTCATCCTGACACAGATTTAGTTCTACAACCTGTGGAGGTAGAATTAAATGATGATATATCATATGTTGAAGGACCTGTGACGATCCTTGACAAAAGAATTAAAAAGTTGAAAAAGAAAGACATTTGTCTTGTAAAAGTCCTCTAGAATCATCGTGGCATTGAAGAAGCTACATGGGAACTAGAGGAAGAGATGAGGAGGAAATACCCTACCTTTTCTCTCAAAAGTTTTTGTTGATGATTTCGGGGACGAAATCCTGGTAAGGGGTGGATAATTTGTAACATCCCTGACATGGGTTATGCTCTAACCCTAGATGTTTTGCTTAATAATGTTGATTATATGCTTGTTCATATTTCTTGGAAAGTAATTAAGGCTCAAGAGGAACTTATATTTCAATTTTTTCCTTTTTGAATAATGTTGAAATATTGTTTTGTTAGTTTTGGACTAATGTGCAAATTACCCAAGTTGAGGGGTTAATTTGCAAATTGTACATGATAAAATGTTTCTTAGATGTTGAAGCATCATAAGAATGAGAATGATGCAGTGATATAGTTTTTACAAGCTTGAGCACTAAGATAGAGCTTGTTGAGCAATCCTTGTGCATTAAAACCTAGTTTTGGTGTAATGTGCAATTTACCCAAAACGTAGGGTTCAATATGAAAAATACCACTTCTAGAGGGTCCCCCATGTTTCTTGGCACCAAGTAGAGAAAATAAAATGGGAAGGGTGCCTCATTTGAATTATTTTGGAGGAGAGAGAGACTCTTGATATTAAAATAATCAAGATTTAAGCATAATTGAAACCCTAATTCAATTTAATGCAAAAATAAATAAAATAATTGAAGGGCCTTCAACCAAAAACGAGATGGTTGAATTTTATCAAGTGTGAACATCCTTATGCCTTGTAAAGGCAACGAAATATCCTAAGGAGGTGAAAACTCCACTCACACTATTATAAGAAAAAGTAATATCCACTAAAAAGGGGATAGTAGTATAATATGTTTAAGGTGCTTAATTTCTTTTCTTTTAATTCTTGGATAATGAAGAGGTTTTGCAAGGGGATGAAGATGGCTTCGTAGCCAAGGAATTAAGGAGATACAGGCGGCACTAATTTTGGAATTAAAAAGAATTTTATAAGGCATTTTCTCTCTCATTGATTTTCTTATAAAAACACCTTTTACAACTCAAATCAAAGGCTTTTTCGAACCCACTTCCTCTCTTTGCTTGCAAACTAACCAAGGGATCTAGGAGCAGCTGTAGGATGACCCCCAACCTGTTGGTAAGCTTCTTGATCTTCTTTCACCTCGATTTCATGGTGGAAATCACAAAACAATGAATGATTTCTTCTCTATTTCACTTCATCTTCAATCCTAGCCAATCTTTTCACTCCAAAGCTTGAGGACGAGCCTTGGGAGAGTTGCAAAATCTTACTCCACCATTTTTGATGTGAAGCTCCAAGCTTTGAAGCTCAATTGGAGGCGGGTTATATAACTTAAACCCTTAAGTGTTGTTATTGCATTCAATTCTCCATTATTTGTTGAACGTTTTGTTCTATTTGAAATTCCCTTGATCCATTGTTGTAATTACCATGAAAACGGTAGTAGCTTTTGAATGAATGAAGGTATATGATGATGATATCATCTTGGGCATGCAATCCAATAAGTTTCCCTTGCAAACAATTTTGAAGATCTTGGTCCAAACGGTTTCACCAAACCGTTTGGAGACTAAACGGTTTGCAAACCATTTAGAGTCTTGAACCCCAAACTATTTAGGATGGTTGACCGTTTGGATGGGTTGACCGTTTGAGGTCAGGACCCTAGTACTTGTTGGATAAGGATCGAATAGTTCCAATTGATTGAATCAATGTATGGACAATCATCTAATTAGAAATGCTAATTGGGTTGAGTGGTGATTTTGCAATTGATTAATTTAATTCTTTGGGTTGATTAACCCAAATGGTCTCAAGACCATTTGGAGATCACCCAAATGGTCTCAAGACTGTTTGGAGGTCAACCAAGACCGTTTGGAGGTCTAGGGTTGAGTATGGTGAAGAAGTTGAATATTCAAAGATATCAAATTGTAATGCAATCAATAGCTAGTTTGATGAGTAACCCAATCATGCAAACTCTAATTGAACTTAACAAATTTTAATGATGGATGGGGAAAACGGTCTCAAGACTATTTGGAGGTTATCCAAATGACCTCAAGACCATTTGGAGGTCATCCAAACAACCTCCAGACCGTTTGAGGTCAGGTCATGCCCAATTTTAATGATGGTCCAATGATTTCAAAGCAATTAGTTCCACAATGACTAATATTGAAAGTTCATAGATTTAAACCCTAATTCAATTGGGTTCAAAACCCTAATTGATGATCAATTGAAGGTTGAATCTATTGAAAGATGATTCATTAATCTCAATTGAAGTATGGTGCTTAGGTTCACTTGATGAGTAATTACATGGATTCAATTAATGAAGGAATTAATCTTGGATACCCTAATTAATATGAGTGGTTGAGACCATTTTTGGTCCAATCAGTTTTGAGGATGTTTGGACCAAACGGTCTCAAGACCGTTTGGGACCAAATGATCCCAAAACGATTGATACTCAAATGGTTTCAAGTATCTACTTTGTCCAACAGTTTCAAGTATTTACTTTGCTAAACGGTTTCAAACCGTTAGACCAAGACCGTTTGGAGGTCTAAACAGTCTTAGACCATTTGAAGGTCATCCATGCAAGACCGTTTGAGGTCTGGTTGGTCAAGACCGTTTGGGGTTTAAGTGACCAAGACCGTTTGGGAAGTAATTAACCAAAATCAAATGGACACTTAAGGTGAAGAAAGATCAATTGTTTAATTGATTATTATATAATGGAATTCAAGGATGATTATGGTAATTGTACTCTTAATAAGATAGAGTGATTAGTACCTTTTGAATGATTAATCCTTGATGAGTATATAAGTAATGACACAATACATGTGTCAGCTCTCCAATCAAGTTGAGTTAACCTAATCTAATCATGTCTGAAGTAAATATTATCTTATAGAAGATGAGAGAGAGAGGACTTCCTACATGAATGATAATTATGTAGTGGTTAAGTCTCAACACTTCCAACATGAATGAATGTGTAATTAGGGTATGATCCTTGATAAAGAGATCATGAACCCTAACTAGGAAGGTTGATGAACCCTAACCCTAATTGAGGGCAATGATAGGTGAAAACCTAATATATGGTAATGGTATGACCCTAATTTAGGGTAATGACATGATAAACCCTAATTCAGGGTATTTCTATAATAAACCCTGATTGAATGTGAATAGTAAACCCTAATTGAGAATGATGTTATGAGAAACCCTATTCAAGGGTGAAACCATACGCAACCCTAAGTGAGGGTGATGTCATGAGGAACTCTAGGCAAGGGTGATGTCAAAATGAAATCATTATAATGTGAGGTAAAACCTAATTCAAGGTAATGCTATGTTCTGATATGTGATACTATGATATGAAATCCTATACTGATATAGGATAAAGATATGTGGAGCCCTAATCTTGGGTTGTAATGTATGAAACCCTAATTTTGGGCAATATGATGATAATCATGACCCAAATCCGGGTAATGAGATTAAGTATTCCTAATTGACATAAATTGGGAAATCTTAGCTCAAATAAGGAAATAGTGATGATACTCTTATAATGCATAATATTGATTTGTAATTGATTTAATTGTTATCATGTGCACTAATTATGTAGGTTTCATGAGATGGTGGACATATCCAGGTATAAGCTATGATGCTTTACTATTGAATTTGCTTTATGGGCCTTGTGAGCCATAATATGCTGTGTTGCCTAGTGAGAGGTAACAAGAGATATTATTGGGCTTTAAGAGCCATGTGAAATACCTACACTACAATTGTTATGTTTACAATGATCAGATGACCTGAAGGCATTAAGTTACCTGATAAAGTGGTAACAAGTGTTTTGATGAATTAAGGGTTTGAACACCCATGTTTCATAATCATGATGATGAGATGTTAAGGGATGAGAATACCCTGATGTGATAAGGGATTGAGATCCCAAAAGTCTAATAAAGCTTTGAAAAGAACTTGATTGAAATAGTACTCATTCTTTGTAGCAACTATTACAATGGTTTATGTCTGAAAAACATGTTTGATGCTAAAAGAATATTGTAATGTACTTAATTAATCAAGTGAAATGGTATCATGTAGATGCCTAACCATAGATCCATCATCGTCAGTAGTTAGATGATGGTGAAATAGGTTTTCCTACGGGAACTCCCGAAGGGCATACTTTTGAGTATGTGGGGGTTATGGGCATGAATATCCTTACACCCTAATGGAGGAATTGATGTGAGGTAAATATTAAATCTCTCAATCCTTCATTATATATGTCGGGATGGATGTATAATTAATCTCCCAATGATGTTAATGCCGAATCGATGTGAGATAAATATAATATCTCTCGATTGCGAAGAGAGTACAACATGCCACTATAACTCTAATAGCGAAGTTGCCAGTATACCCTGGAAAGCTATTTAGCAGAGACACAAGATGTCGTGCATTTGGTCCTCACACTGACTGAGGAAGATGAGGTCATAGAAATCTGGCTCTTCTATTTGACCTATGTATGGTACCGATTTCGATTTCGCAATGTTCGGTTGGAGTATGAGCGGTATACCTCATCTCCTCAGGGCTTAAGTATGTTTGTAAAATGTAATCAGCTGTGTAGCATATTTGCTTAGGGCTGAAATATGAGAATCAATGGTTGATGAAACATTGCTTAGTATGTCTTAGTTGGCTAAATGCTATACATGTTCTTCATATTCCTTATTAAATAAATGACATATTGCTCTATCAAGATATAGTTGAAATGACTTGAATAGAGAATACTGCTCTAAATTGTTTAGTCAATAATTTAGTTGTTGTTGAATACTTATGATTCTTCAGCTCAATTTTATTCTATTATCTGCAGTAATAATGTTTCTGGCAGAGAGTTATATCTCTCACTGAGAAAATTTTCAATTGTCTCATCCCCGTGGGATTCAACTTTTTAAGTAGACGCAGAAGAGGCAGGAACCCTACAGTAAGGGAAGGACAACAACAACATCAGAACCAAGGACAACAGTGAATCCTCAAGTGGAGACACTGGCTGTCATGTCCTGTAAATAGAGAGTCTTATGTGTCATCTCTGTACTCTCAGGTCCTAGGAGTCAGTAGTTAGTTTGATATTAATCTTAGTCGATGTTTGTCTTGTAACACTCGGGATGGAATGGTACAAGAGATGTACTGATGAACCGAAATGTAATTAAGTTACTTTGGTTCCTTATGAAAGAGTATTTCAGTTTATAGACCTCTTTGTAAAAGTTTTAATTTTTAGTGATTTTCAGTAATTCCGCTGCTAATGAATGCTTCCACTTAAGTAAATCATGTTTTTGTGAATCATTCGCCACACTTAGATCATGATAATACTCATCTAGCACATTAATATCAAGTTTAAAGATCAAAATAGTAGCATTCAAGTAATGATATGGTGCAAGTAATAGAAGAATGTAGAGAGTTATATGACCCGCCTTAAGGAGAGATCCTAACTCCAAGTTTAAAGGCTCTAAGAGAGGAGTTGAAGCTCCAAACAAGATCAACACTTTTTCCATAAGGTCCCCCCAAAATAGAAAAACACCATGGTCAAAAGAAAGCTCAAGAAGGAGGGTGAAAACCCTAGACTGAACCAAGAAGAAAGAAGAGAGCTCCTTCCCACTCGGGTGTCATGATGTGAAAACATAGCCTATGACCTCTTTGTGAGAAGAATATCTTCTAGATATCCACCATGTCAAAACATGGTCTTAATGTTTGAGAAAGGAGGAGAAGAAAGGTAAGGATTCCGAAGGAAAAACATGATCAAGAAGGTGAAACCACTTACTAAGAAGAGAAACCACCAAGAATCACTACAAGGAAGGTGATCAAGCTCCAAAGCACCACATGCAAGGTGGATCATCCACCAAAGAACACAAGATCAGTACTTCTTGCTCCTCAAAGCTCCAAGTATGAACACAAGAGAGGGGAAAAGAAGGAGGGCCGAAAAGATCACTTGCATGAAGAAGAAAGGGGCTATATACTCAAAGGAAGAGGGAAGCAAGGTAGGGGTGAGGTGTCAACATAAGACAGCACCAAAGAGACACTTGTCTACAAAGGAAACCAACATGCAACCATTAAACACATGTGTGCAACCTATGGTGATAAAACATAGGTGGGGTATCGACCACTTGGGTCATCACCACCCCAGAGGCCAAAACAACCATCAAGAGATCTAGTCTTGACCACAACAAAAGCTCACCAGAAAACTTGGTCAAAACATAACACAGGAAGGCCAACCATCTTGACCAAACCACACCAAGACCTCCATGGTCGAAACCAAACCCATCCAATGAAGGTGTTTCAGTCGAGACACACTCAAGACCCAACATCAAGGTCGAAACAAAAGGTCCCAACACCCAACCAAGCTCAACATGGTTAACACCCAACAAAACCCTAGCATCACTACATGATGCCACCTCATCAACCAAGGTCCAACAAGGCTCCCCATAGCATCATTCTCTCTCTCATGATTCTAAAGAACTTAGGACACACTCAACATATGACAAATTTTAAGATAACCCCTCAACATGGGTAAGTTGCAACTTGGTCTAAAACAAGCATACAAAGCCCAAACATCATCAAAACAGTACCAAACTGGAAACATAAGATTGTCATGTGTTAGACAAGAATCTAAAAGGATTAGATTAAGGTTTTAAGCATATTATTCAGCAAACCAAGCATACTCAATCACTAATCTAGGTCACGAGCCTTACACCAATAAACCCCTAATAAGGATTTTACCCTAAAATCCTACACAAAAAGAGAGGGGTACTTCCTACACATCTCTTCCTCAAGCTCCCACTTGGCTTCCTCTTCACCACAGTGATGCCACAGAACCTTAACCAAAATGATATCTGTGATGACCTGACGCCCTGAGCCGCCACAATGGTAATTACGCAGGATAACCATTAGCAGTAGATTAATGAAAATCACTAAAAATTAAAATCATTTTGCAAAGAGATCCATTGCCAGGAAACTATTAAAGAAAGAACCAAGGCAATATATACATCATGGTTCACATTGTACATACATTGTACCATCTTATCTCGAGGATATCATATACCAGTTGCTTTGCCCAAACATATACATAAGCAATAGAAAACCTCAAGGCATACAAGCCAAAATCTTAGATCATTTATAAAACCATTACGTACTAACTCCCAAGGACCTGAGAGTACATACACGACACATAGGATTTCTATCTACAAGACACGATAGACAACACACTCAACCTGAGCTGTTACTGTTGTCCATATTGATGTTCTCCTCCCTCTATAGTACAATCTCTACCTCCTCATCTGCGTCCACCTAAAAATGTTGGGACCAACGAGGTGATACAATTGTCCCTGTGAGAGATATAACTCTCCACCAACAATATTATTATCACAGGTAAACAGTATAAAAATGAGCAGAGGATCTTTTATGTAAATAAGCATGTTTAATATTGTTTAATTGCAGTGCAAAGCAATAGCATTGTTAAAATAGTTCAATTATTCATAACATAGCTATAAATCATCTATTTTCTTTATAAGGAATATGAAGAACATGTATAACATCTATCAACTAAGATGTATAAAAGTAATGTAACATCAACCAATGTTTATGTATTCCATCCTTAGACAGATACATTACACAACTGATTACACATTTACAATCACACTTATGCCTAGAAAAGATGAGGTATACCTCTCATGCTCCAACCGACCACGACTATGTAAAGCATCGGTACCATACAAGGTCAATGGAAGATCCAGCTGCCAAAACCTCACCCGTCTTATCCAGTATGAGACCATTGACAGTGACATCATGTCAAACTGCAACTAGCTTGCTAGGGTATAGCGGAATCTTTGCTAAGGGGCTACAGCAGTAGCATGCGCTCTCTTTGGGATGCACACATCAATCCCTAGTACATTTCATCAGGGCGATCACACAACAACCTTGGTATTCATCAAGAAATCACACAGAAATCCCTATCTAAACGTAAGTACATGTTCATCCTTTAGCCCCACATATTCAAAAATATGCATTCTGAGTTAAACTTGTTTCACCATTCAACAAATCCAAACACCGAATGGATCTATGGCCTGGGCAACTACATGATAAGGTTCCACTTGATTAATTAGGTGTATTATAATATCTTTTAGCATCAATCAAGTTATAAGCAAGAATTATAACATATGCTACAAAGAATGGTCTAATATATTTATCAAGTACTTTCATAATCTTTGGAACACATTGAATGCATAACACTCCGGATCTCAGTCCCTTATCACATTACTAGGAATACTCATCCCTTAACATTATCATCATCATGATTGCTAGATCTGGGAATTCAAACCCTTAGTCCATCACTGAACATTGTTACCTTTGATCAGGTAACTATTACCTCTAGGTCTTCAGACCCAGGTATACATAATACTTGTTGCATAAGTATTTCACATGGCTCTCAAGGCCCATTTAATATGTATCATATGAAACATCATAGATCATACCTGGCTATGATCATCATCTCATGATACCTACATGGTTAGTATTTCATGATAAAAGCAATTTCAAGTACATATCATCACCATGCATTGTAAGAGAAATACAACCTTCCCATTATTAGGGTTAGGGTTTCCCTTTTCACCGACTAGGGTTAGGGTTTTCCTCTTTAGTCGATTAGGGTTTCAAGTTCATATTGTCAAGAATCAAAACCCTAATTCATATTATCAAGAATTAAAACCCTAATGCATATCTCTACACATATAGGGGTATCATTATGTGCCCATTGAATGATTATACACAAAGTATGAGTTTCTCTCTCATCCTCACCAGGATAATGATTACATCATACTTTATTAAGTTGACTCAATCCTTTTCTCAAGGTACACTAGCCTACATTATCAAAATGCATTGAACTCTATATATCTTAATGTATCATTTGACATAACACACTTCATGTGTTACCCAATCAAGTATATTGGATTGAGGTGCTTCCACCATAACAGGCATGAGGTGTGTGCTTTCTTTCATATCGGGTAAGAGGTGTGTGTATGCTTACCATATCGCCTAAGAGGTGTATGTATGCTTACCATATCGCCCAAGAGGTGTATGTGTGCTTCCATATCACCCAAAAGGTGTGTGTATTCTTACCATATCGGGCAAGAGGTGTGTGTATGCTTACCATATCACCCAAGAGGTGTATGTGTGCTTCCATATCACCCAAGAGGTGTGTGTATGCTTACCATATCGCCTAAGAGGTGTATCCTTGATCATCATATCATGCATGAGTTGTATCCTTGATCACCATATTGTGCATGAGGTGTATCCTTGATCACCATATCATGCATGAGGTGCATGTGTGTGTCACTCATATCGGGTTGCTCAAAATTAGGGTTTGCATATCGGGTTAGACCCTTATGCTCATAACTCTTCAAACCCTCATGGTATCGGCCTACCCTTCACCATGTGTTAAGTGACAGCCTAGACAACATGTTAGTCTAAACTAAACCAAGTGTACAAACCAATAGGGGGTGGGGTTCCAAGGTATATCGGGTTTCATATCACCATATTGGGTTTCAACACCATATCGGGTTAGAGGTGCTTCAACCCGATATCGGTTTGAGCCATGATGATGTCATCATAATCAAGATCTAGACTTCGTTCCTTACTATTCTAGTTCATGGAAAACAATCCTATGTCACAAATAGAACTCATGGATTCATCAATTATACAAGAAAACTCGAAATTGAAAGTAGATAATCAAGTATGGCAAGATTGATGGTGAATAATAACATGATTGGGTTCAACTTATATAACCCTCCTCAAGAAAAACTTCAAAGATCCAAGATACAAAGCTTCACATTCCCAAGGTTGAAGATGAACTTATCACAGATCCAAGATCTGTTCACCACTTCTCTACATGCAAGGAATCACCATAGTTAAGAACTTGGTGAAGAAGAAAAGAAAGAAGGAATCATAACCCGAGATCATGCTTTATCCAAGGTTGAAGGTGACCATGGCTTCACCTTAAGATTATGGCTCAAGCTCCTCCTTGATCCTTACTACTGTGCATGATATCTAAGAGAAATGGAGTGATAAGGTTTGAAAAATTCACTAGTAGTTTAAAGGAGTGGTATATATAATTGAGGCTCATGGGAGAGAGTGTATAAGAGGTGTCATCACCTTATACTACTAGGTGCCATGTGTCCATGCATGGTTGACACCTATCCATGCACACATATTTATCTTGACATGCAAAAATCTTGAGGATAATCTAGGGATAAAATTTCGGCCATTAGTTATCTTGTTGAGCAAGATATTTCAACTCAACATCACTTTATTCACAAATCGATACACTTTTTCTAAGGAAAGTTGTAAACCGATATCCATAACCTCCTTGAGGTGTTTAACCCTTCATGTCAATGGCCAAGAGTTGAAAAAATGATATGGGACATGTTATATGGATCCTTGGACGATAGGCACTCCCATATAAGTTCTACAACTCGATACAACCCAATACAACTCAATTAGGGTTTCAAATACACAACTCTTCTTGGTCTTTTTATCACCAAGAATGCTACCACCCAAATATGATTCAAACATGGTACGTCATTCTTTCTCTCTCCTATAGATGATGTTAAGAGAGTAGGGACATTCTAGAGGTGGTAATTTGCATATCAACCCTACATTTTGGGTAACTTGCAAATTGCACCAAAACTATCATATAATGCACAAACAGTTTGCAAATAAGCTCAAGGAGAGTCTTAATTACTTTTCAAAAGATTAAAACAAGTTTATGAATAACTTACTTAAGAAAAAATTCCAGGTTATGGCATAACCCAGGTTTGGGATGTTACAATTATCAACCCCTAAAAGGGATTTTGTCCCCGGAATCTCAAGAGAAAAGAGAAGGGTACTTCCTCATCATTTCTTCCTCCAGGTCCCATGTGGCTTCTTCAATGCCATAGCAATGCCAGAGAACCATCACAAGAACTATGTCTTTCTTTTTCAACTTCTTGATTATTCTATCAAGAATCATCATTGGACCTTCCACATAGGATATATCTTCATTCAATTTTACCTCTATAGGTTGCAACACCAACTCTGTATCAGGATGACACTTTCTCAGCATAGATATATGAAACACTGGATGTAGTCTATGTAGCTCAGGTGGAAACTCCAACCTATAAGCTACTTTTGCAATCTATGTTGCCACTGGGTAAGGTCCAATAAATATAGGATCTAACTTACTCTTTTTCCCAAACCTGAGAACACCTTTCCAAGGAGAGACCTTGAGATATACTCTATCTCCAACTTGGAATTCTAAAGGTCTATGACATTTATTGACATATGACTTCTGTCTATCCTATGCAGACTTCAACTGTTGTTGTATTAATTTAACCTTTTCAGTTGTTTGTTGCACTAATTTAGGATCCAGAAGTTGGTATTCTCCTATCCCATACCAACATAATGGAGATCTACAACGTCTACCATATAATGCTTCATATGGTGCCATATCGATACTAGTTTGATAACTATTATTCTAGGAAAACTCTATTAAGCTCAAGTGTAAGTACCAATTTCCTACAAATTGAAGAACACATGCCCTAAGAAAGTCCTCCAAAGTCTGTATAGTCTTTTCAGATTGTCCATCTATCTGAGGGTGAAAAGTTGTGCTAAACTTTAACTGCGTACCCAAGGTTTTATGTAATCATTCCCAAAAATGACTTGTAAACTGGGGACCTCTATCAGACAAAATTGTGGCTGGAACTCCATGCAACCGCACTATCTCATCTATGTAGATTTGTGCAAGTTTTTCAACAGTATAGGTTGTTTTAAAAGGAAGAAAATGTGCTGACTTAGTCAACCTATCAACTATCACCCAAATGGAATCATGACTTTTGGCTGTTCTGGGCAGACCAATCACAAAGTCCATTGTCACATTGTAATGACCCTGACTTGGGTTATGAGGTAACCCTATTTGTTTTGGCTAAGTAAGTTGCTTAGAACTTTAATATAATCCTCTAAAGTGTTTTTCTATCAGGTAACAAACTTATGTTTCAAATTTGGTCATTTTTAAATAATATTTGAGCAATGTTCTCTTGTTTTGGACCAAAATGCAACCTACCCAAGATGAGGGGATATATTGCAATTTGTCACATTTTGAATGTGCACTAAGTGTTTTAGCATCATAAGAGGGAGAATTATGCAAGGTGATGGCTTGTAGAAAGCCTAAAATCCAAGTTTGAACTTGTTTGAATAATGTTGGTGACTTGTGTACCAATTTTGGTGCAAGTTGTAATTTACCCAAAATGTAGGGTTGATATGCAAATTACCACATATAGAGTGTCCCTAATCCATCCTAGTATCATTTAGAGTAGAGATAAATAATGAGGCACCATGTTTGAATCATATTTGAGTATGATACTCTTGGTGATGAAAAGACTAAGAAAGTGTTGTATGTGAAACCCTAATTTGAGCTTGTATCGGGTTGTAGAGTCCATATGGGAGTACCTATCGGCCAAGGAGCCATACAGGGTATCCCATATCGGTTTTTAAACTATTGGCCTTGTCCATGACGAGCAAAGCACCTCAAGGAGGTGATCCATGTCGAGTTAGAAGCTCCTTGCAAAAAGTTGTATCGGTTTGCTTAATTTATGAGATAAAGATGAGATATCTTATCAAACAAGATAACGAATGGCCGAAATATCATCTTTACATTATCCTATAGTGTTTTTCATGTCAAGGTAAATATTAGTGCATGCAAGGACAGGTGTCAACCATGCATGGACACATGGCACCTAGTAGCTTAAAATGGTGACACCTCATATACACACTTTTGATGAACCTCAAGTATATATACCCTTCCCTTCACCTATTAGTGGAATTTTTTGAAATATCACCCCCTTGATCTTATATATCGTGCATAGAATCTTGTTATCATGCAAAGGTGAAGGATTATCATGCATAGAGCTTTGGTATCACCCATAGCAAAGTGATATCACCCATTACAAAGTGATATCAGCCAAGTGAGGAATATGAACCATATTGACCACAAGTGGTGAGGTATCGTGCATAAGACTAAGGTGCTCAAGTCTTGGACCTTTGAGAAGCTCATATTCAACCTTGGGAATGTGAATATTTTGAGCTTGGATCTTTGAAGTTGCTCTTGAGGCGGGTTATATAACTTGAACTCAACCATGTTATTATTCATCACCTAAATTGCTATGCTTAAATGAACTACTTTAAATTCTAAAATATTCTGAAATGGTTCATGAAATTATGAGTTCTAGTAGTTTCTTAGACCTATTATCCTTGTACTAGAACAAGTAGAATGAAGGTCTAGAGCTTGAAGATGATGGCATTACCTTATAAAGTGATATCGGGTTCAAGCACACAAGCAAGCACCTCTAACCCGATATGGTGATGCACCTACTCCACTAAAATGATATGGATATGAGTTTATACTTTCTTGCATGATATGGTAACCTATTGGACAATATGAGGTCAAGCATACACCTCAAAAATGATATGAGGTCAAGCATACTCCTCAAAAATGATATGAGGTCAAGCACACACCTCTTTGCCCGATATTGTGTGAAGCACACATACACCTTTTTGCCCGATAAGTTGTGAAGCACACACACACCTATAAAGTGATATGGTAAGAAAACACACACCTCTTTGCCCGATATGGTGTGAAGCACACACACCTCTAAAGTGATATGGTAAGCAAGAACACACCTCTTTGCCTGATATGGTGTGAAGCACACACACACCTCTTTTCCTGATATGGTGTGAAGCATACACACACCTCTTTGCCCGATATGGTGTGAAGCACACACACACACCTCTTTGCCCGATATGGTGTGAAGCATACACACACCTCTTTGACCGATATGGTGTGGAGCAAGCACACACCTCTTTGCCCGATATGGTGGAAGCACCTCAATCCAATACACTTGATTGAGTGATACATGTAGTATGTTATGTCAAATGATACTTTAAGACCTGAAGGGTTTAATGCATTTTGATAGATATGGGCCAATGTACCTTGAGAGAAGGGTTGAGCCAACCTAATGGAGTAGGATGTAATCAATAACCTAGTAAGGATGAAAGAGAAACTTATACTTGTTTAATACTCATGTAATGAGTATACATTGATACTCCTATTATGTGTGGAGTCTGAATTAGGGTTGTGATTCTTGATGAATGTACGTGAAAACCCTAGTTAGCTTAAAAAGGGAAACCTTAACCCTAATTAAGGGTAATGATGTGATTTGAAACTATAATTAGTTAATAAAGGGGGATCCTTAACCATACTGAAACCATGCTGATAGCATGAGATAATGAGCATAGCTAAGTATGAGCTATGATGTTTCATATAATACCAATTATATGGGCCTTGTGAGCCATGTGATTAGTTGTTGCCTAGTGAGAGGTAACAAGATGTTTAATGGGCCTTGTGAGCCATGTGGTTAGTTGTTACCTAGTGAGAGATAACAATATGTTTAATGGGCCTTGTGAGCCATGTCGTTAGTTGTTACCTAGAGAGAGGTAACAAGATGTTTAATGGGCCTTGTGAGCCATGTGGTTAGTTGTTACCTAGTGAGAGGTAACAAGATGCTTAATGGGCTTTGTGAGCCATGTGGTTAGTTGTTGCCTAGTGAAAGGTAACAAGATGTTTAATGGGCCTTGTGAGCCATGAGAATAGTTGTTTCCTAGTGAGAGGTAACAAGATGTTTATAAAAGTCTCATGTAAGAAATGATAATGTTCAAAATAAACTAGGAAATAGAAACTTAGTAACATAATAATAATAATAAATGGATACAATAATAATAATGAAATCTTGATCATACATGTTTTATGTTTATAGCCAAATAAGGGTTATAGTGTTTTGAATATGCTTAAAGGAGATAAGAGGAATATTTGTATTATATAAAGGATGTGAATAAGTATGATGGCTTGTCCAATGTATAATGCCTAGTAAAGGTGATGTGATATTCAGTGATGAGTTGCACAGGATTGGCATAGTCTAATGCCTGGAATAGATGCACAGGATTGGCATAGTCCAATGCCTAGAATAGATGCACAGGATTGGCATAGTCCAATACCTGGAATAGATGCATAGGATTGGCATAATCCAATACCTGGAATAATATCACAGGATTGGCATAGTCCAATACCTAGAATAAAACTATAGGATTGGGATAACCTGATGCCTGGATGCAACACTCACAAGATTGGCATAATCCAATACCTGGAATAATATCACAGGATTGGCATAGTCTAATACCTGGAATAAAACTACAGGATTGGGATAACTCGATGCCTGGATGCAACACTCACAAGATTGGCATAATCTAATACCTGGAATAATGTCACATGATTGTCATAGTCTAATACCTGGAATAAAACTACAGGATTGGGATAAACCGATGCCTGGATGCAACACTCACAGGATTGGCATAATCCCATACTTGGAATAATGTCACAGGATTGGCATAGTCCAATACTTGGAATAAAACTACAAGATTGGGATAACCTGATGCATGGATGCAACACTCACAGGATTGGCATAATCCAATACCTGGAATAATGTCACAGGATTGGCATAGTCCAATACCTGGAATAAAACTATAGGATTGGTAATAACCCAATGCCTGGAATAATGTCACAGGATTGGTCATAGCCGAGTACCTAGAATAATTGCACATGATTGGTAATAACCCAATGCCTGGAATAATTGCACAGGATTGGTAATAACCCAATTCCTGGAATAATGTCATAGGATTGGTCATAACCCAATACCTGGAATAGTTGCACAGGATTGGCATAATCCAATACCTGAAATAGTTGCACAGGATTGGCATAGTCCAATACCTAGAATAGTTGCATATGATTGGCATAGTCCAATACCTGGACAGAATATGATGATGTATACTCACATGACTGGTACAATTCAATATCTGGCTAGCAGATTGGCTAAGGCCAATAGATAGAAATGAGAATGATTCATGGATGACATACCATGATAATGAGTATCACATGATAATCTTGAGATGTTGATATAGTATGATGGGTAAATGATATACATGTTCTTCATAGATAGTTGCAATGCTTTAGAAGATGAGAATGTTCTAAACTGCTTATCCTCTGCTCAGTTTAATATTATTTAACTGTGATAATAACATTGTTGGTGGAGAGTTATATCTCTCGCTGGGACAATTGTCTCACCCCGTGGGATCCACATTTTTTAGGTGTACGTGCACGAGGGGGGTTGAGACCGTACTGTAGAGGGAGAACATCAGCAGTTTGGACAGTAGTGACAACTCAGGTTGAGTGTACTGACTGTCGTGTCTTATAGATATAAGTCCTATGTGTCGTCTTTGTACTCTCAGGTCCTTGAATTTAGTACATGTCTGTTATATGAACAATCTGAGGTTTTGGCTAGTATGCCTCGAGGTTTTATGTTGCTTCAGTATATGTTTTGATAAAGCAACTATTATATGTTATCCTCGAGAAGAGATGGTACAGTGTATGTACAATGTGAACAATGATGTATATAAGGTTTTAGTTCTTCCTTAAAGAGTTTTCCTAGAAATGGATCTCTTTGCAAATTGGTTTTAATTTTTAGTGATTTTTGTTAATCCGCTGCTTATGGTTATTCCACATAATTAGTAATGATTTGGCTGTCAGTTTGGTGGCGGTCATTACACACGAGATCCCATTTCCACTATGGTATAGGTAAGGGTTGCAATGTTCCTGTAGGCTTCTGGTGTTCTGCTTTAACTTGCTAACACACTGGATACCACATAAAAAACTCAGCTACATCCTTCTTCAAACCAGGCCACCAATACATATCTTTTAAGTTATGATACATTTTAATACTCCCTATATGCATTGCATACATGGATGAATGAGCTTCCTCCATAACTATATTTCTTAAGTCATTGGCATCAAGTACTACCATCCTACCATGGTAACAGACTACCTCATCCTCTGACTCATGGAAACTGTCCCATTTCACACTACCATACTCTGACATGATCTGCTGAATCATAATATTAGTATGTTGTTCCTCTTTAATCTGTTATCTCAGAGTAGGCTTTACATGCATCTCGCCTATTTATCCTGCTAACAAAGATACTTCTAACTATGCATTCGTCTGTCTCAAAGAGGAAAACATGTCCCATTTAAAGCCCATTAAAGAATTCAATTGTGCTTTATCTATGGGTGAAGATGAAGATTTTCTACTCAGTGCATCTGCCACTACATTAGCTCTTCCTAGATGATAATCAATTGCACAATCATAGTCCTTGATTAATTCCATCCTGCAGCATTGTCTCATATTTAATTCATGTTGTGTGAACATGTACTTTAAGTTTGTGAAAATCTAACACGTTTCTCCATAAAGTTAATGTCTCCAAATCTTCAACACGTGGACCACTATAGTTAATTCTAGATCATGTGTCGGGTAATTCTCCTTGTGTATCTTAAGATGCCGAGAAGAAAAAGAAATAAATGATCACTCTGCATTAGCACACATCCTAAACCATTCTTAGAGGCGTCACAGAAAACAATGTATCCCTTTCGCTGCTCAGGTAAAGCCAACACATGTGCACTAGTCATCCTTTCTTTCAACAACTAGAAAGAACGCTGGCACTTGTCATTCCAGACAAAAGGAACCTCCTTCCGGGTCAACCTAGTTAGGGGTTATGCTATAGAACTAAAGTCTTTAATAAATGTTCTGTAGTAACCTGTCAAACCTAGGAAACTACGAAATTCACTTGGTGTCTTGGGTTGTTCCCACTCTACAAAAGACTCCACTTTCTTAGGATCAACACGAATACCTGAAGTAGATATAACGTGTCCTAGGAAAGACACTTTTGACAACCAAAACTCACACTTGCTAAACTTAGCATATAGCTTGTATTGTCTCAACAAAGTCAAGGCTTGACGAAGGTGTTGTTCATGTTGTTGACCATCTCTACTGTATATTAGGATGTCATCTATGAAGACCACTATAAACTAATCAAGGAATGGCTAGAAGATTCTATTCATCAGCTCCATGAATGCATTGGTGCATAAGTTAGTCCAAACGGCATAACTACAAACTCGTAATGACCATACCTTGTCCTAAAGGCTGACTTAGGTATGCCATCCTCCTTGATATGTAACTGATGATATCCTGACCTTAGATCTATCTTTGAAAACACCATTGCACCACACAACTGGTCAAATAGATCATCTATCCTTGGCAGAGGATATTTGTTCTTTATAGTCACCTTGTTAAGTTGTCTATAGTCTATTCATAATATCATAGACCCATCCTTCTTTTTAACAAAAAGAACTGGGGCACCCCATGGTGAAGTACTCGGTCAAATGAAACCTTTCTCAAGTAACTCTTGTAACTATTTCTTGAGTTCTACGATCTTAGCAGGGACCATCCTATAAGGTGTTTGGGCTATTGGTTGCGTACTTGAAGTTAGATTAATCTCGAAATCAATCTCTCGAGGTGGAGGGATATTTGGAAATTCTTCATGAAACACATCCTTGAATTCTCTAATAACAGGAACTTTGGAAAGACTAGGAGTCTCTGCTTTGGTGTTTAGCACATGTACCAAGAATGCTTCACATACTTGTCGCATCAGTTTCTCATCTACCATTGCTGACACTAGATAGGTTAGAAGAATCATTTTGTCCCCCTAAAAGGCCCATGTCTCATCACTATATGTGAACATAGATTGCTTGGAACCACAATCCAAGACAACCTTATATTTTTCTAGTGTATCCATCCCAAGAATTACATCAAACCCGTGCATCTCAAGTGGTATAAGATCCACCTGAATGTTGTGTTTACATGGAGAACATACCTCCCACAACACTACAGATCTGACTAACGGAGTTTCTAATAACAGATTATCTGCTCTACAATTGACAATCATATTGCAGTCATGAAACAGTTCTTGGGTGATAAAGGAATGTGTACCACCCAGATCAATCAAAACAGATACGAAGCAAGATGAGGACATATCAGAATGAAACAATTCCATCTGACCTGTCATGACTCATGGATTGACTACTACCTCCGATTGATTCATAGCATAGAATCTTATCGTTGCCTATTGTCAACTCTGTGCTCTATTGTTGGGTGCAGATGAACCTGCTTGGGACACCTATCCACGTCCTTGTGTGCCACTGCTAAACTATTGCCTCTGAGAGCCTTGTTCACTCTACCTCGGTGGTTGAGTTACCTCCCTGTCTCTAACTGGACAATCCTTTATTAGATGTCCTGTCTGCCCACACTTAAAGCAGTCTCTGTTCTCCCATTGTGGCCTATATGGTCCTATCACTAACATTGATGTCATGCTATGGGATCCACTTGGCAGAAAACTATGACATCTACCCTTACTTGATGTCCATTTCATCTGAGCACTGAACCTTTATGGTGCTACTGGTGCAGAAAACCTCAGTTTCTTGAAACTTCTAGACTTCTATCCCTGGAACTAGGCAGGTACTTTCCTACTATTAGCCTCACGTTTCTTAGTAACATACCTCTCTATCCACCCGACTGACTCCACAAAGGTAGCAAACCTCTCTCTATTCTCTAGAGTAGCTATAGATGTGGTTAACTCAATGTTCAGACCCTTCTTAAAATGCTGAATCCTCTCCTCATCTATAGTAGCCATGTATAGACAAAACCACAGAAGCTCCATAAACTTAGCTTCATACTCACTAATCTTCATTGGTCCTTGTTTAATTTGTCAAATTGCAAGATTTTCTCATCCAGATAAGTCTTGGGAAAGTATCTACTGACAAACTCACGTCATAATTCCTGCCATCCGATCTCAACTCCAGGTCTTTTCTCTTCTTCAATGGCCCACCAATGGCTAGCACTTCCTTTTAAAAGGTACACAACATGCCTAACTTTATCAATTTCTTGGATGCTAAGGATTCTAAAGGCTTTTTCTAGTTTAGTGATCCATGAATCTGTGTCTATTAGGTCAGCTATATCGGCATATTCAGTGGCTCCTACGCAGCATAACTGCTCAAAGGTTTTTCCAGATCCATGTCCCTCATTGGGAACTGGTACCCTAGGTGCTGGTGCTGACATCCGATCTTCCATACATGTCATTGTGGTCATGAACTGCCTGAAAAGAGCATGAAAGGCTGGGTTTTCTAGCATGGCTTGATCAAGCTGGGGATTCTCAGGCATTGATTCCTCTCTAGCCTATTCCCTTACACCTCCTCCTGGTGCAGCAACACTGTTCTCAGTAGAATGTTCTTCATGTGCTCTAGCCATCTTTCAGTTTTACTTCTTCTCCTATATGAGCAGAAGTCACTATAAGATAAATTGGAGGACACTAGAATAGACTCAACAACCTTAACCCTATGTCTCTGTAGACTTAGAAAACCTTAGGCTCTGATACCAAAAACTTTGTGATGACCTGACGCCCCAAGCCGCCACAACGGTAATTATGTAGAATAACCATTGGCAGCAGATTAATGAAAATCACTAAAAATTACAACCATTTTGCAAAGAGATCCATTTCCAGGAAACTCTTAAAGAAAGAACCAAGGCAATATATACATCATGGTTCACATTGTACATACATTGTACCATCTTATCTCGAGGATATCATATACCAGTTGCTTTGCCTAAACATATACATAAGCAACATAAAACCTCGAGGCATACAAGCCAAAATTTCAGATCGTTTATAAAACCATTACGTACTAACTCCCAAGGACCTGAGAGTACAGATACGACACATAGGATTTCTATCTACAAGACATGATAGACAAAACACTCAACCTGAGCTATTACTACTGTCCCTCTTGCCGTTCTCCTCCCTCTACAATATGGTCTCTACCTCCTCGTCTGCGTCCACCTAAAAATGTTGGGACCAACAGGGTGATACAATTGTCCCAGTGAGAGATATAACTCTCCGTCAACAATAATATTATCACAGGTAAACAATATAAAACTGAGTAGAGGTTCTTTTATGTAAATAAGCATGTTTAATCATTGTTTAATAGCAGTGCAAAGCAATAACATTGTTAAAATAGTTCAACTATTCATAACAAAGCTATAGATCATCTATTTGCTTTATAAGGAATATGAAGAACATATATAACATCTATCAACTAAGATGTATAAAAGTAATGTAACATCAACCAATGTTTATGTATTCCATCCTTAGGCAGATATGCTACATGGCTGATTATACATTTACAATCACACTTATGCTCAGAGGAGATGAGGTATACTGTTCATGATCTAACCGACCACGACTACATAAGCATCAGTACCATACAAGGTCAATGGAAGAGTCGGCTGCCAAAACCTCACCCATCTCGGTTAGTACAAGACCGCTGACAGTGACATCATGTCAAACTACAACTAGCTTCTTGGGGTATAGTGACATCTTTGCTAACGAGCTACAGCCGCAACATGCACTCTCTTCGGGGAGATCACATATCAATCCCCAGGTGATTTCATTAGGGTGATCACACGGAAAACCTGGTATTCGTCAAGAAATCGCACATAAATCCCAATCTAGATGTAAGGATATGTTCGTCCTTCACCCTCATATATTCAAAAATATGCACTCCAAGTTAAACTCATTTCACCATTCAGCAAATCTTGACACCAAATAGATCTATGGCCTGGGCAACTACATGATAAGATTCCACTTGATTAATTAGGTGTATTACAATATATTTTAGCATCAATCAAGTTACAAGCAAGAATTATAACATATGCTACAAAGAAAGGTGTAATACATTTATCAAGTACTTTCATAATATTTGAAACACATTGAATGCATAACACTCAGGATCTCAATCCCTTATCACAAGACTGGGAATACTCATCCCTTAACATTATCATCATCATGATTTCTAGATCTAGGTATTCAAACCCTTAGTTCATCACTGAACATTGTTACCTCTAATCAGGTAACTATTACCTCTAGGTCTTCAGACCCAGGTATACATAATACTTGTTACATAAGTATTTCACATGGCTCACAAGGCCCATTTAATCTGTATCATATGAAACATCATAGCTCATACCTGGCTATGCTCATCATCTCATGATACCTGCATGGTTAGTATTTTATGATAAAAGCAATTTCAAGTACATATCATCACCATGCATTACAAGAGAAATACAACCTTCCCATTATTAGGGTTAGGGTTTCCCTTTTCACCGACTAGGGTTAGGGTTTCCCTATTTAGCCGATTAGGATTTCAAGTTCATATTGTCAAGAATCAAAACCCTAATTCATATTATCAAGAATCAAAACCCTAATGCATAGGTATACACATATAGGGGTATCATTATATGCCCATTGAATGATTATCACACGAAGTATGAGTTTCTCTCTCATCCTCACCAGGATAATGATTACATCATACTTTATTAAGTTGGTTCAATCCTTTTCTCAAGGTACATTAGCCTACATTATCAAAATGCATTGAACTCTATACATCTTAATGTATCATTTGACATAACACACTTCATGTGTTACTCAATCAAGTATATTGGATTGAGGTGCTTCCACCATATCGGGCATGAGGTGTGTGCTTGCTTCCATATCAGGCAAGAGGTGTGTATGCTTACCATATTGCTCAAGAGGTGTATGTATGCTTACCATATCGCCCAAGAGGTGTATCTGTGCTTCCATATCACCCAAAAGGTGTGTGTATGTTGACCATATCGGTCAAGAGGTGTGTGTATGCTTACCATATCACCCATGAGGTGTATGTGTGCTTCCATATCACCCAAGAGGTGTGTGTATGATTAACATATCACCCAAGAGGTGTATCCCTAATCACCATATTGTGCATGAGGTGTATCCTTGTTCACGATATCGTGCATGAGGTGTATCCTTGATCACCATATCGTGCATGAGGTGTATCCTTGATCACCATATCATGCATGAGGTGTATCCTTGATCACCATATCATGCATGAGGTGCATGTGTGTGTCACTCATATCCGGTTGCTCAAAATTAGGGTTTGCATATCGAGTTAGACCCTTATGCTCATAACTCTTCAAACCTTCATGGTATCGGCCTACCCTTCACCATGTGTTAAGTGACATCCTAGACAATAGGTTATTCTAAACCAAACCAAGTGTACAAACCAATAGAGGTGTGGGGTTCCAAGGTATATCGGGTTTCATATCCCCATATTGGGTTTTAACACCATATCGGGTTAGAGGTGCTTCAACCAGATATCGGTTTGAGCCATGATGATGTCATCATCATCAAGCTCTAGACTTCATTCCTTACTATTCTAATTCATGGACAACAATCCTATGTCACTAATAGAACTCATGGATTCATCAATTATATAAGAAAACTTGAAATTGAAAGTAGATCATCAAGTATGGTAAGATTGATGGTGTAACATGATTGGGTTCAAGTTATATAACCCACCTCAAGAACAACTTCAAAGCTCCAAGCTCTAAAGCTTCAATTCCCAAGGTTGATGTAACATCCCTGACCTGGGTTATAAGCTAACCCTAGGTGTTTTGCCTAAATATGTAATTAAATCCTTGTGATTAACTTTGGGCATGTAATTAAGTTTCTCGTAAACATATATTTCAGTTTTTGCTCTTTTTTATATAAAGTTGTAGCATTGTTTTGTAATACAGGGACCTATGTGCAAATTACCCAGTTAGAAGGATTAACTTGCAAATTGCACATGTTAAGATGATTCTCTGATGTTGAGACATCATGAGAATGATTATGTTGAAGTTAGAGGGATTTCCCAAGCTTGGGCACCAAGGTGCAGCTGTGGAAGCAATCCCGGTGCTTGAAACCCTAATTTGGGGTAAAATGCAATTTACCCAAATTAAGGGATGCAATTTGTAAAATATATCATCTAATGTATCTATTAAGACTCTTGTCATCATTTAGAGAAGAAATGATGAAGAGGTCACCTCAATTGAATAATCAAGTTATGAATTACACCTTTGTGATTGAATAATCAGGGTGTATGTGCAATAGCCCTTTTATGGGTATGTTTAAGTAATAAGCTGATCTTCTTTGCTCTCATTTCTTGACCTTAAGAGGAAGTTGTCCTTAAAAGAAAGAAGAGAGGACGAGCTATGAAGGGTGGAGGGACTTACTTGAAATTATGGAGAATTTATGAACTTATAATTAGAACCCCACCCCAAGTATATATACACTCCACCTCTCTAAGCAAGGGAACTTTCCCTTCATTTCCTAACTGTTGTATTCACCCAAAAACGACCAAGGACTGCCTTGGAGCTAAGGAGGACGACCAAGGGTGCAAGGTAGGTTTGGATTCCTCTTCTTGCCTAAATTCATGGTTAAAACTCGAATTCAAGGTCAATTTCATGGCTAGCTCTCATGGCTCTATCTTTCTAGCCATCTTTTCTTGACTTTCCCTGGAGGTTTTCACCTTAGCCAACCTGTGAGAGCTCAAGGACGCCATTAAAGCTTGGAGCTCGAAAGCTTGGAGCTCAAGAAGCAAGCTTTAGGTGGGTTTTATAACTCTAAACCCATGCTTTGTTATATACATCTTGATTATGCATGTAGATGATAGTTCTTCTTCTTCCCTACTTTCCTTTGCTATTTTGCAAGCAAATCCGTGGGAAATCCTTTATGTTCTTGAGCTAGGAGATGAAGACGTTAATTCCAAGAAAAATCCACCGCTTTTCACTTTATTAAACGGTCTCCTCAACTTTCTCTCTCGGTCTCAAAACCGTGAGGTGAGCAAACGGTCTCAAGACCGAGAGAGGGCAAACGGTCTCCTCAACTTGCTCTCTCGGTCTCAAAACCGTGAGGTGACCAAACGGTCTCAAGACCGAGAGAGGGCAAACGGTCTTCAAGACCATATAGAAGCGTTGACCGAGCGTGGACCGTATAAGAAACCTGTATATAATTATGTATACTAATCACCCTCAAAAATTGAGAGGTTAACTCCAAAGGAATCGGGAGATATGGCCTTTTTAATCAACAACTTTAATTGAATTTATTCCTGATTTTCAAACGGTCTGAAATAGCCTTTTTGGGAAAACGGTCTCAAGACCGTGTAAGGTCGTTGACCAGGCGTTGACCGTATGAGATTACTGTTCAAAACAATGTTAATTAACAACTCACCAAATTTTATGGACTAATTCCAAACGAGCTAAGAGTTGAAGGGTGATTACTAGGGTGAACCCTAATTGAAATCAGTACTGAAATCTCAATAAAATAATGAGTGTTTTTGGGTTGATTGACCTAAACGGTCTCAAGACCGTTTGGGGATCAACCAAACGGTCTCAAGACCGTGTGGGCAATCACCCAAGACCGTATGGAGGTCTGAGGTCAAGAATAGTTGACCAATTGAAGGTACAATAATACCAAATTACATTGCAATTAAATATTGATATGATAATCAATTCAATGGATCCAACCTTGAAGAATTTTCACTAGAATCCAAAAGTTGGATGGGCAAACGGTCTCAAGACCGTTTGTAACTCATCCAAACGGTCTCAAGACCGTGTGGTGACAACCCAAGACCGTTTGGAGGTCTAGGGTTAAGGTAATTTGATCAATTGAGGGTCCAATTGCAATAAGTTATCAAATTAATCAAAATACTGATTTGTGACTCAATCAAGGTTCAATCCCTATCAAATCACATTAGATCTTGATGAAATCTTGGGAAAACGGTCTCAAGACCGTGTAGAGTTCATCCACACGATCTCAAGACCGTTTGGGCCAAGTTTGGGCCCAAGTGGAGCTCAATTGAAGGGTTCAACCTTGAGTTGATTCACATTGTTGAGTGTTGATGGCTGAACATTGATAGACCTTAATTGAATCGACTTCAACCTTAACTGGTTAACAATTGAGGGTCAATTGAGTGACCAATTGGTTAAACATAACCCTAATTGACTTAATCCATAAGTGGTTACCATGGCTTTGACCTTTTGGGGGCTTCAACATTGATAAACATAATCAATTGAAAAACTTGAACCTTGTTGAAGGACCAAACGGTTTGAGACCATGTGAGCCTCACGGTCTCAAGACCGTTTGAGGGCTCACGGTCTCAAGACCATTTGAGACCTCACGGTCTCAAGACCGTGAGAGGCCTCGCAGTCTCAAGGTCGAGAGACATCAAACGGTCTCAAGACCGAGAGACATCAAACAGTCTCAAGACCGAGAGACATCAAACGGTCTCAAACCGTGTAAGGCCTCTCGGTCTTGAAGTCAACATGGTTAAACGATCTACACCCTCTCTCGGTTTGGGCTCACAACCTTGAAGGTCACACGGTCTTGAGGTCAACCAAAGCAAACGGTCAACCCATCCAAACGGTCTCAAACCGTTTGGATGTTGAAGGTTGAGATCGTTTGGGGTGTTCAAAGGTTGACTTCACTTAACCAATTGGAGATGTAAATGGTTCAAAGATGCTCTAACCTAAACCCTAATGATAACCTAGGACATTAAGGGATTAATTGACTAATTATTTGACCCATGATGGTGTGCAATGGGGTGAATTACCCAAAATACCCTTGATGGGTCAATACAGTAATACCTTGATCAAATCAAACCCTAATCACATGTTAGTGATGTTTTTGGCTATGTTAGCCCATGATGACTTATTTCAAATTGATATAGAGTGATGTTATCACCATCTACTAGTATGAGGAGAGAGAAATTACTTCTAGAGAGAGAAAGTACTTCTAGAGAGATAAAGTACCCCTTTTCAGGAGGAAACTCAATTAAAGAACCTTTAATACACATGAATGTGCATAGTTAGGGTATGATCCACCTGTGTGAGATCATGGAAACCCTAATTATGATGTATGATGAATCGTAAGCAAATCTGAGAGCATCAATGATGATGTTCCTCATACCAGATGATGATATGAGTCCAATTCACCATAATATGAATAGTAAACCCTAATTCAAGGGTAATGACATGTAATGTGAATAGTAAACCCTAATTTAAGGGTGATGTCATGTAATGTGAATAGTAAACCCTAATTCAAGGGTAATAACATGCATTATGAGTATTAAACTCTAATTGATGAGAATCAGAGGACTTAACTCTTATGACAAGAGTGGGAAGTGTATTTCTTGTTTTGAATTACCTTTATCAGTTGAACTAACCATGCAGGTCCTGATATGAAGGTGATCATATCCAGGTATGGATGATGATACTGTATTCATTAAAAGCATGTTATAAGCTTTATGAATAAGTAAAATATCTTGATGCCTTGTCAGTGGCATCCTATGATTTAATGGGCTGTGAGAGCCACGAATACCATCAAGGTCATGCTTTAGAGATGACTTGTGATGAGTACAATGAGAAATGATGATTGATGTGAGTTAGGCTTGTTACATTTAGTATTCTCCTTTCATAGCTGCTATGCTACTGTTATTGTTTGAAGAACAATGTTTAATGATAAAAGAATACTAAATGTACCTAACTAATCAAGTATAATGTAGAGCCCTGATCATAGATCCATTATTGTCAGAGATCAAATGATGGTGAAACAGGTTTTCTTAAGGGAACTCCTGGATCACATACTATTGAGTATGTGGGGTATATGGATGTGTAGAACCTTACATCCTAGTGTAGGTGATTGATGTAGATGTGCAATCCATCAACCCTTCACTACTTTTCCATACCGTATCAGTAGTAGGTAAACATGAAACCTCCTGATGACGAAGAAAACATAGACATCTGTATCAGTGGAGATAAACATGAAATTTCCTGATGACGAAGAGAGTACAGAACGCCACTGTAACTCTAAAATAGCGAAGGACCAGTTTACCCTGGTGAGCTATATTAGTAGAGACACAAGATGTCCTACAAGTGATCCTCTTACTGACTGAGGAAGGTGAAGGTCATGAGAATCCGACTCTCTTAATGACCTATGTATGATACTGATGTGACTTCTTAGCGATCAGTTGGAGTATGAGTGGTATGCCTCATCTCCACAGGGCATAATGTTGTTTGTAAAACATAATCAACCACGTAGTATACCTGTTAGATATAACTACGAGTTAGTGGATTGATGATACACTGTGATAGTGCTTATATTCCTTCATATCTCATAAATGTTAAGCTATGTTATAGCTGCAACTGCTATTGAATACTTTGAGAGTCTTACTATTTAAGTTATTCTTTGATGTTATAATAAAGCTTCTGGCAGAGAGTTATAACTCTCGCTTGGACAATTATGTAAAATTGTCTCACCCCGTAGACTTTAACTTTTTAGGTGGACGTCGGAGACGGAGGAACCGGTCTACAGGTGACCAGTCTCAGCAGCAGCAGCATCAGGAGCAGCAGTGAAATCTCAGGTGGAGATTTAGCCTGCCATGTGGTCTAGTTAGAGTCAGTCCTATGTGTCCTCTGTACTCTCAGGTCTTGAAGTCTTTTGTTATGTGTTCTTGAGATTTTGATGTTTATAATTACTCAAGAAGTAATTATCATGAGATGTAAACAGTTTAACTGTTGTTATGAAAGAAGCTTTTATGGATTCAAGTTCTTGTCTCGAAAAGTTTTAATTTCCCGTGATTTTTGTCTTCTGCTGTTTATCGAATCATTTCCGCTAAGATTAAAACGTGTTTATATCATGGTTTGGAGATCAGAGCCCACAGTTGAAGATGAACTTATCACAGATCCAAGATCCGTTCACAACTCCTCTACATGCAAGGAATCACCATAGTTAAGAACTTGGTGAAGAAGAAAAGAAAGAAAGAATCATAACCTGAGATCATGCTTTATCCAAGGTTGAAGGTGAACATGGCTTCACCTTAAGCTTAATGGCTCAAGATCCTCTTTGCTCCTTAATACTATGCACGATATCTAAGAGAAAAATTCACTAGTATGTAAAAGGAGTTGTATATATAATTGAGGCTCATGGAAGAGAGTGTATAAGAGGTGTCATCACCTTATACTACTAGGTGCCACATGACCATGCATGGTTGACATTTGTCCATGCACACATATTTATATTGACATTCAAACTCTTGAGGATAATATAGGGATAATATTTCGGCCATTAGTTATCTTGTTGAGTAGATATTTCAACTCAACATCACTTTATTCACAAACCGATATACTTTTTCCAAGGAGACTTGTAAACCGATATGCATCACCTCCTTGAGGTTCTTAACCCATCATGGAAAAGGACAAGATTTGAAAAAAATGTATGGGACCTTCTCTATGGCTTGTTGGCCAATAGGCACTCCCATATAAGCTCTACATATCGATAACACAATACAACTCAATTAGGGTTTCATATACACAACTCTTCTTGGTCTTTTCATCACCAAGAATGCTACCACCCAAATATGATTTAAACATGGTGCCTCCTTCTTTTTATCTCCTCTAGATGATTCTAAGAGAGTAGGGACATTATACATGTGATAATTTGCATATCAACCCTACATTTTGGGTAACTTGCAAATTGCACCAAGACTATCATATAATGTACAGACAATTTGCAAATAAGCTCAAACTTGAAAATTAAACTCAAGGAGAGTCTTAATTACTTTTCAAAAGATTAAAGCAAGTTTATGAATAACTTACTTAAGAAAAACTTCCAGGTTATGGCATAACCCAGGTTAGGGATGTTACAATATCCTTGTTCTTAAACTTCTTCACTCTTCTATCAAGGATCAAAACAAGACCTTCCACATAAGACACATCCTCATCAAGCTCAACCTCCACAGGATGCAACACAAACTCAGTGTCAAGATGGCACTTCCTCAACATGGACACATGAAACACTAGATGCAATTCATGTGGCAACTCCAACTTATCTGCCACCTTCCCAACACGTGCCACTGCATGGTAAGGTCCCATATACCTAGGAGCCAACTTAACCTTCTTCCCAAACCTCAAAACACTTTTCCAAGGAGAGACCTTGAGATACACTCTATCTCCCACTTGGAACTCTAAGGGCCTACGATGGTTGTCTACATATGATTTCTACCTATCCTGGGATGCCTTCAACTATTGTTGTATCATCCTTATTTTCTCTATTGTCTGCTACACAAGCTCATGATCCAAAAGTTGGTACTCACCAGTCTCATACCAACACAATGGATACCTACAACATCTCCCATACAATGCCTCATATGGTGCCATATCAATGCTCCTCTAATAACTATTATTATAAGAAAACTCTATCAGACTGGGGTGCACATCCCAACTACCCAAAAACTATAAAACACAATCTCTCAGTAAGTCCTACAAAGTTTGTGTCATCCTCTCTCAAATTGTCCATCTGTTTGTGGGTGGAACACAGTGCTGAGCCTCAACTGCATACCCAAAGTTGTGTGTAAGTTCTCCTAAAAGAGACTCACAAACTGAGGACCTCTATCTGATAAGATGGTAGCTGGTATAATGTGCAGACACACTATCTCATCCACATATATCTATGCAAGCTTCTCTGTTGTATGTCGTCTTCACTGGAAAAAAGTGCACTAAGTTCATCAACTGGTCACCTATCACCCATATGGGGTCATGTCCTTTGGCTATCCTAGGCAAACCAACCACAAAGTCCATCATAAACTGATCCCATTTCCACTGAGGTATAAGCAACGGTTGCAACATCCCTATTGGCTTCTGATGCTCTACCTTAACCTGCTAACACACTGTGCACTTTGCAACAAAATCTGCCACATCATGCTTCAAACCAGGCCACCAGTATAGATCCTTAAGATTATGATACATCTTGGTGCTACCTGGGTGCATAGAAAACAACGAAGAGTGAGCCTCTTCCAAAACCATCTTCCTTATATTATAAACATTAGGAACTACAACTATGTTTTGGTAACACACTGTCCCATGCCCTTCCTTGTGGAAACCATCAAGCTTCTCACTACCAAAATCTGCTTGTATATGCTATATCATAGTATCACTCTCATGTGATTCCCTAATCTTGCCTCAATGTAGGCTTCACCTGTAATTATGCCAACATAGATACTTCCAACTGCACATTCATCCAACACAAGGAGACTAACATGTCTCTCTTGTATCACACCAAGGAGTACAACTGTGTCTTCTTCACAGATGATGATGAAGAGAACCACCTGCTCAAAGTGTATGCCACCACATTCTCCTTTCCTGGATGGTAATCAATAGTGCAGTCATAGTCTTTGATCAACTTCATCCAACATCTCTGCCTCATATTCAACTCCTGTCGTGAGAAGATGTACTTTAAGTTCTTGTGATCTATGAAGATTTGACACTTTTCACCATAAAGGTAGTGTCTCCAGATCTTCAAGGCATGAACCATCACTACAAGATCTAAATCATGGGTGGGATAGTTCTCCTCATGTTTATTCAACTATCGTGATGCAAAAGAGAACACATTCTTATCTTGCATCAACACACAACACAAACTGTTCCTTGACGCATCACAAAAGACAATATATCCTTTCCCTTTCTCAGGTACAACCAACACGGATGCACTAGTCAGCTTCTCTTTCAACAAAAGGTACATCTCTCCTTGTCTGCTTTGTTAGGGGCAACACCACTCAGCTGAAGTTCTTGATGAACCTCCTGTAATAGCCTGCCAAACCTAGAAAATTGTACACTTTTGTCAGTATCTTCAATTGCTCCCACTCCATCACAGTTTCAACCTTCTTGGGGTCCACACAAACACCCTCAACAAATATCACATGTCCTAGGAAAGATACCTCCTTCATCCAAAACACGCACTTGCTGAACTCAACATACAACTGATGTTGTCTTAGCAAGGTCAACATCTGACTCAGATGTTGCTCATGATGTTGGCTATCTCTGAAATATATCAAGATATCATCTATAAACACAACCACAAACTGGTCTAAATACGGCTGAAACACCATGTTTATCAAGTCCATGAATGCTGCCTGTGCATTGGTTAGCCCAAATGGCATAACCAAAAACTCGTAGTGACCATACCTACTCCTAAAAGCTAACTTTGGTATGTCATCTGCCTTGATCCGTAGCTGGTGATATCCTAATCTCATGTCTATCTTGGAGAAAACTGCAACATCTTGTAACTGTTCAAACAAATCATCAATCTGTAGCAAAGGATACTCATTCTTTATTGTCATTTTGTCCAACTATCTATAATCAATACACAGCCTCATAGAAATGTCTTTCTTCTTCACGAACAATAAGGGAGCACCCCAAGGAGACGTTCTTGGTCTGATAAAACCTTTCTCAAGAATCTCTTACAACTATTTCTTTAACTCTACCATCTCAGTTGGCGCCATCCTGTACAATGTCTATGCTATCGACTGCAAGCCTGGAACTAGATTGATCTCAAAATCAATCTCTCTAACTAGAGGAACAGCTGGAAACTCCTCGGGGATAGGCATGGCAATGGTAGCAGGTTCACAATACCAAACACTGCAAATGTTCCACCCATCATTCCATGGAAAATGGGAGCGTCCAATTCCCATGCAACATCCGGATGTGGTTTATTTGATGTGGGAGCCTGTGGTTTGAAATGGGAACTCAGTTACTGCCAGACAGCATTGAAGCACTACTTTTTACACATGATACCTCATTCTTCATCTCATTTAACCTCACGTGATAATATTTTACACATGATACCACATTCTTCAGTTCATTTAACCTCACATGCAAATTTTTTATATATAAAATCTTACTTACAAATCATCTCGAACACATTAAACAGAAAATACAAAAGTATACAACCCCAAATCATCTCAACACATGCAACATTATAGACATACCAATAATATTATATTTGACAAGAATCTATTTGGTTCTAAAAGAATATATTGCCCATCGCCATTCCAACGTTCATCTCCATTACAAATCAATAAGAACATACTATTTGATTTCAAAAGTATGCACAAGTACATACTTTAATGTCATTCTAATGACAAGTTACACTAATAAGAACAAAATATTCATTTCCAAAATATCCTTTTACATCTGAATTCCATCCACAAGTTTTCGTTAGATCATACAAGTACGTACTTCATGGCCATTCCAATGACAAATTACACTAATAAGAATAGAATATTCATCTCCAAAATATCCTTTTACATCTAAATTCCAACCACAAGTTAAACTAGTCAGATCATACTATTCATCTCCACAATATTCTTTTACATCCAAATTTCAAAAGTTGTGTCATCTCATTGCTGACTTGTGTTCGTGTATCTCAATGTGACTGGTGTCCATTGTCCTGAATGTGCAGAATTAAAAAGAAAAAAATCAGAAAAAAAAAGAGGCTAACATGCCACGAAAGCCATTAAGAGCCAAGTGAAGAGTGTAGGAGATATTTGTTATAGACAGTGGAGAAAAATCATATATTATACAAACTCTGTCCAATGAAAGACATTCAGTTCTACATCCCTACAAACTCACACAATGTATAGGTAACTTAGGGAAATTTTAGCTAGGTTTACTAGCATGAGTATTATATAACTTCCACCAGCAGACAATTCGTGTTGCACCCTACAAGTTGGGATATGAAAAAATCCCATAAAGTCAACCACATGTGGTTCTAAGTGTCCTACTACAACCTGTATTTAGGTCAGCTTTAGCCACTCCCTCTTTCACTGGGCCAACATGACACAACAGTCATTAAGAGTCAAGTGAAGAGTGTAGAAATTACAGAAAAACTCCCAAAGAACACTACTTAACATAAGCAATTTAAATGATATCATCTGGAATTAAAAGATACTAAACATAAGCAATTTAAATTAGATCATCAGGAAGCCTTCCATTAGGTGTGTTGTTGCTTTGGGTTTCCTTCAACAAACCATCACTCAAAACTCACTAGTTGTATGATATCCCATAATTATTTGAAGAGTGTAAAACCTTATCCCTTAGGATAGTTGGTTTATCTTTGACATAGGATGCAAGAAACATGATAGGATAGGAGGCCAAGCACATTTCAATTTCCTGCCTATTCTCCACTTTGGTTAATTTTTCAAACAAATGAAGAAGGGTAGAGCCCACCACGACTGAACACCACAATTGGCATTTTACCAATTTGGTTATATAATACTAGTATTTATTTAAAGATCACCAATTTTTTGCTATATTCTTAAATTAGATATACATCACTATAGTTAAGTATCCAACAACATGCATTTAGTTAAGTATCCACATATATGTGAACTACTGAACATTTATATAATTAAGTATCCAACAACAGGCATTTAAAGGCACTATCTATAGAAATAGTTGTATATATGAGAAGGATTACTTACCTCACCAAACATTGTGAAAATTGTTCAATTGATCCTTTCTGAATCTGTCACAAATTATAACCCATAAATAAGGATAATGAAACAACCATAAAAAATAGTAGCAACATAAAAAGATAAATAAAATGGAAGTGGAACTTGAGTCTTACATTGACCAGCAGTAACTTTTTCTTCTTGCATACTAATGAAATAGTTTGATCCAGTTGCTTCATCAAAATTATGAGACATAGATTCTTTTAAATGAATAAATATATATATATATATATATATATATATAAACTTATAGATAAGATAAACAAAATCACCCTATACCTCCTTTTAGGCCACCATTTTTAGCCAACTTTGTGCACACATTAATGCTTCAATTATTAAATAGTGGAGTCTGCTATAGTGTGGATCAGTCAGCCTTCCTGATATGCTAAAGTTCAATTCTAAAGCCACAATTGACACTGGAATTGCTAGAAAATCCTTAGCAATTGCTTTTAAATTAGGGAAAGAGCCACCATTCATTTTCCACCACAATAAAACATCAACATCTGAAGTTCACATGGCAGTATCACTGTCTAAATATTTGTCTAGTTCTGTTTTAGAGTGACATGATTGTCTCTTCAATTCCTTCATAAAAGTGTCAAATATAGGCATGTCATCTTCACCACAATCTTGAGAGGGTACAAGAGGACTAGCAAAAAAATTATATGTATCATCCACATCATCAGGTGCATTACTTCTTGCCTTATACACATTGAGAAGATCAACACATGCATCACAGACTTCTTTCTGTTTCTCTTCAAATTTATCTTGATATATAGTATCAAAATAGAACTTTACAATATGCATCTTATATGTTGGGTCTAATACAACAACAACTCCTATGGTGATATGTATATCATCCCAATACTACTTAAATTTTTTGCCATTTCATCAGCCATCTTTTTAATTACTCCATTTGGACTATTAAACTAATTGGCTAGAGCTGCTCTGATTTGACACATTCTGGGAAACCACAAGTTGGCAGTTGGGTGATTTGTCCCAGAAAATAGTTCAGTAACTCTATAAAACACCTTAAACTTTTCACACACATAAAACAAAATTTTCACTCTACTTCACTTGCCAAATATTTGTAATTCCGATCACATTGCTTTAATACATTGAATACGTATTTATACATCATCGCAGTTTGAAGCATTACATAGGTAGAATTCCACCTTGATGGACAGTCAAAAGATATTTTTTAGAAACACTCATCCTCAATTGTCTTGCAATTTCCTCAAACCTCTCCACCCTTTTTTGAGTGGCAGTCCAATATGCCACACTATCCCCAATCTTCTCAACTCCTCCCTTAATGACAACCAAACCATCTTTAACTATGAGATTCAGAATGTGAGCTACACACCTCATGTGGAGAAATCGACCAAACAATATTCTAGAACTTGGGTGCAACTTATCCTTCATCAGTTTAATCATGGCATCATTTGTCGTATAATTGTCAACAGTAATGCACGAGACTTTTGTATCTACGTTCCACTGGATCAACCAAGTCATTAACACTTCACATAAGACCTCACTTGTATGTGGATAAGGGACATACACAAACCTCAAGATCTGACTTTGTAAGGACCAAAAGGGGACGATATAGTGTGTTGTGATTATCATGTAGCCTATTATTTGATGGTTTGTAGTCCACATGTCAGTGGCCACACTAGCCCTAGAGCCACAACTCTCTAAACAAGCAATTTCCTTTTTCTTCTCCTCATAGACTTTCAATATATCTAATTTGATTGTATTTCTTGAAGGACAAATAAAGAGGAGTTGAATAACATTAAGCAAGTTCCTAAATCTAGAGTGGTCTACCATATTTAATGGGTAATCATGCATTAAGACCATATTCAATATGGCTTTTCTCCCATTCTCTTGGTTAAATGGAACATGTGGCTCTGTCCTAGGAATTCTCCTCACCCCTTTACCCTTCAATACCCAACATCTTCTATTTTTATGATCATGGAGATGAGTTTTTCCATTCTTGGTCTTTGCTCCTAACAACTTTTTACAGTATATGCATTCTTCTTTCTGAACACCACCAACTACTTTCACCTCAAAGTGATTCCATATCTCAACCCTATGATCACCCCTATGAAATGATGACACTACCATATTTTCAACATGTATGGAAATGGGATTGGTTGGGTGTGTACTACTTTTGGGTGACCAATATACCTCCGAGAGAGTATCCATGTCTACAAATTAGCAAAATAAAATAGTGTCATGCCTTATTAAAGAATCAACTAGCAAACAAGATCATACAAAGAAAGGGAACACATAATAAAAAAGGGAACACATCATAGACTAGCAAACAAGATAATCCAATCAACAATCATTTAATTAAGTATGCACTTAGAAAAAGAAAATGCACCATATGCATACCATGCTCGAACTAGTTAGAAGGATGAAAATGAGATATTATAAGTAGAAGGATCCCCCTGTCTCTTTGGAGTTGTTGCATTTCAAACAAGGAAGGCTTTATTTTCAAGTACATGTACTTTGTAGGAAAATAATTCTCATATATGTAAGGAGAGTATGTAGGAAAGAAATTCAAATAGAGAAGGCTTTAAATATAAGTATATTTAAGGTGAGCAATAATAATATGTATTAATAAAGGTCACTCGACCCAATGGTTGTGGACCCCAACCATTAGTTAATGTATACAATATAAATATTTGTTCATCTCAAAAGGCAATGCATGCGTTACTTTAAAACCAACATTAGAAAATGATGGTCCTTCTATTGTGGCTAGATTGAGGATGAAATCAACTAGATAGAAAAGAAGAAGAAGAAGAAGATAGAGGAAGGGGATAATTATGTAATTAAATGACCTCTGATTATACATCTTGATTCTAAAATGAAAGGGTTCATCCACAAAAGAAGCCTAGAAAGGCAGCTAAATACGATGCACAAGAAGATCAAAACAAACAGATTAACTTATATAATCTAACATGATAACAATAAGAAATATAAAGGCCCAAGGTCACTCTCAATGAAGGTCACTCGACCTAATGGTATGTGTCAAACATCATCCTCTCTCATGAGAATAGTAGTATGTATCAGTAAAGGTCACTTGACCCAATGGTTATGGACCCTGACCATTAGTTAGCGTTGCCATTAACAAGTAGTGCAAATATGGTTCCAGAACTGACTAAATATGGAGCAAAATGATCCAAAATCAAGAGGATGAATGAGCAAACCATATCAGTGGGTAGCTAGCATACAATTGCTGGGTAGATTCAGGCTGAGAAAGGGGACTGAAGGATGAGGGAATGAACAGAAAGCATAAGGATAACAATAGTTTATGTGAATGGTGAGTAGAGGATGAGAAAAGGAAGGGAAAATGAAGGAAGGGTGATACCTGACCACGACTGATGTAAACCACAAACTCTACTCTTCTTAGCTACTAGTGGATGCTACTGTTGGTTGAAACTCTTACTTAAACGCCCAGGATGCACAAATCGACAATGCCTAGATGTTTCTTATGGCAGAGAGGAAAGGGCAAATCCAAGGTTACGATGACCTAGATGCGCTTTAAGATGTTGAGGTATTTGATGATGTCCTAGAATCATGCGACCATGAGGCTAGAGCAAAGGATTGAACAAGAGGGTCAAAATTCAGATTGCTGGAGGGGTTACTTGTGGATGGATAAATCCAAATTTGATAGCTCGGTTACCTAGAGCATGCAGAGGCTAGGCTGGAAACATGTCATCATGAGGCTATAAGCGTGGAGCAATGACGAGGCAAGGTTGGCAGAATGTTGTGGTGGCTAGGGTTCTAATCACATGAGTGAGTGCAAAGAGAGGTGAGGGTCTGAGAGTGGAGAGCGTAATTGTAAAATGTGAATGTCGGGAGCCGAGGCCTGGGTTTCCAAACACCACCCTCTCGACACATGGTGTTATTACAAAACTGACCCAACGACCATTCTGCTCACCGGATACCTAGAAATACATGGTGGTTTGGATCGGTTCAACTCATGTTGTGCTTGGCCAGTTATTTTTGCCAAGCCTACTAGGGGAACACATCCTCAAACTCATAGACAACTAGTACCTCATGGATACTCAGACTCCTTTCCTTAGTATCCACCACATGCACTAAGAACACGTCGCAACCTCACCTCACCATCTTCTCTGCCGCCATCGCTGACACTAGACGTGTCGGAAGGATCTTACTATCTCCTTGGAATGTCCATGTCACATCACCTTTGACAAACATCACCATTTTGGAACTATAGTCCAAGACCACTTGATACTTCTCCAAGGTGTCCATTCCAAGGATCACATCGAATCCATGCATGTCAAGTGGTATGAGATCCACTTGAATGTTATGCCCTATGAAAGAAAGGAAACATGAAGGACACACCTCCCACAGCCAATATGAACCATCCAATGAGGTTTTTCAACAAAGACTATCAATTCTACAACTAACATGAAAAGAACAACTATTAATCACTTCTCGAGTGATAAAAGAGTGTGTCACACCTGGGTCAACCAAAACAAATATAAATCAAGAAGAAGATAAATTAGAATGAAATAACTCCATCTAAACTGTCCCAACTCACAAGTTGACCACTCCTTCTGACTGACTCATGGCATAGAATCGATTTGTTTCCTATTGTCGGCCCCATCCTTTGCTGGCTTGCCCAAAAGAACCAACTTGTGATGCATGTCCTCAGCCTCAGCCTTCACTACTACTAAAATGTTACCACTACAAGCCCTGTTGACTCTATCTCAGATGTTAGGTCACCTCATCATCCTTCATAGGGCAATATGTTCTTGTATGCCCAGTCTATCCACATTTGTAGCAAATCTTGTTCTCATACCATGGCCTAGATGACCCCGTCACGACACCAATGTTGTATTGTGGGCTCCTACTGGTAGAAAACTACGGCCTCTACCCTTACTGGGTGAACACTGCATCTGAACACTTGACCTCTGCTGTGGAGAACCTAGACTTCTTGAAGCCTCTAGATGACTGTTCCTGGCACTGTGTTGGTCTCTTCTTGGCACTCTTTTCACATTTCTCAACAAGTGACCTCTCTATCCTTTTGACCGACTCCAGGAATGTGGCAAGCTTCTCTTTGTTATCTAGGGATGACACTAGCATTGTTAGCTCCGTACTCAGACCCTTCTTAAAATGTATGATCCTCTCCTAATCTATTATTTCTATGTGAGGACAGAACCTTAGCAGCTCCATAAAATTGGCTTCATACTCATTGATTGACATGAATTCCTGTCAGATCCTCTCAAATTGGTTGATCTTCTCATCCAAGTAGGTCCGAGGAAAGTACCGACTTACAAACTCACGTCAAAACTCTTCCCAATTGATTACGACACTAAGTCTCTTCTCTTCCTCAATGGCCCACCAATGGTCAACACTTCCCTTTAAAAGATACTCAACATGATTCACCTTGTCTGCCTGAGGGATGTTGAGGATCTTAAGGCCCTCTCCAACTCCATCAACCAAAGGTCAACATCTGCTGGATCTATCGTACCAACATACTCCACAGTCCCAAATCGTCTCTACCTCTCAAAGGTCTTCTCGGCTCCCAAAGATTCAACACAGGGAACAACTACCCTTAATTGTGGTGTGGGCATTCTGTCTTCCATGTGCATCATCGTCGCCATGAACTACCTAAACAAGGACTCAAAGGAAGGGTTTTCCATCATGGCCGGGTCAAACAGGGGTTCCTCAGGCACTCCATCAACCCTCTCATGCCTCCTTGCACCACCTCTAGGCGTAGCAACACTACTCTCCGTAGTATGTTCTTCGTGTTCTCTAACCATCTTTTCTCTTCTTCTTATGTATAAGAAGAAGTTACAACTAACAGACTGGAGGACACTAGAACAAACACAAACCCTAGTCCTATCTTCATGTAGACTCAACAAACCTCAAGCTCTGATACTAACCAAGTTGTGACGCTCCGGCGCGCCACAAAATGAGATTACTCAAAACAAAGCACATAAATAACTCTAATCAACTAGGTTACAAAACAACACATGAAATTAAATGTGTTTACACATAAGCATAAGAACTGGATCTTATCACATCTGAGTCCACAAAAGCCACTTGTATATATAACACCTGCCAAAAGATTATTACATAGCATTGTTCACTGGATCATTGGCCACAACCTATACATATGACAACTTGTCACATATACATGCATGTCATATATGTAGAACCAAGGTATATACGCAAAATAATGCCTCAATATAAAACAACTACAAAAATCCCTGATACGCCTTAAACTTGGGTCCAAAAATGGAGACATGTCTAGGTCACCAAACTTTAATAATTTATAATATGTGAATGTTTAAGACTCCTGCAACTAGAACAAGGTCAGAGTAGTTCAGGGTCAAACACATGGACTAGGAGAATAGCACTTCAGAACCCAAGTTTTACTTAACTAAGCACGTCAGAGAGTCGAGGGATTAAGGTTTGTTGTAGAGAAAAAGAATCACAAAGAATTAAACTAAAACCTATCTCCAAGGGGAGTTACCAGAAAAATTAAAGCTTTGGGTATTTTGGATTTAGCAGGTTTTATAGTAGTTTTTGCATATAGGAAACCAAGGAGATAAAACTATCATCGGAGCATAGCATGAAGAAAGAAAACTTACTGGTAACAAGCAACATCGGCCTACATACACCACCTTCTTCTCTCAAGGAAGACACCAATGAGCCATGCACTGAGTCCTTCTCTCAAAGGTACTAGGCATGGGCTCGTGTGGAAAGATAAACTGGGCATAGCTCTGGTTATGGGTACTCTCATACACCTGAATCTAACCAAGCTCTAGAAGTTTACAACATCCTTCTCTCGAAGGAGTCAAAATAAGGAACACAATTTGATAGCTAGTCAAAAGCATGAATCAAAAAGAAGAAAGTAGAACTCAGATGCTAGAAAGAAATCATCCAACGAAATAAATCCAAACATAAAATGATATGGGATAAACTCCACAGATTCCAATAATTATAAAAAAGCATAATAGTTTAGTTACAATGTTGTAATTAAATGAAAGTAAATGTTGTAAAGGGAAGATAAGTATCAGTCTCCTTGATTCAGGAGATCAAAGTACACAACAACTGACACCTAAGATAATGCTAACCCGATACTGGGTAGAGGCCATATCGGGATGCGACCATGTCGGGTCCTTGACCATGTCAGGCCATGGACCATGACATGTTAGGGTCATATCCGGATAGGACCTCCGCCCGATACGGTCATGTCGGGTTGTTAGCTGCGTCGGGCTACAACCATGACGAGTAGAGACCGTATCGGGTTGGGTGTCATGTAGGGTTAGGATACATATTGGGTTAACATTATCTTGAGTCTCTTGGGTTCTTCATGTCGGGTATAGATGGGCAAGCCGTCTCGAGTTGAAGCCCAGATAGGAACCAGACATTCTTGAAGTGGCCTTGAGGATTATATCGTGTTGCTTGTTGCTATCAGAATGGTCTTTAAGTGAACTCCTCCCATCCCTCTCGGGATGGGGGTGTGCTCACCTAGTTATCACCCAATAGGCACCTTGGGACTCGACACACTAGCTCCTTTACTCTAGGGTCTAGCTCTAGTAGGGTTCGGTCTGTCCCATCGTCGGCTTGTAGCTGCTATTTATAGGCAGCGATCTGATGGGAGTTGTAGCTTTTATTGGCCCACATGTCTTTCATCTGTTGCTCCATTCTCAAAGCTTCAAGAGGGCCGATACAGCTATCGCCCATCATGTGTGTCGGGCTGGGAGAGTGTTGGACAACAACATATCGTGTACAACTATGGTGGGTCGGAGCCTTGTCGGGATGCGGCGCCGAGGGGTGGCCATGCCGGGTAACGACCTAATCGGTTTGTGAACCGTGATGAGTTAGGCACCATATTGGGTAGAGGACTGCCGTGGGCAGGGACTCCTGCATGACACGCCCGCATTGGGTTTCTATCGTAGCAAGTAGCGACCATGATGGGTAAGAGGGTGTGTCGGCCTCAGATGCCGGCGAGCTACTGGGCTGGAATGTGGACTTCATTGATGATGGGCTTGATGGGCCCATTGGTGCTTCTTTTCTTGTGGAAAAATAGGAAAACCCCTATAAAAGATGGGAAATATTGTCAGGGGCATAGTGGGCATGATTCTTCATAATAAATAGAATAAAACAAAGTGGAAGTTAAGTTTGGAGGCTATTTTGACAATAAAATATAAGTTTTAGAAGCCATAAAGTGTGTGTTATCAACCCCCCAAACTTAGCAATTTGATCATCCTCAATCAATCATTACCTATTTTAAAACCTTTGTTTGCGGTACTTTTAAAAGCCAGGCGTAGTCTTCGGACAAAGGTTAATTAGATTTTGGAATGTCTTAAGGAAAATTATGTCTGACCACGAACAATGGACTTTTTCCTTGCCTTATTATACAAAAATTTCTCGACAACTTTTGTGAGACTTTGGTGCATGATGTTTGAAGTTAGCTTTCACACCAAACTTTTTGAATCTTGGGGGTAAAAGATGCGGTTTTTAGGAAGGCTTAAGGCTTTTGGGTTTTTCTTGCTTCCCATTGGTCCATCCAGGTACGGGTCCGTTAACGGGAAAGTGGTCCCTGCAGTCCAAGCCAGTTGGCTTTAGAGAAGTGATTTCACATCCTACATACCACTTCTCTGAATCTACCATGCCTAAAGATGGGTACTTTTCGGAAGACAAGTGTTTTTTTGGTACAACTCTCATGCTTTTATTAACACTCACGAGGGGTGATTCTGGCGTGATAGCATACTCTGTCGGCCAGCACTGTTGGCGTCCCAGCTGTTGTAGAAGATACCAACGCGTGCGTTGGTGTATAGCATGATAAGTGTCCAGTGATTGTCGTGCACCATAGGAAGGAACGTTATGCATAGCAGACGCTTCTAGATTTGATGCAGGAACAACTTGCACACCCCAGATTCATCGGCTAGGCATAGATCATTGAATAACATCAGATAGGCTATGTAGAGATGTCCAATCTTCTCTTGTAAGATAAGGATGTAAGTTAATGCCACTATCATGGCTAGACATCTGCCAGCCTTGACTAGGTCCCGTATATCATCGATGGGGACCACTATAATATTCTTATCATATATAACATCTGCAGTGTTAGAATCAACAAGATGTAGGAGTATATGATTGACAAGTTCCTAAGATAGAGAGTTGCATGTTGAACGGTCAAAGTTGCTGATGACAGAGTTTGAGATGGCAGATGAAGTAGAAGCACCTACATTGGCGAGCATGGCTTGCAAGTGCTCTATCTACTTGTCTGGCCTGTAGATGTCAGGGGAGCTCCAGACCTCTTTTCTTGGAGGAGTGCTGAGTGGGGAGGAGTGAGAATTAGAATCAGTCTCCAGCAGATCCTCAGGGAGTTCTGGATCTAGGAAGTAGCACTTATCCTTTATCAGGAGTAGTGCATAGATGCTCCTGAGGTGACAAAAGTCTGTGTCCTGGAGCTGCAACATATATCTGAAGATATTCAGAAGCTCCATGGCACGTAACATGATAAAAGCACTGTTGTCGCTTCTCGGGTCTTGCTGGACTGGAAAGTCCTTTATCACGTAGAAGTTACAAATGCCACTATGGCGTTGGATGCCTTGATTAATGACCCAGTGAAGACAGAGAGGTAGAAGCTCTAGGTCTTTATCTTTGGGGAAGATGAAGGCCTGGTCTAGGTGGGGGACCTCCGCAGCACAATAGTTGAACAATGTGACATCATGGGAGCGAAGGTTGTCCACACAGAGAAACTAGTGTTTCCTATGCTTGTGGCAGGCCAATACCAGTTCGGGGATGTGCTCTTCTACATGGTTTAGCATGTCAACCACCGGCCATGATTCATCCGCCCCTACTAGCAGTCGTCTGTCCAAGGCAGGAGTGGCATTATAGATTGGCTTCCGGCCTATCCTGAGCGTTATATTCTCAATTATTACGCATTCCAGGACTCTGAAAAGGATCTTTCCTACAACAACTTCTGAGCAAAATATCCCCTTGAGCGCTCAGTGTTGTATGAAGAAGTATCCATTGCTCTAGAGGATGGATTCTTCATCGATCTATGGTCTCATGACCATGTTTATAAGTTGTTGGTTGTGGACCGTCAGGTAACCGATGGCACGTCTATCGAAGTCATCCATCGCGAAGACCAGTATCTTAGACGGCGCAGAGAATTGATCAGCTGCTGAGGTCTTCACTCTAGGGGGTTGCGCTGCTAGCGAGCTATACAAGTCACCCCCTTCTCCTTCAAATGAGTCGTCTGCTAGGCTATCAGACAGATCCTCTATTGCTACATTTAGCTCTAGCGGGCGTAGAGGAGAAGCTGTGTCGATGTCGTGGGTGCTCCCCTACTCTGTAGGAGCCCCATCGGCGGGGTTTCTTAGTTGCCTCATCCTCGAGCGTTGTTGAAGGTTTGGAGGGCCCGCTGGCATCAGAGGACAATGAGTTTGAGTTAGAGGGTGATGATGAGGATAACAAATATGAGGATGATGGTGGAGATGGTGACCTCTGAGATCGCCTCAAGTGGAGGAGAGTGTCCCTCTCGTCGAGCCTTTTCTCAATGACGTTTAGGCACTGGAGTGCCGCCTACATCGTTTGGTTCATTACTTCTAGTTGGCCAGGAAGACCAACTATACTCAGCAACTGGCACTCCTATTCGCCTAGCCATTGCTGGAAGGCCTAAAACTTGCAGGTTAGGGAGAAGAAAGTATCACTGTGATTGCGTGTTACCTCCTACAAGTTGTTGAACTCATAGCCAAAAGTGTGACCAAGAGAAGGGATATCGTAGATCGACTACGACTCCTAGTTTGGATCCTCGCCTTGGCGGCACAGCCCGTTGAATGAGCATCGTCCGTAGGGGCTGAGTCCACCAAGATGGTGTGTGAGGGCATGGACTTTGGGTATGGCGTAGGCACCTTTGTGGTTGGTTCTTCCGCCTCAACATGGAGCCATGGAGAGGGTGGCAGAGTAGGCTGGTGCTGGCTAACCACACGACTCTTAGGCTCATCCTCTAGGATGACCACCGCTGTTGTGGTTGGCGGTGTAGGGGTCTGCTGAACAGACCTGGGCATAATGTTTAGGAGCTCGACGAAGGCCTCATCACTATTGCTAGAGGCGTCTGGCCGCACCGCAGGTGTGGCTGCAGGTGCTACTCTTACCAGCAGGGTTGAAGCTGGAAGTGTTACGACAACTACTTCTAGGGCCATGACAGTTGTGGCTGCCCCGGTTGTGCCGACAGCCTCGACTATGGGGACAGTGGTCGGTACCTCTTCTACAGTTGTGGTGGTTGTGGTCATTGTAGCTTCCACTAGGGCAGTAGCCACTAGCTCGGTGATGGTGGTGACTGGAGAGTCATCAGGAATGACCACCAATGACTTGTCCCACCGAGCCATCATAGATGTGGGCCCCTTTCTTGTGGCCATCCTCTCTTGGATGGCTATTTGGGCAACGTAGGCTGTGTCAACGGTTAGAGCTTCGACCTCTACCATCGTGAAGACTAGCTTCTCTGCATCATAGTTGACGCAGCCTAGGAGTGGTAGAAGGAGGTTGGTTCTTGTGAACCTGTAGAAGAGCTAGCGACCCTCCTTCTTTATTATATTGGCCTTGGTGAGGAACTTAATGTCAATTTTGTCATCACCCCTGGTTTACGACAGGATGAGCGGATCCTTTGGGTACCCAAGCCCAATCGTGATCAGGTTGACGATTCCTCCCATATTGTATTCCTTGGTAGCGTCCTTGATCGGGTAAAGGCAGTTGAGTAGGAAACGCCCCAAGTTGATTGGCTTGCCAGTCATGATGTACCAGATCAGATGCAGCTCTTCAGTGTACAAGTTGCTCATTTTGTACTTACTAAATAGCAGGATGGAAATGATCTTGTGAATGATTTTCTAGAAGTAGGAGTGGACTGCAGCTACCTTGCTCCCGGGCTTGAAAGAAGATTTGTCCGTCAGTTTCTTCCACAGCTTGACCGGGTCGAAGTCATCATTATCGCTGATGCAAGCTCCATTGTTGAGTAGTTCTTGCTCAGTTGTGCTGGTGGAGAAGATTTCATTGATTAACCTCTCTGTGATTTCATGCTCTTAGTTGCAGAGGTGCCCTTGCAGTCAGTCCACTCCGCCATACCTCTTGCTTTCTTCTGGGGTGTTGGGTACCCGACGGAGGGAGGAGATGAACTCCTTCGTCAACTCAGTGTATGAGTTGAAGAAGCTGAAGCAGAGCTTTTGGAGTCCAGTGGCCTCAAGGATGTTGTCCAATCTCTCGAAGATGTCGATCTGCCAGAAGGAAGAGTGGTGGCAGAATCTGGTGGGGTGGTAGACCTTCACCGCTAGCTCAGTGTAGCGCCTCTGGTGGTCCGTGTATCTTGGCATGAAGTGCCCCAGAGAGTGGGCAAGAACTTCGGACTCCATCGTTGTAGCCAGGGTTGTACGTGCCTCGATGCGGGGTGCTTCTCGACCTCAGAGGGCTAGTTGTTGCTGGGTTAGCGTGTTTCTTCCCTGTGGTGGCCACTACGGTGGCCTCGAAGTTGATCCTTTGGGCTTGCTCATCGACTTGGATGATAGTCTCCTTTGTGCATGCCATTAATAGAAAAAAATGAAGAATACATGTTAAATCTAAAAAGAGTTTATTCAGGCAAAACTTTGTCTTCTCGATACATTAAATCGTCGGCTGAAACTTAGCAAAAAGGGATCGCCCGATACAACTTGGACGATACTACGAGAACTGGTATCGGGTGCATAAGAGAAGCTCAGCATCATGTTAGAGTAAAACTTTATTATTCCTTCTGCGTGACACACAAGTGCACGATACTGAAGGAACCCGACATGTTCTTGTGTGATACCCGTGAAAAACTGGCATCGGGTTCATAAGGAAGTGATGCACTTCAAAAATTGATAGGCCAAGAACGCTTTCAGCCGCGCGACACATGTATCACGTAGACTTGGAGTGAGTCAGCAGGCTCCCCCAAACCTAAACAACCCGATACAAATGCGCGATATGGTTGGAAACCCGACACGCTCGGAGCGGTGCTTTGGAAAACTGATATACGTTTTGAATCTTTGCCCGATACGGGTGGGAACACGATATAGTTTAAATGTTAAGGGCATGTGATATGTATAGGTGATAAGTCTGTGTGATAGAAGTTGTGTGACACAGGTTATTACCTTGTCTCCAAGGAGCTGGTGAACGCGACATGGGAGGTCGGGAGAAAGGGAACCCGACATGGGAGTTAGGATGGCTTGAGCGATATGAGAGCTTGCATGATATAGGGGAAAATGCTTAGCAACTTTGGTAACCTGACACGGTTAATCTCTAGTTGCTTATATAGCTATCCACAAAAGGCAGTTAAATAGTAAAAATGAGGACACACGTCATGCATGTACGAGAATTGCCTTCCAAAGCAAGGTACAACTCGTCTAATCATGTCGTGTCGTGAGGTTTAGAAGGAGGTGGTGCGTCATCTGACATGCATTACCTTGCTCGCTCTGTGCGTGACACAAGTTCATGTGATACATTCCCGATACGGCTTGACCGACATGGTAACCCGACATGCCATGCATGCATGAGAATCGTCTGGACAACATGCATGCGCGACACACTTTGTGTTCAAAAACCATAAAAACTAAAAAAACAAAAACTATAGTAAAAGGCGCTTGATATGTAAAACATCAATGGCCTAAGTGCAAACCTCAACCTCAGCTAGTGTTACATATTAAGGTGATAGAACTAATTCAGTGGCCCAAAAACATGAGAATCAGTGCACGTAGCGCATGTACAAACTCGGGCCTTATTACAATAAAAGTGTTCAGAATGTTATTTGTGGGAAAAGGAAATATCATCCTATTCTAAGAAAGTAAAAGACTTGGGCTACCTCCCAAGGAGTGTTATGGTTTTTTTCGTTAGCTCGACATCCTCAGTCTTTCTTAGGCTTCTTCAACGGGTGCGGCTTCAGCGTCATTTAGGGGCAACTCAGATTGCATGGTGAAAGCTTCATCTTTGTAGAATCTTTTCACCCAGTGTCCATTGACTGGGAAGACCTTTATAGGATCATCCTTGTTGTACAGATCCATCATTCCTGACAGGTACATCTTTGCCAGTGAGTCAACAGTTTCTCTGGAAAAAGTCAAATATAATATTTAAAAAGTAAAACCTTGTCACCTTCCTTGACATCTTTCTTCCTTAAGTGGGAGTCATGCCAGACTTTAGTCCTTTGCTTATAGATCCTTGCGTTCTCATAGGCATGAAGTCTAAGTTATTCAAGTTCTTGAAGCTGGAGGAACCTCTTCTTGTCGGCTAGGGATGGATCCGTATTTAGATGTTTGATGGCCCAGAATGCCTTATGCTCTAACTCAAAAGGCAGATGACATGCTTTCCCATATATCAAATGATATGGTGTGGTTCCAAGTGGCATCTTGTATGCTGTCCTGTATGCCCAGAGGGCATCATCCAGCTTGGTGGACCAATCCTTTCGGGATTTTCCAACTGTCTTCTCCAGAATCTGTTTGATTTGCTTATTCGAGACTTCAACCTGACCAGATGTCTAGGGATGATATGGTGTAGCGACCTTATGTCGAACCCCATACCTTCGCAGAAGTGACTCAAATTGCCTTTTAGTAAAGTGTGATCCACCGTCACTGATCACTATTTAAGGGACTCCCAATCTTGGGAAGATTATCTTTATGAAGTGCTTTATAACTGATTTGGCATCACTAGTGGTAATAGGTGTGGCTTCTACCCATTTGGAGACATAGTCCACCGCAACTAGAATGTAATGGAAATCGTATGATGAAGGAAAAGGTCTCATGTAGTCGATTCCCCATACGTCAAAGATTTCAACTTCAATCCACTCAGTCATAGGCATCTCATTCCTATGGGAAATATTCCCAGTTCTCTGGCACTCGCTGCAGGCTACATAGGCGTGGGCATCCTTGAAAAGAGTGGGCCAATAGAAACCAGACTAGAGAACCTTGGTTGTAGTTCTTTCAGATCCCAAGTGTCCTCCATAGGGAGAGGAGTGACACTCGTACAAAATCTTCAGAGCTTCATCTTCAAGTATACATCTTCTATAGAGGTTATTAGCACAACAGATGATCATCCCAGTAATAGTACTTCAAATCAGAGAAGAATTTATTCTTCTGATTATAAGATATTTTTGGGGGCAGTTGTTTACAGGCAAGGTAGTTGCAGATATCAGCATACCAAGGCCCTTCTGGATTAGCTATTTGGGCAATGTATATTGCTTCATTGGCGTAGCTCTCATTGATCAGCAACGAGTTGTCATCTTCCACTCTGATCCTAGATAGGTGGTCAGCGACCACGTTCTCGGTACCCTTCTTGTCGATGATCTCATGATCAAACTCTTATAAAATTAATGCCCAATGCAGCAGCCTAGGCTTGGTGTCTTTCTTTTGCATCAGATACTTGATGGCTCCATGGTCCGTGTGAAGAGTCACCTTAGAGCCCACAAGATAAGATTGAAACTTGTCAAATGCGTAGATGATGGCTAGCATTTCCTTTTATGTGGTGGCATAATTTATCTGGACCTCATCTAACATTTTGCTGGCATAGAAGATCACATGCCGCTTTTTGTCCTTCTTTTTCCCAAGGACTGCGCCTATAGCATAATCACTGGTGTCACACGTCAACTCAAATGAAAGGTTCCAGTCAGGTGACTGGATAATGGGTGCATAGGCCAAAGCATCCTTTAAGGTGGAGAATGCCATCGGGCATTCTTCTATGAAACCAAACTTAGTTGCTGCTGAAGAGCTGTTCTTCTACCAACACAGCCGAGTCAAATGGATCCAGGATGGGGAGAGGAACACTGCCTTATACTAACAGGCGGTCAAGAGGAAGGAGATGAGGGACACCATCCACTACCTCCTCGACGAAAACGGCGTACAAGTTAGCAACCAGGAGAAGTTGGAAGGGGAGGTGGTGGCCTTCTACAACAGCCTCTACAACAACAACGGCGGCCCTACCCGTCAGATGCGGCTTTGACCAACTAACAAACTAACGACAACCCAAGGACGAAAACTCTGTAGGCCATGCATGTGTGAGAAAGTGAGGGACATTGTGTGGTATATCGGGCAGGACAAAGCCTCAGGCCCCGATGGGTATAACGCCAACTTCTTTAGAAGCTGCTAGAGTGTCATTGGTGAGGACGTTACCAAAGCCATCCTTTGGCTTATGAGGGGGGGGGCTATGGTGTGGGAAGTCAACCACTCTTTCCTGACGCTGATCCTAAAGATGGATGTCGCCACTTCTCTCCGTGACTTCAGGCCGATCGCCTGCAGTAACATGCTTTACAAAATCTTTGCCAAGGTGTTGGCGGAGAGACTAAAGGAGGTTATCGGGGGGCTAGTCTCGCACAACCAAGGCGCGTTCATTCCAAACAAAAGCATATCGGACTGCTCCCTCCTTGTAGCGGAGTTCCTCTATGGCTTCAACCTTAAACGATCAGGCCCAAAGGCCTGCTTGAAGACAGACTTGTCCAAGGCCTACGACCACATCGAGTGGGAGGCCCTATGGACAATCATGGAAAGAATGGGATTCCCCCCTACCTGGACGGATTGAATCAGGTAATGCATCACAATCTGCTCCTTTTCGGTCCTCGTCAATGGGCTTCCAGCGGGTCTGTTCAATAGCTCACGCGGTCTAAGGCAGGGGTGCCCGCTGTCACCCCTCCTCTTCATGCTCATCATGGAGTACCTCACCATACTCATGTCTAAGGGAGAACGTCAAGGTCGCTTCCGCACCTATAAATTCAAATGCACAACCATCATGTCTCACCTAACCTTTGCTGACGACGTGCTCATCTTTGTGGAAGCTACTAGGAAAAGCCTACGTGGGGTCAGAAGGATCCTGGATGAGTTCAGCGACACGGTTGGGGTTCGTATCAACCCATCCAAGTCCAAACTCTTCCTCTCAAAAGCGGCGGAGGTGAATGCCAACCTTCTTTGCGGTATGGTGGGTGCCCCCTGGACACCTTGCCTACGTGTTACCTTGGGTTCCCCCTTGCTGCTAAAAACCATACGACAACCTTCTTCAATCCATGTCTTGACCAAATGAAGAAGATGATCTCCAAGTGGCCGCCAGAAAAAATCACTATGGCGGGACGTTGCCTTCTCACCAAATCAAACCTCCAAGGCCTTGTCACTTACTGGGCCTTACAGGGCCATATCCCGGAGGGTACCTGTGATCGTATGGAGATGGTGCTAGTGGACTTTGTTTAGGGGTTCAACTACCACGACATGCGGTTTGAGCGCTTAGCCAAACCCACCAAGGAAGGGGGTCTGGGGCTTAAGAGGGTCTGTGACATTAACCTTTGGGCCTCGCTGTGCAAGTTAGTCTGGTTCCACACCTGCCTCGAGTCACCCTGGACCCAGTGGCTACGGAGGCGTTACAGGCTCTCCTTCCCTGACCCAGCCTCTTTGCGACAAGGGGTGTCCAACTCCTGGAAGAACATGGCCCGCGCCTGGGTTGAGCACAACCACCTTTTTGTGCAGTCCACCCATGGCCACGTCAAGCCTATGGAGGGTGATCCAACCACAACAGGCCCCCTGTATCATTGGCAAAACCATATGGGACGACACCCTTATACATAGGTGGAGCTTCACAATCTTTAGGGCCTTCCATGGGGCCTTGGCCACGGCGGACCGTGTTCACGAATGGAATAGCGATGCCAATGACAGGTTCACCTTCTATCGGCAGAGGGAGGACGTTCAACACCTCTTCTTCATCTGCCATTTCTCCAAACATATCCTCACACACGTCATGAGCCTTTGCGGGCTGGTGATACCCATGATAGCCACCATCCCTGAAACTGCCACCCTCATAAAAGACAAAACCAGGGGTTGGAAGGGGTGGAAGTGGCTTGCCCTTACGGGCTGGACATGCTCGGCATACTTCATCTGGAAACAGCGCAACGAGAGACGACACAACCAAAAAACCCTCACCTCTGCGGAGTGCCGGGACCTGGTTGTCAAGGACACACGTCGGCTTGCCAATACTCGCGGATGGAGCTCCACTATTCCGGCCCACAATAGTAGGATGTGGGGGATTTCTTTTAGTCCCTAGTTTTTTTTGTATAAAGCCCATGAGCTTCTTCGGGGTTTTTGTAGAATTACCCCATACACACACACCCCTTTTTGTAGTTATACATGGGTGGTGGGATGCACCCCATACCGTAGCCTTTCTGGTGTGTGGTGTGTCCTACTCACATGTATTTTCTGTTGAGGCTCCCATAAGCCTTTCGGCCTGGTGCTTCTCGCACCTTGGGGTCTCCTTGTAATGAGTGTCTCACTTTGGGTCACCCTCATCGTTATATTTACCAGTCTATCAAATAGACTATTCCGATGAAACCAAACTTAGCATTCTTCATCAATAGATTTGACAACAACTTTGCAATCCTTGAGAAATCCTTGATAAACCTTCTATAGTAGCCGACATGCCCTAGGAAGCTTCTGATTCCTATCACTGACGTGGGTGGAGGGAGATTTGCAGTCGCTTCCACCTTAGACTGATCAACTTCGATGCCTTTGTTGAACACTTTATGTCTAAATACGATACCTTCTTGTACCATGAAATGGCACTTTTCTCAGTTAAGGGTGAGACTGTGTTCTTTGCATCTTTTCATCACCAAAGACAGATTGTTCAAGCAATCATCAAAGGAGCCGCCATAGATGATGAAGTCGTCCATGAAGACTTCCATCCTATCTTCTAAGAAATCAGCAAAGATAACGTTCATGCACCACTGAAAGGTCATGGGTGCATTGCAGAGCCCAAAGGGCATCCTTCTAAAGGCATAAGTTCCATAAATGTAGGTGAAGGTTGTCTTTTCCTAATCTTCTGGATGAATGGGGATTTGATAAAACCCCAAGTACCCATCCAACCAACAAAAGTACTAATGATGGGCCAGGCACTCAAGCATCTGTTCGATGAACAGGAGAGGAAAGTGATCTTTGTGGGTGGCGATGTTTAATTTTCTGTAGTCTATACACATCTGCCAACATGTGATGGTCTTGGTTGCAACTTCAACCCCATTTTCTCCCTTGACTAGTGTGATACCTCCCTTCTTAGGGACTACTTGAATGTGACTCACCCACGTACTGTCACTAATAGCGTAGATGATTGCTGCATCATGGAGTTTTATAACTTCCTTACTAACCACCTCTCACAACTTCTCATTCAATTTCCATTGTGGCTGGGTGTAGGGTTTGGAATTCTCTTTGAGATGGATTTTGTGCATACACACAGAAGAGTTGATGCCCCTCAGGTCTCCAATTGAGTAACCTAAGGCCTTCCTTCATAGATTCAACTCAACCAGCAACTGTTCCTTCTTATCATCAGTTAGCTCTGAGTTGATAATAACTGGATTCATTCCTTCTTCATCCAAGAATTTGTACTCTAAACCTTTTGGCAAAACTTTCAGTTTGGGTGGGGTTTTCTTTTCTGGTTCTCTGGTGGGATTTCTTTGTAGTGTAAGATACATTACTGTTTCAACTGGACCATCTACTCTAGATAGTTCTTCAGCATCTAGGAATTCTAGGAGTTCTTTCACCTCTGGGTCATCGACTACCTATGCGTTGCCAGCTAAGGCACGCATCAGTGGGTCCACCATAGCTTTCTCCTCCCTTACCTCATCACTGAGTTGCTGGTAGATTTCGACAAAGTAAGAAGACTCAAAGAACGAGGGGGATTTCATGTAGTCACAGATGTTGAAGTCGATATTCTCTCATCCAACTCTGATCGTTATCATCCCTGCCTCCACATCAATGAGTGCTCTACCAGTTGCTAGGAAGGGTCACTCGAAAATCATTGGGTAGCTAGGATCCTCCAAGGAGTCAATCAGAACAATGTCGCATGGTATAAAGAATTTCCCCACCCTAATGGGAACATCTTCTACTACCCCAACAAGTCTGGTAAAGGTGTGGTCCGCTAGCTGGATCCTCATATTCATGCTTACTATGTCAGTGAGCCCCAACCTTTTTGCAAGCGATAATGACATTAGACTAGTGCTCGCTCCAAGATCCGCTAAACCTTTTCGGGTCATGTTGTCTCCAACCTGGAAGGGAATAACAAAGGCGTCAGGATCTTTCTTCTTGGAAGGCATACTTGCCTTAACGAAAGAGATGGACATATGTGTTAACTTCACAGTCTCAACATATTCTCCTCACTTCTTCCTTAAAATTAGGTCCTTGGGAAACTTTGCGTAGGTAGGCATTTCCTAGATGGCATCCAAGAAGGGGATGTTGAGGTGTAGCTTCTTCACGGTGGCCATGAACTTCTCATATCTTTTCTTTAACTTTGCTTTCACTAGCTTGTGTGGGAAAGGTATGCGGGGTGCGTACCTATCCTGTTATAACCCCAATTTTTGGGTTCAATTGGTGAGAAATGTAATTTCTCATATTAAAGATATTTGAAAAAATAATGATATAATTTGCTTTGAATACATGGATTCCTTTCACAATAGCCTTGTTGTTTGATTTGTGGGCTTTATTGGCTGTTGGGCCCAATAACAAGGAAATAACAAAGAAAATTCAATTAGTGAATGAATAATTGAATAATTGATAAAAGAAATATGTGGAAACCTCTAGAAGGCAAATCCAAAGAGGATTTCGTGCCTCTTGGGTTCCTTGGGTTCCAAGGAGTCAAAGTTGCAAATAAAAGGCAATAAGAAAAGAAAAGATTAATTAAGTATTCCTTTATTAAGAAACAAATTGGAAAATAATGATATAATGTGGAAAATGAATGGAAAGAGGCATAAATGAGTTTCCTTAGTGGAATTTCGTATCCCAAGGATTCCTAATGGTAAAAGGAATACCAATGAGGAAAATAAAAGAGAAATAAAGAGGAATCCTCAAAAAGAAATATTTTAATAAGTAAGATAATGGGAAATAAAGAATGTAGATGCCTCTAGAAGGATAAAAAGGGATTTCGAATTCCTAATTCTAAAGATAATGGGAGAGAATATATATATATATATATATATATATATATATATATACTTTAATTTTCTTATGAGGGAAAATCTCAAACTAGGCACACAAGTCATGAAATTCCCTTTAAAATTTAGAAGTAAAAGGATTAACGAGTAAAGAGATATGGATTATTGAAATAATCCTAAAATGAATAGTTACCAAGTTATTTTCATTAATTGTCGCAATAATACTTTTTCGGACAAGGAAATAGTTGGGTCCAAGCCAAGTTTACCAATATGTTTAGTGAAAGAATGAAAGAAATCGGGAGTACCCAAAAGGAGGGTTTCTTATGCGACTGGTATTAAGGATACAGTCATATCTTATGGAAAGAAGGTGGCGAGATTGGTAGTTGTAGTACGGAGGCAATTAGGGTTTCCCCTAGGTAAGCTTATATAAATAGAAAGAGAGGCCACGAGGAACCCTCATTGCAACCCTCCATAGAACAAGCTCGCCTTCAAGCTAGGGAGGTGGGTTCCCCGAGATTAATTGTTGTTGAGTTGGGGCACCATATCTAGCGGACTCTGTTGACGAGGGAGTGACTCAGCAAAACAGCAGTAAAGGTTGACGAGGAGAAGTTGGAAGATGACGACTTCTGACCGGACTTTGAGAGGAGCCGCAGTCCACAATCACCAGTCCATCGAAAGAAGACTGGATGGTGGCGGGCACAACACCAGGTACATCATAGTGCCTGGGATAACAAAGAGCGAAGAGAGGGAGAGGGATCCGTGGTGTGCTCTGTAAGGAGTTGGGCGGAGACCTGGCGGAGATCCGGTGGAGCCCTGGCGGAGGAACAACTCGAGTAAGCAGCGTAGGCGGCAGCCTCACCTGTGGGGGGTGCCGAGGATGGGGGTGGCACACCGTCGACCCTCCCTTAGGCAGTCTGGACTGAGCTGAGGAAGAAGGTAGGCATGGTGATGAGGCGGAGGTGTGACGAGAAGGATGCCACGTGAGCCCCCGACGTGACTCCGGCGGCAAGCGCTGTGCAGATCATGCGTGCACGAGGAAGGAGAGAGACCCACGTTCAAATGACTAAGTTGCCCCTTTCATGCACGCTGAAGACCCAAGGGCGGCAGAGTCTTTTCCTTCTAATTCTCGGTGGATCCTGGTAAGTCAATAATGTGATACTTATGCTGACGTGGCGACCCCTGATTGGATAATTTAGCAATAATTTGGAATATTTATAATTAATTAATGGTAGTTCAGAATACAACGATATTGTATATCAAATTGATCGAAAAAATGAGAGGAATCTAAATAAAATATAATCAGAGTTTGATTAATCTTTCTATTCCAAATTATATGCAATACATGTGCTAAGGTGTTTGATGAAAAAGAATGTCTAGATTTAGGTTAATATGATGCTTAATTGATTAGATTTGGTTATATTGAGTTAATACCTGATCTTGCCATGTATAATGATTAAAACCTTGATAATGTTTAATAATGGATGATTCTAGATTAATAGTCATATACATGCTATTTTAGGGTTCTAAAACTAATGTGGACATCTTGCTATGATCTAATGCTGATATTAATCTAGATGTCATGAATAGTTTAATATGCTTAAGTTGACGATTAGGGTTTAACCTAATATGCATAAGTGAGATTGTAATCTTAGAAACCATAATGTGAGGAGTTAGGGTTTGTGGCCCTAATCCCAGATCCAAACATGAGAAAATCCTAAACCCTAGTTTAGGAGTGAATCTAGATGTAAATAATGTAATGTGAATACATGGTGACACACACGTAGTATGCTTTGTTTCAGATACTTGTTGATTACATGCTTGGTTGATTGGATGTTTGGATTGCATTCCTAAAGTACATAAGATGTTCTACATGGTTTCTGTGATGGCATAAGGTATGTGGTTACGATTATGAATAACCACTTTAGTTTCCCGATGATTCCCGGATGTTTAATCGCATTGAATGCAACTAAACTGTTGGATGTTTATTTATTTCTTGCAACTATAAAGTGACTACGATTATCACATAAGATATGCGCCTACTAGCTCAGATCCTAGTTTTCTCTGTGGCATAATAGCTAACCTAGTACATGGCTGCCTATGGGTAGGTCCATCAGGTTAGAGAAAGGCCTAGTACATGGCTACCTATTGGGTAGGTCCATCAAGTCTATGGATGACCTAGTACATGGCTACCTATTGGGTAGGTCCATCAGGTCTATGGATGACCTAGTACATGGTTACCTATTGGGTAGGTCCATCAGGTCTATGGTTGACTTAGTACATGGCTACCATGGAGGTAGGACCATCAAGTCATAATGAGTTAGATATTGGGCTATCTTCGGATAGTGCCATGAGACTCTATTACCTAAAAGAGAGGTGATATTCATGTCCACTGCAGGGACAGCCCAGAGTTTGAGAATATGTATGGATTGAGTTGTATGGCTTAAAATGTAATCTTGATTGTTAAATGATTAATTGAATGATTATACTGTTAACATAGTTGAACATTATCTGTTTCCTCCACATACCAGCTTCGGCTGACCGACGTTTTGTTTATCGGCATTTTAGGTACAATGAAAAGTACAAATAGTAAAGCGACACCTTGTGAATTCAAGAATTAAAGAATGAGGAGGAATTAGATAGAATAGTTCAGTTGAGGTTAGAAGTTAGTTTGTTCCCAACTTTTCAAGGTATGCAAAGAAAAATTTTATTACCATTTTCAATATAGTATGTTAGAATTTAATAATTTTTTATGGTTATATGTCGAACCTTTGATCCGGGATTAATGGGTGCGGCTTCAACCTCTTGGTCTCCCTTAATTGGGGGTTATTGGGAGGTGGGGTCGTAACATTTGGTATCAGAGCCTGGGTTCCTCAATTAACCATTAATAATTATTAAATTTTACAAACTCCATAGAACCCAAGGGAGTTATTAGAGGAGTATCCAAAAGGTAGAGGTGTCTAGAAAGGGATCACGACCGGGGGCTGGCAAGATTTTCCTCCGCACCGCTAGTCAGAATACGGGGACTCCCGGACCCGTGTGACCACCTGGCCAAAGTCTTAGGGTATGAATCGAAATAAGTTACCTTTAGGACTTCTCATCTTATTCATCCCTTCTCATCACAAAATTCTGATAAGGACCTAAAGGATTAGGGTTTTCTTTCTTCTCCTCACCCTCTTGAGGTATGGGTAAGGTTAATAAGGTTTAAGGAATCCTCCACTAAATTAATGAAAGGCATGTAAATAAGATGTCATGGACATAAGCTTAATAGATTAAGTGCAAAATAAATAATAGATACATGCTTAGGTTGTATGACATAAGTTGTCATGTCCTCAGAAGAGTATTGAGGCTAGACCTTCTAGTCAGAGGATAAGTTAGTCTTGGAGATAAAGATCTCCATTGCAAGTAGAGACCTAGCACATCCTCTAAGGATGATGCTAACCCTAACCCTAAGTGAAGGTTAGAGAGAGATGAGTTGGACCAGATGTTTGAAAGGACATGCCTTTGGGATGCCATAGGATCCATGGGTGACCTAGCACAACCCAACCCTGGGTAGGGTCATGCATGTTAGGGTAAAGGACAACTCCTTAGATGATGTTGTTAGTGAAGGACCATACAAACCCTATGGGCTTGTGCAAGTAGGGCATAGCTGGCACCTAGGGCACGTCATAGTGCTGACAGTAGGATGCAACCATGGATAAGGAATCATGATGGAGCATAAAGGGTTATGGATGATCTTGAGCAACCATAAGTTCGAACCTAGGCTTCACCCATGTAGAGCATGCTTTTGAGGTTGAACCTTCATGAAGAGAGGACCTCTAATGGTGAGGTTGGATGTAGGGTTAGCTCTAGAGAGAGTAGGAAACCCAGCAAGAAGGTTGGAAGCCTAAAACAATGGATGACAGTGGTTGCCTCATAAGTTGATGATATCTTGGTTGCCTTTAGAGGGACCAAACCTTAGACAGTGAAGATGAAGCATCTGGTGCCTATGTGCCTACAGTATAGGTGTTTACCTTCTGAGGTGGGAAGAAGAGTTCCTTAGACCTAGAGAGGTTTAGTGAACAGGTTCTGAGGCCTTGTACCTTGATGGTTGTCCTTAGGGAGGACCCAATCCTAAGTGTTGCTCGAGTTGAAGGATGACGAGAAGTGCATGTCATGCCTTTTGCATGCTTGGTTCTTAGTTAAGAGATAGAGCATGCAGTTTGACACCTAAAAGTGAACCTAGGGTTCCTAGGCCTAAGAGGGGAAGTGGTATACCTAATGCTCATGATGAGAAGTTGAGTTCCTATAGAAGAGAGCATGGTAATCCTAATGTATAGAGGAAAAGGGGAGCCCCTGAAGTTTAAGGTGTGTTTGATGAACCCCTCACAGCTAGGTTGATGATAAAGAAAGGTATGATCTTGATCCAACATTGAGGAAAGAGGACAAGTATGACCTAGCATGGTACAGTAAGTGATCTGATCATGCCTTAATGGCTTGTTAGGGTTAAGTAGGCTCGTGTGGATGTAAACCCTAGACCTAAGAGCTTTTGTGACCTTAGAGATAGTTTTCCTCCCATCCTGGGAGAGGGACCCCTTTGGAAGGGTGTATATCAGTTTTGTTGGTTCAAGGTAACCTAATGAGGTCTCATAGAATCTTGAGAAGTTAAATGAAAAGTACATGGTATGAGAATGAACCTGCAGACCCATAGATATCCATCTCTATTGCATATGAATGTGTTACCATGGAGGTAACCGGTATGGGGCTTGACCAAGGTAGCCATGTTACCATGATCCCTATGAAAGGATGAGAGCCAGCCCATGAATGTAGAAAGAGAGATGATGAAGACCTGGGTAAGGTTCTAAGTGAACATGTACAATAATGGATAATCCTAAGTCTATCATAGGGTCAGGTAGGGATAAGACCGATGAAAATAGGAGTTGCCTAATTCCCCAAATGCACATGACCATAGGGTCGGGAGGTAACATCTATCATTGTCTGAGGGCCATGGGTTAGGAGATTGATCACCTTCATGAACTCATGGGACCCAAAGGGCAGATGAGTAGGGCACTCTCTTGATGCATAAGGGAAGAGGGATGACCCCAAAAGAGTCGGTACCCTATAGACCTAGAGGAGATGACCAAGGATATAAACCTCAGTAGGTTCAAGACTAGTTTGATATCATGATGTCTGTGATGTAGAGACATATGTGGCACGTTGTAACTTAGATGTAAAGGTGTATTGGTAAGGTGGGATGTACCATCTCTACTCTTGGAACATGAAGAACTCTGTATTTGAATGCAGCCAAATGCTTATTTCCTCTTGTTATGGGGGTGAGAGATAGGACATTACGCATGCCATACACCAAGGATAAGAGATGATGTAGGTTGGAACGTTGCCACAAGAAATGGGGATAGAGAAGATAACCTACCCTGGTAAAGTGAATGATACATGGATGGTTTGTAAACACCAAGAGGAATGAGGTAGTCACCTTATGAGGATGTTTTTATCATGAACTATGTAGAACTTACAAGTTATGCCAAGTAGAGTTTGATCACCATGATGATGAAATCAGAGGAGTGTTCTTAATGAAGATAGACATAGAGTTTGAGGTGAGATGATAAGTGAAATACATGGAAGTGTATGTCTTCAATGTTACCTAATACCTAAGGATGTGAAGTGGTAATGGATGCTCTAGTTGAGATACATCTGACTAGAAGCTGGAAGAGGTTGTTTGGCTAACCATAAGTTTGAAAAGGAGAGGTGTTTGGATAACACTCAGAAGTTAAAGGTTGTTTGGTTAGCCAGTCTAGTCCTTGATGTAATGAAAGGATGGTGGTAGAACCTCAGATGTATTTCTTTGGAAAAGAAGGTGATGAAACCCTGACTAGAGTGGTTGTTGAGGAATCATGACATACAGGAAATCATGATTGAAGACCCCCATACACCGTGGTAAATGGCAATAGCACTTTGGATGCAGGGGGTATGCTGCCATGCAAACCAAGAGGTGAAGGACGAACACCAGTAACCCAATAAGTTGAAAGAAGGGATAAAGAGTTCCCGAGAGGGAATGGGAGTTCATCTCTATGGATGATGTGGAAAGTCTCCCCTTGACCAAGAAAAGTCAAAATGCAATATGGGTTATGGTAGGTCGCCTTACCTAGATGACATGAGAAAGAAAGAGTTCTGTTATGGGACAGATCTAGTTGAACTACCCATGAGAGAGATGGTTCAACTACACCATGAAGTGAGTTCAAAGGTTCTTGAGTTTGACCTAAAGGTTTCCTTCCAAAAGATGGAAGTAGGTGCACGAAGAAATCAATGTTAGTATAGTTTATCACCCCTAACTATGGTTGGTATGATCCAGACTAAAGGGTCTGATGAGGGCATGTGTGCTCGTTCAGGGTGATAGTTAGAGATAGTTTTTGTCCTATGAAAGATGTGAAGATAACCACCATAGTAGTATCAGGTTTTATATGAAGCTCTGTAAGGGAGGATGTGTCGGTCACCACTTCAGTAAGGTGATGTTGATGAAAAGGACCACATGATGGTTAGAAAAGGACCACATGATGGTTAGAAAAGGGACCCCAGTGCGTGTAGATGAAGTCACTTTGATTGTGCAAGGGCTGAAAGGAGCCTAGAGACGATGAGAGTCGCGAGCAGATGCAAAGTAGACTGACATACAAGTTACTGTGGGAGTATATGTGACATGAAAAATCTGACCCCTCTAAGTTATAACTAAGAGAGCTGAGTCCCCGATACATGGGTCCATTAGAGATGGATGGGTGGAGAAGGTTAGGTTTGACCCTACCCCTTAGTATAGAGTAAAGGGAGATGTTTTCCATGTGTCCAAATCAGAGCACTATGTGAGGTACCCCGACCATGTGCTGAGCAATGAACCTAGTGAGCCCCAAGGGAGGCTGAAATGACCTGAGTCACCTGTGCAGTTTATAGACAACAGGATGAAAGGACTCAGAGAAAAGAATATGGATGATAAAGGTTCTTTGAAAATGCCATGAGTACGGCAAAGCCACATAGGGGCCAATGATGGACATGGAAAAGTCTTACCCTGAATTGTTTGTTTGCTTGTTTGAATTTTGAGGACAAAATTCCTATAAGAGGGGAAGGATGTTATAACCCCAAATTTTGGGTTCAATTGGTGAGAAATGTAATTTCTCATATTAAAGATATTTGAACAAATAATGATATAATTTTCTTTGAATACATGGATTCCTTTCACAATAGCCTTGTTGTTTGATTTGTGGGCTTTATTGGCTATTGGGACCAATAACAAGGAAATAACAAAGAAAATTCAATTAGTGAATGAATAATTGAATAATTGATAAAAGAAATATGTGGAAACCTCTAGAAGGCAAATCCAAAGAGGATTTCGTGCCTATTGGGTTCCTTGGGTTCCAAGGAGTCCAAAGTTGCAAATAAAAGGCAATAAGAAAAGAAAAGATTAATTAAGTATTCCTTTATTAAGAAAGAAATTGGAAAATAATGATATAATGTGGAAAATGAATGGAAAGAGGCATAAATGAGTTTCCTTAGTGGAATTTCGTATCCCAAGGATTCCTAATGGTAAAAGGAATACCAATGAGGAAAATAAAAGAGAAATAAAGAGGAATCCTCAAAAAGAAATATTTTAATAAGTAAGATAATGGGAAATAAAGAATGTAGATGCCTCTAGAAGGATAAAAAGGGATTTCGAATTCCTAATTCTAAAGATAATGGGAGAGAGAATATATATATATATATATATATATATATATATATATATATATATATATATATATACTTTAATTTGCTTATGAGGGAAAATCACAAACTAGGCACACAAGTCATGAACTTCCCTTTAAAATTTAGAAGTAAAAGGATTAACGAGTAAAGAGATATGGATTATTGAAATAATCCTAAAATGAATAGTTACCAAGTTATTTTCATTAATTGTCGCAATAAGACTTTTTCGGACAAGGAAATAGTTGGGTCCAAGCCAAGTTTACCAATATGTTTAGTGAAAGAATAAAAGAAATCGGGAGTACCCAAAAGGAGGGTTTCTTGTGCGACTGGTATTAAGGATACAGTCATATCTTATGGAAAGAAGGTGGCGAGATTGGTAGTTGTAGTACGGAGGCAATTAGGGTTTCCCCTAGGTAAGCTTACATAAATAGAAAGAGAGGCCACGGGGAACCCTCATTGCAACCCTCCATAGAACAAGCTCGCCTTCAAGCTAGGGAGGTGGGTTCCCCGAGATTAATTGTTGTTGAGTTGGGGCACCATATCTAGCGGACTCTGTTGACGAGGGAGCAACTCGGAAAAACATCAGTAAAGGTTGACGAGGAGAAGCTGGAAGACGACGACTTCTGACCGGACTTTGAGAGGAGTCGCAGTCCACAATCACCAGTCCGTCAACGAAAGACTGGATGGTGGCGGGCGCAACACCAGGTACATCATAGTGCCTGGGATAACAAAGAGAGAAGAGAGGGAGAGGGATCCGTGGTGTGCTCCGTAAGGAGTTGGGAGGAGACCTGGCGGAGATCCGGTGGAGCCCTGGCGGAGGAACAAATCGAGTAAGCAGCGTAGGCGGCAACCTCACCTGTGGGGGGTGCCGAGGATGGGGGTGGCACACCATCGGCCCCCCCCCTTAGGCAGTCTGGACTGAGCCAAGGAAGAAGGCAGGCATGGCGATGAGGCGGAGGCGCGACGAGAATGATGTCGCGTGAGCCCCCGACGCGACTCCGGCGGCAAGCGCTGTGCAGATCATGCGTGCACGAGGAAGGAGAGAGACCCACGTTCAAATGACTAAGTTGCCCCTTTCATGCACGCTGAAGACCCAAGGGCGGCAGAGTCTTTTCCATCTAATTCTCGGTGGATCCTGGTAAGTCAATAATGTGATACTTATGCTGACGTGGCGACCCCTGATTGGATAGTTTAGCAATAATTTGGAATATTTATAATTAATTAATGGTAGCTCAGAATACAGCGATATTATATATCAAATTGATCGGAAAAATGAGAGGAATCTAAATAAAATATAATCAGAGTCAGATTAATCTTTCTATTCCAAATTATATGCAATACATGTGCTAAGGTGTTTGATGAAAAAGAAAGCCTAGATTTAGGTTAATATGATGCTTAATTGATTAGATTTGGTTATATTGAGTTAATACCTGATCTTGCCATGTATAATGATTAAAACCTTGATAATGTTTAATAATGGATGATTCTAGTTTAATAGTCATATACATGCTATTTTAGGGTTCTAAAACTAATGTGGACATCTTGCTATGATCTAATGCTGATATTAATCTAGATGTCATGAATAGTTTAATATGCTTAAGTTGACGATTAGGGTTTAACCTAATATGCATAAGTGAGATTGTAATCTTAGAAACCATAACGTGAGGAGTTAGGGTTTGTGGCCCTAATCCCAGATCCAAACATGAGAAAATCCTAAACCCTAGTTTAGGAGTGAATCTAGATGTAAATAATGTAATGTGAATACATGGTGACACACACATAGTATGCTTTGTTTTAGATACTTGTTGATTACGTGCTTGGTTGATTGGATGTTTGGATTGCATTCCTAAAGTACATAAGATGTTCTACATGGTTTCTGCGATGGCATAAGGTATGTGGTTACGATTATGAATAACCTCTTTAGTTTCCCGATGGATTCCTGGATGTTTAATCGCATTGAATGCAACTAAACGGTTGGATGTTTATTTATTTCTTGCAACTATAAAGTGACTACGATTATCACATAAGATATGTGCCTACTAGCTCAGATCCTGGTTCTCTCTGTGGCATAATAGCTAACCTAGTACATGGCTGCCTATGGGTAGGTCCATCAGGTTAGAGAAAGGCCTAGTACATGGCTACCTATTGGGTAGGTCCATCAGGTCTATGGATGACCTAGTACATGGCTACCTATTGGGTAGGTCCATCAGGTCTATGGATGACCTAGTACATGGCTACCTATTGGGTAGGTCCATCAGGTCTATGGTTGACTTAGTACATGGATACCATGGAGGTAGGACCATCAAGTCATAATGAGTTAGATATTGGGCTATCTTCGGATAGTGCCATGCGACTCTATTACCTAAAAGAGAGGTGATATTCATGTCCACTGCAGGGACAACCCAGAGTTCGAGAATATGTATGGATTGAGTTGTATGGCTTAAAATGTAATCTTGATTGTTAAATGATTAATTGAATGATTATACTATTAACATAGTTGAACATTATCTGTTTCCTCCACATACCAGCTTCGGCTGACCGACGTTTTGTTTGTCGGCGTTTTAGGTACAATGAAAAGTACAAATAGTAAAGCGACACCTTGTGAATTCAAGAATTAAAGAATGAGGAGGAATTAGATAGAATAGTTCAGTTGAGGTTAGAAGTTAGTTTGTTCCCAACTTTACAAGGTATGCAAAGAAAAATTTTATTACCATTTTCAATATAGTCTGTTAGAATTTAATAATTGTTTATGGTTATATGTCGAACCTTTGATCCGGGATTAATGGGTGCGGCTTCAACCTCTTAGTCTCCCTTAATTGGGGGTTATCGGGAGGTGGGGTCGTAACATATTTAGACACTCCTTGAAATTCACATTGTTGCCTCCTTTCTCTGTCACATTCTTTTGCTTTGTAAGTACTTCTGTGGGTTCCTCAGGGGTTGCATCCTTAACTGGTACTACCGCTCTCTTCTTGTCAGTTGAGTGTATCACTGTTCCTGACCTCAGGACGACCATCTTTGCGGTTTCATTTTCTCATGGGTTTGCCTCGGTGCTGGATAGGAATCGCCCTAACTGATGGTTGATGCTCTGGGCTAGGCTTGCCAACTACTGATCTATTTGCTTGTTGTGCTATTGGAGCTCCCCAATCTGACCTGAGAAGCCTCCCATCTGCTGTTGCATTAGATTGAGAAACGTCGTGTTGTTGTAACATCCCTGACCTAGGTTATGAACTAACCCTAGATGTTTTTCTTAAAATATGATTAGAGGCTTGTGATTACCCCTTGATATGCCATTAAGCTTTAGAAGAATCTATAATTTCATTTCTGTCCTTTTAAAACAATGTTGTTGTAACATCCCTGACCTGAGTTATGAACTAACCCTAGGTGTTTTTCTTAATTATGTAATTAGATACTTGTGATTATCTTTTGGTATGTAATTAAATCTCCTAAGGAACATACATTTCCATTTCTGTCCCTTTTGAACAACGTTGTAATATTGTTTTGTAATACAGGGACCTATGTGCAAATTACCCAATTAAAAGGGGTTAACTTACAAATTGCACATGTTAAGGTGTTCCTTTGGTGTTGAGACATCATAAGAATGAATATGATAAAGTATGATGGATTCTCCAAGCTTGGGCACCAAGATGCAGCTTGTGGAGCAATCCTTGTACTTAAAGCTCTAGTTTTTGTGTAAAGTGCAATTTACCCAAAATATGGGGTGCAACTTGTAAAATACACCTTCTAGAGTATCGTTTATGACTCTTGGCATCATTAAGAGTAATAATGATGAAGATGTCACTTCAATTGAATAATTAAATAAGAATGATAACCCTTATAAATTAAATGATCAAGTTATAAGTCTAATAACCCTTCTATATGTGCAACTTAGTAAGAAGTTGGATTTATTCACATTTAGACCTTGGGTTTAAGATGAGTTTTGCTTAAGTATGGAAGGGAGAAACGTGGTTTATAATAATGGAAGGACCTAGAGGAGAAATGGAGAAACAAGTTGTCCTTATGATTGAAATTTCACCTAAAGTATATATACACCTTTTCTCACTTAGCAAGGATCGTTTCCTTCACTTCCTTTCTTATTCCCTTGCTTAGACCGACTTATGACAGAGCTATGGGGAAGAGGAGAACTGCCAAGCAGTTCTAGGTAAGCTTTGATCATCATCTTGCTCGAATTCATGGAGGAATTCATGGTGCAAGGTTGGTTTTATGGTCTTCCTTACTTGTTTCTTCTTTTTAGCCATCTTTTCCCAATCTTTCCTTGGAGAAACACCCTTGGCCGACCTGTGGAGCTCAAGACACCATTAAAGACTGGAAGCTTGGAAGCTTGGAGCTCAAGGAACGACCTTAAGGCGGGTTTTATAACTCTAAACCTTTTGCTTTCTTATGCATATCTTTGTACTTGCAAAAGTAGCTTGATCTTCTTTCCCACATCCTTCCTTGCTTTCTTGCATATAAAACCATGAGGAACAGACCTGGATCTGGAGGTAGAAGAAGGGGGGAGTGAATACCTATGTCACTTTAGCAAACGGTCTTGCACCCTTGGCCAAACGGTTTGCAAAACCGTTTGAGGGGCAAACGGTTTCACATGTTCGGTTGGAGAAAACGGTCTCCAAGACCATTTGAGGGCGTTGACCAAGCGTGGAACGTTTGGGTTTTCTGTTCATAATTATGTAATCTAATGACCCACCAAATTTGAGGGGTTAACTCCAAAGTAATCGTAGGTTAAAGGCCAATCAATTAGGCAAATCAAATTGAATTAAGTGCTGTTTTTCCAATCTGTCTAACTTGAACTTCTTGGGTAAACGGTCTCAAACCGTTTGAGTGCGTTGACCAAGCGTGGACCGTTTGGGATTACTGTTCCTACTGATGTGGTCTAATAACCCACCAAATTTTATAGGTTAACTCCCAAGGAATCATGAGTTAAAGGCTAAACAATTAGGTAACCTAATTGGATTAAGTGCTGATTTTCCAATCTGTTTAACTTGAACTTTTTGGGAAAACGGTTTCAAACCGTTTGAGTGAGTTGACCAAGCGTTGCCCGTTTGGGATTCCTGTTCATAATCATGTTGGTTAATGACCCTCCAAATTTGAGGGATTAACTCCAAAGGAATCGTGAGTTGAAGGCTAATTAATTATGTAAACCCTAATTGGATTAAGTGCTGACTTTCAACTTGATTGATTTGACGTTTTGGGTTTTCTTGCCCAAACGGTCTCAAGACCGTTTGGGGGATCATCCAAACGGTCTCAAGGCCGTTTGGGGGTCACCCAAGACCGTTTGAAGGTCTAGGGTCAAGTATGGATAGGTGTTTGAAGATCCAAAGATGTGGTGTGAAACCTAATCGGCTAAGTGTTGGATTTGCATTGAATTGAGTTGATTGTTTTGGGTTGATTGACCCAAACGGTCTCAAGACCGTTTGGGGATCACCCAAACGGTATCAAGACCGTTTGGAGGTCACCCAAGACCGTTTGGAGGTCTGGGGTCAAGTATAGTTGACCAATTGAAGGTCCAAAGGTACACAATTACAAAGCAATCAATTGCTGATTTGATGATAAACTCAATAGCTCAAACCCTAATGATTTTTCACTAGAATCCAAGGGTTGGGTGAGCCAAAAGGTCTCAAGACCGTTTGGAAATCATCCAAACGGTCTCAAGACCGTTTGGAGGTCACCCAAGACCGTTTGGAGGTCTAGGGGTGAGTATGGTTAAGCAATTGATGATACAATGATACTAAGTTGGAATGTAATCAATTGTTGTTTTGGTGATCAATCCAATGATCCAAACCTTAATTGGTTGACTTAGATTTTGATGATATGATGGGAAAACGGTCTCAAGACCGTTTGGAGGTCATCCAAACGACCTCAAGACCGTTTGGAGTCAGGTCATGTCCCAATGTAATGATGGTTCAATAGGTTCAAATCAATTAGTCCCACATTGAAATATGTTGAAGGGTTATTGATTCCAATCCCTAATTCACTTGAGTTAAACCCTAATTGATGGTCAATTAAGGGTCAAGTGAGGGACAAATCAGTTGAAGGTTGACCTATTAAACTCAATTAAGGTATGAGTATAGGTCCAATTTATGATTGGTTCCATGAATTCAAAGATTGAAGGAATCAACATTGGAAACCCTAATTCAATTGGATACCTTATGAAGTGGAGGTCCAATGTGATTGAATCTTTGAGAATTAAGATTATGAATGTTATATTGATCCAATAATGATTAGTAATGATAATCAATGAAGGTGTGAAGGTTGAAACCCTAATAATACCTAAGTGATTAAGAACCAATTAAAGGGAGAATTCTTAATTGTTTATAGGATTAATAGCTTGATACACTATGTTAACCATGGTAGTATGTACTTGATTGAGAGGTCGATGTGACCTAATCAATTTGACAGAATGAGAAAGTATCATACATATATATATATATATATATATATATAGATAGAAATATGAATCATGTAATGATCTGCTGTAGCACGACCGTGCAAGGGAGCACGGCCGTGGTAGCCTTAGCTTGCACGACCGTGCAAGGGAGCACGGTCGTGGTAGCCTTACTTTGCACGACCGTGCAAGGTGGCACAGCCGTGGTGTCCTATATAGAAATTGAGAAGTTTTGGTATTGTGCTGACATTGTTATATATGCATGTCCTTATTTGTATAAGTCATACAGGTTGATATTATGAGGTAAACATAGCCAGGTATGAGTTATGATGTCATATTCCTTGAAAACAATTATAAGATTTTAGAGTAATGATATGTGAAAAGTATATACATTGCTTCAATCAAGGTCATGCTAATAGATGACTTGATGCTGATATGGCACTTGATAGAAAGTGTTATGATGATATAAGGGTGTGAGCACCCATGTTCTTGAATCATAGTGATAAGATGATTAAGAATTGATATCCAGTTGATAACTGATATGAGTTATACTTGTACATTTAGTATTCTTCTGTTATAGCAATGTTTAGTACTTGAATGTTTGGAAACATGTATGATGCTAAAAGAATACTGATATGTACCTAATAATCAAGTATAATCATACCATGTAGAGCCCTGATCATAGATCCATCATTGTCAGAATTTAAATAATAGTGAAACAGGTTTTACAAAGGGAACTCCTGGATCACATACTTTAGAGTATGTGGGAGTATATGGAATAACTAATAAAAGTTAAGCTTGACAGGTTTCATATAGAGGTGATCAGATCCAGGTAAGATTTATAATGCTAATTGCATTAAGAATACTTGTTACCTATAATTCAAGAGTATAACTAAATGTCATGTTATCTGGTAAGTGATAACATATGAGCTTGATAGGTTGAATGAGCCACGAGTAATATGATTTGTTGATCTTCAAAGGTCATATTATTTAGATAACCAGATAAAATGAGATTTTACTTGGTAACAAATGCTATGATTAGTCCAGGGGTTTGAACTCCCACATTCCGGATTTCATATTAATAAAATGGTTAGGGATTGATATCCCAATATTAAAAATATGAGGTATGACCTAAACCAAAGTGTTTCTATGTGAATTTCTATTACAGAATAATCCTATAAAAAGCTTAACTACAGACTAATGGGTTATGAATGTAAATAACCCTTGTATTACATAAGTAATGTTAAGTCTGATATCATATGTACAAGTTATGCAGATATGTTGTGGAGTTGGAATCCTAACACTTTGGGAGAAGGAGTACGGCTACAGGCCATCCTTTCCCAAATAATAATGCCAGGCAATGGATATATGATCCAAGTCTGAAGGGAGTCAGTGATGTGATAAGTGACATGTGATTTTATCAATTTATAGTTGCATTGCTTTTAGTAGAAAGAATAGTTTAATCTGTTAAACATTGTTTTAACTACTCTCAAATATACATAACTTCTTTGTGTACATTTATTCTCTTATACTGCAATAATTATGCTTCTGGCGAAGAGTTATATCTCTCACTGGGACGATTTTTATAATTGTCTCACCCTGTAGATTTCAACCTTTAGGTGGACGTGGGCGAGGAGGCAGAAATCCTACAATAGGTGAAGGGCAGCATCAGCAGTAACAAGGACAGCAATGAAGCTTCAGGTGGAGGCATTGGCTGCTATGTCATGTGTAGATAGTGTTAGAGTCCTATATGTCGTCTCTGTACTCTCGGGTCCTCGGAGTAATAGTTAGTGCTTTCGAGTTTTTGGTCCAGTCCTTAGAGACTTTTGTATCTTTCCTTACAGAGTTTTACTGATGGAACAGTTGTAAACAACTTATCATGTTGCTTTATGAGAAAGCTTTACCTTTAAAGGATCTCTTTGTAAAAAGTTTAAAATTTTTAGTGATTTCTGGTAATCCGATGCTTAGTGAACGCTTCCGCATTAGTTAATCTTGTTTTCTCGAAATAGACGTTTCAGTTGTCCACAGAACTCTTGTGTAGTTTCCCATTCTGATCATTTTGTTTCTTGGTGAAGGACATTAGCTCGGTCATCATAGACGGATGTTGTTGTTGACCTTATTGAGCGTTCGGGTAGCTTCTTTGCTACTGGAAACTCGTCTGGCATTGATGATTATGTTGTCCTCCTAAAGAAGTTCTTCCTACCAATTGGTTAGAGTTCTCTGCCACACTGGTGTTTCCATATGAGAATCTAGGATGGTCGGGACGTCGATACTGGACATAACTTACATTTTCCGTACTTTCATCATTGATCTCGCTCTGAACGGTTGTATGTGGGAAAAATTCAGAAATATGGTCTGACTCTCCGCATGTGACACAACTTCTGACCACTTATTATCGGACCCTACCTTTGTAGCTCTGCTCCTTCAAGGTTTGAACATCAATCACTATTTTGTCTAACTTTCCTGCCAGTGCTTCCATCACCTTTGATTCTATAGGGGTAGAGTGACTTGTTGACTCTTTATCATACTCACTTACCTACTGATTTGTGGCCATATTGTCTATAATCTCCTTAGATCTTTGGGTGTTGAGCCCTAAGAAATCGTTGCCTGCTGCAACATTCAATGATTTCCTTTCTCCAATGCATATCCCATAGTAGAAGGTGGTGATCAGCTTGGGCTCAGAGAAACCGTGGTGCGGGAACTCTCACCGATAGCCTTGAAATATTTCCCAAGTCTCGTGTAGGTTCTTAGAGACCTTCTGTGAGAATATAGTTATCTTTTTTTGACATTTTATCGTTCTCTCTATAGGGAAGAATTTAGAAATAAAAGTGTTGGCCAGATGTTCCCAATCAGGGAGGCTCCTGTAACATCCCTGACCTGGGTTATGAACTAACCCCAGGTGTTTTTCTTAATCATGTGATTAAATGCTTGTGGTTATCTGTTGATAATGTAATTAAAGCTTATGAGGAATATATATTTCCCTTTCTGTCCTTTTGGACAATGTTGTAATATTGTTTTGTAATACAGGGACCTATGTGCAAATTACCCAATTAAAAGGGGTTAACTTGCAAATTGCACATGTTAAGATGTTCCTTTAGTGTTGAGACATCATAAGAGTGAATGTGATGAAGTGTGATTGGTTCCCCAAGCTTGGGCACTGAGATGCAGCTTGTGGGGCAATCCTTGTGCTTAAAACCCTAATTTTGGTGTAAAGTGCAATTTACCAAAAATGAGGGATGAAACTTGTAAAATACACCTTTTAGAGTATATTTATGACTCTTGGCATCATTTAGAGTAAGAATGATGAATAGGGCACTTCAATTGAATAATCAAATAAGAATGATAACCCTTATAAATTAAATAATCAAGTTATAAGCCTAATAACCCTTCTATATGTGCAACTTAGTAAAAAGTGGGCTTTCTTCACCTTTAGACCTTGGGTTTAAGATGAGTTTTTCTTAATTATGGAAGGGAGAAACGTGGCTTAGAAGAAGGGAAGGACCTAGATGAGAAATGGAGAAACAAGTTGTCCTTATGTTGGAAATTCACCCAAAGTATATATACACCTTTTCTCACTTAGCAAGGATCGTTTCCTTCACTTCCCTTCTTATCCCCTTGCTTAGACCGACTTAGGACAGAGCTTTGGATCAGAGGAGGACGTATAAGGAGTTCTAGGTAAGCTTTGGTCATCTTCTTGCTCGGATTCATGGAGGAATTCATGGTGCAAGGTTGGTTTTATGGTCTTCCTTACTTGTTTCCTCTTTCTAGCAATCTTTTCCCAACCTTTCCTTGGAGAAACACCCTTGGCCGACCTGTGGAGCTCAAGACACCATTAAAGGATTGAATCTTGGAAGCTTGGAGCTAAAGGAACGACCTTAAGGCGGGTTTTATAACTCTAAACCTTTTGCTTTCTTATGCATATATTTGTTCTTGCAATTAGTACTTAGTTCTTCTTCTTTCCCACTCTTCCTTGCTTTCTTGCAACTAAAACCACGAAGAACAGGCCTTGATATGGAGGTAGAATAAGATGGGCGTGATTACCAATGTTACTTTATCAAACGGTCTTGTTTTCCCCCCCTTTGGCCAAACGGTTTGGGGCAAACGGTTTGCAAAACCGTTTGAAGGGCAAACGGTTTCACAAGGTCGGTTGGAGAAAACGGTCTCCAAGACCGTTTTAGGGTGTTGACCAAGCGTTGACCGTTTGGGATTTATGTTCATAATTATGTAGGCTAATGACCCAACACATTTGAGGGGTTAACTCCAAAGAAATCGTAGGTTGAAGGCCAATCAATTAGGCATATCGAATTGAATTAAATGCTGATTTTCAGTCTGATTAACTTGAACTTTTTGGGAAAACGGTCTCAAGACCATTTGAGTGCGTTGACCAAGCATAGACCGTTTTTTATTACTGTTTCTAATGATGTGTTCTAATGACCTACCAAATTTTATAGGTTAACTCCCAAGGAATCATGAGTTAAAGGCTAAACAATTAGGTAATCGAATTGAATTAAGTGCTGATTTTCAACCTGATTAACTTGACCTGTTTGGGAAAACGGTCTCAAGACCATTTGAGTGAGTTGACCAAGCGTTGACCGTTTGGGATTCCTGTTCATAATTATTTTGGTTGATGACCCTAAAAATTTGAGGGATTAAATCCCAAGGAATCGTGAGTTGAAGGCTAATAAATTAGGGAAACCTAATTGGATTAAGTGCTGATTATCAATCTGTTTTAATTGAACTTTTTGGGCAAACGGTCTCAAGACCGTTTGAGTGCGTTGACCAAGCATGGAACGTTTGAGATTACTGTTCCTAATTATGTTGGTTAATAACTCACCAAATTTGAGGGGTTAATTCTCAAGGAATCATGAGTTGAAGGCTAATCAATTGGGCAAACCCTAATTGAAATTAGTGCTGAAATTCCAACAAGTTAATTTGAGATTTTGGGTCAAGTTAATTTGAGATTTTGGGTTGATTAGCCCAAACGGTCTCAAGACCGTTTGGGGATCACCCAAACGGTCTCAAGACCGTTTGGGGGTCACCCCAAGACCGTTTGGAGGTCTGGGGTCAAGTATAGTTGATCAATTGAAGGTCCAAAGGTACCAATCATATTGCATTTAAGTGTTGAATTGTTGATCAACTCGATAGACCAATCCTTGATGATTTTTCACTAGAATCCAAAGGATGGATGGGCCAAACGGTCTCAAGACCGTTTGGAGCTCATCCAAACGGTCTCAAGACCGTTTGGTGGTCACTCAAGACCGTTCGGAGGTCTAGGGTTGAGTATGGTTAGGTGTTTAAAGGTCTAAAGGTACCAAGTTGATATACAATGCAATGCTGATTTGGTGATCAATCCAATGATCCAAACCTTAATTGGATGGCTTGGATTTGAGTGATATGATGGGAAAACGGTCTCAAGACCGTTTGGAGGTCATCCAAACGACCTCAAGACCGTTTGGGGTCAGGTCATACCCAATTTGGATGATGGTTCTATGGTTTCAAAGTAACTAGTCTTACATTGATTAGTATTGAAGGATCATCGATTCCAAACCCTAATTCAATTGAATCAAACCCTAATTGATGAACGATTGAGGGTTAATTAAGGGTCAAATCAGTTGAAGGTTGACCTATTAAACTCAATTGAGGTATGAGTATAGGTCCAATTGATGTTTGGTTCCATGAATTTAATGATTGAAGTAATCAACATTGGAAACCCTAATTCAATTGGATACCTTATGTAATGGAGGTCCAATGTGATTAAATCTTTGGGAATTAAGATGATGAATGTTCTATTGATCCAATAATGATTAGTAATGATAATCAATGAAGGTATGAATGTTGAAACCCTAATAATACCTAAGTGATTAGAACCAATTAAAGGGAGAATTCTTAATTGTTTATAGAATTAATAGCTTGATACACTATGTTAACCATAGTAGCATGTACTTGATTGAAGGGTTGATGTGACCTAATAAAGTTAAAAGAATGAAAGATTAGAATACATATATATATATATATATATGAATCATGTAATGATCTTATGTAGCACGACCGTGTAAGGGAGCATGGCCGTGGTAGCCTTAACTTGCACGACCGTGCAAGGGAGCACGACCGTGGTAGCCTTACTTTGCACGACTGTGCAAGGTGGCACGGACGTGGTGTCCTATAAAGAAATTGAAAAGTTTTGGTATTGTGTTGACATTGTTATATATGCATGTCCTTATTTGTATAATTCATACAGGTTGATATTATGAGGTCATCATAGCCAGGTAAGAGTTATGATGTCATATTCCTTGAAAACAATTATAAGCTTTTAGAGTAATGATATGTGAAAAGTATATACATTGCTTCAATAAAGGTCATGTTGTTAGATGACTTGATGCTTATATGTCACTTGGTAACAAGTGTTATGATAATCAGAGGGTTTGAATAACCATGTTCCTGAATCATTTTATGCTTAATGCCTTGAAGGCTTAGGTGGTTCAATGGTTGTTTAATCTAAACCCTAATGATTATAATGGGTTGACTTAATCTATGTTAATCAAAGATGACTTGACCTAATCTAACCTAGAGTGATTTAAACATCATCTAGTAGTAAGAAGAGAGAGAAAGCTCCTAATATGAATGAGAATCAAGTAACATACTTTCAATATGTAAGAATGTACATGATTAGGGTATGATCCATCAAGGTAAGATCATGGAAATCCTAATTATAATGATTAATGAATCTTAACCTAATTTGAGGGCATCAATGATGATAATTTTCATATATAATGATGCTATGAGCTCAATTCACTATGAAGTGAATAGTAAACCCTAATTCTAGGGTAATAACATGTAACGTGAATAGTAAACCCTAATTTAGGGTGATCTGATAAATGGAGTAATTCAGGGTTATGCCTTTGAGTATGAAACCCTAATTACAAGTTGTAATATGAGAAATCTTTATGCCTCGAGAGCTAAGAGGTTCTATAACCCTATGTTGAAGTAAAAGAATACAAACCCTAACTAATGAAGGATGGGGTATGATAACCCTAGTCCTGGGTTATGCTTTCAAGTATGAAACCCTGTGAACTAATTACAATATAAGAATTCTTATGCCTTATAAGACAAAGGGATTCAATAACCTTAATTGAGTGGGGTAAACCCTAACTCTACTTATGCTTTTAAGCATGAATCTTCATGATTAAAGTATGAGATGAGGAATCATTATTCCTAATCATAAAGAAAGGGATTGAATAACCCTAATTGATGTAAATAAGGGAACCTAGCCTTAGTGTAAGCATGAAGGTACTATTCCTGAATTGAAAGGTTAATTCTGCTTTATAAATTGCTGATCTGGAAATGAAATGTTTATTGTTGTCAATTGAATTAACCATGCAGGTTCTTATAAAAGGATGATTATATCCAGGTAAAGGTTATGATATCATATTCATTGGAAGCATGTTATTAGCTTTGTGAATAGTGATATACCATGTTGCCTAGTTAAGTGACATCATATAAGATTGATAGGCTGTGAGAGCCATGAGTAACATCAAGGCCATGCTAATAAGATGACTTATGATGAATTAAGGGTTTGAATACCCTATTCTTGAATCATAGTAATGAAATGGTTAAGAAATGATATCCAATTGATAATTGTTGTGAGTTAGACTTGATACATTTAGTATTCTACTTTTATAGCTGTTGTTCTAATGATTAATGCTTGGAAACATGCTTGATGCTAAAAGAATGCTAAAATGTACCTAACTAATCAAGTATAATCATATCATGTAGAGCCCTGACCATAGATCCATCATTGTCAGAGACCAAATGATGGTGAAACAGGTTTTCCTAAGGCAACTCCTGGAGCATATACTTTTGAGTATATGGGGGTATATGGACGCGAATATCCTTACGTCCTAGTGTAGGAATTGATGTAGATGTACTTTAATCTTTCAACCCTTCACTATATATTCATACCGGGTGATGTACCACAAATCTCCCGAAGAAATTACTAATACCGCATCGATGAGAGATAAATAAGAAATCTTTCGATGACGATGAGAGTTCAGAACTCCACTGTAACTCTATAGCAAAGTTTCCAGAATACCCTGGATAGATACTACAGCAGAGACACAAGATGTCCTGCAAGTAAATCCTCTTACTGACTGAGGAAGATGAGGTCATAAGAAGCTGGCTCTTTTGATGAACTATGTATGGTACCGACGCGATTTTTATAAATGGTCGGTTGGAGTATGAGAGGTATACCTTATCTCCGCAGGGCATAATGATGTTTGAAAAATATAATCAACCGTATAGTATAATTGCTTAGGTTGTACTACGAGAAAAAATGATTGATGTTACATTGTTGACTTTAATAGTCTATTCAAGTTTCTATAATACATGTTCTACATATGATTTAATGAAGTGATTGCTTAAGTAAATGTTGTTTTACTTATTACCAAACCTGCTGTTGATATTTTCAGTTACTTTGCTTCTGTTATTCCTTATATGCTATAACAAAGCTTCTGGTGGAGAGTTATAACTCTCGTTGGGACAATTATTCAAATTGTCTCACTCCCATAGGTTTCTACTTTTTAGGAAGATGCCAAGGACGAAGGAATCCATTTAAGAATGAGCAACAACAACAACAACAACATCTGGGGCAGCAGTGAATCTCAGGTGGAGATACTGACTGTCTAGTCTTATAGATAGTATGTCTTATGTCATCTCTGTACTCTCAGGTCCTAGGAGTCAGTAGGTCTGAGGATTTTGGCATGATGCCTCGAGATTTTGTATCTTACCTTGTACAGTTAACAAGGTGGGTTTTGTTGTAATGCTCGAGATGTGTTTATTACAGAGATGTATCAATGGATCAGTTTGTAAATGACCTATCATGTTGTTTATGAAAGAGTTTTTATCTTTCAAAGATCTCTTTACAAAAGTTTTAAATTTTTAGTGATTTTTGATAATTCCGCTGTTAATCGCTTCCGCATTCATTTAATTTGATTGTCAGTTTGGTTTCGGTCATTTCAGCTCCCATCCTAGAGACTTGTGTACCATTCCAGAGCTTTGTCTCTTAAGGAGAAAGGAAAGCACTGGGTGTAGATATAAGATATCAAGACCCTATTTATCTTGAAAGTCTTACAGGTCCTCTTGAACGTCATGAGATTATTGTAAGGATTCTCTTCACCAGTGTTTCCTCTGAAACAGTTGTGTTGCAGCAGCTGGAGAAAAGCTGGCTTTAGCTCAAAGTTATCCACATTGAGTGGTTGCTCCACCATCGGGTTCCTTTCCTCGTTTGCCCTAACTTAGATAAAGGAATGAAGAGACCAAGCTTCAGGTTCTTCCTCAGCCATTGCTTGTTAGAAAACATGAGGTTTTCAAGAGATGAAAAAGTACCTGAAAAGAAGAAATGTTAAAGTATAAGTGTGTTGTAGAAACTATGTGCAGTAAGTATCTACAATATTATATGCATATGTACAAGGTTTTTGGCAAAGTGCAAGTAAAACTCGAGTTTGTAGAATGGTATTCGTTGCCAAGTCTCCCCAGCAACGATGCCAAAAAGTTGATGTGCCTTAAATGTGGGTCCAAAAATGGAGACATGTCTAGGTCACTGGACTTTAATAATTTATAATACCCAAATGTTTAAGACACCTGCAACTAGCACAGGGTCGGAGTAAGTCGGGGTCGAACATAGGGACTAGGAGAATAGCACTTCAGAACCCAAGTTTTACTTGTCTAAGAACGTCAGAGAGTCGAAGGATTAAGGTTTGTTGTAGAGAAAAAGAATCACAAAGAATTAAACTAAAACCTATCTCCAAGAGGAGTTACCGTAAAGATTAAAGCTTCGGGTATTTTGGGTTTAGCAGTTTTTATGGTAGTTTTTGCAAATAGGAAACTGAGGAGATAAAACTTTCATCAGAGCATAGCACAAAGAAAGAAAACTTAATCATAACAAGTAATGGCCTACATCTAGCACCTTCTTCTGTCAAGAAAGATGCCAACAAGCCATGCACTGAGTCCTTCTCTCAAAGATACCAGACATGGGCTAACGTGGAAAGATAAACTGGAAGCAGCTCTAGTTTTGGGTACTCTCGTACACCTGAATCAGACCAAGCTCTAGAAGTTTACAACATCCTTCACTCAAAGGAGTCAAAACAAGAAACATGATTCGATAGCTAGTCAAAAGCGTGAATCAAAAAGAAGAAACTAGAACTCATATGACAAAAAGAAATCATCCAACAAATAAAGCCAAACATAAAATGATATGGGACAAACTCCACAGATTCCAATAATTATAAAGAAGCATAATGGTTTAGTTACAATGATGTAATTAAATTAAAGTAAATGTTATAAAGGGAAGATAAGTGTGCCATTCAACTTATAAAATGAGATTAACTTTTGCGGAAGTGAATTACTAGCAGCGGAATTATTGAAAATCACTAAAAATTAAAACTTTTTGCACTGAGATTCACAAACTATAGAACTCTTTCATAAAGGAGCAAAGTAAGTTATTTACAAGCTAATCCATTAGTACATCTCTGTATCAACTCATCTCGAGAGTCATAAATATTGATTGCCCTATTATTGTACATGAGCAGTATACAAAATCTTGAGGCATTAAGCCAAAAATCTCAAATCTAAAACAAACCATCTACTGACTCCTAGGACCTGAGAGTACAGAGACGACACATAGGACTTTCTATATACATAACCTAACAGACAGTGTCTCCACCTGAAGATCACTGCTGTCCCTGTTGTTGCTGCTACGACTGTTGTTGCTGCTCACCCACTGATGGGTTTCTCCTTCCTCGACGTCTACCTAAAAAGTTGAATCCCACGGGGTGAGACAATTGAAAATTGTCCCAGCGAGAGTTATAACTCTTCGCCAGAAACATTGTTATTGCAGATAACAGAATAACACTGAGCAGTAGAATTATAAATATTCAACAGCAGGTAAATCATTGAATAACTAAATAAAACAGTATTCTTTATGGAATCATTTCAATTATAACTTGATTGAATAGCAAGTCATTTAATCAATAAGGAATATGAAGAACATGTATATTATTTATCCATCAAGGACATAATTAATAATGTATTATCAATAATTGTTTCTCGTAGTTCAACCTAAGCAAATATGCTACACGGCTGATTACATTTTACAAACATACTTATGCCCTGAGGAGATGAGGTATACCGCTCATACTCCAACCGACCATTGCGAAAGCAAAATCGGTACCATACATAGGTCATCAGAAGAGCCAGATTTCCATGACCTCATCTTCCTCTGTCAGTGTGAGGAACAACATGTAGGACATCTCATGTCTCTGCTATAATAGCTTTCTAGGGTATTCTGGCAACTTCGCTATTAGAGTTACATCGGCATGTTGTACTCTCTTCGCAATCGAGGGATTTCTTGTTTATCTCGCATCAATGCGGCATTAACATTATCATCGGGAGATTCGTGATACATCATCCCGGCATATTCATATAATGAAAGATTGAGAGATTTGATGTTTATCTCACATCAATTCCTCCATTAGGACGTAAGGATATTCGCGTCCATAACCCCCACATACTCAAAAGTATGCTCTCCAGGAGTTCCCTTAGGAAAACATGTTTCACCATCACCCAACTACTGACGATGATGGATCTATGGTCAGGGCTCTACATGATATCATTTCACTTGATTATTTAAGTACATTACAACATTGTTTTAGCATCAGGCATGTTTTCATACATAAGCCATTATAACCCATAGCCGTAAGGAAAAGGTACTATTTTATCAAGTTCATTTCATAGCTTTATTAACATTGGGAATTCAATCCCTTATCATCTCATCACCATGATTCAAGAATATGAGTGTTAAAATCCTTAGATTAACAAAACTCTTGATACCACTTAAACATGTATCTTATTGCCATCAAGTCATCTGACAGTGCAAACATGATAATAGCAGTGCAGGTATTTCACAAGGCTCATACAACCTATCAATCTCTTTTGTTACCTCTCACTAGGCAACATAACATACCATTTCTTACAAAGCTCATTAAGTACTTTCAATAAACAACACATCATAGCTCTTACCTGGCTATGTTCAATATCACATAAAACCTACATGATTAATACAGATGATAACAGATACATCTATTTCATATCAGCACAATGCAAAACAATGGTAACATCACTATTCAAGGGTTACCCTACTAGGATTAGGGTTTTCCCTTTTCAATTCAAATAGGGTTAATCATCCCCTTAACTCAATTAGGATTAGTGAATTATCATTTCATTATCCAATCTTAAAGATTCAAGCTATAAGGCATAACCCATAATTAAGGTTTTACAATTTCATTCACCTTATTTTGAAATTACTATTCACATCACATCACCCTTGATTAGGGTTCATATTCAACTTCCCATAATTAGGGTTTACTGTTCACATCACATCACCTTGGTTTTAGGGTTTATGTTCAATAAACCACAATTAGGGTTTACTATTCATATCACATCACCCTAGATTAGGGTTTACTATTCACATTTCAAGTAGGAATGAACATCAAAGTACCTTGAGTTAAGGTTTATCATGTCATCACTATGAATTAAGATCATACCATCATCATGAATTAGGATTACTTCAAAAAATACCCTCAGTTAGGGTTACAATTCATTTAACCTTCATAATTAGGGTTTCATGATCTCACTATCATGGATCATACCCTAATCAATCATTCATCTAAAATAAAAGTCCATTACATGATTATTATTCATGCAGGAGGTATTCTCTCTCATCTTCTATAAGATGACGCTTTCATCAGCTTTGATTAAGCTGAGTCAGCTCAACATGAAAGAGAATAGACATCATGGGTTAAGTCATTATCACCATGATCATTAAGGCTTACTTATTCAAAGGGTACCAATCATCCTATCCCATTAAGGGTATCTTTATTATAATCATCTTTGATTACATCATGTATTAATTAACTAGTCACTTTGTCCTTTAACCACTTTAAGTACCCATGCGGTTTTGGTTAATTATCCACCAAACGGTCTCAGCCATATAGACCTCAAACGGTCTTGACCAAATCAGACCTCAAACGGTCTTGGTCAACCAATGAAACCGTTTGCTAAAGCTAACTTTGAAACCATTTACTAAAGTTGTACACTTGAAACCGTTTTCAAAAGCAACCCTTGAAACCGTTTAGTAAAGTTGCATACTTGAGACCGTTTAGTAAAGTTGGTGGTGTAGACCGTTTGCCAAGGTTTACTTTTGAGATCGTTTGCTAAAGGTGGTCACATGAAACCGTTTACAAAAGTAGACCCCCAAAACCATTTGCTAAAGTAGCTTTTTGAAACCGCATGACCTCAAACGGTTTGGGATCGTTTGGTCCCAAATGGTCTTGAGACCGTTTGGTAAAAAAAAACCTCAAAACCGCAAGGACCAAAAAGGGTCTCAACCTCTTCAATTGAATTAGGGTTTCCAATGTTGGTTCCTTCAACCATTGATTACATGTAACCAATCATCAATTGGAATTATCATCATACTTCAATTGAGTTAATTAGGTCAACCTTCAACTGATTTGACCCTCAATTGACCCTCACTTGATCATCAAATAAGGCTTGAATCAATTGGATTAGGGTTTGAAATCAATGACCCTTCAACATTAATCAATGTGAGTCTAATTGATTTGAAACCATTGAACCATCATCCAAGTTGGACATGACCTGACCCCAAACGGTCTTGGGATCGTTTGGATGACCTCCCAACGGTCTTGAGACCATTTTCCCAAGTCAACATCAAAAACCAAGTCAACCAATTAGGGTTTGGCTCATTAGATTGATCACTAAGTCAACAATTAAATATACTTCAACCTAATACCTTTAGATCTCCAAACACTTAACCATAGTTAACCCTAGACCTCCAAACGGTCTTGGATTACCCCCAAAGGGTCTTGGGATCATTTTAATATTCTCCAAATGGTCTTGAGACCGTTTTCCCATCACTTCATAATCAACCATGTCATTCATTTAGGGTTTGGATCCTAGGATTAGTCACCAAATCAGCAATTGATTATACATCAACTTGATACCTTTGGATCTTCAATTGGTCAACCATGCTTAACCCTAGACCTCCAAATGGTCTTGGGTGATCACCAAACGGTCTTGAGACCATTTGGGTGATCCCCAAATGGTTTTGAAACCATTTGGGTCACTCAACCCAAGTTTCAAACCTATTCAATTATCAAAAACATCACCTAACCCGATTAGGGTTTTGGTGATTGTTGGTCCTTCAACTAGTGAACTAATTGAAGTTAATTAATAATTATTGATGGAGAATTGACCTACATTATTCTTAAAAGGTCTCCAAATGGTCAACGCTTGGTCAAAGCCACCAAACGGTCTTGGACCATTTGCTTCTATGCGGTTTAGTGAAACTGTTTGCATTCAAACGATTTGAAATCGTTTGCTCCCAAACAGTTTGGGAAACCGTTTGAGCAACAAAAGCAAACTGTTTGGTAAAGTAACTTTTTGGGATATTTATCTATAATGAGGTCATCTTCGTCTTCCTCTATTCAACCAAGAATAGGTGATGTTCTTCTTGGAAATTATATCAAGAACTCGCAAGAGTATCAAAGGAAGAAAAGTAACCAACGATTCTTATAGAAAAGAGTGCAATACTAATGCTTAAGGGTAAGAGTTATAAAACCTGCCTATAGAACTAATCTCAAGCTCTAAGCTCCATGGCTTTAATGGTGGATTGAGCTCCAACAGTTGTCCAAGGTCCATCCTTCACTTTTGGATGAACAAACTTGCTAGAAATGGAAACCAAGTGAAGAAAACCATGAATCAAGCCTTGTTTTAGGGTTTCCACCATGGATCCGAGGTAGATGATGATCCAAACTTACCAACAGGTTGGGTCGTCCTTAATCTACTCTAGAGCTCTTCCTTGGTCGGCCAAAGAAAGTGATGAGAAAAGAAACTAAGGAAACGATCCTTGAGTATGTTGGAAAAAGATATACATAAAGGATATGTATATGGGTTTTCAAGGAAATAGAAAAAGAGAGTTTTCTTCTTTAATTCCAACTATTTCCACCAAAGCTTCCTCCATTAATTGGCCACGTATCCACCTTATATATCAAAGAAAATCCTCTCCATTATCCAAGGATTAATGGAAAAGAAACTAAACACCTTAAAGAGTTGTATATTAATATCCATCCTTTAATGGATAATACTTAATATTATATTAATATGAGTGTGGCTTCCACTCAACCAAGATCTTTTAGTGCCCAAGCATGGAAAAAGCTCGTCCAAACTATTTCAAACACATCCTTAAACTTTTAGTTGAAGGGCTCCTCAATTAATTCATTTCTTTTTTTACATAAAGTTATATTAAAGAGCCATTTGTGCTTAAATCTTGATTATCTTAATGTCAAGATTCTCTCTCCTCTATAGAAATCCAAATGAGGTGCCCCTCTCATTTTACTTGATTCCAAGAAACATGAGAGACCCTCAAGAGGTGGTATTTTGCATATTTAACCCTAGGTTTTGGGTAAATTGCACATTACACCAAAACTAGGTTTTAATGCATAAAGATTTCTCTACAAGCTTTATCTAGGTGTCCAAGCTTGTGGAAACCATACCACTACATCATATCCATTCTTATGATGTCTCAACATCAGAGGAACATCTTATCATGTGCATTTTTCAATTTAACCCCTTAACTTGGGTAATTTGCACTTTAGTCCAAAATTAACAAAACAATGTTTTAACATTATTCAAAAAGGACTGATATTGCAATATAAGTTCCTCAAAAGCCTTAATTACTTTTCAACAAATAAGAGAAAACATCTAATCAACTTTATTAGGCAAAACACCTAGGTTTAGTACATAACCCAGGTCATGGATGTTACAATAAGTATCAGTCTCCTAGATTTAAGAGATCAAAGTACACAGCAACTAACACCTAAGATAATGCTAACCCAATATCGGGTAGAGGCCATATCGGGATGCGACCATGTCAGGTCCTTGATCGGGTTGGGTCATGGACCATGATGGGTTAGGGTCATATTGGGATAAGACCTCCACCCGATACAGTCATGTCGGGTTGTTAGTCATGTCGGGCTACAACCATGACAGGTAGAGATTGTATCAGGTTGGGTGTCGTGTCAGGTTAGGATACATATCGGGTTAACATTATCTTAAGGCTCTTGAGTTCTTTGTGTCGGGTATAGGTGGGCAAGCCATCTCGGGTTGAAGCCCAGATAGGAACCCGACATTCTTGAAGTGTCCTTGAGGATCATATCGTGCTACTTGTTGCTACCGGAACGGTCTCTAAGTGAATTCCTTCCATCCATCTTGAGATGGGGGTGTACTCACCTAGTTATCGACGGACAGGCTCCTTAGGACTCGACACACTAGCTCCTTTACTCTAGGGGCTAGCTCTAGCAGGGTCCGGCCCGTCCCATAATAGGATTGTAGCTGCTTTTATTGGCCCACATGTCTTTCATTTGTAGCTCCATTCTTGGAGCTTCAAGAGGGTCGATACGACTATCACCCATCATGCCTATCGGGATGGGAGAGTGTCAAGCAGCAGCGTATCGTGTACAACTATGGCGGGTTGGAGCCTTGTCGGGCTGTGACACCGAGGGGTGGCCATGTTGGGTAATGACCTCGTCGGTTTGTGAATCGTGATGAGTTCGGCACCATATCAGGTAGAGGGTTGCAGCGGGCAGGGACTCATGCACGACACACCCGCATCAGGTTGCTATCGTAGTGGGTAGTGACCATGATAGGTAAGAGGGTGTGTCAGCCTCGAATGCTGGCGAGCTACTGGGCTGGAATGTGGACTTTGTTGCTGATGGGCCTAATGGGCCCATTGTGCTTCTTTCTTGTGGAAAAATAGGAAAAGCCTTGCAAAAGATGGGAAATATTATTAAGGGCGTAGTGGGCATGATTCTTCATAATAAATAGAATAAAACAAAGAGGTAGTTAAGTTTGGAGGCTATTTTAATAATAAAATATAAGTTATAGCAGCCATAAAGTGGGTGTTATCACTCCCCCAAGGACATGAGAATATAGGGCAAATCATAGGACTCTATGACAAAACACAAGCATCTCATGCAACCTTTACATAGCTATTTCTCCTCTTACTGCTCAACCTCAACAACACCACCTAAAAGATGTGGAAACCCACGGGGTGAGACCAAATGTCCCAACGAGAGATATAACTCTCTGCCAACGTCTATTAAAAGCATAGGTAAATTAAAGCAGGTAGATAGCATACTTAAAGGTTTAGCAGATTCAACTAAACAATATGTATTGAACTGATAGAACTATTTAAACAAACTAGGCAGTTATCACTAAGTAGTAGAACAATTAATGCTTTAAAAAGGAATATGAAGAACATGTATAACATTTGATTTCTCTTACCGCATTATAATCTAAGAAATCAGTACAAAGATAAGGCAAAGGGGTCATCCAATGTTATTCATATATAACCCTAAGAAAATACACTACACAATTGTGTTACATATTTTTTATTGCCCTAAGGATTTGATTCATACCACTCAAATCCAACTGAACACTATGAAGTCAAAATCAGTGTCATACAAGGTCAATGTAAGAGCCGGAATCCACAACCTCCCCAACACATCTTGGTCAGTATAAGAGAAACACCACAGAGACATATCAGTCAACTACAAATAGCGACATATAGTCAAGATGAAGGATTGTCTCATGCATGGCCATCCATATACAAACACCTAGCCCGCCTTAGTACATGTCAAAATGCTAGAAGAACAGGCTCACACATGGCCATTCTAAAAGAAGCACCACATGCAGTTACACTGATGCTTATCGCATATCACAAGGAGAATAGATCACGCATGTCCATCTCACACAACCTATAATTTTGGATACAGGGAGATACTCAACTTGCACCCCCAAATATTCAAAAATGTGCACTCCAGTTTCCCATAGGAATGACTCATTTCATCATCCAGTAATAAAACTAACACTAGAATGGATCTTCGACACATGGCACCTACATGATTAGGGTTTCACTTGATTAGTTAGGCCAATTGTGTATCTTTTAGCATCAATCAAGTTACAACATACAAATACAAACAAACTTTACAAAGATAAGGGCATAATGCAACTCCAGAAGATATAAAATGTATAAGGTGTGAACTAATCACATCATCATCACATGATACTTGTAGCACTGCCATTTACAAGGCCATCACAAATATCACACAACCATATAAGGCTACCACCAATGTCACATCATTGTGGGATATCAATCCCTCAACCACATCACAAGAGGATATCACCTCACAATAGGCATTAAGCCTTCACCAAGTCATAGGACCCATCACATCAATATGATCTCATCATGTCTCATCAAGGCTCATGGCCATCACCCTATGTCATATTATCACCATCATAGCATACACAAGCTATTACATTCATTCACCCCGCAAGGTTAGAATGAAACAAGTATGAGAGGGAAAATGTAATCACATGATATCCATCCATATAATCTTAACAAGCATTGCATACCCTAGGATTAGGATTAGGGTTCCAAACACATAGCTTATTAGGGTTTTATATCATTATTCAAGTACCAAACCCTAGTTATGTCATCTCCCACTTTCTTGGAGCATGTTTGGATTATAATATCATCATTAACTTGGTTAAGAAATTATCTAAGAAGCATTAGGTATCCACTAACATTTACATGTATATGTGTATCAACCATATGACCACATGTGTTATGACCATGTGCTCATGTGAGTGTATCGACCACTCCTCCAACATGTGTCACAACCACTCTATCAATAGGTGTCTCAAACACAAGAACATCATGTGTCTCGACCACCAAAAAATGAGGTATCAACCATGCACAAAACAAGCATTTTGATCATGACCAAAACACATGTCTCAGTCATCCATAAAGCAAGTGTCTTGACCACCCCAGGGTTAGGGTTTCGACCGTGACACCAAAGCACATGTCTCGACCCTTGAGTGTTACAACCCTCAACCTATTAAGGTTAGGGTTGCGGTTGTGACACAAGGTCACATGTTTTAACCGAAACAAGGCAAAGCATCACGACCATTAGCCCATAAACAAAGTGTATCGAACAAGACTAAATCAAGGGAGTAGTGACCACCGAGGTCATGCTACCACAAAGGCAACTAACCATCTTCAAAATAGGGATAAAACATAATCAAAACATAAGTATACAAATTCCAAAATAGAAGTTTGACATCAAGGAAAACCATCTACAACAAGATGGAAAACTCCATGAAAAAGAGACATCAAGACCTTGGAATCTGAGCTTCAACATGAACCTTCAAGAAATCAAGCCAAGGTAAAGAAGACCAAGCTTCAACATCAAGAAAACCAACTCAAAACCTCAAGAAAACATAAAGGTTGAACCAAAACATGGTAATGAAAGCAAGAAGCATGTTGCCTATAACAACTTCACTCCATCCATTACTTAGAAACCGAGATCATGGAATTAGAGTTTAAGAAAGAGAGCAATCTACATGAGAATACTACAAAGTGTTAAAGCTTAGATCCTGATAATCCTTATCTAGAACATTATTATCAAGTTTAAAGATCAAAATAGTAGCATACAAGCAATAATATTGTATAAGTAATAGAAGAAGGTAGAGAGTTATATAACCCACCTTAAGGAGAGATCCAAAATCCAAGATCAAAGGATCCAAGAGAGGAGATGAAGCTCCAACCAAGGTCAACACTTCAGCCACACGGTCACCTCAAAAGAGAATAACACCATGGTCAAAAGAAAGCTCAAGAAGGAGGGTGAAAAACCCTAGACCTAACCAAGAAGAAAGAAGAGAGCTCCTTCCCACTCAGGTGTCACCAGGTCAAAAACTAGTCTATGACCCATTTGTGAGAAGAAGATCTTCAATTAGTCAGCATGTCAAAACATGGTCTTAATGGCCAAGAAAGGAGGAGAAGAAAGGTAGAGTTCCAAAGGAATAATGTGATCAAGAAGGTAGAACCACTTACCAAAAAGAGAAACCACCAAGAATCACCACAAGTAAGGTGATCAATTTCCAAAGCACCACATGTAAGGTGGATCATCCTCCAAAGCACCCAAGATCAGTCCTTCTTGCTCCTCAAAGCTCCAAGGCCGAGCAAAAGAGGTGAGAATAAGGAGGGCTTAAAAGATCACTTTCATGAAGAAGAAAGGTGATATATACTCAAAGGAGGAGGCAAGTAAGGTAGGGGTGAGGTGTCAACATAAAAGAACACCAAAGATACACTTGTCCAAAAAGGAAACCAACATGCAACCACTAAATACATGCATGCAACCTATGGTGATAAAACTTAGGTGGAGTATCGACCACTTGGGTTACCACCACCCTAGAGGTCAAAAAAATCATCAAGAGATCTTGTATCAACCACAAAAAAAGTCACTAAACAAACCAAGTCAAAACATAACACAAAAAGGCCAACCATCTTGACCGAACCACACCAAGACCTCCAAGGTAGAAACAAAACCCATCCAAAGAAGGTGTTTCAGTCAAGACACACTCATGACACACCATCAAGGTTGAAACAAAAGGTCTCAACACCAAACCAAGCTCAACATGGTCAACACCCAACAAAACCCTAACATCACTACATGATTCCATCTCATCAACCAAGGTCCAACACGGTGCCCCATAGCATCATTCTCTCACTAATGATGCTAAAGCACCAAGGGAACATTCAACATGTGAAAAATTACAAGACAATTGTAAGGCCCCTGACCTAGATTTGTGGCTAACCTCATTTCTTTACCCAAAGAGCATGCTTAGAATCCTAATCTATACCCTTAAGACATTTTATGATCATAATACGCGCCTTTTTTCAAGTATGAGTTCTTTTGTATAATGTTTGTGCTTTATATGCTAGTTTTGGACTAAATTGCAAATTACCCAAGGTGGGGGTTTAACATGGAATTTGTCACTTCTAGAGTGTGCCTTCCATTCCTTGACATCATCTTGAGGAGAGATAAAAGGTGGGTGCCTTGGATAGACCTTGGTTTGATGATATGAACTCATGTGGTGATTAGGGCTCATTAGGGTTTCCTTGTACCCGTGCATGGATGAGCTTGTAGCTAGCATGAGGGGAGTGTTGTGACCGCAACACTTGTGTTGCGACCACAGAACATCACCCTAGATAAGTATGTTGTGACGTGGGATGGTTTAGAGTAAAGATGGGGTTGCTAGGGTTCCATATACATAGGTTTTGTGAGTGTTGTGACCACATGCATGAAGGGTGAACAAAGTGTAGCGACCGCTACACTTAACCTAGAGTTTCGACCACAACACAAAGGGTGAGGGTCTCTACACCACCTTGGAAGTATCACCCTTCAATGCATGTGAGTGGGGAAGGCTTGCATGTGTGTTTCTTTGGTGGATAGGTGTCCCCTATGAGCCCTAGAATGTAGACACCTCATCCCACCATCACCACCCTCCTCTATGAGTATATAACCTCTCTCTTCTCCACTCAAACCCTCCTTTTCAGCCCTTTTATTCTTCCTCCTTCTTGTGCTCGGCCATGGAGTTTTGTGGAGAAAGTGGAACTGTACTAGGTGCTATAGTGGCCAATCATCTCCTCTAAGTGGTGCTTTGGAGATAAATCACCTTCTTTGTGGTGATTCTTGGCGGTTCCTTCTCTAGGTGAGTTGCTTCTCTCTTTGAGCACATTTCTCTTTGGTCTTCTTCTTCTTCTTCTTCTTCCCTTCCTTCTCTTTTATCGGCCTTAGGCTATGGTTTACCCATGGTGGACATCTCTTAAGAGAAACTCTTCCCCACAAGGTCCTTAGACCATGGTTTGTCCAAGGTGGTACCTTTATGAATGGAACTTCCCTCTTTTCTTCCTTCTTCTTCTCCACCACCCGAGTTTGGCCTATGGCTTTCTTTGCCATCTTTTGACCTATCTTTAACCATGGAACATTGCCCTTGTCTTGGGGTACCCTCATGGCTGAGGATGGAGCTTTTTGGAGATTCATCTTTAACCTTGGGAAGAGAAGGAGATCAAGTTTGATTTCAGGTGGGTGATATAACCTTCCTCTTGTTACTATTATTGCACCTTGTTTCTTGCTTGCATGTTGATATAACCAACTCTAAATCGTAATCCTAATGTGTTAGATAAAGTTATCATGAGCTATAATGAAAATCATGGGTACATTCATTTCATGGTTTGCATCTAATTCTAAACCTTGACTCCATGAACCCAATCTTGATGATGATGATGATGATGATGGGTTGCATGTTCCCTTCCTGTTTTTAGTTATGAAATTCTACAACTTCAATCATGGATCACCTACCTTGTACGTGAGAGTGGTTTGGTTTGGTTTACATGTGTGGGAAACTTGGTTTTCATCCCTTGAATCATGATCTTTATGGTGGTTTTATATGACAATATACTCTAGAGTTTTGATGATCATCTTGTATGGAGTTTTTTTCCTTAGTCGGTGCTAAGTTTGTTTGGGATATATGTCCTATGGTGACTATGTTTGGGTGCTGACTTGGGGTCACAAAAAAAATCCTAATCCATGAATGGTCGCTACAATAACATGCACATATGGGTAGTAACGCCTCTCTTTCCTTTGCAATCGCAGCACACCTTGAGCATGGGTGGTCGATACACCCTTTAGGTCGCAACACCTAGATTGCCACACCACTAGATCCAAACAATAGGGTCGCTACATCCCAAGGTTACAACATCTTATATGTTAGGTCGCTACACTTGGCTAGGTGATGATCAACGATCTTAGTCTGATGTGATATATATGAGGTGATGTAATGATGATAGGGTGATCCTAAGTTTCTTATGTCAATCCTATTACATGATAATATAAGGATAGAAGATGTATTAAAGTCTAATTTATTAAGATAGAGAATGTATCCCAATTTGACCAAAAGGAAACAAAGTCTAGCCATAATTTAAGGTTTGTGATATGATGAGTCATCTTCAATCATCCAAGCAGCTATGATGAGATATAATGGTTACTAAAAAACCTTAATCATCTATGGTTAACCCTCATGTGACTTAGGAGGAAAAGGTAGGGAGATTAAGGTTTGGTGATGTTATACATTTTGGAACCCTAAATTTGGGTGTATGAGATAATTGTCCATCCATGTTTGAGTTAGTTGTTTTGTGATGAAGTTTTTGTTGGGTTTTAGAGGAGGCAGAGAAGCAGCAGAAACAAAAATTTTCTCCAAAAAACCCAGAACAAAAGGAATCGCGTCAACATCTATATAATAGGAAAGATGGTTTGTGGATGCATACCTTGTCCTGAGCCTTGCTCGGCGACAGTACCTCGTGCCTTGCACGGTCTTCTCCTCTGGTCTTGGATGGTGTCTGTGCAGCTCCTGGTCGCACCAGGACTAAAGACTCCTGGTCTCACCGGGACTGTCGGGATTGACAGTTGTCCTCCGAGCGACAGAGGTCTCCCGCCTCTGCAGTCGTCCACACGGACTGCCTAGAACTCCGATCTCCTTGTCGCACAAGGAATCAGAAGGAGTCACACCCTCCTGTTGGCGTACTAGTCGCCAACACACTCTCCTGCCACCAGTCACTTTCTGCAGTTGTCTTTCCCTTGATGTGCCTCCCTTTTCGGGTAGCACTTGTTGGGGCTCTCTCTTGGTTACCAAAACCAAAGAGAACGACAACTTCACAGAGCAACTAGTTGCACTGGGTTGTTCTTTGAGAAGCCCCCAATACCCCTATATATATAAGAGTGTCATGGGACAGGGTTCTCTATCCCGGGCAATGCGAGACTAAAGCAGGAGTAGAAGGGTTCGAGAGTTTCCACAAAAACAACCAACTCGCAACCTGAACTGATCATTTCACAACTAAAACAGTCGGTTGGGGATCTGAGCCGGTCGGTTGACACCTCAACCGATCGGTTGGGACCCATGAACCGGTCGGTTCACTTCTGAACCGGTCGGTTCGTGGTCCTGATCAGTTCCCGATTGACTTTCCTTCTTTTTGTTTCCAATTGGTATCGAATACCAATCCTTGTTCCAATCAAATTGGGCAAGTGAAACGAAAGGAAATTTCTCACCAATCTTACTTTCCCAACTTGCCCAGTTTCCACAGTTGAACCGATCATTTCAACACTTGAAGTAATCGTTCACCCTGTTCATGAGCCGATCGACTCACCACATGAGCCGATCGGTTCACCAAGATGAGTCGATCGGTTCATCACATGAGCCGATCGGTTGGGAGTGCAGATTGTGCAGAATCAGTCAATTGCGGTTTCAATCAATCTGATACTCTAATCAATCAGTCCAACACCTTGAACACTATGATACTGAGCTATCAATTGGTTGAGTGTTTAATTGAACTACTAAACTCCTTCAGTAATCAATCTAAACATTGTTTGTGGACAAAACTCCTCTTCCAGGTTAAATCCTATGTGTGTGACCCTGTAGGTCCATTTCACGCTGGCAGTGAAAGTCCATAACACTTATGACCTCACAAGCAAAGAGCGGTTCCTAGTCACACATCAGTGCTACCCAAGTGAAATAGAAAGTTTGGAGAACAACTTTCAATCCTAGAATCCGTGAATGGTGTTACAGTGAATGTATAATTCCTTTGTCGCTGATATCCAGAATGAACTCGAGGCATGGAATAGTCATCCTGTCAACATTCATTTCTTTGATCTCAGAGTAGACTGGGTGAGATGTGTGTGACATCAATATCACATATTGATTCACACATGCATGTGCATGCCTTTCTCAATCCTACTCATCAAGTGGCCAAGGATATCAAACTCCCTCAGGAGGGACAAATCCCATATCTATCACTCACCCCTCAAAAGCCCCATGTGTCAAATCCACCCAATCATCACCTTTATAACAATCCATGTTTCAGGATTGCGCTTGATGATGCCAAAGTGTACCCAACAACATGTGTTGAGTGTAGTGATTTTAGGTCTAAGAATCACACTCACCACCATCACTGTGAGAGCTGACTGTGACTACCAAGTCAAGGTTCCATGTGTCACTCTCACGGTGGGTCTGTCCGGTACCTTGTTCTCTAACAAGTACCTATGTGCTTGGTTTGATATCACTATATCATGACTAATGAGATTCTGTCATCAACCAACACACAATCTAGTCTTTAGTGTTATTTATGTCTATGGTTATTTCCACAATAACAACCGACTAGGGACTAAATAAGAATGTATACTCTTAACATCCGTATGATCTCATCGTTTAGGTCCTGAACCCAAAAGCATACGTCATTGAGTAAAGCCATTCTTTAGACATCTATCATGTTACACCATCATCTCAGAAACAGTTTAAACATATAGATCAGAAATTGCCTTTATTATTCAAATCATTTACAAAGTATCCCATTACAATCATCATATGACTTGCTCTATGGGCATACATACCAACAGACTCCCACTTGCACTTAGAGCCAGTCACCAAGGTACCTCAGTCCTTGTGACCTAGCATGACCATCTTGCTTCTTCTGATAAAGGGCCTTAGTTAGTGGATCAGCTATGTTGTCTTCAATTGGTACTTTGCAAATCTTCACATATCCTCGCTGTACGATCTCTCATATTAGATGGAAGCGCCGCAATATGTGCTTGGACCGCTGATGTGATCTGGGTTCCTTAGCTTGTGCAATAGCTCCATTATTGTCACAATAAAGCTCAATCGCATCACAACTACTGGGAACTACACCAAGTTCAGAAATGAACTTCCTGATCCACACAACCTCCTTTGCTGCATGTGAAGCAGCAATATACTTAGCCTCTGTAGTAGAATCGGCAACAGTTTCTTGCTTGGAACTCTTCGAGCTCACAGCTCCATTATTAAGGCAAAACACAAATCCTGATTGCGATCTGTAATCATCTTTATCGGTTTGGAAGCTTGCATCGGTGTAACCCTTTACAACCATCTCTTCCTCGCCGCCGTAAACAAGAAACTGATCCTTAGTCCTTCGCAAGTACTTGAGGATGTTCTTTACGGCTGTCCAGTGAGCATCCTCGAGATCTGACTGGTACGTGCTCATCATGCTGAGAGCATACGAGACATCTGGGCATGTGCACAACATAGCGTACATGATGGATCCGATGGCTGATGCATATGGGATCCCATTCATACGCTCCCTCTCTTCACAAGATTGGGGACATTGATCTCTAGAGACGGTGACTCCATGTAGCATGGGGATGTTGCCTCTCTTTGAGTTCTCCATGCTGAACCTCTTAAGCACTTTGTCGATGTATGTGCTCTGACTTAGTCCGAGAATCCTTCTAGATCTATCTCTATAGATCTTAATTCCTAGTATATAGGATGCTTCTCCTAAGTCCTTCATTGAGAAAGTATTCCCAAGCCAAGTCTTTACCTTTTCTAAGGCTAAGACATCATTCCCCATCAAAAGTATGTCATCCACATACAATATGAGGAATGTGGTCGAGCTCCCACTAACCTTCTTATACACACAAGGTTCATCTTCATTTTCAATAAAGCCAAACACTTTGACTTCCTCATCAAAATGAAGATTCCAACTCTGAGATGCTTGCTTCAATCCATAGATTGACCTTTGCAGCTTACAAACTTTATTAGCATTCTTTGGATCTACAAAACCTTCGGGTTGTGTCATGTACACATCCTCATTTATATTCCCATTAAGGAATGCGGTTTTAACATCCATATGCCAAATCTCATAGTCATAATAAGCTGCAATAGCAAGCATGATCCTGATGGACTTAATCATGGCAACTAGAGAAAAGGTTTCGTCATAGTCAACACCTTGAATTTTTCGAAATCCCTTCGCAACCAACCTTCCTTTATAAGTTTGCACATTGCCATCCATGTCGGTCTTCTTCTTGAAGACCCACTTGCACCCTATGGGTTTTACCCCTTCGGGTGGTTCCACCAAAGTCCATACTTTGTGGAGTACATGGATTCCATCTCGGATCTCATGGCTTCAAGCCATTTCTCAGAATCTGGTCCCTCCATAGCCTCTACGTAGGTAGTTGGATCATCATCTATGATCAACTCACCACATTCCTGAGTCACAAGGTATCCAAACCTCTCAGGTTCAAGGCAGGTCCTACTAGATCTACGAGGTCCTTTTGTTACCTGAGGAGACTGAGATTCCACAACACCTTGTGAATCTCCATTTTCCTCTTATACATCTACCGGTTCTATGTTTTCTTGTTGGGCTTGAACCTCTTCAAGCTCTATTTTCCTCCCACTGTTTCCTTTGGAAATAAATTCCTTCTCTAGGAATACAGCATCCCTGGCAAAAAACACTTTTTTGTCATTAGGGTGGTATAGATAATATCCCTTGGTCTCCTTGGGATATCCAACAAAATAACATTTATCAGATTTGGGTCCAAGCTTATCAGGAAACATTTTCCTAACATAAGCCTCACAACCCCAAATCTTCATAAAAGACAAATTGGGATGCTTCCCGGTCCATATCTCATATGGTGTCTTTTGAACCGATTTAGATGGTACATGGTTAAGTGTAAACGCCGCGGTTTCAAGAGCATGACCCCAGAAGGAAATCGGAAGATTAGCAAAACTCATCATTGCACCATATCCAACAATGTGCGATTTCTTCTTTCAGACACACCATTATGATGTGGTGTTCCAGGCGGAGTCCATTGTGATACAATACCACGGGCTCGCAGAAGGTCCTCAAACTCCTAGCTTAAGTATTCTCCACCTCGATCGGATCGAAGTGCCTTAATACTTTTACCAAGTTGGTTCTGTACTTCATTCATGAAATCCTTGAACCTTTCAAGGGTTTCTGACTTATGCTTCATCAGGTACACATAGCCATACCTACTGAAATCATCAGTGAAGGTAATGAAGTACTGACACCCATTTCTGGCATTAGTTCTAAAAGGCCCACATACATCAGTATGTATGAGTCCTAATAGATCACTAGCTCTCTCACCTTTACCTAAAAAGGGAGTCTTGGTCATCTTGCCCAATAAACAAGATTCACATGTCTCTATTGATTCATAATCAAAAGAGTCTAGATAACCATCTTTATGGAGTCTAGAAATGCGCTTCTCATTTATGTGCCCTAGACGACAATGCCAAAGATATGTTTTGTTTGAGTCATTGCGTTTTTGCTTTTTGGTGTTTACGTTGTATACATTTGTCTCCAAATCTATCAAGTATAGACCATAAGACATTGGGGCACTGCTATAAAAGATCCCATCTTTAGAAATGGAACAATTTCCATTCTTAATAAGAAATTCAAATCCATCCTTGTCCAAACAAGAGACGGAAATGATATTCCTATTTATGGCAGGTACATAATAGCAGTTCTTCAACTCTATTATTAGCCCCCTAGGTAGAGTTAACTCATAGGTTCCTACGGTACTGGCGGCAAATCTTGCCCCATTAGTAACACATAGTTCAACCTCGCCTTTCCCTAAAGGCCTACTTCTCTTAAGATCCTTCACATTTGAACAAATGTGAGATCCGCATCCGATATCAAGTACCCATGACGAAGAAGTAGTAAAGTTAATCTCTATCACATATACACCAGAAGTAGAGATCTCTATCTCTGACTTCTTCTTCCATCGTTCCTTCCATCCTCTCCATGTAGAAGAAATTAGTTTGGTGAGAGAACCCTTCTCTCCCTCACCTTTTGTTCCATTGATCTCTATCAATGAACTTTCTTTCTTCTTCACCAACACATTAAGTGTACATAGAGTGGATTCATAGGCCCTTGGTATATCTGGATTGTGCTGAACACTTCTCACAGTCCTAAACCAGTTACATAATTTATTCTTAATTCATTTGCCCATTTTAAAAGATGATTCTTTTGCCATTCTACAAGAGAAAATTGCATTTTGTCAAAACTCTTTTGATTTGATTTGAATAAAATTTGATGATAGTTAATTAGGCCTTTAATTAATTACCGCTCCCACTATTTTGACTCAAATTGACAGCTCTCACCATCAATTCGGAAGATTGCAGCGTACAATCTTCTAGTGGGTCAAGATCCATATTTCATCAAGTCATGAGTCAGCTTTGGCTGATCGCCCATAATCTTGACTATTTAGGTAGGCCATCATGCCAATTGCATCATATGCAACTCTTGATGAATGAACATGCGCAACACCTTGCCATGAACATTCCGTGCCTCTGGGCTTAGATGCTCTAAGAATCACCAGTTAAGTCTAACCCAAAAGCCGACACGGTAAACATGCATCCTGCTTTGGCAGAACCTGCATGTCGACCCTTCACACTTCCACAAGATGGACGGCGCACCACGCTTTGGTGTAACCTACGCTTGGTCGATCGAGTTTGCCATGTGTGTCGCTAATGGAAGGCGTAAAAGACTTAATATTATAATGAGGGATTTGGTTTTTATATACATATACATATCCAATCACCACAATATATAGTACGTATCATATACATGCTATATCCCACAGAAAACATGCAAAACGATAAAAGCAATGATTATGGCCATCCTATTGTGATTCCTCGAGCCAAGAGGAATCACGGTCATCTTGGTTTACATCACATGCAACCTATACAAGATGAAATCTGTGCCTGCCTTTCTGGGTTTGATCAGCTCATCTCCATGACTGATCGGCTCACAATCAAGTTGGTTGTTCAGGCGCCACCAGCTGATCGACTGGCGCATCCAGCCGATCGGTTCACCAGTCATCGTGCATCTCCTCAGGTCGCCACCCACTCGTCTCGCTCCTCGAACCGATCATCTGGATCACCAACCGATCAGTTCACGCCTTGAACCGATCATCTCAGGTCGTCCGTCATTCTTTGACATAACAGGAAATAAAATTCTATCCTATTTACAATTGAATTGTGAAACCCCGAGTTACATTCGGGGGGAGCAAAGGTAGGATAAGAAATCTCGAATTATTTCGAGTTACATCAGGAATAGGAGAAAAGGGAATCAGTGCGCAGACCGAGATACAAGCAACCACATACAACCACACATATATATAGGGTTTATTGGCCATAATCATGCTACACATCCACCACAAAACTCGTTTAAGGGCGATGTGTATCGAGTGCAATTAATATTACATATCATATATGTATATTTGGGATTTGTTGATTGGACATGCATAAAGCCAATTTTATTCGCATCATATGCAATAAATAAAGGCGACAAACCAAAACTGATCATATCGATAATCCTAAAATATAGAGCAGTTGATGTGGCTCTGATACCACTGTTGGGTTTTAGAGGAGGTAGAGAAGCAGCAGAAACAAAAAATTTCTCCACAAAACCCAGAACAAAAGGAATCGGGTCAACATCTATATAATAGGAAAGATGGTTTGTGGATGCATACCTTGTCCCGAGGCTTGCTCGGCGACAGTACCTCGCACCTTGCACGGTCTTCTCCTCCAGTCTTGGACGGTGTCTGTGCAGCTCCTGGTCGCATCAGGATTGAAGACTCCTGGTCCCACCGGGACTGTCGGTATTGACAGTTGTCCTCCGAGCAATAGAGGTCCCCCTCCTCTGTAGTCGTCCACATGGACTGCCTGGAACTCCGATCTCCTTGTCACACAAGGAATCGGAAGGAGTCGCACCCTCCTATTAGCGTACTAGTCGCCAACACACTCTCCTGCCACCAGTCACTTTTTGCAGTTGTCTTTCCCTTGTTGTACCTCCCTTTTTGGGTAGCACTTGCTCGGCCTCTCTCTTGGTTACCAAAACCAGAGAGAACGACAACTTCATAGAGCAACTAGTTGCACTGGGTTGTTCTTTGAGAAGCCCCCAACACCCCTATATATAGGAGGGTCATGGGACAGGGTTCTCTATCCCGGACAATGTGGGACTAAAGCAGGAATAGAAGGGTTCGAGATTTTCCACAAAAACAACCAACTCGCAACCTGAACTGATCGTTTCACAACTAAAACAGTCGGTTGGGGATCTGAGCCGGTCGGTTGACACCTCAACCGATCGGTTGGGACCCATGAACCGGTCGGTTCGTGGTCCTGATCAGTTCCTGATTGACTTTCCTTCTTTTTGTTTCCAATTGCTATCAAATACCAATCCTTGTTCCAATCAAATTGGGTAAGTGAAATGAAAGGAAATTTCTCACCAATCTTACTTTCCCAACTTGCCCGGTTGCCACAGTTGAACCGATCATTTCAACACTTGAAGTAATCATTCACCCTGTTCATGAGCCGATCGACTCACCACATGAGCCAATCGGTTCACCAAGATGAGCCGATCGGTTCATCACATGAGCCGATCAGTTGGGAGTGCAGATTGTGCAGAATCAGTCAATTGCGGTTTCAATCAATCTGATACTCTAATCAATCAGTCCAACACCTTGAACACTATGATACTGAGCTATCAATTGGTTGAGTGTTTAATTGAACTACTAAACTCCTTTAGTAATCAATCTAAACATTGTTTGTGGACAAAACTCCTCTTCCAGGTTAAATCCTATGTGTGTGACCCTGCATGTCCATTTCACGTTGGCAGTGAAAGTCCATAACACTTATGACCTCACAAGCAAAGAGCGGTGCCTAGTCACACATCAGTGCTACCCAAGTGAAATAGAAAGTTTGGAGAGCAACTTTCAATCCTACAATCCGTGAATGGTGTTACAATGGATGTATAGTTCCTTTTTTGCTGATATCCAGAATGAACTCGAGGCATGGAACAGTCATCCTGTCAACATTCATTCATTTCTTTGATCTCAGAGCAGACTGGGTGAGATGTGTGTGACATCAATATCACATATTGATTCACACGTGCATGTGCATGCCTTTCTCAATCCTACTCATCAAGTGGCCAAGGATATCAAACTCCCTCAAGAGGGACAAATCCCATATCTATCACTCACCCCTCAAAAGCCCCATGTGTCAAAGCCACCCAATCATCACCTTTATAACAATCCATGTTTCAGGATTGCGTTTGATGATGTCAAAGTGTACCCAATGACATGTGTTGAGTGTAGTGATTTCAGGTCTAAGAATCACACTCACCACCATCATTGTGAGAGCTGACTGTGACTACCAAGTCAAGGTTCCATGTGTCACTCTCACGGTGGGTCTGTTCGGTACCTTGTTCTCTAACAAGTACCTATGTGCTTGGTTTGATATCACTATATCATGACTAATGAGATTCTGTCATCAACCAACACACAATTTAGTCTTTAGTGTTATTGATGTCTATGGTTATTTCCACAATAACAACCGACTAGGAACTAAACAAGAATGTATACTCTTAACATCCGTATGATCTCATCGTTTAGGTCATGAACCCAAAAGCATACGTCATTGAGTAAAACCATTCTTTAGACATATATCATGTTACACCATCATCTTAGAAACAGTTTAAACATATAGATCGGAAATTGCCTTTATTATTATTCAAATCATTTACAAAGTCTCCCATTACAATCATCATATGACTTTCTCTATGGGCATACATACCAACAGACTCCCACTTGCACTTAGAGCCAGTCACCAAGGTACCTCAGTCCTTGTGACCTAGCATGACCATCATGCTTCTTCTGAGAAAGGGCCTTAGTCATTGGATCATCTATGTTGTCTTCAGTTGGTACTTTGCAAATCTTCACATCTCCTCGCTATACGATCTCTCGTAAGAGATGGAAGCGCCGCAGTATGTGCTTGGACTGCTGATGTGATCTGGGTTCCTTAGCTTGTGCAATAGCTCCATTATTGTCACAATAAAGCTCAATTGCATCACAACTACTGGGAACTACACCAAGTTCAGAAATGAACTTCGTGATCCACACAGCCTCCTTTGCTGCATGTGAAGCAGCAAAATACTCGGCCTCTGTAGTAGAATCAACAACTGTTTCTTACTTGGAACTCTTCCAGCTCACAGCTCCTTTGCTGCAGGTGAAGCAGCAATATAATCGGCCTAAGTGGTTTTTCCTTGATGACATTCATGGAACTTGTTTTAGGGTTTTATGGCCTTGGATCCTTGAGTTTAAAACCTTGATGGCACTTGGTATTTTGTTTTTTGATCTTGTTTCGACCAAGATAGTTTTGAGCCTTGATGTTTAGGGTTGATTTATGTGCTTTTTTGCTACTTTGAGGCTGAGACTCCTCGCTTTCAGTTCTAGTCATGTTGTGTGTTCTTGTGTTGACCATAATGCCTGCCGAAGCAAATGATTGCAATGCCTTGCTCTGACACTGGTTTTTCCATGCTCTATTGCGGATGCGGCATTTGCTATGTAGTAGGAGTCATGACACTGCATCGTGTTGGGATAGTGACATCATGTAGTGTTTTTGGTAGAGAAGTCTGTGTTGGTGTTGTTCACAATGCCTTGTCGTAGTCGTGATCTTCTTTGGCAACGGTGGTCACGACGTGGTGTCGTTGGGTTGTAACCATGATGAGTACTGATCACACCATACCATGTTGTGGTTGTGACACTAGGTAGGATGGTGGTCGCAACGCCTAGTCAGTGTGAGGTTGTGATGCCTGCTTAATGTGGGGTTGTGATGTGCACATAACACCACAATATTATACACAAATACATGTATATAATAGTGATACCTAGTGTTGTTGATATGATGAATTTGTATGGTTAACTGATGATGGTCCTTAATCCTAAAAGTGATCCAAGGTTATGGGAGATGTCCTATATAGGGTTTATTACTTGTATGTATCTACAAAACCCTAATCATATAAAGCTTGGAACCCTAATCTTGATGCTGAATTATGTTTTTGCTTTCTCTATCATGAGATGTTCATCAGGTAGAATGTTTTCTCTCTCTTATTTATGAACCCTAACCTTATAGGTGATATGCATGCCATGGCTTGTGTATGCTAGAGTGATGATTACGTGATATAGGGAGGTGCTTATGCATACTAATGAGACAATAATGTGATGTTGAACATGCATGGCTTAATGTGATAGGTCCTCTAACTTGATGATGGCTTGATGTCTATTGAGAGGTGATGTCCTCAAGTGATGTGATCAAGGGATTAAGATCCCATGGTAATATATGACATTGATTATTGCCTTGTAGATGGAAAAATGTGTGAGTACCATGACGTGGTTGTGTGACAAATTCACACCTTGTACATTTCATGTCTCCTGAAGTTGCAACACACCCTTATTCTTGAACTGTTTGTTTTAGCTTTATGCATTGTAGCTTGATTGATGATAAAAGATGCTTAATTGGCATAATTAATCAAGTGGAACTTAATCATGTAGTTTTCCCTGTGCCATAGATCCATCTTTAACGTCAGTACTTGCTGGATGGTGAAACATGTTGTCCTTAGTGGAAGCTTAGAGTCATATACTATTGAGTATATGCATTCACATGATTGGTTGTGGGCCATACTCTGGAAGGAGTGAGGCTACAAGTCGTGGCTCAGTGATTTAATGCTTATGAGGTTTTCACATGATTAGTTGCAGGCCATACCCTGGTAGGAGTGCAGTTGCGGGTCATAGCTCAGTTTCACTAGGGTTGTGACCTATACCAAGGTGGGCTAGGACTTTCACAGTTGACTATATGTCACTGATTGCAGTTGACTAGTATTTCTCTATGGTGTATTCATGTACTAACCATGAGGTTTGGTGAGGCATGGATTCAAGTTCTTTCATAGACCTTGTATGACACTGATTTCAACTTAATAGTGGTCGGTTGGATTTGGGTGGTACAACTCAAATCCTCAGGGCATAATAACATATGTAACCATCCATGTAGTATGCTTACTTAGGATCAAATATGAAAACATTGGACGAGGCCTTGCTTGCTTTTGTACATTTTAGCTGGTAGAAAATATACATGTTCTTCATATCCTATCTAAAATGATAAGATGTTTTACTGCTCAGTTATAACTACCTTAGTTTCTTAGATGATAATAACTACGTTGCTCATATCATTTAGATGAATCTGCTTAGTCTTATTAATGGAATTACTTCTTGTTCTTCCTTGTCATATATTTGTGTTATAATAATGTCTTGTGGAGAGTTATGTCTCCCACTGGGACGTTGGTCTCACCCCATGGGTTTTCCACATCTTTTAGGTAGATGTGTACAAAGAGGTGGAGAATGTGCATCCATTGAGGAGTGGCAAGGAGAGTAGTAGCTTTGAAGGTTGTAGATGTTTGAGTTCCTTATAGTCAAGTCCTATGTGTCATCCCTATACACTCAGGTCCTTAGGAGGTGTTCTCATGTGTGTAGTCAGTTTTGATGCTTGGGCATGTGTACCTTTTTGTTATGGCAAGTTTGTATCAGTGTAAAAGATAGGCACAATTAATATGTATGCTCTCTTATGAGAAAATGTAATACAGTGATAATGTTATGGACTCATATGTAGAATTTTACTTGAGATGGAATAAATGGAAAATCAATTTTAATTTCCTCTTGTTTTTGGTAATCCAAATGATTCATGATTGTTTTATGCATGTGTTTTAACTAATCTCGTTAGTTTGTGAGATAGGGTGTCACAGTTTTGTTGGTACTAGAGCTCTAGGTTCGTTGAGTCTATAGGGACATAAGACTAGAATTTGTGTTCATTCTAGTGTCCTCTAGTGTGTTTTATAGTCAACCCTGACTATGTGGAAGGGGGAGAAGAGTAGAAGAGATGTTTGGGGAACTCAAAGGACACTTGGACCTTGGATCTGGATGGTGTTTAAAGTAAGGAATATGACATAAAAATCAAATGCATACTACCTAATCTCAGTGCTTAGATGCCTTGGCCAAGTATTTAACTACTGAAGAGAAGGGAAGTTTGGGACTCTTAGATTGTCATTTTCTAATTATTTTGATCAAGTAATCATTTTGAGACAATCTAAAGAGCATAATGAAACATAAAACATGGTACATATATCTTTATCACACCCTAATTGCAATAAGAATTACATTATAACCCATTAAAACATGAATGTTTGATAATCCTAAGAGAGAGGTAAGGCACCATGAAACTTGTATCTAGGTATATATAAATAAAGAGAAGTCCCTAAAGCTATAACTCAGAAAGAGAATAAAGAAAAAGGAAACATTAGTCTGTATAATGAAGTGGTTTAGGATTTGAAAATTGCATAAGATGGAGTGAAATCCTATGATAAATACCATTTGAAAAGATGAATGAGAACAATGACTGAGAAATAAAGTAGAACCTGAATTAATCTCAGACCAACCTATGAGTAAAAAGAAGGTATTAACGTAAGAATCTGCTTGACATGCAAAAAGAGTTAAGGAAGGAGATCCCTACATAATGAAGAAATGTGAAACATGATCTGCCCCTTGGTAATGGTTGAAAAATATAATAAAATAAGAGAACTTACACAAACATGATAAGTAGTTGACAAGAAGAGAACAATGAGAATACACTAATCATGATGTTTCCTGTGTTGCTAGCAAGGAATTTAAATGAAAAAGGTAAAACCACACATGAAAGCTACAATTTCTATGATCAAATAGAATCGATAACTCCTTGCCGCAACCCCTAAAGATGATGATGTGTGTGCTTTCTTATATCTTTCCTTCAAGGACACAATCTCTAGGAAGTCTTACGCCACTTGGCATGTGTAGATATGTTGTAATCATGGAAGTGGGTAAGTTGTTATAACCTAAGGTTGATTTGTTTATGGTTCCATGATATTGATGTATGTGATATTATACCTTTTGAGCATTCCAAGTATAAGGAAGCCTCCTTTAATATGACCATAGTTAGTTGTGATGATCTAGAAACCTAGTGGAAGCAGAGACGTGAGATCCTTATATCACATAGAAGGATACCAAAATGGAAGATCCTAATATCTGGGATGCTCCAAGAATAAGTCAAGCTGGGAGAGGTTTATCAGATAAGCTGCCGGTGTTTTTCCTCTTTTGTAGAGATACGGGGAGTTGATGTTGATCCTTCCAGTGTTGCTTGGAAAAAAGATAAGATGGCCTCTAGGTATACGAGACCTTAACCTGTGATGGCATACATTGGGAAGGTGGCCTATAGTTTGGAAATGTCCCCCTAAGGTGCAAGAATTATATCAGTGTTTTGAGTATCTATGTTGAGGAAGTGCTCTTCAAAGACAGTATTGGTGTTGCAACTGATAGAGTTGATCTAGGGGATGACATATCTTATGTTGAAGGCCCTATATTGGTGTTTTATAAAAGGAAAAAGAGTTAAGGAGAGAGTTATAGTCTTAATGAAGGTTTTATGGTACTCTAGTGGTGTGGAGGAAGTCACATGAAAGCTTGAGGAAGAGATATGTAAGAGATCACCATCTCTTTTGAGTACAATTTCGGGGGCAAAATCCCTATTAGGGGTTTATGACTTGCAGGGCCCCTAACCTATCTTTTGGGGCTAACCCCATTTCTTTAATCTAAGAGCATTCTTAGAATCCTAATATAGACCCTTGAGACATTTTATGATCATAAGAGGCACCTTTGTTTCAAGTTTGATATCTTTTGGATAATTTTTGTGCTTTATATGCTAGCTTTGGACTAAATTGCAAATTACCCAAGGTGAAGGGTTAACAAGCAATTTTTCACTTCTAGAGTGTGCCTTCCATTCCTTGACATCATCTTGAGGAGAGAGAAAATGTGGGCACCTTAGATAGACCTTGGTTTGATGATATGAACTCATGTGGTGATTAGTGCTCTTCAAGGTTTCCTTGTACCCATGCATGGATGAGCTTGTAGCGACAATGAGGGGAGTGTTGCAACCACAAAAATTGTGTTTCAACCACATCACATCACCCTACAGAACTATGTTGTGACCTGGGATGGTTTAAAGTGAAGATGGGGTTGCTAGGGTTCCATATACATAGGCTTTGTGAGTGTTGCGACCACATGCATGAAGGGTGAACAAAGTTTAGCGACCGCTGCACTTAACCTAGTGTTGCGACCACAAAACAAGGGGTGAGGGTCACTAAACCACCTTGGAAGTATCACCCTTCAATGCATGTGAGTGGGGAAGTCTTTCATGTGTGTTTTTTTGTGGACAAGTGTCCCCTATGAGCCCTAGAATGTGGACACCTCATCCCACCATCACCACCCTCCTCAATGAGTATATAGCCTCTCTCTTCTCCACTCAAACCCTCCTTTTCAGCCCTTTTCTTCTTCCTCCTTTTGATTGGCCATGGAGTTTTATGAAGCAAGTGGAGCTATCATAGGTTCTATAGTGTCCAATCATCTCCTCTAAGTGGTGATTTGGAGCTAAATCACCTTCACTGTGGTGATTCTAGGTGATTCCTTCTCTAGGTGAGTTGCTTATCTCTTTGAGCACATTTTATTTAGTCTTATTCTTCCCTTCCTTCTCTTTTCTCAGACTTAGGCTATGGTTTACCCATGGTGTCCATGTCTTCATATAAACTCTTCCCTACAAGGTCCTTATACCACGGTTCATCCAAGGTGGTACCTTTGTAAATGGAGCTTCCCTCTTTTCTTCCTTCTTCTTCTCCACAACCTGAGTTTGGCCTAGGGCTTTGTTTGCCATGTTTTGAGATATCTTTAACCAAGGAACGTTTCCCTTGTCTTGAGGTACCCTCATGGCCGATGATGGAGCTTTTTGGAGACTCATCTTCAACCTTGGGTAGAGAAGGAGATCAAGCTTGATTTCAGGCGGGTGATATAACCTTCCTCTTATTACTATTATTGCACCTTGTTTCTTGCTTGCACATTGATATTTCCAACTTTGAATCATAATCCTAATGTGTTAGACAAAGTTATCATGAGAGAATGAAAATCTTGTGTACATTCATTTCATGGTTTGCATCTAACCCTAAACCTTAACTCTGTGAACCTGATCTTGGTGATGATGATGGGATGCATGTTCCCTTCTTTTTTTCAGTTATGAAATTCTACAACTTTGATCATGGATCACTTACCTTGTATGTGAGAGTGGTTTGGCTTGGTTTACATGAGTGGGAAACTTGGCTTTCATCCCTTGAATCATGATCTTTATGGTGGTTTTATGTGACGATATACTCTAGAATTTTGATGATCATCTTGTATGGAGTCTTTTCCCTTAGTCGGTGTTAAGTTAGTTTGGGATATATGTCTTGTTGTGACTACATTTGGGTGCTGACTTGGGGTCGAAACACCCCCTTGAATTTCCCCTAGGATCGTTACCTTTACGGTAGTTGAAGGGGTCACAACAAAAATCCTAATCCATGAATGGTGGCTACAATAACATGTACATATGGGTAGCAACACCTCTCTTTCCTTTGCAACTGCAACACACCTTGAGCATGGGTGGTCGATACACCCTTTAGATCACAACACCTAGGTTGTCACACCCCTAGGTTGAAACAATAGGGTCTCTACATCCCAAGGTTACAACATCTTATATGTTAGGTCACTACACTTGGTTATGTTATGATCAACTATCTTAGTCTGATGTGATATATATGAGGTGATGTAATGATGATAGGGTGGTCCTAAGTTTCTTATTTCAATCCTATTACATGATAATATTAGGAGATAAGATGTATTAAAGCCTATTGTATTAAGAGAGAGAATGTATCCCAATTTGACTAAAGGAAACATACTCTAGACCTAATTTAAGGTTTGTGATATGGTGAGTCTTCTCCAATAATCCTAGTAGCTATGATGAGATGTAGTGATTAATAAACAACCTTAATCATCTATGGTTAAACCTCATGTTCCTTAGGAGGAAATGGTAGGGATATTAAGGTTTGGTGATATTATACATTTTGGAACCCTAAATTTGGGTGTATGAGATACTTGTCCATCCATGTTTGAGATAGATGTTTTGTGATGAAGTTTTCTATATCTAGATCATAGTCCTATCATGCTAGTAGGTGATACCATACTCTAGAGCTTGAATGTTGACGGTTATCATGTTGGGTTCACTTATAATCTGAAACCCTAATTCCTATCTACCTGACGTTGAGTTGTTGATAATATGGTGGTGCTCTTTCCTCTCTTGATCTTGGATTTGATCACTTTCTTTATATTTGAGTACCTTGGTGTTCTAGTTTTAGGTCCTATTTTGGGTGTGCTAGATGTGGTTTATCTCTCTTGCATGAAGTCCTTTCTTGGTGGTTGCATGATACATACTTTAGGATTTTTGGGTGACCAGTTTGTGTGAGGTTTTCCCCTCCATGTTGATGATGGATTTCTTTGGTGTTCTCTTCTAATTTGACCATGGAAATGTTTTGTTTTCCTCATGTGTTGAGGTTCAACTTTCTCTCTTGTAAATGGTTTTTCCTTGATGATCTTCATGGAACTTGTTTTAGGTTTGGATGCCCTTGGATCCTTGATTTTTAAACCTTGATGACGCTTGGTCTTCTTTTATTTGATCTTGTTTTGACCAAGATAGTTTTGAGCCTTGATGTTTTGGGTCGAGTTATGTGCTTTCTTGCTGCTTTGGGGTCAAGACTCCTTTCTTTCAATTGTGGTTAGGTTGTGTGTTCTTGTGTTGACCATAACACCTACCAAAATGACTGATCTCAATGCCTTGCTCTGACATTGGTTGTTCCATGCTCTATCATGGGCACAACGTTTGCTATATAGTAGCAGTCACGATGCTACATTGTGTTGGGATCGTGACACCATGTAGTGTTTCTAGTTGAGACGTCTATGTTGGTGTTGATCGCAATGCCTTTTTGCGGTCGCGACCTTCTTTGGCAATGGTGGTCACGACGTGGTGTCGTTGAGTTGTAACCATGATGAGTGTTGATCACAACACCATACCCTATCATGGTAGTGACACTAGGTGGGATGTTGGTTGTGATGCCTAGTCAGTGTGAGGTCGTGACGCCTGTTTAGTGTGTGGTTGTGACATGCACATAACACCATGATATTATACACAAATACACATATATAACAAGGATACCTAGTGTTATTGACATTGTGAACTTGTATGGTTAACTGATGATGATCCTTAATCCTAAAAGTGGTCCAAGGTTATGGGATATATCCTATCTAGGGTTTATTACTTCTATGTATCTACAAAACCCTAATCAGATAAAGCTTGGAACCCTAATGCTAATGATGAATTATGTGTTTACTTTCTCTCTCATGAGATGTTCATCAGGTAGAATGTTTTCTCTCTCTTGTTTAAAAACCCTAACCGTGTAGGTGATATGTATGCCATGGCTTGTGTACGCTATGGTGATGATTACGTGATACAGAGAGGTGCTTATGCACACTAATGAGACAATAATGTGATGTTGAACATGCAAGGCTTAATGTAATAGGTCCTCTGACTTGATCATGGCTTGATGCCTATTGAGAGGTGACGTCCTCAAGTTATGTGATCAAGGGATTAATATCCATGGTGATATATGACATTGATGATTGCCTTGTGGATGGAAAAACTCTGAGTACCATGAGGTGGTTGTGTGACAAGTTCACACCTTGTATGTTTCATATCTTCTGAAGTTGCAACAGACCCTTCTTCTTGAAGTGTATGTTTTAGCCCTATATGTTGTACCTTAATTGATGCTAAAAGATGCTTAATTGGCATAGTTAGTCAAGTGGAACTTAATCATGTAGTTTGCCATATTCCATAGATCCAACTTCAATGTTAATACTTGCTGGATGGTGAAATGAGCTCTCCTTTGTAGAAGCTCAGAGTCATATACTATTGAGTATATGCATTCAGAGGATTGGCTATGAGCCATAGCCTAGAAGGAGTGTGGCTACTGGGTCGTAGCTCAATGATTTAATGCTTATGAGGTTTTCACAGGATTGTTAACGGGCCATACCCTGGCGAAAGTGCGGCTACGAGCCGTAGCTCAGTTTCACTAGCGCCGTGACCTGTACCACGGTGGGATAGGACTTTCACAGTTGACTATATGATGTTGGTTGCAGTTTACTGGTATGTCTCTGCGGTGTACTTGTGTACTGACCACGAGGTTTGGTGAGATCATGGATTCTAACTCTTCTGTAAACCTTGTATGGCACCGATTTTGACTTAGTAGTGGTCGGTTGGATTCAAGTGGTATGACTCAAATACTCATGGCATAATAAAATATTTAATCATCCATGCAGTGTGCTTTTTTAGGATCAAATACAAAAATATTGGATAAGGCCTTTCTTTCTTTTGTACATTTTAGTTGGTAGAAAATATACATGTTCTTCATATTTCTTCTAAAATGATAAGATGTTCTACTGCTCAGTTATAGATACCTTAGTTGCTTAGATGATAATAACTGCCTTGCTCATACCATTTAGCTGAATCTGCTTAGCTTGATTAATGGAATTATTACTTCTTCTTCCTTTGTGTTAGAATAGTGGCTTGCGAAGAGTTATGTCTCCTGCTGAGACATTGGTCTCACCCCCATGGGATTTCCACATCTTTTAGGTAGCCGTGCACAAAGAGTAGGAGAACGTGCAGCCAGTGAGGAGTGACTAGGAGAGCAGTAGTTTTGAAGGTTGTAGATGTTTGAGTTCCTTGTATTAGTCCTATGTGTCGTCCCTGTACACTCAGGTCCTTGGGAGGTGTTCTAATGTGTGTATTGTCAGTTTTGATGTTTGGGCATGTGTACCTTGTTGTTGTGGCAAGTTTGTACCAGTGTAAAAGATAGGCACAGTTAATATGCATGCTCTCTTATGAGAAAATGTAATACAAGTGATAATGTTATGGACTCAGATGTAAAAGTTTTCTTAAGATGGAATAAATGGAAAATTCGTTTTAATTTCCTCAATCTAGATGATTAATGATTGTTTTCTGCATGTATTTTAAGTAATCTCATTAGTTTATAACACATGTTGTGTAAGGAATGGGTCTCATAAGGGACCACTCCCTATTATTAAATTGAAAATAAATAAGCACACCCCATAATTTCAAACACCACATATAGATAATTGGGGTGCCAAATTATTCTCAAATAAATGGTCCATCTAGAGCATTTAAAATTATAGCAGCGACAGTAACTAAATTATTACATATTTGAAAGTAGTCTCAACAACATATCCCATGCCACGGGGAAGAATAAAAGGGAACTATAACTAAATGGATTTGTTGCAGTAGGCAACCTAGCCGTCTTAGAAGTCACGATCTACTGTTGCATGTTTCCTTCAATTTCTGGGCCCGCACTCTCTTGTCCTTCAATAGAATTATCAACGGGCTGATCTACACCTGGGTGTTAGGGAACATCACCCAGGATGGGAAATAAAATAAAGGGCCAAATCAGTAAAATTGAGTATGTATGTTAGAAGATTAACTAGGGCATTATTCATTTCAAAAGTAAAGTATGATGTTCCATCAAAGAGGGGGCTATTAAATCTAGGTAAGTTTCAATGAGAAATAACAAGAGAATGAATTTCCAAAAGAATGAGGCAGTATAATCAAAGCATTGAAATCACAATTCTTTCCATAATCAACAATCCAATCACATAAATATTTGCATGATGATATATTTGACTAAAGTAACTATAATAGGGTCATGGCATCACTGAGTCATTGAGCTAAGTAAAATGGGTGGAAGTAGCGCACCCTAGGAGGAAGTAGCATGCCTCTGTATATAAAAAGGTGGAAGTAGCACAACCCGAGCGGAAGTAGCATGCCCTAATTGTTACGCATAAGCGTCTACGATAGTTAAACCAGTCAAATTACCTAACATGCATAAATAGAGTGGCAAGACAGGTTACATTCACCATTTGTATTTCCAAGAATAATAAGCAAGAAAGTGGGTTCAGTGACCCAATAATAACAATTTCAAGAGAATAACAATAAGTCACAAGTGAGAGGATATGACATTTTAACAAGTAAAAATAAGAACAAGTAATCCAAGAGCTGCCTCATTATGGGAAAATTTAGTCATATAAATGCCCAGTTACGAATAGGGAAGAGTACATACCTCCAAACCTATTTAAGTCAAAATTTAGAACACCTAAATCTGAACTAGGGTTGACATCACCTAAGAATAAAATTATACTTATAGTTAATATCATATCTTATGTAATAATTTACCCCACTAAAACACTCCACCTGATATCATAGAATCGGTACTGAAGTCTGTAACAATTACTCGGGAAAATATTTCTGATTCAAAAGCACCCACTCACGCACATATAATTCACTAATCCTCTATTGACTATGTGTCGATCTACTAATCCAAACTGATCTAAGAATTTTAATTAAATGTAACAAGGAAAACAACATTACGTTCTCTCATTTCCCCAACCATCAGTGGAAACAGGCCTACGATTCGAAAGAAATGGGCATCTGTCCCTCCCTCACTCTCCACTATAGGAGAAGCTCGACAGGTTGGTACTCCCCTAAGGTGGAACTCTCTTCCTACAATAGTATCCTCGCAGGTAGTTAGTCCTGCGATCTATTCTATAGACTCACAATTGCAGACACAAGCTCCCCGCTCGGTCCGACGATGAAGGGAGATCATTGATTTGAGAATCAAGAAGAGTTCTGATGTTAAGGAAAGAATTATCGATTGCAAAGGCATGGTACCAAAGACTCATACGCCATGAGTACATCCCAGTCTGGTCAGACTGTCGTCACACACTGTGTAACACCAGGATTTGGAAAACTCTGGTGTCAAGATGTGGCGGACTCATGCTTAAAGCAAAACAATTAACCTGAAACTGAGTGGAGCAGTCTTATTTCTCTGGGTCATTGTCACTATCCTACAAGGGTCGAGCATTGTACCAGTTCATTGGAGCACTGAGCAGTACCTAGCTCTATCGAATTCTGGCCATGGATCGACACAAATGGAAGATGGAATCACACGAATGAAATCGCAGTGGAAACAAGATCAAAACAAGGGTCGGTCAAAAGCCTCTACACAAATTGGCATTGGGTTTAATGGACAGAGATGAAGATAGGATTGCACCATAGTCCTCGCTGCAAGAGCACAGATCGGGGAAATAGGGGACCTTCATTGTCCCCACAACTTGGGTAACCTCGACGCGAACCGAAAGTGAGGAAGGAGGGCGTAGGGGCCATAGATGGTATCGTTACCTTCAATTTAACTAGAGAACAACCACATCAACGCTGCATCTTGCTCTTCGCCGGAGACAAGATTACCCGTGTGCGGTGATTCACTAGTGATCAGAAGGAATTGGGAGGAAGGATCACTAGAGGAAGTATCATACTACGTATGTGGGTGGTCTCCTAGTGTTACGAGTTAAAAAGGCCAGGCGGCCTGTAACTAAGGTAATGATAGTGGGGACCTACCCAATCGAGGGGTTTTAGGCATTTTATGATCAAGGCAACCCATACGTCAATTTAGGGTTCCTGAGTCTGCATTGTACTCCTGAAACCGTTATTAGGGATTAAGTGGCAAAGAAGGCACTGAATGATGTGATCACTGGAAAGACTCTGTAACGCTCACACACTGTTTGTGGGAGACGAAGCCCCGCCTCCAACATCGTGCATAAGTCTTCATCAAAAGGCTAACATGCGGTTGATTACCAAGGTCCAAGGTCAAACTAGAGGGACAATAATAAATCAAATTAATAATTGCCAACTTTATATGTTTCTTAACAAGCCATTTAAAGTGTGTATTTGAATTCTCGAGGACTACCAATTACGTAGGTTGTCTATTACACCAATAAAGAGAATAACTCAATCCCCAAAAGTCCATTTCAAATACATTAGGTGTTCATATTAATAAATGGGTGCTAATTAGCCTCATAAAAGGATAATTCTTTTTCCTTATAATTAATATTAGTTGTATTTGTTTTCTCTTTCTAATTTCTCTTTAGAGTAAATGGGGATATAAAATCAGTCTTGAATCCACACCTAAGATTAATTCTAACTATAACAAATATGTGAGATTAAATCTAATTTTTTCTCAAGTCACATAAAATCTAATGCTATGCTAATTTATTTCAGAGTCAAAGAAAATACCCATAATACTTTAAGGAAGGGAATCAAATTTAAGTTTTTAGGAAAAAGGAAGTGGAGGTTGATACCCAGATTCAAGGTCGCTACAGCACACCACCCCTGAAAAAAAGATTTCATCCCTGAAATCTCAAGGGAACAATGAGGGGTGGGTCTGCAACATCTCTTCTCTGAGCTCCCATGTGGTCTCTTCAAGACCATGATACTTCTAGAGGACTTTTACTAATTCAATCTCTTTGTTCTTCAATTGTTTCACTCTAGAGTCCAAGATTTTCACAGGTAACTCCTTGTACGATAGATCTTGTCTCAGCTCAATAGGTTCAATAGATAAAATGTGCGAGGACTCTTTCATATACTTCTTCAGGACTAACACATGGAAGACATTATGAATCTTGCCATAAGATAGAGGAAGAGCTAGACGATAAGCACACTCTCCCACTTTATCCAAGATTTCAAAAGGTCCTACATAGAGAGGGATCAACTTGCCTTTCACCTTCGATCTAGCAATTGATCAAATAGGTTTTATCTTCAGAAACACATAATCACCTACTAAGAAAGTCACATCTGATCTTTACTTGTCAGCATACATCTTTTGACGATCCTGAGAAGCCTTCGTTCTTTTCTTAATCATGAATATCTTGTCAGCCATCATCTGCAAGTCATCATTCTTCATTAGTGTATGCTCCCCCACATCGTCCCAATGTAGAGGGGAACAACATGGTCAACCATAGAGTGCCTCAAATGGGGGCATACCAATGCTGGCTTGGTAGCTATTATTGTAAGCAAAATCAGCCAACAGAAGATATATATCCCAAGTGCCTCCCCAGTCCATCACACATGCACAAAGTAGGTCTTCTAAGATTTGTACGGTCCTCTCAGACTGTCCACCTGTCTAGGGGTTATATGTAGTGCTGAAACATAAATCAGATCCCATTTCTTCCTATATATGCTTCCATAGACATGATGTGAATTTCGGATCTCGGTCAGAGACTATCACTTTAGGAACTCCATGTAAACAAACAATCTAGTCCACATACAATTGTGCCATATCAGGTACCTTGTAAGTGCTCTTAAAGGACAAAAAGTGAGCCGACTTGGTTAGGCGATCAATAACAACACATATCGCATCGTACCCACATTTTGACTTGGGGAAACTTGTGACAAAATCCATCGTGATTTTCTCCCACTTCTACTTTGGTATCTTGAGCGGATGGAGAAGACCACCAGGTCACTGATGTTCAATATTCACTTGTTGGAAGGTTAGGCACTATGTGACATATGTGGCATTGTCTCTCTTCATGTTCTTTCACCAGAAACCTCATTGAAGGTTCTTGTACATCTTTGTTGTGCCAGGATGAATCATGTACTTGGAACCGTAGGCTTCTCACCAAACTCTCTATCTGAGACCGATGACATTAGGTATCCACAGCCTATGGCAAAAGCAAATGTCACCATCAATGCCGATAGAAAAGTCGGGCTGTGGTTTCTCAGTTAGCAACTTCATCGTAGTCAACTCAGGACTACGGATGTGTGCATCAACAACTTTAGATAACCAGGTAGGAGTAATAGACAAGCTTTCCATATGAACAATCAACTTCTTCACACTAGGATCCAACTCGACTTCTATAACTTAGGTCTCCATCTTGAAACTTTCTCCAAACTCCTCCATAAGAAACATCGAATAGAGGCACACACAACATCTTTGTTCCTACTCAGAGCATCTTCTATGACATTGGCCTTACCAGGGTGATAAGTGATAGAAAAATCATAGTCGTTGAGGTATTCCATCCATCGCCTTTGTCATAGGATTAGGTCCTTTTGTGTCATAAGATAACACAAGCTTTTATGATCACAGAAAATTTCAAACTGGACTCCATACAAGTAATGATTCCAAATCTTTAGGGCATGCACTATGGCAGCCAACTCTAGATCGTGTGTAGGCCAATTTGTTTCATTCGGCTTCAACTGACGTGAGGCGTATGCGATCACCTGTCCTTATTGCATAAGGACACATCCTAAACCTTGTCCTGAAGCATCAATATAAATGACATATGGTTTGCCTTCCACTAGTAAAGCAAGCACAGGAGCATAAGTGAATCACTTATTTAGTTCCTCAAAGCTCTTATCACACTTAAGCCTCCAGATAAACTTGGCATCCTTATGAGTCAACTTTGTCAATAGAAGGGCTAGCTCAGAAAAATTCTGCACAAATGTCCGATAGTAACCAACCAGTCCCAAGAAACGGTGTATCTCAGAAGGATTCTTTGGTGTTTTCCACTTCATCATGGCCTCAATCTTGACAGGATCAATAGCAATACGATCCGGCAGAAATTACATGGCCTAAAAACATAACTTCATCGAGCCAGAATTAACACTTTGAGAACTTAGCATAGAGCTTGTGATCTCATAAGGCTTGAAGAACCATTTGCATATGCTCCTGATGTTGCTCCATGTATTCTAAATATATGAGCACGTCATCAATGAACACCACCACAAAATTGCCTAGGTACGGACAAAAGACTCGATTCATCAAGTCCATGAAGGAAGATGGGGCATTAGTCAACACAAGGGCATAACTAGGAATTCATAATGCCCATAACGAGAACAAAAAGATGTCTTCGATACATCTTCATCCTTTACGCGCATCTGGTAGTATCTGCTTCGTTAATCCATCTTTGAGAATACACTAGCAAATGTTAGCTAATCAAACAAGTCATCGATATGTAGTTTAGGGTAGAGATTCTTGATCATCACCCGATTCAGCATGCGATAGTCCATGCACATCCTTGTGGAACCATCCTTTTTCTTCACGAACAAAATTGTGGCTCCCCAAGGTGAAACACTTGGTCAAACAAACCCCAGCTCCAGAAGCTCTTGCAACTATTTCTTAAGCTCAGCCAATTCACCAGGTGCCAGATGGTATGGTGGCTTTGAGATTGGAGCTGTGCCGGGTACAAAATCAATAGAGAATTTGACCTCTCGTGAAGAAGGAAGTCTTGGCAACTCATTAAGGAAGACATCAGGATAATCTCGCACCACATCGATATCCCTAATCTGTGGTGGTGTAGGATTGAGGACGATTGATGCCAAAAAGGCTCTACAACCGTGAGAAACTAACTTTTTAGCTTTGAGTGATGAGATTATTGTGACGCCTCGTTCGAATAAAATGTTATTACTTAGCAGAAGCGATCACTAACAGTGGATTACTAAAAATCACTAAAAAATAAAACCCATTTTACAGAGAGGTCCACACACAGGAAAACTCTTTCACAAAGAACTGAAGTAATTTAATTACATACTAGTTTACAAGTACATGTCCTGTATCATCTCTTTTTGAGAATTACAAGCATCAACTGCTCTGGTAAACTAAACACAGGAAGTATAAGATCTCGAGGCACTGAGCCAAAATCTCGAAAGCACTAACTACTACTACTCCGAGGACCTGAGAGTACAGAGACGACACATAGGACTCTATATACATCTATACAAGGCATAACAGCTAGTGTCTCCACCTGAGACTTCACTCCTACCCCTGCTGCTGCTGCTATCTTTCACCTACTGAAGGATTCCTACCTCCTCATCCGCGCCCACCTAAAAATGTGGTTCCCATGGGGGTGAGACAAATGTAAATTACCCCAGCGAGAGATATAACTCTCCGCCAGAAACATTAATATTGCAGCTAAAGAAGATAATTATGAACAGAGGGATCATATTTTTTGGCAACAGTTAATTCAATGTCTAACAGATTAGAACATTATTCTTATTAAAAGCATTGCAGCTATAACTGGATAGAGCAATATGTCACTTATCCATTAAGGAATATGAAGAACATGTATAACATTTATTCACTATAGAATCATTTCCACAACATTAACTCTCTTCAGGCTTAGATCATATATCTAATGACGGGCATTATCATTGTGGAGTCATGGCCTGTAGCCATACTCTTTTCACAAAGTATTGGGATCTTAATCCCTCAACTCATCAAGTACATTTCCACTTCTTAACAAGTTCATCATCATGATTACAGAATCTGGGTATTTGAACCCATATCTCATCATAGGATACTTATTTCCACTTATTAGGTAACTTAATACATTCAGATCATCTGACCAAGGACATTATGATTCTTTCTACACAAAGTATTGCACATAGTACACAAAGCTCAATGATTCTTACTACATAAAGCATTGCACATAGTACACAAAGCTCATATCACCTCTTATTACCCCCTCAAAGCAATAAGGCATATTATGGCTTATAAAGCTCATAAACTAGCTCAATAATTAAAACATCATATGGCACACAGGGTTCATTAATTTTTCAGATTACTTCTCACTCAGCGACAAAGCATATGAAGGCTTATAAAGCCTATAAAACATTATCAATAAACAGAGTATCATAGCCCATACCTGGCTATACTCTTCATTCCATCATAATAACAATTATAATGCTTTTATATCAGCACCATACAACACTAACTAATATCACTATTCCCTCTTTAGGGTTTATGGTATCTCTTTCATATCAGCACCATACAACAATAAGTAATATCACTATTCCTTCTTTAGGGTTCATGGTATCTCTTTCATATCAGCACCCTCCGTTAGGGTTTTCCATAAATAACCACTTAGGTTCTTAAGATCATAATATTAATGATCAGCCCTATTTCATTGCTTCTCACAGCTAGAAGCTAATATTGATATCATAAGTATGCAAACATACTTATTTATTCTCATCATTCATCATTGAATGTATTATCAACACAAAGTATGAGTTTCTCTCCCATCTTTATTAGAATATGATTGTATCATAGTCTATTGATTTGGATTAACCTTTTCATAAGGCACGTTAGCCTACATTCATCAAGGTACATTACATCTCAATGTAACAAAAGACATGCCACATTTCATATGTCACTTAACCAATTATATTTGATTTAAAACTCAACAAGGTATTTCAGTATTAGGGTGTTAGATGTGATATCTATCATATCTTGATGCATCACTTTCCTCAACACCCTTATCTTACTTAAGGTCATCCACTTAGCTTGTATTAGGGTATTTCCCATCCTGATACTTTATGTACTAGTTCATCACATTTATCATGTAATGTATTAGTCATTAGTCACTCACTTAGAATATACAACCATTACCAATAATATGGACTCATCCTTGAGTTAGGAACTATTGATATAAGGATATCCATTATCAACCTCTCTAGGTGTTACATTTGTCAAAACATTAATCACTATTCCATTATTAGAAATAGGATTCTCCATATTTATAATTTGAGGATTCACATAGCATATTCCATATATTTATGGATTTCACATAGTATTGCTCTTCAATAGAGTTTTACATAATCATCCTTCTATATCAGGGTTTCACCTAGTATTATGTGAAATTAAGATTTCACAACACATCTCCCAGTTTTAAGGCTTCACATAGCATTAGTGGCACTACCCTATATTAGGGTTTCATATTCCTTTACCCCATTTTAGGGATTAAGGTTTACCATTCACATCCAAGTAAGGTTTCTCATACCTCATACCCAAATTAGGGTTAGGATGTACAATTCCCATTATATTAGGGTTTCTCACATTGTAAAACTAAGTTAGGGTTACATCATCACCCTATATTATGGTTTCACTGAGCTTTGCCCTAAATTAGGGTTTCACATAACCTTGCCTTAAATTAGGGTCAAGGTACATCAATTATTTCAATGAAGATTTCATGATCTCAGATTATGGATCAAACCCTGATTTCACATTTATTCATAATAAGAGAATTAGGGATTATTAAGTAAGCAATCATCTCTCCCATTATCTCTCCCTCTCATCCTCTCTAGGATGTTAAATACTCCAAGATTAATCTAGGTCAACTTTTCACTTATATCGGGTTAGAGCTATTGGTATATATGCTTGAGCCTGATATCACTTTTACAAAGTGACACCATATTCTTCAAGCTCTAGACCTTTGTTTTAACTGATATAATTCATGACAAAAGGTCTAAGAAGTTACTATAACTCATAATTTCATCAGCTGTTTCAGGAAATTTCAGAATTAAAAGTATTTCACTAAGTATAGCAATTTAGATGATGAATAATAACATGACTGAGTTCAAGTTATATAACCCGCCTTAAGAACCACTTCAAAGCTTCAAGATCCAAAGCTCCACGTTCCTAAGGTTGAATATGACTTATGAAAAGTCCAAGGATCGTTCACAACTCCTTCATATACAAGGAATCACCATGGATATGAAATTGGTGAAGAAGAAAAGAAAAGAAGATCAAAATCCTAAAAGCATGCTTCAATTCAAGGTTGAAGATGATCTTATCCTTACCTTAGGGTTAAGTATGAACTCCTTCTTTCTCCTTAACACCTTTGCACGACACACTAGTTTCCTTGCACGATATGGAAACCCTCTTGAACGATATGGCACTCACTTGCACGATATGCCACTCAACTCTTCACCCTATTGGCCGATATCACCTTATATGGCCAATTTCACCTAATTGGCCGATATGCTCTTTCCATGGGCGATATCCCAAGGCCTATGCACGATACCACAGCATCCCTTCACGATATGGGAGCTCTATGCATGATACATTAGGGTAGGAGGGTGGTAAGGGTCGCACAATTGCACCAAGTGGTGAAACTAGGGGTATATATACTTGTTGTTCATGAAGGAAGGCAAAAATGAGGTGTCAACATTTTGAGCTAGTAGGTGCCACGTGTCATGCATGGGTGACACGTGTAAATGCATGAATCAACATTTATCTTAACATTAAAAAAGGTTGAGGATCATCTAATATGCAAATTCGTCCATTTTTTATCCATTTGGATGAGTCATCTAGGTTTAATCACTATTTTAAGTCAAGCCGATACACTTTTTCTAAGGAAACTTGCTGGTCGTCACACCTCTCCTCCTTGAGGTTCTTTGCACGATATGGACTTTGAAAATAGTTCAAAAAACGATATGGGACACCTCCTTGGGCTTCCATGGCCGATAGGCACTCATATATAAGCTTTTCAACTTGATACAACTCAAGTTAAGCTTTCAAATTCAACCCTTTTTCTTGGTCATTTCTTCACCAAGATTACCATCATTCATAATGGAATCAAACATGGTGTCTACTTATTTCTCTCTCTTCTATATGATACTAGGAGGGAGTAGGGACACTCTAGAGGTGATAATTTGCATATCAACCCCACAGTTTGGGTAAATTACAATTTGTACCAAAATTGGTGCACAAGGTACCAACATTGTTCAAACAAGTTCAGACTTGGAATTTGGGCTTTCCACAAGCCACCACTTAGCATAATTATCTATATTATGATGCTAAAACACATGGGGTACATTTAACATGTGACATTTTGCATTATAGCCCCTCAATTTGGGTAAATTGCACTTTGGTCCAAAATAAAGGAAAATTGCTCAAACATCATTCAATCGTGACCAAACTTGAAACATAAGTGTGTCATATGATAACAAAATACCTTAGAGGATTATATCAATGTTATAAGCAACTTTATTAGCCAAAACAAATAGGGTTATCTCATAACCCAGGTCAGGGTCGTTACTAGTTATAAACCCCTAACAAGGATTTCGTCCCCGAAATCCCAGGAAAAAGGAGAGACAGATTTACTCATTTATCTTACCCTCAAGTCTCCACATAATATCTTAATATCATGGATCTGTAATCCAAACAATGTTCCTTTCATTAATTCAACCTTATCAGTGTTTATGTTTATGCAGAGCATAAACCCCTAACATATGATGTCCATATTATTGAAAGGAAAAAGCATAAAAGAACATACTTCTATCATCACCCAAGAATATTTATCAAAAGAGAAACATATATATCTAACAGAGGTAATTCACTCAGTAATCCTTTATTTATTTGGGAAAGTTCACTTAGCACTTTAATTGGGAAAGTTCACTGAGCAATTTATTTGGAAAAATTCACTAAGAAAGTCCACTGAGAATGTTCACTAAGTAATTTATACTGAAAAAGTTCACTAAGAATGTTCACTAAGTAATTTATTTTAGAAAAATTCACTGAAAAAGTTCACTAAGAATGTTCACTAAGTAATTTATTTTAGAAAAATTCACTGAGAAAGTTCACTGAGAATGTTCACTAAGTAATTTGTTTTGGAAAAATTCATTGAGAAAGTTCATTGAGAATGTTCACTAAGTAATTTGTTTTGGAAAAATTCACTGAGAATGTTCACTAAGTAATTTGTTTTGGAAAAATTCACTGAGAATGTTCACTAAGTAATTTATTTTGGAAAAAATCACTGAGAATGTTCACTAAGTAATTTGTTTGGGAAAAATTCACTGAGAATGTTCACTAAGTAATTTGTTTTGGAAAAATTCACTGAGAAAGTTCACTCAGAATGTTCACTAAGTAATTTATTTTGGAAAAATTCACTGAGAATGTTCACTAAGTAATTTGTTTTGGAAAAATTCACTGAGAAAGTTCACTGAGAATGTTCACTAAGTAATTTGTTTTGGAAAAATTCACTGAGAAAGTTCACAGAGAATGTTCACTAAGTAATTTGTTTTGGAAAAATTCACTGAGAAAGTTCACTGAGAATGTTCACTAAGTAATTTGTTTTGGAAAAGTTCACTGAGAATGTTCACTAAGTAATTTGTTTTGGAAAAATTCACTGAGAATGTTCACTAAGTAATTTGTTTTGGAAAAATTCACTGAGAATGTTCACGAAGTAATTTGTTTTGGAAAAATTCACTGAGAATGTTCACTAAGTAATTTGTTTTGGAAAAATTTACTGAGAAAGTTCACTGAGAATGTTCACTAAGTAATTTGTTTTGGAAAAATTCACTGAGAAAGTTCACTGAGAATGTTCACTAAGTAATTTGTTTTGGAAAAATTCACTGAGAAAGTTCACTGAGAATGTTCACTGAGAATGTTCACTAAGCAGTTTATTTGGAAAATTTCACTTAGCTCTTCCTATTTAATTTCATTATACTCTCTAGATTGTTTCAGAATGACTACTTGATCAGAGTAATAAAAAAGATAACAATCTAAGAGTTTCATACTTGCCTTATCTACAATAATCATATACATGGCCAGGGTATACAAGTATTGAGATTAGGTAGTATGCACTTTATTTGCTATCATATTCCTCACTTTTCATATCATTATACACACATGATTTTTCATTCTTTGAATTTTCTTCAGGCATCACTTCTATATCTCATCTTTTAACACACAGATAAGGGGGATTATAAAGCATTTTAAGGAACACTAAGTAAAATGTAAGTTCTCATCTCCCTTGTGTCCTTATAGGACTGGTCAAAGGAAGCTCAAAAACAACTACTTTCTTATTTTTAACACATAGAATCATGATATGAAATATTAAAACAAAACTATTTCATCTGACCTGTCTGGGACGTCTGTCCACGTCCTCTATTGTTACTAGAAAATTGCCTCCTTTGTGGGCCTTGTTGACTCTTCCCCTGAGGTTGAGTCATCATAACATTTCTGGCTGAGCAATCTCTTGCCAGATGTCCTACCTGTCTACATTGGTAGCAAATTTTGGGTGCTAAATATGATCTAGAAGGTTCTTTACCCTTTCTGGATAACCATTGCCTTGATGCACTAGGCTCTGGTTGCACTGGTGATACCAAAGTCTTTCCCTTTTTGGGACTACTAGGCCTCTGTCCCTGAATTTGGATAGGCCTTTTCTCAATCATCACCTTACTTTTCTTCTCTGGGCAATACCTTCTGATATGTCCAGGTTTCATACACTTGTGACAGGCCCTAATTTCAGGTTGTAACCTATTCCCTCCATCACTATGTATTGATTCAATAGGCTGAGGTTGAGCATGGACTCGATTTAAGTCCAGAACTTCATCATTTCCTTTTGCTTCAACCTACTGATGTTGATTAAACCCTGTTGAGGTCCAAGACATCATCATTGGGGGCTGGTAATCTAGGTTGGACTGCTAGTACTCGATCCACTAAATACATTATAGTTTCCCTAAGTTCCTCAATAGTAATACCTAAGGAAGGATTTCTTTTCATAGTTGGATTAGCTAGAGGGTTCTCAGGCAATCGGTCTTCTCTTGCCTGCTCCCCTACACCTCTTCTTGGTGCAGCATTGTTGCTTTCTGCAGCAAACTCCTCATGTGACCCAGTCATCTTCAAGTTCTTCTCCTCCTATATGAACAGAAGACACTATCAGATACACTGAAGACACTTAGAACAGACTCTACAACCTTAGTCTTATGTCTCTGTAGACTCAGCGAACCTAGAGCTCTGATACCACTAAATTGTGATGCCTCGTTCGAATAAAACATTATTACTTAGAGGAAGCGATCACTAACAGCGGATTACTAAAAATCACTAAAAATTAAAAACCATTTTACAGAGAGGTCCACACACAGGAAAACACTTTCACAAAGAATTGAAGTAATTTAATTACATACTAGTTTACAAGTACATGTCTTGTATCATCTCTTTCTGAGAATTACAAGCATCAACTGCTCTGGTAAACTAAACACAAGCAGTATAAGATCTCGAGGCACTGAGCCAAAATCTTGAAAGCACTAACTACTACTACTCTGAGGACTTGAGAGTACATAGACGACACATAGGACTCTATATACATCTATACAAGGCATAACAGCCAATGTCTCCACCTGAGACTTCATTGTTGTCCCTATTTTTGCTGCTTTCTTTCACCTACTGAAGGATTCCTACCTCCTCGTCCACGCCCACCTAAAAATGTGGTTCCCACGGGGGTGAGACAATTGTAAATTGCCCCAACGAGAGATATAACTCTCTGCCAAAAACATTATTATTGCATCTAAAGAAGATAATTATGAACAAAGGGATCATATTTGTTTGACAACAGTTAATTCAATGTCTAACAAATTAGAACATTATTCTTATTAAAAGCATTGCAGCTATAACTTGATAGAGCAATATGTCACTTATTCATTAAGGAATATGAAGAACATGTATAACATTTATTCACTATAGAATCATTTCCACAACATTAACTCTCTTTAGGCTTAGATCATATATCTAATGTCTGGCATTATCATTGTGGAGTCATGGCCTATAGTCATACTCTTTTCACAAAGTATTGGGATCTTAATCCCTCAACTCATCAAGTACATTTCCACTTCTTAACAAGTTCATCATCATGATTATAGAATCTGGGTATTTGAACCCATATCTCATCATAGGATACTTATTGCCACTTATTAGGTAACTTAATACCTTCAGATCATCTGACCAAGGACATTATGATTCTTGCTACACAAAGTATTGCACATAGTACACAAAGCTCAATGATTCTTACTACACAAAGCATTGCAAATAGTACACAAAGCTCAAATCACCTCTTATTACCCCCTCAAAGCAATAAGGCATATTATGGCTTATAAAGCTCATAAACAGGATCAATAATTAAAACATCATATGGCACACAAGGTTCATTAATTTTTCAGATTACTTCTCACTGAGCAACAAAGCACATGAAGGCTTATAAATCCTATAAAACATTCTCAATAAACAGAGTATCATACACCATACCTGGCTATACTCTTCATCCCATCATAATAACAATTATAATGCTTTTATATCAGCACCATACAACACTAAGTAATATCACTATTCCCTCTTTAGGGTTCATGGTATCTCTTTCATATCAGTTTCATACAACACTAAGTAATATCACTATTCCTTCTTTAGGGTTCATGGTATCTCTTTCATATCAGCACCCTCCGTTAGGGTTTTCCATAAATAACCACTTAGGTTCTTAAGATCATAATATTAATGATCAGCCCTATTTCATTGCTTCTCACAGCTAGAAGCTAATATTGATATCATAAGTATGCAAACATACTTATTTATTCTCATCATTCATCATTGAATGTATTATCAACACAAAGTATGAGTTTCTCTCCCATCTTTATTAGAATATGATTGTATCATAGTCTATTGATTTGGATTAACCTTTTCATAAGGCACGTTAGCCTACATTCATCAAGGTACATTACATCTCAATGTAACAAAAGACATGACACATTTCATATGTCACTTATCCAATTATATTGGATTTAAAACTCGACAAGGTATTTCAGTATTAGGGTGTTAGATGTGATATCTATCATATCTTGATGTATCACTTTCCTCAACACCCTTATCTTACTTGAGGTCATCCACTTAGCTTGTATTAGGGTATTTGCCATCCTGATACTTTATGTACTAGTTCATCACATTTATCATGTAATGTATTGGTTATTAGTCACTTACTTAGAATATACAACCATTACCAATAATATGGACTCATCCTTAAGTTAGGAACTATTGATATAAGGATATCCATTATCAACCTCTCTAGGTGTTACATTTGTCAAAACATTAATCACTATTCCATTATTAGGAATATGATTCTCCATATTTATAATTTGAGGATTCACATAGCATATTCCATATATTTATGGATTTCACATAGTATTTCTCTTCAATAGAGTTTTACATAATCATCCTTCTATATCAGGGTTTCACCTAGTATTATGTGAAATTAAGATTTCACAACACATCTCCCAATGTTAAGGCTTCACACAGCATTAGTGGCACTACCCTATATTAGGGTTTCATATTCTTTTACCCCATTTTAGGGATTAAGATTTACCATTCACATCCAAGTAAGGTTTCTCATACCTCATACCCAAATTAGGGTTAGGATGTACAATTCCCATTATATTAGGGTTTCTCAAATTGTAACACTAAGTTAGGGTTACATCATCACCCTAGATTATGGTTTCACTGAGCTTTGCCCTAAATTAGGGTTTCACATAACCTTGCCCTAAATTAGGGTCAAGGTACATCAATCATTTCAATGAAGATTTCATGATCTCATATTATGGATCAAACCCTGATTTCACATTTATTCATAATGAGATAATTAAGGCTTATTAAGTAAGCAATCATATCTCCCATTCTCTCTCCCTCTCATCCTATCTAGGATGTTAAATACTCCAAGATTAATCAAGGTCAACTTTTCACTTATATCGGGTTACAGCTATTGGTATATATGCTTGAGCCCGATATCATTTTTACAAAGTGACACCATCTTCTTCAAGCTCTAGACCTTTGTTTTAACTGATATAATTCATGACAACAGGTCTAAGAAGTTACTAGAACTCATAATTTCATCAGCTATTTTAGGAAATTTCAGAATTAAAAGTATATCACTAAGTATAGCAATTTAGGTGATGAATAATAACATGACTGAGTTCAAGTTATATAACCCGCCTTAAGAACCACTTCAAAGCTCCAAGCTCCAAAGATCCACGTTCCTAAGGTTGAATATGACTTATGAAAAGTACAAGGCTCGTTCACAACTCCTTCATATACAAGGAATCACCATGGATAAGCAATTGGTGAAGAAGAAAAGAAAAGAAGATCAAAACCCTAAAATCATGCTTCAATTCCAGGTTGAAGATGATGTTATCCTTACCTTAGGGTTAAGTATGAGCTCCTTCTTGCTCCTTAACACCTTTGCACGACACACTAGTGTCCTTTCACTATATGGCAACCCTCTTGAATGATATGGCACTCACTTGCACGATATGCCACTCAACTCTTCATCCTATTGGCCGATATCACCTTATATGGCCAATTTCACCTACTTGGCCGATATGCTTTTGCCATGGGCGATATCCCAAGGCCTATGCACGATACCACAGAATCCCTTCACGATATGGGAGCTCTATGCACGATACCTTAGGGTAGGAGGGTGGTAAGGGTCGCAAAATTGCACCAAGGGGTGAAACTAGGGGTATATATACTTGTTGTTCATGAAGGAAGGCAAAAATGAGGTGTCAACATTTTGAGCTAGTAGGTGCCACGTGTCATGCATGGGTGACACGTGTACATGAATGCATCAACATTTATCTTGACATTCAAAAAGGTTGAGGATCATCTAAGATGCAAATTCGTCCATTGCTTATCCATGTGGATGAGTCATCTAGGTTTAATCACTATTTTAAGTCAAGCCGATACAATTTTTCTATGGAAACATGCTGGCCATCACACCTCACCTCCTTGAGGTGATTTGCATGATATGGAATTTGCAAAGAGTTCACAAAACGATATGGGACACCTCCTTGGGCTTCCATGGTCGATAGGAACTCATATATAAGCTTTTCAACTTGATACAACTCAAGTTAAGCTTTCAAATTCAACCCTTTTTCTTGGTCATTTCTTCACCAAGATTACCATCATTCATAATGGAATCAAACATGGTGTCTACTTATTTATCTCTCCTCTATATGATACTAGGAGGGAATAGGGACATTCTAGAGGTGATAATTTGCATATCAACCCCACATTTTAGGTAAATTACAATCTGTACCAAAATTGGTGCACAAGGTACCAACATTGTTCAAACAAGTTCAGACTTGGAATTTGGGCTTTCCACAAACCACCACTTAGCATCATTCTCTCTCGTATGATGCTAAAACACATGGGGTACATTTAACATGTGACATTTTGCATTATAGCCCCTCAATTTGGGTAAATTGCACTTTGGTCCAAAACAAAGGAAAATTGCTCAAACAGCATTCAATCGGGACCAAACTTGAAACATAAGTGTGTCATATGATAACAAAATACCTTAGAGGATTATATTAAAGTTCTAAGAAACTTTATTAGCCAAAACAAATAGGGTTATCTCATAACCCAGGTCAGGGTTGTTACAATTATGAATTGTCATTCATTGCACTGCCTGCCCTTGATACAGATATGTTCACCATCAGGGTGCAATAATCTGACCTTCCTATTTTCACAAAAGAGAGCTACATTGTAATTCTTCAGCCAATCCATTCCCAGAATGATATCAAAGGTTGTCATGTCAAAGGATGATGAAATCTGTCAGAAACATTTTCCCAACTATGCTAAATTCTACGGTCAGAATTTTCAGAAAGGAAGAGACTACCCTCTCCCTAGGTGTCTGAACATCTAACATATAGTCAATATGCAAAATCTCTAGGTCTAAAATTGTTATGAGTTTGGCAGCTATGAAATTATTTAAAGATCTAGAATCAAATAAAGCTTTAACAGGGTGTTGAAGTAGATGTATCGTACCTTTAATGACTCCATTATCGTGACTAACCTCTGCAGCATCCATGGCATAGACTCGATCAGCATGCCTCTCCACAGGTGTACGATGACCCTACTGATTGATATTGTTGACGTTATTGTTGTTCCTCAAAGGTTGTTGTGGTTGTTGTGGTGTGGCGGTTGTTGTGGGGCTCGTGGATGAACATGAACTGGAGTCTTCAAGAAATGGGGACATTGGGGCCTAATAAGTCCAGCCTAGCCACACTCATGGAAAATCACATGTCCCATGTCTCTTTGTAGTGTACAACTCCCAGAAGGTCATTTCCTAGGAGGGTGATGATGATGGCAATGCTTGCACTTTTTGTGTCGATCCTCAAAAACATTCTTCCATTTATTGGGGTTGTACGACGATGATTGATAACCCGGATAAGCTTTGACAGTGAGCACTTTGTCCACCATTTGTTAAAAGGTGAGTGGGAGTTGTGGCACCAAGGCTCGTCTGATCTGATAAGACAAACCCTCAAAGAATATCTCAGAACAACGGTCTTCATGCAGGTTCGTAGCGTAGTGCTCCAGCAATAAGAACTTCTGGACGTATGCGGACACACATAGTGAACCCTGCTTCAGGCTGTAGAACTCAGCCTGTTTCTTCTTAAGAGCAGCAGAACAAATGTATTTCTCATGAAAAAGTGTTAGGAATTGCTCCCATCTCATCTATGAGGTGTCACACGTACGCGTTATTCCATTCCACCACACCCTGGCTGATCCGTCCAGAACATATGCAGCAAAGTGAACCTTTTGTTTAGGAGGGCACACAATACCCATGAAGGTACGCTCGATGGATAAGACCCAATCATTAGCCTTATCCACCATATCGATCTCTCCTTCACCCTTGAAGTAGGGCGGTTGCATCTTAATGAACTCGGTGAGGAGTACTCCTTGGTCTTGGTTGACGAAGAGGCTGCGTTGACTCGCCCCACCATCAAATTAGACATAAGTTGGTGTAGGAAGGCCAACTCTTGCTCCGATGTGAAAGCTGGAAGAGGTGGAATCCCTAAATTGGGAGGTGGTAATGTAACCACTAGTTGACCTCTAGGATGAGCCTGTACAACTGGGGTCTCCAAGGGGGATCCATATAGGGCATGCCAAACTGAGGATTTGGCAGTGTAGAGTATTCATCATCCCTATTGAATAGCTGGTAGGATCCATTGATTCTCCCTCCAAACAGATTGGTCCTCTTAGAAAAAGGATTATCAGGGTAAGAAAGATACATAAGGTTTTCTGAGATCCTAGACTACTGATTGCTATGCTTTGATACCATTATGTAAGGAATGGGTCCCATAAGGAACCACTCCCTATTATTAAATTGAAAATAAATAAGCACACCCCATAATTTCAAACACCACATATAGATAATTGGGGTGCCAAATTATTCTCAAATAAATGGTCCATCTAGAGCATTTAAAAGTATATCAGTGGGAGTAACTAAACTATTACATATTCGAAAGTAGTCTCAACAACATATCTCATGCCACTAGGAAGAATAAAAGGGAATTATAACTAAATGGATATGTTGTAATAGGTAGCCTAGCCATCTCAGAAGTCACGATCTACTGTTGCACGTTTCCTTCAATTTCTGGCCCACAATCTCTTGTCCTTCAATAGAATTATCAACGGGCTGATCTGTGCCTGGATGGTAGGGAACATCACCCAGGATGCGAAATAAAATAAAGGGTCGAATCAGTAAAACTGAGTATGTACATTAGAAGATTAACTAGGGCATTATTCATTTCAAAAGTAAAGTATGATGTTCCATCAAAGAGGGGGCTATTAAAGCAAGGTAAGTTTCAATGAGAAATAATAAGAGAATTAATTTCTAAAAGAATGAGGCAATATAATTAAAGCATTGAAATCACAATTCTTGCCATAATCAACAATACAATCACATAAATATTTGCATGTCGATATATTTGACTAAAGTAACTATAGTAGGGCCATGACACCACTAAGTAATTGAGCTAAGTAAAATGGGTGGAAGTAGCGCACCCTAGGTAGAAGTAGGACGCCTATGTATATAAAAAGGTGGAGTAGAAGTAGCACACCCTAATGGTTATGCATAAGCATCTATAATAGTTAAATCAGTCGAATTACCTAACATGCATATATAGGGTGGCAAGATAGGTTACATTCACCATCTGTATTTTCAAGAATAATAAGCAAGCAAGTGGGGTCATTGACCCAATAATAACAATTTCGAGAGAATAACAATAAGTCACAACTGAGAGGATATGACATTTCAACAAGTAAAAATAAGAACAAGTAATCCAAGAGCTGCCTCATTATGGGAAAATTTAGTCATATAAATGTCCAGTTATGAATAGGGAGGAGTACATACCTCCAGTCTTGTTTAAGTCAAAATTTAGAACCCCTAAATCTGAACCAGGGTTGACATCACCTAAGAATAAAATTATACTTATAGCTAATATCATATGTTATGCAATAATTTACCCCACTAAAACACTCCACCTGATATCATAGAATTGGTACCGAAGCATGTAACTATTACTCAGGAAAATCCTTCCGATTCAAAAGCACCCACTCACACACATATAATTCTCTAATCTGTTGTTGACTATGTGTCGGTCTACTAATCCAAAGTGATATAAGAATTTTTAATTAAATGGAACAAGGCAAACAACATTACGTTCTCTCATTTCCCCAATAATCAGTGGCAACATGCCTACAATTTGAAAGAAATGGGCATATAACCCTCCCTCACTCTCCACTACAGGAGCAGCTCGATGGGTTGGGACTCCCCTAATGTGGAACTCTCTTCCCACAGAAGTATCTTCGTAGGTAGTTAGTCCTACAATATGTTCTGCAGACTCACAATTGCAGTCACAAGCTCCCCGCTTGGTTCGACGATGAAGGGAGACCATTGATTTGAGAATCAGGATGAGTTCTGATGTCAAGGAAAGAATTATCGATTGCGAAGGCATGGTCCCAAAGATTTATACGCCATGAGTTCATCCCAGTCTGTTCAGGCCATCGTCACACACTGTGTAACAAAACAATTAACCTCGAATCGAGTGGAGTAGTCTTATTTCCCTGGATCTTTCTCACTATCCTACAAGGGTCAGGCATTCTACCAGTTCATTGGAGCACTGAGTAGTACCTAGCTCCGTCGAATGCTGGCCATGGATCGACGCAAATGGAAGATAGAATCCCACGGACAAAATCGCAGTGGAAACGAGACCAAAACAAGGGTCAGCCAAAAGCCTCTGCACAAATCGGTATTGGGTCTAAAGCACGGAGATGAAGATCAGACTGCACCATACTCCTCGCTGTAAGAGAACAGACTGGGGAAACATGGGAACTTTGTCGTCCCCACAACTTGGGTAACCTCGATATGAATTGAAAGTGAGGAAGGAGGGCATAGGGGCCACATATGGTACTATTACCTTGAATTTAACTGGAGAAGAACCACAGCAATGTTGTAGCCTGTTCTTCGCCAGAGACAACGGTTACCCATGTGCGGTGATTCATCAGTGATCAGAAGGAATTGGGTGGAAGGAGCACTAGAGGAAGTATCCTACTACTTATGTGGGTGGTCTCCTGGTGTTAACAAGCCATTTATAGTGTGTATTTGAATTCTCGGGGACTACCAATTACGTAGGTTGTCTATTACACCAACAAAGAGAATAACTCGGTCCCCAAAAGTCCATTTCAAATATGTTAGGTGTTCATACTAATAAATGGGTTCTAATTAGCCTAATAAAAGGATCATTCCTTTTCCTTATAATTAATATTAGCTACATTTGTTTTCTCCTTCTAATCTCACTCTAGAGTAAATGGGGATATAAAATCAGTCTCAAATCCACACCTAAAATTAAGTCTAACTGAACCAAATATGTGAGATTAAATCTAATTTTTTTCTCAAGTCACATAAAATCTAATGCTATGCTAATTTATTTCAGAGTCGAAGAAAATACTCATAATACTTTAAGGAAGGGAATAAAATTTAATTTTTTAGGAAAAAGGGAGTGGATGTTGATACCTAGATTCGAGGTCGCTACATCACACCACCCCTTAAAAAAAGATTTCATCCCCAAAATCTCAAGCGAACAGTAATGGGTGGGTCTGCATCATCTCTTCTCTGAGCTCCCATGAGGTCTCTTCAAGACCATGATACTTCTAGAGGACTTTCACTAATTCAACCTCTTTTTTCTTCAACTGTTTCACTCTGGAGTCTAAGATTTTCATAGGTAACTCCTCGTATGAGAGATCTTCTCTCATCTCAATAGGTTCAACAGATAAAATATGCGAGGAGTCTTTCATATACTTCTTTAGGACTGACACATGGAAGACATTATGAATCCTGTCATAAGATGGAGGAAGGGCTAGATGATAAGCACACTCTCCCACTTTATCCAAGATTTCAAACAATCCCACATAGTGAGGTCTCAACTTGCCTTTCACCTTGGATCTAGCAATCAATCAGATAGGTTTTATCTTCAAAAACACGTAATCACTTACTAAGAAAGTCACATCTGATCTTTTCTTATCAGCATACATCTTTTGACGATCCTGAGCATCCTTCATTCTTTTCTTAATCATGAATATCTTGTCAGTCATCATCTGCAAGTCATCATTATTCATTAGTGTATGCTCCCCCACATCGTCCCAATGTAGAGGGGAACGGCATGGTCGACCATATAGTGCCTCAAATGGGGGCATACCAATGCTGGTTTGGTAGCTATTGTTGTAAGCAAACTCAGCCAATGAAAGATATCTATCCCAAGCACCTCCCTAGTCCATCACACATGCATGGAGTAGGTCTTCCAAGATTTGTACGATCCTCTCAAATTGTCTATCTGTCTGGGGGTGATATGCACTGCTGAAACACAAATTAGATCCCATTTCTTCCTGTATCTGCTTCCAAAGATGTGATGTGAATTTTGGATCCCAGTCAGAGACTATCACTTTAGGAACTCCATGTAAATGAAAAATCCAGTCCACATAAAATTGTGCCATATCAGGTACCTTGTAAGTGCTCTTAAAGGGCAAAAAGTCAACCGACTTGGTTAGGCAATCAATAACAACCCATACCACATCGTACCCACATTTTGACTTGGGGAAACCTGTGACAAAATCCATCGTGATTTTCTCCCACTTCCACTTTGGTATCTTGAGCGAATGGAGAAGACCACCAAGTCGATAATGTTCAATCTTCACTTGCTGGTAGGTTAGGCACTTTGCGACATATGTAGCAAGCTCTCTCTTCATGTTCTTTAACCAGAAGCCTCATTGAAGGTCCTTGTACATCTTTGTTGTGCCAGGATGAATCGTGTTCTTAGAATCGGGGGCTTCACACCAAACTCACTGTCTGAGATCGACCACATTAGGTATCCACAACCTATGGCAAAAGTGAATATCACCATCCACGCCGACAGAAAAGTCAAACTGTGGTTTCTTGATCAGCAATTTCATCTCAGTCAACTCAGGACTACGAAGTTGTGTGTCAACAACTTCAAATAACCAGGTAGGAGTAATAGACAAGCTTGACATATGAACATTCAACTTCTTCACACTAGGATCCAACTCGACTTCTGGTAACTCAGGTCTCCATCTTGAAATTTGCTCCAAACTCCTCCATAAGAAACATCGAATAGAGGCACACACAACATCCTTCCTCCTACTCAGAGCATCTACTATGACATTGGCCTTACCAAGGTGATAAGTGATGGCAAAATCATAGTCTTTGAGGTATTCCATCCATCTCCTTTGTCGTAGGTTTGGGTCCTTTTGTGTCATAAGATAACACAAGCTTTTATGATCACATAAAATTTCAAACTGGACTCCATACAAGTAATGATGCCAAATCTTTAGGGCATGCACTATGGCAGCCAACTCTAGATCGTGTGTAGGCCAATTTGTTTCATTCAACTTCAAATAGAGTGAGGCATATGAGATCACCCGTCCTTCTTGCATAAGGACACATCCTAAACCTTGCCCCGAAGCATCAGTATAAATGACATATGATTTGCCTTCCAACTGTAAAGCAAGCACAGGAGCAGAAGTGAATCGCTTCTTAGTTCCTCAAAGCTCTTCTCACACTCAGGCGTCCAGATAAACTTGGCATCCTTACGAGTCAACTTTGTTAACGGAAGGGCTAGCTCAGAAAAGTTCTACACAAACTTCCAATAGTAACCACCCAGTCCCAAGAAAATGCGTATCTTAGAAGGATTCTTTGGTGGTTGCCACTTCATCACGACCTCAATCTTGATAGGATCAACAGCGATACGACCCGCAAAGATTACATGGCCTAAAAACATAACTTCATCGAGCCAGAATTCACACTTTGAGAACTTTGCATAGAGCTTGTGATCTCGTACGGCTTGAAGAACAATTCGTAGATGCTCCCGATGTTGCTCCATGGATTCTGAATATATGAGCACATCATCAATGAACACTACCACAAAACTGTCTAGGTACGGACAAAAGACTCGATTCATCAAGTCCATGAAGGAAGTTGGGGCATTAGTCAATCCAAAGGGCATAACCAGGAATTCATAATACTCATAACGAGAACAAAAGGCTATCTTCGGTACATCTTCATCCTTTACACACATTTGGTAGTATCCACTTCGTAAATCCATCTTTGAGAATAGCAGATGTTAGCTGATCAAACAAGTCATCGATACGTAGCAGAGGGTAGCGATTCTTGATCGTCACCTGGTTCAGCATGTGATAGTCCATGCACATCCCTATGGAGCCATCCTTTTTCTTCACGAACAAAACCGGGGCTCCCCAAGGTGAAACACTTCGGTGAACAAACCCCAGCTCCAGAAGCTCTTGTAACTATTTATTAAGCTCAGCCAATTCAGCAGGTGTCAGACGGTATGGTAGCTTTGAGATTGGAGTTGTGCTGGGTACAAGATCGATAGAGAATTTGACCTCTCGTGAAGGAGGAAGTCTTGACAACTCATCAGGGAAGACATCAGGATAATCTCGCACCATGTCGATATCCTCAATCTGTGGTGGTGTAGGATTGAGGATGATTGATGCCAAAAAGGATCTACAGTCGTGCAAAACTAACTTTTTGGCTTTGAGTGATGAGATTATGAATTGTCGTTTGTTGCGTTGCCTGCCCTTGATACATATATGTTCACCATCAGGGTGCAATAAACTGACCTTCCTATTTTCACAAAATAGAGCTACCTTGTACTTCTTCAACCAATCCATTCCCAGAATTATATCGAAGGCTGTCATGTCAAGGATGATGAAATCTGTCGGGAACATCTTCCCAGCTATGCTCAATTCTATGGTCAGAATTTTTAGAAAGGAAGCGACTACCCACTCGGTAGGTGTCTAAACATCTAAGATGACATCTCTACGTCTAACATTGTTACGAGTTTGGCATCTATGAAAGTTTTTAAAGATCCAAAATCGAATAAAGATTTAACAGGGTGCTAAAGTAGATGTAGCGTACCTTCAATAACTTCATTATCATCACCGACCTCTACAACATCCATGACATAGACTCGAACAACATGCCTCTCCACAGGTGGACGACGACCCTACTGATTGATATTGTTGACATTATTGTTGTTCCTTAGAGGGTGTTGTGGTCGTTGTGGGGGTGGCGGCTGTTGTGGGGCTCGTGGCTGAGCAAGGACTGGAGTCTTCGAGAAACAGAGACACTGGGGCCTGATATGTCATGGCTGGTGATGTGCACAAATCATATCAACTTTTGGATCATGTTTGGTTGCATATCCATGTTGTTTTGACTCAATTATCACTCTCATTCATGCTAGATTCTATATTTTTAGCTATTCTTACTTGTCTCATGGTTTGGATTGTAGGTACTAAATTTTACAATGAAATGATGAAGAATCTATCATATTATCACTTATTGGATTACTCCTCAAGTATCTACATGTTTTGGGGTACGACACTGCCCAAATACCACTTTTTACAGCATGTAAATCGGGCCTACACGTTGAAAGTTACGAGCAGAATACACAACAGCCCAGAACAGCTATTGACATGCCGTGTCTTAAAAAGACATGTCGTGCATCTGGGAGCGTTGAGCAGACTAAAAGTTTTTGGAAAGTTGTATGGCATGCATTAATTCAGCACACGCTGTGCAAAGTGCATGCTGGAGCAACTGACGAAGGATTTACACGCCGTGCACCGGGAATGCACGTCATGCGCTTATCAGTTTCAGCAATTTTCAAATACGACTCTTTTCATTTTAAAAGACAAAACCACTCTATGGAACAGTTATCCATGGTCATGATTCGAAGGTCTTTCATCCCATAGTAGGTCTAGAGTAAGGGAGGGTGATTTTGGGAGGAAGAAGGTGGTTTCTTGCCAAAGATTCTCATTCTTCTTCTCTTCTTCTCCATTTTCTTCTCCGGAGGTGCAGTAGAGCTTCTTCACTCCACAAAGCTTCTCAGGAGGGAAGTTTGTCCAGTTTGGAGCAGCTATAGGAGTGGGATTTTGTCCTCAAGTTAGAATTCTACCTTTCTTGGGTTACATCTTGGGATTACTTAGCTTTTCCTTCTCTAAATCATGTTGAATTTTGAAAATTCTGCACATTTCCTGCTGTACACATTCATGGATGAGTAGTTTCCTTTTCTTGGACATGGGAGAGTAGCTCCCATGTCATAGAATGTATGGAACATAGAAATTTCGTACTAAATACTATGTTTCTTATTTTCCACCTTGCGAGTGCCGGCTTCTTTTCTACATGTATGGTTGGCCACCTTATGTGTATGTTTTATACTCTTTTGCTTGATTTGAGAAGATAGGTGGGAGAGTAAGGAGGTACTCTCTTGGAAACTCATTCTTTACCATAAGAGTGGAAATTATGTGTTGAGGAGTAGGTTTGTGATCCAAAACAAAATTCATACATGGGAATGTTGAATTGAGTTAGGATCGTTGTACTTGCACTGAGAGGTGAAATGCAACATACAACTCTCCTTTAAAATAAGTGCTTTGTATGTTCAAATTTGGTGCTCCTGTTCTATGCTATGATATGTGAATGAAATCCTAAGTCCAAGATACTTCCAAATCTGAATCTTAACCTTTTTTAAGTGATAATTTACTATTTTGTTTTAAATCTATAATTTAGTTGTTCTAATCCAATCATCTTGTGTATAACTATCTAGATTATTGAAAATCATAACTCTTGTGCCTAGCTAACCAACGCTCCTTATGTTCGACCTCGACTACAACTACTCTCGTATACTTGTGGGAAAAAGCTAGTTGAGTAAAAGTTCATTCTTATGATTGAAACTTGTTAGTGTAATAAACCAACACCTGGCCACACTCATGGCAAATCACTTGTCCCATGTCTCTTTGTGGTGTATAACTCCCAGAAGGGCATTTCCTAGGAGGGTGATGTTGATGGCAATGCTTGCACTTTTCGCGTCGATCCTCATAAACATTCTTCCATTTATTGGGGCTATACGATGATGATTGATAGCCCAGATAAGCTTTGACAGTGAGCACTTTGTCCACCATTTTTTGAAAGGTGAGTGGAAGCTGTGGCACCAAGGCTCGTTCGATCTAATAAGACAAACCCTCAAAGAATATCTCAGAATGACTATCTTTGTGCAGGTTCGTAGCGTAGTGCTCCAGCAATAAGAACTTCTGGACGTATGTGGACACACTTAGTGAACCCTGCTTCAGGTTGTAGAACTCGACCTGTTTCTTCTTCAGAGCAGCAAAAAAAATGTATTTCTCGTGAAAAAGCGTCAGGAATTTCTCCCATCTCATTTGTGAGGTGTCACACGTACGCGTAATTCCATTCCACCACATCCTGGTTATCTATTCAAAACATATGCAGCAAAACGAACCTCTTGTTCAAGAGAGCACACCATACCCTCAAAGGTATGCTCGATGGCTAAGACCCAATCATTGGCCTTATCCACCATTTCAATCTCTCTCTCACCCTTGAAGTAGGGCGGCTGCATCTTAATGAACTCAGTGAGTACTCCCTGGGCTTGGTTTACATAGAGGCTGCATTGACTCACCTCACAATCGAATTAGACACAAGCTGGCACAGGAAGGCCAACTCTTGCTCCGATGTGAAAGTTGGCGGAGGAGGAATCCCTGAAATGGGAGGCAGCACGGTAACCACTGGTTGACCTCCAGGATAAGCCTTTGAAGCTGGGTTCTCCAAGGGGGGATCCATATAGGGCATGCCAAATTGAGGATTTGGCAGTGTAGAGTATTCATCATCCCTATTGAATAGTTGGTAGGATCCATTGCTTCTCCCTCCAAACAAATTGGTCCTCTTGGAAAAAGAACTATCAGGGTAAGAAAGCTACATAAGGTTTTCTGAGATCCTAGACTACTCACTGTTATGCTCTGATACCATTCTATAAAGAATGGGTCCAATAAGGGACCACTCCCTATTATTAATTGAAAATAAATAAGCACACCCAATAATTTCAAACACCACATATAGATAATTGGGGTGTCAAATTATTCTCAAATAAGTGGTCCATCTAGAGCGTTTAAAAGTATAGAAGCGGAAGTAACTAAATTATTACATATTTGAAAGTAGTCTCAACAAGATCCCTCATGCCACTAGGGAGAATAAAAGGGAATTATAACTAAATGGATCTGTTACAATAGGCAACCTAGCCATCTCAGAAGTCACGATCTACTGTTGCACGTTTCCTTCAATTTCTGGGCCCACACTCTCTCATCCTTCAATAGAATTATCAACGACATGATCTGCAACTGGGTGGTAGGGAACATCACCCAGGATGGAGAAAAAATAAAGGGTTGGATCAATAAAACTGAGTATGTACGTTAGAGGATTAACTAGGGAATTATTCATTTCAAAAGTAAAGCATGATGTTCCACCAAAGTGGGGGCTATAAAAGCTAGGTAAGTTTCAATGAGAAATAATAAGAGAATGAATTTCTAGAAGAATGAGACAATATAATTAAAGCATTGAAATCATAATTCTTGCCATAATCAACAATCCAATCACATAAATATTTGCATGCCGATATATTTGACTAAAGTAACTATAATAGGGTCATGACACCACTAAGTCATTGAGATAAGTAAAATGGGTGGAAGTAGCGCACCCTAGGTGGAAGTAGGACACCTCTTTATATAAAAAGGTGGAAGTAGCACACCTCGGGCAGAAGTAGAACTCCCTAATGGTTATGTATGAGCGTCTACGATAGTTAAATCAGTCGAATTACCTAACATGCATAAATAAGGTGGCAAGACAGGTTACATTCACCAATTGTATTTCCAAGAATAACAAGCAAGCAAGTGGGGTCATTGACCCAATTATAACAATTTCGGGAGAATAACAATAAGTCACAACTAAGGGGATATGACATTTCAACAAGTAAAAATAAGAACAAGTAATCCAAGAGCTACCTCATTATGGGAAAATTTAGTCATATAAATTCCCAATTATGAATAGGGAAGACTACATACCTCTAGTCCTATTTAAGTCAAAATTTAGAACACCTAAATCTGAACCCAGGTTGACATCACCTAAGAATAAAATTATACTTATAGTTAATATCATATCTTATGCAATAATTTACCCCACTAAAACACTCCACCTGATATCATAGAATTGGTACTAAATCCCGTAACAATTACTCAAGAAAATCCTTCTGATTCAAAAGCACCCACTCACACACATATAATTCTCTAATCTGTTGTTGACTATGTGTCGATCTACTAATCCAAACTGATCTAAGAATTTTTCATTAAACGGAACAAGGCAAACAACATTATGTTCTCTCATTTCCCCAACCATCAGTGGCAACAGGCCTACGATTCGAAAGAAATGGGCATATGTACCTCCCTCACTCTCCACTATAGGAGAAGCTCGACGGGTTGGGACTCCCCTAAGGTGGAACTCTCTTCCCACAACAATATCCTCATAGATAGCTAGTCCTACGATCTGTTCTGTTACTTTTGTAGATTCACAATTGCAGTCACACGCTCCCCACTCTGTCCGACGATGAAGGGAGACCATTGATTTGAGAATCAAGACAAGTTCCAATGTTAAGGAAAGAATTACTGATTATGAAGGCATGGTCCCAAAGACTCATATGCCATGAGTTCACCCCATCCTGGTCAGGTCGTCATCACACACTGTGTAACACCAGGATTTGGAAAACTCCGATGTCAAGACGTGATGCACTCATGCTCAAAGAAAAACAATTAACCTCAAACTGAGTGGAGCAGTCTTATTTCCCTGGGTCGTTCTCACTATCCTACAAGGGTCAGGCATTCTACCAGTTCATTGGAGCACTGAGAAATACCTAGATTCGCCGAATATGGGCCATGGATTGACACAAAGAGAAGATGGAATTGCACAGACGAAATCGCAGTGGAAACGAGACCAAAACAAGGGTCGGTCAAAAGCCTCTACAAATATCGGCGTTGGGTCTAACGGACAGAGATAAAGATTGGACTACACCATACTCCTCACTGTAAGAGCACAGACCGGGGAAACAGGGGACCTTCTTCATCCTCACAAATTGGGTAACCTCGACACGAATCGAAAGTGAGGAAGGAGGGCATAGGGGTCATAGATGGTACCGTTACCTTCAATTTAACCGGAGAACAACCACGACAACGCTACAACCTGCTCTTATTCGGAGACGACGGTTACCCGTGTGTGGTGATTCATCGGTGATCAGAAGGAATTGGGAGGAAGGAGCAGTAGAGGAAGTATCGTACTGCTTATGTGGGTGGTCTCCTGGTGTTACGAGTTAAAATGGACAGGAAGCCTATAACTAAGGTAATGACGATCGAGACCTACTCGAGGGGTTTTAGGCATTTTACAATCAAGGCAACCCAGGCATCGATTTAGGGTTCCTGAGTCTGTGTCGTACTCCCGAAACCGTTATTGGGGATTTAGTGGCAATGAAGGCACTAAATGACGCGATCACTGGAAAGACTCTGTAACGCTCACACACTATTCGTGGGAGACGAAGACAAAGCCCTGCATCCAACACCGTGCATAAGTCTTCATCAAAAGGCTAACATGTGGTTGATTACCAAGGTCAAACTAGTGTGACAATCATAAATCAAATTAATAATTGCCAACTTTATATGTTTCTTAACAAGCCATTTAAAGTGTGTATTTGAATTCTCGGGGACTACCAATTACGTAGGTTGTTTATTACACCAACAAAGAGTATAACTTGGTCCCCAAAAGTACATTCCAAATATGTTAGGTGTTCATACTAATAAATGGGTGCTAATTAGCCTAATAAAAGGATAATTCCTTTTCCTTATAATTAATATTAGTTGTATGTGTTTTCTCCTTCTAATCTCTCTCTAGAATAAATGGGGATAGAAAATCAATCTCGAATCCACACCTAAGATTAAGTCTAACTATACCAAATATATGAGTTAAATCTAATTTTGTTTCTCAAGTCACATAAAATCTAATGCTATGCTAATTTATTTCAGAGTCAAAGAAAATACTCGTAATACTTTAAGGATGGGAATAAAATTTAAGTTTTAAGGAAAAAGGAAGTGGAGGTTGATACCTAGATTTGAGGTCGCTACAACACACCACCCCTTAAAAAAATATTTCATCCCCAAAATCTCAAGCAAACAGTGAGGGGTGGGTCTGCAACATCTCTTCTCTGAGCTCCCATGTGGTCTCTTCAAGACCATGATACTTCTAGAGGACTTTTACTAATTCAATCTCTTTGTTCTTCAATTGTTTCACTCTAGAGTCAAAGATTTTCACAGGTAACTCCTCTTATGATAGATCTTCTCTCATCACAATAGGTTCAACAGATAAAATGTATGAGGAGTCTTTCATATACTTCTTCAGGATTGACACATGGAAGTCATTATGAATTTTGTCATAAGATGGAGGAAGAGCTAGATGATCAGCACACTCTCCCACTTTATCCAAGATTTCAAATGGTCCCACATAGTGAGGGCTCAAATTTCCTTTCACCTTGGATCTAGCAATCGATCGGATAGGTATTATCTTCGGAAACACGTAATCACCTACTAAGAAAGTCACATATGATCTTTTCTTGTTAGCATACATCTTTTGACGATCTTGAACAACCTTCATTCTTTTCTTAATCATGAATATCTTGTCAGTCATCATCTGCAAGTTGTCATTCTTCATTAGCGTACGCTCCCCCACATTGTCCCAATGTAAAGGGGAACGACATGGTCGACCATAGAGTGCCTCAAATGAGGGCATACCAATGTTGGCTTGGTAGCTATTATTGTAAGCAAACTCGACCAACAGAAGATATCTATCCTAAGAACCTCCCCAGTCCATCACACATGCACAAAGTAGGTCTTCCAAGATTTGTACGGTCCTCTCAGACTATCCATCCATCTGGGGGTGATATGCTCTGCTGAAACGTAAATCAGATCACATTTATTCATGCATCTTCTTCCATAGACGTGATGTGAATTTCAGATCCCGGTCAGAGACTGTCACTTTAGGGACCCCATGTAAATGAACAATCTAGTCAACATACACTTGTGCCATATTAGGTACCTTGTAAGTGCTCTTAAATGGCAAAAAGTAAGCCGAATTGGTTAGGAGATCAGTAACAACCCATACCGCATTGTACCCACATTTTGACTTGGGGAAACCTGTGACAAAATCCATCGTGATTTTCTCCCACTTCCACTTTGGTATCTCGAGCGGATGGAGAAGACCACCAGGTCGCTGATGTTCAATCTTCACTTGCTGGCAGGTTAGGCACTTTGTGACATATGTAGCAATGTCTCTTTTCATATTCTTTCACCAAAAGCCTCGCTGAAGGTCCTTATACATCTTTGTTGTGCCAAGATGAATCATGTACTTGGAACCGTGGGCTTCACACCAAACTCTCTTACTGAGATCGAAGACATTAGGTATCCACAACCTATGGCAAATGTGAATGTCACCATCCAAGCCGATAGAAAAGTCAGACTCTGGTTTCTCGGTCAGCAACTTCATCTCAGTCAACTCAGGACTACGGAGTTTTGCATCAACAACTTTAGATAACCAGGTAGGAGTAACAGACAAGCCTGCCATATGAACAGTAACTTCTTCACACTAGGATCCAACTCGACTTCTAGTAACTCAGGTCTCCATCTTGAAACTTGCTCCAAATTCCTCCATAAGAAACATTGAATAGAGGCACACACAACATCCTTCTTCCTACTCAGAGAAACTGCTATGACATTGGCCTTACCAGGATGATACGTGGTAGCAAAATCATATTCTTTGAGGTATTCCATCCATCGCCTTTGTCATAGGTTCAAGTCCTTTTATGTCATAAGATAACATAAGATTTTATGATCATAGAAAATTTCAAACTGGACTCCATACAAGTAATGATGCCAAATCTTAGGGCATGCACTATAGTAGCCAACTCTAGATCGTGTGTAAGCCAATTTGTTTCATTCGGCTTCAAATGGCGTGAGGCGTATGCGATCACCCATCCTTCTTGCATAAGTACACATCTTAAACCTTATCCTAAAGCATCAATATAAATGACATATGGTTTTCCTTCCACCGGTAAAGCAAGCACAGGAGCAGAAGTGAATCACTTCTTTAGTTCCTCAAGGCTCTTCTCACACTCAGGCGTCCAGATAAACTTTGCATCCTTACAAGTCAACTTTGTCAACAGAAGGGCTAGCTCAGAAAAGTTCTGCACAAACTTCCAATAGTAACCAGCCAGTCCCAAGAAACTGCATATCTCAGAAGGATTCTTTGGTGGTTGCCACTTTTTCACAGCCTCAATCTTGACAGGATCAACAACGATACAACCCACAACGATTACATGGCCTAAAACATAACTTCATCAACCCAGAATTCACACTTTGAGAACTTCGCATAGAGCTTGTGATCTCATAAGGCTTGAAGAACAATTTGTATATGCTCCCGATGTTGCTCCATGGATTCTGAATATATGAGCATGTCATCAATGAACACCACCACAAAACTATCTAGGTACGGATGAAAGTCTCGATTCATCAAGTCCATGAAGGAAGCTAGGGCATTAGTCAATCCAAAGGGCATAATTAGGAATTCATATTGCCCATAACAAGAACAAAAAGTTGTCTTCGGTACATCTTCATCCTTTATGCGCATCTGGTAGTATCCACTTTGTAAATCCATCTTTGAAAATATGGTAGCAGACATTAGCTGATCAAACAAGTCATCAATACGTGACAGAGGGTAGCGATTCTTGATCGTCACCTGGTTCAGCATGCAATAGTCCATGTACATCCTCATGGAACCATCCTTTTTCTTCACGAACAAAATTGGGGCTCTCCAAGGCAAAACACTTGGAAGAACAAACCCGATCTCCAGAAGGTCTTGCAACTATTTCTTAAGCTCAACCAATTCAGCAGGTGCTAGACGGTATGGTGGCTTTAAGATTGGAGTTGTGTCGGGTATGAGATCGATAGAGAATCCAACCTCTCGTGAAGGAGGAAGTCATGGCAACTCATCAGGGAAGACATTAGGATAATCTCGCACCACGTCAATATCCTTAATCTGTGGTGGTATAGGATTGAGGATGATTGATGCCAAAAAGGCTCTACAGCCGTGTGAAAATAACTTTTCAGCTTTGAGTGATGAGATTATGAATTGTCATTTGTTGCGCTTCCTTCCCTTGATACAGATACGATCACCATTAGGGTGCAATAAATTGACCTTCCTATTTTCACAAAATAGAGCTACCTTGTACTTCTTCAGCCAATCCATTCCCAAAATGATATCGAAGGTTGTCATGTCAATGATGATGAAATATGTCGAGAACATCTTCCCAGCTATGCTCAATTTTATGGTTAGAATTTTCAAAAAAGAAGAGACTACCCTCTCACTAGGTGTCTGAACATCTAAGATATAGTCCATATACAAAATATCTAGGTCTAACATTGTTACGAGTTTGGCAGCTATGAAAGTATTTAAAGATCCAGAATCAAATAAAGCTTTAACAAGGTTGTGAAGTAGATGTATTGTACCTTCAATGACTCCATTATCATCACCGACCTCTACAGCTTCCATGGCATAGACTTGACCAGCACGCCTCTCCACAAGTGGACGATGACCCTGCTGATTGATATTGTTGACGTTGTTGTTGTTGTTGTTCCTCAGAGGTTGTTGTGGTCATTGTGGGGTGGCGGCTACTGTGGGGCTCATGCCTGAGCAAGGACTGGAGTCTTCGAGAAACGGGGACACTGGGGCCTAATATGTCCTTCCTGGCCACACTCATGGCAAATCACCTGTCTCATGTCTCTTTGTGGTGTATAAATCCCAGAAGGGCATTTCCCAAGAGGGTGATGAGAATGGCAATGCTCGCGCTTTTCACGTCAATCCTCAGAAACATTCTTTCATTTATTGAGGTTGTACGATGATGATTGATAACCCAGATAAGCTTCGATAGCGAGCGCTTTGTCCATCATTTGTTAAAAGGTGAGTGGGAGTTGTGGCGCCAAGGCTCGTCTGATTTGATAAGACAAACCCTCAAAGAATATCTCAGAACGACGGTCTTCGTGCAGGTTTGTAGCGTAGTGCTCCATTAACAAGAACTTATGGACGTATGCAGACACGTTTAGTGAACCCTGCTTTAGGATGTAGAACTCGGCCTATTTCTTCTTCAGAGCAGCAGAACAAATGTATTTCTCATGAAAAAGCATCAGGAATTGCTTCCATCTCATCTGTGAGGTTTCACACATACGTGTAATTCCATTCCACCACACCCTGGATGGTCCATCCAGAACATATGCTGCAAAGCAAACCTTTTGTTCAGGAGGGCATGTCATACCCTTGAAGGTACACTCGATGGCTAAGACCCAATTATCAGCGTTATCCACCATCTTGATCTCTCCCTCAGCCTTGAAGTAGGGTGGATGCATCTTAATGAACTCAGTGAGGAGTACTCCTTGGGCTTGGTTGACGAAGAGGCTGTGTTGACTCGCCCCACCATTGAATTAGACACAAGATGGCGCACGAAGGCCAACTCTTGCTCCGATGTGAAAGCTGGCGGAGGTGGAATCCCTAAAATAAGAGGAGGCACGGTAACCACTGATTGACCTCCAGGATGAGACTGTGCAACTGGGGTCTCCAGGGGGGGTCCATATAGGGGATGCGAAACTGAGGATTTGGCGGTGTAGAGTATTCATCATCCCTATAGAATAGTTGGTAGGATCCATTGCTTCTCCCTCCAAACAAATTGGTCCTCCTGGAAAAAGGATTATCAGGGTAAGAAAGCTACATAAGGTTTTCTGAGATCCTAGACTACCGATTGCTATGCTCTGATACCATTCTGTAAGGAATGGGTCCCATAAGGGACCACTCCCTATTATTAAATTGAAAATAAATATGCATATCCCATAATTTCAAACACCACATATAGATAATTGGGGTGCCAAATTATTCTCAAATAAATGGTCCATCTAGAGCGTTTAAAAGTATAGCAGTGGAAGTAACTAAATTATTACACATTCAAAATTAGTCTCAACAACATCTCTCATGCCACTAGGAAGAATAAAAGGGAACTATAACTAAATGGATTTGTCGCGGTAGGCAACCTAGCCATCTCAGAAGTCACGATCTACTGTTGCATGTTTCCTTCAACTCTCTTGTCCTTCAATAAAATTATCAACGGGTTGATCTGCACCTGGGTGGTAGGGAACATCACCCAGGATGGGAAATAAAATAAAGGGCCGAATCAGTAAAATTGAGTATGTACGTTAGAAGATTAACTAGGGCATTATTCATTTCAAAAGTAAAGTATCATGTTCCATCAAAGAGGGGGCTATTAAATCTAGGTAAGTTTCAATGAGAAATAACAAGAGAATGAATTTCCAAAAGAATGAGGCAGTATAATTAAAGCATTCAAATCACAATTCTTGTCATAATCAACAATCCAATCACATAAATATTTGCATGCCGATATTTTTGACTAAAGTAACTATAGTAGGGTCGTGACACCACTGAGTCATTGAGCTAAGTAAAATGGGTGGAAGTAGCGCACCCTAGGCAGAAGTAGCACACCTCTGTATATAAAAAGGTGGAAGTAACACACCCCGGGCGGAAGTAGTGTGCCCTAATAGTTAGGCATAAGCGTCTATGATAGTAAAATCAGTCGAATTACCTAACATGCATAAATAAGGTGGCAAGACAGGTTACATTCACCATATGTATTTCCAAGAATAATAAGCACGTAAGTGGGGTCATTGACCCAATAATAATAATTTCGGAAGAATAACAATAAGTGACAACTGAGAGGATATGACATTTTAACAAGTAAAAAATAAGAACAAGTAATCCAAGAGTTGCCTCATTATGGAAAAATTTAGTCATATAAATGCCCAGTTATGAATAGGGAAGACTACATACCTCCAGTCCTATTGAAGTCAAAATTTAGAACACTTAAATCTGAACCAGACATCACCTAAGAATAAAATTATAGTTATAGTTAATATCATATCTTATGCAATAATTTACCCCACTAAAACACTCCACCTGATATCATAGAATTGGTACCGAAGCATGTAACAATTACTCAGGAAAATCCTTCCGATTCAAAAGCACCCACTCACGCACATATAATTCTCTAATCTGCTGTTGACTATGTGCCGATCTACTAATCCAAAGTGATCTAAGAATTTTTAATTAAACGGAACAAGGCAAACAGCATTACATTCTCTCATTTCCCCAACCATCAGTGGCAACAGGCCTACGATTCGAAAGAAATGGGCATCTGTCCCTCCCTCACTCTCCACTACAGGACCAGCTCGACGGGTTGGGACTCCCCTAAGGCCGAACTCTCTTCCAACAACAGTATCTTCGCAGGTAGTTAGTCCTGTGATCTGTTCTGTAGACTCACCATTGCAGTCACAAGCTCCCCGCTTGGTCCGACGATGAAGGGAAACCATTGATTCGAGAATCAGGACGAGTTCCGATGTTAAGGAAAGAATTACCGATTGTAAAGGCATGGTCCCAAAGACTCATACGCCATGAGTTCATCCCATCCTGGTCAGGCCGTCGTCACACACTGTGTAACACCAGGATTTGGATTACAGATTGTACCGACACCTTCAATTCAACGGGAGAACAACCACGGCAATGCTGCAGCCTGCTCTACGCCGGAGCCGACGGTTACCCGTGTGCGGTGATTCATCAGTGATAAGAAGGAATTGGGAGGAAGGAGCGCTAGAGGAAGCATCGTACTACTTATGTGGGTGATCTCCTGGTGTTACTAAGTTAAAAAGGCCAGGCGGCCTGTAACTAAGGTAATGACGGCGGGGACCTACTCGAGGGGTTTTAGGCATTTTACGATCTAAGGCAACCTAGGCTTCGATTTAGGGTTCCTGAGTCCGCGTCGTACTCCCGAAACAGTTATTGGGGATTAAGTGGCAATGAAGGCACTGAATGACGCGATCACTGGAAAAACTCTGTAACGCTCATACACTGTTCGTGGGAGACGAAGACGAAGCCCCGCCTCCAACACCGTGCATAAGTCTTCATCAAGGCTAGCATGCGGTTGATTACCAAGGTCAAACTAGCCTGACAATCATAAATTGAATTCATAATTGCCAACTCTATATGTTTTTAACAAGCTATTTAAAGTGTGTATTTGAATTCTTGAGAACTACCAATTACGTAGGTTGTCTATTACAGCAACAAAGAGCATAACTCGGTCCCCAAAAGTCCATTTCAAATACGTTAGGTGTTCATACTAATAAATGGGTGCTAATTAGCCTAATAAAAGAATAATTCCTTTTCCTTATAATTAATATTAGATGTATTTGTTTTCTCCTTCTAATCTCTCTCTAGAGTAAATGCGGATATAAAATCAGTCTCGAATCCACACCTAAGATTAAGTCTAACTATACCAAATATGTGAGATTAAATCTATTTTTTTCTCAAGTCACATAAAATCTAATGGTATGCTAATTTATTTCAGAGTCAAAGAAAATACTCATAATACTTTAAGGAAGGGAATAAAATTTAAGTTTTTCGGAAAAGGGAAGTGGAGGTTGATACCTAGATTCGAGGTCGTTACAGGGTGTCACAATAATCCCTCAACAGGGGTAAATTGCAACTTCGTCTGAAACAAGCATACAAAGCCCAAACATCATCAGAACATGACCAAATTGGAAACATAAGATTGTCACACTTTAGGAAAGCATCTAAAAGGATTAGGTGAGGTTCTAAGCATCTTATTAAGCAAAGCAAGTATGCTCAAGCACTAAGCTAGGACAGGGGCCTTATATTAAAACCCTAATCACATGAATAGTAGGTTAGTGTGCTCAGATAATTAATATTGACCAAACAAAGTGAAAGATATACCCTGACATGCTTGTTTATACCCTAATGAACATTTAATACATATAACTTGAATAACTCACATGATTAACTCTAATTGTAGATATGTATGATCTTGGACATGCTATGGACCAAGAAAGCCTAATGTGATGATGAGTTGGATATTGGGAACCTAACTCTAATCTTTCTGCATGTCGTTGAGGTGTATGTGATATGTGGTGATCAGGGTGATAGAAACCCTCAATGCTAGCAGATCCTAACATGTACATGTTTGGTAACCCACATGATACAGTGGTGAACTTAGGTGCTTAATCGCATAGTATAACCTAATACACATAAAAATGATCCAATAATCTAAAGCATGGCTTCACAGGTGAGTTGATTTCAAAGACATGTCATGCATGTCTCAATGTTCACTAATACACATATAATGACCTAAATGTGATTAATAAGGATAAGATGCACATAAATGTGCATAAATGGTTGGGACGGTACCTAATATGCTCAATAGGTGTAATGGTATAAAAAATAGACCTTTCATGTTAATATAAATGATTCATGTGTCATTATTTAAGTTAGTGTTGAAATTAATGGATTAATGAGAAATTTGATAAAATAATCTATTTCGGGTGAGGTGTCTAATACAACCATGATGGTGATAATAAGAGGGAAGTAGAACTCTAAATCATAAATATTTAGGATAATGGTAATATATAATAATAGATAATGGGATAATTGACTTAAACCCTCATTGTTGTGGAAGTCTACCAAGCTCCATTAGCCAGGGTAGAGGTTCTCATCAGAAATCTTTGACTTCTTGTTGCTCAGACTATTCACACTTCAGATATCTTCTTGATTGCACTGAGTTTGTGAAATAGGGTGAAAGGCTTGAGGCTATTCACTAGTTTCCCCAAAGCTCTTTTTCAACACTTCGAATCTGATGTCTAGGTCTGTATAGGAAATAGAATCTCACAGATCGAGTGATTACCCTCTAATTTCTGAGTGATGGATCCAGAGGTCATCTTTATTGAATAAAAGAAGAGTAGGAGAATCCACATTTTCTCCTTGCCTTCCACAGGTGAATCCTTGATTGGCCACTAATATGGTGGTTAGGTCTACGCTTGCCCGTATAGGTATGGAACCTTAGTTGCACAACTTTGTGGGAAGCTGGCTCCTAAGGATCATCAGGTAGTTCCTGACCAAAACTCATACTAGATAATCTCAAAACCTATATATAGTCCCAAAATCAGATTCTTGAGGTCCGAATTAGTTTAGGTACAAAGTTTCATCTTAAATAGATAATGTTTGTTGTCCCAATTTAATTATAAAAGATAACTCTCTTTGATAGGTATTCCTGATCTGCATAGGACTTTGGTTTGTTGGGTTGTAATTGGAATTTCATTAGCAAACATTGATTACTCGCATCCTCCTACAGTCCTTGTGTCATGATGACCCTTCATTTACCAGTCTAGATCAAACTCGGATCCACTGTGCACTTTCTCTCTCGCCTGATTCTTGAAGATATCAGGACTCTACAGTCCAATTTTCCTACTCCCTTGCTTATCGCTCATCTCACTCCTCCTTACCTCAAGCTCTCCACTCCTCTACTTTTTCCTCTTGACCCCAAGCACCGAGACCCCAGACTCAAAGGAACTCCATCAAGTCATAATTGTTGATGGAAATGCGGTTCTGCTAACCCCAATCACCCAACTGTATCAGGGACTTGTTGTCATCCTAGACCCCATAGCCTATAAATATTAATATCATAATGGAATTTAAGACATACATAGTTATTTTCCATAGTCAAAATAACCACTTCCCATCTGGAACACCTCCACTCTACTCGTTCTATCGACAATGATCTTCTAGGAACCAGTCGAGGGAGCTCTGCTGCCAGCCGCTTTATGCAACAACCGGGATATACTCCTCGTGTGTGTGAGGATACTTGTTCTTTTAATTCTCTTATCCAAGGTATCTATTAAGTTTTCCCCTTTTGGGCTACATTCTGATAATTTTGAACTAGTGTTGGGTTGTTACTGTTTATGTAAGGACCCTGACCTCCGTTTAGGGCTTATCCTGTTTGCTTTGCTTAACCCTGGTGTTTAGTTGCTTGCTAATCACCTTTAGTGGTGATTAGGGTTTGTTTGTGATTTGTTGAGAGATGGAGGTGCTACTTGCAATTAACCCAAGATTTGGGTTGATGAACAAGTTTGTCACCTTAAGAAGTGTTCTTCTCTTTCCTTGCTTCCTCTAGTGTTGAGAGGAAGGGTTGGGCTCGTTGCTTGAGTTGCCTTGGGCTTGGATGAGCCTTGTTGGGCCTTGTTGTGCCTTGATCGACCTTGTTGAACCTTGTGTCAGCCAAAGGTGTGCCATCCATGCCTTGTATCGGCCTTAGGTGTGTCACCCAGGGAGTGTGTCGGGCATCGAGTTGGGGTGTGTCACCCATGAACCTCTTTGACCTCGTTTGTGTCACCACTAGTGGACACTTGGTGCTTGATGCTTGCATGTGGCAATGGCCTTGAACATGTGTCTAGGGCAAGTTAGAGTGGTGGCATTGCCCATGGACAAGTGTCCCTAGGTGGGCGACACCTTGCTTTGTCTTACCTTGGTTTCTCCTCCATCCTCTCCTATATATGTGTTCCCTTTCTCTTGCTAAGGATCCCTTTAGTTCCTTAGTTCCCCTCTCCCTTTGGTTGCACAACACATCTTCCTTTGCTAGCTTGGTAGTCGATCCTTATCTTGGAGTCTTCTTCTTCTTCCTCTTGTGGTGGCTGAAGGTGTAGCTTGGTGCTTGGAGCCTAGAGCTTACTTAAGGCGGGTTATATAACTCCTAACCCTAATCATATTACCTTCTTCTATGTTCTTGTATGTTTTCTTATGATCATAATCAGCCATGTATGTTGCTAGTTAAGTTTCTTTCTTAGTTGTACCCTAGTTGGCCGAACCATGTCTTAGGGTTTCCTTGTTGAGAAACACTCCTTTCCCTCCTTGGTCTAGAGAAGTGAGCTTAAAGCCCTAGTGATATGAGCAACACCCCTCTCTCGTTTAAGTTGAGAGGTGAGCTTGTGTTCTAGTTGCTTGAGCAACACCCTCATCTCACCATGGATTCGAGAGGTGAGCTTTTTGGTAGGTGTAGATATATGTTAAGGTTGATCCTTGTGGTTGCCCGAGTTGTGATAGAGGTTGTGCAAGACCCCTCTCTCTTGGTTGTTGAGAGGTGAGCTGCTCTTCTTGATCAATCTAGGGTTGGGTGCCCTTGTGCTTGAGGATGATGATGACCTTGTTGAGCTGTATCTTGCACGATATGGCTTTGGGTTGGTGTTGCCCGATATCCTCTCTTGATCTAGAGTCTTGGGTTGAGATGATGAGGTTGTGTTGGGTGATACACCTTGGTCCTTGCCTTTGTGTGTTGGCCGATAGGATGAGGTTAGTTTGGTTGGACGATAGGCTTTCCTTTACTGCTGTTTGAGTTGTACCCTTGGCCGTTGTGCCTAGATGTGTTTGGTTGTTGGGCGATACCTTTGTGTGTTGGGCGTTATGCCTTGTTGAGGGCCCTGCCCGATACACCTAGCTTGGGTAGTGGCTTGGTGTCGTTATACCTTGAACGTTATGGAGCTCTGTGGGCTAGCCTTTTGTGGGCATCATGGTTTGGTGGTGATGCACGACACATAGGTGCATGACACCCATGGATGCCCGACACCCATGGATGCACGACACCCATGAATGCACGACACACATAGGGTTGCATGATACACCTTGGTGGTGGCCCGACATCCTTGCTAAAGGGCTTGGCCGATATGTGGCTAGTATGCTTGGGCGACATGAGGGTAGTTACCCTGCCCGATACTACCTCTGGTGAGGGTGCCCTGCCAATCACACTTCTTGTGAGGGTAGTGGGTGCTTTTAGTAAGGGTCATGTTCCACCCGGAAGCCCATCTGATAGTTCCTTATCATGCAATCTCTTTCGTGTTGTTAAGATTTATGGTTTATGGTTTGTAAACCTTTGACATGTTTGGTAATAGTAAGGTGGTTGATATAGTAGAACGCACATAGGTGAGCATGACATATCTGAACTCTAATGCCATGATATTACATGTGTTAATGATCATCTTGAAATCATGTATATATAATGATGAGTAAATGACAAGTTTGGAAGTATATGGGCTGCTTCACATGATGATGTGACCCATGTCTATGGTTACAGGTTTGAGGCATGAATGATAAAGCATTTAATCATCAATGTTGCCCTATGTTTGATAACATGATCCTTTCTGTTAATCCATGATGGTTTCAGTTATCTCCATGATTGTGTATACTAACCATGCAAGTGTTTCATGCAGACACTACTACAGAAAATGCTTTTTACAACGGGAAAAACACAACAGTTATGTTGATTGTGTTGTAGTTAGCATATCTTTTATAACAAGTCTATTTGTGTGTTGTGAATTATATATTTTATACAACACAAGTTATATACAACGGGCCAAACTTGTTGTAGTATGTGTGATACTACAACAGGTGCCAAATTGTTGTAATAGGTTGTAATATCACAACACACTCAAACCTGTTGTAAAAGATCATAATTACACAACATGCTCTAACCCGTTGTAATTGTCACGTATGCTAAGTTGTTGTAATAGATCATCATTACACAACATACTCTAAATCGTTGTAAAAGATCATAAATACACAACATGCTCTAACCCGTTGTAATAGTCATGTATGTTAACCCGTTGTAATAGACCATCATTACACAACATACTCTAACCCATTGTAAAAGATCATAATTACACAACATGCTCTACCCGTTGTAATAGTCACATATGTTAACCCGTTGTAATAGACCATCATTACACAACATACTATAACCCATTGTAGTATACTACAATTACAAAACAAGCTTTTGCCTATTGTAATAGTTACCTGTTGTAATAGACCACAATCACACAACAGGTTTGCACGTCATTTGTTGTATATATACAACAAAGAATATATGTGTTGCATAAAATGAAATTTGTTCAGCAGTTTGAGATGTGCCTTACTTTCAAGTGGTCTCAAGTTTGAAACCTTGTGTCTAGATGTATTTTCCTTTTGTCTCAACATGTTATATATAACACTCCTATTACAACAGGTGTGTTCAATGAACTACAACATGTATTAACTATTGTGTAAAATACATATATTACAACATGCGCAACACCTGTTGTATAAAGAAACCCCCATAAGACCACGCGATCTAATACAACAGTTGACACCCGATGTAAAATGGAAAAATGAACTGTTGTAAAAACAATTTTTTGTAGTAGTGAGATGCATAGCCAGGTAAAGGGGCTATGAGGTATAATGTTTGAATGACACTATATTGATGGTCACTCTTGCTTATGAGATAACCTACATCACCTTATTATGTGTTTAGGTCTGAGGACCTGAGTTTGGCTTAAATGCCTAGTTGAGGTGTTATCCTCTGATGATGAGATCTGGGATTGTTATCCCCAGTGACGAGAATGCCTTATGAGGCAGTGGTTTCTTGTGATGAGGGATTGAGATCCCGGGATATTGTGATGGTAGTAACAATAATGTAACTTTATGTTATGCATGTGTTATAACCCGATTTCATCAAAAATTCACTTAAAATATGCTAACTAATTACAGTGGAACATATCATGTAGTTTGCCCTGGCCATAGATCCATCATCGTCAGTAGCTGGTGATGGTGAAACAGGTTCTCCTGCGGGTTAACCTGGAAGCACATATTATTGAATATGTGTGGTTTCTCCTAGCCGTAAATGAGGAGGTTAGAGTGCAACTTCAGTTGTAGACTCAAGATGTATATGAGAGCATGGTGAATAGGCCCATGGCTCAGTGTGATAGAGCATGAATGTAACATACCGAAATCTGGACATTTTGCCTTTTGGTCCTCTTTTCCATCTTTTCCTTTCATTTCTATCCTCTTTGTCCTTTCTATTTAATTTGTGGACAATATGATGATTTAATAAATATTTGTTCACCTTTTCTCTCAATATTTGGGTTTATGCACAAATACCTCAGTAAGACTTTAGATAATGGCCCTAAAGTGCAAATTGTACACTAAGCAATAAAAAGAATAAAATATTTCATCCTAGAACTTTCTAGCACTTCCTATAATAATAGAAATAAGAGAAAATCCGAATTTGAAATAAAAAAAGAAGATAAATGAAATAATTAAAGGTAATTGGGGATAATATGGATAAAAGAAGATAATGAGGAATATATTATTCCAAAAATCCTAAATAGAAACCCAAGAAGATAATTTGGATAATAAATATATCAATTCTATTTTCTTGACTTAAAAGTTGCTTAATGGCCAAGTATCATCTAATTTGGATAATAAATATATATATTAAAGCCTTTATGATAAGATAATGGGAAATACGCCAATAAGGTGAAATAAAATATATAATGTCCTCAAATTAGAAAAATAACTCCATATTCGTAATCTAAACATAACAATAAGCCTTTGGACAAATTTGCATTTAATTTGGTCAATGTTTAATATTTTATTTTAATTTGGAGAGAGAAAATGATTTAAAGACCAAAAATATAAAATATATGTTGAAAAAAATTAATTAATACCAAAAACCTGTTCCTAACGTTTATTATTACTTGTAGACCAAGTTTTATATTTTTAAAAGGTTTATAGATGCCTCTAATAAATTAAAGGCTAAAGAAGTGATAAAATTTAAATGAATTAAATAAAATTATAAAAGTCTCCAAAAAAAAATGATAAATTCGTGTTCTACACGTCAAAATATATCTTTGTATGAATTTTGATTCAATTTGGAAAATATTTTATAAGAAGGTGAATTTAGGAGAGAGAAAGTGTGTAAAATATTAAAATCGTTAATTAAAATAATAAACGATATCAACAAATAGAAATAATACTAAATTAGTATCCAAAATATTAAATGTGACTTGTGGGTCAATTTTGTAATTTTTGGAGAATCTAATAGTCGTTAATGAGAGAGGAAAGAGAAAATAGTAATTGGCTTAATTTAATAATATAATTTTCTCAAAAGTTAAATAAAATTTTATATTCGGATTCCTCACCCCAAAATCAGTAAACTTACCAAATTTGAGTTTATTTGGACTTTATTTGCACCCTTAAATAATCAGAGAAAGATTTATGCATTAATTGCACCAAATGACCAAAGTTAGCAAGTTGTATTAAACGGTCATTTCATCTTCTACCTTGGTCGCGCATGAACAGTAATTCTGAGTTTTTGTGATTTTTTTGGATACCATATCTCCTCGTTTCTCAACGAAACTTCGCGAAACAAGTTGCGTTGGATTGCAAATTCAATTCCGCATCCAACTAGCACAAGATCACATGTTTTAATCGAGTATTAGGAAAACGCCCAACATGGGTGCCGCCACTTTCTACCTCCGCTTAGTCCAATCCTAACTCGGGGTCTCTTGCCTATAAATATCTATACTCCTAGATCCGTCGTCACCCTAGAAACTCAACCCAACCTTTAATTTCTCGTTCCATTGATGTTTTGACCCCGAACGGCGGCCAAAGTACCACGGCTTGTGACGCCTATAGCTCTCTACTCTCTCTACCTTAGGCAAAATCAAGTGTACGACCAGGTTCGTCTCGTCTCTAACTTTCTTTTGCATATCTAAATGCGAAGTTTGGTCAAGTATTGTGGATTCGCCCAAATGTAGAGCTTGGCTCGCTGGCCATGGCTCGTGAAGCAATGAAGGAGATGACGAGCTGTGTTTTTTTTAAAACGCCTACGTGGAATCGTCTGATTGGTCTGTTTTTGAAAAATCATATCTTTTTACTCGTTGCTCTAAAAATTAAAAATAAATAGTTTTTTTAACTCAGGAGAACGAGATCTATCCATTAAAAATGTTTTCGTGGTTTGATTTTGATGTTTTCGAATATGTATTTTTTGAATTGTTTTAATTAACTAATAAATATGGAATAAATATGGAAAATACTCCAAAAAAAAGTTGGTAACTCGAAAATATACAAACATATATGTTATGTTGATTAGAAGAACGTAAATAAGACAGTAGTGAGGTTTTTAGAGTCTAATTCGATCGTTTGTGGAAAAAGTCAATGGTTTTGAGGTTTTAATCCTTTAATGAATATACATATATCTAATACATAAATATGATGATCATATTAGGGAAAGTGGATCTGATCTCGTGTAAAAGTTATGAAAAGTGACTCTAGGAATCTAAAGATTAAAGGTATGTGCTTAATACACCTCAGTTGGGAATTATTTGTGCCTTTACCTATGTTTCCATAATGAGGCTTATTTGCACCTTATATCCTATCTTCATGATTCTCTTGCTATACTTGCCTCATGATCAGTTTGGAATATTATTCTTGGGTCTTGGTACCCTATTGCTTTGTTCTATTTGATATTATTGTTACTTGCCATAACTCTTTTCCTAGCATGTTGATTTTATTAGACTGATTAGCTAGTGTAGTGGTACTTGTATGTACAACCACCCATAGTTGGGGAAGGTGTTATTTCTCCCATGGGGAATGTGATACGCTCCCCCGCACACAAAATGTGTGTAGGTGACTGGGAATGTGATACTCTCCCCTCACCCTTTTGGTTGAAGGTCCGGTAGGTGCCTCAACCCTACATAGTTAAGATAGTCAATATTAATCATACATGCAATGTTGTTGTTTTACTTTATTTATGGCAAGCATCTATTGAAATATTCTTTTATATATGTGGCCTCATTCTCTTGATGTCTCATCTTTTGATGAATCTCTATCCTGATTTACTTGTTATATTTATCTTTTCACCTTTAGTATAGTTTAGTGACACATACTTTTATTTTTCCTTCCCTTTTTGTTGGGTGCCTTCCCAACCACCCAGATGTGGAGCAAGGTGTTGGATATGGAATGAAGATCGTAGCTTGGCTTGGACTTAGATGATGGATATGTTGCTTGGAGACAAAAGTGGAGTAGTTTAGAGTTCCCTCTACTTAGATCCTCTTTTTGTATAAAGCATGTACACCCATATTGGGGAAATTTTTATGTACACTTTATTTAAATTGAATATAGTCAAAATTTTATCTTCCGCTGCTATCTAAATTGGATTTTGTTTACCATTGTATTTTAGTAGAGGGTGGTTTATCCCACTCTTTACAATGAATGTGTTCATGGCTCAGGGAGCACGGTGAACTGGCCCGTAGCTCAGACATACTAGCATCGAGACCTGTACCAAGGCGGGCTAGAGAAAGGGTAGCCTGCGGGAGATGACCCTGTGGCTGAGGCCACTTAAGCATGAGACTGCAGTCCTACTTTGGTTCGCATGCACTAACCATGAGGTGGGAGGTCGTGGAGTCCGGCTCTTCCATTGACCTTGTATGGCATCAGCTTGGGTTTCGCAACCAAAGGTTGGATTTGAGCGGTATGACTCACTTCCTCAGGGTATAATAACATGTAATCCAGCCAAATAGTATTTATTGCTTAAGGCAAAACATGGAACATTGATTGAGGCCCTGCTTGTGTAGTTGATCTTGTTATACTTTGCAGTTACTTATACGTTCCTTATGTTATGTGGTAAGATCTTATAAATCTTATCTTGTCAATCATGTTCCATAAAGAAATATTGGGTTATATGCCTTCCGTACATCTTGGTAAGCTCGATGGTAATAACAACTTTGCTCTATAGAGTGCTCTTATTGTACGTTTTATCAGTTATCTGATGTTATTGCTTTAACCTTTCTGAGGTTTTATGGTTCTGGCAGGGAATTATGTTTCTCGCTGGGACTATGTGTCTCACCCCGTTGGTTTACAACCTTTTTAGGTGATCGTGCTAGACGTAGTGGTGGTCGCGGGGTTGCGGCCGAGCAGTAAGAGGAGCAGTAGAAGGCAAGAGAGGGATATGTTGTTGTTTTGATCATTTTATAGTAGAGTCTTAGAGTCATCCCTGTACTCCCAGGTCCTCGGAGGCATTTTGACGTTGTTTCACAATGTATAGCTGATGAAGTCTTGTTTATCCTGCTGCTGGGTGGATATAGAATGTTATGTATATATAAATAGGTGATGAACTCATGTGATGACAAGACAGCTGCCATGTTAAGCTGTGAACACGTATCAAGACTTGTAAATGTTTATATAACCTGTTTTCTTACAGGATGAGGATCTGAATGTAATAGTATCTTGGTTTATCTATTTGTCGAAATCGATTTTAATTAATTCGTGTTTTGGTAATATGTGGTTTATGGTGTTTTCCGCATGTTTTCACGTGGAACCTCGTTGTCTGTGTGACAGTGGGATGTGTCGCCATAGTTTGGGCCCATGTTCCTCTATTTTTCTTTATCGTTGACCTGTGTTGTAGGTGGCAACCTAGTTGTGTGTTGGTTTCTTGAAACTATTTAGCTTCTTCTAGTTTTACACCTTCCTACTTGAACCAATGACAGTGGAAGGTGAGGTGGAGGGATTCCAACCACCTTGAGGTTCCTTTGGGATATTTGAATCCTTTAGTGCATTACGGAGCCAGAGGAACTAACACTTAATTCCATTTTTCCTTGTTGTGGGGGTTTAATCCCCAATTAGATATATTTTCTAAAGCTTGAGCTTTCTTCATGTCTTAGACAAATAGAGAATATGATGAACTATCTTTTTATGATTATGCCTTAGATTTCATTTGATTGTTGTCATGACTATAATAGATAGACTCATCTTTTTTCCTCTAATTTCATTGATCATCATGCATTGTTTTGATCTCTGGTAAATAACCCTCAGTGCCATGTTAAGCATAAAGGTTTTGATGTGTGATGTGAGGGTGTTTTGTTCTTTGTTATATTTACTTTTTGAGAATATTAGTCAATTGTTTAATATTGCAAAATTCATAACTAATTATATAGTTATCAACAAATTTTCTACAAATATGTTATAGAATAAAAAAGATAAACTCTATCTGATGGTATAGCTTTTATAACCTAAATCTAATCTGATAAAAATTCAAAATTTTAGGGTTCATAATATACACCTTGAATAATGATTATATACCTAATGTGTTATTAGGTGAACATGCATAATCTGGATCTAGAATCTAGACCCTAACATGTTACATGCATCATTAAGGTATGTTGCATTCTCCTATGAGACATACTAGACAATTAGTTATTCTCTCTCTCTCTCTCTCTCAAACTTGATTGTGATATATCAACTCAAATGTCACATACTTCAATATAGTTGAACTGATTGGTTCCAAATATTGAAATTGGTCTTATGGACTATTATAATTTGAATTAAATCCTATTCTTGTATCTTGTTGTTATTTCATTCAATTTGCATCCTAATGAGATTATTGAACCATATTTAATGGGAACCCTAATTTTCCATATGTTATCCATGATAATATGTTTTATTATATTTATACATATTATGATGTCTATGAGTTTGGACACCATATTGTGATCTAACTAAAGTGATGCTTGCCTCTCTATTATAATAAATTATTTGTTTGGAAAACTTGTATAATGTACACACTAGGTGATGTATCCCTATTGTGTGTATTACCAACAATGGGCGTTGATGGTTTTTCCTATCCCTGGGTAATAGTGATGTGATGGCATTATGTATCAAACTGAAATATGGGTATAATCTCAATTTGGCCCTTTTCCTAAGCTTTTCCTATCTTTTCTATCCTTTTTGTCCTTGATGTTAATATTGTGGAATTATTAGTGGTTTGGAGTTAATTTGATCACTATTTATGCCAATATATGGGTTTATGCAAAAATACCTCAGTAGATGTTTCAATTAGGGTCTAATATGCAAATTTACCACTTATGTGACATATTGATAAAATGGATTCGTTCTAGAACTTTCCTTAGACTTTTGGATCAAGGAAGAGAAAATAGAATGAATAATAATGCTTTCAACATGTTAATGTGATATTGAATTATTTAATATGAGAAATAGTAATAATATTGCATAATGGGCTAAAATTCATAAAAGGAAGACTAATTGGATAAAAATAACTTCATATCTGTATTCTTTGGTTCTGATATGGCTTGGAGGCCAAGTTTCACAATTTTGGGATAATAATAACCATATTTATTTTGTTTAGAAAAGAAAATGTGAGTTTTCTTGAAAATATCCAAATAAATTATTAAATAACTCCAAAAAGTAGAAAATAGTTTTAGATTCAGAATCTACATTCCTAAATTAGCTTAGGTGTGAATTATCATTTAAAAAGGATAATCTTTAATGTATATATAAAGTCTAGGAGAGAGAAAGTGTGAAAAGGCCAAAATGATAAATAATATGATAAATAATTTCAATGGATAAAATTAATGGCCCAATGTGTACCATATGTGTTAGTTTGCTTAAAGGTGAAGTTTCACATTTATTGGTAGTTTCTAGATGTCTCTGATGCGATAAGAAAGAGAAAATATGTTTTTCTTTAAAAGAATTAAACAAAATAACTACATTCTTCAAAAGTGAAAATTAATGACATATTCAGATTCTACATGTTCAAATTAGGTAAGGTGTCAAATTTCATTAATTTTGGAGTTCGTTTTCACCCTCAATTGAGGAGAGAGAAAATGAGAAATAATTGCATCCATACTTTATTCGAATTGGTTTAGGAATGCATTTAATCAGCCACACACCTATTTTTCCTCCTTTCTTTTGTTTTTTGAGTTTTGGATGGCTGGGATTTGTACGGACCATTTTAGTCCCAGATCCCACAGCTCTGGGGTAATCTTCCTCCTCTGTTTTCTCATTGGTTCGAACATAGTTCGGTGGTGATTTTCAGAAAGCCATAACTTCCTTGATTCTTGTCCATTTTTTTGAGATTTTTCATGGGTTGAATCTGCCAGAGGATTCAAAATCTAGTGACCCCTAAAAGTTCTCCTATCTCCCCCTATTTTGGAAACCCCCAAATCCCAAGCTAACCTCTTCACCGCCATGGGTTTGCAGGGGCTTGTTCTTGGTATCACACCTATATATTTGAGTTTCAATAGCATCGTGAGACCCCAACAATTGCTTCTCCCCTTTCAATTTTGTCTACTTCACCTTACATCACTAATGCCAACCCAACCTTTTCTTTGCTGCAAGTTGCCTCGTTGTCGACAACTCATGTCATCACATGTCAATAGTCTCTGGGGTGAGTTTCGTAGAACCCTTATCTACATCTCTATGCACTTAGTTTTGTTTTACGTCCTCTCTCATGATTTTCCCCAAAATCAGGTTGGGGAAGGGGAGGTTCTTTGCCCGACCATGGCGTGAGCCAAGCAAAGGGAGAATCCCCATGTTGTCTCCCATTTTTACCCCTATGATCTTCTTCTTTCTTTGTTTTCTTGCCCAAGGGCACACGTCTTTTCGCCCTTTATTTAACTTGCTTTGGACGAGTCAAAGCCAATCCCTTCAATCCATGACTCTTCCACCCCTGATTGGCCCAAGTCAGTGGGTTGGCCCCGCTCTCTCTCCCTCTCTCGAGCTTTTCTCACTTGTGTGGATTTTTAGAATATTATGATTGGTCTGTGTTGTAAAAATCATATCTTTTACTCTGATTGTCCAAAAATTATCAATAAATATGATTTGAATTGGAAAATTGTGTTCTTTTTAATGAAATTGTTTTTAGAGACTGAGTTCCATCTTTTTGAAGGTTTATTTTTTAGAATCTAATAACTCATATAAAAGCCCTAAAAATTGTAACTTTATCATATAAACTCCAAATTTGATAATAAATATGTTTTCTTGATAAGGAAAACATAAGGAATCATTTGTTTTAGGTTTTTAACCCAAATCTAAGGCTTTCCAAATAGGTCTAGATTAGGGTTTCTCACACATATGCTTTACAAAACCCTAATGCACGTTATTAACTTGAAATTAGGCAAAAATTCTCTTGGAATCAACTAAGTTGGTGAAAAACAATTGACTAGGAATCTAAGTTGAGGTATGTGCAATCTAACCCTTTTTAGTTGGTCATATTTAATATCCAACCCTGATTTCCTAATGAGGCATGGACTAAACCTTTAATATCTATTATCGATCTTTTTGGCATAATCTACATTATTTTCTTGGTGTTTGAACCCCACTTGCACTATTTTTATTATTTCATCTTGGCATAATATTTCTTTTAGGATGATATCTTTGGCTTGTTAGCTATTATAGTGGTACTTATGTAAAACCACCCATAGTTTGGGCATGCGTTATTTTGCCTTGGGGAATGTGTTTACTCTCCCCATATATAAATATTTTGAAGGTGAGTGGGAATGTGTTAATTCTCCCCTCACATATTTGGTTGGGGTCTGGTAGGTGCCTCAATCCTACTTAGTTAATGTAGTCTAACTTAATCATTCATGTAGAATTTCTAATTATTTAACATGGCAAGATTTCTTTTGATGTGTGCCTAATACTCTTGACTATCTTTGTTCTTTATGACATACACCCTTTATTATCCTTTGTTGATATTACCTTGCTCTTGTTCCTTATTTTGACACATACCTTGTTTCTTTCTCTTGTTGGGTGATCCCAACCACCCAGGCCTAGGATCAGAGTTGCGCATCAAGAGCATGGAGGACTAGCCTAGGATTAGGATAAGGAGTACATGGCTTTTATCATGGACCTATCTCTTAATGTTGATGCTTGGAGACAAATCTAATATGGTTTAGATTTCCCACTGCTAGATCCTTATGTTGTAATATCAATGTAGACCTTAAATTGGAGATGATGATGTACTTTTGTAAAATTGATTATACTCATGATTTTTTTATTCCACTGCTATACTTTGGTCTTTTTGTATGCCATCATGTAAGATTTGAAAATTTTACACCAATTGTAGCATACCTTTCGAGTGTGTTTGGAATGGATGTTTTATTCTTCAAATTTTAGTAGGGAGTGGATCCCCTCTGGGTCATACTCTTTACACATTATGCCCCTGAAGATTATGGTGATGATCCCATAATATATGGATATGGGTGGTGATGTCATGCACCTTGATTTTGTTTAATTTGTTATTATCATGATAGTCTGCACACATAATTCTAATTATTTATTTGTTTCTCTCTAATTTGAGATTTAGAGGCAAGAAGCGATAACTATAAACTTTATTGTTTCCTTCATATAATCCTTTTGTCTTACTATATGAATATTTCTTTGGATACCAAATTGTATGATTCTCTCTCTCTTATTTGGGAAGCATTATTATAATACTTATTGTCCCTTTTCCCCCAATCACTATTATATGCACATACTAGCCGTTATGCTGACAACATCCATTTTGTCTTCTCTTGTAGGGTATGCTTCCAATCCCTAGGTGGAGAGCCAGGAGGAATGGACCGATGTTAACTAGGAATCATCTAGTTGTAGTTGATCCATATTGGTAGGTAGATTGATGTAGTTGTATTACCCTCTGTGGCTTATTTTCCTCTGGTTTTCTTTTATGTACACCTTATATGGTGAAGAACAATGTTGGACATAAATATTGTAATAGTTAGATTTTTATCTTCTGTTGCTAATCTTTTGGTGTTTGATATTTTACATACTTGAATTATAGTATATCATCCATTGTGAAAAATTATTATCAAATTTGGCATTGGATGGTTTTCCATTATTCCCTTGAAGTAAGTTGACTGGCTCCCCTCTCGGGTCCCACTCTTGCAATGACCATGCATTTAGGCTTAAATATAACAATCTAGTAGTTGATTTTTATCTTTTTAGTGGTATATCCAAATGATATGAATTTTAATCCATAGCTTGGAAACTCAATTTCAAACATTAAGTTAAATTTTCATAATTTTTGGATGTTGTTATGATAATCTAGGAGTGGTGTCAGACAAGTTCCTTCTCAATGACACCTCATCCGACCAACCAGTCTGTCTATATAAATAAGAAAATTGAAAATATTTTTTGGACTTGTTTGTAAATATACAAAGAACCTCAATTCATCTATATCATCAAACTAACACCCTAGTAGCTCCTGTAATTCGTCATCCCTATCTGAGAAATGAAAATTAAGAGAGAGAGAGAGTGGGGAGATAGGGTTTTGAGAGGAGAAAGTGGTGGAAGTGATGATTTACGGTTTCATCTTCATAGAAATGATGGAATCAAGTAATTTGGTCCTCTTTAGATATCTTTTTTATCATTATTCTCTCACATGTATTGATATCATCCCTCATATGATTTTAACCAAGTATATAGTAAATTGCCGTATTTTCTCTTTCTTTCTCTCCTATTCTCCTTTTCTAGGGTTTTCGAGTTGAGAGGAGAAAGAAATGGATTCAATTGCTAGAACCTTGAAGGAATTATAGAAATTCAGATTGTATGGAATCATGGCTATTTCTTCTTCTTCTTTTGCTCATTTTTGTACTATGAGTAGCTAAGCCCCTTTAGGTGGGCTATTTGGGGCTAAAATGTGACTTTGATACCATGTTAAGGGAAAGTAACTTCTAAATTCTATGATTTCGTTTTATGATGATTCTCTTCTACTTTTGTCTTTGTTCCCATATTTATTCTTGTGGCTCATGCTTAAAAACATGGATTGTTTGTTGATTTATGCTTGAAACCACTTAGTAATTTGGAGAGAATGGCTTGTATCTGGCTATCTTAGGAATTGCTCCTAGGTTCAACTATTGGATCCCTATATAACACCAGATCTATCCACATACATATCCCCTCTCTTACTTCTATGTGTAAGATCTAAGTAGCTAGTGTAGGAGTGCTTAGTGTAATTGCATGGGAGTTTCCTAAAAGATAGATGGTGAGTGATGTGAGGTGAAACACCCTCACCTCCAGTCACCATTCCTACCTTTGGTTCCCAATTGCCCTAAGACACTTACTTTAGGAACCTATACTTGCTAAATCCTATTGGAATTTCACCTAAGACCTAGTTCAATAAAACATCATAAGGTTGGGTAGGGTGTTCAAGAATGTAGTTCCCCTTCACACATCTTATTCCACATATGGCCAACTAATATGTTAGGGTAATTCAAATGCATTTGACTTGTTGTTTGATTTAACAATCTAGAATGAATGGTTAGAATTTGCATGTTATAAACCTTCAACTTGGATCCTAGTTATCCCCAAATCGCCCACACCTCCATAACTTTCTTAAAACCCTAATTTTCTCTTGCTATTTCATGCTTGCTTAGTTACTTGCTTTAATTTCTTCTTATCTAATTGCCTTGTTTGTGGTAGCTAGATTTTTCTAGTCTAGGCAGTGTCCCTCTATGCTTGCTTTTCTTATCTAGTGTTAATTTAGCTCTTTTCTTGCCCTAGTTTGTTCATTATTAGTCTAGTGTAGTTTCTTGATTAGATTAATTAGTTATCACTTCTAGGTTTCTAGTTAGATCTTGCTTAATTTTTTTTTAATGTAATTTCTCTCTTTCTAAGTTGCCTTTCCTATTCTTTTTAACATAACTAGTCTAGGCTTAACTTAGCTTTTGGTTAATTATTCCATTTAATTGCATGGTTGGACCTTTAGTTTAATTAAACAAGCCCCCAACCAAACCCTTGAACCCTAGACTCCGCTTTAGGAACCTAGTCAAACTAACTTAGCTCTAGTGCCCCCTCTCTCCCTATGGATCGACCCTTATCTTTCTACTTGCCTATACTATAACACGACCTCGTGCACTTGTGAGTTAGTGTCTTAATTAGTCTAAGTGAGTGTGTTAGTGTAGGTCCTTATAAATAAAAAAAAATATCCTACTTGTGTGTACCTTAGGGCACACTCACCACTTGCCACCTAAGGTGAGTTCTTATTTCCATTTAATCTCTATAAAAATGCATAAAGTCTAATTCTATCAGACTAAATTGATCAAAATTCTTGTTTATATTTGTATGCAATTGGGTAACCATTTGGGAAGATTTTTAGGGAATCAAATGTTATAGATTTGGACTCTTTTCACAGATTTGTATTTAGTTCATTCCTAATATATTTATTTAAGTTACATGAAAGTCTTATGCATTGAAAACTATACTATTTTACACTAATTTTGATTCAAAATCAGCCCAATGGGTGATATGCTTAGAAATTTAGTTGACATGTTTGTAATCATATTTGAACTCAATCAGCATGAGCTGCTCAATTGAAATTTTGATTCATCACTTAAATTGAATATGTTATGTACATGAGGATCAATATATGAGGGTTTGATATGGATGAAATCCATGTCTCGGGTTAATGTTGAGGAATGAACTCAAATGAGTCATTGACTCATTGTATTCTTGTAAATGATTGGTTGATTGTGTGGTGCGTCTTGAATAGACTCAATGAACCTATGCATCTTGAATAGACTCAATGAACCTTTGTACTGGGTAATATGATTATTATGATGTATTGAATTAAGATGACTTCTTAAACCCTAAAAATATTGTATTAGATGAGTATGAGAGATAAAGCCAAATTCACATATAATCACATGAATGTGACAAGATGCTCAATTATAGACATCATTACTTCAATTGATGGTGACAAGACTTATTACGATGATATAAGCCCAATGCATGTATTCTAGTATAATATATGAAATATGAGTAAATCCCCACATGAATGTTGGGCTTTTATACAAGTCACATGATTATGAATCAAGAGATGAATAAAGATCAAGGAGAAAGAAGAAGTAACCTGAATCCATTCTATATAAAAAAATAGCAGTCTTGTAAGAAATGGAGGAATTATTTATAATTACCAAAACACATTTGAAAGTTGAATGACATGGTATCGTATTTAGATGCAATACAAGTAGTGGACAAGGGTGAACCACATATGTGATAATAAATGATGAATGTAATGATAAGTGATGGATGATAAATCAATAAAATAAGTATGAGGAACTCTTTTAACAATTTATTTTAGATATGTCAAGGTTAATATAAACTGAATGAAGTACACTAAAGTACAACTATAAAGGATTTCAATGAGAGAAAAAGTTATGCATTAAGTAAATTTGGAATTATTTGTTCTAAGAGTAGTAGTAAACATGAGATGAAAGAGGTTGAGACTAGCAAATATGAATGAAGGAAAAATGATCAAAATTTTATATGGATCTAAGAATCTAGTTCTAATGCTAAAATGATGAGTTAGTTGATGCTCAAATGAGGGATTGATGAATTCATATAAGTATAGTTTAAATATATTACTAGATGGGGTTCAAGAATGTGAATTACAAGAATGTGTACTTGGATTGTAATTGTTTTTAGTATGCTTGTACTTAGAGAATGGTCTATTCTAATGGACTTCAATTGAAAATCAAACATGTGTTGATTAGTAACCCTAACTAAAGAATGCTAAATAATATGAGAGGAGAATCAAGTGTGTTGAGAACGCTTATGCTTAAAATTTAATTACATCTTTTGAAAATAGATGGAATAACTATATGTTGTATGATAACCCCATTTTGATCATGATGGATGACATAAGATGTCTATATGCCTATATTCTTACTATTTATAATGTCTTTGTGAATACTCAATGAAAATTGTGATATGGAATGAATTGATAAGAAATATGTTGAGATTTAATTAATATGCATTTATTATATTTGAGAAACCTTGTTTAGGGTACATGTTGGATAATGAGATTATGTCTTGGGCTAATACATCACTGATGATGACTATTATGATATGATGTAAAAATGGAAAGAAACATATATGTTGCAAATTAAAATTTTGTTGTTCTTATTTTAATCATTGTCTTTCTTGTTAATCCTAATATGCTTTGTGTCATTCTAATTGTGTGAGAATATACACATATGATAAATGATGATATGGAATTTCTTTAAGATTAGTAAAAAGGGATTAAGAATAAGTGAATGATAACACATCTAGTTATGTTCCCTAAACACCATGAGTTTCCCCTGAGTGTCAACTAGGGAAATGAAACATATCTCCTTGTAATAATCCAAGTATTATGAGAAGGATTTTCAGATTGTGAATCTAGACCTTGAAGGTTAGACCACTAGGATTTCATGATGAGTCATATAGTGTTCTTCTGACCCTAAATCCTCTACTGTGATAGTCTATGTTCATGAGGAATAGACTCTGATGAGATAAAATGGTGACACATGTAAAATATGATGACATGTGATATCCGGATGTGTTATTATGTTTGTTCCTATCTCATGTACCTGATATGAGGACTTGAGCCTCTTTAGGAAACCATGTGGTGGACCATGGTCTATTATTGATGCCTAGGGTCGTCGGGTAAACCCTAAGATAGTGATGGTAAGTCATTCACACAAGAATTAGGTGTGCCCATTTCTACTTAGTGAGGTATGTACCAAGTACTTTCATGAAGAATGAATAAAAGATGACAAGCCATGAATAATATGAGTTGAATGTTTGGTACATGTCTATTACTTCAAGATGATACACCTGCTATAGTTAAATGTGCTTCTTTTTGTGAAATTTAATCAATCTTTGATAAAGATAATCTATTTTCATATTCTAATTTGTATGTTTTAGAACCTGGTCTTAAAGGTCAACAAGTGGTTAATGTTAGGATTTAATATCCACTTTGAATATGATTGAGGCTTATTTGTCATTTGAATAATCATGTTTGGTAGACATGTCTTATGTGTACTTTGGCTTTTAGGATTGCAAGATGTGTTCTTGGTTTGGCTAGTGGGGTGTCACAAAGATGATATTAGTTGTTATGCATTGATTCTAAATCTTTACATAATGGCTTGTTACTCATACTAAAAGGATTGTTACTCTGGGCTGAGTAGCATCTACTAATTTGTTGATATACATGCTCTAAAATATGTTTTAAAGTTGGATTTGGTCTAAGAAATCACCTTTTATGATCGCTTAGATTATAATTGTAAACCAGACTTGAGTAATTGCTAGATCTATCTACTAGACATTTGAATATCTACAAGTTTCTTTTAAGTTCATTATACTTAATATGATGTTGATACATGTACTCTATTTGAGTGGGAGGTATCTAGTCATTGGGGCTCTATATGAGTCTTATGAGGTTTTTTCAAATGTTTTTAGGTATAATGATATCCCAAGGAGAGGTAGTGACAAAGAAGAAGAAAATATAATAATCTATACTAGAATGACTCTGAACTCTCTCTTTCTTGGGATGAGTTGCAGATTTGTTCTTCAATATACAAGTAACTGATGTAAACTGAATCACAACTGAGCAATAATTTTAGCTTCTTGTTTTAATAGAGTTGAATATGGCTTCCGATGGTCGAATATATTGTCATTAATGTGATATTGTTTATGAGGTTTTATGAGAAAGGAATAGGAAAAAAATTTCTGTGTTTTCATATATTGTGTTAATCACATTTGTTGAGAATTAGTTGTTTTGCTTCATAATCTAGGTTTACATTTTAGGTTTATCTCTAATAGAAGGCATTAATGCAAATTAAAAGAAAGGACCCGACAATGTTTGTTAGAGCCTAGGTTAGATGAGCCTGTCAAGAAAATAGGATCCAGGGCTATATGATAATATGGATTTTGAACATAACCTAGATGATATGCAAACTAACTGAATTTAACATTCAGATACTTTAGTCAAGTATTTGAGTATTGGATAAGCCAATATGGAACAGTTGACAATACTTTTTCTGGATGACCTGACCAAACATCCAGATATAGAAACTTTGGGAGTATAACAAGATGAATCATGGTAATAAAAAGGATAAAATGATGAAAGAGAATGTATTATACAATTAAATATGAAACCCAAGACAAGAAGGAAATTGCACATGAGAAAGATGAATGAATCTAATATATTATGAAGAATATTCCAATGAATTTGAATCTGAGTTTGAATTTAAAATTTGTAAGAAGAAAAAAAACTGAGAATTGAAAACAATGTTCACAAGATAATTCTTATTTATAAAGAAAACTTATGGATATGGTAAATACAAAATGAATTATAATCTTGATCCATGAGATTCATAACCAAAATAAAAAAGGATATGAAAGGTGATGTGAATCACATGTTAAAAGTGATATATTGCCAAGGTCTATGAAATAAGTGTTTGTAATACTCAAAGAGGGATATGATGATGATAATGGGTGAAATATCTACATAACACCAGTAAATTCATAATTCCAATGCAAAAGATCCAAGAAGTGAGAAAATGATCTAATATGAAAGAACCATAAACTAAAAATCAATCTAACAAGATACCAAGAGAGATGCATGATTATGATATATGATATTTACATCTTTCTTGGATTATGATACGAAATCTTAAAGGAGGGGAGAATTCATAATGACCTATTTTCAAGTTAGCCATCTAATTAGGGTTTAATTGGAGGATTACATGCTTATCTAGAGTGATCATTGTTTGAGCTTGATTCATGATGATAGATTGATTATGATGTTTAAACCTAATTATAAATTCTAATCATGCTTTTATTTTGATAAATTAGGATTTTATAACTATAAACTCTAGCTCCCAACATTAGGGTTTTGGTAGCATATGAATACATAATTTGATAATACAGTGGTGTAGTAAATAATTATTAGTATATTATATATAACTCTGATTTAATTGAAGTTTGTACATGGTTTGAATAGCTCAAATGTAAATGTTCTTCCAAAATATTAGAACTTTTCAATATTTTTTGACATGTTTGTCGACCGAGTTTCTCTAGGATAAACTCAGCTTACCTACAATCTAGATGAAAAATAATAGTCTAGTGTTTTATTTTTACCTTTCTACCAGTGCATCCAAATGATCTAAAATTTCAAATGTAGCTTGGAAATCCATTTCAGTCATTAGGTTAAATTTTATAATTTTTTTATGATGTTAGAAGATCCTGAGAGTGGTGTTGTCTGAGTTTCTTATTAGTGACAACTCAGCCAACCAAGAAGTTTGTCTAAATTATAAACAAGACTGAAAATAGTATCTAGACTTGTATGTGAATATCACAAGCACCTAAATTCATCTATGTTATCAAGCTAACACAAAAATATCTCCATAATTTGTCATCCCTATCCGATAAATGAAAATTGAGAGAGAGAGAAGAGCTAGGGTTTTGAAATGAGAAAGTGGTGGAAGTGATGATCTATGGTATCATCTTCCTAAAATTGATGGAATCAAGGAAGTTGGTCCCCTTCAGATATACTTTCTTAGTGATTCTTCTCTCACGTGCATATATTTTATCCCTCCTCTGATTTAACTAAATATATAGTAAATTGCCATATTTTCTCTTTCTTTCTCTCCCATTCTCCTTTTCTATGGATTCTGATTTGAGAAGACGAAGAAATGGATTCAATTTCTAGAACTTGGTGGAATTGTAGATTATATGTGACACTTTTAAGGTGCTTGTCACCTAAGGTGAGTGCTTATCTCCCTCTTAAGATCTATAATAATGCCAAAAACTTGTTGGTTGTTTACACTAACGAGTTTCAATCATAAGAATGATCTTTAACTCAACTAGCTATATCCCACAAGTATACGAGAGTAGTTGTAGTCGAGGTCGAACATAAGGAGCGTTGGTTAGTTAGGCGCAAGAGTTATGGTTTTCAATAATCTAGATCATTGTACATAAGATGATTGGATTAGAACAACTAAATTATAGATTTAAAACAAAATAGTAAATTATCACTTAAGAAAGGTTAAGATTCATATTTGGAAGGATCTTAGACTTGGGATTTCACTATCACATCATAGCTTATATTAAAATATGAATTTAAACATGTTAATTAACTTGCAAAGGAGGTTTGTAGTCATCACTCACCTCCCGGTGAAGTAATGACGATTCTAACTCCATACATCACTCTCGTGCATGTATTTCATTTTGAATCACAAACCTTGCTCCTCAACTTAATCCCAGCCACTCTCGCGGTCAAGGACAAGTTGCCAAAAGAGTAACACCATACTCTCAAACACATCTTCTCAGATTATGAAAGAAAGCATAAAACATGCAAGTATGATGGCCAATCACACAAACAAGCATTTTAGATCTGAAACAACTCTTGGAACATGCAAGAAACTAACATTTAGTACGAAATTCATATGTTCATACAAGCTATGACATGGGAGTTACTCTCCCATGTCCAAGATTCGGATTCTACTCGTCCATGATCATGTAATGCAGAAATGCTACATAATTTTTAGAGTTTAACATGGTTTAGAGAAGGACAAGCTAGGAGAATTGAAAGTGTAACCCAAGAGAAGTAGAATTCTGTCTTGGGGACGAAATTCCACTCCTAAAGCTGCTCCAAAACGGACTGGCTCCTCTCCCGAGAAGCTGCACAAAGTTGGGGAAGCTTGGCTGCACCTTGGAGAAGACAATGGAGAAGAAGAGAAGAAGAAATGGACTCCTTTCCCAAGAAACCACCCTTGATATCCTCAAAATTGCCCTCCTCTGCTCTAGGCTTGCTCTGGGACGAGGGAACGTTCATAAATGACCGGACCTAACCGCCCATTAAGTTCCCACTTTGTTTTAAACAAAAACTCATATTTTTCAAAATGATGAAACTACTGGGTGCACGCCATGCACCCAAAGTGCATGGCGTGCAACTTTCCAAAAACTTTCAATTTGCTCCAGAATGCAATGTGCACGGCGTGCAATGAAGAAATGCACGTCGTGCAACTTTCCAAAAACTTTTAGCTCCCAGTTGCATGGCGTGCGATGAAGAAAATGCACGGCGTGAAACTTCCCATAAACTTTTACCTCCCAGGTGCACGCCGTGCAATTGCGTGCACGCCGTGCAACTTTCCAGAAACTTTAGTCTGCTTGATGCTCTCAGGTGCACGGCGTGCACTTTTGGTGCACGGCGTGCACTTGGCTGTTCTGGGCTGTTGTGTATTCTGCTCATAACTTTCAGCGTGTAGGTCTGAATTACATGCCGTAAAAAGTGGTATTTGCGTAGTTTTGAACCCCATAACATGTAGATACTTGAGGAGTGATACAATAATAGATAATATGATATATTCCTCATCATTTCATTGCTAAAGATAGTACCTACAATAAAAACCATGAGACAAGTAAGAATAGCTAAAAAATATAGAATCTAGCATGAATGAGAGTGATAATTGAGTCAAAACAACATGGATATGCAACCAAACATGATCCAAAAGATGATATGATTTGTGCACATCAAATCCCCCTAAGCTTAAACCATTGCTTGTCCTCAAGCAAAAAGAGCATAGAAACACAAGTGGAGAATTGTCAAGTTCATGCATAGATCAAATGAAAAGAAAGATGTGTATAAGACCAAATCAACCATGATCAACATGTTTATACTCTTAGCCATCAATTCAACTTAAACACCCAAGAAAGAGATTTTTAGTTCAGCAGGGGTGGTTACAGTTAAATGAATCAATCAATTAAACAACACTACGTAGAATTTTGATGACCAAGCCAAGCAATTAGTGGATGTGCAACTCAAACTCCCAACTATTAAGGATACAAATGATGAAATCTTAGTTAAAATTGACAATTTTAGTTGTACTCTCCTTCTTTCCAAAAAATGATATGATAATGGATTATGGGTTCTGACTCTCGGCTGCTAATGTAGGCTTATGCACACGTGGAGTGTCGGTTGGGGTATTTACCCTCTTTTAAGACATACCACCTAACCATCGTGGCCAGATCGGACTTACACTAGGCTAGCATGATATGTGGGCAGTGTAGCCATATTTTATGGGGTATAAAGATGAGATAAGCCAAAAGAAATTTTAAAATTTTCCAAAACATAGGAGATTCAACTAAATTCCAACATCAGCTAGATTTCATTCATTTGTTTTGAAAATTTTTCATTGAAAAAGTGGTTGAAAATGCACTAAGAGCTTGGCAAGGGCATCCTGTATTCCAAATGATGTTGTAAAGTTGATTTACTCACAGAAATTGAAACCATTACATATTTTAAGCAATCAAGGATGTGAAAGATGAATGTTCAGGCTAGAAGCATAAACCAGAGTTAAGCACATGTTGATGGCCAAAAGGTTTCATTTGATTAATGCATGCCTTTTACAATTTCTCCAAATGATATTTCTCATCAAAAGAGGACAATTAGTTAAGCATAGGAGTTCTATCCACATATAAAAGATAAACCTCATATCATACTAGACTTTCCACAAGAAGAGAAGAACTTAAAACAACAACTAAAAAGTGAACACAAAACAAAAGAAAATGACAAGAAGCAAATAACATGAAAGGCAAAATCTAAAAGAACTAGGAAGGGAAAAGCTAAAAGAACTAGGATACCATCTGGTTGCTCCCCTCTAAGCTTGAAATCTATAGTGTCCTCACTGCATAAATCAAACTAAAAAGGTTGCAACCGGGTACCTCATCATGGTGGAAACATCAATGTCCATGGAGGACCGGTGCTCTGATTTGCAGTTGGAAATTGTTGTGCTAAAGATTTATGCCTCCTTGCAAATATGTCCTTGATTTGGGGCAAGCGAAAGCACCTATGAGCTACAGCAAGAATAGTCTTGTGTACACCAATACTATTTGTATTTTCATTCTCCTTTGAAGCATCATCAAAATATGAGTTGGGAAGAGTGTTCTCATTATAAAGCAATGTGTCATCTAGAATGTGAGGAGGAAGGACATGTGGCTTGCTTGAAGAATCAACATGTAGAGCATGTGTTGTAGCTTTCTCCCCTTTAGTTGCAACTTCATAATCATCATGGATATCAACATCATCATACTTTGAAGGATATACTTCTATGACAACACCATTCTTCAATGTCACCAGCCTGAAATACGTAGGATTCATCTCCGGTGGACTAGACAAGAAAGGTGGAAATGCTTCTTTGCTAGAAAGAGCTTGTTGGGCAATTTGTTTCTCCAAGATGTGTGCATGAGTGGCAATATCGTCCACCTTAGAAGAGATTTGGAAAATGGAACCCTTCATTGATTGTCTTTGTTGATGGAACTCCTCATTTTGCTGCATTTGAGTTGAAATAAATGTTACAAGCATGGACTCTAATCTAGAAGTAACTTGTGGTTGTTGTGGCTGAATGAAATTTGAGTTTGCATTGTTGTAGAAGTCTGATGGAGTGTAGCCCATTGTAGAATAAATAGAAGAAGCATAAGATGTAGAAGATGAGTGTCTAAGCAACCCACATGCATCACAAATATTGTTGGCTATTTGAATTAGTTGTGTGCTTAGATTCTCAAACCTTTGTGACAAAGTGTCTATCCTTGCTGCAATCAAGTCTATAGCATCAACCATGTGATCTTCCACTTGCATTTTGGAAGTAGTATGTGAAAAGGATGGGTGGTAGCTTGTACCCGGACTCCATTGGCAATTATTTGCTTCCATATCTTCAATAATAGAATAGGCTTCTCTATAAGATTTATTCATTAGAGCTCCATTTGCAGCTGCATCAATAGACATCCTTGTATTGTAGCACAAACCATTGTAGAAAGATTGCAATAGAAGCCAATTGCTTAGACCGTGATGTGGACAAAGATGTTGAAGATATTTGAACCTCTCCCATGTATCATATAAGGTCTCTCCATCCCTTTGAGAATAATTTATGAGTTGACACCTTAGCTGCAAAGTTTTGCTAGGTGGAAAATATCTTGACAAAAAGACCTTTAGAAGCTCCTCCCAAGTGTCGATTGACTTCTTTGGCAAAGTATAGAGCCATGCCTTGGCTCTATCTTTAAGAGAGAATGGAAAAAAAATTAGGCGTATCCCATCAGTAGGAACACCATATATCTTTATGGTGCTTAGCAACTGCAAAAATTCAGCAATGTGGAGGTTTGGATCCTCCATTGGTGTCCCTCCAAATGCATTCAGCTGTAGCAATTATATGATGTATGGGCTGATAGAAAACTCCTCTGGCTCAAATTCTGAAATATTAATAGGCCCACTCATGTGCATTGCAGATGTACCAAAGTAGTCCTTAAAAGGAAGGTCATCCTCCTTGACTAGTTCTTCATGTGAATATAGAGGATTAGTTAGATGTGGCGTAGATGGTGGTGGTGTATGTGGTATGGATGTTGGTGGTGTATATGAGGGTGTGGAAGAATGTGGTATGGGTGTTGGTGGTATATATGATGGCGGTGAATTAGGTTTGATTGATGGTGGTGTGGATGAAGGATGTGTGGATGAAGGTGGTGCATATGATGGTGACATGGATGATGGTTGTGTGGGTTGTGATTCCTCCATACATGTTTGGGTTTCACTCCTTCTTTCTCCATGAGGGTTGCAAATGATGTGTTCATTTTCTGAATGTAGAGATATGCACGGTTCAAGGATCTTTTTATGAACACCCCATATGCTCTACAAATAAACAAAGTGAGTGAGATACAAAAACAAACATGGAAGATACAACAAATTATGATGATCATGATGAATTATGATTTACGGATATGATGGTGGATATGAAGGTTGTGATCTAGTCTCATTTACTTATCAACAACTCTTACTCTAACAGGAATATCGATGCTCCCCGGCAACGGCGCCAAAAACTTGTTGGTTGTTTACACTAACGAGTTTCAATCATAAGAATGATCTTTTACTCAACTAGCTATATCCCGCAAGTATACGAGAGTAGTTGTAGTCGAGGTCGAACACAAGGAGCTTTGGTTAGTTAGGCGCAAGAGTTATGGTTTTCAATAATCTAGATCATTGTACATAAGATGATTGGATTAGAACAACTAAATTATAGATTAAAAACAAAATAGTAAATTATCACTTAAGAAAGGTTAAGATTCAGATTTGGAAGGATCTTAGACTTGGGATTTCACTATCACATCATAGCTTATATTAAAATATGAATTTAAACATGTTAATTAACTTGCAAAGGAGGTTTGTAGTCATCACTCACCTCCCGGTGAAGTAATGACAATTCTAACTCCATACATCACTCTCGTGCATGTATTTCATTTTGAATCACAAACCTTGCTCCTCAACTTAATCACAGCCACTCTCGCGGTCAAGGACAAGTTGCCAAAAGAGTAACACCATACTCTCAAACACATCTTCTCAGATTATGAAAGAAAGCATAAAACATGCAAGTATGATGGCCAATCACACAAACAAGCATTTTAGATCTGAAACAACTCTTGGAACATGCAAGAAACTAACATTTAGTACGAAATTCATATGTTCATACAAGCTATGACATGGGAGTTACTCTCCCATGTCCAAGATTCGGATTCTACTCGTCCATGATCATGTAATGCAGAAATGCTACAGAATTTTCAGAGTTTAACATGGTTTAGAGAAGGAAAAGCTAGGAGAATTGAAAGTGTAACCTAAGAGAAGTAGAATTCCGTCTTGGGGATGAAATTCCACTCCTAAAGCTGCTCCAAAACGGACTGGCTCCTCTCCCGAGAAGCTGCACGAAGTTGGGGAAGCTTGGCTGCACCTTGGAGAAGACAATGGAGAAGAAGAGAAGAAGAAATGGACTCCTTTCCCAAGAAACCACCCTTGATCTCCTCGAAATCGCCCTCCTCTGCTCTAGGCTTGCTCTGGGACGAGGGAACGTTCATAAATGACCGGGCCTAACCGCCCATTAAGTTCCCACTTCGTTTTAAACAAAAACTCGTATTTTTCAAAATGCTAAAACTGCCAGGTGCACGCCGTGCACCCAAAGTGCACGGCGTGCAACTTTCCAGAAACTTTCAATTTGCTCCAGAATGCAATGTGCATGGCGTGTACTGAAGAAATGCACGTCGTGCAACTTTCCAGAAACTTTTAGCTCCCAGTTGCATGGCGTGCGATGAAGAAATGCATGTCGTGCAACTTTCTAGAAACTTTTAGCTCCCAGGTTCACGCCGTGCAACTTTCCAGAAACTTTGGTCTGTTTGATGCTCCCAGGTGCACGACGTGCACTTTTGGTGCACGGCGTGCACTTGGCTGTTCTGGGCTGTTGTGTATTCTGCTCATAACTTTCAGCGTGTAGGTCCGAATTACATGCCGTAAAAAGTGGTATTTGCGTAGTTTCGAACCCCAAAACATGTAGATACTTGAGGAGTGATCCAATAAGAGATAGTATGATATATTCCTCATCATTTCATTGCAAAAGATAGTACCTACAATCTAAACCATGAGACAAGTAAGAATAGCTAAAAATATAGAATCTAGCATGAATGAGAGTGATAATTGAGTAACAACATGGATATGCAACCAAACATAATCCAAAATATGATATGATTTGTGCACATAAAAAGCCTAATTCTATCTTACTAAATTGTTTGAAATTCTTATTTGTATTTGTATGCAACCGGGGACCATTTGGGAAGATTTCAGGGGAATCAAATTTTACTGATTTGGATTCTTTTCACTAATTTGTATTTAGTTAGTTCCTAATATATTTACTCAAGTTACATGGAAAGTCTTATGGATAGAGAACTATATCATTTTACACCACTTTTTCTTAAAAATCAGCCCAATGGGTGATATGCTTAGAAATTTAGTTGACATGTATGTAATCATATTTGAACTCAAAAAGCATGAGTTGCCTAACTAAAATTTTGTATCTTTATTTGAATTCAATATGGTATGTACATGAGGATTAGTATATGAGGGTTTGACATGGATAAAATCCATGTCTAGGGTTAATGTCGGGGATACTCAAATGATTCAATAAATCATTGTATGCTTGTGAACTCAAATGAATCCATGTCATCATTTCTAGTTGTGCTTCCCTGAAACACTTTCTCAAGACTATCCTTAATACGAGACACATCTAAGAGTTTCATGAAATTTCAATGAGTTTCATCAAACAACAAGTGTGTATATAATCAAACAAGGGGGTGTGTGAAAAGGATATCAAAATGAGAAATTCATTGTGTCCCTAGGTAGAAAAGGGAAATAAGGGGGTTGCAGAACAAAGATGCAAATCTCTCCTCTTTTCAAGTTGAGATTGATTTATTTGTGCAAATACATATATTATATCAAATTGTTTTCTTTTTGTTCACATTGGCATATTTTCTTTTTCGTAGTACTAACATATTACATAGAGAGGGGTATGGAAGAAGCAGATAGAGTAGGGATGCGGTGTGCCAACCCGAACATAAAGTTTGGCACTTTTTATAAAAAAAATTCTTTGTGATGGATGGAGGGTAAGAATATGGAAGAATAAGTATACAAGAGGGGTCACTTCAGCACTTCAGTGCATTAAGTTGATCTCCTAGTCCCACTATGCTCAAATAGTAACATGTTAAGGGGACAAGTGATGACTCCATGAATTTGTTTCACTAATAATTTAAAATAATGATTTGATTGATCCCTCTCGGTTCCTCAAATACCTACTATATTTTCTAGGGAAACCTAATATTTGGGTTCCCAGGCTACATAGAGTCCTTTGTAGTCTTTGGTTTGTTTCAGAAAATGGTCATTGTGATGTGTTGCTTCGAGTAAGGGGAGTTAAATGATGATGATATGCATGAACTACAAAAAAAATTAGATCTAAGACAACTAAGTGATGGCTTTGATCTCTCTAGAAATTAAAATTTTGAAATTCCAAGCTAAATGCAATGCAGAAATGCAGTGATGAGACATAAGTTACATATAGGTAGGTGTGGCTAGAGAGTAGAATATATAAGGGAAATAAGGGGGTTGCAGAACAAAGATGCAAATCTCTCCTCTTTTCAAGTTGAGATTGATTTATTTGTGCAAATACATATATTATATCAAATTGTTTTCTTTTTGTTCACATTGGCATATTTTCTTTTTCGTAGTACTAACATATTACATAGAGAGGGGTATGGAAGAAGCAGATAGAGTAGGGATGCGGTGTGCCAACCCGAACATAAAGTTTGGCACTTTTTATAAAAAAATTCTTTGTGATGGATGGAGGGAAGAATATGGAAGAATAAGTATACAAGAGGGGTCACTTCAGCACTTCAGTGCATTAAGTTGATCTCCTAGTCCCACTATGCTCAAATAGTAACATGTTAAGGGGACAAGTGATGACTCCATGAATTTGTTTCACTAATAATTTAAAATAATGATTTGATTGATCCCTCTCGGTTCCTCAAATACCTACTATATTTTCTAGGGAAACCTAATATTTGGGTTCCCAGGCTACATAGAGTCCTTTGTAGTCTTTGGTTTGTTTCAGAAAATGGTCATTGTGATGTGTTGCTTCGAGTAAGGGGAGTTAAATGATGATGATATGCATGAACTACAAAAAAAATTAGATCTAAGACAACTAAGTGATGGCTTTGATCTCTCTAGAAATTAAAATTTTGAAATTCCAAGCTAAATGCAATGCAGAAATGCAGTGATGAGACATAAGTTACATATAGGTAGGTGTGGCTAGAGAGTAGAATATATACCACCCACCCTCCAACTGAAACAAAAATATTTTCTCGTCCTTAATAAGAAACTAGTTTAAGATGAAGGGGAAGAACTTTGTTGGTTGATCCATGAGCCTTTGTTTTCTCTCCATTCAACAAAAATCACTGATCTACAATCAAAATTGTTAGAACTTATGATCTTGTCATGAGATGTACTAACTATATAAATGCAAATATGTAGAAGAATGTAAAAACAACTTGAAGTGAAACTAACACTTGGGTTTCCCTCCCAGAAGAGTCTTTCGTAAATGTTGATGGCCTCAACTCTTGAAGCTCAATCATGGTATGTTGGGGGAAGGAGAGAGATGTGTTAGTTGTTTTGCATATCCTCCATTGTGAAGTAGCATTATTTGAGACATTGTCCATTGACCTTTAACTCTCCATTCTTCTCGCTTCAAATTAGAATAGTTCCATAATAGGAGATATGATTTATTATGAATGGACATGACCATCAGGTCTTGAGCGTCCCTTGAATGAGATGGAAACAAGATTTATGTAATATTACTTGGTTTCCAACACACATATCTTTCTGCTTAAAGTGTCCATCATGGCACAAATATTGGAGTCGAGTTGTTTAATGGCCCATCAAGCCTTGTTATCAAGATCCACTAGTAGGTGGTAAGACTTCTCATAGATTAGACAGAAAGGTGTAGTGCCTAGGGGAGTCTTGTAAGCAGTTCTATAGGCCCATAGTTCATCATTCAACTTGTGGTCTAATCTTGTCTTGTCTTTACAACTGCCTTCTCTAGAATAGTCTTGATATGATGAATGGATACCTCCATTTGACCATTCATTTGTGGATGATACAGAGTAGCCACATCGTGTGACATACCATACTTGTGAAGGAGTGATTCAAAGTTGGGTTCAAGAAAGTGTGAACCACAATCAGAAATGATAGTGTGGGAGACTCCAAAATGTAGAAAGATAATACCTTGGATTGTTTGATCAGTGGCTTAGAGTTTCTAGGATTTTTGGGTATATATTTGAACCATTTTAAAACATAATCAACAACGACCGGGATGTACAAGAAGACATAAGAAGAAGAAAATGGACCCATGTAGTCCACACCCCAAACATCAAAGAATTAAACTTCTTGTCAAGGATTTAATAACATCTTGTCTCTCTTTGAAATATTACCAAGTCGCTGACATTAGTCACAATACTTGACATGTCTATGACCATACTTGAAGATAGAGGGCTAGAAAAAACCACATTGAAGGACTTTGATGGTGGTTCTCTTGGAGCTCATTTGGCCCCCATTTTGGCCAAAATGAAATTGTTTAAGAATAAGAGGAGGTTCCTCTTTAGATATGCACCAGAGATAGAGCCTATCAGAACACAACTGGAAGAGTTAAGGCTCATACCAATAGTAATGGTGGACATCTGACATGAACTTCTTCTAATCATTCCATGTGTAGTATGGATGAAGAACCCCTACAACTAGGTAGTTCACAAAGATAACATACCATGGGGTAAATGTGGTCACATTCAACAATTGATCGCCAGTCAAAGAGTCATAGATAGGGAAAATTTCATTGTCTTGAATGTGAATCCTACTAAGATTATCAACAAAATGTTTTAGTCCCCTTCTTTCCCTTGATTTCTAAATCAAACTCGTCCAACAATAAGATCCATATTACTAGTATGGGCTTTATGTTCTTCTTGACATCATATACTTGATGGTTGCATGACCCGGTGTAGATAATCTTTGAAGAAGATTTGTGAGTGGCTTGATGATCTTGCTAAAATTATGTATGAACCTTCTATATAATATGGGATGTCCTAGGAATGAGCAAACTTCCTTGATGGTGGTTGGAGGAGATAGCTCGGTGATCACTTATCTCTTTTCTTTATCAACCTCAATGTCTATAGAACTTATACGATGGCCTAGAACAATGTGTGTCTTACCATGAAGAGGAATTTTTTTCTAATTGAGCAACATATGTGCTTATTCACAATGTTTCAACACTAGGGGAAGGTGGTATAGATTTAAAAATAATATCCATAGGTTTAGAAGTCATCTATGAAAATTCCCATTATTATCTTTGTAAGGCCGGTGAAGATGGCTAACATGCAACAATGAGAAGTGATAGGGGCATTGCATAGTCCAAAGTGCATCTAGAGAAAAACATACATGCCAAAGGGACACATGAAGGTAGTCTTTTCTTGATCTCTTGGATGGATGAGAATTTGGTAGAAACCAGAGTATTTGTCCTGGTATAGAAAAATACCTAGTGTGCAAGTATCTCCAGGACTTGATCAAGGAAGGGAAGTGGGAGGTGGTCCTTCCGATTGGCATTATTAAGCTTGTAGTAATCAATGCACATGCACCACTCACTCATAGTGTTGGGTTGGGATAAGCTCATTCTTCTTGTTTAGGACAAATGTAGTGCCTCCTTTATTTGGCACTAATTGCACAAGACTCGCCCATAGTGAGTTAGAGATGGGATAGATGATCCTTGAAAGTAGTAGCATTATCGGCTCATTATGCACAACCTCATTTAGAACTAGATTCAAATTGCATTGAGGCCTGATGGAGTGCTTGTGGTTGTGAACCATATTGATTATATGCATGAAAATGGCTTGGATAACTCCAATTAGGCCAGTCAATTTGTAGCCTAATGCTTTCTATGTCTTCCTCAATTAGGTCAATAGCTTGTCTTCTTGTTCGACTGTGAGATCTGAATTGATGATGACTAGGAAGATATTATTCTCATCTAGGAAGAGATATTTAAGCCCCTTATATACTAGCTTCATCTCTAGTTTATTGGGCTCCTTGTCTTCTTCTTGAATGATGGATGTTGATTTAAGATCTACAAACTTAGGTTTAGGGTCTTCCTCAACATTGTCTAAGTGAAAAATGATATGCTCCACTTGTTCATAATTTAGATCATGGGAGTTGGGGTCAATAAGCATTGTATCAACTATCAAGAGGGTCTTAAGAAGTAGGAGCCTCATGCCGTAGTTATGTTGCTTTGTCAATGATGTTGATGAAGTGGCATTGCTCCTGAAAAGATGAACCCTTAAGACTTTTAAAGACCTTGAAGTCAATTGTGTTTGTTCCTAGCCTTAGCATCAAGATTCCATCTTGAACATCAATGAGTGCATGGGAAGTTGCAATGAAGGGACAACCAAGGAAGATGGGATATCAAATATCCTCTTTGATGTTCATGATGATAAAATCACAAGGACAATAAGATTTGCGACCTACTCTCATAGGTATGTCTTCTACTATACCCATAGGGGTGGTCATAGAAGAGTCAACAAGTTGAATCACAATGCCAGTAGGCAGGATATCGATAGTGAATCCTAATATTTTGCACAAACTATAAGGCATAATATACATTCTTGCACCAAGATCATTTAGGCCATTCTTATATGTGGTATTTCCAACAAAGCAAGATATGCCAAAAGATCTTGGATCTCTGAGTTTTTTGTGCTCTGGATGATGTCTAATGTTGTTTGTTCTACTTTCACAATCTCCACTTCCCCTTTTTAGGTACTTTCTAGTGAGGAGATCTTTGAAGAACTTGGTCCATGAGGGAATTTCTGCTACAGTGTTAAGGAAGGGGACATAAACATGCATCTTCTTCATCTCTTCCTTAAACTTTATGAATCTTAAGTCTAGCCATGTCTGAGCTAGATGACTCTAGTAAGGGACATGTGGTTTATAAACATGCACCATAGGAATAGAGGGATAAGAATGTAGCCTCTAATGACTTCTCAAGGCTGGGTTTTTTCTGGCTACTAGAGGTTCAAACATAGATTCCACCTGTATGGCTATTGATATAACCATTGGAGTCACTTCATCATCATTGTCTATCAAAAATAAGATTTTTTCATCGATGAATGGGGCTGGAGGGTCTTGTAAGACCCCTGCCCTAATTTTTGGGGTAACCCTATTTGCTTTGGCTTAGTCATGTGCTTATAACCTTGCTATAATCTTTTGAGATGTAATTATGGAGAGCTTAACTTTCAAGTTTAAGCTTGTTTGGATGCTATTTGTGCTTTATGTGCTAGTTTTGGTGCAAATTGAAATTTACCCAAAGTAGGGGGTTGATGTACAATTTGTCATGTCTAGAGTGTTCCTTCTCTTTCTTGACATCATCTAGAGGAGAGAGAAAGAAGTGGGCGCCTAGTTTGAGCCTTAGTTTAAGAGTTTCACCCTTAGTGATGATTAGGGTTTTCGTACGTGTTGAGTGTCTCGACCTATTGTACCTAGTGGGTTGCCTTGACCTAGGTTGTGACCTAGGGTGGGTTTTGGTGGGTTTTGCAGTCAAGACACACGTTCTAGGTGTTGAGGTCGCAACCAAGGTGGTGTTGGGTAATCTTGGGTTAGTATGGTTGCCTTCTTGTAGGATATCTCGACCAAGGTGATGTGGAGATCCCTTGTCTCGACCTAGTGGTGATGGATGGTTCTTGTCACGACCATGGATGGTGATCTAATGGAGGGTCTCGACCATGACCATGTGGGTGACCAAGACGGTAGAGACCCAACCTAGAGTGTATCACCATGTCTTGCATGTATGGCTAAGATGGTTGCATGTGCTTGCATGTTGGTTTCTTGAGTGGACAAGTGTCCCTTTGTTACCTTCGAGTGTTGCACATCATCCCTAGCATTCTCTCTCATCTTCCACCTATATAAACCCTTATCTTTCCATGCTTGTCACCCTTTCATCCCTCCAACTTCTTCCTTCTCTTTTTCTTGCTCTTAGAGCTTGGTGGAGCAAGGAGATCCGACCTTGGAGCTTGGTGACCGAACTTTTCTTACATGTGGTGTTTGTGGTGACCATATCTCATCTTCAACCTTGGTAAGAGTTTATCTTCCTTGATGATATTTCTTTTGATATCCTATCTACATATTCTTCTCTTTTCTCATCCCTAGACCATGGTTCCTCCATGGTGGTCGTTTTGGGAGAAAAACTCCTTATCACAAGGGTCATAGATCATGTTTTGAAAAGGTAGACCCAATGTGAGGAGGGTTTCTTCTCTCTTTCTCCCTTTCTCTTTTGGATCAGCCTAGATCTTTTTGGTTCTCTTTTTTAGATGATCTTTGACCTTGGTGTCTTCTCCTTCTTGAGGTGATCTTGTGGTTGAGAGTGGAGCCTCTTCAACCTTTGGATTTTGTGCTTGGAGCCTTGATCTTGGATCTTGGAATCCTTGGCGGTGGTCTTCTTTAAGGTGGGTTATATGAATCCTTTCCCTCTCTATTACTTGCACTCTTTCATACATGCAAGCTACTATTGTATCCTTCTAAAATGCTCCCTTAACATGATAATAGAAGATGCTAAACTATAAGACTTGGTTGATGCTTGAACCATGCTTGGGTTGGTAGTTGAACCCTATTTTTCATATACCCGATTATGGTGTTTGTGGTATTTGGGTGATCTCTCTTTACCTTTGACCCTAGTTTTGCTCACATGCATGATGTCCTAGTGCCTAGATGTTGAAGGGAGTTTAGGTTCTATTTTGGGTACCCTAATCATGGTTTACTCTCTCTTAGATGAGATCCTTTCATGTGGTTTCATGACGCATGATCTAGGGTTTATGGTAATCATTTTGCATGAGATTTTTCCTTCATGGTGGTCATGGTATTCCCCTTAGTTTTGTTTCTATTTTGAGAAAAATATATCATTCCTTAGGATGGTCGAGACACCTACCCTATGCTGGTTGTGACTATGGTTTGTCTTGGTCAAGATGCTTCCCTTTTTATGAATTGTACATAGTGTTGATAGAGGTTGCAACACTTGGTGTTAAAGTCTATGTTGATCCCTATTTTGGTTGGGTTGTTGCCCTAACTTTTGGGTCTTGTTCATGATCTTGAGAGTGGTCATGACATGAGTGGTCTTGGGTTGTGACATGCTTCTAGGATAGAGGTCGTAACATGGTATCATGATTTGAGGTTGAGAGAGTGATAGGTCATGATAGTTTTGTGAGGGGTTGGAACCCTAATCGTAGATGGGTCGAGATGCCCTAGGTGTCATGGTTGTGACATGATCTAGGTGGTGTGGTCACAACCTAGTGGTGTAAAGTGGCTGAGACACATGTTTATGGTGGTGTTTGAGAGGTATGCTTGGACACTTAATGATACTCTTGCATGAGTAATATATAAGACATGTAGAGTGCTATTTGGAATAATGTCTAATCAACTGTAATGATGTTCATTAACCCTCATACACTCCAAGATGGTGGGAGGTGATGAACCTAGGATTGGTGATTGAACTTAACTTCAAAACCATAATCGTCTAGCGATGGAAAACCCCAACCCTAATGATGAGTATGGTGACATGGTTACCTCTCTTTCTAAGAATGGCTATTATGTTCTAATGATATGTTTCTCTTGTTGTGAACCTCTAACCTTGAAGGATGAATGCATTCCATGGTGATGATTGTATATAATTCAGGCATGTAGACATAACGATGTGACACATGGATTTAGGATGTTTCCTCTCTGTTGTTTATTAATTTCTAACCATGTAGGTGATATGAACTTGAATATCATATCTAGTACATGCTATGATGAGTATGATGTGACACAAGTTGAATGAGCCTTCATAGGGCATGTTGTGACCCTTGTGATATAGGGATGATGTGAATGGGTCCTATGACCTAGTGATGGCTTGATGCCTATTGTGAAGTGATATCCCACAATTATGTGACATTAGTGATAGCCATAAGGGGATGTATAACAGTGATGATGGTTTTGTGAATGGATGTGTACAAGTGTTATGTGGTGATAGTGTGACTAGTTCACACCTTATATGTTTCTATCTTTAAAAGTTGTATAATACCCTTATCTTTGTAGTGATTGTTATGGTTTTGTACATTATTACTTGATTCATGGTTGATTAAGCCCTATTTTAGGGTTTCATCTTGTGGCATTTTGCATTTCAATCACATCTATACCTATTAGATTACATGTTATTTCCCTTAATATGCATATTTGTGTAAAATGCACTTATGGACATTATTTGCATGTTTTTCAGGTACTTGGACCACACTTGGATGGACGAGAGAGATGGAGGGACCCAAAGAAGGCCCCAGAGCTCCCCCAACCTACCCCTAGTGGCCAAGAGTCAAGCTTAAGCAAAGAAGTCCATGGATAACGAAGTTTGAAGCTCAAAGTGCAAGCAAAGCCCCCAACACGGCCGTGGTAACACAGAATGGTCGTGCTGCAAATGAAGAAATCACAGGAAAAATCTCAATTTTGAAGCATTTGCAGAGCATACTCTACCACGGCCGTTCCACGCAGCACGGTCGTGCTGCGACCACCCACCACGGCCATGCCACGCAGCACGGCCGTGCTACCATATCCCACCATGGCCATGCTACCAGATCCCACCATGGCCGTGCTACGCAACACGGCCGTGGTACAAGATCCTACCACGGCCGTGCCACGCAGCACGACCGTGCTACCCTCAACCAACCACGACCGTGGTGACCACCACGGCCGTGGCCGTTTCAGCCACCAACCTGACATTTGGCCTATTTTAATTCCCACGACCTTGCCCATACACCACGGATGTGGCCTACCCTACCCACCACGACCGTGCTACTCACAAAATCCACCCATTTTCCCACTATTTTACCCATTTTGCCCCTACTTGACCTAGTGCTTCCTCCCCACACCTATATATACCTAGGTGGCAGCTGGGCACGAGGTTGGTGACCTTCTACTCCCATTTTTGCTCCCTTGTCACCTCCACTCCATTCCACTTCACCTCCACCTCAAATCCACTCCATTTCACCATTTCCACCACATAACCCCCCATATCTAAGCCTTCCATCCACATCCCACCACCATTATACACCTTGCCATCCAAGAAGAAGGAGGAGGACGACCCTGCAGCTGCTGGAGAGAAGAATTTCAGCCACTACTCTGAGCTCCATGGCTTCTTCTACCTCTTTCTCCTTTCTTTTTGTATTTTCCATTACTATGAGTAGCTAGGCCCCTGTGGGTGGGCTGTTTGGGGGATATTATGTTACTTTGATACCATGTTGGGGGAAAATGACATGTAAACTTTGTAATTTCATTTGTTAATGATTATATTCTATTTCTATCTCATTATCCATGGATTGCTTGTTGGTTTGTGTGTGAAATCACCTAGGAATTTAGGCAAATTGCTTGTATGTGTGAATTTTGGGATTTGCCCCTAGGTCCAATTCTTGGATCCCTAGGTTGCCTCCCATCTTCCTACATCCTAATCAATCTCCCTAAACCTAAGTGAGAGATCTAAGTAGCTAGATTAGATAATTCTAGTGCAATTAGCATGGAGCCTTCTCAAGGCTAGAATGAGGGGGAATTGGGGTCCAAAACCCTAATTGCACCTCCCCATTACTACCCTCGGCCCCTTATTGCCCTAGGAATGCCTAATCTAGAAACCTAGACTTGATTAGACTCTAATTGAATTGAACCTAATCCCTAACCCAATTGAGCCTCGTAAGGGTAGTAGGGGGTGTTAGGGACTAGTTCCCCTATACACAACCTAATATATCCATGGCCAGTTAGTAGCTTAGGTTAATTCATTAGACTCTAACTTGCTGTTTGGTTTGGATAATCTAAATGGAATCATAACGTTCACATGTCACCCCCCCAACTTAAGTGATAAGTTCATACCCCTAAACAGCCCACACATCTCTTTACAGCTTAAAACCCTAGTTTTGTGCTTGCTTAGCTTAGTTAGTTCTTTTCTTTCTTAGTTAGCTTCTTGCCTTGCTCTTGCCTTGCTCTTGCCTTGTTTATGCTAGTTTAGTTCTTTAATTGCTCTTTTGCTTTTCTCTTGCTTGCCTTAGCGTAATTTGTCTTTTCATACCTAGCTTAGTCCTCTCTTTCCTGCTTAGTCTCAATCTAGTCTAGGGTTAACATAGATTTTATTCTCGCCTTTAATTGCTTACTTGTTTATCCTTAGGTAACAATCAAAATCAACCTTCAAACCCTTAACCCTAGTCTCCGCAGTAGGAACCCAGCAAAACTAACCTAGCTCTAGCGCCCCCTCTTTTCCCTATGGATCGACCCTATACTTTCCACCTTCCTATACTACGACACGACCCCGTGCGCTTGCGGGTGTAGTTGTTTTAGTAGATGTAGGTAGCTAGTTTAGGTTTATAAATTTTGAAAGCAAACCCTCATCCACCGTGCATTCCGACCTCGTGGGGCGCATCTATTCAATCTAGTAGTGTGTTAGCACCACTAGCGGAAGCGCACCAATGGTAAAGAAACTTAATCAGCATAACTAAAATATGGCCATGTGTGGATGATCTCGTTGTGATATATGGAATGACCATGCGTGAGCTGGTTTCCTTGTTATATATGGATGGCCATGTGTGATCCACTCCTTCTTTTAGGATGACCATGCATGAGTCGATTCCCTTGTAATATATGGACGACCATGCGTGAGACGATTCCCTTGTAGTATATATGGACGGCCATGTGTGAGCCAATCCATCTTTCAACTAATATGACACTATAGTGTCACTCTCGTGCTAGTCGGGGGATGTTAGAAAGGTCATCGAATCTGACTCTTCCATTGACCATGTGTGATACCAATAAGGACTTAGTAGTGGTATTTTTGTAAGATAAAATACAAAATATTGGATGTGGCTTTTCTTGCTTTTGTATAGTTTGGTTAATAGAAAATATACATGTTCTTCATATTCCTTTTAGTTTATAAAATATTCCACTACTCTGTTATAGCTACCTAATTTGCTTAGATGAAAACAACTACCTTACTCACTCAGTAATTGAATATGCTTATTGTAAATGTAGCTTTACTTCTTTTCTTTAGTTACCTTATCTGTGATTTAATAAAATTGGCTGAGAGTTATATCTCTCAGTGGGACGTTTGGCCTCACCCCATGGGTTTCCACATCTTTTAGGTAGCCGTGCATGAGGATGTAGAGATCATGCAGCTGAGGAGGAGAAATAGCAAGATTAGTAGTTGATAAGGTGGATATGTTGCATATCTGTTGGTGTTTCAGTCCTAGAGTCGTCCCTATACACTTAGGCCTTGGGGGTAGTTCGATGTGTTTTGTGGTTCTGCTATCGATACAAGTTTTTGGCTTATGTGTCCTTTTGTTGTATATAGTTGGCTGATGTACATGTATATGCAAGTGGATCAGATATCATGTGTGATAGACATGTCTATGGAACATGTTGTAAGCATGACATTTTACAAGATATGTCATAAAGACAAGTTATGGATATTTATGTCACAAGTTTTCTAATTTTGGTGCCTTGTGCAATTAGTTTATATTCAGTAATCCGCTTGTGTAGTGTTGTTTCTACATTTGGTTTTGAGTAATCTCGCTTTATATGGAAACAAATGTCATAGGTTTGGTAGCATGCACCTAGAATGTGTAGTCACAAGTTTTAATTGCTCCTCCTCATGCTTGGGTTGCCTTCAGGATGACCTACAAATGTGCCCACTAGAGGGTGAATGGCAGAAGAAATTTTTACAAGTTGGGCCTCCATGGATTTATTGTAAGCATGTTGACTTGCTAGTATCTTCTCAATTGTATCTAAGTGACTTTGATAATTGGAAAATGGTATGCTCAGTTGGTTTCCCTACCCTAGTTGAAGTAGTCTTTATTGATTGTAGCATTGACGTACTAGATTGTAATTGTTGCCTTGGTTGAAGTTGTTGTAGATCTATGTAAGATTGAAGTTGTTATAAATATATTTTTAATGTTGTTTGAAGACATGAGGACCCCAAACTTGGTATTGGTTGGGTTCTTTCTTGAGCTAAGGTGCATTTGTAGCTTTGTATGGGTTTTCATACTAGAAACCTAGATTATTCCTTCTTTGGTTGTGGTTGTAGTAGCACTATCCCAAAATAGAGTTAACAACATCAACTTCTTTGATGATCGGGTTTCTATTGAATCAAGGTAGGTGCATGGCTTATCATAGGTGTTTGCACTCTAGACTCGTGTGCCCCTTTGCACTAAAACTTGGAAGACCTCTTGGGATGACTTGTCTAGAAAAGAGAACGGGCCTATCTACCCATACCTCTAAAAAGAAGAATTGGGGTCATCTTGCTTGAGAGTTAGGAATTCTAGGAATTAAATAATAGCTTTCAAATCAGACTTGTCTTCCACCATGGAAATGATGAAAACACCCTTCTTGCATGACAAGCCCCAATTAGCCTATTTCTCCACTCCCCTACTGATGATCTTCCATGTGTCATTGAAGTTATGATGCATTAAGTCTCCATTATAAGAGTATCAAGGAACTTCTTGATGTCATCATTGATTCCCCTATAGATTTCTCAATAAGATGTCAAGGTGGGATGCCATGATGAGGGCATTTGTATAGCAGCTCCTTGAATTGTTACCATGCTTTAAAGAGAGTTTATCTTGGGAGTTGTTAAAACTATGTTATTTACCCTCTGATTTGGCAAGTGAGTGGGGGAAGAAATAACTTCATAATAAATGGTTTCAAAGTTCCTCCCAATTTTTTAAGCTATGATTATCTAGGGAAATTGTAGCACATCCTAGCTTTGTCGGTGAGAGAATAATGGAACAACCTTATCTTCATGTCCTCTTCAGACACACCTTCTTTCTTGGTTAGTCCACATATGTCTATAAACTTCTATAAGTGGTCATGAACGTTCTCACTGGCTCGTCTTGCAAAACTATTGTTTTGCATCATCGTCACCCATTCCATCTATATTTCAAACTTTTGTGCCTTTATGGTAGGTTGGACGTTGGGGTTGCAAATGTTTCTAGATTTAGGTATAGAGAACTCTCTTAGTTCTCTCTAATATTCTATTCCTCAGCTGCTCATAGTTCTTCTTACACAACACCTCTGCCTTTTGCCACAAGTCTATCTTGTTTCACTTCAAGTGCTACTTCAAATATATGATTGATCTCCTCTCAAGCCATCTTATCTTGGCATTCATGAATGAGCATGTGGTAGGTTATTTCAAACACATGGTAAAAGTCTAGCCAAAGGCTGATTCTAGAAGATTCTTGCATGCACTAGAGATGATTCCTGAGGAAGGAATATTAACAAATCAAGGATGATATATGTGGAGTTGAATTCAAGCAATATATGCAATATTATCAATTGTAAAAAAATCCTAACTAATCCAAGTTGGTTGCACTGATCTTAAAATTTGTCCTTGGCAACAAAGCTAAAACTTGATGTGTGTGTAATTGCACATGCACATTCACCTAGAAAAGGTTCCATATATTTTTACCTAAACTAAGTACAATAATCACCACCCACAAGAGGATGGATCTCATCGCAGTATAGTTTAGGATTGAACCTGAAGGACAACAACATAACAAATGATATGATCTACTTAACCAAACAAAAACTAGTAAATAACACAAAGACAATTGATTGTTGACTACTCTCAAATTACAATAGCAAAAACTAAATTAAGGGATGATGAGTCAATGTAATGAGGGTGGTATTGATTTCACCACCACTACCAATTATTCAATCTCTTGTTGTATCATATTAAGCATATATATATATATATATATATAACTCCCCATTTTGGAATTAGATTATATATATACATATATTGATAAATCCACATTTTGGAATTAGATTAAAACCTGAACATATTTCACTTCAAGCTTATCATTATTTTACCTAGAGGTCATGCATCTATCACCTCAGAAAATATCTATCTAGAATTCTCATCAAAAGTTTGTCAGGAATCAATCAATATTCTAGTTCCTAGTTTCAAAGTTCTCTACCCCCAATGTCTAATAAACATGTAAATTGGATGGTCAGGAAATAATACAAGCATAAAATATATTGATCCCAAACATATAATGGTTTATATAATAAAAAATCCAGTAAAGAGAACAAAATTGGGTAGTGGGGCTACTCCTTGCACCCTAGACACTATTTTCTCATGGCAACATAAACAATTACAATAGGGAAAAAGAAAGACGAAGCCATCATCACAGAAGAAGAAATCATAGTCATGGAAAGAGTAGTTCTTCTCACTCTGGAATGAAGGCATCAGACAACAACAAGAACAACTCCTCAACGATCACTAAAGGTGTCCTGGAATCTATCAATATCCTTCCCTTATAGACTGGATCTGCTACTATGGAGGTAGAGTAGGTGGAGATGGATCGATGGTGGAGAATGTTCTAAGTCTAGATTCTTTCCAACATAGGGACTTGGAGTCCTAGTGGATGTTGGAACATCATTGGTATGTCAACCAAGGGAAGCAATCGATGGAGGGGGGTCGATGGAGATGGAGATGGAACTATCATGATTTATTTTAGTATCCTAGAAACAACGATGGAGGATCCTCTTCTTGGTATATTTGGCCTTATATTTATAGGTGGAGGATAGGGTTTGGAACCCTCCCCGTCCACCTTGCATTTGACTCTCAATCACCATGGATATGAAATGTTGACAATGCTAGGGGTAGATGAAGGATTTGTGACCCTTTAGTATTCTCGTCAGACTAGGTGTGTAGAAAGGTCATCAACGTGGAGGGTCAGAATGAGAAATTATGTAGTTTGTAGGTGGCTCATTAGTTTTATGTAAGATTTTCATTAGCATCAAGGTTCAGGATCATCATTAGTGGTCGAGTGCAGATTTACCATTAGTGGTCAAGATGACCATCAAAGGTGGAGATTGCACAGTCGTCTGTTTGCAAAACATGCTCACTCGTTGGCTTGAAGAGGCAAATATTCCATTGATGTCAGGGTCTACCCAGCCATCAGATTTGTGGCATGTAGATTTCTCACCGGTCAACAAGAATAGGATTCCCATCGAAGGTTGATGCCTATCCGGCCATCTTAGTTGGGCATAAGAGTGGTGGAGCTTGTCTAACCATTAGAGGGAAAGTTTGGGCCTTGGATAGAATCTTCATTAGATGTGCATGTAGGATTGGCCATCAGAGGTCAACCGATGGGTAGTCAGAAGGATTGTCAGCTGAAGTGCAACACAGACTGTTAGATTGTACTAGGTTGGTATCCCATCAGAGGACAATCGATGGGGGTCAATGATCACTCAATTTAACAATCCCACTCGTAGGGCTATCATCTTGTGGTCGATGACCTAGCTTCAATCTGATGAAACACCATCTAATGAAGGTTCAAATTATTAAAAGTTTTGTCTATTTATCAAAAGTTTCTTGGGCCCACTAGTCAGTTAGGGGAACCACCATCTCCTATGCTAGTGCACATGATATAAGGTTCAAACATACCATGTAAACCAAATAATTGTATCAAAATACTTCATATTACCATAAAATGATGAAATCTTGAATTAAAACTAGTTCTAAAGTAAAATGATGGAAGTGAATGCAAAACTAGACAAACAGTGCAACTAAAACTAGGATGAATTCACATTGATCACAAATTTCACTATGTTCCCACCTATTACCAATTGAACACTCATTTTATAAATATTAAAGTATACTGATCCCCATGAGATTTCTCTTATGACATTAATTTGCCTTGAGGTTGTCACCCTCTAGCAATGTAGGTACATAATGGTCTATTCCTATATCAATGGTACTTGGGACGTGTGGCTACAAAACAAGTATGACTCGAGCATCTAGCATAGGACTTTATATTAAAAGTCTCCTTGTCAAACCCTATGAGTCACAACTACAAAGATCAAGAAGTGTATAACTCTAATTAATGTTGGTCAATCCGAGTGTTTTGATAACATGAAGCCACATTCCCTCTCCACTCCTATGAGTTCAATGGTGGATCCCCCAATAGTATATATGATTTAATCAACATAGATCACAATCTATATGCCTTATTATAGTATCGATTACAAGCTAACCCATCTTACTTTCTAATCATGGACCTTTTGAATGGTATATATTTTTCAAGATCCTAACTTGTTATTTTACTTGGTTTTAATTTTGACATATAGAAATTACCTATCTTAAGGTCCATATGACAATAATCATGTACAAATAACATTTTTTTGCAGATTTGATTAGTTACTGAACCAAGTTCTTTAATGTTTATAAATTCATTCCTAGTACAATTGGATTCTTCATCACCAAACATTGTTATTATAACATAATACAATGTAGAATTTATGTACAATTCAATAACAATAGCTTATTTTGTATAAAGTAGAAGTGTTGAATTCTAAGTATACCATTGACAATTTAACCTGAAGAAACTATTAGTTTGCAATACATTTGTTCAAATGAGAATAAAATTTTAAACAAGTACTTATAAAACTAAATGAGGTTCTTATCATATTCAAGAGAATAAACATCACAATATTGATTATTTCTTAAGTTATATTTAACAATGTTAAGTGTATAAGTGTGTATATACTCTTGAATATCGGGATTAGTCTCATGATGTGTAAATGGGTATTAGAAACCACCCAAAGTCCTATATAAAGGCTATCTCTCAATTACGTAATACACACAACATATACTCGAACTCCTATCTGGTTACATGGTACCAAATCATCTCAAACTTGTCTTAGAAAGAAGTAGGAAAGTTCTCTAGGTGGTGATACTATCTTCTTTGTCTCTGTCAACCTCACCAACTACTTCTTCTCCATGGTGGAAGTCAAGTTTCCATAGAATTGTTTCTATGGAAACATATCTATGGTGAAAAACATCTCAACCTAAATTTGCATCCATGGAAATAATATCCCCTCTAGTCCCTTCTTGTTCCTTTTCCCACTATACTACTTTCACATGAACATATCTACAAGATCTCCAGATCTAAACTCATTGTTAATGGAAGGAGAAATGTGACAAGACACCATCTCAAAATCCAACATAGTGTGTCACCTCTAGGTTTTTCCTTCATGCTACTGGCTTACACGTTGTGCCAAGGTCTGACACACCATGTTGCCACTATAGTTTATCCCCACTAAAAGCTTACACACCGTGTCAGTCTAACAACACACCATGGTGTTACCTTCATGCACTACATCATGGGATATGATAAGCCTCTGCAATAGTGATAACCTAGATTTCCATCTCATTCAATTAATGTACATCTTAATTCATTAGATGCTCTTTTATGTTTAATAACCTCTCTCACCCCCAATTACATGGATTGGAATCACATTATGATCAAATGATGAAATGGAATCAAATACATGTCACATAATGCTTGATGGATGATAATTTCATGCAAAATTATAGTTTTGAAAATGAATTTCCAAAATTGAGTTCCCTCAACATCCTCATCTGGCATACAAAAATTTAATATAGTAAGTAGAAGAAATTTCTGAACCAAAGGTGGAAATTTCATTTGGACTAGAGTTACAATTTGAGAGATATAAATTTTGTAATATTAAAAAGAAACACACTTTTGAATCAACTTAAACAACTCATCCATATGTGACACTCCCTTTCGACCAATGAAAAGGCTCCATTTTAGGAGTAGTGGCCACACACCCAGTCCTTGGATTGATTTGTGGTCCGTGATGGACCCTAATCTAACGGCACTCATGTTACCTTCTACCTTGCATCAAGGTAACTACAACAACTTCACAACTGCTTTAGTTTTGGCCAATCCAAGCCCAACTCACCCCTTGATGCCAATTGTTAGTTCTTTTGTCTTTTTTCCCTTCCCAATATTTATCCTTATCACTCCACTCCATTTCATGCATTGTACCCCCTCTTACATTGTCTTCTTTCCCCCCTTCTTCCTTGGTTGACAATATTGACACTGTCTTGGGGCTTTCTTCCTCGGGCCATCTCAGGCCAAACAGACGGTGGTTGTAGCTTTGCCCAACACTAGAAAGCTTAGACAACACGTCCCCAGGACACATGGTGACCTCCATGGGCTACTTACCCAAGCACCAGTGATCTTTCATTGAGAGGCCAACAACGGGCGTCGTGGTTCTTGTGCAAGAGGGTCGGGATGGGAAAGAGGATCCACCCAATACTAGATCTTCATCTAGAAGGTGAGATCCCATGTGGATTTCAGTTGAATTGTGGTGAGTGGTGACCCAGAGATGTTGGCTACAAGAGATGGGGAACCGTAGGTGGATAAGGCAAGGCCAGTTGGGTCGTCCCATGGAACCCTCCTCCATGGGCCCAAAACTAAGGGTGACGACCCAACTACACTTGATGCCCCCTTCCCTCACCCTTAGTATTAGGAATTCTAGAGGAAATAGACAAAAAAATCATGTATCCTATAAGCAAATCTTGTTGAAAATAATGTATCCGGAAGGAGGTTGCATGAGTTACACCTTGTCATGGAGGAAGTCCAATGACATTCTTCTCACCTAGTGGTGTGCTTCACTTATCATGTGCACGATTGGTCCTTGTCAATGTACTTCAAATGCAGTCTCTTTGTGCCATGTGTCTCCAACAGTCCACACAGATGGACTAGAACTCCTCATCATATTGCGTAAGTTGGCAAGAAGGAAAAGCCTCTGTCTTGGTGACATTCTAGCATCACAATTGTTCTCCTTCTCTATCTTTCTCGGTAATGATGATGACTAGGACTCGCATAAATGATCATCTATATGTGACTCAGACATCATGTCCCCTTTAATTAGGAGAGTAAAGGAAAAAAGTTTCCAAAACCCTGGGAAACGAAAGGCTATAGTTGCATAAAAAGTGGGAAGCTTGTGGATAGACAAATAGGCAATCAGGCTATTCTGGAATTGTGTCATTAATTAATTAATCACACCAATCTATCAACTAAATTCCCATCACCCAGTTGTAAACTCTAGTCGATTACTCGGGTTTAGCTGGTAAACTTATCATATAAGTTAATAATTTAAATTCAATTAAATGACTTAAACCATTTAACCCATTATCTTGCATGGTATTTCAATATTATTTAGTTGATTACATAAACATTTTAGTAATCAATTTGACTTGGGAACATTTCCAATCATGTCCAAAATTATACTCCCATTCCAATTCATCCTATGTGTGTGATCCTATGGGCTCTAAATTACATTGGTAGTGATGTTCATAATCAAATTATGACTTCACAAGGAATGACTGGTATCTAGAAAGACTTCATTTCTACCCAAGTAATTAGAGATGTTGGATAACAACTTTAACCTATTATTGTAACCTGTGTTATAGTGATTGTATTATCCCTTTATCTATGATATCCAGATTAAATTTGAGTTATTGAAACGTCATTCTCTTAATGTTAAATCTTTGGTTCTTGATCTAGAGTAGATAATTTGAGATGCACATGAGCTCAATATCATATATTGACTCATATGAGTATGGCCATTCATTTCATAGTCTCACTCATGAAGTGGTGAGGATATCACTCCAATGGGAGGGACAAATCCCATCTACGTCACTCACAATAATCCACATGTGTCACAATGCACTAAAGCACTACTTGTATAGAAACCCTTATTTAAGATCGCGTTGAGTAGTGTTAAAGCACATTGAATGATACATGATAACTATAATGAATTCATGTCTAAGGACCACAATCACCACTATCACTTTGAAATGTGATTCTGACTGCCATTATTTACTTCCATGTATCACACTCAAAGTGAGTCTGTCAAGTACACTTTTTCATAACAAGTACATGTATGTTTGATTTGATATCCAATATCACAATTCATGAGACATAGTCATCAATCAACACACATACTAGTTTTGATGTGTTGTTGTTTTCTTAATATCCACAATAATGTCCGACTAGGGACTAAGACAAGAATGACTACTCTTAACATACACATGATCTCATGTTTAGGTCTTCAACCTGAATTCACATGTTATTGAGTCATGAATTCTTAGGAAATTATTATATTTATTTATTATCTCATACTAAAACAAACATAACAATCCCAATTGTCTTTATTAATAATCAAATCAATTACAAGATATGCCATTACAATCATCATATGATTGGCACTAAGGACATGTCATCAACACTTAGATTCTAATATAACAATCTAGAGCGGTTGATATCAAAGTATTCTTTTAAAAATTCGTATCTTTATCATTATATATCCAAATATGGACTTCAAATATATCATTTTGATTAAAAAAATGCAAGATTTCTTATAAAAATACTAAAGAACCTATGTGTTCTTGTGTTTCTACTAATATCCCAAAATGAATATTTTCTCTATCTTTTGAAAAATTGCATGACATTTAATGTGAAAGCTTGCTCATTTATACCCTAAAATATTATCTTAACCTAATAATAGTACCTGAAACATCTTGATGTGATAAGATTTGACATTTTATCACCATATGAACCCTAATGTGATCTATGTTGCTTTGATGACCTAATATGGACATATATGTAAATGATACCTTATTTTATGCTATAACATGTTCAAGCATGCTTCTAATATGCATTCATGCTCTAGATCAATAGATCACACCCTATGGTAACCTCATATTTTTTCATGGTACTTCTTGAATGTTAGTGATGGCCTTGTGACACTTAAGATATCTTTTATGCATTTAAGTGAACTATTAATTTAAAATTTCAAACCTTGTACCAATGTTGATCTAATGCTAATCAAGATGTTTGTATGGCCTTGAAATAAGTAACTACTCATGCCATGTTCCCCTAATTTCCTTATGCAACAATCTTGTACACAAAGGTGAGTAAGTGCCCTAATCTTGACTTGAAATATGATCTAAGTGCATGTTGTTAATTTGAAGATCTAATCTTGTCCAATCCTTCTCAATGTTCATGTATGCTACACTATGACTTCAAATAAGTATATTGATGGTATACATAACACCAAATATGTGTAGATCTCTTTTATGCTCTGATTATGACAATCTTGAATCATAATGACTCAAAATGGACAGCGTGACTAAGTTAATGCTTACATTGCTCATCTTGCTCAAATCTTAGGTTTTATCCGTTTACGATCTTGAAGCTTAAATCATATATCCTTGATGTAGTTGTGATGTGTTATTCTAAGTGCTAATGAAACTATGATATATTATGTAGCTTGATAATGCATTTGCACGATCCAGTATGAGATTAAATCACTATTGAAGTATTTGATGAGTATACTTAGGTGAGACATCCAACCACCATGATAACGACTAGGATAAACTAATATTGTTGAATTTAATTACATCATTCTTGTTTGTAATCTTAGGACTACTTTGTTAAATGATTTGCCAAGATCTAGTCAAGTTAGCAAATATGGTTTTCTGTATCAAGTGGTTAATGTTGTGCTTTAATTAAGGTACACTGTATCCTCCTATTAGCTAGACATTGTATGTTTGTATGTTTAAACTTCTTGGCTTTATATACTTGTTTGAGCTACTTGTTCCCTATGATCGATTACGTTTGTTTTGCTTTAAATATGTTGAACAAACCTTAAACATAATTGAACTTATCCATTATACAACCTTGTGTACCTTCCTGTATTATTAGGGTAAGGATATAGGGCAAAATTGATATAGGGTTAGCTCATTGGATTTGGTCTCGAGGCCCCTTACGTAGAAACATGATGACATTAGGACTGAGCCTCACATTCCCCTCACTGACCCTTCCTATGCGAATTTGGTCTATGGACATGAAATGTTATCTAGTATAATGGAATGCACTTAAAACATGATTGCTTGTTAATAAGAGAGTCCATAACATACCCTATTTTGGTACTAAATTTATTTTTGAGCTATTATTCATAATCATGTCAAATTCAATCTGCCTTTGCTAAATTTTCCATTCAATATTATGCTTCATTGAAATATCTTGAAATTTGAGCAAAAAAATACAATTTGTCCCCATTTTTGTTTATTCCTCTCATGTGGGGTCCATAATTGAAGGGTTGGACTCGAGGATAATTTCTTGGCTTTGGAATCAATTAAGAATACATTATTGACTTTTAGATATCCATAATTGCCTTTAATTGTGAGAGTAATTAGTTTAACCACCTTAAGCTCATGCATCAAGGAAGTTAGTATTTTTAATAACTAGAGTAAAGAAAATTTAACTCATGCTAAAAATTTCATAGAAAACAAATGTGTCGGTTAGGAGATAAAAATTCATGAATTAATTAGACTTTTAGCAAAAAAGTAAAAAAAAACAATTTAATGTTTTGGTCAATTTGACGTTAACCCATCCCCAACCTTTCGTCAACCCTGTAACTTACACAGTTATGGAGGGAAATGGTTAAAGTTTCCTCACCTCCTTGCCCGCTTCATTCCCTCTACTAATCATGTTACCTTTGTGATGCCTCACCTCAGACCTCAATGATCCTGACCACCTCTTATTGCTCACTGACTCTCACCCTACTCTGATAAAGCAGCACGACACTTCACCTCTTCTAAAATAAGGGTGTTGCACATAGAACGATCGTGTCTTCCTCAACCTATGGACTGACTTCATCATAAGGCTGGGCAACGTCACCAATCTCTAGAAAGTAGACCACCTTATTAAAGGTGATAAAGAGTCTACACACGTCCGACCTTATCATCTACATAATGGCAGAGACCTTAAACATGACACAAACTTGCCAGCAATAGAACTCTAATAACAAATTTGCATATCTAGTAGCACATCCCCTATATCTTGAAGGCATCCTAGACATGCGTCCTTGTCTGGTTCACCATGACCACCATAGAAACTCTGTTGTTACCTCCCTCAAGATGATTGAATCTTGTTGTAGACCTACAAATGCTGCTATTAGTTAAGCCACTATTTTATGAGACCTTGTCACTATCCATCTTCAACCATCAATCTCAATGATACTATTGACCATGGCCACCTTGTTCACCCTACAACACTAATCAAGTTTATTTACCTCAACCTGCCTCACCTTCCAACCTAAACACCACCTCATCTCCATACACCAAGAAACTTGACAATTTCCACAAAACCCCAAGAAAGGCCATGCTAGCCAGGACGGTTGTGTTGCTAAAAACTAGAATGGGCATTCCAAGAAGAATGAACTCTAGCCCAACTCACCCACAACAGATGTGTTACCCAACACAACCGTTCTACCTAGACCCTACCACTGTTGTGTTGCCCAACATAGTCGTGCTACCCACCTTCATTTTCCCAAATTCAACCTATCATTTTCCAGTTCCTCAGAATGGTCGTTCCCTCTCAGCAAGGCCATGCTACCTCCTACCCATCATAGTCGTGATGCCACCCAAAACCTTTTTTTGCACTATTCTACACAAAATGCCCCCACTTAAACTAGTGCTTCCCCACCACCTATATATACCTAGGTGGTGGTTGTAGCACGAGATTACAACCACCTAGCATTCCTTCTTACCTTCCTTAGTGCATTCAAGAGCTCTCACCTACTCCCATCCACCTCCACTTTATTTCCACCTTCTTCCACCCCAAAACCCTAGTTTTCTGGGGTTTTGACCTTCATCCGCCACCATTCCATGCTCACTTGTTGTCAAGGAGGGAGAAGGACGTGTTCTTGCTATTGGAGGTGAATAAGAAGATCTTCCATGAGCTCAATGGCCCTTCTCTCTTCTTCTAACTTTTCTTTTAATCTTTTTTACACTATGAGTTGTGATGCGATGATTTTGAGTCGCATTTATAGACCGATTTCATATGTGTTTTGTGCCTTAATTACTCATTTTCATGGATAATATCGCATAATTCACTTAATTTGGTCTTTGCCATCATTTTATATCAAATCCCCTTTGTTTCACTATTTTAAGCATTATTGATCATCTTATCATAAATCGTGTGGATTTACTTGGTCTTGTTGTGCAATTTCAGGAAAAAAACAAGTATCTGCATCCGTCGATACCATCGACGGATGTCGATACCATCGACCAAGCCACAGGTTGTCAGCCGAGAAGAGCAATACAGAGTCGATACCATCGACACCCATGTCGATGGCATCGAGATGTCTCCAGGCTGCTGGCGAGGATGAAGTCGATACCATCGACGCAAGTCGATACCATCGACACTAGGAGAGCTACAGCGTCGCTAGAAGACAAAACCCGATGCTACAGGAGTCGATACCATCGACATCCCATTCGATGGTATCGAGATCACCACAGGCGCTCATAATAAAGGAAAGGAAAGCTGCCGCTAATATGCTGGGTCGATACCATCGACCCGCGTTGATGGTATCGACGCCGGCAGATATGCGTTGGATCTGTTTTGATATCAATCGGACGGCTGTCATTATTTGACGACCTAATTAGGGACTTATACCTAATGACGGCCGCCCAGAAGGAGGATTATCTCGTTTTTGGTTTTGCACGAGTGCCGAGGAGGAGAGAAAGGAGAACGGAGGCCGAGAAGCTCATCCCGGGTGATTCGGACGCTGCCGAAGACGATTTCCACCACCGACAGGCGGGGAAGCTCGTGTTCTACCCCAAGGATCCACCGGTTCTTCTCCGTTCAGGGGTTTTCCCATTTATTTCACGTTTTTCTTATGAATTCCCCAATTTCTACCATGTATTCGTGTAAGATGAACATGAGAGGCTAAAACCCTCAATCTTTAGGACCGGGAGTAGCCCGGGGATACATTGTATGATGATTTTATATTGATAATTCATATTTTTCTCTCAAATCCGTGGTATAGATTTGTTTTCTCCATTTCTATTGTTATGCTTGATCACCATAATAATAAATTAATGCCCTTAATCACTTCGACAGAAGGATTAACGGTTGAAAAGAGACAAATTCTACATTAATTAAGAAAACCCTTGACAAAGGAGTTGTAAAATTAATGGTGGGAACTGAGGGACCGATCTTAATGCGCTTAGTTTAGGGGAATGATTACTATGACGATGGAATCAACCTAAATCTAAGTAGTGGATTACACCACGACAGTGGGTAATTCTCATTTCAGGCCACTACCCGGATAGAGAGAGAAGTGTGAGGAATTATATGAAATCTAATACAATGTTGACCCGCGGTGAAACTGCCATCCTAAAGATATCCCTTTTAATTGATTAAATTAACCTTTAATCGATTGTTTTCTTTGTTTGATTTTTATTTTCTTTTAATTTGAACAACAAAACCCTACTTTGTTAATCGGTCTAGCTGATTGCGATTAGTTAGTAGAAGTCTCCAATAATTCACGTATCCCTGAGTTCGACTCGGGCCTCACAAGGCCTATATTACTCGACGCGTATACTTGCGTTTAAGCGCGTAGTAAAATACACGTCAAGTTTTTGGCGCCGTTGCCGGGGACACGGCGAATTATTGGCACTTTGAGTGCTAAGAGCGGCCATTCTAGGCCACATTTTTTTATTTATTTTTAGAAAAATTTCAAAAATTCCTTTATTTCTCTATAATAGTGTTGACTCGTTCAAGGCATTGTACTGAACCACTACTTCCAAATTGCAGGTACTTTGTATGGTGCACACACGTAGTCGAGACTACGTGAATCACCCACCTGAGGTTCCATCTGCGGGAGCAGAGGACGAGGACTACTATGAGGAGGAACACCACAGTGACATACATTCTGAATCTGAGCAAGAACAAGAAGAAGTAATGGCTGAAGCACAGACAATATGGGAGAAGATCAAGGCGTCTTCTTCCTCGGCATCAAAGGGGCCTATAAAGAAACAGGGGCTGAACATACCTACATACAAGATCGACCCAGCACTGATTAATTTGGTCAAATCCAATGCATTTCACGGACTGAAAAATGAAGATCCAGTGGCACACATTAGTCAGTTTGTGGAGAACTGCGATATGGTGAAGATAGATCGATTTCCGCAGGATGTGCTCTATCTCAAGTTATTCCCGAGTTCCTTGGCTGGAGTGGCAAGAGAGTGGCTTCATAACCTCGACGACGAGTTTGTTGCATCATGGGATCACATGGTGGAGGTTTTCTTCGAAAGGTTCTTCCCTCCTGAGAAGACCAATGATATGATCCGGAAGATCCACAATTTCACTCAACAGGCGGGTGAAACCTATTCTGAGACTTGGGAGCGATTCCAGGTCATGTTGAGGAGATGTCCACATCATGGATTGGACAAGGAAACCCAAGTGAAGATCTTCTACTTTGCTCTCTCCGAGCATGATAGAAGCAATTTGGACTCGGCCGGTTCTGGATTTTTCTTAAATAACACTGATACAAGATGCTGGGAAATACTGAAGAACATGGCTAGGAAACAGTCATGGGGCGACAGAGGTGCAGTGGAACATGTCAAGGCTGCCGGCGAATCCAGAACAGTTAGGGAGCTGAATGACAAGCTAGATCTTCTAGCCAAGAAGCTGCTAGCTAAGGAAGATACATCTGAGAATGAGGAAGCCCAAGTAAAATTCATGCAACAACAGGGCTATAGAAACAATGACTATGCCTGGAGAAAGGATAAAAAGTTTTCATGGAAGGATCCGAACAATTTTCTGCAGGATCCAGATGCCAAATCACAGCAAAAAGCGGAGGACAAAAACACTGAATTGCTAAGTCAAATGGTTCAGCAAAACCAAGAGATGATGACCATGTTTGGTAAACAATTACAATCTCAAGGTGACATTCTAACCAAATTTGGGCAGACGCTGCAAAGCCATGGAGCACAAATGCGGGCATTAGAGACCACCGTGGCACAGATTTCAAATGAGGTGGCGGCCATCAAGCACGCCAATCAACAGAAACCAGCGGAGAATGCGAACGTGGCTCAAGCACATCATCAGGTTAAGTACATGTCGGTGGTAAGAAACGAGGAATATCAGGTGCAAGAAGCTGTAGAAGAAAGAAAGATGACTTTCAATGTGAATGCAACACCGGCGATACCATATCCACGCACGTACTATAGATTGCCGGGCGGAAACCATTTCTTCAGAAAATCAGAGAGAGTTGTGAGTATGGTATATCCATCTAGGCAAGAGGAGCAAGTGCAGGTTGTTTGTGCACATGTGGAGACATCTAAGGCGAGAGAGGAACCAAAACAAGCTGCTACTAGTGATGATGTCTCGCCAAAGACCACGTCCGAGGGAATGATTGAAGCAAGCTTAGGGGAGGTACCCCCGAAAAGTGCTCATGTGCCACCTCATAGGCGAGTTGCTGCAGCTGATGTTTCGGATCCGGTAAATTCTAAGTCAAAGAAAGAGAATCGTCACTTTAAAAAATTCCTGGAGATATTCCGAAAACTCCACATCAACATTCCGTTAGTGGAGATGATCGAGAAAGTACCCGCCTATGGGAGGTTCATTAAAGAAATCATCAATAAGAAGAGGCGGATAACAGACGATAAAATTTATTGGATGAATGAGACAGTGAGCTCTATGATTCATGGGAGTTCAACAAAGAAGAGAAAGGACCCAGGAGGTTTTTACATACCGTGTTCAGTAGGTGGTCAACATGTTTCTAAAGCGCAATGTGATTCCGGCGCTACTATAAATCTCATGCCTTTGGCTACATTTCAAAAGCTGGGGTTAAAAGAGATAAAGAAGTTGGCTGCAACAATTGAATTGGCGGATGGGTCTACTGTGAGACCCTATGGAGTATGTGAAGATGTTCTAGTCAAAGTGGACAGATTCATATTTCCGGTGGATTTTGTTGTCATGGATATGCCACCACTCCAGAGTTGTGAAATTCTCCTAGGAAGACCGTTTCAAGCAACGGCAGATGTCGTGACTGCCTTAGGGAGATGTACTTTGTCTTTGGGCATTGGAGGAGATCGTGTTGAATTTAAATTACCGCATGATCCTCTAAGCCCAGTCCCCAAGGTGAAAAGATGATGACTGTCATACGTCTAGCCTAAGACGCTAAAGAAGGGCGCTTGTTGGGAGGCAACCCAACCATCGGTACACTAGGATAGTTTAATTTTAGTCATAGATTGCTTTTATTTCGTTTGAATTTTAGTTTAAAAATGATACCTTGATCCGTTTGTTGAATGTGCAGGCACAGGCAGGGTCGATACCATCGACACATCCGTCGATGGTATCGACATGGGTTCAGGTTGACACCAGCAAAAATCGCACTGCGTCGATACTATCGACACCCCCGTCGATGGTATCGACATGGTCACAGACAGGTCGCAATAAAAGTGTCGATGGTATCGACACCCCAGTCGATACCATCGAGATCTCTGGAGATATTCAGACGGATTTTGCTCAGTCAACTCGATACCATCGACGGCCTCGTCGATGGTATCGACATCATCACAGGTTGAATGCAACACAACGGCGGTGTCGCAATAAAAGTCAGTCGATACCATCGACATCTGTCGATGGTATCGACGTACATGTCACCGATCCGCATACAGACATCGACGACGATCGCAACAGCCACGTCAGCGATCCGGGTGCTGCGTCGATACCATCGACTTCTGTCGATGGTATCGACACGTCAGCAATCTGGGTTTTTCGATCCAGCAAACGTCAGCCGTCGATACTCGCGAGGGAGGTGGATACCCGCGAGATGCGTCGATACCATCGACCCTCGTCGATGGTATCGACGGGCCAACAGGGGCGCCGATCAAGCCTATTTAAGGGGACTTGCAACGTCACTTGACGTCACACCTTCAGAGCAAGTATCTTCCTTTGCGCCGAGCACTCCCCCGAGCCTTCCAAGACTGCAGAGAAGCGTCATCGAGCGGAGAATTCTCTTCTCCATCTTCACCGAGCTCTGTTCTTCTAATCCCTTCTTTTCTCGCAACCAAGAGCAAATGCACACCCGGTTGCAGCGGATAGAGACACAACAGGAGCCCTTCTTTGACCATTACTGGAGTCAAGACTACTTTGGAGGCTATCCACAGCCTCCGCCGAGGACCCAATATGATCCAAGCTTCCAGGGGGAGTACCCGTCTTGGGATCCTACGGCACCACAATACCCACCCCCGCCTCCGCAAGATTGATCAGGGTATCACTGTTCCACCCTTAAGTTAGTCTTTGACTATGAGGCCATAGTCGGATTCAAGCTTAGGGGGGTGGCTGGAACAGCTCTATCTTTTATCTTTTCTTTAGTTGTTTTTAGTTTCTGCTTTGTTATTTGTTTTTGCAATTTTAAGTTTTCATTTAGGATCCACATCTATCTAGTGTAATCGTGGATGTCTTAAAAATTGTCATCTTGCTGTTTTCATGGGGAAATTAAGGGAATTTAAATTTTTTCTGTGTCATTTGGATAGCTTTACTTGGTTGTCCTTGGGAAACTTGTCCTATGAAAATGATTGATTATGTCAACTTTGAAGCAATATGTCATACTCACACCCCCATTGACTCATGAAAAGTGGATAGTAACGGTTGTTTGAGCCTAACCTAATCAAATGGTAATGAGACCTTAATCAGATGTAAGAGAAAGAACCCTTTAAACTACTACACATGTCAGTAAGGAGGGACACATAATTTTCTTCTAAGGTTCAGTCACTTAATCTTGTGATCATTCCACCCCATTTCTATAATCCACCCAAGAATTGGAAGTAAAGTGCAGTTTCAATTTCTTTTGTGTGCATAGCATGTAGATAGGGTTTGCATTCCTATTTTCATAATTTTGCATACAACGAAAAAATATACGATGATTCATGCACATTACGTTTAGGTGCATGTCATGTAGTTGCACTCATAACTTTCATGATTTTCATGCATAAGTACACCATGTACCTCAGTTGACCTGAAAAGTGATCTAAATTGTTCCATACCCTCGCATTAGTACAAAGATTTCCAATCATGAAGAAAATAGCCTAACACATGTAGCTCTAAGCAATTATGGATATGTGGGCTAAAAGAAAAAAAAAATCTGAAAATCTAAAAGAAAAAAAAAACAAAATGAAAAAAAAAAAGAGAAGAGAATTTAGAAGGAAATGGAATAAGAGGGAGAAAGGAATGATATCACTTGTATAACAGGGGAATTGAGTACATGATGTGGCTTGAGTAGATTTCTATCTCATTTTGAGGTAGAAGGTTAGTGCATGCATCATTCCACCCACTTTTAGGCATTAGGGCATTCTTAATGTGCATTTGCATCATTTAGGGCATTTTGTTATATGCATACTGCAACTGTGTAATACTTCCATATTCTCCCATGAACCACCCATTCCATCCACCCGTTGCTCGAATTGGTAGGCCACCGTGATTTTCTCCTCACTCATGATTATAAGGAGGACTGCTTCCATGTAGATGGTAGTTAGGGCGAGCAACGTAGTTTAGGCGATCACAAGATGCACCATGGCTGAATCGGCGAACTTTATTATGTTAACTGCCCTATGTGATAGTGTTCATCGGTTTGAAGGATAATTTCTTTTATTGATGGTTATTGTCGCCTATAGGGTAATTACTATTCTGTGATTAGGGTAGGCCGGTTTGAGAACGTCCAGTGGGAGTCATTTGTGATTTGGGTTGGTATTTTGATTGTTAGTTGACATTCGCAATTCTATTCTAAGGATTAGTTGCTCGAGGGCGAGCAATGTTTAAGCTTAGGGGAGTTTGATGCGATGATTTTGAGTCGCATTTATAGACCGATTTCATATGTGTTTTGTGCCTTAATTACTCATTTTCATGGATAATATCGCATAATTCACTTAATTTGGTCTTTGCCATCATTTTATATCAAATCCCCTTTGTTTCACTATTTTAAGCATTATTGATCATCTTATCATAAATCGTGTGGATTTACTTGGTCTTGTTGTGCAATTTCAGGAAAAAAAACAAGTATCTGCATCCGTCGATACCATCGACGGATGTCGATACCATCGACCAAGCCACAGGTTGTCAGCCGAGAAGAGCAATACAGAGTCGATACCATCGACACCCATGTCGATGGCATCGAGATGTCTCCAGGCTGCTGACGAGGATGAAGTCGATACCATCGACGCAAGTCGATACCATCGACACTAGGAGAGCTACAGCGTCGCTAGAAGACAAAACCCGACGCTACAGGAGTCGATACCATCGACATCCCAGTCGATGGTATCGAGATCACCACAGGCGCTCAGAATAAAGGAAAGGAAAGCTGCCGCTAATCTGCTGGGTCGATACCATCGACCCGCGTCGATGGTATCGACGCCGGCAGATATGCGTTGGATCTATTTTGATATCAATCGGACGGCTGTCATTATTTGACGACCTAATTAGGGACTTATACCTAATGACGGCCGCCCAGAAGGAGGATTATCTCGTTTTTGGTTTTGCACGAGTGCCGAGGAGGAGAGAAAGGAGAACGGAGGCCGAGAAGCTCATCCCGGGTGATTCAGACGCTGTCGAAGACGATTTCCACCACCGACAGGCGGGGAAGCTCGTGTTCTACGCCAAGGATCCACCGGTTCTTCTCTGTTCAGGGGTTTTCCCATTTATTTCACGTTTTTCTTATGAATTCCCCAATTTCTACCATGTATTCGTGTAAGATGAACATGAGAGGCTAAAACCCTCAATCTTTAGGACCGGGAGTAGCTCGGGGATACATTGTATGATGATTTTATATTGAGAATTCATATTTTTCTCTCAAATCCGTGGTATAGATTTGTTTTCTCCATTTCTATTGTTATGCTTGATCACCATAATAATAAATTAATGCCCTTAATCACTTCGACAGAAGGATTAACGGTTGAAAAGAGACGAATTCTACATTAATTAATAAAACCCTTGACAAAGGAGTTGTAAAATTAATGGTGGGAACTGAGGGACCGATCTTAATGCGCTTAGTTTAGGGGAATGATTACTATGACGATGGAATCAACCTAAATCTAAGTAGTGGATTACACCACGACAGTGGGTAATTCTCATTTCAGGCCACTACCCGGATAGAGAGAGAAGTGTGAGGAATTATATGAAATCTAATACAATGTTGACCCGCGGTGAAACCGCCATCCTAAAGATATCCCTTTTAATTGATTAAATTAACCTTTAATCGATTGTTTTCTTTGTTTGATTTTTATTTTCTTTTAATTTGAACAACAAAACCCTACTTTGTTAATCGGTCTAGCTGATTGCGATTAGTTAGTAGAAGTCTCCAATAATTCATGTATCCCTGAGTTCGACTCGGGCCTCACAAGGCCTATATTACTCGACGCGTATACTTACGTTTAAGCGCGTAGTAAAATACACGTCAAGTTGATAACCCCTTTGTGGTGGGCTATTTGGGGTTAAAACAATACTTTGATATCATGATGGGGGAATATAATTTGGAAAATCTATAGTTTCATTCTATGATGATTTCTTTCTACTTCTATCTCATTTCCCATGTTGCTTCTTATGGTTTGTGCTTGAAAACATGAATTACTTATTATTTAATGCTTAAACCACCTAATTCTAGGAGAAGATGGCATATGTGAGGATATCTTGGGATTTGATCCTAGGTCCAACTAGTGTATCCCTAGCTAGCACCCCATCTTCCCACACATATATCCCTTCCCCTACTACTAGATGTGCGATCTACATATCTAGTGTAGGATAATTTGTTTTAGTTTCCTAGGAGTTTACTAAAAGTTATATGCTGAATAATGTGATGTGAAATACCCCCACCTCTACTCCTCATCCCTACCTTTGGCTCCCAATAACACTAAGCATTCTCACCCTAGAAACCTAGATTAGTCAAATACAATCGACATCCCACCTAAAACTTAGTCTAATTGAGTCTTGCAAGGCTAGATAGGGTGTGCAAGGGTGTAGCTCCCCTTCACACACTCTATTCTATCCACAGCCAACCAATAGTCTCAGGTGATTCCATTGCATTTGACTACTTGTTTGGTTTAGAAATCTAGAATGAATCGTTAGGTTTTGCATGGTATGTTCCCCCCAACTAATATCTTGATAATAGTATCCCAAATGGCTCACCTCTCCTTAACTTGCATTTATACCCCAATTGCTCTTTTACCTAGTTCATGCTAGTCTAGTTGATTTCTTTAACTGCTTTGCTAGTCAGTTACCCTATTTTATAATAGTTAAGTCTTGCTAGAGTAGTTAATTCACTTTTGATATTGCTAGTACTAATCTTGCTAGGTAGTGATAATCTAGGTCATTAATTGCTTTAGTGCCTAACTTGATTAGCTAGTGTAACTTAATCTTAGTCTCTTGCTCTTTCTTACTTAGTAGCCTTTCGTTGTTAGCTAGAATTAACATGTTTAGGATTAAATTAGTGTTTTTCTTGTTTTACTTCCTTTCTTGTTCTCTTGCATGAACATGAGTGTAATCAAACCAAAATTGACTTTAAACCCTCATCTCTACTATAGGAGCATAACTTAATATAACTTAGATCTAGTGCCCCCTCTTTTATTGTGGATCAACCCCTCACTTGCCAATCACCTAAACTATAATATGATCATGTCCGCTTGCATATGAAATATTCTAGTCTATGTGAATGTGTTAGTATAGGGCCCATTATAAATTCAAAAGATCCAAGGAGTCTATCTAGGTGAGCTTTGAGATTGAATCTATTCATAATTCAATTGAGTTATGTGTGATCTCAAATAAAGCTCTAAGGGAGGCAAATCAATTATAGCTTTCTATCAATGGTAGACAATTCGAGGGTGCCAACTATAGAAGTTCGCCACAACTGTAATGGCTAGATTCCTTGTGATGACCTACAAAGGGTGATTTGATACTTGAAGAACATGTAGAAAATTAGTGGAGCCCTCTTCCTTGAGCCACCAAAAACCTAAAGCATCATCCAATCTAGTACTAGAGAACATGTGATCTAAGAGGGATAATAGCTTCTTTCACAAGGAACACTCTGCAGATCAACCAACTATAGCTAGAACTCCACGACCATCACTAGTACATAACCCACCTTTAGTGTCGTTTATTTAAGACCTTTAGTGTCAATTTCAATGCGACACCTATGTGGGCACCGCTAAAAGGCAAACTGTTAGGGGTCGGTTTCCAAACTAACACCAGAAACCTTCGTGTGCCACTGAAAATGCGCCAGCATGGGGATATAGACATCGATTATTATTATGGAAACTGGCACCATAAACCTTTGCGCTACAGAAACGGTGCCATTTAGGGCACCATCAGTGTCGGTTTTTTATTGATAATCGACGCCATACAACATACTGCCACGGCCGTGTTGGCCAACATGGTTGTGGTGTCTGGCCTCATTAGGCGTCGGTTTTAGCTATTAGTCGACGTTGTAAGTATCCATCAGCGTCGGTTAATGATTGATAACTGACGCCATATCACCTTCTACCATGGTCGTGCTGGCCAGCACGGCCGTGGTGTCTGGTCTCATTAGGCATCGGTTTTAGCTATTATCCGATGTTGTAAGCATTTGTCGTCGGTTTTTTCAAATAACCGACGCATATAGTATGTATTTTTTTATCAGTATGCAGGCCTGCTGTGGCTGGTCACAGGATGAGAAACCTACAGTTTAGTTATGAATTACAGGTTTTACGACATCCATTGATATCAGCCAACAACAGGCCACAAACCTGCAAAATTAACAATATTAATTTTCACACATTTAGCAACCTGCAGTTCCATTCGATTTTCACACATGTAGAAACATTCATGTAGCAATCTGTAGTTCCATTCATTTTCACATTCACACATGTAGAAACATTCATATAGCAACCAGCAGTTTCATTCATTTTCACATTCAGACATGTAGAAACATTCACACATATTACAATTCAGAAATTCATTTACAAAATATCATTCTTTAGTCATTATTTGCTATCAACATCCCAATTATATTTTAAAAAAACCCACTACTTGTATGGCTTTTTCCCATTCTTCTCTTACATCATTTAATTCTTTTGTCATATAGGGAGCATGTACATCTAGTAAGGCTTTCCTGTAGTGTGGTCAGTTTTAAACACCTACAAAGAGAATGATGTATATATATAATTAATAATATATAAATAAGATTGATATATTTCATATTATCTAATGAGATTATATATAATACCTCAGGAATGGTATCGATATCCACTGCAGCATATTTGATAATCATGTGCATAAATCACATCACATAGTATGCACATGCCCATCTGTTGTCTTGTGTAGCACACTATAAATTGAAACATACAGAATATTAAAAAAATACAACTAATTAAGCATTGTTCACATAAATTATATATACATTACAGTCAGGAACTTACTTCCACGTTCTTCCAAATTATTGGTTGGTTCTTTTTCCTGGGGACCTTTCCTCCAGCCTTTTTGAACTCATCTAAACCCCTACATGTTAATGTAACACAGTACATTGCATAATTAATTAGTAATGTAATAACATATGTTAACGGATATGAAAATGAAATATTTCTCACTGAAATAATGTCATTTTCATTGTATGTCCATATTTTGAATTCAATTTAGTCCCCTTAGGATCTAGATAATAGACAGTGAACGTCTCGGGGACAATAACTAGTAACTCCCAATGCATACCCCTAGAGGTAAAAAGTTAAAAATTAATAACTCAAAATCCACAATAAAAATGTAATTTTCTTAAGTCCAAATTATAAGAAAAGTAAACTTACTCCACATTGAATGGAGCTATTATCACCGTCTTATTATTTTGAGAAAAATTTGTAAAAGCATCACAGCAGTATTGTTGAACTGATGAAGGGTCTTTAGCTACTAGACTAATCAAAGATGGAATCAAAAATCCTACATGTTCAAATGAAAAATGTGCACATATCTTGTCTAAGTAGCTGCAAAACATATATTACGTATGCATTAATATATAAGAAACCAGATCACCAGATCCTACACAAGGTATATGGATGTATAAAGAAGATCTCACCTTATCCATAGCTCTATCACAGATGTATTCATCCAATCATATCGAAACAACTCCAAAATATCTTGTATAAATAGTTTGTTTTCGTATGATTGACCTACAGCATCTGCATCTATAGAAACAGTTATAGGGCAATTTATATCATTTTCACCTAACCATATTGCCATATCCCTACAATTAGGACCTAACGGGACAGGTAGGTCCTGTGGAACCCAACTTGGTAATGTAGAAGGTGGAGGTGGAGGCCTAGATGCTCTGGGTGTCTTCTTTTTAACCTGTATATATATATATATATATATATATATATATATATATATATATATATATAATTTTAGATCAATTGGCATCATATACACACACTAACAATTTAATGTAATGTAAATTTACCATACAATTTCAGTATAGAGGGCATCCGCTTTTGGCCACAATATCACTCCGCCTTCTGCCTCACCAACTGTTTCACAATCTGGGTGGGCATATGGCAATGGAAGATCCATCCACTTGGGGAATATACATAGTGGGCTCACATGAGATTTAAGACCTATCAAATTCATATCTTTCATTGATACCAATCTATGTATGTTGGATGAGTAACCCTGTGGCACCTTAACATTTACCAAACATTCACAAAAAGCTTTCTTCTCCTTTCTAGACAATGTGTAACAAGCGGGAGGTAAGTATGTTCTCCGATTTCCCATTTCATGTAATTCTATTAATTTTGACCTTATTCCCATTTCATGTAGGTCTAGTCGGGATTTTATCCCATCTTTAGTCTTACCTGGTATATTCAACAAAGTACCAATGACACTATCACAAATATTTTTCTCAACGTGCATGACATCGATACAATGCATGACTAGTCAAAGAACTCCAATAAGGAAGATCCCAAAATAATGACTTCTTCTTGAATAAAGATTTGTCACTCCGTGTGGCCATAGTACATTGTGATCTCTTACCAAATTCATTGACAAAGTCTTTTACTCTTTCATAAACAACCTCCCCTGGTATAGGTTTAGGTGCACTCCATTCCTCATTCAATCCATTGAATGCTTTGCGCTTCCTACGATACGGATGGAATTTTGTAAGAAACCTTCGATGATCGAGATATACAGTCTTACCGCCATGTTTTAGTCTTGTTGAATCAGTGTTCTTTTCACATATAGGACACGCTTTAGCTCCTTTGACACTATATCCAGACAAATTCCCATATACTGGAAAGTCATTAATAGTGCAAAACAACATAGCATGCAAATGAAATGTCTCTCTTTGTGAAGCATCATAGGTCATCACACCTTGACCCCAGAGTTTCTTTAAGTCATCAATCAGAGGTTCAAGATAAACATCGATATCATTTCCAGGTTGTTTAGGGCCTGATATCAACAACGACAGCATTACGTACTTATTTTTCATATACAACCAGGGAGGAAGATTGTATATAACAAGCATGACTAGCCAAGTGCTATGTTGGCTGCTCAATGTCCCGTACGGATTCATCCCATCTGTACAAAGCCCAAGTCTTAGATTCCTATCTTCTTCACAAAATTTGGGGTACAATAGATCAATCTTCTTCCACTGTGGGGAATCATACGCATGTCATAGGATCCCATCATTATTTTTCTTAACATCTGCATGCCACCTCAAATTCTTCCCATCCATCGGATTTGCAAACAAGCGTTGAAACTGTGATATTATAGGTAGATACCACATCACCTTGGCAGAAGAACCAGTTTTGGACTCCCCCGAAGTCGTTAATTTATACCGTGACACACCACATTTTGGACAATCTTTCAAATCTACATAGTCCTTTTGAAATAATACACAATCATTTGGGCATGTGTGTATCTTCTTGGCCTCCATTCCCATTGGGCACAACAATTTCTTTACCTGGTATGTTGAGATTGGCAGCTCGTTTCCTTCAAGAAGCATTTCTTTCAACAAATACAATAATGACGTGAAGCTTTTGTCACTCCATCTATTGTTAGCTTTCAGCTTATACAATCTCAACACAATGCTAAGCTTCGTAAACTTAGTACAACATGTGTATAACGGTATCTCAGCATCATGCACAATGTTTCTAAACATGGGAGGTGGATCGGTGTGCTCTACCCCACAACTATCCAGCATCGCATCAATTATGTCTACTAGAACTGGTTCATTCACATCTACGTCATCGGAGGCAATTTCTTCTTTCACACAAGCACTGTTATCGACATCCACTGGTTTCGGGTTTGAAATATCTCCATGCCAGTGCCATTCTGTATAGCCTTGTACAATCCCGTTGCCCATGACATGACTTTTGATTTCGTCACCAGTGCTGACTTTCAAGTTGTTACCGCAATGCCTACATGGATAGTAGAACCTATCTCCAGGTTGTTTCCTATATTCCTCGGCAAATCTAATAAACTGGTCAAGACCAGAAATAAACTCTGGGGTGCAGCGATTGCGAATGGACATCCATGATCTATCCATTCTATGATCAAAGACAAAACAAGTATATATTACAATAAGATTAGGGTCTAGGGTTAACAAATACATGTGTTGTCATTCTTATATATAATAAATGTGTACCATCTATCCCATTTTGAACACCTAATCTCACTAGTAAGTGTATAATGTGTATTGGGTATTCAAGAAAATTTCGGCAGCATTTCCCCACTGTTCTCCAAGTACATATGTACTTAGAGAACAAACGGGAAAATGCTATCGAAATTTTCTTGAAAACCCAATACACATTATACACTTACATCCTAAGTGAGATAAGGTGTTCAAGAACATTCCCAAACCGGGGACTATCCAAGATTTACTCCTAATGAGTAAATCTTGGACGAGTTTCTAGGCCAACAAATATATGTGATGTCATTCTTATATATAATAAATGTGTACCACCTATCCCATTCTTGAACACCTAATCTCACTAGTAAGTATATAATGTGTATTGGGTTTTCAAGAAAATTTCGGCAGCATTTCCCCATTGTTCTCTAAGTACATATGTACTTAGAGAGCAAATAGGGAAATGCTACCAAAATTTTCTCAAAAATTCCAATACACATTATACACTTACATCCTAAGTGAGATTAGGTGTTCAAGAACAGTCCCAAACCGGGGACTATCTAAGATTTACTCCTAATTAGTAAATCTTGGATGGGTTTTTAGGCCAACAAACGCAATGATAGATATGTACATGTTAGGGTTTCAACACAATTGATGTTAGGGTTTCATCAATGTTAAGGTTTAATAAAATCAAATTAGGATGCTAGAATGGACAAGTTTAAATCTTATTTCAACATGCATCAAAATTTACTGAATTAGGTCAAGCATTAGCATTAGAAGCACAAATATATACAAGAAAAAGATTTGTTCATATCCTAGGTTGATTTACAATAGCAACATCTAAATATATAAACTCAAAGCATTAGATAAATAAATATAATCAGTAGATAAACAAACACAAAGCAATAGATAAAACAATAAATGAACAAAATACCCTCTTTTGTTCCTTCTCCCTCCTTATCAATAGCAAGCACGGCCGTGGCTGTGTTGGCCGACCACGGCCGTGCTACCTAGCATGGTCGTACTGCCTAGCACGGTCGTGCTTGCTGTTGGTAATGAGGGAGAAGGAAGAAGAAGAGGGGCATGGAGGAAGAAGAAGAAGAAGAAGGCTACCTGTTGAGCAGCTAGCAGCATCGAGAAGAGCAGCGGCGGAGCAGTGAGCTGGGGCAGGAGAGAAGGCCGTCGGAGTAGGAGAGTAGGTAGCGTCAGAGCTGGAGCAGGAGAGCAGGCCGCCAGAAGGCTGTCGGAGCAGCGAGCTGGGGGTAGAGGGAAAGTTGCAGCGGAGGTGGGCAGAGGAGCAATAAGTGAGTTGGAGCAACGGCTGGAGCAAGTGGCAGCAGAGGTGGGGGTAGAGGAGAAGCGAGCGGCGGTGAGCAGAAAATTGCCAGACCAAACTCTAAGTTGTGCGAGATTGAATGAAATAGAGAAAGGGGAAGAGTCTGGCTCACGCGGGTGTTGTTAAGTTAACAATAGGCATCGGTTACCAACAAAAAACTGACACTTTTGTTCTCTTATAGTCGTCGGTTCAAACAAGAAAAATCGACGTCTATATATATATGCCAACAAAAAATAAATGTTCTCGAATTAAGACCATACTCGTCGGTTTCCGTGTAAAACTCGATGATGTATGGTGGCAAAAAATTTCGCGGTAAAGTGTGCGGAAACACATCGGCGTCGGTTACTATAACATAACTGACGACAGAAATTGGTCAAATTTCTATTTTGTAGAAAACCTTTAGTCGTCAGTTTCTTTGTTAATAACTGACGTTGTATGTTAAATTTTGGAGGAATTTTTTCACTCAAAAAATTGGATTTGGCAGTCAATGTTTAGCGTCGGTTTCTAATTTAGGAATCGACGCTAAATAAAAAGTGATACCCGTGTCTGGTCTCCCTTCATAGATATATGTTGGTTTAATTATTTAATCGACGCTTTATTGTTTAGGCGTCGGGTTTTGTTTACAACTGACGCCTTTAAAAGTGACGTTATAAGCCATTTCTGTAGTAGTGCATACTAGTAAGCTAATGTGAACCTTCCTTCCTAATTAGTACTTGAGATAATGAAACAGAAAGTATGAACTTAGTTTAAGAACTTATTTAATAGAATTTATGCCAATATAATTACTATTCATTCATTTAACCCTATACTTTATATAGGTATGCATATACATAGATAATTCTATATACACACACAAGTATATATGAAATTACTAAATTAGTACACTCATCTACTATAATTCCAAATTTATTCTGATTTCTTTTAAAAACTATATGGCAATGCAATTAACCTATCCTTAATGATATACTATATTGATGCATGTCTCATACTAATCATAAACCTAGAAGCATAGTTTCATATACACGTCTTAAGAATGCAATATGGATCTAGAATCCATATGAGGGTAAGAATAGTTGTATACATATATGAAGGTTGTTCTTATAAATATACACATGGGCGAGTTTTATTAACACAAACTTAGTTTAGATACTACATGGGTATAATAATGTAAGTACACTCTATTACAATTCATCTAAATTCAATTGGTGTTTGGGGACATAATCGAGATCTATGTGTATGACTAGAGTTTGTTAAGATATGTCTAAAACCCTAGTAAAGGTCTACCCTTTTCATAACACAAATATGTATCATGATATGCTAGCATATTGTACACTAAAGAATATTATGAGCATAAGAATTTATGAGTTACAAACATTACAACTATGAGTAATAATTAATGACTTTAGGATGAGAAAGTATCACAACCAAAAGTGGTTGTTCAATATAAAAATCCCTAAGGGTAAAATGGTAATTTCACCTAATGAGAATCTAGGAAGTGACTTCCAAGACAAGAAAAATCAAATAACCCTTAGTACATTCACACTTTCTAGATTTGTGATACATTGTCATCCTTGAGTCCTCGTGGGCATCTTGATTGGAAATTTTCAATTATAATAGGTATTAAATTCTCGATTTTGTTATTGAATTGTTTATATCCCTATTTAGTTTCATTTACATTAATTTTTGCAAAAGTGATGAACCAATTTTATTATTAGCCTTTCCCTCTTACCAAAGATCACCACGACTAAATTGAATGTTGGATATTATTGAGATATTGAAATACTATTTCATTTTGATATTGGCACAAAAAATTGAAACATTGGATAAGAGCTTTGTCTCACTAGATTTGGCGAGTCATACTCCCCAACCATGCACAGTGGATAACAGATAATTAGAGGTCCACCAGTACTTGTTACCCCCATAGGTGAAAGTGATGTTCTCTCATAGAAGGGAGAACACTAGGCACTTAGACACTGGCAAAGACAAAATATTAGATTGATTTTTGCAATGGATAAATCAGTTCATTTTGGAAAAAATGATATCTTGATACTAGTTTTGAGAAATATCATTTCAATTTGAACTCTTGATATTGGATTTGGGAATCTCATTTTCGCTCTAGTTACTGTTTGAATTATTGTAGCCTTTTGAAACTAGAATGGTAGCTTTGACGCCCCAACACCACAAAATGAGATCACTCAAAACAAAGCGCGGAATTAAAACTTAACAACCAGGTTGCCATAAAACATAGGAAATTCAAACCAATTTCACATCCACCTTAAGTGAAAAACATATCCAATCTGAGTCCACAAAACCATATGTATATGTATATTTCCTGCCAAAAGATTATTACATACATTGTCCACAACCTGTTACAAGAGGTAAAATGTTCATATACACACATACCATATTTGTACAACTAAGGCATATAGCCAAAACTTCGTCTCGAGATACAACATCTATAAAAATCCCCTAAGGACCTAAAGTACAGGGATGACACGTAGGACTCTACTACAATATACAAGTACCTTATCCAACCTTTACTCAGTTACTGCTCTTGTTCCTACTCAACCTCAATAGCATGATCTATACATGTACATGCTCAACCACCTAAAAGATGTGGAAACCCATGGAGTGAGACCAAGCGTCCCAATGAGATATATAACTCCCTACCCACATCTATTAAAAGCACATGTAGATTAAAGCAAAAAGATAACAATATTATTGGGTTGAGAAGATTAAGCTAAGAAATATGTATTAAACTGATAACACAGGTTAATCAATTAAATCAATTACCATTGAGTTGTAAAACAATTAATGTTCTAAGAAGGAATATGAAGAACATGCATAGCAATTGATTTATCTTATTGCATTATAATTCAAGAAATCAATACCAAGATAAGGCAAAGGGCCATCCAATATGAGACATATTTAACCCTAACAAAATATACTACACGGCTGTATTACATCTTTGTTTATGTCCCGAGGAGATGGCGTATACCACTCTTACCCCAACTGACCACTACTAAGTCAAAATCAGTGCCATACAAGATCAATGGAAGAGCCAGAATCCATGATCTCTCCACACCATCAGTTAGTTTGAGTCTGCCGTGACATATCAAGTCTAACTACAAAACAACCTAGCCCACCTTGGTATATAGGTCACGACGCTAGTGAACTGAGATATGACCATATCCGTTCTCCTGCCAGGGTATGACCAAAGTCATCCCAGTAAAACATATCACATGTATTGAATCACATCATCTGAGATATGGTCTCGACCATTCTCCTGCCAATGCATGACCTCAGCCATCCCAATATATTAAGGATAGAGGGAGATACCTTGACTTACACCCCGCATATTCAACAATATGTGCTCTGAGCTTCCCACAGAAATTGCTCATTTCACCATCCAACTAGTACTGATGTTGAAGATGGATCTATGGCATAGGGAAACTACATGATTAGGGTTTCACTTGATTAATTAAGTCAATTGGTATCTTTTAGCATCAATCAAGTTACAACGTACAAACCCTAAACAAACTCTACAAAGATAAGCGCATAATACAACTTTAGAAGATATAAAATGTTTGAAGTATGAACTTGTCTCATCATCGCATGATACCAGTTTCATCACACATCTGCACCAGGCTATCACCATATTCACACTGTCATGGGATATCACTCCATTATCACATCACTGGAGGATAACACCTCATACTAGGCATAAAGCCTCTGCCAGGAAAGAACCAATCACATATCTATGTGCCACATCATTTTCCTCATCATTCCTCAAAAGGCTCATAACCATCACCACATCAATTATAAGCTATGTCATTAATTTCACTTGCATGGTTAGATTCATACAAGTGGGAGAGAGAAGCACAATCACATGCTATTTATGCAACCAAGCTCAACAAGCATAGCACACCCTAGAATTTGGGTTAGGGTTTTATACACATAGCCAATTACGATTTTATATCATAATTAAATCATCACACCCTAGTTATGTTATATCCCACTTTCTTAGAACCGATTAGGGTTGAGCATCCTTAATCACGATTAGACTATCGTATCAACAACACCAAGTATAAACATCATTTACATCTACATGTGTAACCATCTCACTATGTTATACAAATGTAGTAACCATGTGCCATGTATATGTGTCGACCATGTGTTATGACCCATCACCTTAACATGGGTCTCGACCAACTATGAAAACAAGTGTCTCGACCAAAACTAGAACCATCAAAGCAAGTGTCATGACCATCACCAAAAAAATATGTATCTAGGTGTTACAACCTTCACTCCATTAGGGTTTGGGTTATGATCGCAATAACCCTTCCCTTCAACCAAAGTGTGTCAACTGCAACAAACATGTGACATGTAATGACCATAAGAGCAAGTGAGTGCAGCAACCATTAAGGTCTAGCTACCTCAACTTCACTCAACTGTATCCAAAATAGAAGGTACCACATTAAAAATAGATATTAACATTAAGGAAACACATCATCATCCAGATGGAAAGCTCCATACTAAGATGAACATCAAAACCTTAAATTTTGATCTCCAATGTAATCCATCAAGAAAACAAAGTAGGACAAAGAATACCAAGCTTCATACTCAAGAAAAATTGATCAAAAACCTCAAGAAAAACATGAGAGACAAACCTTAACATGGTGATACAATCAAAGCTCATGCTGCATGTATCAACTTCACCTCAACCATTACAAAACAAAACGAGTACAAAAAATAGGGTTTAAGAAAGAGAGAAATCTACATGAGAGCACTTCAAATTCATAAACCCTAAAATTGTAAGAACATCATCTACCATATTAACACCATGTTTTAGATATGAAATCAGTAGTATGCAAGCACAAATAAAGTGTAATAATAGAAGAAGGTAGAGAGTTTTATAACCCACCGTAGGTAGGGAACCAAGCTCCAAGATCACGAGCTCTATGGAAGAAGATGAAGCTCCAACCAAGATCAACACTTTAGCCACAAGGTTACCTCCAAAGAGAAGAACACAATGGTCAAAATATAGGTCAAGAAAGAGGGTAACAACCCTAGGCTGAATCAAAGAAATACAAAAGGAGAAAGAGAAGAAAGCCTCCTCTCACTTGAGTACCACCATATCAAAACATAGTATCCAACCCTTGTGAGGAGAAGTTTCTCTCAAGATGACCACCATGGTAGAACCATTGTCTCATGGACAAGGAGGAAGGAAAAAGAAGATAGGTGGAAGGGAAAATGAGATCAAGGGTTTAAGTCCACTTACCAAGAAGAGAAAGCACCAAGAATCACCACAAGGAAGGTGATTAAGCTCAAAAGCACCACATGCGAGGTTGATCGGTCACCAAAGCACCTTGATCAACACCCTCTAGCTCCACCAAGCTCCAAATTCAGCCAAGGAAGGAAGGAGAAAGAAAGAAAGCAAAAGAATTGCTTGCATGAAGAAGAGAGAGGTTATATACTCAAGGAATGAGAGAGGTAAGGTAGATATGAGTTGTCAACACATGAGAGAACCAAAGGGACACTTGTCCACCAAGAAAACAGACATGCAACCACTAAACACTTACATGAAACATATGGTGATACAACCTAAGTGGGGTATTGACCACATGAGTCAACACCACCCTAGGGGTCGAAACAAATATCAAGGGACCATGTATCGACCACTGCAAAAGATCACCAAACAAGCATGGTCGAAACACAACACTAGGTGATAAAAAATCTAGACCAAACCTCACTAAGACCATCATGTTCGAAACAACCATCAACTAGGTCAAGTGTCACAGTTGCAACACTCCCAACAAAAGCTTAAGGTAGAAACACATCATCAAAGGTCAAAACCCTAGAAACATCAGCATCACTACATGATGCCACATCATCAACCAGGGTCCAAGAAAGGCATCCCTCAACATCATCCTCTCTCTCATAAATCTAAGGCACAAAAGACATACTCTAAATGTTACAAATTTCAAGATGAACCCTCATCATGGGTAAATTGCAAGTTGGTTCAAAATAAGGATACATAGCTCAAACATCATCCAAACATGACCAAACCGAAAACATAATATTTTCACATGCTAACAAAGTATCTCAAAGGATTAGATTAAGGTTTAAGCATCTTATTAATCAAAGAAAGCATAGTCAAGCACTAATCCAGGTCACGGGCCTTACAACCATAAACCCTTAACAAGGATTTAACCCCTAAAATCCTATGCGAAAAGGGATGGATACTTCCTACACACCTCTTCCTAAAGCTCCCACGTGGCTTCCTCTACGCCATAGTGATTCCATAAAAATTTCACCAACACTATGTCCTTCTTCTTCAACTTCTTGATCCTCCTATCTAGGATCAACACGGGACCTTCCACATAGGATATGTCTTCATCAAGCTCAATCTTCACTGGATGTAAAACCAACTCAATATCAGGGTTGCACTTCCTCAACATAGACACATGAAACACTAGATGTAACCTATGTGACTTAGGTGGCAACTCCAACTTGTAGGCCACCTTCCCAACATGTGCCACCATAAGGTAAGGTCCCACATATCTAGGAGCCAACTTACCTTTCTTCCCAAACCTCAAAACACCTTTCCAAGGAGAAACCTTGACATACACTTTGTGTAACATCCCTGACCTGGGTTATGCTTTAACCATAGGTGTTTTGCTTAATAAATTTTATTAGATGCTTGATCTTATCTCTTGAAAAGTAATTAAGGCTCAAGAGGAGCTTATATTTCAATTTCACTCCTTTTTTAATGATGTTGAAACAATGTTTTGCTCGTTTTGGACTAAAGTGCAAATTACCCAAGTTGAGGGGTTAAATTGCAAATTTTGCATGATAATATGTTCCTCAGAAGTTGAAGCATCATAAGAATGAGAATGAAGTAGTGGTATGGTTTCCACAAGCTTGAGCATCAAGATAGAGCTTACTGAGCAATCTTTGTGCATTAAAACCTAGTTTTGGTGTAATGTGCAATTTACCCAAAACCTAGGGTTCAATATGCAAAATACCACTTCTAGAGGGTCACTCATGTTTATTGGAATCTTGTATAGAAAATAAAATGGGAGGGGCGCCTCATTTGAATTACTTTGAAGGAGAGAGAATCTTGATATTAAAATAATCAAGATTTAAGCATAATTGAAACTTTATTTCAATTTAATGTAAAAATAAATAAATTAATTGAAGGGTCTTCAATCAAAAACGAGATGGTTGAATTTTCTCAAGTGTGAACACCCTTGTGCATTTTCTAGGACACGAAATATCTCAAAGCAAGTGGATAACTCACTTACATAAAATAAAGAAAAGTAATATCCACTAACTTTAGGATATTATATTATAAGGGTTAAGGTGCTTAATTTGATTTTCTTTATATTGTGGATAATTGAGAGGAATAAGAGGAAAGGAGGGTATACTAATATCTAAGGAATAGAAGGGGGCAAGTGGCAAGGATTTGGGGGAGATAATTCCTACTTTCTCTCTCTTAATTGAATTTTCAATAAAATTCACATATATGCTCCTTTATCCATAGAATGAAAGGGTAATTTCGAACCCACTTCTTCTCTTTGCTTGAAAAACGACAAAGGAAGCTTTCAAGGATCGGTAGGATGACCCCCAACCTGTTGGTAAGCTTCTTGACCTTCGTTCACCTTGGTTTCATGGTGGAAATCACAAAACAATGCATGATTTCTTCTTATCTCGATCCCATCTTCAATTCTAACCATTCCTTTTCACTCAAAGCTTATGGACGAGCCTTGGAATAGTGAAAGGAGTTGCATCCACCATTTTTGACGTGAGCTTGGAGCTTTGAAGCTCAATTGGAGGCGGGTTTTATAACTTGAACCCCTCTACATTGTTATTTAACTATCAATCTTGCAATTTCGTTGATTCTTTCATCTTCTTGATTAATTGTTGGTTGAAATTGGTAATTTCATGAAATCAGAAGTACTAAAATATACATGGACGAAGGTAGATGATGATGACATCATCTTGGACTCTTTTCCTAAAGAAATTGTATTTCATTCGGTTTCAATAAGTTGTTCATTCAGTTTCAACAAAACCGTTTGAAAGCAAACGGTTTCATCAAACCGTTTGAAGCTAAACGGTTTCAAACTGTTTGGGAGAGTTGACCAGGGTTGACTATTTGGAAAATTTGATGCTAATATTTATGGTTGATGACCCATCAAATTTTATTGATTAGTTCCAAAGGGTTCATCAGTTAAAGGTTAATCAATTAGCAAACCCTAATCGGGTTAAGTGGTGAAATTCAATTTGATTGACTTAGATTTTTGGGTGTTTGAGCCCAAACGGTCTCAAGACCGTTTGGAGTTCACCCAAACGGTCTCAAGACCGTTTTTAGGTCACCCAAGACCATTTGGAGGTCTAGGGTTAAGTATGGTTGAGTAATTTAAGGTCTAGAGATACCAAATTAAAATGCAATTAAGCGTTGATTTGATGATCAATCCAATGATCTAAACCCTAATGGAACTTCACAAAATCCAAGGATAGGATGGGGAAAACGGTCTTAAGAACGTTTGGAGGTCATCCAAACGACCTCAAGACCGTTTGAGGTTAGGTCATATCAAAACTTTGATGATGATTCATTGATTTCAATTGAATCAATTCCACAATGTTGATCATTGATGGTTCCTCGATTTCAAAGCCCTAATTGAAGGTTCTTGAGTAGAAACCCTAGATCAATTGGGTATAAAACCCTAATTTATGGTTCAATTGAAGGATGATTCAATAGTTTACTAGATGAAGAAATCAAGGATTCATTTGTTAATCGGTTCATCCACTGAAACCATGAATTGTTTATGTGTTGAAAGGACTTTTTGGTCCATTCAGTTTTGAGAGGGTTTGGACCAAATGGTCTTAAGACCGTTTGAGTCCAAACGGTCTCAAGACCGTTTGAGTCCAAACAGTCTCAAGACCATTTGGGTCCAAACAGTCTCAAACTGTTTGGAGACGCAAAGTGCAATCGGTTTCAACACCTATCTTATCCAATCGGTTTCAAGGACAAATTGCCCAAATGGTTTTCTATCAATTGAATTCTGAGAACTAAGATCGTTTAGGTCTTATATAATCAAATCTTTTTGAGGTTCAACATGGTTGATCCATTAGGATACCTCATGTAATTGGAGGTCCAATAGGGCCAATTCAATTGAATGTCTAATGCAATTGAAGATTCAAATAGGTTAATCCAATTGATCATCTAATGGAATTGAAGGTTCAATTGGTCAATTCAATTGGAACCCTCAAATAATTAAAGGTTCAATTGATTAAAATATTTGGAGACTTGATGTACTTAGATGATTGATACCCTTAGTGGGATTAATTATTGATGCATAACGATGTAATAATTCAATACATCATGCTAACCATAAATGCATGTATTTGAATAAAGAGTAGGCTCAATCTGATCAAGAATTGAGTAGTAAACATCCTGAGTAGGATGAGAGAGAGAGATTCATACATGAATGATAATCATGTAGCAATTAAGTCTAAAATAATCAAAATCATGTGAAATACAATTAGGGTATGATCCTTGATAAAGAGATCATAAAACCCTAATTGAGTTGATTAATGAATTCAAACCCTAATTTAGGGCAAGTTTGAATGAAACCATAAACTAGGAGGATGATGTGATATGAATTTAGGGTGATGACATGAGTAACCCTAATCCAAGGTATCATGATTTTAAACCCTAATTGTGATGAATAGTAAACCCTAATTGTGGGTTATTGAATATAAACCCTAATCTGGGGTGATGTGATGTGAATAGTAAACTCTAAACTCTAAATAGAGTGAAGATGTGTGAAACCCTAATTCTGGGTTATATTATATAGCATGAACTCTAACCTTGGACAATGAAATGATAAATAATTGGTCCTAATTGTGCAAAGGGAATGAGTAACCCTCATTGACATGAAATGGGAAACCCTAACCCTGGTAAGGGAATAGTGGTGTTACCCTTGAATATCATGGAACTGAAATATGATTGATATATCTATTATCATGTGTGATAACCATGCATGTATCCTGGGATGATGAACATAGCCAGGTATCAGCTATGATGCTTTACTCATTGAAAATTAGTAATTGGGCCTTGATAACCTCCTATTTTAGTAATTTATCTTAGTCTTTTTCTTTAGTTTTCCATACTCTTTTTACGTTTATTCGGTACATAAACCTAATTTTACCCCTTTTTGTAAATACATCATCAAACTAACTTTTTCCTTTTACACTTGCATAAAAAGCACGAAAAAATCATAAAAGAATAAACCAACCTCAAGGCCGAGTGAAGCCAAACGGTCCCGAGACCGCATGAAGCCAAACGGTCCCAAGACCGCATTGAGTTCTAACGGTCCCGAGACCGCATGAAGCCAAATGGTCCCAAGACCGCATGGAGTTCAAACGGTCCCGAGACCGCATGAAGCCAAACGGTCCCAAGACCGCATGGAGTTCAAACGGTCCCGAAACCGCATGAAGCCAAACGGTCCCAAGACCGCATGGAGTTCAAACGGTCCCGAGACCGCATGAAGCCAAACGGTCCCAAGACCGCATGGAGTTCAAACGGTCCCGAGACCGCATGAAGCCAAACGGTCCCAAGACCGCATGGAGTTCAAACGGTCCCAAGACCGCATAAAGCCAAACGGTCCCAAGACCGCATGGAGTTCAAACGGTCCCAAGACCGCATGGAGTTCAAACGGTCCCAAGACCGTTTGACGCCAAACGATCTCAAAACCGTTTGACGCCAAACGGTCTCAAGACCGTTTGACGCCAAACGATCTCAAGACCGTTTGAACCCAAACGGTCTCCAGACCGTTTGACCTCACTCAAGGCCTATAAATAAGACCTCAAGGGCCATCCCTGAGGGAAGTCCAGACGTCCAGAGGCTGTCTCTCTACTACCAGAACAACTCCATCCACCGCCCGAGGCTGCCGGTCTGAGACTCACGTTCCATTGCAAAGCTACCTTCTCTCTCATCAACAAAGAAGGTGAGAGGAGAAGATCCGTCGTCAAGCAAGTCACGAAGGGTGAAGATCGTTGCTCTCTCCACCAAGGGTTCAACCTTCTCTCCTCAGTGGAGATGATGTTCTTTCTATCTCTTCTTGCCTCCTCCTTTGTTGTTCCCTCTATGAGGAGCGAGTAGTTCCATCCACTGGGGCGCGGGGACTAGCCCCGCTGCCCATGTCTTGTATTTTGTACTAAAAAGATGTTATCCTTTCGTTTTAATACTAAATCGTTTCATACATGCTTGAATGATGGCCACGTTCTTGTATGCATCTATTGTCTTTTGTTGTGGTTTGTCTACGACCGCTCTCGAGACTCGAATACCGATTTAGTGTTGGTTTCTGGTGTGTGTATCCACCACGCATCCATTTCGGTGTCTAGGAGTGTATCTCAAAGAGTGGAGTAAACTCACTATCATCCGTTTCGCTTCCATCTGTATGGAAGTAACCTTGGTAAGTCGAGGAACACGCTTTGCGAGGGGAATGATGTAAAGCATGTGACCATTTGATCGGGAATGGCTGGCGTTGCAACATTCCCGCACTTCTCGTAGCTAGGTTATCCGAATAGGAGACTAGGCCTACAAAGATACTATTCGATTTGATAATTATCGCTCGCTTGTTAGTTTTAGATGCACGTTTCATGAGGTTGAGTAAGATTCTCTCTTTGGAAGACTACATATCTTCATTGACACGTAGAAATGTACCGAATGAGAGCTACTTAACCCTTGAAGGATGTGATGCATTGCTCTTGTCTTATAAGGCATCGGTCTTGTGGAACATCGAAGGATGCAATGCATCGCTCTTATCTTACGAGGCATCGGTTTTGTGGAACATCCTTGGATGCAATGCATCGCTCTTGTCTTATAAGGCATCAGTCTTGTGGAACATCCATGCATCTAGCTTATAAGTCTTGCTTGCTTAGTACATATACAATGCATGTGTAGCGGTGGTAAATACCTGCTTAACCCCAGTGATTCATCATCATTTGTTAAATCTTAGTTTTACTTGCTTTATTTACTTTTCATGCTTTAGTCTAAAAACCAATCAAAATCCAACCTTTTGATATAAGTGCCAATTAGTAAAGTAGCTAAGTGAAGTGTTGTACGTTTTCCATCTTGTTGCTTGCAACAAGACCGTTGTCTTTTGGGTTCGATCCTAAATATGTACTATGATAAGGCTTCCATACTCTTATGGGGTTGGAGTTGTTATCTAAGCACCAGTTCTAGGTAAACCTAGGGAAGACATCAATCCTCTCTAGGGTTTTTGGTGATAGAATTCTGGGACTCCCATTGGAAGACTGAAAATCTTTTGGTGTAAGTCCCAGCTCCATCAAAAAATGGCGCCGTTGCCGGGGACAACGGAACGTTATTATTTCACTTAGTTTATTTTTATAGTTGGTAGGATTTTACACTTTCTTTTTGAATCATAACTCATCATCTTCTTGAAGCTTTCATATTGTCTCTATTATCTAAAGGTGTTCTCTTTTCTTTACTCAGGTAGAACCCGTATATGCAATCACCGCATAATCGAGGATTCTCCCCTGATCCGGAGTTCGACTCCGAGGTAGAGAGAAGTTTCCACCGCAGAATCCGTCTCAATCGCCAACGCGCTAGTCAAATGGCTGACAAACAGCATCAAGCCGCTTTGGTGATGGAGAGAGTCAATGCTGCTATCGCCGCACAATGGGCACAACTCATTGCAGACACCCGTGCCCAAATACAAGCGGAGATACGAGCAGAAGAGCAAGCCCGCATAAGAGCAGAGACCGAGGCTGCTCAGCTCGAATTACGAAACAAGCAACTGAGGGACTATGCTGTCCCGAAGAATTACGAAGACAACCACCCGGTCCGGCCTCCGATCATCAACATCCCAAACTTTGAGATTCGGACCCAGTGGATCCAGATTATGCAAGGAATTTCCTTCTCAGGAGGTCCAGGAGACGATTGCATGGACCATTTGAAACGGTTTAAGGCATTATGCCGCCTGGTCCCGCAAGCTGGTATTGCTTTCGATGCAATAATGCTCCACCTGTTTCATTTCACCTTATCTGGAAGGGCCTTGAGTTGGTACAACTCATTGGACAGAGAACCCATCATAACCACTTGGGCCCCTCTAGAGGAAAAATTCTTGGAGAAGTTCTTTCCACCCTCGCTGACCTATGAAATCAGAGGGCAGATCAACCATTTCTCCCAGCTACCTGGAGAAACCCTCGCTGAGGCATGGGAAAGATTCAAGGAACTTCTACGTAAATGCCCTCATCATGGAATTTCACAGAATCAATTGATTGAAACTTTTTATCAGGGGGTAAGAGATGACATTAAACAGTTCCTAGATTCCTCATCTGGAGGAAATTTCATGAGGAAAAATTATGAAGATGCCTGGAAAATCGTTACTTTAGGAGCTGAAAACCAGTCCAACTGGGGGCGGTCAGCCGGAAAAGGCGTCCTTAAAGTCTTTAAAGCTAAGGAATCTATGGAACTAAAGTCAATAGCCGAATCTTTGAAGACAATCGCTCATAAACAGCAAACCCTTGAAACAACTTTAGGGGAAATTGATAAGAAGAAAACCCCGCTGGTTCATCAAGTCAAAGCCGTCACAGGATCCTGTGAAGCTTGTCATGCTTCGGATCATCCGACTCTTTCCTGCGGAATACTCTATAATGTGATGATGGATCTGCATCCACCACCACAATCCTATGAGGCCATCACTAATCAGGCTGAAGATCAGATTCCAGAGCAAGTCAACTCCATCCATACTATTCCCGGACAAGTTTATTATAATCCCAGTCAACCAAGGAACCATCCTGGATTCCAGTATGGGAATCCCTCTGGAACTGCGAATCCGCAACATCAGACACAAGGGGGACTTGACAGTAGGCTGCCTCCTGGATTTCCAAACAATTTTAACCAAAATCAAGGGAACCCAAGGAACAATTTCCCTAGGGCTAACTACCCTAGAAACCAATCAGCCTACTATCAGTACACTCATCCCCCGCTTCACCCGCAATTGCATATTCAACAGTCTCAACAACAAAACCCTCAGAAAAACGTCACTGCACAACCGGAAGATGAGCTATCTTTGATAAAACACATGCTTCAGTCTCAGCAAACCATGCTGGCCAACCAACAAGCTCAACAGAAGGCAGTTGAAGCACAGCTTGCCCAGATTACTGCACAATTGAAACCCCCAACAGGCACTTTCGCTGGGCAGCCTGAATCGAACCCTAAACATGGGCCAAATAGACATGAGCAATCAAATACTATGACAGCAGCATAATAATGTTTTAACTTCGTCGAGCCAGCGACATAAAACTAAGGCTCTTCTTGGGAGGCAACCCAAGACCTCAGTATCACCTTCTCTAATTTCTAGTCTTTTATTTTTCTTTTGAATTTGTTTTTCTTTCTTTAAGTTCTTTCATCATTAATCTAAAAATACAAAAAAATCTACATAATCAAAACTACAAAAACAATACATAAAACAAACAACATAAAAATTCATAAACCAAAATACAAAAAAATAATATACATACTCAAAAACAAACATAAAAATATACAAACCCTTTGTGCCCCTCCAAACGGTCTCCAAACCGTTTGGAGCCAAACGGTCTCCAAACCGTTTGGACTCCAAACGGTCTTCAAACCGTTTGGAGCCAAACGGTCTCCAAACGGTCTTCAAACCATTTGGACTCCAAACGGTCTTCAAACCGTTTGGAGCCAAACGGTCTCCAAACCGTTTGGAGCCAAACGGTCTTGAAACCGTTTGGGACCAAACGGTCTTGAGATCGCTTGGGATCAAGCGGTCTTCAAACCGTTTGGAATACAAAAGGTCACCAACCAATCACTATAAATATCAACCCTACCCCTCCGTCTTTCTCTCTTCGAATCTTCGAATTCTCCAGAGTTTTCGTGCGAAGAACTTCCCTTCTTGCTCCTGTTGCATCCGCGCAAAGTCACCCTTCCGTCCACCTTCTGCAAGGTAGTCCGGCGACTCCACGCTGCTCATTCCATCGCTAGTCGCTGCTTACGCTGCCATCGCCGTCGTTATCGAATGGTTTCATCAACTGACCCGTCGCTTTCGTCGTCGCGCCGTTCTGTCGCCACCATCATGGCGCCAGTGTCGTTCCCTTTACCATCGCACGACGTCTCTTGCTCCGCCATCGCCGTCGCTATCAAAAGATTTCACCGACTCTCCCACCGTTTTCATCGCCGTCGCCGTTCTTCTCATTGTTTTCGAAGGCGCCGGCGCGTTCTTCACCTTCGCGCCGTTCCACCTTCTCCCGCGCCGGCGACCTGCGACTCTTCGCTTTCCAAACGGTCTCGAAACCGTTTGGGACCAAACGGTCTCGAAACCATTTGGGACCAAACGGTCTTGAAACTGTTTGGGACCAAACGGTCTTGAAACCGTTTGGAACCAAATGGTCCTCAAACCGTTTGGAACTAAACGTTCCCGAAACCGTTTGGAACCAAACGGTCCTCAAACCGTTTGGAACCAAACGGTCTTGAAACCGTTTGGAACCAAACGGTCCTGAAACCGTTTGGGACCAAACGGTCTTGAAACCGTTTGGGACTAAACGGTCCTCAAACCGTTTGGGACCAAACGGTCCTCAAACCGTTTGGGACCAAACGGTCTTGAAACCGTTTGGTTTTCGTTTCCCTTTTGCTTTCACAAAATATAAAAGATATAACTACAAATCAAATTTACATTGTTTCAAATCTTCTCTAATTATGAAACTCTTATTCTTTTTCAGAAATGGCGTCACCAGCAAACAAAACTTCCGGCTCAGGAACTGCCCCTGCTCTGACAAGGGAGCAGATGATGGAAGAGCGAGACAGGCTCATACAGATCAGGGACACTTACAACACCACCAGCGTCGTCCCTCCCAAGACCAAGATCATCGACATCCTGTGTGAGATAACTCGCCTCACCAAATGCTTGGGTGAGGCCCCTGAAGAGGACATCGAGCACATCTCTTCTGACGATGATGAAGGATCGGACTACATACCGAATCCCGATGAAGACTCCTCTGCCCAAGAAACAGAGGGAAAACGCAAAGCTGCAAAGGCTGCATCTGGGCAGCCCCCAAGAGGGCAAGAAAACAAGTCCACCCTCTATCTGCCATGGACCAACCCTTCGCCAAACCATCCACCTTTGCTGCTACCACTACCACCCCTGCAGCTACCATCCCTACCACCTTCATTCCCATCACCGCCCCAATACCACCACCAGAGCACCTATCCATCCAAACCTCCATCACCACCGATAAAACCCTTAAACCAACCAAGTATGTTTGCTCCAGCATACTAGCTAAAATGGGAATTCACGAGCGCATCTTCAAAGCACTACAAAAAGCCAACCTTACCAGGTTGTGCTTAATACCTGAAATATCCTACATTGAGCCCACAGCGGAATTCTTCTCCTACCTGACAAAGGAGCCCGTCGACATTGCAGATAGGTCACGGGATGGCGGTGATAGAAGGATTGTCACCCAAATCTTCGGTAGCAACGTCGTCTTAACAGAGAATATGCTAAGTTCAATATTCATTGACGACCTGGAGCAGCTAAAAAAAGCCAAATCAGTGGGAACTGATCATCCAGAATTCAACCGCCACACATTCTGGAAAAGCTTAACTGGGATTCCCACATACGATGCCAAAACATGCAAAGCGTCCAACATACACTCCGGATTTGTGCGCACTCTGCACAAAATCCTAGCTGGCGCACTTTTTCCAAGAACGGAAGGAGGAAACGTTACAATATCAGACCTCTTTGTCCTCTGGTCTATCCTCAACGGAAGTCCAGTCAACATCAGACGGTTGATGGTCCAGAAATTATCCGCCGCCTTCATAGGGAAAGAGATCTGTTTGGGGGGCCATGTCACATCCATAATTAAATTTTTTAAGATGGACAGGCTATTACCCCACTGCACGCAAATAAAGGGCGACATCCTTACAAACGAACAATCTTTGAAAAATTCGTTTATAATCAAAGAAAAGGATGGAAAGTTACACTATGTATTCTGCCCGATGGTTAAGTCATCAAGAACCCTCCTTCCGTTACCAGAGCTAGCACACTATGATATGACACAGCTCCTCTTTTCTGACGAGGAGCTTACTCATCTACTAGCTTCGGTCACACCCGCTGCAAAGAAACAAACTGCGGGCCCAACTGAAATGAGCATCACAGCCCCGACAGCTCGATCTACAAAAATCCCTGTCAAACGACCTTCTAGGAGGTTGCTGCAGGCCCAACAGCTGTCGGGGACACCAACGTCCCGCCCAAACCCGGAGGACGAGCGGTTCAACGATGAAATCTTAACAACTTCCTCATTTGACTCTTTCATCCAGAGTCTAAATGAGCAGCTCTCCGCTGCCCCCACCACTACTTTCCTCCCCACATCCACGCCAGCATTCACATCCACCTTTTCACCCACCCTAACATCGGGCTTCCCTTTCTCCACCTCCATGCCCGACTTCACCACCTTTCCATTCACATCCACAGTTCCCACCCCTTCATCATCAGTGCCACCTTTTTCGCCACAAATACCACCACTCTTCACATCCACCACCACCCCGACACCGCTGGTGACTTCATCAACAGTCACTACGCAGTTCGGGCCATCATCAGTGTCTCTTCCGCAAGACACTACCACCATCCCACATAGGCCCCAGCCACATCACCCTTCCGCCTCTGGGGCCCCCCTTACTAACATCGGTGAGGAATTCGGCCGTCAATTTGACGCTGTCTGAAACCTCCTCACCGATCCTTCTAACCTATTACATTCTATTTTTTCTTGTGTACAGGATTTATCTAAACAGGTAACCAGGATCGACAACCAACATCGAGCTCTTCCTGTCGTCCTACAAGGCATCCAGCAACGACAGGATGAAGTGGCTAAGCAAGTTGAGCTTATCAACAGCCACACTAACAACCTTCCAGACCTGATCCTTGGGGCAACGCGCCAGCAAGAAGCTACGACAAGAAAAGTCAATGAGATCTCTAACCAGACTCACCCTCTGCAAGAGAATCTCTGCAAGCTTGAGCAGAATCAAGGAGAGCTAAGCACGCGCCTGGCCACCATCGACGACACAATTACGCAGCTCCATCATCATCAAGAGGAAGCTACTATCAATGAAACACAACAACTACGTGCCCAAGTCACAGATCTGACAGCACGCCTCCTCTCCGCCGAGGGCAGATACACAGATCTCAAAGAAGCCCACGACGCACTGCTCGAGAAACACGAGCATCTGCAAGTGGCTTTCGATGAGCTACAAGCCACTCACCGGCGGTGCAAAACGTCGACTAACAAGAAGACAACCGATGAAGCTGCGGCCGACAACGACGATGATGATGAAAAAGAAGACGAATCTGATTCATCTGCTGACTCCAATAAAGACACATCTTCAGGAGACAAGCACGATGACGGTGAAGACCCCGGGAACACAGCAGGACCCTCCCATAAAGGGTCTGATAAAGGTCACCAGGAAAGTGACTACCACCCCAAGTCCCCACAGCATGACAACGTAAACATCTCTTACGGGGACCAATTCTTTGATTACTCCGCTATGGGGTCAATGGGGGAAGCTGCCAACGATGCGGCCTTCGCTGAGCTCCAACAATGCATACTAGGAGCCAGCGCTACCTCGCCAAAAACTTCTCCCCCCTCCTCAACACCTTCTCCCCCTTACCTAGACGAGGCAGACCGAGTGAGTCTAGATACTGACGCAGATCTTGACTCCGCCTCCGATCTAGACGACAACCTCAAAGGCCATGACGAGGCCCCCGAACAGCACGCCTCCCCTCCACCACAAGACCTCCCCCCGCCACCTCCTCTCCCACAAAAAATGCACGATCTTGATACGACAGCCATCTCTACTTTAGATGCTCAGGACATCTTCATCCTGAACACTATAGTAGACGATGCAAAAGCGGGGGACGACATAGTTTACATTAATACAAAAACCAGGCGTACGTTGACACGTGAAAATTTTCATTGCATCCTCCGACCCCGGTCTACGATGCCAATGCCAATCTTCCGTGTCCTCCTCGCCAACTGTATAGAAATCTATAGAAGTAAACAGCGGATACAACCAGCCTTCAACGCTTCACCCGCATTGTCTTTTGGCCTTTTACACAAAAGCTTGCGCGCGCGGTCGATTGAGCGGATGCGTGCCGGTTTAGCGCGTCGGGCACGCTATATCACAATGCCATTCCAAGTCTCGGACCACTGGATTTTTATGATAGTGGATACCGAAGCAAGGGACGCTAAAGTTTACAACTTCAATAGCGCCGAGCTACCAGTCGGCATAATAAACTTCGTCGGAGACGCAGCAGGTGAAGCCCGGTGTATACCCTTCCGGCTGCTCAAAGTAATCTGGGCTGTACGCCCTTCTCTTCGTCAAGACTGGAGCCAACCCTAGTTCAGAATCATTAACCCTCCAGTTCAAGCCACCACGGGATCTGGGGACAGCGCTTTCTACACCATCCGACATATCCAAGCGTTGAACCAAGAAATTCCTTTCACCGATTTGGCAGCTGAAGACTTCCATTCGTTACGAGGACGCTACGCCATGGAGCTCATCTGTGACAGAAGATATTTCAACGATCCGACTATGTCACTAGATGATGTTCCAAGGTATCTCTATTCAGCTGTACAACGTCGACAACGGCGACCCTTCCGCCAAATTCTGAAAGAGTCTGAACAACACAAGTCGCCAGAAGAAGATACCAGCAAGAACGATCCTGCTTACACCACTAAACCAACTTTCCCTGATTTTGATCGCGATTCTTGCAAAGGTCTCACCGACCTTGAAATGCGCATCATCATGGCAAATCTCTCCGCAGAAAAAGATGGCATAGTATTCATGTCTCAAGACATTATCGTGATGGCCGATTCACTGCGAGAGACTTTGCAAGATAAGGGGCTACTTTCTGTCAGTCTCATGACAGCTTACCAGTCTCAGATTGGCCAACATAATCCAGATACATACATGGCGTCCCCATACACGAAGGATGATCTACTCAAACTCAAAAACTTCGGCACAACGGAAGCGTTGATCGCATATCTCCAACATACAACGCCGAAGTTCATCATGTTACCAATCCTGCATCAAGAGCACTGGATTCTTCTGGCAACTAACCTCCAAGACGGAACAACTACAATATACAACAGTTCCGACAGCCAGTTCAACGCCCGACAATGACACTACGTCGTAACGCCGAAGACGCCAACAGAAGAAACGGCAAAAGAGTGTGCTGCGAAATTAATAGAGCTTCTGAGTCAGCACACTAAGGCATACAGCAAGGAACACTTCAATCGCCCCGCCTTCTGCCACAAATGCCCCCAGCAAATATGACAATCCAACGACTGCGGCTTCCACGTCCTCTACTGGATGTACACCATAATCGTTCTCCAAAGACCAGTGGAGGAAATGACTGACGTGGACTACCACGCCTTACGTGGGCAGTTCGCATCTACACTACTCCATTCTCTAGGGGCAAACGAAAATCTACCTTAACCTGCAGCCCTTGTTCTAACGATTTCTCAACCTATCACTTTGCCACTCTGGGGACAGAGTGTGTGATAAGTTAGGGGGGGATACATTAGACAAGGGCTAGGTATCAACTTCTATACTTCCTTTTTCCATACATTTCTTCATTCTTAAAATATTTTTTTACAATTCTTTAAGTCTTAATTCTTTTCACAATTCTTTTTAAAAAATAGTCACCTCAACTAACCCTAGAATCATGTTAGTCTCTGCAAGTAAATAGCACTCAGACATCAAATGGCGATTTATCAATTTCCACCTACTATGGATCCCGTATTTTTGCTTCAATTCTTTATCTGACTCTCCACAGGTCAAAATCAGGGCAGAAATAAGCCGACATCTCGAGGATGAGAGGGAAATTAGGCAACTTCCAAATCAAAAAGTTCTGCAAGTGGACCACAAACCAAATAAATGCATGCTGAAAAACTTTAAGAACAGCTTTCCTCTCTTCAAAATAAAAGAGGCTTGGCCGCCCAAAATAAATCCTCATTCCAAAACCCAAGCCTGTGAGTTTTTGAATAAAAGCCAGAGAGACGAATAAAATCATGAGAGTTGTGCCACGCATAAGGACCTATATGAAGAACTGATAAAGGGCTCACCCGGCCGGCACATTCCGCTGCCCTCACAAAGGCAGATGTGTCGCGTCCGGTAGTGAAACCCTAAAAGTTCCAAGTATATGAAAAGGCTCATAAAGGACTTGCCCGGCCGGTACATTCAGCTGCCCTCATAAAGGCATATGTGTCGTGCCCGGTAGTGAGATCCTAAAAAGCATAGACAGCCCCTCCCCCACTCGAAGGGGAGCTACACTTCAAAGCCTTTAGCCAACCCTCATACCCTCTCTAGCTTCCAGTAGGTTTCCAGAGAGGTATAAAGTTGATTAGAGTCAACGGCATGCACAAAATAAATGTGGTCCCAAGGCAAATTTTGAGATACGGAAAAACCCTGAGATCCAAGCAACTCTCGAAATCCAAAAAGAATCAAGGCATGCAATAAGCCTCGATATAACCCCTGGGGAACTCAGGTCAAGAATTGAAGCAAGAGTATGGAGACCCTAATTAAGATCGCCTCGCCATTTCATGTCTCAGCTCTATCTAACTTGAGGACAAGCTAGACTCTAAGTTAGGGGGGGTGATAACCTCCTATTTTAGTAATTTATCTTAGTCTTTTTCTTTAGTTTTCCATACTCTTTTTACGTTTATTCGGTACATAAACCTAATTTTACCCCTTTTTGTAAATACATCATCAAACTAACTTTTTCCTTTTACACTTGCAGAAAAAGCACGAAAAAATCATAAAAGAATAAACCAACCTCAAGGCCGAGTGAAGCCAAACGGTCCCGAGACCGCATGAAGCCAAACGGCCCCAAGACCGCATTGAGTTCAAACGGTCCCGAGACCGCATGAAGCCAAACGGTCCCAAGACCGCATGGAGTTCAAACGGTCCCGAGACCGCATGAAGCCAAACGGTCCCAAGACCGCATGGAGTTCAAACGGTCCCGAAACCGCATGAAGCCAAACGGTCCCAAGACCGCATGGAGTTCAAACGGTCCCGAGACCGCATGAAGCCAAACGGTCCCAAGACCGCATGGAGTTCAAACGGTCCCGAGACCGCATGAAGCCAAACGGTCCCAAGACCGCATGGAGTTCAAACGGTCCCAAGACCGCATAAAGCCAAACGGTCCCAAGACCGCATGGAGTTCAAACGGTCCCAAGACCGCATGGAGTTCAAACGGTCCCAAGACCGTTTGACGCCAAACGATCTCAAAACCGTTTGATGCCAAACGGTCTCAAGACCGTTTGACGCCAAACGGTCTCAAGACCGTTTGACGCCAAACGGTCTCAAGACCGTTTGAACCCAAACGGTCTCCAGACCGTTTGACCTCACTCAAGGCCTATAAATAAGACCTCAAGGGCCATCCCTGAGGGAAGTCCAGACGTCCAGAGGCTGTCTCTCTACTACCAGAACAACTCCATCCACCGCCCGAGGCTGCCGGTCTGAGACTCACGTTCCATTGCAAAGCTACCTTCTCTCTCATCAACAAAGAAGGTGAGAGGAGAAGATCCGTCGTCAAGCAAGTCACGAAGGGTGAAGATCGTTGCTCTCTCCACCAAGGGTTCAACCTTCTCTCCTCAGTGGAGATGATGTTCTTTCTATCTCTTCTTGCCTCCTCCTTTGTTGTTCCCTCTATGAGGAGCGAGTAGTTCCATCCACTGGGGCGCGGGGACTAGCCCCGCTGCCCATGTCTTGTATTTTGTACTAAAAAGATGTTATCCTTTCGTTTTAATACTAAATCGTTTCATACATGCTTGAATGATGGCCACATTCTTGTATTCATCTATTGTCTTTTGTTGTGGTTTGTCTACGACCGCTCTCGAGACTCGAATACCGATTTAGTGTTGGTTTCTGGTGTGTGTATCCACCACGCATCCGTTTCGGTGTCTAGGAGTGTATCTCAAAGAGTGGAGTAAACTCACTATCATCCGTTTCGCTTCCATCTGTATGGAAGTAACCTTGGTAAGTCGAGGAACACGCTTTGCGAGGGGAATGATGTAAAGCATGTGACCATTTGATCGGGAATGGCTGGCGTTGCAACATTCCCGCACTTCTCGTAGCTAGGTTATTCGAATAGGAGACTAGGCCTACAAAGATACTATTCGATTTGATAATTATCGCTCGCTTGTTAGTTTTAGATGCACGTTTCATGAGGTTGAGTAAGATTCTCTCTTTGGAAGACTAAATATCTTCATTGACACGTAGAAATGTACCGAATGAGAGCTACTTAACCCTTGAAGGATGCGATGCATTGCTCTTGTCTTATAAGGCATCGGTCTTGTGGAACATTGAAGGATGCAATGCATCGCTCTTGTCTTACGAGGCATCGGTTTTGTGGAACATCCTTGGATGCCATGCATCGCTCTTGTCTTATAAGGCATCGGTCTTGTGGAACATCCATGCATCTAGCTTATAAGTCTTGCTTGCTTAGTACATATACAATGCATGTGTAGCGGTGGTAAATACCTGCTTAACCCCAGTGATTCATCATCATTTGTTAAATCTTAGTTTTACTTGCTTTATTTACTTTTCATGCTTTAGTCTAAAAACCAATCAAAATCCAACCTTTTGATATAAGTGTCAATTAGTAAAGTAGCTAAGTGAAGTGCTGTACGTTTTCCATCTTGTTGCTTGCAACAAGACCGTTGTCTTTTGGGTTCGATCCTAAATCTGTACTATGATAAGGCTTCCATACTCTTATGGGGTTGGAGTTGTTATCTAAGCACCAGTTCTAGGTAAACCTAGGGAAGACATCAATTGTTACGACCCCATCTGAGCTTAATTGGTAAACTAGGGTTTACCTAGACAATTGCAAAGATTAATTAGAATAATCATTCTCGAAATCTAGTTAATGACGATAACACAATTAGGATGTTTTAACTATGATAAGAAGTCTAAATGTTCTTTTGTCTTGAGAATTAGGGTTTGAGAAACATAAACCCTAATCGGCCCAAAAATAGGGTTTTGATGATACATGATTACAGAATTTGATAAGTGGAATGTCTCACTAAATGATTTTTAGTATTTTATGTGTAACTCTGATTTGCTTCAAATTTGGATATGATTTAGATATATAAAACGTGAACAATATTGGAAAATATCAGAATTTTTGAAAAATGCCCTGACCTGTTTGTCGGCCGAGTTTCAAACTCGACCGATCACAATTTCAGAATTTTACAGCAGTGTGGTAATTGAATTTTATCTTTTTATTGGTATATCCAATTGATCTCAAATTTTAACAGTATTTGATAAATACAATTTTAGACACTCTGTTAAATTGGCATAATTTTTGGATGACTTTTGAATCCCTACAGTAAGGGTGTCGGTCGAGTTTGTGCAGGACAAACTCGGCCGAATATATTGCTGACTGCAATATAGCAGTACACTGTTCGATTTTTAATTTATTATTGGTAACTCCAAATGATCTCAAATTTTAACTGAAGCCTTATGGATCAATTATAAACAACTTGCTAAATTCCCATAATTGTTGGAGAATGTTTGATCTCTGAAATAAACGAATTACAGTAACTTTTGTATAACTGAATATTCAGCCTATATAATTAAAGTTAAGTGTTGGGTCAATATGCAATTGACCCAAGCAGCTCAATTGACTTATATGAACGACCACACACACAAGCAGCTCTCATTCTTCGTCATTCATTCCAGAGAAACGAGCTCCTAGAGAGAGAGGGAGAATTAGGGCTTGAGTGGAGAAAGTGGGGAAATTGCTGAATTAGGGTTTTGCGATTCCAGGAAGGGTGAAATCAAGTAAGTTCGGATTCCTTGCATATACTTTTATGGTGGATCTTCTCTCTTATGTCAAGATCCGTCCATGCTCTGATTTGATCCAAGAGGATGTCGAAATTCCCTCTTTTCTCACCCTTTCTTCATAATCCCTCTTTTTCAAGGTTTTCGAGTTGAATGAAAGAGGAATTGGGAGATTTGCTAGGGTTTTGATGGGAATTCGAGATTTCCCTGAGTTGAGCTGCAGTTGTGAGGTGTTTTCACACCTTAGGGTGAGTGGGTTCTTCCTTCAAACATTCTAATGCACGAATTTGATTACAACATCCAAATCCCTAAATGCTTAGCATGTGAATTCTAAATCTTAAAATGTCCGTTTGATTTGAGTTATTGTAAATTGATATGATATGGATTCCTCCTCTGTTTTAAATGATTCCTAAATGGTAGATTCATATCAGAAACGTATGCAACCCTTCCTAGTGAGATTTCTTTACGGATTTATATCAAATGATGTAATTAGGGTTTAACCTAATTGAGAAATTTAGTTAAGTTTCCATGATTTCATATCTATATTGATTATACAAGATTTGTTGGAAACAGTCTTTATTTAGTGAATGCTTATATCTTATGAGATCATGATAAGAGCCATGTGACAAGTGAATGAGGCAAATGAAACCCTAAGAGTAGGGTGTTGGCATGTGATGAATGAATAAGGCGAATGAAACCCTAAGGATAGGGTGTTCAATGAATCATGCTATGGTAGTATGAAAGGTCTCGATATGAGATGTGGTGATGCTTAATTGTTAAATTGTATGTTTCTAGTGCATTTAACTTTATATGCTTATTCTCTCTGAAATGTTATCTACATACTGCAGGGCTTCTTACATTTCAATATATACATATCTCGGAAATTGCAGGTGTTGAGATATGACATGCCCTAGAAAGGGATGTTACTGAGTACAAATGATGTAAATGTGTTTTCAAGTTATGTCATGAATGTGGAATAAGTATGAACTGTGTTTTTCCTGTTTAATTATTTATTTGTTAATCAAGTATAGACCTAAGTGCCCTAACACCGTAGAACCCCTAACATGTGTCTGCGATTTAGGGGTGAAACTCGTGTTGCAACATTATCCGTGCGATGTCATGGAGACACGAGGAAAGAGAAAAAGGGCAGTGTCTAACAACAATTGTGCTTGTGTCACAATGGCACTGCGATTTCACCAGAAAACTTGGTTATCTAACACCATTCGTGCTTGTGTCACGAAGGTAACCCTGTGACACTCCGCCTGTGTGCTCAGGTTGAAGGAGGGGTCGAGAGAGAGCACTCAGAGTAGTGCATTGAGGCCAGAGAGCCTGTGGTCCTGTGGCAGAACAGGGCTGGCGTCAGATTCAGCATCCCCCGGGTGTGTCGCTGAGTCTTGTACGGTGGGGCCGTAGCATGGACTTGTTGCGGATCCTTATATGCAGAGTACACTGCATATATTTAGGGCATAAAAATAAATGAGTAAATAATCACATAGGATCACAGTAAATTTATATAACTGTCTATCTATTTGAAATACTTGATGATGCTTAGAAATGTGCTATTTCAATTATATTGTTTTAGAACTGCTCAGTGTAGTAGTTATTGTTGTTAATTCTCATATCGTTTACTCAAATTATATCTTTGATCACATTAGTGCATTAGTCTGTTTCCATGAAGTATTCATTCACTGAGCGAGTAGGCTCACCCCTCTACTCAAACATTTTAGGGTTAATCGCGTGGACTTGAAGATGATCAGAGCTTCAGTGTAGACCTGCCACAGGAGTCAAGTATGAGATTAGTTGAGTCAGTCGGTCCTTGCCACTCTAGGTCCTCAGTAAGAGTTTAAGAGAGAGAGTTGTAATTACGATGTGTAATGTTGTTCCTCTTTGATATGTATGCTAATTAGCAAGTGTAATGTGCTTAATGTGTGAAAGACATCATGAATGCTTATACATGTATCTTTTCTATTAAAAATCTGATTAGTAGAGGAAATGTTCAGATTCCCTTGTTAAGATGTTTTACGTGGTTCAATGCGATGAAGCAAGCGTTTAAAAGAAAAGAAAAAGTTAAGGGTGTTCTTTGTGTTAAAACATAAATCCTTTCTTACGCCCTAATCTCATGATTTGAGAAAATTGTGAGATCGGGGTGTAACAGCTTGGTATCAGAGCTTAGGGTGAGTTGTCAAGGACCATTAAGTTAGTAAGTTAGAGTCCTAAGCGTGGCAGATAGGAGATGTTTGATGTTAGCTTTGGGGATTTGAGTATTTGGATATCCTGGCCCGATATCTGAGTACTTGGATCAGCCAGTACAAGCTACTCTGTCTATTCTCTCACGTATACCCTGGCCAGGTATACAGTGGAAGAATGGGCTAGAGAGAAACCCTAGAAATGTTAGGGTTAGAAAACGAGAAAAGAAACAAGAATTAAGAGCATAAATGTAAAAGGAGATAGAATTTACATTTCATAATGTTGTTTTTGTTGGAAATGTATAGAAATGCTCTTATATGTTTGAATTGAAATATTCAATACCTTGAAATATGGGTCTTTAATATCAGTTGTATACTATGCAATTGTAGCATTTATTGATTTCATTCTTTGTAACAAGTAGACTAGAATTGACCTTTGAATGAGCTTTTGTTTCTATGGTTTTGCCCGCTGATTCGAGTGAAATTGACATCAGCAGGTCTGTTTAGGTTTTCAGTCTGTGAGCGGTTCGGCCGAGTTCATGTTTTGGTCGGCTGAATTCCTTGTTTAGGATTTCAAACAGCGTTTTGGTCGGCCGAGTTTGGTCTTGAATCGGCCGAGTTTCCTACTGATCGGCCGAAGTTGGTCGGCCGAGTTGCAGAACCTGGAAGTTGATCGGCCGAGTTCCAGAGTGATCGGCCGAGTATCTGAACTGTGAGTGACAGTTCAGGAAGGATGTAATTCTTGGTAGTTCTTGGCTTCAGGACTTCAGGTTTGGCCTGGTCCGGTTGGCAGGATGTGTTACTAGGATCTAATGAATCCTATCTATAACATAATAAGAATGGAATTGGAATAATTAGACCCACATCAGAGTAAGAATGTATATACAGTAAGATGTTGAAACATATGGGCAAGATCAGAACAACTAAGAATTAGTTGAAACAGATATCTGAGGTTCAATTTTGGGGTCTCATATGAGAAACCCTTAATTGGGAATAATAGAACATGATAAGAAGTTCATAATCAGTTTATTGATTAATATTACATGAACTATACATGTGAAATATAGAAGAGATATGTGAAATGTATGTATGTATGGTTCAAGATAGCAAGAATGAATCATAGAATAGAGTATAATGCTTTTATGAACTCTAAAGAAAAGGCTAAGTAGAAGAATAGAGTTGAGTTTTCAATAGGTCCATAAAAGTGAAGAGGATCGTATGAATATGTAATTCATAAGACTAGAACAACAAACTAGTTTCTAAGCAAAGAACATATGTGTAGTTTAACGAATGAATAAGTCATATAAAGGTGGACTGTATTCAGAAGAGAAAAACTTGATTGAAAGAGAAACTATGTTTGATTCATGCATGATCCACTTGATGTAAAAATGAAGAATATGTAATGTAATCAACATGAGTAAAAACTAATAGAAGGACTATTAATTTAGAATGTTAACTTCACAATAGTATAAAGATAAAGGAGGAAATATGTGCAACATGGTATACATGACCATACATATGAATAAGCAACATGGTCATAAGAGAAAAATTTAGAATTAAAGATGACGGGTTAAAGAGTAGTATAGGGAAAGAGGACTATGAAATGTAAGATAGGGTTTGAAACATGATGGAGAAGTTATAAAATAAAGAGGTTGTGAGATTCAAGCAAGTGCTAATTAATCAAATATCTCTGTTGATAACTAAGTAAATCTACATACGAGAATGTATTAAGGGAATGTTTGAATACAAGTATTCCAAGTCTTAAAATCATCTTCTCTTTCATATATTCCTTAATGAGAGCAAGATGGGAATGAAATGATAAGAGAAAATGAATCATATATGGTGCATAACTACCTTGGTGGGGTCATCTAGTGAATGTAATAGTGACATACCATATGATGAAGTATGATAAGAAATAAATTCTTGTGTGATAGCAAGAATGATGAATAATCTATTCCTATCTTAAATGCTTCATTGTTAATGATGTTTATTGTATATAATCATATGAAAAGGATAGGTAGCAAAAAGTATAGAAGTAATGAATGAGCAGAGAGATATGGGAAAACACTTGCTTTGTGTAATATGTGAATTTGTTTTTACATGTATGATTTGTTGAAGGCATATTAAGGTATGAAAGCTGGTTCTATATATGATTTCAGTGTATGTGTGTAAGCTATATGTTAAATTAAAGGTGTATGATAGTTGTAGTAATTCATACCTGATATGCATCTTACTATTGTGTATTTGTGATATGGTGATATGGTTTGGATGACGTCAGAACACATGGAGAGATACCCTGAACAAGGTAGTCATACTTATTCACTCATATTAATAGAAAGGGATGATAATTAGATTGTCTGGACAAGTAACCCTAATGAGGTGTAGCTTGTTATACCTAGCTCTAATATAACTGAGTGATGGTAATTGAGTATGATTAATGCTTGAATGACTGATACAATTGTGGATTTCTTTATTACTGTGGTTGAAACCGTAAAATGATATAATACGATGGTTACACTTTGAATTGTGTGTGGGCCCATAACCCACATGTCCCAGGATCGAAACATGATAGTATGGAATGAGGTGGTAATGCTTCACCTCATGCATCCATGACCCAATGGGGATGCCAAGAGTAGTATTGTGCAATTGATTGTTGAATTTAGTCTTTTAATTCAAGACTGTTTTGCTATTTGAATAGCACTTGATTAAAGTTTAAAACTACATTCAGGCATGAAATACAAGAATATAATGACATGGAAGGCTTTAGAAGCTTAGAATAACCTTGAATGTATCTTTCTTGTAGGTTTATGTTTCGAGGACGAAACATTCTAAGGGGGGGAGAGTTGTTACGACCCCATCTGAGCTTAATTGGTAAACTAGGGTTTACCTAGACAATTGCAAAGATTAATTAGAATAATCATTCTCGAAATCTAGTTAATGACGATAACACAATTAGGATGTTTTAACTATGATAAGAAGTCTAAATGTTCTTTTGTCTTGAGAATTAGGGTTTGAGAAACATAAACCCTAATCGGCCCAAAAATAGGGTTTTGATGATACATGATTACAGAATTTGATAAGTGGAATGTCTCACTAAATGATTTTTAGTATTTTATGTGTAACTCTGATTTGCTTCAAATTTGGATATGATTTAGATATATAAAATGTGAACAATATTGGAAAATATCAGAATTTTTGAAAAATGCCCTGACCTGTTTGTCGGCCGAGTTTCAAACTCGACCGATCACAATTTCAGAATTTTACAGCAGTGTGGTAATTGAATTTTATCTTTTTATTGGTATATCCAATTGATCTCAAATTTTAACAGTATTTGATAAATACAATTTTAGACACTCTATTAAATTGGCATAATTTTTGGATGACTTTTGAATCCCTACAGTAAGGGTGTCGGTCGAGTTTGTGCAGGACAAACTCGGCCGAATATATTGCTGACTGCAATATAGCAGTACACTGTTCGATTTTTAATTTATTATTGGTAACTCCAAATGATCTCAAATTTTAACTGAAGCCTTATAGATCAATTATAAACAACTTGCTAAATTCCCATAATTGTTGGAGAATGTTTGATCTCTGAAATAAACGAATTACAGTAACTTTTGTATAACTGAATATTCAGCCTATATAATTAAAGTTAAGTGTTGGGTCAATATGCAATTGACCCAAGCAGCTCAATTGACTTATATGAACGACCACACACACAAGCAGCTCTCATTCTTCGTCATTCATTCCAGAGAAACGAGCTCCTAGAGAGAGAGGGAGAATTAGGGCTTGAGTGGAGAAAGTGGGGAAATTGCTGAATTAGGGTTTTGCGATTCCAGGAAGGGTGAAATCAAGTAAGTTCGGATTCCTTGCATATACTTTTATGGTGGATCTTCTCTCTTATGTCAAGATCCGTCCATGCTCTGATTTGATCCAAGAGGATGTCGAAATTCCCTCTTTTCTCACCCTTTCTTCATAATCCCTCTTTTTCAAGGTTTCCGAGTTGAATGAAAGAGGAATTGGGAGATTTGCTAGGGTTTTGATGGGAATTCGAGATTTCCCTGAGTTGAGCTGCAGTTGTGAGGTGTTTTCACACCTTAGGGTGAGTGGGTTCTTCCTTCAAACATTCTAATGCACGAATTTGATTACAACATCCAAATCCCTAAATGCTTAGCATGTGAATTCTAAATCTTAAAATGTCCGTTTGATTTGAGTTATTGTAAATTGATATGATATGGATTCCTCCTCTGTTTTAAATGATTCCTAAATGGTAGATTCATATCAGAAACGTATGCAACCCTTCCTAGTGAGATTTCTTTACGGATTTATATCAAATGATGTAATTAGGGTTTAACCTAATTGAGAAATTTAGTTAAGTTTCCATGATTTCATATCTATATTGATTATACAAGATTTGTTGGAAACAGTCTTTATTTAGTGAATGCTTATATCTTATGAGATCATGATAAGAGCCATGTGACAAGTGAATGAGGCAAATGAAACCCTAAGAGTAGGGTGTTGGCATGTGATGAATGAATAAGGCGAATGAAACCCTAAGGATAGGGTGTTCAATGAATCATGCTATGGTAGTATGAAAGGTCTCGATATGAGATGTGGTGATGCTTAATTGTTAAATTGTATGTTTCTAGTGCATTTAACTTTATATGCTTATTCTCTCTGAAATGTTATCTACATACTGCAGGGCTTCTTACATTTCAATATATACATATCTCGGAAATTGCAGGTGTTGAGATATGACATGCCCTAGAAAGGGATGTTACTGAGTACAAATGATGTAAATGTGTTTTCAAGTTATGTCATGAATGTGGAATAAGTATGAACTGTGTTTTTCCTGTTTAATTATTTATTTGTTAATCAAGTATAGACCTAAGTGCCCTAACACCGTAGAACCCCTAACATGTGTCTGCGATTTAGGGGTGAAACTCGTGTTGCAACATTATCCGTGCGATGTCATGGAGACACGAGGAAAGAGAAAAAGGGCAGTGTCTAACAACAATTGTGCTTGTGTCACAATGGCACTGCGATTTCACCAGAAAACTTGGTTATCTAACACCATTCGTGCTTGTGTCGCGAAGGTAACCCTGTGACACTCCGCCTGTGTGCTCAGGTTGAAGGAGGGGTCGAGAGAGAGCACTCAGAGTAGTGCATTGAGGCCAGAGAGCCTGTGGTCCTGTGGCAGAACAGGGCTGGCGTCAGATTCAGCATCCCCCGGGTGTGTCGCTGAGTCTTGTACGGTGGGGCCGTAGCATGGACTTGTTGCGGATCCTTATATGCAGAGTACACTGCATATATTTAGGGCATAAAAATAAATGAGTAAATAATCACATAGGATCACAGTAAATTTATATAACTGTCTATCTATTTGAAATACTTGATGATGCTTAGAAATGTGCTATTTCAATTATATTGTTTTAGAACTGCTCAGTGTAGTAGTTATTGTTGTTAATTCTCATATCGTTTACTCAAATTATATCTTTGATCACATTAGTGCATTAGTCTGTTTCCATGAAGTATTCATTCACTGAGCGAGTAGGCTCACCCCTCTACTCAAACATTTTAGGGTTAATCGCGTGGACTTGAAGATGATCAGAGCTTCAGTGTAGACCTGCCACAGGAGTCAAGTATGAGATTAGTTGAGTCAGTCGGTCCTTGCCACTCTAGGTCCTCAGTAAGAGTTTAAGAGAGAGAGTTGTAATTACGATGTGTAATGTTGTTCCTCTTTGATATGTATGCTAATTAGCAAGTGTAATGTGCTTAATGTGTGAAAGACATCATGAATGCTTATACATGTATCTTTTCTATTAAAAATCTGATTAGTAGAGGAAATGTTCAGATTCCCTTGTTAAGATGTTTTACGTGGTTCAATGCGATGAAGCAAGCGTTTAAAAGAAAAGAAAAAGTTAAGGGTGTTCTTTGTGTTAAAACATAAATCCTTTCTTACGCCCTAATCTCATGATTTGAGGAAATTGTGAGATCGGGGTGTAACATCAATCCTCTCTAGGGTTTTTGGTGATAGAATTCTGGGACTCCCATTGGAAGACTGAAAATCTTTTGGTGTAAGTCCCAGCTCCATCAGGCCTTATGTGCCATAATATACCTTGTTGCTTAGTAAATAGTAATAAGAGAGTTAATGAGCCTCAAGTGCCATAAGAGATGCTTGTGTATCAAGTATCATGTTTTCCTTAGTCAAATGACTTGAAGGAGATAATTACCTGAAAAAGTGGTAACAGTGCTCAGTGATGAGCTAAGGGTTTGAATACCCAGATCCAAATAATTATGGTATTGAGATTGTTAAGGGACGATAATTCCCAGTATTGAAATGAGGGACTGAGATCCCAATGTCTTATAAAGACTGAGAAGTAACTGATGAAAACAATACATGTTTCTTTGTAGTACTTGTCCTAATAAGTTATGTTTGAAAACTTGGCTGATGCTAAAAGAATATGATAATGTACTTAATTAATCAAGTGATATCATAGAATGTAGTTGCCCTGACCACAGATCCATCAGCATCAGAATTAGCTGAATGGTGAAACGAGTTTTACTCGGAACACATATTTTTGAATATGTGGGGGTAATTGGGCAAATATATCCTTATGCCCCATAGGAATGGCTACAGGCTATGTCCTATGTACAGGATTGGTTTCGGACCATACCCCAATAAGAGTATGGCTACGGGCCATAACTTCTCAATATAATACCAGGCATTGTCTACAGGCCATAACCCTGAAGAGAGTATATGCTACGGGCTATAACTCTATAGCGAAGATGCCAATATACCCTGGCAAGCTAATTGCAGTTTGACACATGATGTCTCTGCCAAAGTAGTCTCGTACTGACCGAGATAGATGAGGTCATGGAATCTGGCTCTCCGATTGACCTTATTTGGTACCGATGCTTTACGTAATCGTGGTCGGCTGGAGTATGAGTGGTATATCTCATCTCCTCAAGGCATAAGCTTAAGAATGTTTGTAAAATGTAATCAGCCGTGTAGCGTATTTGCATAAGATTGACATACGAGAATCACTGGTTGATGTTATTCTACTTAGCATGGTCTAGATACATAAATGTTATATATGTTCTTCAACTCTTTATTAAATAAGAGACATGATGTTCTAACAAGTTTTAGCTTAAATGCTTGAATAGAAATGTTGCTCTAATCTGCATATATATTAAACTACCTACTGTTGAATATATAATCCCACTGTTCAGTTTATTTCTATTAAACTGCAATAACAATGTTTTCGGCAAAGAGTTATATCTCTCGCTGGGGCAATTTTATAATTGTCTCACCCCCGTGGAATTCAACATTTTTAGGTGGACGCGGTCAAGGTAGAAACAGAAACCTCATAAGAAGGGAAGAGCAGTAGTAGCAATAAGGACAGCAGTAGATCCTAAGGTGGAGATACTGGTCAAGGCTTGTATATATGTAAATAGAGTCCAATGTGTCATCTTTGTACTCTCAGGTCCTAGGAGTCAGTGATAGCATTTTTATAATCGATCTGAGATTTTGGCATGATGTCTCGAGGATTTTGTTACTTGAGATTTTGATAAAGGAAATGATGTATATATATATTCCTCGAGAAGAAATGGTACAGAGAATGTACTATGTGAACCAGGATGTGAATGTGATATGATGATACTTGTCAAAAGAGTTTTTCAGAGAATGGATCTCCTTGTAAAAAGTTTTAATTTTTAGTGATTTTCAGTAATTCCGTTGTTAATCATACGCTTCCGTATTAGTTAATCTTGTTTTTGTGAATCGTTCGCCACACTTTGTCTCCCACTTGGAACTCTAACGATCTATGTCGGTTATCTACATATGACTTCTACCTATCTTGTGCTGCCTTCAACTGCTGCTAAATCACTCTGATCTTCTCTGTCATCTGCTGCACAAGCTCAAGACCAAGAAACTGATATTCATCAGCCTCATACCAGCATAACAGAGACCTACAATGTATCTAATACAATGCCTCATATGGTGCCATATCAATGCTCCTATGGTAGCTATTATTGTATGCAAACTCTATCAGAATGAGATGGGAATCTGAACTACTAAAAAACTACATAACACAATCTCTCAAAAAATCTTCTAGAATCTAGATCGTCCTTTCTGACTGTCCATCTGTATGCACATGAAACATTGAACTTCAACTGCATACCCATTGTTGTGTGCAGACGTTCCCAAAAATGACTGGTTAACTGAGGACCTCTGTCAGATTCGGTGGTAGCTAGGATACCGTGCAACCACACTATCTCATCAACATAAACATGTGCAAGCTTATCTATTGTGTGCATCGTCTTTACATGCAAAAAGTGTGATGTCTTTGTCAACCTATCAACTATCACCCATATGGAATCATGACCTTTGGTTGTCCTAGGCAGACCAACCACAAATTCCATCCCACTTCCACTACGGTATGGGAAATAGTTGTAAAGTTCTTGCAAGATTCCGATGTTCAGCTTTGGCCTACTGACACATAGGACACTTGGCGACAAACTCTACCACATCACACTTCAAACTAGGCCACCAATACAAGTATTTTAAATTGTGATACATCTTGGTGCTTCCTAGATTCATGGCATATATTGAAGAGTGATCCTCCTGCAAAACCATCCCTCAGGTTGTTAACTTCAGGAACCTCAACTTTGTTGGGGTAACACACTATCCCATCCTCTGTCTCATGAAAACATCATGCTTCTCACCGCCAAAATTTGATCGGACTTGTTGTATCACAATATGATCTCGTTGAGCCTCTCTAATCTGTTGCCTAAACGTGGGCTTTACTTGCAACTATGCCAACAATACTGCTAACATGCACACCTCCAACTTCACATTCATTTGATGCAAGGAGACCAACATGTTTCTCTTATGACACATCAGGGAACATAATTTCACCTTCTCAATAAATGATGACGAAGAAGCCTTCCTGCTCCAAGCATCTTCTACCACATTCGCCTTCCCTGGATGGTAATCTATGGTATAGTCATAGTCTTTGATTAACTCCATCCAACGATGATGCCTCATATTCAACTCTTATTGCAAAAAGATGTACTGCAGGTTCCTGTAGTATGTGAAGATCTGACACTTATCACCATAAAGATAGTAGATCCATATCTTGAAGGCATGTAACATTGCAGCTAGCTCTAGATTATGGGTAGGGTAGTTCTCTTCATGCTTCTTCAACTATCGTGATGCGAAAGAGATACATTCTTATCTTGCATCAACATACAACCTAGACTATTCCTCGAGGCATCACAAAAGACAATATAGTCTTTTCCCTGCTCTGGCATCACTATCATAGGTGCACTTCTCAGCTTCTCCTTTAATAAATAGAATGTATGTTGACACTTGTCATCGCAAACAAAAGGCACATATTTCCTCGTCAGCTTCATTAGGGGTAACACCACTCTATTGAAGTTCTTAATGAACCTCCTGTAGTATCCCACCAAGCCAAGGAAACTACAAAATTATGTCGGCGTCTTTAGTTTTTTCCACTCTATCACAGATTCAACCATCTTGGGATCCACAGGAACACCTTTAGCAGATATCATGTTTCCAAGAAAAGACACCTCCTTTAGCCAAAACTCATACTTGTTGAACTTCGCATACAACTGAAGTTTTCTCAAGCAAAGCTAACACCTGAGGTAGATGTTGCTCATGTTGCTGGCTATCCCAATTGTATATCAAGATGTCATCTATGAACACCATCACAAACTGATCAAGACAAGGTCTAAACACCATGTTCATCAAGTCCATGAACGTTGTTGGGGCATTGGTTAGCCCAAACGGCATAAACACAAACTCGTAATGACCATACCTTGTCCTAAAAGCTAACTTTAGTATGCCATAAACCTTGATCTGCAACTGGTGATATCCAGACCTTGGGTCTATCTTTTAAAAGACTACAACACCTCTCAACTGATCAAACATATCATCAATCCACGACAAGGGATACTTGTTCTTAATCCTCACTTTGTTCAACTATCTATAATCAATGTACAACCTCATGGATTCATCCTTCTTCTTGACAAATAGCATTGTAGCACACCACGGTGATGTACTTGGTCTGATAAAACCTTTCTCAAGTAGCTCTTGCAACTATTTCTTCAAGTTTGACATCTCAGATGGTGCCATTCTATACAATACATGAGCTATCAATTGCATGCCTAGGACTAGATTGATCTCAAAATGAATCTCTCTGACTGGAGGAACACCTAGGAACTCATCTAGAAAGACATCCTCAAACTAATGGACAACTGGCACCTCCTGGATACTCAGACTCCTCCCATTGGTATCCACCACATGTGCCATGAACGCATCATAACTTTGCCTCATCAAATTCTCTCCCACTATCAAGAACACTAGACATGTTGGAGGAATCTTCCTATCTCCTTGGAAGACCCACAAAACATAGCTATTGACATATGTCACACCTTGGAACTACAGTCTAAAACCACTCAATACTTCTCCAAAGTATCCATTCTAAGGATCACATTGAATCCATTCATCAAGTGGTATGAGGTCCACTTGAATGTTGTGTCCTAAAAATAAAGGACACATGAAGGACACACCTTTGCAACTCGACGGAACCAACCAACGGGGTTTCTAAATGAAGACTAACCCGCCTATGACTTACAGGCAAGGAACAACTAGCAATCGCTTATCTAGTGATAAAAGAGTGTGTAGCACTCGAGTCAACCAAAATAGATATAAAGCAAGAAGAAACAAATTAGAATGAAATAACTCCATCTAACATGTCATGACTCATGGGCTGACCACTCCCTCTGGCTGACTCATCACATGGAATCAATTTGTTGCTTGTTGTCACCCCCATCCTCTGTTGGTCTATCCAGAAGAACCGGATTGCAATGTCTATCCACATCCTCTTCCACTACCACTGTTAGACTACTATTTGTTTTTGTGACCCTAGCTGGCTCTGTCTTGGCTATTGGGTAACTTCCTTGTCTCTTATAGGGTAGTTCCATATGATATGTCCCACTTGTCCACACTTATGGCAAGTTTTGGAGTCATACTTTGGCCTCGTCGGTCCTGTCATCGATGTTGATGCTACACTTTAGGCTCTTGCAGGAAAAAATCTATGGCCTCAACCTCTTCTAGGTGACCACTGTGACTGACTTGTCGATCTCTATTGTGATGGTGATGCCGAAAACCTTGACTTCTTAAAGCCACGTGACAACTATCCCTGATACTGAACATTTCTCTTCTTGGTCTTAATCTTACGTTTCTCCACCACCGAACGTTCCACCCTTCTCACCGACTCTACAAACATGGTGAACTTCTCTTTGTTCTCTGAATATGACACTAAAGTCATTAACTCGGTACTCAAACCTTTCTCAAACCATATGATCCTCTCCTTGTCTGTTGTTTCCATATGTGGACAAAACCTTAGAATCTCCATGAACTTAGCTTCATACTTGTTAACTGACATAGATCCCTATCAGATCTTTTCGAACTAGTTGATCTTATGGTCAAGGTAGGTCTCTAGAAAGTATCGACTCACAAACTCCCTTTAGAACTCTTCCCAACTGATCACAACACCTAGTCTTTTCTCTTCCATAATGGCCCACCAGTGTCCAACACTCCCCTTCAACATATACACAACGTGCTTCACCTTATCCTCCTTAGGGATGTTGAGGATCTTGAAGCCCTTCTCTAGCTTGGTCAACCACATATCTGCATCTCCCAGGTCTACCATACCCGTGTACTCCACCGCTCCTACATGTCTCAACCTGTCAAAGGTCTTCCTCCAACCCTCAGATTCCACATTGGGAACTACTACTCTCGCTTGGGGTGAAGGCATTCTATCTGCCATATGTGTCACCGTGGCCATAAACTGTCCAAACATGGTCTGGAAAGCTGGATTGGCCACCACTAATGAGTCAAACTAGGGCATCTCAGGCACTCCATCAACCCTCTCTTGCCTCCTAGCACCACCACCTGGTGCAACAACACTGCTCTCGACAACATGTTCATCATGTTCTCCATCGATCTTTTCTTCTCTTCTTATGCTTTTTCTACATAAGCATAAGTTACCATAAGACATACTGGAGGACACTAGAATAGACAAAAACCCTATTCCTATGTCCTATAGACTCGATGAACCTAAAGCTTTGATACCAACCAATCTCGTGATGCCCGAATGCTATAAAACGAGATCACTCAAAACAAAGAGCAGAATCAAAACTTAACAACTAGGTTACCAGAAAACATAGGAAACTAAAACCAATTTCACATCCACCTCAAGTGGAAACATATCACATCTGAGTCCAAAAATCCACATGTATATGTATATTTCCTGCCAAGAGATTAATACATACACCTTTCATCGTCTCAAAATATGCAACATGTTACAAGAGGTAACTTGTTCATATACATGCATACCATATTTGTACAACTAGGGCATACAGCCAAAACATCATCTCGAGATATAAGATCTATAGAACTCCTCTAAGGACCTAAGAGTATAGGGACAACACATAGGACTCTACCATAAAACACAAGGAACTTATCCAACCTTTAATCAACTACTGCTCCTCTTGGTGCTCATCCTCAACAACATGATCTCTACCTCTACGTGCCATTAATTTCACCTGGATGGTTAGATATATACAAATAGGAGAGAGAAGTACAATCACATGCTATTTATGCAAACAAGCTCAACAAGCATAACACACCCTAGAATTTAGGTTAGGGTTTTATACACATAGCCAACTAGGATTTTATATCATAATTAAATTATCACACCCTAGTTATGTTATCTCCCACTTTCTTGGAACTGATTAGGGTTGATCACCATTACTTAATGACAATTGGACTATCATATCAACAACACCAAGTATCAACATCCTTTACATGTACATGTGTAACCATCTCACTATGTTATACAAATGTAGCAACCATGTACCATATATGTGTGTCAACCATGTGTTACAACCCATCACCCATACATGGGTCTCAACCAACTATGAAAACAAGTGTCTCAAATGAAAATAGAACCATCAAAGCAAGTGTCATGACCATCACCAAGAACATGTGTATAAACTTAAGGTGTTGCGACCTTCAACCCATTAGAGTTTGGTTTACGACTGCAACAACGCTTCCCTTCAACCAAAGTATGTCGACCACAAAAAACATGTGATATGTAACAACCATAAGAGCAAGTGAGTGTAGTGACATTAAGGACAAGCTAACTCAACTTCACTCAATCGTCTCCAAAATAGAAATTACCACGTCCAAAAAAAAGATCAACATCAACGAAACCCATCATCATCAAGATGAAAAACTCCATACTAAGATGAACAACAAAACCTTCAAAATCAATCTCCAACATAATCCATCAAGAAACCAAACTAGGACATAGAAGACCAAGCTTCATCCTCAAGAAAAACCAATCAAAAACCTTAAGAAAAACATGAGAGATGGACAGTAACATGGTGATACAATCAACGATTATGATGCATGTATCAACTTCACCTCAGCCATTACATAACAAAAAAAGGTACAAGAAATTAGGGTTTAAGAAAGAGAGAAATCTACATGAGAGTACTTCAAAGTCATAAACCCTAAAATCACAAGAACATCATCTACCATATTAACATCACATTTTAGATATAAATCAGTAGCATGAAAGAACAAATAAAGTGCAATAATAGAAGAAGGTAGAGAGTTATGTAACCCCCCTTAGGTAGAGAACCAAGCTCAAAGATCGTGAGCTCCAAGGAAGAAGATGAAGCTCCAACCAAGATCAACACGTCAGCTACAAGATAACGTCCAAAGATAAGAACACTATGGTCAAAGGATAGTTCAATAAAGAGGATAACAAACCTAGGCCGAACTAAAGAGAGAAGAAAGCTTCCTCCCACTTGAGTACCACCTTGTAAAAACATACTCTCCAATACTAGTGAGGAGAAGATTCTCTCAAGATGACCACCATGGTAGAACCATAGTCTCATGGCCGAGAAGGAAGGAAAAATATGATAGGTGCAAAGGAAAATGAGATCAAGGGTTCAATTCCACTTACCAAGAAGAGAAACAACCAAGAATCACCACAAGGAATGTGATCAAGCTCAAAATAACCACATGAAAGGTTGATCGGACACCAAATCACCTTCAACACCCTCTAGCTCTACCAAGCTCCAAGGTTGGCCAAGGAAGGAAGGAGAATAATAAAAAGCAAAAGGATTGCTTGCATGAAGAAGAGAGAGGTTATATACTCAAGGGATGAGAGAGGTAAGGTAGATATGAGGTGTCAACACATGATAGTACCAAAGGGACACTTGTATACCAAGAAAACAACCATGAAACCACTAAACACTTACATGTAACATTTTGTGATACAAACATAGGTGGGGTATCAACCACGAGTCACCACCACCCTAGGGTTCAAAACAAACATCAAGGGACCATGTATCGACCACTACAAAAGATTACCAAACAAGCATGGTAAAAACACAACACTAGGTGATAAACCATCTATACCAAACCTCACCAAGACCATCATGGTCGAAACAACCATCAACTACGGCAAGTTTTGCAATCACTCCCAACTCAAGCTTAAGGTCGAGACACATCATCAAAGGTCAAAACCCTAGAAATATTAACATCACCACAGGATGCCACCTCATCAATTAGGGTCCAAGCAAGGCTCCCCTCAACATCATCCTCTCTCTCATCAAGCAAAGGCACAAGAGACACACTCTACATGTGACAAATTGCAAGATGACCCCTCATCATGGGTAAATTGAAACTTGGTCCAAAACAAGGATACATAGCTCAAACATCATCCAAACAAGACCAAACTAAAAACATAAGCTTATCACATATTAACAAAGCATCTCGAAGGATTAGATTAAGGTTTAAGCATCTTATTAAGCAAAGTAATCATACTTAAGCACTAAGCTATGTAAGGGGCCTTATAGTAGCTAGACTATTTTTTTGTTATTACCATAGTCCACCAAGCAATTTTACCTATATTTGAGTTCATAACTCTTTATATTCAAATAGCTCAATAAATGAATTTGGTACCAACCTAGCCGACCTATATTTTCCCTTCATGGGATCCATGTGTGGTTTTGTTGCCTCTGGGAACTCATGGATATGTTATATAGAGAAGGACTAGAAGAGATGTGTAGGAGTTGTCCCTTGTTGAAGAGTATATAGGAATCAATGCATATTCTTAATCTTCTGTTCATTTGATGTTTGTTGAGCAAGGCTCATAGTTTCTAGGGGTTTACGTTATATTGTACTCCTCTCAACTAAAGGTTCTTGTTATTCTTCTTCTTCCTGTTCCCCTTCCTCTCTGGTTGTTGTGTTTTGTTGTTGGGTGACTTCTGGGATTGTCCTTTCTTGTGCTTGGTTATCTTATTGCCACCCGGCTTTCTATCTGTTTTCTCTCTCAAGTTCAGACGGATCTTTCCAGAGGGTCTTTAATTGTTCCCACCATGATATCTTGTCAAAAGGAGGTACCCCCATATGCAGTATGTGGGGTACAGAATTGGGAGGTGTCACTGAATCATTGAAAAAGTGGCGATCATAATCACCTCCACTGTGTACTTGTCATGAAGTCCATGAAATTTTTTATGAAAGAGATCTTCAAAAGGTATTCCTTTGTTGATTGCTTCTATCAGACCTAGCACTATGAAAGCAAAGTCCCCTAATCCTAATTCTTCATGTGGGATCTTTGTGGTGATATTGAAGTTTTTACAAGATGAGAGATGAAGAGGACCTACATCCTACATAGCTTTATAACGACAAATAGGTACCTTCAAAATTTAATGTGCCTCCTTGTTCTAAAAAATAAGGGATGTGTTGGGTAGCTTGGCAACACAACAATTGTATACAATGTTGTGATGATGATATAGATTTACGACAACTAACGCCCAATGATTGATTGTCCTAATGGGTAAGGTAACAAATATAGTTTCTTCCCTTGTGAAGACATCTTGGAGTTCTTTCACAGATTCCAAGTCATATCTTTCATCATACATCTTCCTTGCTAGATGTATTGTGCCATTAAACATTGGTTGCACTTTGTCAGGATGGAGGAATTCTTCTATTAGCATTGTGCATAACACCTTGAAAAGGGATTTGTGCACCCATGCTCTATTGAAGAAAAAAAAAACAGAATTGTTCCCTTGTTAATGTCCTCCCCTTGTTGTTGTAAAGTACATATGCTCCTGATAAATTATCATCTAATATATTTGCCAACACATGAACATCTTGACAGGTAATATGGGATATCGATGTCATATCCATCCCTATTAACTTACAAGGTAGTGGGAGAGCCATGGGTTCCCTTGGTTCCACTTCATGTGGTGGCCTCTAGTCTCTCAAGGATACCCCTTCAAAGAAGGAGGCGATGTCTCCTTCATTTGCATCAGATGTTCCTTCTCCTACCCCTATTGGCCTTATTGTCAGCACTTGATCTTTTAGATCCATTGTTATAATTTCTAAAGAGGGAGGCATTGGTGTTGTTGTTGTTACAGAGCCGACTGGCAGCATTGATTCATTTGTAGTCTCAAGCAAGGCTTCACCGAGTGTCACAAGAGTGGCTTCCATGTTTTTGTCGTACATGACATCATTGTTCTCATTGTAGACTAGCTCTTGGAGGTAGAAGTTACAAATATCCATGTTGACATTCATCTCATCCATATATCGGTTGAGCGTTGCAATGTCACAAGATGTTGACTTCTTAGTGATGGCATCCTCCTGATCAATGGCGCCTCTAGTAGGTTGGTCTTCTGTAATTGGTTCCTCTTTTTTTGAAGAAGAGTTGAGGTCAAACTCTTGCACCATGGCTTCAGTTTGTGCTACAACAAATTGCTCATGATGGCGGTCTGTTGTTACTTGAGCTGGTTCTTGATCCTTGAATACTTTCTGTGTTTTGGCGACCTCTTCATCATTTTAAGGGTCTGAAGATGCTTGTGATGGTGAAGGGATGGAAATCTACCTTGACATCCTTCTGGTCCATTCCTCTAGCTCTGGTGTTTGTCTTCTATTTTATTTTGCTCTTCCTCTATTGTTTTAAGAAGAGCTTTGTGATGTTGGCGCATAGAGTCCATGTTTTTTCTCATTGTGTATCACTCTCTTCTGAGTTCTTCCATCTCCGCAACCATTGTTTGCATGGCATGCATCATAGTTGCTTGGTTGGTGATGACGTCCTACATGACTTGGGGAAGTGTCTCGCTTCTGTCATCTATGTGATGTACCTACGTTGTTACTACGAGCAAACTTGAAGTAATATGCATTTTATTTGAATATGAACTAAGCATTTGCATACACATGGTGTCAAAGTGACATCCTAGTTCTTCGCTAAAAGTTTGCAGTCACTGATGTTGTTTTTCTTGAGGTGTTGTTGTTGTTTCCACTGGTGCTTCAAATATTGTTGGTTGTAAATCTCCTACTTCTTTTTCATGAGGTTGAGTCGATTGATCATATTATGCGGGTGGTGTAGGTTCTCTTGAGCACTTGTAGGTTGATCATATGCGCTTTCAACTGGTATTTTGGGCACTTTATCAGTTGTTAGAGGTGGTTGGCTTGGTTTCCTTGGGCTCTCAGGATGGCCTGCTAGCTCTTTCTCTGCTTGTATTATATTATCATGGTGTGAAACTTGCTCCGTCAAGGGTGATTGTTCTACAACTTATTCTTCTTTAGGTTGTGCTTAAGGTAGCAGGAGTGCTAGCGTTGGCACTTTTGACGTGGTCTTGGGGGGGTTTATTGCAAGTTTCTTCCTCTTCTCCGACCTTATTTGCTCAATTTCTTTCACTTGTTCTTTGTCATGTGGGATGCTAGCAAGTGACTGTGGGTTTTTAGTTCTCCGGATAAAACTAGAGTGCATTTTGTTTACTTCTTCTAGGCTAGGTTGCAGTTTATTGGCATTGTAATGTACCATTTTTGGGAGGGGGAGCAGAAGTTTGGAGTTACCCTACTTGTAGTAGAACTTCACGCCTTTCTAAACCAGTATTCCAGGCATTATCATGTATTTTATGTCAATCTTTTTGTATCCCTTGGTCAACTCATACCTTCTTAGATCCTCTATGTCTAAAAAGTAGGCTGTAATAAGTGTGATCTGCCCTCCCATGCAGTAATCCTTCATCTTCTAATTGGTTTCTTGATCTTTTGTTGTAGATAGTTTATCAATAAGCAGTCTTCTACATGGAAAGAGGTCCCCTTTTGACACACTCCCCATTTTTGATTGCATGAATAGTGTGTTGGCACAGATTTTCTGCATGACTCTTACAAAATAAGAGGGTATCTGAGTTGCCTTTGATTTTATATATCGATCCTTGCCTCTTATCGATCCTTGCCTCTTATCCTTTCTTGTAGCTTGTATTCCCCTCTAGCTTTATCCTTTTCCTTGTCTTCAATGGGGAGATTTATAAGCAAGGATATGAGTTCTACCATCAATTTTGTGTAAGAATTATGGGCTGCCATGCAAAGGACACTAAAATTTCCCCCCTCAAGAACTCTGTGACTCATTTGTAGAGGTCCAACTTTCCAAAGTCGTTCTAGTTAATGCACCTCGTTGGCTTGAATTGCTTTGTTGTTTTGAAAAATTCATACATTGCTTGGTGTTCCTTATCCGTTGACTCTTGACTATTGCCTGCATTAGTGGATTTTGGCCCTTTGCATGTTGTGTTGTCTCTAGGAATGTTCATAGTATCCATCCCTCTGGTATGTGGCCTTACTTTATTAACCTTTATTTTACTTTTTTTGTTTGTTTGGAGTAACATCATTCAGTAAGGAACATCATCTTAATATACCCCTTCTGTTTGGTGTATTTGAGTTAAGGTTTTATATTCTTAGCACTTACTATTACTTGTCCCTATGGTTCAAACTCGGTCTACTACTTCAGACCCTGTATAATAGTTGTAGGGTCCCGAATGTCGGGTTACAGATTTAAGAGTCTAACTACTCTAGATTCTCTCCTTTTTGGACATGTGATTTAGGTGGGTCAACTAATAACCTCCCATTTTGTGATACTATCTTACTAGTTTTTCTTAGTTTTCCATACTCTTTCTTAGATAAATTAGATATAACACTTAACCTTCTAGTTTTATTATGAATATACCAATAGACTGATATTTGTCCTTTTCTTCTTATAGAAAAACCCAAAAAAATTACAAAAGTCCCAACCAAAACGGTCCCAAGATCGTGAAGGTCCAACCGGTCCCAAGACCGTGAGGACCCAAATGATCCAAAGAACGATGCATCTCCCATCGGTCCCAAGACCGAGTGAAAGCCTACCGGTCCCAAGACCAAGTAATGGTCTACTGGTCCCAAGACCGAGCGTCCCAAGAGCGAGTGAAGGCCTATCGGTCCTAAGACCGAGTGAATGCCCATCGATCCCAAGACCATGTAAAGGCTTATCGGTCCCAAGACCATGTGAAGGCTACGGGTCCCAAGACCGTGAAGGTCCAACCGGTCCCAAGACCATGAGGACCCAAATGATCCAAAGAACGATGCATCTCCCATCGGTCCCATGACCGAGTGAAATCCTACCGGTCCCAAGATCGAGTGGGGACCTACCGGTCCTAAGACCGAGTGAAGGTCTACCGGTCCCAGGACCGAGCGTCCCAAGACCGAGTGAAGGTCTATCGGTCCCAAGACCAAGTGAATGCCCTTCGATCCCAAGACCGTGTAAAGGCTTATCAGTCCCAAGACCGTGTGAAGGCTACGGGTCCCAAGACCATGAGGATCCAAATGGTCTCCAGACCGTGAAGATCCAAACGATCTCGATATCGTTCAAGGCCTCCTTGGAGCCTATAAATAAGACCTAAGGGTCCTTATTTGAGATCAAATCGGAGATGCCAAAAGGTTGCCTCCATCATTCCAGAGCTACTTCATCCTCCATCCTTCGTCCCAAGGCTACCAATATCAAATCCACACTCTATCCATAAGCCTACTCTCTATCTCTCATTGACATAGAAGGAGGGAAGTTAAAGATTCATCACCAAAGCAACCATGCAGTGTGAAGATAGTTGTTCTCTACTCCAAGGGGTCGACCTTCCTCCCTCCTATGTGGAGATGATGTTCTCTTTCTCTTCTCATGTCTCCTTCTTTATTCTAGCGAGTAGTTCTATACACTAGGGTGCATGGAGTGGCCCCGCTACCCATGTTTTCATTCCATGCACTGTAATTCATGAGTTTGCAATAAAAAATTTACTATCTTTTCAGTTCAACATCAATCGTTTAATGAATGCTAGTTGCTTGATCACCAACCTGCGTTACTTATTATCTGCTAGTACGAATTGTCTATGTTTGTGCTTTTCGATTCGATTATCGATTGAATGTTGGTTCTTGATGTATGTAATCACCAAATATCTATTTTGGTATCTATGAGCACTTTTCAAGGAGTGGAGTAAACTCACCTTCATCGTTGTACTTTCATACTATGAAATAGAATCAATTGACGTATGAAAGTACAACTTTGATAGGTCGAGGAACACACTTTGCGAAGGGAGTGATGCAAAGTAAGTGACCATTCATTCGAGGACGGCTGGCATTGTAATACTCCCACATTTCTCGTAGTTAGATATCTAAAAGGAAGCTAAATCTACAAAGATACTAACTGTTTAGACTCTTATTGCAAGCCATGTTATTATGATGTATGTTATGATCCACGCGTAGTGGTGGTGAAACTCGATCACATCCTAGTGGTTTTCATATATTGTTTACAAACTTAAGTTTGCTTTCCTGCTGTTTAATTTACATTTGCATACTAGTTTAATCATCACATCAACTCCTTGATCTAGATATCAACTCTTGAGTAGATAAGTAGAATTATAACATTTTTCATCTTGTTAATCCTTAACAAGACCGTTGTCTCATAGATTCGACCCTCAACTGTACTACGATAAGACTTCCATGTACCTTAATGTACGTGGGTGGAGATCTTATTATAGCACACGCAAGGCTAAACTTAGAGACTTACTATCTCTAGGATTTTTAGTGGTGCATGCAACTTCACGCGAGTGGAGGCTCCATCAAAAATTGACGTCGTTGACGGGGACAACAGAACGTTTTAATTTGATTTATCAACTTGCTAGTTCATATCTTTTTGAATCCATCATTTTTCCACACCATCTAAAGTGTGATGTTTCTTCTACTCAGGTAGAAAATGTGTATGCAAACTTCACATAACCGTAGATTCTCCCCTGAACAAGAGTACGACTCTAAGGTAGAACGAAACTTCCACCGACGCATCAGACTCAACCACCAACGACCCAGACAGATGGTTGAAGAACAACGCCACGTCACCTTGATACTGGAAAGAGTCAACTCAGTTATAATAGCTCAGAGAGCACAAATCATCGTTGATACACGTGCTCAAGTCCACACTGAAGTTCGAGCTGAAGAGTAAGCTCGCATCCAAGCTGAAAATGAGGCAGCCACATCAGCTGCTCAATTATTGATAAGGAACAAGCAGCTTCGAGACTGCGTTGTTCCTAAGAATTCTGAGGATAATCACCCAAAAAAGCCATCACCTATGTATAAAAAATCCACATGTGTTGTTGTCATCCTTTTTGTAAGTCATGGGGAAATGATGTCAGCCATCCCATAATAGGTGAGAGACATGCCCAACATATATATATACATTTTATACATATTCAAAGACACCAAAAATATAATGTTATCTATTAAGACAATACAAAATGGACATCAACTGCAATTATTCACTAAAATTACAGCTCAATTCCATCAGACAACAGGAACATATTCCAGACAGCAAGAACATATTCCAAATGGCACTGTAAATGTATAAATTTGAATCGCATTCATAATAGTAAGTTACAACGTAAATATTGCTTCCTTAACTTTATATGTATACATCAGATAACTACATGCTTGCCTAATAGCTCCTTGGAAATATACATATTGGTTAACTAAATGGTCCCGGATGTCCACCTAATTATAGGTATCTGACATGCAAATATGTGCATGAACAAACATAACTAAAAAGGATGAATTATCTCACTAATTAATCATTGACACATAAGCTTGCCCTACGGGGCTTTCCTTTGATGGTGTGCGGGTCAAACATGACTGTAGCTACTCCCGAGGGGTTCCCTTATTCGCGGCAGCTTCAACATACATGTTCCACCATTCTCTTGTATGTTTGGAAGCACTGCTATCAAACAATTGGCTTAGAAGGGGCCTGATAGCCGTCGTACTTGGCGCGGTAGTCACAAATCCCGCATGTCCCGAGGTGGCGATGTAGGTCTGCCAGTAACAGCCGATGCTCTAGCCGACTAGCCGTTTACCCACCTCGCCCCTGCCCATCTCCATGAGGACCACTGGGTCGGTGCCGAGGGGAGGCTTGAATGCCGTCTACAATTCCATGTGTCCGACATGGGTCGTGCATAATTAGTCATCAAGCAAAAAATTTATATCAATACGCTATTGTGCTGCCAATATCGACTGCATCGCTCTACATGCGGACAATATTAGTCACTAACCTTATACCAAACAAACGGCCTCTTGACACTGAGACCTGCGGCATGAATTTTTGCGTTTGGGCGACTCCAGGTGCAATCCACTCTCGTAGCCTCATAGTCCAACCTATATTGTAAGAGATAGACGCTTGATTAGTACTAGCTAGTTATTCAGTAGTGTTTGGAAGCCAACAGTTTAGAAGTAAGAAGGGCTCAACCAGTAATTGTAAAAATCAATAAGGAAATGATCAACACAGATTGGTTGCTACAGGTTTGCTACGTACCTGGTAGGACCACGTATTGGTTGTTAAATTGGTAATACTGTTATCACTCCCAACAAGCACCACAGCGCCGCCGTTGATCCCTTTAGGCACTTCATCAAAATAGGAACCATAGTTCAGCAGGCATATATATAGTGTAGACTTGCAGTATTAAGTATTAGCTTAAACGAAAATAGAGAGTTTTGTCTAGTTTCCCCCTGTACTTCTATGAAATTTTGGGGAATACCTAAGCAAATGAAATTCTAAGAATCCTTTAACGATGGACCCGTGAATGATAACGTCCTCACTCCAAACTATTTATTTTTAACATTTCTGATGTGCTCCCTTTGTTAAATACTTATCAATTTTCTACAGTTTGCGGCATTGTACAATGTGTATACTCTTTCTTATCAATGACCAGGCTGGGTTTTAGTCAACCGAAGCCTAAGCTGGTTTTCTAGCCCACTTTATCTTCACAAGCACAGAAACACTTGTTAACCTTTTTCAAATTTATAGTACATAGATAGATCAACAAAAATGTAACTGAAAGATATTAAAATAGCAATACATTAGATGTAGATAGATACGTTTCTTGAACCCATTTTGTCTTAACCACTAATGTTATTGACCAATAGACCTTGTCAATTTTGTCAACCCAAAAACCCAACTAATGCGTAAAATTTGAACCCTATGTAGGTTGTAGTGATGAAAACATGTCATCCACCAATAGGTAGGTCATTTTTATTAAACTTGAACCCAAAAAGTTTTTTGGAGAATTGACTCGTGTCTAGAGTAGTAAGATATGGATTGGGTTTAAGTTGGATCCGACGGGTGATTTCTTTTGAAGTCTTTAAGTTTTAGGCTATGTTTAGGTAACGTCAATGAGAAAATTGAGTTGAGATCTGGTTTATATGATCTGACTAGGTTTAGGTTAAGTTAGGTCAGTGATTTCTTTTCAAGACCCATACAATTCAATTCATCTTGGGATCATGTCAAGATCGTGTTTATACAATTCTAGTCACCTTTGAGTTGGAATAAAATGATGATTTCTTTTCAAGTGTTGATGGCATGCAGAGGTAAAGAAAATAACAATGGTATGCTATGACATACGCATTCCCCGTAGTGGAAGAAGATTGATTTATTATATTATGAATTTGGCAAAGAAGCTAGGAATTTAAGAGTTTGGCTTTGTATAAATGGGATGAATCTATATGGAACATTAAGTAGCCAGCATAGTATTTTGCCTATCATGCTTGTTGTATACAATCTTCCTCTGGTTGTGTATGAAGAATAAGTATGTCATGTTGTCATTGCTGATATCGGGTCCCAAACAACTTGGCAATATTGATGTTTATCTTGAACCTCCTATTTCTGACCTAAAGAAACTATAGAGATAAGGTGTGATGACTTATGATGTTTTGTGTTGAGAGATGTTTAATTTATGTGCTATGATGTTTTGCACTATTAATGACTTTCCTACTTATGGGAACTTATCTAGCTACATCGTCAAAGGAACCAAGGGATGTCCTATGTGTGAGGAAAATACAGATTCTATCAGACTGAAACATGGTCGTAAGATTGTATATCTTGGTCATTGAAGGTTTCTACTAAAGGTGCATCCTTACTGAAAGTTGAGAAAAACATTCAATGGCTCAATTGAGGAATGAAGTGTCCCTAAACCTATTTTAGGGGAGGATGTTTATGTAAGAGTAAACAACATTATAAATCATTTTGGTAAGAGACTGTGTACTATTCTCACAGGTGAAAAGTCTTTATATAAAAAGAGTTCGATATCCTGGGATCTTCCTTATTGAAGTTCTTCGACATTTCGACATTGTATCGACGTCATGCATGTTGAGAAAAATGTTTGTGATAGCATTATTAGAGCTCTGTTGAATATACCTGGTATGACTAAAGATGGCATCAAATCTAGAACGGACCTATGTGAAATGGGTATAAGGAAGGAATTAACAAAAGAAGTTACCAAAGATTGAGGCACATATCTACCTCCTTCTTGTTACACTTGTCTACAAATCAGAAGAGAACTTTTTGGGAGTGCTTCCATAATGTTAAGGTACCAGAGGATACTAAGCCAATATCCATAGATTGGTATCAATGAAGGATCTGAAGCTGATAGGACTTAAATCTCATGATTGTCACACTCTAATGCAGCATATATTGCATGTGGCTATACGATCCATCCTTCCTATACATGTAAGGTTTGCAATCACTAGGCTTTACTTCTTCAACACTCTATGTAGAAAATTATTTGATTGTAAGATTCTAGATAAGTTGCAAAGAGAAGTGGTCGTTACCCTGTGTCAACTTAAGCAATATTTCCCCCCTTCATTCTTTGATATCATGGTACATCTAGTTGTCCATTTGACTAGGGAAGTGAAAATGGTGGGTCCAGCTTTCTTGAATTGGATGTATCCTTTTGAGAGGTACATGAGTGTTTTTAAACGTGATGTTCAAAATTGTTCTCAACCCAAAGGGAGTATCATTGAGGGCTATATTGCTAGGGAGGTTATGGACTTTTGCAATGACTTTTTGAATTGTAACAGAACTCCTACTAATGTTTTGAATCTTAATGTTTATTCCAACAAAGGTATTTTGGGAGAACGATAGATAAATATCAGTCTTGAGTAGTGGGAATAAGCACACTTTTATGTTTTATACAACATTGACTATGTGGGTATTTATATCACCAAACACACCAACTCTCAAGATAAGTTATCCCAGGGTCAGTTTAATGTGGCTTACTAGAGAGCATAATCAAACATTTATTAAGTGGTTTGAAAAGAAAGTATCCCGTCATCTGAAGATAGGAGGTCAGCATCAAGGACATGAGAGGAGAGGATAGAGAGGAGAGGAGAGGATAGGAGAGGATAGGGTGAGCATAAAGGAAAGGGTGAGTGGAGAGCTAAGAGGACATGGTGATATAATTGAGATTGAATTGTGTGAGCGGCAAGGAAAGGGTGGGTGGTGAAAGATGTGTTTTGGTAAAGTGGTGGAAAATGTGGGGGTTGACTATGCAGTTGCAGTTTGTTCTTATAGTTGTCTTTGACCATAGGTGAGTGGGTTGTATTGGGGTTTAGTATTGATGTTGTGGTCAGAGAATTTCTTTGACCCAAGTTGAATATTTTCTGTGAGGATGTAAGTCTGCCACTATGGAGTCACATGGTCCTGCCATCATAGACGATACAATTTTCCATACACTGATTAACATAAATTGAAAATACCTCCAGATCCATCATTGTCTACCAATTTAGTTCAGAGTCACAATAGCTTCTAAAAAAGAGTTTGGTGAATTTGAGGAATCTCTAAAATTGAAGGACTCAAGGGAGTGATCGGTCATGTAGGCCAACTTTGGATATCAATTACAACATTGTCTTCATTCTTTTAATGTATTATCTATCAAAGACAGAACATGCTCGAAGAGCATCAGGTAAGGAGCTCATCTATGAAGCAAAGAGGACATCCTCTGACGAATCAGCTTCTAAGATGATGAGAACTAAAACTATGTAGTCAAACACTAATCTGGATCATCCAAACTTTCTCTTATTGTTAATTTCTCCACAACTACCCCTCCTCACCTAGTCAACATGTAGTCTTAACCCATGGTTCAGCTGAGGGTCTTTGGCCCCCACGTGCTCCCACAATAGACCTAAATATCTTCATGAGGTGTCTAGAAGCCTTGTGTGCCTACATTTCCTAAATTGTAGCACACAAAAAGTTAAGCGTTGGTTAGAGCAAGTCACCCGGTGCTATTACTAGATATAAGGGTTGGCACATAGTTCTCTAATCAGTTAGAGAAACCATGTCACGAGTTTGACCAACTGCTCTACAATCTCATTTTTTTCACTTTTTGAAGGTTAGATGATTGGCATGTCTGTCACCTAAAGATTTAGTGATTGGAGTTTATGTCACATAAAAGTTTGATGATTGACATGTTTGTCAGCTAAATGTTGGATAATTGACATGCATGCCACCTATACAATATACCCCCTTCTAGAACACGTGACTCAAATGTGTGTCACCTAAGGGATATTGCCCCCTTGGAAAAAAAAGTTGACTAAAATGCATGTCACCTATAGGGTGTGATCCTTTACAAATTGTCAAAATGATTGTCATCTATTGTGCATAGATTTTTACATCATATAAGTAATTTACATACATATCACTTAAACTGTGTAACATTTTATATGAATGTCACATATACCCTATTTTTTGTAGTGGGTGAACAAGACAATGATGCATGGCCTGCAAGAGTCAAAGAACCATTGCGATGTGCTTCCAGGTCTGTAAATCTATAGTTATAGGTATGTTGCACCCAGTTTGTGGCATGTTCAAGGTCTCCACTATTATGTAGATGAGAAGTTCGGATATCTGTAAACTCTTTAGTTCCTTTGATGAGGTGGTCTACTTTGTAGAGTCTGGTGGCACCGACCATCCTGATGACAAATTCAATCCATAGGATGAGGAAGAGATGGTTGATCTAGTGCAACACCCTTATTTGGGATGAGGTGGGTGAGAGTCGTTGAGCAATTAGAGGCAGTCAGGATCATCAAAGGCTGAGATGGGGGATCATATATCTCACCATAAGCTTTTTGGTTTGGCCACTCATCGATGGAACATCTATTTTTTGTATAAAAAATTAGCATGAGTTAAATTTTCCTACTCTAGTTATTAAAAATACTAACTTCCTTAATTCATGAGTTTAATATGGCTAAACAATTATACTCACAATTAAAGGAAATTATGGAGATCTAAAAATCAATAATCTCTTCTTAAGTGATTCCAAAGCTAAGAATTTATCCTTGAGTTCATCCCTTCAGTTATTGACTCCACATTGGATGAATAAATAAAAATAGGGACAAATTTTATTTTGTTACTTGAATTTCAAGATATTCCAATGAATCATAATATTGAATGGAAAAATTAGCAAAAGAAGTTTCAATTTTATAGGATTGTGAATAATAGCTCAAAATTAAATTTAGTGCCAAAATTGGGCATGTTACAATTATCCACCCTGTAAAATAAATTCATCCTCGAAATTGATATGACCATGGTTTAGTCAGATACTATTCTCCACCTCTTGAAAAGATTCAACTAGAAATCTAATTAGACATGTTGACTACAATGTAGTAGCCTAAACCTTTCCTTGCATCTAATTTTAGGTTTTAAGGATTTCATGTGGCTCTCCTCTAGGATTTTTTGATCTCCCTGATTGTGACTTAGCTCAAGAAATGATTGATAAAATTCCTTAAAATTATTTTCTTTATACACATAGTATTACAAAAAAATAATTTCTTGATGCGAAAACTTTTTGATGGAAAACTAAAAATGTCAAAATTAATGTGAGGATTAAGTCACAATCTCATTTTGTAAAATTTCTATTACTTCTTGATAACATCCAATTTTGGGGATATTAGTGTGCTTATTTTAGTCCTATTTCGTCATTTTGATCATGTTTTATCTAGATAACTTTTATCGTCCTGTCACAGGATTCACCACTCTTCCTACAATTTGAACAAACTATACCATAGTTCGGAGGTCGATGCTCGCCTTGACTGGACACCTCAACAACTGATGAGTCTTGCACCATGTCAACAGTCGCTAACCCTCAACTCCTCAGTGACTGATGAACGACAATCCCTCTATGACCAACACAATCATGATGGCTATGTGGTCGCTGAGCGTAGACTCTATGCAAATAATGAAACATCCCCACCTTATCGACCATAGATGCCAATCACCCTCTGTGATCGCTACTCTCGACACGCTCTACAACTGATGGGATATTAAAGTCGGATGGTAGAGCATATAAATAGGGTTGCACTCATCCATGAAGGGGGTCATGATATTGAGGAGATGACAAAGTTCTTCTACATTCCAATTCACCCATCATCCTTTCCATTAATCGCATATCTCCAAAGACGAGAGTTGGAGGAGAGAGAATATCCACGTTGCCACCATCGTCCTTGACTCATCCTTTAAAAGAAGGACCAGGCACTCTCTATCACCCACCTTGAATCCAGATCTAAAGACAAAGTGCACCAACAGTGGTTGTTTGGGAGCATTGTTGTTGTATCCCCTTTCTTCCCTTCTAGATCTATCCATCTACGTGTAGATATCCACTTTGTTTTTATCCTTAATGTCTCTTCATTTTTGTAAATTCATAATGCTACTTGCTAACATGAGTGGCTAAACTCGTTGCTTGGGTTGGGAGTAGCCACTAAGGCTCTCCCAATGTGTATATACTTGCATCCTTTTGAATATATATACTCTTAGCAAAGATTATCTCCATCCGCTTGGCCTCAATGCTTCACTTGTATGATTAGCTACCATCTTGTGATGTTTGATTGTTAGTGTCTCAAAAGAGTCTCACTAATCTTATCTAAGTGTTTTGGAGTTGCATGAATGCATGAAAATGTTTGAATGCTTAATCTAATGGTCATATGGTTGTAATTGTGAGCATTCATTTGCCATCGAGAGAGAGAGAGACAACCTTATAATCTAGATATCCTAAGCTCGCGAGAGGAAGGAATATACATAAATGGCGATTTCTTGTAATCTTGCTAAGGGTATATAAAGGGGCGTGAGTATTACATGTTGGTGAGAGATCTTAGTAGGTGAAACCCAATCCAAGTTCCATTCCATATTTATTACCAGGTGATTTCTTGTCTTTATTCTCTTGTTTTGCTTTCTTAACCTTTCATTTACTTGTTTTGTTGGTTTGGAGTAACATCGTTCCATAAGGAACATCATCTTAATATACCCCTTTCGTTTGGCGTATCTGAGTCGATTTTTTACATTCTTAGCACTTACTGTTACTTGTCCCTATGGTTCGACCCCGATCTACTACTTCAAATCCCATATAATAGTTGTGGGGGCATGAGTGTCAGGTTATAAATTTAAGAGTCTTACTACTCTAGATCCACTCATTTTGTACGTGTGATTTAGGTCGGTCAACTTTTTGGCGCCATTGTCGGGGATCGAACTCAGGTCACATGCGTGACAGGAAAGAATACTCACCACTATACTACAACGATAAAGAAGATGATGATGAAGGAGGCCCTTCCCTCTGATACCTAGCCGCTACGAGGACTAATGAGTCAAGATGTCCTGTTTTCATTCTGATATTTCATGCTCCCAACTATGAACTGCACCAGCTATCATTGCCAAGATTCAAAATAATTCTTTTGGAGGAAATTATAGAGATGAGAACCCCTACCATCATCTTGATGCCTACAAGAACATCTATGACACTGTCAAGATGAGGGGAGTTCCTCAAGAAGTGATATATTTGAAAGGTTTTAAATTCTCCATAAGAGACAAAACTCTATCATGGTACCTTTGTTTACCAGACAAGAAGATTAACAGTTGGGGACCCTTGGATGATGCTTTTGTCACCAAGTTCTACCCAATGGAGAAGACCCTCATAAATAGGCAAAAGATAAATGGATTCATGCAGAAGCCCAGAGAAAATTTGTATGAGGCATGGGAACGATTTCAGGAGTACTACAGGGACTGACCACATCACAATTATGACAAAGGCCACCTTGTCACTACTTTCTATAACAGTCTTACTTCTACTGAGAGAATTTTGTTGAACGCCACTACAGGAAGCAATTTCTTAGGCAAAAACCTGAAGAAGACTATGAAGATTATTGACAACATGGCTTCTATGTAGGAATGACTAGATTTCATAGAGGAGATAGATGTTCAACAAATAAGATGACATCTGAAGGACCTTCTTTTGAATCAAAGGATTTAGAAACTATTATTGCCCATATTCAAGAAATTTCTATAGATGTCAAGCAACTAAAGGACTCTAGAAGCAAAGGCAAGAAACCTATAGAGAAAGTAATGAAATGTGTTACATGTGGCGAGGGAGACCACATAATTGATAATTACATATACACAAAACCTGAGGAGGAAAGAGAGGAAGAAGAAGAGACAGAGAATGTCTCCTATGTTAATTTTAAGAGGCTAAATCACCTTGTTTTCAACTATGGAAACAAGGATGCCGCAAAAAACTCTGATCAACTAAGTAGTCTGTCTAAAACACCACCAGGATTTAGAGGGGGGGACCAACCACATCCACTGGAACCACCAACTACCAACAAAATAGAAACAATTACCAAAACCAAGGGCAACGGCAAGGCCAAAAAAAGAACACATATCGGCAAAATCAATATCAAGGCCAGCCTATAAGCAACAACCAGCCTGACATGATGGCTCAACTATTTGATTTCTCAAAAAGGCAAGTCATGGTGAATAACCAACTGACCTAAAGCGCTATCACCAATTCAGGTATCTTGACCTCAATGCAGACCCAAATGGCTGATATATAGACACTATAACATACCAAATCTTTGGTTCATTTGCAATTTAACCCATTTTCACGATTTTATTTTCTTCATATCCTTTTTGGCCTTTTCCTTAACCTATTTGTCCTCATTGTTTGAAATTGAGAAATACTTAATGATGAGAATTATATTTGACCCACATTCATTACAATGAATAGGTTTTTGCACAAATATCTCAATTAGTGTGTTAATTAGTGTCTAATAATGCAAAATGACCATTAATGAGAGATAATTAGTAGATTATATTAATTTAGAGTTTTTATGGCTTTTGGGACAAGAAAGGAGTAATAATGTGGAATTGAGTTTGTTAATGATAGAAAAAACCCTTTTCTTTTCTCTCTCCTCCTAAATGTTAATAAAGCATAAAAAGGAGAAAAGGAGGTGTGACATGACTCTTGAATGAGTTTATAATGTCCCTTCAAAATTTCTACTCAAGGATTTGTTAAGAAATGTCTTTTCATATAATTAACCCCCTTTAATACTAATATATACATTAATGACCAATATGGTGGTTAAGGGTCATATCTTGTGAAAAATGAAAATCTAGTTGCATAGTATTATTCTAGACATTAAACTTGGTCTATGGTCCACGTTGGAGGTCATTTGACCCGTGTTTGACCTTCCAAATGAATTAAATTCTTTTGAATATAGTGTAACTATGGTTTTAAATTTGATGTCAATTATGCAACACATTTAAGCTAAAGTTCATGTTTCATTTTGTTGTCATGTGTTACAGTGGCATTATTTCCTCTCTACAAGCTCAATCCAACAATCAGCTTTTAAGGTCGCTGCGATCCAATAGATGTGCAATCATCACCTACCTTGGCGGCTTCATTAGCTTGAGATCGATTTCACAACCACACCTTCATCGACCTCGCTCTCTCATTTTATTGTACCGTTTCACGAGATTCCACTGGCGTTGAATTCTTCATCCCCTCCTGAATCTGTCAAGCCATCATTCACCATCTCCCATCAATTGTGGACGAAAGGCCCAGCTAGGGCTAGAATCCCCTCTCTACCATAAACTCACAGACGCCCTGACAACTTCTCCTTCCCATTTAAAGGGCTAGGAATGCCCGTATGACCTCACATTCTCTTCCTCCTCACTCAATTTCACCACCTACACCTGCAAGCCCCTGGACCTACTCGAGTGGTTCTCTGACAACACCACCTCTTCTCCAACCCCTCTCCAACACCAGCAGAAAATTAAGGCCTAAGTAAGCAGCCCTAGACCTCCACCTTTCTGTTACTTAACTCCTCTTGACTTGCGATGTACCGAATTGTCATACCCTATAGTCAGAGTTTTAGTGCTCACTGGCATCCACCACCACAATGCTTCAGGGATCCTTCGGCCCTAGTTTCTCTTTGCACGTATTCTCTAGAACCCAATGATGTGTTTCCTATCTTTTCTCAAGACTTTTGTTTGCCATTTCCCCACAGTCGGCGTCGAGTAGCTCCATCCCTTATTTCTCGTCCTTCCGACGTAGCTCCTTGAGCCCCTGTACTCTCTAGAACTTGAGCCTTGGGTCTTTGGGCTTGTATGTGTATGAGGAAGCATCTCACGTCTTCCCTTTTCCTGGATGATTGCAAATCACAGATTTTGATCAAGAATTTGACCTTCAGGTCCCTGCTCTTGCCATGGCTCAAGAACAAAGAAGCCAGGTCAACGAATAACCTAATTGCCCCCACAGACTTAATTGAACAAATAAATGTGAAAGGGTGTTTTGGTATTTCATGCTCGCTTTTGATCTAGAAAAGGTAAGCTTCATTTTGTATCGAAATGATGCTTTTGCCCCTGGTTGTTTAATTGAATAATCAATCATGTATGGGTATTTTTGAGATTTCACTCTTTGTTTTTGTTGATCACTGATCTACTGTGGTGAGCCCTTGTGCCTATTGGAAACCTTTGATTGGCCCAGGTCGGCATGGGCCCAGGTCCAATGCCCATTGAAAGGGGGATTTACACTCGTGGCTTTTCCTTGTTTTATGATTGGTCAGTTTTTATAAAATTTGTAGTAAATCGATACTTTATCAGAAAAATACAAATATATACTTGTTGGAAAGGATTTTTTACAAGGAATACAATTTCATGGTTTTGAATCATTGATTTGCATCCCTATTTTTATGTTTATTATAAGCACCATTTTAATTATATAAAAAACCTTAAAATATGTAACTAATTCATTTTAACTCCAAATTTAAGAAATAAATATGTTTTCTTAATTAGGAGAATATAAGTAATCGATTGGTCCAAGTTTTTAGTCCTAATTTTATGGTTTTCATAGAAAGTCCAAAATTAGGGTTTCCTACACCTTATGCTTTACAAAACCCTAATACATATGGTGAAATTTGTCAATTGGTTAAGAGTGGTTTTGGATACAACTTAATTGGTGAAAGGTCTTCCCTAGGAATCTTAAATGAGGTATGTGTATGTACAACCCTATTTATGTATGTGCATTTTAAACCCTAAGTTGGGCATATTTTATCCACCTTAATTTCACAATGAGGCATGAGCCTATACACTAGTTTCTACATTTCTTATTTATTCCACTTCAGTTATTCTAGGGTCTTAGACCCCACTTGCAAAGTTTTCAATTGCTTAAATCTTCCATTAAATTATTCTAGCAGGATGATGTAAATGATTAATTAAGTAATGTAGTGTACATGAGTACAACCACCCATAGTGGACATGTGTTATTTCTCCCAGGGGAATGTGATAATTCTCCCCATTTATAAATATTTGGGTGCTTGGGAATGTGTTAATTATACCTCACCTAGAGGTTGAGTTTAGTTAGGTGCCTTTACCCCATGTTAGTTTAATGTAGTCATATTAAATCATGCATGCAACTTTATTACTATTTAACTTGATTGAATTCTTAATTAATTACTTGCCTCATACTCTTGAAATCTCTTATCTTAGTAAATATTTACTTTTCCATATTTTAAACTGTTAAATGTTCTTATTCCTTTAATTGGTACATACTTTATTCTCCGCTTGCTGGGTGATCCAACCACCCAGGTTTTGGATCTGAGTGCACAATAGGATCATGGTGAACCAATCTAAGACTAGGAGAAGGTTTTCATCCTTACATCATGGACTTATTTGTTAAGTTATTTTGTTGGAGACATATTGATGTAGTTTAGTTTCCCTCTACCTTAGATCCTTTTATTTGTACAAAGCATGTACACCCTTATTGAGAAAATATTGATGCACTCTTTATTAAATTGAATATAGTCAAAGTTTTAAATTTTGTTGCTATTCATAGGTGTTTTGTTTACCATATTTCTTAGAGAGGTGGTTTCACTTCTTTACAGTATGGTATCAGAGCTCATGGTAGTCAGAATCTTGACTATTTCAATTTGTCACCCTAGTTAGAAACCCTTACCTCATATAGTTTCCCTTTAGTTAAGATATTTGCCTTTGAATTGACCTATGGTGAAAGTTTGATTTAGGACCATAAGAATTTCATATTAGAAATATCTTTAGTCAACCTTAAGATGATTATTCTATTAGGTAGCTACTAGGGCATAAGTTGAATGAAAGGGTGCCTAAAAAGGGTAAGGGTCTGAGGGCTAGTAATATTTTTCCTCTATGCCACTAGCTTGGTTTATGAGGACTCCCAGATCCATCTGACACTGGCCTAGCCTGAGCTGATGTTGACTGTCTGAAATAGCATACCTTTAGGCAAATAACCTCAATGTTGAGTATTTTAGGAACCTAATATGATGACTTGGTTACCCAATAAAAATTACCTTAAATTCCTTATAGGAGCCTTAGATTTTTCACGCTTGGAGTAGTTTACCCCTATACTAGACCTTGAGGTTTGGTAATAGTGAATAGTAAAACAATTAAGTGTTGGTTAAATTAGACTCACTCTTTTACCTATAGTTAGTTTGATTTGGTAGTCAACCCTTTTAAGGGGTGGAGTAGTGGTAGTAGTAGTACCTTGATAGATTTTGCATTTGCTGATTTTGAGGACGAAATCCATTTTTAGGGGGATGGAATCCTATAACATAGAAAAATCTAGCCACTTTGGAATTTAAAACCCTAACTCCATACATAAGAGATTAGTGATCTTATATGATTAGTATTGACCAAAAAATTATAATTGTAATTTAACTCTTTTTTTTATATGCTAATGAATATATAATGAGTCATCTAATAAATAGTTCATATACCTGAATCCCAACAAATACCTAATGCACAAAATATGAGTAACTCACTAATTGTGCATACACATAATGTTGACCATGTCACTCTAATGCTATGGTAAATGGAACTAATGTATACTAAGAATGCATAACATGTAATGTTCATGTTAACCTAAACCCTAAGATGTAATCATCTAACCTTAACATATATATACATATCTTTAATGTCTTCATGGTACATTAGTGGCATAAGGTGTCATCATCAAATTATATACCTTGATACATACAAATGGATTATAATCACCTAATCATAATTTAATCAAGTTATCAATATATGTAAGGCATGTCACCTAATCATTACTTGGTATATGGATCAATTCATTAATATGCAATGTGTTCTATCTTATTCACTCAAATATGATAAAGAGTAATTGGATTCACATGAACATGCATTAATGTCTAATATGATGTTAAATGTGTATAATTGATAATAATAAGTGAATAAATATGAGTGAATGATTAATGATGACATTAATGTGAGCATGAAAAGTAATATGGCAATGTGTAATATAGGTATAAGAAATTAATGTGACATTATTTGGAATAATTGTAGACTTAATAACTTGTTGGATAATATTATCTATTTCTTACAAAATAATATGTAATAATTCTACATGGTGGTAATATGAGGATAATGAAGAATAAATTCAAATTATTAATGATTGTGGCCTAACATATTAATAAATATCGAGATGATTTAGTAAACCCTAACTGTGATTAAAATTCTTAATTAGTAAATAAGAAATACACATGATTTGTGCATAGTGTTGAGATGTAATTATTTTGACAACAATGTGAATATAACCTGACACAATGAATAGAATATTAAGGATGATGTAATTTCACAATAAAGATAATGCTAATAAGCTAAAATGTTAATTGTGCTATATTTGATAAAAAGGTAATATGAATAGTGGAAACCTTAGTAAAACTTGACTTATGAGTAAATCATGTGAAGTACCATAGATTAAAGGTAACCACCTAGTTGTTTAATATTGGGATGTTACGTACTCACCCTTCCTTCTTGTTGAGATTTTGGGGACGAAATCCTCTTTAAGGGGTGGAGTGTTGTAACATACCGAATCTTGGGTTCATTTACAATTTAACCCATTTTCAAGATTTTATTTCCTTCATATCCTTTTTGTCCTTTTCCCTGAATTTTCTATATTTTATACCCTCTTTGTCCTCAATGTTGAAATTGAGAAATACTTAATGTTGTGAATTATATTTGACCCAAATTCATTACAAGGAATGGATTTTTGCACAAATAACTCAATTAGTGTGTTAATTAGAGTTTAATCATGTAAAATGACCATTAATGAGAGATAATTAGTAGGTTATATTAATTTAGAGTTTTTATGCCTTTTGGGACAAGAAAGGGGTAATAATGTGGAATTGAGTTAGTTAATGAGAGAAATAACCCTTTTATTTTCTCTCTCCTCCTAAATGTTAATAAAGCATAAAAAGGAGAAGGGGAGATGTGGCATGACTCTTGAATGAGTTTATAATGTCCATTTTGAATTTCTACTCAAGGATTGTTAAGAAATGTCTTTTCATATAATTCACCCCCTTTAATACATTAATATATACATTAATGACCAATATGGTGGTTAAGGGTCATATCTGGTAAAAACAGAAAATCTAATTGCATAGTATTATTCTAGACATTAAACTTGGTCTATGGTCCAAATTTGAGGTCATTGGACCCATGCTTGACCTTTCAAATGAATTAAATTCGTTTGAATATAGTGTAACTATGATTTTTAATTCGATTTCAAATATGCAACGCATTTAAGCTAAAGTCCCTATTTCATTTTGTTGTCACGTGTTACAGTGGCATTATTTCATCTCTATGCACTCAATCTAATGCTCAACTTTTAAGGTCACCGTGATCCAACAGATGTGCGGTCATCACCTACCTTGGTATTTTCGTTAGCCTGAGATCGGTTTCACAGCCACGCCTTCATCGACCTCGCTCTCTCTTTTTACTGTACCGTTTTGCAAGATTCCACAGACGTTGAATTCTTCATTCCCTCCCAAATCAGTGGATTCGTCATTTACCACCTCCCATCAATTGTGGATGAAATTCCCAACTAGGGCTAGAATATCCTCTCTACTATAAACTCATAGATGCCCTGACACAGCTTCTCCTTCCCATTTAAAGGGCTAGGAACGCCCATATGACCTCACTTTCTCTTCCTCCTCAGCCAATTTCACCACATGTGCCTGGAAGCCCCTGGACCTACTTGAGCAGTTCTACGATGACCCCACCTCTTCTCCAACCCCTCTCCAGCACCAACATAAAAATTGAGGCCTAAGTAAGCAGCCCTAGACCTCCACCTTTATGTTCCTTAACTCCTCTTGACTCACGATGTATCGAATTTTCATACCCTATAGTCCCAGTTTTAGTGCTCACCATCGTCCACTACCATGGCACTTCAGGACTCCTCTGGCCCTAGTTTCTCTTAGCACATGTTCTCTAGAACCCAACGATGTGTTTCCTAGCCTTTCTCATGACTTTTGCTCATCGTTTCCCCACAGGCGACGTCGAGTAGCTCTGTCCCCCATTTCTCATCCTTCTAACACAGCTCCTCAAGCACATGTGCTCTCTAGAACATGAGCCTTGTCTCTTTGGGTTCATCTACACATGAGGAAGCATCTTGTATCTTCCCTTCTCCTGGGTGATTGTCAATCACATGTTTTGATCAAGAGTTCGACCTCCAAGTCCCTGATCTTGCCATGGCTTGAGAATAAAGAAGTCAGGTCAATTAATGACATGATTGCCCCCACAGAGATAATAGAACAAAAGAAACATGCAAGGGTGTTTTCGAGATTTCACGCTCACTTTTGATCTAGCAATGGCAAGCTTCATTTTGTATCCAAAAGACACTTTTTCCTGTGGTTGTTTAATCGAATAATCAATCATGTATGGGTATTTTTGAGATTTCACTCTTTGTTTTTTGTTGATCACTAATCTACTGTAGTGAGCCCCTGTGCCAACTGGAGGCCTTCAATTAGCCTTGGTCGGCACAGGCCTAGGTCCAATGCCCATTGAAAGGGGGATTTATACTCATGGCTTTTCCTTGTTTTATGATCGGTCAGTTTTTATAAATTTGTAGTAAATCAATACTTTATTAGAAAAATACAAATAAATACTTTTGGAAAGGATTTTCACAAGGAACATAGTTTTATGGTTTTTAAGCATTGATTTGCATCCCTGTTTTGATGTTTAGTATAAACAACATTTTAATGATATAAAAAACCTTAAAATATGTAACTAATTCATTTTAACTCCAAATTTAAGAAATAAATATGTTTTCTTAATCAGGAGAATCCAAGTAATCGATTGGTCCAAGTTTTGAGTCCTAAATTGATGGTTTTCATAGAAAGTCCAAAATTAGGGTTTCCTACACATTATACTTTATAAAACCCTTATACATATGGTGAAATTTGTCAATAGGTTAAAAGTGGTTTTGGATACAAATTAATTGGTGAAAGGTCTTCTCTAGGAATCTCAAATGAGGTATGTGTATGTGCAACCCTATTTATGTATGTGCATTATAAACCCTAAGTTGGGCATATTTTATCCACCCTAATTTCCTAATGAGGCATGAGCCTATACACTAGTTTCTACATTTCTTGTTTATTCCACTTCAATTACTCTAGGGTCTTGGACCCCACTTGCAAAGTTTTCAATTGCTTAAATCTTCCACTAAATTTTTCTAGCATGATGATGTAAATGACTAATTAACTAATGTAGTGTACATGATTACAACCACCCATAGTGAACAAGTGTTATTTTGCCCAGGCAAATGTGATGATTCTCCCCATTATATATATATATATATATATATATATATATATATATATATATATATATATATATATATATATATTCGGTTGCTTGGGAATATGTTAATTCTCCCTCACCTAGAGGTTGAGGTTAGGTAAGTGCCTCAACCCTATATTAGTTTAATGTAGTCATATTAAATCATGCATGCAACTTTATTATTGTTTGACTTGGTAGAATTCTTAATTATTTACTTGCCTCATACTCTTGAAATCTCTTAGCTTAGTAATATTACTTTTCCATATTTTAAACTATTAAATGTCCTTATTCCTTTAATTGACACATACTTTATTCTCCTCTTGATGGGTAATCCCAACCACCTAGGTTTAGGATCAAAGTGTGCAACAGAAGCATGGCAAACCAACCTAAGACTAGGAGAAGGTGTTCATCCTTCCATCATGGACTTATTTGTTAAGTTACTTTTTGGAGACATATTGATGTAGTTTAGTTTCCCTCTACCTTAGATCCTTTTATTTGTATAAATCATGTACACCTTATTGGGGAAATATTGATGTACTCTTTAGTAAATTGAATATAGTCAAAGTTTTGAATTCCGCTGCTATTCATTGGTGTTTTGTTTACCAAATTTAGTATAGAGGTGGTTTCACTTCTTTATAGACACATCAAAGACAAATTGACCAACAACTGGAACAACTGTCAGAGCTCATAAAGACCCCTCAAGGAAAGATCCCCTCCAACACCGAGACTGTAAAGATGGACACCCTTCAGTCTGGAAGAACTCTAGACACCTTTAACGACTAAAGTACCCCAGAAAAAGAAACACATGCAAATTTGCAACCTGTACCAGTTGTGGTGGAGAAAGTGCATGAGGAGAAAGAGTTTACCTAGAACGACAAGCCTAAGAAGAAGGGAAAAGGGATGAAAGTTGCAAAAGAAAGCAGATCATGCCCAACAAAAGAAGTTTTTTCTAGTTGAAACCCATATTCTCCAAGGGTGCCTTTTTCCTTACAAGTTAATCAAAGCCCATCTTAAGAAGAGGTACAAAAAGTTTATGGAAGCCATGAAGAAGCTACGCCTAGATGTCCCTTTCTTGGATGTTGTCGAAGAAATGTCTACCTATGCTAAGTTCTTCAATGATCTCATCACAAAAATAAGAAGAGGAATCACATTGAGACAGTAAAATTGGCCAAGATGTCCAGTGCCTTCGATCAAGCCAAGATGTCGATAAAGAAGAAGGACCCTAGTGCATTCACTATCCCTTTCAATGTTAGAGATAATGTGGAAAGAAAGGGGCTTTCCGATCTGGGAGCAAGCATCAGTCTAATGCATCTCACCTTGGCTCAGAGACTTGGACTCACTGATATGGTTAAGACAAGAATGAGAATTCAACTGGCAGATCATACTTAAACAAAACATGTGGGGGTGTGGAAGATGTCCATGTTCATGTAGGTTGTTTCTTTTGTACCTTGTGATATTGTTGTTATTGATATTGTAGAGGATCTCACATGTCCTATGATTTTTAGAAGACCTTTCTTTACCACTGGGACAACACTAATCAATGTTGTGGAAGGGATCATCACTCTTCATGTTGGAAATGACCATATCGATTTTCATGCCCAAGATGGTATGAGAGGACCCTCTCTATTTGAGTCGGTCTACTTCATGGATAGATACACTCAATATTGTGAAGAAGTGCAAAATGACCTCACTATTGTCGATCTACTCATGCAAGACCTGAACAACCCAGACCCTTGCATGGAAGATCCTGACGTAGTGGAGATTTTGGATTATCTAAACCAGTCGGAGGAAGACTATAGTGACAAAACAACGCTATAGAGACTGCAAGGTATTCTTATCTGGAGCAAACTCCATAAGAAAAGGCAACACCTAAGCCTAAACTTGAGTGAAATAACTCCCTGAGGACCTACAATATAAATTTATTGATGATGAGGAAAGAAATCCTATCATAATAAATTTTACCTTGCCTGAATACCAGGAAAGGAAGTTGACAAATGAGATCATACTGCATAGAAAGGCGATAGGATACTCTGTTGAAGATATCAAGGGTCTAAGCCTGGCTCTTTGCATGAATAGGATAAACCTGGAGGACGTGGCTAAGCCATTAGTTGAACTACAATGGAAGATAAACCAAATGCTCAAGAAAGTAGTCAAGAAGGAAATCATAAAACTATGTGATGCTAGAATTATACCCTATCATCGATAGAGATTCGGTCAGTCTGATCCACGTTATACCCAAGAATGGAGAGATGACAGTTGTTAAGGGGGGCAATGGAGATGAAGTGGTAACATGGACCGTCACGGGTTGGCGTATGTGTATTGACTATATGAAATTGAATGTTTCCATGAGGAAATACCATTTCCCCTTACCTTTTATTGATCAAGTTCTAGAAAGATTGGAACATCACTCTTATTTCTATTTCATGGATAGATATTTAGGGTTCTATCAAGTTCCAATTCACCCTGATGATTAGGAAAAGACCACCTTCACTTGTATCTGCGACACTGACACTTTTTGGAGAATGTCGTTTGATCTATGTAATGCACCTGCCACCTTCTAAAGATGCATGATCTCTATGTTCTCATATTTTTTAGAAGACATATTGGAAGTATGTATGGATGATTTCTCTTTATATGGGACTAATATTGACATATGTCTGGAAAACATATCCAAAGTCCTACAGAGATGTGAAGAAAAACAATTAGTTCTGAACTGGGAAAAGTGTCACTTCATGGTATGAAAAGGTATTGTTTTGGGACACAAAGTCTCTGAGAAGGGAATTGAAGTTGACCTCAACCAGATTGAGGCCATATCTAAGCTCCCACCTCCCAAATAGGTGATCAGAGTAAGAAGTTTTCAGGGACACGCTAGATACTATAGGAGGTTTATCAAAGATTTTTTGAAGATTGTGAAACCTTTATCAAACCTCCTAGTAAAGGACATTGAGTTTTATTTCACTAAAAAGTACCTGGAAGCCTTTAATACCATGAAGGATGCCCTGACAATAGCTCAAATCTTCCAAGCTCTAGATTGGGAGTTGCTATTTGAAATTATGTGTGATGCCAACGATTATGCCATTGGAGTTGTTGTAGGGCTAAGGAAGGACAAGAAACACCATGTGATATGCTACATTAGCAAGATACTAGATGATGCCCAGATCAACTACACTACCACTGAGAAGGAAATACTAGTGATAGTATTTGCCTTTGATAAATTCATATCCTTTTTGATAGGGTCAAAGGTGAAACTGTATACAGATCATGGCGCAATCAAGTACTTGATGCAGAATAAAGATACCAAGCCCCAGACTGTTAATGTTGGTTTTGCTACTAAAAGAGTTTGATAATGAAATTATTGATAAAAAGGGGACGAAAAATGTGGTTTCCAACCATTTATTGAGGATAGTGACTACTGAAGAAAACCCATTGCTAGTTAACGACAACTACGCTGACGAGGACCTAATGATGGCCAAGTCCATTAAACCCAACCTTCCATGGTTTGTTGATGTATGTAACTATTTAGCATGCCAACAGTCTCCTCCTTACATCACTTACAATCAGAATAAAAAGCTATTCTCACATCTAAAAAAATACTATTGGGACGACCCACTTCTATTTAAGAGATGTGTTGATGGTCTATACAGGAGATGCATACCAAAAGAAGTACCTCAAATTTTGTGAGAATGTCATTCTTCATCTTATGGAGGACATTTAGGAGGAGAGATACAATAGAGAAAGTCTTTCAGTCAAGATTATACTAGCCAACCTTGTTCAAAGATGCTCAAGCATACATTAAGACATGTGACAAAAGCCAAAGAACGAGAGACATTTCAAGGAGGAATGAGATGTCAATGTTTGACTCAATAGAAGTAGAAATTTTTTATGTATGGGGAATTGACTACATTGGATTGTTCCCATATTCAAGAGGAAATTGGTACATTTTGGTTGAGGATCTCAAAATGGGTAGAGGTTGTCGCTACCCAGACCTGTGATTCCAAGGCGGCGATCAAGTTGTTCTAGAAAACTATTTTTCCAAGATTCGTGGTCCCACACACTGTTATAAGTGACAGGAGATCCCATTTTGGGTAGAGACTATTTGAAGCTCTACTAAAATGTGGAGTCAGGCACAAGGTGGAAACATCATATCATCCACAAACATCAGGACAATTAGAAGTGTCTAACTGACAGATTAAGCAAATTCATGAAAAGACAGCCAGTCATACTCGAAAAGATTGGTCTATAAAGATCGATGATGCTTTATGGGCCTATAGAACTGCTTATAGATAGGTACCACTCCTTACAGGCTTATCTATGGACAGTCATGCCATCTATCAGTGGATCTCAAGCATAAAGCATTCTAGGGTATCAAGTTTCTAAACATGGACCCTAAGGAAGCTAACAAGAAGAGATTTCTGCAGTTACAAGTACTTGAAGAACTAGGTTACATTCATACAAAAATTCCCATATTTATAAATGAAGGACCAAGGTGTGGCACGAATCCCACCTAAAAAGCAAGGATGCTTTTGAATGGGACAAGGTCCTTTTGTTCAATTCTAGTATCAGGTTGTTCCCTGGTAAGCTCAAGTCCAGGTGGTATGGCCCCTTGACTGTTGCCAAGATATACCCATCTGGAATGATGGAAATCACCAGTGAAAAGACTGGTACATTCAAGGTGAATGGCCACAGAGTAAAAATGTATTATGAAGATGAAGATTTAGTGAGGAGATTGAAAATCCACTTAGAAGATCCCCAATAGACCCCATCGGAAGAACCATGAAGGGTTAAAATAGAAAGTCAAGCTAAAGACTATAAACTAGCACTTCTTGGGAGTCAACCCAAGTCCTATTCATGATTTCTTTAATTTCTAAAGTCTTTCCCTTCTTTTTTTTACAATGATAATATTTTCATCCTTAGATTTAACCTTAATTTAGTGTTGCCTATCATTGAAATTGCTTATTACTTCTATTGCGACCCTTATTTTTAATTTTGAAGAAATACCTACCTTGCTTAGTAGCTTTCATTATACAAAACATAATAAGGGTTTCTTTTACATTCTTCCCTTTATTATAAACTCTTCAAATCCTAAGTATTGAATGTTAGATTGTTTAGTCTCTTGGTAAGTGTAAGAAAATTTCCAATAAGCAACACTTTCATCAGCAGTTGAAGATTGGGAAGCCTAAATGGTCATAGAAGATAAAGAGAATCTTAGTTACCGTTGGGAATTTTGAGTTGTCACAACTATTTGAAATTCTTCAGCATCACGATTGTGGGAAAGTAGACCTGATCATGATCGTTGAGGTTCGAACACAAGTTTTTGAACTCACTGACCACAAAATCCTCTTTGACCGCTATAAGAAATCAATTTGTGACCGCTAGATTTTACCCTCGAAGGTATAAAAACCTCACTCATTTGATCTCTCACCCTTTTACATCTTTGAAAACTGTGGTGAATCCCTAGAGGATTGAAGAACGACCAGAGAAGACGCCGTCGCCCTAGCCAATGGCGACCTACTACCAATGTTGATCAAGTCCTCCTGGCAACAACAACAACTGTAGTCGATTTCTTGCTTCTCTTCATCCCCTTCTCTCTGACGGAAGGTAGCCCCTATTCACTCCTCCCCTAAGACATCATCATCCACCACTTTGGTTGTGATAGTCAGTTGGTTCGAGTTCTTAACGGTTTTATTTGTCTTGTCCCCGACAATGATGCTAAAAAGTTGATGATGGAGCCTCCACTCGTGTGAAGTTGCATGCACCACTAAAAATCCTAGAGATAGTAAGTCTCTAAGTTTAGCCATGCGAGTGCTATAATAAGATCTCCACCCACGTACACTAAGATACGTGGAAGTTTTATTGTAATACAATTGAGGGTCGAATCCACGATACAATGGTCTTGTTAAGGATTAACAAGATGAAAAACGTTATAATTCTACTTATCTACTCAAGAGTTGATATCTAGATCGAGGATTTGATGTGATGATTAAACTAGTATGCAAATGTAAATTAAACGATAGGAAAGCAAACTTAAGGTTGTAAACAATATATGGAAACCACTAGGATGTGATCGAGTTTCACCACCACTACACATGGATCATAACATACATCATAATAACATGGCTTGTAATAAGAGTCTAAACAGTTAGTATCTTTGTAGATTTAGCTTCCTTTTGTATAGCTAACTATGAGAAACGTGGGATTATTGCAATGTCAGCCATCCCCGAACAAATGGTCACTTACTTTGCATCACTCCCTTCGCAAAGTGTGTTCCTTAACCTATCAAAGTTGTACTTTCATATGTCAATTGATTCCATTTCATAGTATGAAAGTACAACGATGAAGGTGAGTTTACTCAACTCCTTGAAAAGCCCTCCTAGATACTGAAACAGATATATGGTGATTACATACATTAAGAACCAACATTCAGTCAATAATCAAATCTAAAAGCACAAACATAGACAATTTGTACTAGCAGATAATAAGTAACGCAGGTTGGTGATCAAGCAACTAGCATTCATTAAACGATTGATGTTGAACTAAAAATATAGTAATTTGTTATTGCATACTCATGAATTACAGTGCATGGAATGAAAACAAGGGTAGCGAGGCTACTCCCCGCACCCTAGTGTATAGAACTACTCGCTCATGGCAAGAACAAAGAAGGAGACAAGAGAAGAGAAAGAGAACATCATCTCCACGTAGGAGGGAGGAAGGTCGACCCCTTGGAGTAGAGAATGACTATCTTCACACTGTGTGGTTGCTTTGGTGATGAATCTTTAACTTCCCTCCTTCTATGTCAATGAGAGAGAGAGTATGCTTATGGATGGAGTGTGGATTTTAGATCGGTAGCCTTGGGACGAAGGATGGAGGATGAAGTAGCTTTGGAACGATGGAGGCAGCCTTTCAGTGTCTCTGACTTGATCTTAAATGAGGACCCCTTGGGTATTATTTATAGGCTCCAAGGGGGCCTTGAACGGTCTTGGGATTGTTTGGATATTCACGGTCTGGAGACCGTTTGGATCCTCATGGTCTTGGGACCCGTAGCCTTCACACGGTCTTGGGATCGATAAGCCTTTACATGGTCTTGGGTCGATGGGCATGCACTCGATCTTGGGACCGATAGGCCTTCACTTGGTCTTGGGATGCTCGGTCTTGGGACTGGTATACCTTCACTCAGTCTTGGAACCTGTAGGTCCCCACTCGGTCTTGGGACCGGTAGGCCCCCACTCAGTCTTGGGACCGGTAGGCTTTCACTTGGTCTTGGGACCAATGGGAGATGCATCGTTCTTTGGATCGTTTGGGTCTTCACGGTCTTGGGATCAGTTGGACCTTCACGGTCTTGGGACTCGTATCCTTCACATGGTCTTGGGACCGATAAGCCTTTACACGGTCTTGGGATCAATGGGCATTCACTCGGTCTTGGGATGCTCGATCTTGGGACCAGTAGACCTTCACTCGGTCTTGGGACCGGTAGGCCCCCACTCGGTCTTGGTACCGATGGGAGATGCATCGTTCTTTGGATTTTTTGGGTCCTCACGGTATTGGGACCGGTTGGACCTTCATAGTCTTGGGACCATTTTGGTTGGGACTTTTGCAATTTTTTTTGGGTTTTTCTATAAGAAGAGAAGGAGAAATATCAGTCTATTGGTATATTCATAATAAAACTAGAAGGTTAAGTATTCTATCTAATTTATCTAAGAAAGAGTATGGAAAACTAAGTAAAACTAATAAGATAGCATCATAAAATGGGAGGTTATCGCCCCCCTAACTTAGAGTCTAGCTTGTCCTCAAGCTGGATATAGCTAAGGCACGTAGTGGCGAGGCGATTTTATTTAGTGAAGATTTCCATACTCTTGCTTCAGTTCTATAGCAAAGATTTCTCTTGGGTTTTTGTCAAGGCTTCTGCTTACTCTGACTCTTTTAGGTATCGGGAGTTGCGTGGCCCTCAGGTTTCTTCCGTATCGCATAACTCACATTGGGACCACCTTTTCCTTGACTGTATTTTGTCCATGTCTTTGACTCTAAGCAGTTTTATACTTCTTTGAAATTCCTATCGGAAGCTAAAATAGGTATGAGGGTTGGTTGGAGGCTGCTATGTAACTCCCCCTTCAAAGGGGAGAGGGTCTATCTAAGCTTTAGGGTTTCACTACCGGGCGCAACACATCTGCCTTTCTGAGGGTAGTTGAATGTATCGGTCGGGCAAGACCTTTGTTAGCTTTTCATATATTTGGAGACCTTAGGATCTCACTACTGGGTGTGACACATCTGCCTTTGTGAGGGTAGTTGAATGTATTGGTCGGGCAAGACTTTTATTGGCTCTTCATATAAGTCCTTATGCATGGCACAACTCTCATGTTTTTTTCAAAACTCAGCCTTTTATTCATATGCTCACCGGCTTAGAAATTGGGTATTTAGGGATTTTATTTGGGCTGCCAAGCCTCTTTTTGAAAAGAAGAAAACTATTCCCTAGAGTTCCCGACATGCACTTGTTCCAGTTTGGTACTCAGTGGTCCACTTACGAGGTTCCTTGATTTGGATTTCACCTGGTTCCCTCCCGTCCTTGAGAGTGTTTGGCTTGTTTCGGCCGCAGGTTTGACCTGTGGAGAGTCTGATGTAGAACTGAAGCAAATGCATGGATATCGAGTGTGGAGGTGATTTATTAATTCACCATTACGTGACTAAATGCTACTATATAAGTGTTTTTGAGGACCACTTTGTCTCTAACTTAGCTAGGGGTGTCCCCTTACCAAAGCAAATGTTGTCTTATGTACAAAAATTATTCTATCAAAGAAATTATTAGAAAATCTAAACGTCAAAAAGAATAATCTATGTGAAAAACAAAGGTAAATGAAAAAGGGAGAGGGAAGAGAATGTTTGAATATAATACCTCTTCCCTTGCCCAAGGTACTCCCCCCCCCTAACTTATCACTCACTATGTCCCCAGAGTGTCAAGGTGATAGGTTGAGAAGTACATGGGTAAGGGTGTCAAGGTTCTATTAAACCCTTGTTGGCTCTATGAGAACGGAGCAGATTGGAGGCGAACTTCCCCCGTAATGTGTGATAGTCGAAGTCCTTCATGTACTCAATGTGTTTTCCAAGAACAGTGAGGGTATACATCCAGTAAAGGACGTGGAAACCGCAATCGTTTGATTCTTTAATTTGCTGGGGACATCTGTGGCAAAAGGTTGGGCGCTTGAAATGTTCTCTGTTGTGCGCCTTTGTGTGTTCGCCAAGAAGGTCGTATATTCGTTCGACACAATCCTTTATGGGCGTGTTTTCCATGATGTCATACTCTCTCTGGTTTAGATTGGTTTGTCTATCAGAACTATTGCATATAACTACAGTTCCATTATGTAGGTTCATTGTCAGCAACACCAATGCTCAGAGTGAAGAAATGGAAGCACAAGAAACTTCAGAGTCATATGTTTAAGATACGAGATAAGTACTTCCTTTGTTCTGAAGTTATTTGTGTCGAGTAAATCATCCTTCAGGTATGCTGACGCCATGTAGACCATAGGCAAGTCTCATGCTAGAAGATTTTGGTAGGCAGCCATCACGCTCACGGACATTGAACCTTTCACTTGTATGGTCTCACAGAGTGCATCGAACATTACAAGAATATTCCCTTGATGGAAAACAAGCTTGTCATTCTCTACATATAGCTGAGACATGATGAGTTCGAGTTCATTATCTGAAAGACTCTTACATGCAGCAAGGTCAAAGTTCGAGAATGTCGGTGGTATATCAGATAGAGACACGATATCATTGGAGGGTCTATTAATGGTATCTCATGTTAGCAAATCTATGTCCCCCTTATCTTCCATCATATCAAAAGTGTAGGGGTCCCATTTTCATTTTTCTGGGACCGTGGCGGTCTGTTATTTTTGTTGTTCTAACTCCTTTAGAACTTGTCTGAATGGTTTATTTTGAGGACGTTGGATAGCAGAGAACAAATAGCGGGGTACGTCATCACGCGCCATTGTCGGGTCCTTGAAGAACAATCTATCGCAAATGAGCTCCATGGTGTATCATCCCCGTAAAGCATGCATATCCTCCTTATCTAGCTCGGTAAAGAGGATGTGTCTGTTGAGCGCCTAAGTGAATCTGATTGTATAGAGAGCACAGTCCCCTGAACCTTCTAGTGTGTTGGGTTTATGATTCTAAGCCATGGTTGGTTCCATCCATGTGTGAGAGATGGGAAGGCAGCCCATATGACTTTGAGAATCTAGAAGGGAATGCATTGCGCTTATCTAGCTTCTGATCTAATGAAATTAATGTTTCCCACCTTAAGCTCACTAGTACAGAAAGTGTACACCTTGGCGTCGTGGGCCTCGATGTCAATAATCATAAGGAGCCAGTGGTCGGAGACTTTGAAAGGCAGTGTGATGTAGCGTGCCTTTCTCGCAAGACCCATTTGCAGACACTTGATGGACCTTGCCTGTAAGTCCTTGTCCTGCAAGAATAATGCTAAAGCAGGTGAAGCATTGAAAACTAGCTGCTTTTTCTTCGGGCTCTGAAATTCCTCTATAGAATTGGCAAGCAGGACACAAAATATGACCATCTTTACCGCTGACTGAGATCATAGGAGAACACGAAAATCTTCACGTGTCAACTTGTGCTTTGTTTTCTTGTTATTATAGAGGATGTCCCTTCCATCCTTGGCATCGTCTACAATAGTATTCAAGATGAAGATGTCGTGAACATCTAATGTAGAGATGGCCACCATATCTAAGTCATGCATTTTTTGAGGTAGAGGTGGCGGGGGGAAGGTCTTCTGGAGGAGGAAGGGGGTTATGTTCATCGTCATAAAAAAAAGTGTCAGATCCTCATTCTCATCAGAGTCGGAGTCGAGTTTATCGTTTGTATCGAGACTCACTCTGTCAGAATCCTCCTGGTCTGGGGGAATGACTGCAGCTTGCTCCAGAGCAGATGGTTCTTGAGGAGTGGTAGCTGTTGTGAGTGGGCTAGTGCTAGTTTCCAAGATGCATTGTTGAAACTCAGCAAAGGTTGTGTCTTTGGCTGTGTCCCCCAGAGAGCCCATAGCAAAAAAATTGAAGAATTGGTTTGTATAGGATATTGTCACATTTTCATTATTATCGGGAGCACGGTGGTCTTCAGAGTCTTTACTACCACCCTCCTTGTGGTCTCCAACGTCCCCCCTTTTTGTGTTATCTGCTCCTCGGTTGGTGCCCTTCCCAACGTTGCTTGGGTCACCTGGTTGGTCGTCTGAAGAGGAACTTTCGGCATTGGAGTCATCCGAGGAGTCAGAATCATCATTGTTGGCTTCTTCATCTTTGTCATCTGCCGTCTTGTCTTTGTTCTTTTTAGTCGATGCTTTCTTGCATCGCCTATGAAGTTCTTGTGATTCTTTGAGGGCCACTTGCACGTGCCCATGGGTTTTGAGCGGCGCTTCATGGCTTTCCTTGAGATCTATGTAGCGTGCTTCAACTGAGAGGAGTCATGCGGTTAGATCGGTTACTTTTGTTTGTAGCTAATTTAATGCTTCATTTGAATGCTCCTCCTGGAAGTGGATGAGTTGTGTGAGGCTTCTATCCATGCAATCCATGTGCGTGCTCATTGCAACCTATTACTGTTGAAGCTCATGAAGGATTTCAAATAGAGGTTGTGTTTTCTTGGTGACACGGTCGACTTGCTTGACTATCATTTCTTGTTGGGTTTTCATGCTAAGCATCAGCTCTGGAAGGGTACGTAAGTGATTGTCAATGAGGTTGACTTGTTGTATTGTTGCTTCCTGTCATTGTTGAATGCTTGTGAGAAGATCTGGTAAGGTGTGAGTCTGCTCTTCGAGTTTGGATACCTGCATAGTGAGCTCCTGCACACAAGAAAAAATAGAGTGTAAGATGTTAGAAGGATCGGAGAGGAGGGTTCGAATAGCATCAAATTGACGTCTGAATGCCTCTCTAACTTGTGAAAATGGGACCCCTGTGGAGGATGGGTGGGGTGGCTGGGGTCTAGGTGGAAGGGCGGTGATGCCTTGCGAGAGAGACACCATTGATGGACCCGCAAACTGCATGGCGACTGTAGAGGGGGTCACTAGAGGTATCAAGGTGGTGGCGGATGTGAGTGGTGGTGACATCCCGGATATGAAAGGTGGAACCCAGTATGCATGGGGGAAGGTGGTGGAGGTGAAGGTGAGATCGGGCATTGAGGTGAAAATGGGCTCGCCCGTTGAGAAAAGGAGTGAATCAGAAGATGTGAATGAAGTTGTAGTTGTGGAGAATGGAATGATCGTGGATAGTATTGTTGAAAATGGTGGAGGAGTAGTGTGGTGTGGAATGATGGTGGATAGTGGAGTGGTAGAAGATAGAGGAGTGGTGGAAGATAGAGGTCTCGACCCCTCTATCCCTAGGATGGTGGGGGCGGATGTAGAGGTGGTCCCAACATCCAGACCCAATACGAAGGAGTCGGATGTCAGAGTCACGATGTTGTCTTCATTGTGGGGGTGCTCTATCCCTGGGTGATCTTAGAGGTGGGTGTCTCTGACTATTGTTGCTTATGTATTCGTAGTTTAGACGGCTGCATCACTGGTACTTTCTTTGTCTTAGTCGCAGAGGCAGTAACATTGTGCTCTATTTGCCCTTCTTTTGCTTATTTCTCTTTCCCTTTTATAGAGTCTAGTAGGGTAGCAAGCTCATCTTTAGTGAAGAGATACTTATCTTTATCATAATCGGTGAGCTCGGGAAGTGGTAACAACATCCTTGTTTCTTTGACAGTGGGGCAGAAAACATAGTGGAGCTTTTTGTCCTTCTCTTTGATGATATAGGTGTTTTTTCGAAGATGCTCGTTGGTTCGGTTATCACCCTTTATCAATGTACAATTTTGTAGTGGTCCATCCATCTTGAGGTACTTCGGGATTGTAGTCACGTGACCACCCATGCAGATTTCCCTCCCGGGGGCATGGGATGTGTGTTTATGTGTCAATTGTCGTCCGATATTGACCGGCTACCCCTTTAAGATGGACTAGAGTAGGAAGAGGTCAAAGATGAGAACATTCTCACTCTCTATTCTAGAGAATACTATGCCTATTATAATCATGTGCAGTGTTCACACCAAACCGGAGTGAATGTTGGAGGCTTTGCATGTCTTAGAATCGTAACTGGAGATTCTAGTTAGGGACTTCCAGAATGTATGCTTGTTGAACTTTGGGTGATCCAGACCTACTTCCATAGCCTTCTCCAATTGGTCAGGGTTATCAATAAAGATTTTGTTTAACAAGTTTTCAGTCAGTGTAACCTATTTTCTGAAAAGCAAGGTTATGAGCTTGCATTACCCCCATCTCTTAGTTTGTCTTTAGCTTCCACTGGTTGTTTGGTAAGGTAAGTAAAGAATTCTAGTGTGGGCTCGAGGTAAGAATTCTTGGCTACAAAGCAGAGCTTGGAGAGGTTCGCCTCATCAAGAAAGGCAAGAACTCTATTGTAGACTCCCATCTTCTTTAGTATGTTGGAGCATATATACTTTGTCGGCCATAGAATTTTGTCACCAGCCTCCAGGTGTTGAATTTGAAGATCAGTTGATCCTGTTGCGGCTGTGGCTTGTTCGGCAAGGGAAGTAGTTTGTCATGTCAGGATTGGTTTCCTAGAGGTTGTGGGCTGGACTTGCTTCCTTTCCCGTCTTTTGGGCGATCGTTCCTTTATAGCCTCATGGGCCTTCCTCTTCCTCTTTGACTTGGTGGATAGAGATTCCTCATCAAAATTTGGTATGTAGTCATAGCCTTCATCAGTTGAGGAAGGATCTATAAAGTTCTCAAGGTCATGAATGACCTTGGGCATTTGAGCTGGAGATTTGCCTGTCTTTGCGCATATGTCAATGATGCGTTGGAGCCTATTTCGGTGCTCCAATAACTATTCTCTGGTCCAGTGGCCTGCTTCAGTGACTTCCTTTGCAGGTGAGGCCATCTTGTAATATCTTAACAAGAAATCATATATTAGACATTTTAGTTCTAATAGAATTGTTGTATGAATGGTGAGGAGTGTGCAAATTGGTGCAAGCATCATGGTCTTAAGACCGTGAAGAGGCCTTGCGGTCTCTAGACCATTTGGATCCAAACAGTTTCAAGACCGTGAGGGTCCAAATGGTTTTAGGACCGTTTGGCCGAAGATTATTTTGGTTATTGATTTTGATATTTTTATATTTGTATGGTTGTTTGAATTAATTTTTAATTTTTCTGAACAATATGTATGAAAGAAAAATGATTAAGTAATGAAAATGCTATCTATGCAAGAAATTTATAAATCTAGAGAACAAATCAAAATTGAGCAAGAAATTAATGAAAGAAACTAAAGAACTTAAAAGAGATAGAAAGGTGATACTCAGTCCTTGGGTTGCCTCCCAAGTAGCGCTTTGGTTTTATGTCACTGGCTTGACAAGATTCTGGCTCGATCAGGTTGATGCAGCGGGGTCATGAATGTCGATGGTTTGTCTTGGACTTTATTAGCTGGAGTATAATATCTCTTCAGTGTGTGACCATTGACTATCCTTTCTCCTCCATTATCATCCAAGATGATGACAGCTCCAGTTGGGTAGATGTGCTTGATAGTGAAGGGCCCAAACCACTTAGTGTGAAGTTTACTGGGAAACATTTTGAGCCTAGAGTTGAAAAGGAGGACTTTGTCTCCGACTATAATATCCTTTCATTTAAGGTGGCCATCATGCCACATCTTAGTTTGCTCTTTGTAAATCCTGGCACTCTGGTAAGCAGACATTCTTAGTTCCTCAAGTTCTTGTAATTGAAGTTGTCTGTATTCGCCAACACTTTTGAATTCGAAATTCAACTGTTTAATAGCCCACCAAGCCTTGTGTTCCAGTTCAACTAGAAGATGGCATGACTTTCCATACACCAAACGGAACAGAGTTGTTCCTATTGGTGTCTTGTAAGCAGTGCGATATGCCCAGAGAGCATCAGGAAGCTTGGTGGACCAATTTGTGTGGTTCCTGTTGACAGTCTTCTCTAAAATAGCTTTCAGCTGCCTGTTTGAGACTTCAACTTGACCGCTTGTCTGCAGATGATAAGGCATGGCGACCTTGTGTTTTACTCCATATTTTCTCAAAAGGGCTTCAAAGCTTCGTTCTAAGAAATGTGACCCTCCGTCGGATATGACTATTTTAGGAACTCTGAATCTAGGAAAGATAATGTCCTTGAACAACTTAATAACATGCTTAGAATCACAAGATACAATGGGTATAGCTTCTACCCACTTGGATACATAATCCACAGCAACTAATATATAGGAGAATCCATATGATGAAGGAAATGGACCCATATAGTCCACTCCCCATACATCAAAGAGTTCAATCTCTTGCCACAGAGTTAGGGGTATTTCATTCTGTTTGGATATTCCTCCAGAGAGCTGACATTTATTGCATGATTGTACAAATTCATGTGCATCCTTTGCTATTGTCGGCTAGAAGAAACCTGATTGTAAGACTTTAAGAGAAATCTTCTTTGAACTCATGTGCCCCCCCCCCCCCCGTGGGACCAGAATGATAGTGTTCCAAGACTGGGATGATTTCTTCTTCAGGAAGGCAATGACGGAATAATCCGTCTGCGCATAGGCAGAAGAGGTATGGTTCATCCTAGAAGTACTGCTTGACATCATGGAAAATTTTCTTCCTGTCATGATAGAAGCAGAAGGATGGACAATTCCTGTAGCCAGATAGTTTACTATGTCATCGTACCAGGGGAATCCAGTGGTGACCTTCATGAGTTGGTCATCAGGTAGAGAGACGTGGATAGGTATATTATCCTCATCTTGATCCTCAATGCAACTCAAGTGATCGGCGACAACAATTTCTACCCCACTTTTGTCCTTTATATCCAAGTTGAACTCTTGAAGCATCAGCACCTAATGAATAAGTCTGGGTTTGGCGTCTTGTTTCTGAATCATATATTTTATTACTGAATGATATGTGTAAACTATAATCTTTGATCCGATCAGGTAAGAATAGAATTTCTCAAAAGCATAAATGACTGACAAGAACTCTTTTTCTGTAGTTGTATAGTTCTTTTGGGCCTCATCAAGCATCTTTGATGTGTAATATATCGTGTAGGGCTTCTTATATAGCCTCTGCCCTAGTACTGCTCCTATAGCGTAGTCACTGGCGTCACACATTATCTCAAAGGGTTGTGACCAATCAGGATCTTTTAGTATAGGCGCAGAGACTAAAGCGTTCTTTAGAGTTGTGAAGTTGTGTAAACATTCTTGATCAAAATTGAAGTCCACATTTTTAATTAATAGGTGAGTCATGGGCTTTGCTATTTTTGAAAAGTCTTGGATGAATCTTCGGTAAAATCCGGAATGGCCCAAGAAAGCTCGTACTCCTCTGATGTCTTTTGGTGGTGACAACTTTGAAATAACATCTATTTTTGCATTGTCTACTTCAATCCCTCGTTCACTCACCTGATGCCCGAGGACAACACCTTCTGTCACCATAAAGTGACATTTTTCCCAATTAAGGATCAGATTTGTTTCCTCACATCTTTGTAGTACTTTACTGAGATTAAGCAGACAGCTATCGAAGGAATCTCCATAGACTGAGAACTCGTCCATGAATACCTCCATGATAGATTTGGTTAATCCTGCAAATATGGCGGACATACACCTCTGGAATGTTGTGGGTGCATTACATAGCCCAAGGGGCATCCTTCTGAAGGCGTAAGTTCTGAAAGGGCAGGAAAAAGTTGTCTTTTCTTGATCTTTAGGGTGTATCAGAATTTGATAAAATCCTGAGTAGCCATCAAGATAACAAAAGAATTTCTGGTGAGCTAGACATTCAAGGACTTCATCAAGAAAAGGTAAAAAGAAGTGGTCTTTCCTTGTTGCCTTGTTCAATTTTCTATAGTCGATGCACATCCTCCACCCGGTAACAATCCAGGTGGGTACCAGTTCATTTTTATCATTCAAAACAACAGTGGTTCCCCCCTTTTTAGGGACCACTTGAACCGGACTTACCCATTGGGAGTTGGAAATCAGATAGATAATACCAGCTTTTAGAAGTTTTAGAATCTCAAGGCAAACTACCTCTTTGAGATTTGGGTTTAGCTTCCTCTGGTGCTCCCGTGATGGTTTAAATTCTTCCACCATAGGTAATATGTGCATGCACAAAGCTGGATTTACCCCGGTTAGATCGGTCATCTTATATTTGATGGCTTTCTTATGCTTTCTTAATTCAACAAGGAGTCTTTCTTCTTAGTCATCTATCAAAGTGGAAGTGATAATGACTGGACATAGTTTTTCTTTGTCTAGAAAGATGTGTTTGAGTCCAGGTGGTAGGACTTTCATTTCATGTGCCTTGGGCACTTCAGTACTCTCCAGAGTGGTGACAGATTTCAACTTCTTAAAGGTAGATTTCGGGTCTTCTTCGGCTTGTTCTAGATATTGCAGACATTGTTCAACTAGTTCGTCGGTCAAAGATTCAGCTTCTAGATTCGTTAAGGTGTTCTCCAGAGCGTTAGATAGTTTGGGAGTTTCTTGTTTCAGCTGGGACATTTTATCAATTGCCTCAAGAAGAAAGACTTTTTCGTGGATGCTAGGACTTTTTAGGCTGTCAAAGACTCTGAATTGAACAGTTTCCTTCTCCAGCATTAAGGTAATTGTTCCTACTTCGACATTAATTAGTGATCTGGTTGTCACAAGGAAAGGTCTATCGAATATTATTGGATATCTTAGATCTTCTTTTATGTCCATGACAACAAAATCACAAGGGACATAAGAGTCTCTTCTTACTCGCATTGGGATATCTTCAATAATTCCCAAAGGTGCAGTAATGGTAGAATCAGCCAACTGGATTGTCATTGTTGTGGGTAGCAAATCGGTGAAGCCCAATCTTTTACACATAGAAAAGGGTATAATAGATATGCTGGCCCCCAAATCAGCTAATCCTTTCTTGCAAGAGGTGTTTCTGATAGAACATTGGATGTCGAAGGAGCCAGGGTCCTTCTATTTTTTCGGCATTCTATTGAGGATGATATCAGAAGTAGTCTAGCTAATTTGACGGTATCGTGTTCTTCGGTCATGTATTTCTTTGATAGCAAAGTCTTCAGATATTTAGACCAAGATGGGATTTCAAAGAGAGCGTCAAGGAATAGGATATCAACATATAGCTTCTTCATTGCTTCCTTGAACTTTAGGAATCTAGTATCCAATTTAGTCTCTCTCAATATGCATGGATAGGGTATCCTGGGCTTGTATGGTGAGACTTATGATTCTTTGGAAACTAGTTCTTTTTCCCTCTCCCTCTCGGCCTCTACATATTTTTCAGTTTCTTGATTTATGCTTATAGTTGGGATGATTTTAGCGGTATCTTCATCTTCCTGAATGACTTTGGTAGCTTCAGTAAAAACATGACCAGATCTTATGGTATTTGCATTCAGTTGTTCTGGTCTGTGGTGATCATGTCTCGGATTTATTTCTGGCTGACCAACGAAAGTACCCACCGGAGGTTTCAATTGAGCTGCAATTTGTGCCAATTGGGTCTCTACAGCTATCTGTTGAGCCTGCTGGTTGGCAATCATGGTCTGTTGAGATTGCAACATTTGCCTTATCAGAGACAACTCATCTGTTGGCGGAGGCAGAGCATTCTTTTGTTGATACTGTGTAATTTGTTGTTGTCCTTGAGGTTGCTACTGTTGAGGTGCTGGCAGCTGAGGTTGTTGAATTTGCGGTTGTTGTAGTTGAGGTTGTTGCAATTGTGGGTGCAACGAAGGGTGAGTGTATTGATAGTATGAAGAAGAATTTATTAGGCAGACAAATCTTTGAAACCCACCTCTATAGTTTCCTTGGTTTCGGATATAATTGCTCTGGAATCCAAGTGGTGGTCTATTAGAAGACCCACCTTGTGTTTGGTGCTGCAGTTTGGCAGTTCCTACGGGATTCCCATACTGAAACCCAGGGTGGTTTCTCGGTTGATCCGGATTATAGTATGCTTGACCCGATATGGCTTGGATAGAATTAACCTGCTCTGGCAGCTGATCCTCAGGTTGTTCAATGATTGGTTCATATTGTGGTTGAGGTGTCTGTAGATTCATCATCACATTGTATAAGAGTCCACATGATGATGTGGGATGATCTGATGCATGACAAGCTTCACAAGCCTCAGTAGCTGCTTTGACTTGTTGAACTTGGGAGTTCTTCTTCCTGTCATATTCTCCAAATGTTGTTTCAAGGGCTTGCTGCTTATGAACTATGTTTTTCAGAGCTTCATAAATGGCTTTCATTTCTATAGATTCTTTAGCTTTGCAGACTTTTAGGACTCCTCATGTAGATGGCCTTCCCCAATTAGATAGGTTCTTGGCTTTGAGCGTAACAATCTTCCAGGAATCCTCATAATTCTGTCCCATGAAATTTCCTCTAGATGGGGAACCCAAAAACTTCTTTATTTCATCACTTACCCCTCTATAGAATGTTTCTATGAGCTGGTTTTGTGAGATTCCATGATGTGGGCATTTTCTCAGAAGTTCCTTAAATCTTTCCCATAATTCTGCTAGTGACTCTCCAGGAAGTTGGAGGAACCGGTTGATCTGTCCCCTAATCTGGTAAGTCAACGAGGGAGGAAAGAACTTCTCCAGAAATTTTTCTTCCAAGGGAGCCCAGGTGGTGATTGGCTCTCCGTCTAAAGAGTTATACCAGCTTAGTGCCTTTCCAGATAGAGTGATGTTGAAAAGTCGGAGCATGATTGCATCGAATGTAGCTTCGGCTTGTGGTACCAATCAGTAGAGTGCCTTGAATCGCTTCAGATGGTCCATGCAATCATAAACATAATTTGCTTGGCCTGAACTTATCTCACTCCTTATAAATGCATGTTGATTTGGTAAACTACATTTATATATTGTATTAGTACATTTTGGGGTTGGATGTCATTGTACAAGTTTTCCCATGTATGGACTTTTTCTGCTCTCACCTAAGCCCCATGTGCTTTCAACTAATATATAAACCATTACCCAAAGGAATGTGGGTTCTCTCACCTCCTTCCTAGGTATGAGATGTAAAAGTGTTCTGGTCCAACTTTTAGATAATTATAGTTCATAAGATAATCTGCATGCAATTGATTTACTTGAATTGATTGGATGGATTTTAGATTATTGTTCTATATATTTTTAAGGCAATAATTGTTAGTTGTAGACTTTATTGTTTCTTCCTATAATCTCTTTATATTACCATATGAATAATTCCTTTGATTTCCATTTGGATGTTCTGTCTCCCTCTTAATTTGGAACCATGTTTATTTTACTTTTATTGTACTTTATTCATACATATTGTCTAATCCTTATTTTAAGAGCATACCAGCTTTAGCTGATAAATTTCCACCTCATCTGCTCATGTGGGGGCGTTTCCAATCCCTTAAGTGGACAAGATTTTGTAATAGGTGACCTTGAGTTGCATCCTGCAGATGCATAATCTTCTGCTTGGATATATATTAGAATATCCAGGTTGCCATATGAAGCCTCTTAGCTATAGTTTAATTTCCTTTTGTGTTCACCCTACGTAATGATGAAACTATTTTAGAATGAAAATTGTAATAGTTAGGTCTTTTATCCTCTGCTAGTACATCTTTTGTATTTGATACATTGCATAGTATGGTATCTGATCCAATGTAGACAGTTAATATGTCTATTTCAATCTTATCTCCCTTAGGTTGTCTACCTATACAATAAGTTCATTATAGGAACCTCATCCTATGTAGAAACTCTCAAAGATAATATGATTTACTCTAGAGTATACCGATGTTGAGCCTACTTGGATGATACAAGTGTATAGAATATGGTCGATTGCTATGATGGTCTTGAGTAAGTTAACCTCTACGGGTTTGGAAACCATGTGCTTTCCCTAGATTAGAAGTGAGGTACCTATCTAGCCTTTATGTGGTTATGAGATTTTACTTGAATATAAAACCATGTGATGAGGATGATGAAGTATTTAGTGAGTTGAGATACCCCAAAGTAAAACTACATGATTGCGTAGACTACCCTTGGAGCCTAAAATTTAATGTACAGTGATGTTATAAAAATACCTGGTGAGAGTCATGTAGGACATCTCACTGTCATTGTTTGTGAAGAAGCTCATGAAGATAATGATGAAGGTAGCCCTTATGCTTTTAGTTCACCCGACTTTATAGTCATGTTTCTATTGCTCCATATTTCTTGATGTAGAGTGAATATTGATATAGATGATGTTACATGTGGATTATATAAACTCATCTTTGTGCCTTTATGTTTTGTCTCACTTATTAGGTTACATCATTTTGAGGGGATGAGTGTAGTAGCTTGATAATATGTGGATATGTTGATTCTAGGGGAAAATTGTCTTTAAAGGGTGGAGTCTTGTAAGATTTCTAGATGTTCCTATCCTGACTCTAGAAATCCTAAACCAAGATTTGGAGGTTAGTATGATAGATCTATAGATTTGATCAAACAAGGTCAGAGATATACCTTAATCAACATGATGATTGATCTATAGATTTGATCAAACAAGGTCAGAGATATACCTTAATACACATATTTGTACCCTAATTTTCATCTATATGTAACATTGATAATGCAAATGTAATCCTAGCCATTGATACATATAACTCTAAACATGCTTTGGATAAGTAAACTCTAATAAGATGATGATTTGGATAGATGATATATAAACCTAGACTTGATACGTACTAATCAGGTGTGTGGGTGTATAGTAATTGAGTTGACCAAAACCTTTAAGTTATTATGATATAAATTTAACATATATATGTTTGGTACCACATATGATACAACATTAGGTGTCTAATCACATAGCATATCTCATTACACACAAAATGGACCTAATAATCTAGCCATTCCCTAATAAGTCAAAGTTCATTATGCATGTAACATATGTCACCTTGTTCACTAATACATAGACAATGAGTTAAATGTGCTTAATTGGTAGTTTTGGTGTGATTATCATAGACGAATTACTCGTGGGGATAATAATGTGACTTACAGACATAATGTGATAGTAATTGGATTATTATATACACAAAAATAACAAATGTACCATCATAATTTAATGTTGAAGAAATGAACTTAAGGAGATAAATAAGTAAAATATGGGAATTCATGCAATATGATACACCATAACTCTCTTAATAATGATATGAGAATAAGCATACTACAAATAATAGTTGTCAATGATAAATGTTGATATATAAAAATAATAATAATAATAATAATAATAATAATAATAAGACATTTAGTTATACCTTGTTTGTATTATAACTCACATAAGTTAATTGTTAAAGTGAAATATAACTAAAAAATTATATTCTATAAGATTGAATTAGCTTGTGTACCAAGTTTCATCTCGGTAGGATAATGTTTGCTATCACAACTTAAGTAGATAGGATAATCCTAAAATAGTGTAATCCTAATGTAAATTAGTCTATAGTTTTTTTTTTGAATTATTACAATATTACGGTCCTGTTTATTTTTCTCAAATGTTCTCTTGTCACATTGGGTTCGTCACTTAGTTTTCCCAGGATCTATATGAGCCAATGGATTGGCATCACACAGCTCCTACTTTGTCTCCTACCTTTGATAGGAGATTGAGAACATGGTGACACAGTGTTGACGGGTCTCCTCCTCCCTTCATTATCTCTCTCTACTCTCCTCCTTTCCTTCAGATCTCCTCTTCTCTATGTTTCTCCTATATTTTTTAGTAGATAGATGGTGGACTTGAAACGATTTTGATACCCCCAACTCCTAGTCAACCCTGGGTTCCTCTTCTTCCTTTGTTTCCCTAACCATTTTGGTTTCTCGCCAGTCCAAAAACCTCTCTCTCTCTCTCTCTTTATATATATATATATATTTATATATATATATATATATATTCATTCAATGCACACATGGGTATTTTCAGTTGACTACACGTTCTTGGAAACACAATGGCACACGCTGTAAATACAGGTCCATACTTCTTGTCGTTGAACTTCGCCATGTTTCCTTCTAGAATCGTTCCATCACATGATCATTCATGTACACCCACCACACTCACAAGAGCTCAACTTTGGAGCAATATTTGTTACCATCCCACTAGACTTCTAGAGTAAGTTAGATTATTAGTACCAATGGAGCTGCTAAAGTAGGAACGCAGATGACTGGTGATGAATCTCCATAATTAGAGTTTTGTTACTGGAGGGAAATGGTTAGCTATAAGACATATTGCATGTGCATACGAGGTTTGGTGTGATGGCGGTGGTGAGGAGTCACTTATTTATTAAGGAGGCATCATTATCGTGGGTGCATGTTGTGATGGAACAGAGTTGTTGTTCCCTGCAGACGTTGGTGGCAGATGCAAGTTTCTTATTTATGGTGGAGTAAAACATAAACTAATGCAAATTTGGTGACATTGCTATTGTAGGAGGGGTGAGAATGATGGTGGTGTTGGTGCATGGATTGACACTACAACTAGAGGTGGCAGAGCGAAATGTAAGTGCAACAGTGGTGTAGCGTTGAGAGATTTGGCAATACAACATAAGTTGGGGGATGGGGACCCTATTGTAGTGGGGGTGATGGTGGTAGCAGCAACATACTCAGTACTGTCATATGAGCTGGCGGAAGGAAACATTGGTTCATTAGCAGTGGTGGTGTCATTTGAATAGGGAATGATGCCAGAGGAGGATAGACTTGGGTTATAATGGTGGTTGTAGTTCTAGAAATATCATGTAGCAAGTGTTGATCAATAAGCTTCGTATAGTATTAAAGTAACTATTTAACATATAAAGTAACTATCAGCTGCAAAAAATATCTATTGGGCACGAAAAGTAAGATTCGGTCGTAAATGGTAAATATTGATCATTAAAACGCATGTTACATACTAACTATATATCAATAGTTAAATGAAATGTTATGTACTTAAAATGTACTTTTAGGGTGATGTAATACCTTGACGGTTCCCAAGCGTTAATACATAGAGTCCAATAAGCATATCTTGAGTTGGTACAGAAATGGGATCCCCAATAACTATTGATCATTAAAATGCATGTTACATACTAACTATATATCAATATTTAAATGAAATGTTATGTACTTAAAATGTACTTTTAGGGTGATGTGATACCTTGACGGTTCCCAAGCATTAATACATAGAGTCCAATAAGCATATCTTGAAATGTTATGTACTTAAAATGTACTTAAAATGAATGTAATTACAAAAAGGATCAACAAATGTCCACCAAAAAGTAAGCATGTGTTATACAAAGTAAATATTTAGAATAAAAAGTAAGTATTTGTCAAAGAAAGTAATGCCACTAATATGATTGTGAGCGCCATTGAAGTTAGGGTGTCTACATTTTAAACCCCATAATAAAAATGTCAGCCACTACTGACTTTTGATTTAAGAAAAGTAATATTGAATATCACATTGTACAAAGATTGGTCTATGTGTCTATTTTAGTAATTTATTTGTTACTACTATGTCTGAACAACACAAAAAACATATTGAGAGCAGTGTTGTTGCACCAGATGGTGGTTCCAAGAGGCAGGCAAGGGTAGATAGAGTACTTGAGGTGCCTCAGTTCGACCCAATAACTGTATCCAATCCCATTTTCCAGTTCAAGTTTGGATAGTTCATGGCCACGGTGTCACATACAATGGATAGAATGCACATACCTCAAGCTAGGGTAGTTGTTCCCAATGCAAAGTCCTAGGGTTCTGGGAAAACCTTCAAGAGGTTAAGGCCTATGGGGCGATAGAGTACGCTGGTATGGTAGACCCAACAGATGCAGATATGTGGCTATAGAGTTGGAGAAGGCCTTTAAGATCCTCAACATCCATGAAGAGGATAGGGTGAAGCATGTTGTGTACCTGTTGAAGGGCAATGCTAGCCATCATTCGTGGGCCATTGAGGAGGAGAAGAGGACTGGACTGGTGATTAGTTGGGAAGACTTTCAGTGGGAGTTCATGAACCAATACTTCTCGGAGACCTATATGGATGAGAAGATCTCATAATTTGAGAAGATCTGGCAGGGACGTATGACAATCAATGAGTATGAGGTCAAGTTCATGGAACTTCTAAGGTTTTTCCCACACACGGTCACGATGGATAAGGAGAGGATCAAACATTTTAAGAAGGGTTTGAGCTCAGAGTTGACAACAACGATATCACCTTTGGAGAACAGAGAATGGTTTCCCATGTTTGTGGAGTCTATGAGGCAGAATGAGCGGTCGACAATAGAGAAGCGTAAAGCTAATGCCAAGAAGAAATCAACACAGTTTTAGGGATAGTCTTCTAGAGGCTTCAAGAAGCCTAGGTTTTATGCACCTCAATCACATCAGAGGTTAGTGGTTCAATCTCAGTGGTCACCGAGCAAGGGTAGAGGTTGTAGCTTTCTGTCGGTATGAGCTCACAGTGCAGCATTAGTATCAATGATTGTCTAGGCCATAGTTTGACATAAGGACATATTATAGGTGTGGACGGTGGGTACATATGAGGTCATTTTGTTCGATGAAGGACGAGTAGGTGATGCAATAGCTGAGATAGAGTCATCAAGGGTTGCAGCAGCAATAGTTTAGCAGTGGCGGTGGTAGAGGATGTGGTCAGGCGTCACAGGCTAGTTCGTCTGGGCAAGCCAACAAAGGATGGGGGTGACAATAGGTAATGACTCGATTATATGTTGTGAGTCAACCGGAGGGAATATTCCACCCATGGGTCGTGACAGGTCAGATGGAGTTATTTCATTCTGATTTGTCTTCTTCCTACTTTATATTTGTTTTGGTTGACCAGGGTGCGACACATTCTTTATCACTAGGGAAGTGATATCTAGTTGTTCTTTTCCTCTTAGTCATAGATCTGATAGCCTCCTTATAGAAACCCCTTTGGTTGGTTTCGTTGAGTTGCATGAGGTGTGTCCATCCTACATTCTTTCTTTCTTAGTCCACAACATTCAAGTGGACCTCATACCACTTGACGTGCACGAATTTGACGTGATCCTTGGAATGGATACCTTGGAGAAGTATTGGGTAGTCTTGGACTATAGTTCTAAGGTGGCTATGTGATAACCTCCAATTTTGGGTTGATTATCTTAGTCTTTTCTTTAGTTTTTCACACTCTTTCTTAATTAGAATTATACATAATCCCTAAATATTCCCTCTTATTGTAAATATACTATTAGACTAACTTTTCCCTTTTATATTGGCAGAAAAAGATACAAAAAATCATAAAAGACTAAATCAGTCCCGAGACCGCATGGAGTCGCACGGTCTCAAGACCGCATGAAGCCAACCGGCCCCGAGACCGCATGGAGTCACATGGTCTCAAGACCGCATGAAGCCAACCGGTCCCGAGACCGCATGGAGTCAACCGGTCTCAAGACTGCATGAAGCCAACCGGTCCCGAGACCGCATGGAGTCAACCAGCCTTAAGACCGCATGAAGCCAACTGGTCCTGAGACCTCATGGAGTCAACCGGTCCCGAGACCGCATGAAGCCAATCGGTCCCGAGACCGCATGGAGTCAACCGGTCCCGAGACTGCATGGAGTCAAACGATCTTGATGTCCAAACGGTCTTGAGATCCAAACAGTCTTGAGGTCCAACCGGTCTCAAGGTCCAAACGGTCTCAAGGTCCAAACGGTCTTGAGATCCAAATGGTCTCAGGCCCAAACGGTCTTGAGGTCCAAACGATCCCCAAACCGTTTGGACTTCACTTAAAGCCTATAAATAAGACCCCAAGGGTCCTCCACCAGGGGAGAGTTTTTCAGACGTCCAAAGGTTGCCTCAATCACTCCAGAGCACATCTGACTTCCATCCTCTACCCAGGGGCTGTCGGTATGAGACCCATACTCCATCCCGAAGATACTTTCTCTCTCTCTCCGCCAAAGAAGGTGGGAAGAGGGAGATCTCATCATCGCACAACTTGTGAAGCTAGTGGATCATTTCTCTCTCTCCAAGGGGTTGACTTTCCTCTCTCCTTTGTGGGGATGATGCTCTCTCTCTCTCTCTTCTTGCCTCCTTCTTTGTCCTAGTTATGAGCGAGTAGTCTCTTTCACTAGGGTGCGGGGAGTAGCCCCGCTACCCATGTTTTCATATCATGTAAATGTAATCCATAGTTTGTAATATAGAGTTGTTATCTTTTCAGTTCAACATCAAACGCTTAATGAATGCTTGTTGCTTGATCACCAACTTGTGTTATCTTTTGTCTTTTAGTATGAATTGTCTACGTTTGTACTATTAGATACGAAATCCGTTTGTATGTTGGTTCTTGGTGTATGTATCCACCATGCATCTGTTTCGGTATCTAGGAGTGTCATTCAAGAAGTGGAGTATACTCACTCCCATCGTTGTACTTTCATGCTATGAAATGGAATCAGTTGACGTGTAGAAGTACAACCTTGGTAAGTCGAGGAACACACTTCGAGAAGGGAATGATGCAAAGCAGTTGACCATTCGTTCGGGGATGGTTGGCGTTGCATCATTCCCATACTTCTTGTAGTTAGTTCTCTGAAAGGAAACTAAGTCTACAAAGATACTAACTGACTAAACTCTTGTTACAGGTTATGTTTTATTTTGCATGTCTTGATCCATGTGTAGTGGCGGTGAAAAACTTATCACGCCCTAGTGACTTCTTATCATTGTTTAACCTCTTTAAGTTTACTCGCTTGCTTTATTTTACATGTTCTTAGTTTATAAACAACAAAACCAACCTTTCGATTTAAGTGCCTTCTACTAAGTGACTAAGTGAAATTCTAACGTTTTCCATCTTGTTGCTATCGACAAGACCGTTGTCCTGTGGATTCGACCCTTAACTATACTACGATAAGACTTCCACGTATCTTAGCATATGTGGGTGGAGTTCTCTATCTAGTATAAGCAAGGCTAAACCTAAAGACTTACCATCTTTAGGATTTTTAGTTGGTGCACGCAAATTCCACGTAAGTGGAAGCTCCATCAAAAATTGGCACTGTTGCCGGGGATAACGGAACGTTTTAATTTCATTTAGTATCTTGCTAGTTGGTTAGGGTTTTACACCTTCTTTTAATCATAAGTCTATATCTTCTTGAGATCATTATATCCTTACCATCATCTAAAAGGTGTTCTCTTTTCTCTACTCGGGTACAAAACGTGTATGCGATCATCGCATAACCTCAGATTCTCCCCTGATCCAGAGTTTGACTCTGAGGTAGAGAGAAGCTTCCATCGTCGCATTTGACTCAATCGCCAAAGAGCCAGGCTAATGGCTAAAGATCAACGCCAGGCTGCATTGGTGATGGAGAGGGTCAACGCCGCCATCGCCGCTCAAAGAGCACAACTCATCGCTGAGACTCGTGCTCAGATCCAAGCAGAGATTCGTGCGGAAGAACATGCCCGTATCAGAGCTGAAAATGAGGCAGCAACCCAAGCTGCTCAGTTGGAACTAAGGAACAAGTAGTTGAGGGATTATGCTGTCCCAAAGAACTACGAGGACAACCATCCGGTCCGACCCCCGATCATCAACATCCCCAACTTTGAGATTCGGACCCAATGGATCCAGATCATGCAGGGCATCTCATTCTCTAGAGGTTCTGGAGATGACTGCATGGATCATCTGAAGAGGTTTAAGGCATTGTGGTGCCTGGTCCCGCAAGCCGGAGTCGCTTTTGATGCAATAATGCTTCATTTGTTTCACTTCACTCTGTCCGGGAGAGCTCTGAGTTGGTATAACTCACTTGACAGGGAACCTGTAATAACCACTTGGGCCCCCCTGGAAGAAAAGTTCTTGGAGAAGTTCTTTCCCCCTTCACTGACTTATGAGATGAGGGGGCAGATTAATCACTTCTCTCAACTTCCCAAAGAATCCCTTGTTGAAGCATGGGAAAGGTTCAAAGAGCTTCTGTGAAAATGCCCTCATCACGGCATCTCCCAAAACCAACTAATAGAAACATTATATCGGGGAGTGAGTGATGACATAAAGCAATTTTTGGATTCCTCATCTGGAGGAAACTTTATGAGTAAGAATTATGAGGATGCCTGGAAAATAGTCACACTCGGAGCTGAGAATCAGTCCAACTGGGGACGATCAGCTAGCAAAGGAGTCCTCAAGGTCTATAAAGCCGAAGAATCAATAGAGATGAGGGCTATTGCTGAAGCCTTGAAAACCATAGCCATAAGCAACAAGCTCTCGAAACTTCTCTTGGAGAATTTGACAAGATAAAAAATTCTCAGGTTCAACAGGTCAAGGCTGCCACAGGGACCTGTGAAGCCTGTCATGCTTCTGATCATCCAACCCTTTCATGCAGAATGCTTTACAACGTGATGATGGATATGCATCCACCACCACAATAATATGAACCAATCACTGACCAGTCTGAAGAGCAATTTCCCGAACAAGTCAACTCTATTCATACCATTCCTGGACAAGTCTATTATAACCCTAATCAACCAAGGAACCACCCGGGATTCCAATACGGGAATCCTGCTGGGACCGCAAATCCACAACACCAGACGCAGGGCGGATCTTCCAGTAGGTTGCCACCTGGATTCCCAAGCAACTTCAATCAAAATCAAGGGAACCCCAGGAATAATTTTCCAAGATCCAACTACCCCAGGAATCCATCTGCCTACTATCAGTATAATCATCCTCCTCTCCACCCACATCTGCACCCTCAGTTGCAGCAACCTCAGCTAGCGCTGCCTTCACAACAACCTCAACAAGGACAACAACAACTCCCACAGAAGAATACTCCTTCTTAGCCGGAGGATGAGATGACTTTGATAAGGCAGATGTTGCAGTCACAACAGACTATGCTTGCTAATCAACAAGCTCAGCAAAAGGCAGTAGAGGCTCAACTTGCCCAAATTGCTACATAACTAAAGCCTCCAGCAGGCACGTTTGCAGGGCAGCCTGAATCGAATCCTAGACACGGACAGAATAGGCCTGAACAGTTGAATGTTGTTACTACGAGATCTGGACGTACCCTTCGTGAAACCACCAGGATCACCCTTGATGATGATAATACACCTACCTTTATGATACATGAAAGCCCGAAGCCAGGAACGGAGAAGTCCACAGAGAATGCAAAAGGAAAAGGAAAATAACAAGTGTCCACAGAGCCAGAAATCTTACAGTATAAACCAAGGATCCCATATCCAGGAAGACTGCGAGAAACAAAAATGGATACCAGGTTCCAAAAATTCAAGGAGGCGATGAAGAAACTTTACATCGATATCCCACTCCTTGATGCCCTCTCTGAGGTACCGGCTTGGGAAAAATACCTCAAAACTTTGTTATCAAGGAAGTACATCACTGAGGAATAGGAAACTGTCAAGCTTTCCCAGACCACCTCTGACATCATCCTCAATAAAATGCCAAAGAAGAAAAAGGACCCAGGTTCCTTCGGAATTCAATGTTGCATTGGAAATGCATCTACCAAAAAGGGATTAGCTGACCTAGGAGCCAGCATATCCATTATGCCCTATTCTATGTGCAAACGATTAGGTTTCACCGAATTGCTACCTACAGCAATGACAATTCAATTAGCTGACTCCACCATCACCGCACCTTTGGGGATCATTGAAGATATTCCAGTAAGGATAGGCAAGGATGCCTATGTCCCGTGCGATTTCATCATCATGGATATCAAAGAAGATCTGAGATACCCAATTATTTTCGGCAGACCTTTCCTTGCTACTGCCAGGGTGCTTATCGATGTTGAAGCAGGTACCATCATTTTAAGACTTGGAAAAGAAGCAATTCAATTCTGAGTTCTTAACAACATGAAAGGCCCTGGTATTCAAGAGGAGGTCTTTCTTCTATACGCAATACAGCAAATGTCTCAATTAGAAATATCTGAGCCAGCGGACGAGTTAGAGAATGTCCTAACCAACCCAGAAGTCGAATTCTCTGCAAATGAGTTGGTTCAACAATGCATGCAACACTTAGAGAAGGCCGAAGAAGCACCGATGGCCACCTTTGAAGAACTCAAAGTTGTCACCATTACAGAAGCAACTGAGCCACCCAAGACTCCTGAGATGAAGACTCTACCCATGGGACTCAAACATGCCTTCTTAAATGAAGAAAAATTATGCTCGGTCATCATTAGTTCCACTTTAACAGAAAACCAGGAAGCAAGACTTCTGGATGAGCTGAAGAAACACAAAAAGTCCATTGGATACAAGATAACTGACCTGACGGGCATAAATCCTGCCCTATGCATGCACAGACTACCCATGGTCTAAGAATTTAGGCCATAACGCGAACATCAGAGGAAGTTGAGCCCTAATATCAAAGAAGTGGTTTGCCTGGAAGTCCTTAAATTACTTAAAGCTGGTATAATCTACCCTATCTCCGACTCCCAATGGGTCAGCCCCATCCAAGTTGTTCCCAAAAAGGGAGGCACTACTGTCGTGCTTAACGACAAAAATGAGTTAGTACCCACTAGGACGGTAACAGGGTGGAGGATGTGTATCGATTATAGGAAACTGAACAAAGCCACGCGGAAAGATCACTTCCCTCTACCCTTTCTCGATGAAGTCCTAGAGCGTTTAGCCCATCAGAAATACTTCTGTTATCTTGATGGTTATTCCGGGTTCTACCAAATACCTATACACCCGGAAGACCAGGAGAAAACTACTTTCACCTGCCCTTTTGGAACATACGCTTTTAGAAGAATGCCTTTGGGTTATGTAATGCACCCGCGACCTTCCAAAGGTGTATGTACGCCATTTTCGTAGGATTAACAGAATCCATAATGGAAGTGTTCATGGATGATTTCTCAGTTCACGGAGATTCTTTCGATAACTGTTTAATCAACCTTGGACAAGTTTTACAACATTGCGAAGAAACAAACCTTATACTAAATTGGGAAAATGCCACTTCATGGTAACTGAAGGTGTCGTCCTCGGGCACAGAGTGAGTGACAGAGGAATCGAGGTCGATAAAGCAAAAATTGATGTTATCTCGAAACTGTCGCCACCAAAAGATATAAAGGGAGTAAGGGCTTTCTTGGGTCATGCGGGGTTCTACAGAAGATTCATCAAAGACTTTTCAAAGATAGCAAAACCCATGACCCAACTCCTGACTAAAGAGACTGAGTTCATCTTTAACCTAGAATGCATGCAAAGCTTCTCTACCCTAAAAAAATGCTTTAACTTCCGCACCTATTCTGAGAGCCCCAGATTGGTCGTAGCCATTTGAAATCATGTGCGACGCAAGCGATTACGCTATAGGGGATGTATTAGGACAGCGGATTGACAAGAAACCTTACGTAATCTACTACGCATAAAAAATGCTAGATGAAGCACAGAAGAACTACACTACCACAAAGAAGGAGTTCCTGGCTGTCATCTACGCGTTTGAAAAATCCCGCTCCTATTTGATTGGATCCAAGGTCATCGTTTACACCGACCATTCCGCCATTCGATACCTGATTCAGAAATAAGACGCAAAACCCAGGCTTATCTGCTGGGTGTTGATGCTTCAGGAATTTGATTTAGAAATTAAAGACAAGAGCGGGGTGGAAAACGTTGTAGCCGACCATCTCAGTCGTATTGAAGTAGAAGATGAAGATAAAATCCCTATCCGCGACTCTCTTCCAGACGACCAATTAATGAAGGCCACCCACGGATTCCCTTGGTATGTGGATATTGTCAATTATCTAGCTACAGGAATCATTCACCCCTCCACTTCCTACCATGACAAAAGGAAATTTCTCCATGATATAAAGCAATATTATTGGGATGAACCTTACCTGTTTCACCTATGTGCTGATGGACTTTTCCGTCGTTGCTTACCGGAAGAAGAGATTACCCCCGTCCTAGAACATTGCCATTCAGGACCCACGGGGGGGCACATGAGTGCAAAGAAAACCGCTATAAAAGTTCTGCAATCTGGTTTTTTCTGGCCAACCATAGCAAAGGACTCCTATGATTTTGTGAAATCTTGCAACAAATGTCAATTTTCTGGTAACATATCCAAAAGGAATGAAATGTCCCTCACAATGTGGCAAGAAATTGAGCTATTCGATGTGTGGGGGATAGACTATATGGGCCCTTTTCCTTCTTCCTATGGTTTCTCTTACATCCTGGTTGCGGTAGACTATGTCTCGAAATGGGTCAAAGCTGTACCCATTGTATCCAGTGATTCCAAACTAGTTATTAAATTGTTCAAAGATATCATTTTCCCTAGATTTGGAGTCCCCAGAATTGTCATATCAGATGGTGGGACACATTTCCTGGAATGAAGTTTTGAAGCCCTGTTGAAAAAGTACGGAGTCAACCACAAAGTAGCAACGCCTTACCATCCACAGACTAGTGGTCAGGTTGAGGTATCGAATAGACAACTAAAGGCGATCCTAGAAAAAACATTCAACAGAAACCACTCTGACTGGTCAACCAAGCTTCCTGATGTCCTTTGGGCATACCAAACTGCTTATAAAATACCAATCGGGACAACCCCATTCCGTTTGGTATACGGGAAATCTTGTCATCTTCCAGTAGAACTGGAACACAAAGCTTGGTGGGCCATCAAGCAGCTAAATTTCGATCTTAAAAGTGTCGGAGAAAATAGACAACTCCAGCTGTAGGAGCTCGAGGAGCTCTGAATGACCGCTTATCAAAGTGCCAGGATCTATAAGGAACAAACCAAAATGTGGCATGACGGTCACCTCAAAAGGAAATACATCGCCATCGGCGACAAAGTGCTCCTTTTCAACTCCAAGCTCAAGTTGTTCCCCGGAAAACTCAGAACAAAATGGTCCGGGTCCTTCACCATAAAGCATATATACCCAACTGGAGTTGTCATAATTTTCGACAATAATGGAGGAGAAAGGACGGTCAACGGCCATCGTTTGAAAAAATATTACACACCAGCAGATAAAATGCCAAGACACACCATCGAAATCAGAGATGCCACGTCATCAGCATAACAACATCAAAGCTTCATCGAGCCAGCGACGTAAAACCCAGGCGCTACTCGGGAGGCAACCCAAGATTTCAGCTTCTTCTTTTATTTACCTTAGGTTTATCTTCTGAAAATATAAAAATTTCACACAACCAAAACAAACATAAAAATATAAAAATCCTTTCGACCTTAACCCTCCCAAACGGTCCTAAAACCGTTTGACCTAGAGAATTTGTAGGGTCGGCCCCCGATCCCTATAAATATAAACCCTACCCCCTCATTCTTCCCTCTTTGACTCTCGAGCTTTCTCAAACCTTTGTGCAAGAGTTGTTCCATTGCCTCTATTTTCCCTGCTCCCACGTGGCTCACCTCCGTCGACCTCGCTCCGTGCTCCTTCACGGTGACCTCGCCTCCGCTCTCCACTTCACGATCATCATCTCCACCTTCGGCTATAAGGTAGTCCAGCCACCATCGCAATGCCTGCATGTGCCACCACGGCAATGTCCGACCTTTTTGCTTCCGCATCTGTCTTCACCTCCGTCATCGTTTACGGCGCCGGCGTGGCACTCTTCATCACCGCCGACTCCGCCACAATCCTCTTTACCGTCGCCTTTTATCGACCGTCGGCTCCGCCTCTATCGTCGTTTGCTCCGCCTTTTCCATCGCCGCCTTCGTCTTTATCGCCGTCGGCTCCTTCCATCACCGCCTTCGTTTTCATCGTCGGCACCTCTGCCTTCCCTTTGCCGGATGTTATCTGACATTTTGCCTTCCAAACGGCCTTGAAACCGTTTGGAACCAAACGGTCTTGAAACCGTTTGGGACCAAACGATCTTCAAACCGTTTGGGTTCAAAACGTCCTTGAAACCGTTTGGAACCGTTTGGGACCAAACGACTTTCAAACCGTTTGGGTTCAAAACGGCCTTGAAACCGTTTGGAACCAAACGGTCTTGAAACCGTTTTAAACCAAACGGTCTTGAAACCGTTTGGGACCAAACGGTCTTCAAACCATTTGGAACCAAACGGTCCTAAAATCATTTGGAATCAAACGGTCTTCAAACCGTTTGGAACCAAACGGCCTTCAAACCGTTTGGCTTTCCACACTCTCTTATATAAAACCAAATAAATACAAATAAAAATCCACTTCTTTTCTAAGCATGTATTCTTACTTAGGATTTTCTACTTTTCAGAAATGGAATCACCAGCTAAGCATGCCACAGGATCCGAAGACGCTCCTTTCTGGACAAAGGAGCAAATGCTGGAAGACCAGGCCAAACTCCAGAAGATCGTAGACGACTACAACAGAACTGGAAAGGCCCCGCCAAATGTAAAAATCATGGCGGTTCTGTGCGAAATTGACCGCATCAACAAGTGCCTGGCCGAGGCACCTGAAGAAGAAGTGGAAGACATTTCTTCCGACGATGATGAAGGCTCAGATTACAAGTCAAACTCTGAGAAGGAATCCCCAGCTGAAGAATCAAAAGGGAAACGCAAAGTCTAAGATACTAAAACCATACAACCCTCCAAGAAACGAGCCAGAAAGCAAGTCCGTCCTGCCACTGCAAGGGAGCAAATCCTGGCAGGAAACACTCCACCAATCACCACCTCCGCTACCACTCCCGCAACCAACATTGTCCCCACTTTCACCCCCGTCACCACCGCGGCAGCACCACCAGAAAACCTCTACATAAACACCGCCCTCTCCACCGACAAAACCCTAAAACCTACTAAGTACGTCTGCTCCAGCGTACTACTTATGATGGGGATCCATGACCGAATTTTCAATATGCTAGACAAAGCCAACCTTGCAAAGCTTTGTTTAGTACCTGAGATCTCATATTCTAAACCCACTACTAAATTTTTCACCTTTCTTACCAAAGAGCCCGTAGACATCATGGACAGATCACGGGATGGAGGTGACAGAAGGCTGGTCACCCAAATCTTCGGCAACAAGGTTGTCTTAACAGAAAACATGTTGAACGAAGTCTTCATTGACAACCAGGAGCAGCTAAATAAAGCCAAGGCTGTGGGAACTGAGCACCCTAATTTCAACAGGAACAAATTTTGGAAATCTCTGACTGGGCTCCCCACCTATGATGCTAAGACATGCAAGGCATCGAACATACATTCTGGACTTGTGCGCACCCTACACAAAATCCTCACAGGCGCACTCTTCCCTAGGACAGAAGGAGGAAATGTTATAATCTCGGATCTCTTTGTTCTCTAGTCCATTCTAAATGGATTGCCAGTCAACATTGGACGACATATGATCCAGAAATTATCTGCTTACACCCTGGCGAAGGAAATTTGCATGGGAGGTCATGTCACTTCCATCATCAAATATCTCAAGATGGACAGACCTCTATCTCGCTGCACACAAATAAAGGGCGACATCCTTACTAATGAACAAACATTGAAGAACTCCTTCATTATTAAGGAAAAGGATGCACAGCTACATTACGTCTTCTGCCCTACAGTAAAGTCATCCAGAACCCTGCTACTGCTCCCAGAGCTCGCAGACTACGACAAGGAAAAGCTCCTCTTCACTGTCGAGGAGCTTACCAAACTCTTAGATACGGTAAAAGCACCAACAAAGAAAATAAAGGTGGGGCAGACTGAACTCAGCATCAACGCCCCGACAGCCAGAATACCAAAAATTCCTGTGAAACGACCTTCCACTAGACTTTCATAGAAACAGCATCTGTCGGGGACACCAACTTCCAAACCACATCCAGAAGACAACCCCCTCCCCGAAGATCACATCACCACCTCATCTTTAGACTCCTTCATTATGAGTCTAAATGCTGAGCTAACCGCCACCACCTCACCACCCTCCACCTTTCCACCATCCACCACCCTTCCTTTTTTTCCCCACAACCACGCTACCACCCGCATCCTCTTCTTCACCCCTTTTTCCTTCGGGCTCCCCCTTCTCCACCCATACGCCCGACTTTACCACTTCCCCTCCACCTCCACAATCTCTCCCCCATCACTATCACTTCCACCACTTTCACCTGAAATACCACCACCTTTCACATCCACCACCACCCCGACACCGCTGGTGACCCCATCCATATTCACCACGCAGTTTGCGGCACCATCACTGTCTCTTTCGCAAGACACTACCACCCTCCCACACAGACCCCAGCCATCCCACCCTTCCACCTATGGGGTCCCCTTTTCCAATATCGGCGAGGAATTCGGACGTCAATTTGACATCATCTGAAACCTCCTCACCAATCCTTCTAACATTTTACATTCTATTTTTTCTTGTGTGCAGGGATTATCCAAACAGGTGGCCACGATCGACGAACAGAACCACGCCTTGCCCAACATCCTCCACGGTTTTCAGCAAAGACAAGATGAGGTGGCTAAGTAAGTTGATCACATCAACAGCCACTACAACAACCTGCCTGAGCTGGTCCTTGGAGCGAAGCGCCAGCAAGAAGCAATGGCTAAGCAAGTTGATGAAATATCTACACATACTCAACCTCTGCCCGAGACTCTCCGCGAGCTCAAGCAGCAACAAGCAGCTCTAAGCACGCGCTTGGACACCATCAGCAGCACCCTCACGCACCTAAACAATTGCCAAGAGGAGTCAACAAATAATGAAATCCAGCAAGTTTGTGCTCAAGTGACAGATCTTACAGCACGACTCCTCTCCACCGAGGGCCGATATAACGACCTCAAAGAAACACACGACGCACTGCTCGAAACACACGAGCATCTGTAAGTGGCTTTCGATGAGTTACAAGCCACCCATCGGCGGTGCAAAAACACCGCACACCAGAAGCCAGCAAAAAAGGCAGCGGATGACAAAGATGGCGACAGCGACGACGAAGAAGACTCCGACTCTTCTGTCGACTCTAACAACGATACTACCTCCTCAGATGACAAATCTGATGATGGAGAGGATCCTGGCCATGCAGCAGCACCTTCTCAAAAAGGTTCTGACAAAGGTCACCAAGAAGGCGGACACCTTCCCAAGTCCCCCACCCACAACGACAATGTGAACATGTCATATGGGGACCAATTCCTTGACTACTCTAATTTGGGATCCATTGGGGAGTCTGCTAAAAACGTGGCTTTCACTGAGTTTCACCAATGTCTATTAGGAACCAGCGCAAGCCCACCCGCAACTATCGCTCAACCTTTCTCTGCCCTTGACATATCAGTGCCTTTACACGATGACCAGGACGAGTCAGAATGAGTGCAATTAGATACGGATGAAGAACTTGATTTTGCTTCTGACTCGGATGACGATCTGCAAGGCTATGCAGAAGTCCTGGAACAACCTTCTTCCCCCCCTCCTCCGCAGGAGCTTCCCCCGCCACCACCTCTACCGCACAAAATGCACGATTTAGATATGGCGGCCATCTCCACACTAGATGCTCAGGATATTTTTATACTGAACACTATTGTCGACGATGCAAAAGTGGGGGAAGACATTAGCTATCATAACACAAAAACTAAGCGCAAGTTAACACGAGAAGACTTCCACAACATCCTGCGACCACGGTCCATGATGCCAATGGCAATCTTCCGTGACCTACTCGCCAACTGCATAGAAGTGTACAGAAGCTCTAAGAGGTAGCAGCCCGTTTTTAACGCCTCACCTGCTCTATCTATCGGCCTTTTATACAAAGACATCTGAGTAAAATCCATAGAGCGGTTGCGTGCTGGTTTAGCACAGCGGGCACGTTATCTCACAGTGCCCTTCCAAGTTTCGGACCACTGGATTTTTATGATAGTAGACACTGAGGCTCGAGACGCCAAGGTTTATAATTTTTGCGACACTGAGCTACCTTCCGGTACAATAAATTTTGTTGGTGAAGAAGCAGGTGAAGCACGATGCATACCTTTCCAGCTTCTAAAGTTAATCTGCACTGCGCGCCCATCTCTCCGCCAAGACTGGAGCCAACCCTGGTTCCAAATTATTAACCCACATGTTCAAGCTGCTGAGGGATCTGGGGACTGCGCTTTTTGCACCATACATCACATCCAAGCGCTAAACTAAGAAATCCCTTTTGCTGATCTAGTCGCTGAAGATTTTCACTCCTTACGAGGACGTTACGCCATGGAGCTCATTTGTGATAGAAGGTTCTTCAAGGATCCAACAATGGCACCGGATGACGTCCCTTGTTACCTTTTTCAGCAATACAACGGCCGCAGAGGTGACCTTTCTGACAAACTTTGAAAGAGTTGGAGAAATCCAAAGTAACAGCCACAACTCCTAAGCAAAGAAAAAGTGACATAGATCTTGTCTGCCATTAAACCAACTTTCCCAGACTTCGACCTCAGTGCTTGCAAAGGTCTCTCCGACATTGAACTACGTCTCATCGTGTCGAGGCTCTCCGCCGAGAAAGATGAACTCGTATTCATGTCTGGTGACATTCTAATAATGGCAGACACACTTCGAGAGACTATAAAGTTTAAAGGATCTCTCGCCGTCAGCTTAATGGCCGCTTATCAATTTCTCCTTGGCCAAAATAACCCCACAACATATATGGCATCACCATACATGAAAGATGATCTTTTAAAGCTAAAGAACTTCGGAACAACTGAAGCGCTGATTTCCTTTCTACAACACACAACACCGAAATTCATCATGCTACCCTTCCTTTATCACGAGCACTGGATGCTCCTGGCAACAAACCTACCAGAAGGAACAACAACAATCTATAACAGTTCAGACAGCCAGTACAATCCACGACAGAGGAATTATGTCGTGACACCAAAGACGCCCACAGAGGTAGTAGCGAAGGAATGCACTAACAAATTAATCGCCTTTTTAAGTCAGCATTCAAGGGCTTATGGCAAAGAACATTTTCATCGCCCAACCTTCAACCACAAATGTCCACAGCAAATTCGCCAGTCAAATGAATGTGGCTTCCATGTCCTCTATTGGATGTACACCATCATGGCCCTTCAAAGACCAGTAGAGGATATGATAGATGTGGATTACCACGCCCTTCGCGGAAAGTTCGATGCTGACCTACTTCGCACACACGGTGCAAACAAAGGATTAACAGAAGCCTGATGCCCTTGTCCGTATACTTCTCATCCTATCACCTTGACACTCTGCGGACAGAGTGAGTGATAAGTTAGGGGGGAGATACTGGACAAGGGCGAGGTATCATTTCTACAAACCCTTCTTCTCAATTCTCCCTTCTCTTTATTTTTGTACAAATTCTTTTACACTTTTAGTCTTTGTCTTTTTATTTTTAGATTTCCTAACATTAAACCCCACTCATATAGAATAGCATCCCTCTTGGAACAAGAATCAACCCCTGTTGACTTAAGAATCCAGTAGTCCTCAAGAATAAGAATAATAATAGCATAAAGGCATGTAACGGCGTGTTAATAAATTTCCTTCACGCTTGACTTTCATGATTTTGCTTCAGTTCTACATCAGACTCTTCAATAAGTCAATATCAAAGCCGAAGCAAGCCAAATATTTTCAAGGACAGGAGGGAAATCAGTGAAATCCAAATCAAGGAACCTCGCAAGTGGACCACCAACCAGAAAATAAGTGAATGTCGGGAAATTCTAAGAACAGTTTTCTTCTTTTTAATAAAAGAGGCTTGGCCGCCCAACCAAAAACCCAAATATCCAAATCCCAAGCCTGTGAGTTTTCGAATAAAAGCCAGAGTGTTGAATAAAAACATGAGAGTTGTGTCATGCATAAGGACTTATATGAAGAACCGATAAAGGTCTCACCCGGCCAGTACATTCAGCTGCCCTCACAAAGGCAGATGTGTCGTACCCGGTAGTGAGATCCTAAGGTCTCCAAATATATGAAAAGGCTGATAAAGGGCTCGCTCGGCTGGTACATTCAGCTGCCCTCATGAAGGCAGATGTGTCGTGCCCGGTAGTGAGTTCCTAAAAGCATAAATAAACCCTCTCCCGCTAAAAGGGAGAGTTACACAAAAGCCCTTAGTCAACCCTCATAACCACTCTAGTTTCCGATAGGTTTCCAAAAGAAGTACAAAGCTGATTAGAGTCAATGAGATGCACATAATAACATCAGGAAAAAGGTGGTCCCGATACGAGCTACGTGATTTGGAGGAAACCTGAGATCCGCGCAACTCTCTATACCTGAAAGAATTAAGGCAAGCAGAAGCTCTAATAAGACCTCAGGAGATCTCTGATTTAGAACTGAAGCAAGACTATGGAAATCTTAACTAAATAAAATCACCTCACCATTACATGCCTCAGCTCTATCTAGCTTGAGGACAAGCTAGACTCTAAGTTAGGGGGGGTGATAACCTCCAATTTTGGGTTGATTATCTTAGTCTTTTCTTTAGTTTTTCACACTCTTTCTTAATTAGAATTATACATAATCCCTAAATATTCCCTCTTATTGTAAATATACTATTAGACTAACTTTTCCCTTTTATATTTGCAGAAAAAGACACAAAAAATCATAAAAGACTAAATCAGTCCCGAGACCGCATGGAGTCACACGGTCTTAAGACCGCATGAAGCCAACCGGTCCCGAGACCGCATGGAGTCACACGGTCTCAAGACCGCATGAAGCCAACCGGTCCCGAGACCGCATGGAGTCAACCGGTCTCAAGACCGCACGAAGCCAACCGGTCCCGAGACCGCATGGAGTCAACCGGTCTCAAGACCGCATGAAGCCAACCGGTCCCGAGACCGCATGGAGTCAACCGGTCCTGAGACCACATGAAGCCAACCGGTCCCGAGACCGCATGGAGTCAACCGGTCCCGAGACCGCATGGAGTCAAATGATCTTGAGGTCCAAACGGTCTTGAGATCCAAACGATCTTGAGGTCCAAACGGTCTCAAGGTCCAAACAGTCTTGAGATCCAAACGGTCTCAGGCCCAAACGGTCTTGAGGTCTAAACGATCCCCAAACCGTTTGGACTTCACTTAAAGCCTATAAATAAGACCCCAGGGGTCCTCCACCAGGGGAGAGTTTTTCAGACGTCCAAAGGCTGCCTCAATCACTCCAGAGCACATCTGACTTCCATCCTCCGCCCAGGGGCTGCCGGTCTAAGACCCATACTCCATCCCGAAGCTACTTTCTCTCTCTCTCTGCCAAAGAAGGTGGGAAGAGGGAGATCTCGTCATCGCACAACCTGTGAAGCTGGTGGATCGTTTCTCTCTCTCCAAGGGGTTGACTTTCCTCTCTCCTTTATGGGGATGATGCTCTCTCTCTCTCTTCTTGCCTCCTTCTTTGTCCTAGTTATGAGCGAGTAGTCTCTTTCACTAGGGTGCAGGGAGTAGCCCAACTACCCATGTTTTCATATCATGTAAATGTAATCCATAGTTTGTAATATAGAGTTGTTATCTTTTCAGTTCAACATCAAACGCTTAATGAATGCTTGTTGCTTGATCACCAACTTGTGTTATCTTTTGTCTTTTAGTATGAATTGTCTACGTTTGTACTATTAGATACAAAATCCGTTTGTATGTTGGTTCTTGGTGTATGTATCCACCATGCATCTGTTTCGGTATCTAGGAGTGTCTTTCAAGAAGTGGAGTATACTCACTCCCATCATTGTACTTTCATGCTATGAAATGGAATCAGTTGACATGTGGAAGTACAACCTTGGTAAGTCGAGGAACACACTTCGAGAAGGGAATGATGCAAAGCAGTTGACCATTCGTTCGGGGATGGCTGGCGTTGCATCATTCCCACACTTCTTGTAGTTAGTTCTCCGAAAGGAAACTAAGTCTACAAAGATACTAGCTGACTAAACTCTTGTTGCAGGTTATGTTTTATTTTGCATGTCTTGATCCATGTGTAGTGGCGGTGAAAAACCGATCACGCCCTAGTGACTTCTTATCATTGTTTAACCTCTTTAAGTTTACTCGCTTGCTTTATTTTACATGTTCTTAGTTTATAAACAACAAAACCAACCTTTCAATTTAAGTGCCTTCTACTAAGTGACTAAGTGAAATTCTAACGTTTTCCATCTTGTTGCTATCGACAAGACCGTTATCCTATGGATTCGACCCTTAACTATACTACGATAAGACTTCCACATATCTTAGCATACGTGGGTGGAGTTCTCTATCTAGTATAAGCAAGGCTAAACCTAAAGACTTACCATCTTTAGGATTTTTAGTTGGTGCATGCAAATTCCACGTAAGTGGAAGCTCCATCACTATGTTCTTTGACAGTGATGTTATTTGGATCTTGTAAGGGGATAGGAATATTCTTCTAATGTGTTTGGTGTTGGTGATGATAGTAGAGAGGCTTATGAGGCAAGGTTGTGAGGCTTTTCTGATACATGTGGTGGATACTAAGATGAGGAGTCCTAGCATTTAGGAGGTGCCCATTTTTTGCAAGTTTGAGGACATGTTAATGATGATTTTCCTGGTGTTCCCCCACCTCGAGAGATTGATTTTGAGATCAATTTGGTTTCTGGTACACAACCGATAGCATAGACACCGTACAAGATGATACCAGCTGAGATGTAGGAGTTGAAGAAGCGGTTGTAGGAGTTGTTAGAGAAGGGCTTTATCAGACTGATCACTTCCTCTTGGGGTGCTTCCATGTTGTTTGTTAAGAAGAAATATGGTTCTATGACGTTGTGCATTGACTACCGACAGTTGAACAAGGTGACTATCAAGAACAATTACCCTTTGCTAAGGATAGACGACTTGTTTAATCATTTGAGATGTGATGGAGTGTTCACAAAGATAGATCTGAGGTCAAGATACCATCAGTTGCGGATCAAGGTGGGTGACATACCCAAGTCAACTTTTAGGAGTAGGTATGGTCACTACAAGTTTGTGGCTATGTCATTTGGGATAACTAATGCACCAACAACATTCATGGATCTGATGAACACAGTGTTTTGGCCTTATCTTGATCAGTTCATAGTTGTATTCATAGATGACATCCTAATATACTCTAGTGACAACCAGCAACATGAGCAACATCTACAATAGGCGGTAACCTTGTTGATATAGCAAAAGTTGTATGCCAAGTTCAGCAAGTCTAAGTTATGGCTGAAATTTTTTGGGGCATGTGATATCCAGTAAAGGTGTTTGTATGGATCCCAAGAAAGTTTAGTTTGTGCTATAATGGGAGAAACCAAAGACATCGAAGGAGGTTCATAGTTCCCTAGGTTTGACAGGCTACTACATGAGGTTTATCAAGAACTTCAGTTTTTTGGCGTTACCCCTAGTAAAGGTCACAAGGAAAGGTGTGTCGTTTGTATGGGATGACAATCACCAACATTCTTTCCAACTCTTGAAGGAAAAGTTGACCAATGAACCAGTATTAGTGTCGCCTAAGCAAGGGAAAGGTTACATTGTCTTCTGTGATGCGTCAAAGAATGGTTTGAGTTGCGTGCTTATGCAAGATAAAAATGCAATGTCTTTCGCTTCGTGACAACTTAAGAAACACCAGGAGAGCTACCTGATGCATGATCTAGAGCTTATTGTTTTGGTCTAAGCTTTGAAGATTTGGAGACACTACCTTTATGGAGATAAGTGCAGATCTTCACCGAGTACAAGAACCTACAATACATCTTCTCAAAACAAGAGTTGAATATGCGACAATGACGATGGATAAAGTTAATCAAAGATTATGATTGTACCATAGACTACCATCTAGGGAACACAAATGTGGTGGAAGATGCTTTGAGCATGAAATCTTCTTTGTCATCATCTATTGATAAGGCACTATTGTGTTCCTTGGTGTGCCATAAGTGAGACATGTTGGTGTCCCTTTGCCAGATGAATGTGAAGTTGGAGGTCTCCTTGTTGGTAGGCTTGTTGGCTCAGTTACAAGTAAAGCCTACATTAAGGCCAGCAGATCAGAGATGCACAACATGATGGTACTATGATACAACATATCCGAGCAGAGTGTGGCAGCGAGAAGCGTGATGGCTTCCACGAGTCAAAAGATGGGGCAGTGTGTTACCACAGTAGAGTGACGGTTCCTGATGTTGATAATTTGAGGAAGTTGGGTCTTGAAGAGGCTCACTCTTTAATGTATAATATACATCCAGGCAGCACCAAGATGTACCACAATCTGAAAGATTTGTATTCGTGGCCTGGTATGAAGCAGAGGGTCATGTGTTGATCTTGGACCAGAGGGTGAAGAAGTTAAAGAAGAAGGATAGTGTTCGGGTTAAGGTTTTTTGGCATCATCATGGTGTGGAGAAAGCCATGTGGGAGTTGGAAGATGAGATGTGCATTAAGTATTTGTCTTTTCTTATATAGGATTTTGGGGGCAAAATCTTTGTTAGGGGTTTATGGTTGTAAGACCCCTGACCTAGCTTAGTTTCTGATCTTTCTTGTTTTGATTTATAAGATGCTTAAACTTTGATCCAATCATGTGATGCACCTTAATAACATGTGATATGTTTATGTTTTCATTTTGGTCCAATTTGCATGATGTTTGAGCTAGTTATGATATATATATATATATATATGTGTGTGTGTGTTGATTTTGGACTAAGTTACAATTTACCCATGTTAAGGGTTTATCTTGCAATTTGTCATGTGTTGGATGTGCCTTTTGTGTCTTAGCATCATGAGAGAGAGATTGATGCATAGGGGCACCTTGTTGGACCTTGATTGATGAGGTGGCATCATGTGTATTGAGTTAGGGTTTCATGGATGCTTAAGTTGATGGTGGTGTAAACCATGTTGTTGATGTTGGCTTTGTAGCGCCTGATGTAATTTGTCCTTGAGAGTGTTTCGACCAAAGCACCTTTCTTGGTTGTGTTTGTAGCAACCTATGTGCCTTGTCCTTAGTTTTGGTCGCTAAGATTTGGCTTGTGCATTGGTGTATCGACCCTTTGTCTTGGATGACATGGGTAGCGGTCACTACATGGTGATCTCCTTGCTTTTCTTAGACCAAAGGAGGGTAGTGGACCTAGTGGTCGCTACCAAGCCTTATTTTTATCAACTTTTGATGCATGCATATCTAGAGTGCTTGCTTGGCCGAGCTTTTGAGGGACATGTGTTATGAGAGGCTCTAGTATCTTGACACCTCATATCCCTTTACCTCTCTCCTACCCTTGGGTATTGATACCCCTTCTTTCACATGCAAGTAACCCTTTTAGCTCTCTTCTTTCTCTCTTCTTGCTTGAGTTTGACCTTGAGCTTGGTGGTGCAAGTGGAGGTGTTGAACTTGAAGAAGGTGGCCATTTCCTCCTTGCATGCGATGATCTAGGGTTGGAACATCCTTCTTTGTTGATCCTTTGGTGATCCTTGTACTTGGTATGTGGTTTTACCTTCTTGATCTTGTTTTGTTTAACCCTACCCTCTCTTTCTTCTCTTGGATGAACCATGGTTCTCCATGGTGGTCTTCTTAAGAAACTTCTCTTTAATAGAGGTCGGATCCATGGTTCTCCATGGTGATATTCTTAAGAAACTTCTCTCCAACATAGGTCGGATCCATGGTTCTTCATGGGAGTACACGAGTGAGACGAAGATCTCCTCTTTTCCCCTTTCTTTTTCGGCCTAGGGTTTTACCCTCTCTCTTTTGAGCTTCCTTTGACCTTGGTGTGTTCTTCTTCTCTTTAGGTGATATTTCTTAGACGTGGAGTAAATCCAAGCTTGGTGTTTTCTTATCTCTTAGAGCTCGTGGCTTTGGGGTTGATCTTCACCTCAAGGCAGGTTATATAACTATCTCCTCTACTATTGTTGCATGTTATCTTGCTTTCATTCTACTGATTCATCTCTAAAATGTGATCATAAGTTTCCAGATGATGATATCTTAATTTAGGGTTTTAGATTATGAAGTACTCTTTTATAGATTGCTCTTTCTCTTAAACCCTAATTCTTGTACCTAATGTGTATGGATGGTGGAGTTGCTAGGCTTGCATGCAACATCTTAAATGTTGGTTTGATCACATTGGTTTTAGTTCGGCCATCTTGAATGAGATGGAGGTTTTGGCTCTTTCTTACACACATTTGACATTTGGTTTCCTCCCTAATACCATGGTATTTCATGTTGATCCTTGTGAAACTTGTTTTAAGGTTTTGATGATCATCATCTCCATGGAGTTATACCTTGATAACATTTTGTTTTCCCTGATGTTATACTTCTATATTGATTGTCATTATTCCTCATGTTTCATGTAGTGATTATAACCCATAGTGGGCATTGTGGTTTGGGTTTGATTGGTCACTATAATCGTATCTGTAATCACCATGTTCACTATGCCTTGGCTAAGTGTAATGATCACCATGATCACATGTGCTATGGATGCTACATATGAGTTGCTTGGTGGTCGCTACATATGGATTTGTTTCTTGATGGTCCCCATGTTGTAAGATCCTTGATGGTCAATATATGAGGTGGTGCATTGTGGTTGACACTTGGTTAATGTGTTGCGGTCGCAACGTTTGGCTATACCATGTGGTCGCTACATGTGTTGAGTCGTGTATGGTCACTATGTTTGCATGGTTTTGATGGTCGTTACACATGGTGTAACCCTAGTGGTTGCTACACATGGTGTAACCCTAGTGGTCACTACCTAGGGATGGTCACTACTCATGTGATGATGCTTAACCTAATATACTCTAAGAATGTGGGCAGTGATATAACTAGAGTGTCGCTACCTAGGGATGGTCACTACTCATGTGATTATGCTTAACCTAATATACTCCAAGAATGTAGGAAGTGATGTAACTAGAGTTTGATGTTGAATACTATTATGCAAACCCTAATCGGCTATCTATAACAAACCCTAACCCTAATATTGAGTATAGGATGTAACATTTATCTTGCTTGAAGTGATTAGCATTTAACAATGTTTTCTCTCTCCTATTTGTGTAACCCTAATGTTGTAGGTTGAATGAACATCATATCTTGTGATTGATATGGTATCTTAGATGTGACTCAGGGTGATGATTATGAGCCTTTATGAGGCATGATGAGATAATGATGCTATGCAGGGACTATGTGTTTGGTTCATATGACCCGGTAGAGGCTTAGTGCCTAATTTGAGGTTATATTCTCTAATGAGGTGATAAGGGATGGTTATCCCATGATGATATGATGATGGTGATGGCCTGGTATAAGGCAGCGAGACAGTACCATGTGATGGTGTGATCATATTTATGGTTAATAGGTTTTATATCTTCTGACATTGCAACCTGCCCCTATATTTGTCGAATTTGCTTTGGGATTATACATTGTAACTTGATTGATACATTAAAAGATACCCAATTGGCTTAACTAGTCAAGTAAAAACCTAATCATGTTGGTTTCCCTAAGCCATAGATCCATATTCAGTGTCAATACTTGTTGTATGGTGAAACAAGTAATTCCTGTGGGAAACTCGGAGCGTATATTGTTGAATATGTGGGGGTGCAAGTTAAGGATATATCCTTACATCCACAATCACTAGTTTTGAGGATGGTTGCGGTCATGCCTCGGCAGGAGAACGGTTGAGGTTGTATCTCAGATGATATATTTATAGGGTTGGTTGAGATCATACCCTGGTAGGAGAACGGCTACGATCGTATCTCAGTTTTCTTGGGTCGTGCCTATATACGAAGGCAGACTAGGCTAATTTGTAGTTTGACTCTATATGTCACTACGGAGGACTCAGACCGACCGAGGGCATGGGATATCATAGGAGTCTAATTCTCCTAGATCTTGTATGGCACTAATTTCAACTTAGCAGTGGTCAGTTGGAGTATGAGTGGTATACCTCATCTCCACATGTCATAATAAAAAACATAATACAGCCATGTAGTATATTTGCTTAAGGTCAAAACATGATTCACATTGGATGACCCATTTGCCTTGTTTCTTATGATGTTTAGTTGGTAACGGTTATACATGTTCTTCATATTCCTTCTAAAAGTATATAATGTTCTACTGATCAGTTTGTAGCTGCTTAACCTATGTTATCAGTATTACTTTTTCATTTAGTTGAATATGCTCATAATGCTTAATCTGTTATGATATATCTGTGTTAACAATAGTTGTTGGTCGAGAGTTATATCTCTCACTGGGAAGTTGGTCTCACCTTGTGGGTTTCCACATCTTTTAGGTGGCCATGCATAACGCGCTAGAGATCGTGTGGTTGAGGAAGAACAATAAGGAGATCAATAGTTGTTGAAGGTTAGATATGCTAGTAATGTTTTGCAGTAGAGTCCTATGTGTCATGCCTATAATATCATGTCCTCGAGGGGAGGTTTTTATAAGTTGTACACCGATATGAGGTTTTTGGCAGTATGCCATGGTTGTACTAGTATGGTTTGTATATGTGAACAAGTTATCTCTTGTAACAGTTTTTTTTTTTGGGGGGGTCATTGTACAGTGATGTATATACCTTTATGGTATGATATGTGATACAGGTGGCACAACTTGTGGACTTCAATGTAGTGTGCTCTTCTTTTATGATTATATAAAATTGATTATAATTTACCATTTTTTTCTGGTAATATGGATGTTTAGTGTTAATTCTATGCTTTGTTTTGAGTGATCTTGCTTGTGTGGTGATGGTCGTCACATATCAAGTGACCAGGATATCATACTCTTATAGGAGGGACAAATCCCACCTACATCACTCATTATCATCCTCATGTGTCGCAATGCACCTTAGCACCACATTTATGGTAGACCTTATTCAAGGTCACAGTGGATGATGTCAAAGTACATCGAACGACATGTGATTAGTGTAGTTATTTCAGGTCTAAGAACCACAATCATCACCGTCACTGTGAGTGATGACTCTAATTACCAATCATGGTTTCCATGTGTCACTCTCAAGGTGGGTCTGTATGATATAGTGTTCTCTAACAAATATTTATGTGTTTGGTTTGATATGACATATCATGACTAATGGGATTCTATCATCAACCAACGCACACTCTAGTCTTAAGTGTTATTGTTGTCCATCAACCTTCCACAATAACATCTGATCGACTAGGTATATAACAAGAATGCATATACTCTTAACATCCGTATGATCTCATCGTTCAGGTCCTCAACTCGAAGACATACATCATTGAGTAATATCATTATTTAGACATTTGTTATGTTACGTCGCAACTGGATAATTTAGAATAAATTGAAAAATTACCTTATTATTTATCAAATCATTTACAAGATATGACATTACAATCATCATATGATTAACTCTCTAGGCATTCATGCCAACAATTAGGTGAATGATGCCCTAGTTGGATCGAGGTTGTGACATGTATTGTTGGCCTACATTTTGATGTATGTCACTTCTCTTTATTAATCATATTGGTCATTGATTTATAATTTTTCTCTCTGTTTGGCTTGATTGTAGCATGTTGCTTTATGTCACTTGGTTATACATATTTGACCCAATTGGGTCCAGTTCATGGAGGTTTATCTTATAGACTGATCAAAGTGCAGATTGAATATACTTCCTTTAATCTTGTTGATACTTATTCAATTTGCAATCCATATAGCATTATTTCATTTCATTGTTCTATTTAATAATGGAAACCCTAAATTGATATTTGCTTGGACTGAACTTATCTTGCCTCATTATTAAATTACTATTGATTTATTTGACTGTATTTATCTATTTTTAGCAGTACATTTTAGAGTTGGATCCCATTGTACAACTTTCCCCACATATGGGCTTTTGGTGCTCTCACCTAAGCCCTATGTTCTCTCACCTGGTATATACAACATTACACATAGGATTTTGGGTTCTCTCATTTCCTTCCTAGGCATGAGATGTTGCGAGAGAGTGCTTCCTTGTGTCCTTGCAGTCAAAGTGTTCAGTTCATTCAAGTGTATTGGTGCTACTTTTAGATGATTTTAGTCAATATGATAATATACATGCAATTGATTTTACTTGAATGGATTCGACTGATTTCCATTATTGTTCTCTATAATTGTTAAGGCAAGAATTGTTAATTATAAATTTATTGTTTCTTCTAATAATCTCTACATATTACTATATGGAGATTTCTTTTAGTATATATTTGGATTTTCTTTCTATCACTTCATTGGGAACCATATTTACTTTACTTTTGACATACTCTGTTCATATGTGTTATCCAATCCCTATTTTAAGGGTGTATCAGCTTTCACTAAAATTTCCACCTTATCTTCTCTAGTTGGGGTGTCAACAACCTCATCGGTGGACAAGAGTTTTTAATAGGTGACCTCGAGTTGCATCCTACATGGGAGTAATCTTTTTCTTAGAGATAGATTGGAGTAGCTAGATTGCCTTCTACAACCTCTTAGCTATAATTTAGTTTCCTTTTTTATTCACCCTACATGGTGATGAAACTATGATAGAATGTTAACTGTAATAGTTAGAACTTTTATGTTCTGCAACTACATTTTTGGTATTTGATGCATAACATATTTGAATTTTAGTCTATCATCCTTTGTTAAAAATACATTGTGACGTTTGGCATTGGAGGTATTCTAATTTTCCTTCAAGTAAGAGATGTCTTTCCTATCGTCTCCCACTCCTTAACAAACATATTAATCAATCTTGAAATAGATAGTTGCCAACCGCCACAACTCTGATACCATACTGTAAGGAGTGCATCTCAGGAATGGGACTACTTCTTACTTCTTATCTATTTTGAAATAATAAATAAAACCAAAATTAATCCTTAATTATGATAAAGAAAGGGTGCATAACATTACTAAAAATAGAATGGAAAATAAAGCAGTTAGAGTATTTGTAGTAGAGTAAAACTAAACTATTACAATTAAAGCAAAGTTCAAGAACTAGTCCATAGTGTACATATAGGAGTCTAATAGGAAGATTATTAATAGCTAGATAGAACGAAGGTGGAGGGTCACCCAAATATCCCAAAATCCTCTTCTACTCTTGACTGTGTTGCCCCAAACCATGGTCCTAAGTTCTTGTTCCACAAAATCTGGGTCCACCAAATCCTCAGGCTCTGCATTGAGGAGGAATGGTACCCAGAAAAGAGATAAATAAATATCATGTGTCATTAGAATATTAAGTATGTGCACTATAAATATATTTGGAAGTGTTTAGATTAGATAGGTATAAAAGTGAGATGTTACCATTTAGGAGGGGGATATTAACAAGTAGGTAAGTTCAAGAAAAGATAAACAGCAGAATAAGGTATATAAAAAATAACAGAATATCATAAAGTGTGTTTCCAGTAATATAATCACAATAAAAACAGTTGCAGGCATATATGAGATAAATTAGATATCTAAATAGGGCCATAAAACCATTGGGTCACGGCCTAATAAAAATGAGGGTAGAAATGCACACCCCAGACATAATATGTGCTTCCTAATATATAAATGGTTGTGTCCATGTAGCACTAGTCTAAATAAATGAATTTAACATCCAACACACATAAATTGAGAATCAATACATATAGTTCAATCACAATTTCAACTTCCAAGTAGCAATGCAAGTGGGGTCATAGACCCTATTCTTAATGAAATAAGATAAATGATTTAAAGAATTTAGGAATTTTCAAATAGGAAAATAAGGATAGTCAATAAAATATAGTTCCCTTGTTTTAATAAAATTGGGTTAACAATCACATTAGTGTTAAATTAAAATAGGAGTTGTACATACCTCTCCAACAAGATCTAATACCCCAAAAGTCTTCCAAGGGTTTGGGGTCTGCTTCTCAATGCCTAATTCCAACATTAATATGTATGTTGTTTATTTTCATATGATTTATTTTGTTAGACTCTAAATGACCAAACTAATTGGTATGTATTTTGACTCTAAAAATGTTACCATTAAATTGGGTGTATGTTTTGGATGTCGTAAACATATAATTTTCTATTTTTCTTAGCTTTATATTATTTGTTAAGATTTCTATGATCTAAGATATTTCCATTTAAATTGAAGAAATCAAATGGCCAAAATCATCTAATGGGGCATGACATGATCAAAGAGATACTACGGTGGCATTGTTTTATTGAATGATTACATTTTGGCCACTAAAGTTTGAAATTAGTGAATTCCTAATACTACCCTTTTGGCTTTAATAACCTCATCAAAGGTTTGTCAACATCTAGGTCAATACTTGACTTGATATCATCTTCTTCCTCGTTCGCTGTCCAAACAACATTATATGATGCTTGGAAGATCGTGTCTAAGGGTGAGCATGTAGCCAATTCACTATGTGGGATGAAACTATAGGAATTCCACATGTCAAACAGCACAGGTTGATAGTGCGGGGAAATCAAGAGCAGCACAATAGCATATAGGATGCTTAGGCCATGGCAGAAGAACGTCAGTGAATCAGATAATACATTCAATGTGAAACCAGACTAAAAACACTACAAGTAAGGTTGCTAAGCCACGACAAAGGTCACATAGTCCTTATTGTGGAGTCAAACATGGATGGAGGTGGTATGTGTGATTCATCAAAATGAAGTGTTTGAAGATGAAGAACAATGTTGATAAGACAATTGGCAAGGTTTTGGTTGAAATTGAGTGGGAAAGGAGATTATGTAGGTTTGAGTGTTGTTTCTGGGTTATAATGTGGCACTGGTTAATACTAGGGTAGTTTATTTATAGGGTGAAGGTTAAAAATGGCGAAGGGTGTTAAGGTTGGATTGGGAATTTTGTCCTTGGGCCATCACTCCTTGTAGTGAACGACTCAAAAGAAAGAACGTGGTGAGCAACTGAATGTAGGAGAAATCATTTGAAATGGTCAACTATTAAGTGAAAAAAATGTGGTGCCAAATTTAAGTTCACAACCATTAGTGCAGTCACATCTTTATAGAATAAGATAAACATGGGTCTCATGATGACCGTGTCCATGAAAATAGAGTTGTCAGATCGTGCATAGCATGCCTGACCAACGTGATGAGTGCAAATCAATGTGACTTTGGTCCAGCTATAGGTGAGACACATCAAATCCAATTAATTCACTTCCATATTATGTTTATCTATCTTTGCCAATGAAAGGGCGTTGTTAACATCCTATTGACTTTATACTTGACAGGTTACCAATTTAGACCAAGATGAATCCTATTCTGGCCATAATGTTAGATTTTAAAATGTTTGAGGTCACATTTCATTGTTATATCAAACATTCATCTATTGTATAAACTTCTCTCCATCATAATTTTAATTTTAATCAAGGAAATAGCTTTCTATATTCTAGTCATCACTCACATGTTTATTCTAGAGAGTCAGATATAATATTGGAGTATAAAATAACAAGTCCACTATTTATCCCTATTGTGTTGATTTGCATTTGAGTCCTTTAGGATAATAGATATTAGCAAAATATGTTATTCCACATTTAATGTTTTATTAGGTTAGAAGAAAGGAAATATATATTAATTTAGTAAAAAAAGTATTAGTAAGGGTAAAGAAAAGTATGATATCTAAAATTAGTATGTTAAAAATTCCATTTTTTGTTGCACACAGATAAGGAATATGAGGACCTTGAACAACTTTCAAACATCCATTCCCCAATCAAAGAACATATATAACATGCCGAGGAATCCAAAGACTATCTCTGTAGACATAAACTAAGAGAGAGCTTCGATATGCAGAATTGCATGTGATACTAAGATCTCTTTATGTTATCATAATGATAGAAATATCAAGATATCAACTCATGTACTCTAATACGACCACACTGAAAACATTATTAAAGACAAAGAACAACTAACTGACAAAGATATTCAAAAATATTGTAGCGTAGAGGAGTTCAGTCAATAGGATATACATGTGACAGAACCCTAGAATGACTCAGTCTAAAAGACCAAGTCCAATATCTTTTTCTTGTCATCAAAATGAAATAATGATAATACCTCACACCAAAACACCAATTTTGGGTCAAATTAGAGTAGAATTCCTCTATACATGTGAGAAAATGAAGAACAATAAGGATGGACTAGCGATAACATTAAAGATTAAAGACAATTGTGTGTAGCTCACACTTGCCCGTTTATAAGAAACTCTTATTCCACCCAAGATGAGATAGCATAAGAAAATGTTGCATTGATCTCATAGGATGATGATGATTGATTTTATGAAAACAAACCCTAGGAATAACTTGCCAATGGATTCACCTTTATAGTGTGTAAAGTAAAGCTTCTCCTACTAAAGCCCTTCATATAAATATTTTTTCAAAAATTCTAGGATACATGCTTTTTGCCCTATTTTAAAATGAAGAGTAAAAAAGGAATATATTTTCTGTGTGGTGTGCCAGTTACATCAATGAGATGGATAACACACATTTCTTGGTGGAACATTTGATAAATCTCATAGGAAATTAGCCTTTGATGTTGGAAGCATCATAGTGATATTTTACTTCAAGCTTACCAGATTGACAATAGAGATGTGGAGCAATTTGAAAGAATTAATGGATCAAGAACCTTTGCCCTACTATGCATGCAACATGTTAAAATCATCAAAGAGAAGGACAATATCAAAGTCATATTTGCTCAATCAAAGTGCAGGTTCCTCTAATGGAAGTTGTCCCCTCTACTGATAGAGAGGATGTCTATGATTTCATGCAGCTAGAGTAGCATATTATAGACATTATTTTTGAAGAAGTTGAATCTTATCAATCCTGACTATAACCCTACATCCGATCAATAACGATAAACATGGCCAGAAGATACACACCCAAACTCTTCTATTGACTGACTATTCGATTAAGACCAACTGATGTCATTTGAAATGAAGATAGAAATTAATGATCATAGAGAATCAGTTATTAACTATGAAGCACCGCATTAATTTATTGACAAAGATAACCATGGGACTTCATCAATAAAACACTACATGAGTCCACTCAGTGATGCTATCTGATGAGCCACCATCTTCAGCACTATGAGATGCATCCATCCCTTCAACTCAAGCAACCCTTGTTTTTCATACATCAATGGTGCGTGAGTTGGCTACTAACTATTGACTCTAGGGAGTTTTTGAAGTTACCATTCTTATTATTTCCCATGTTATTAATGCACCCATTGCTACTATGCTACTTAAGAAGGCATTCAAGAAGTTGACACACCTTCTGTCAATATTTTGCAGTATTTGATACATTCACATGTCATTACCATGTAAATTAACCAAAAAACACCTCAAAAAACTTTGCAAGCTCATAATGAAGCCACTAATACTTAAGGTTGTATCACTTTCCTTGATAAAGTAATTCACCCATGATTGTTATCAGTGATGGTCACTCTAAAGATTCAATATCGAAATGATTTGTCGCTACACTAGTCAAAAAAGGTTCAGGATCGGTATGCATTAGTAGCTTAAGAAAATATCCTAAAAGTCCATTGTAAGAACCCATTACACTAAACGAGATTACTCAAAACATAAAACACAATCGATCACCAATTAACCACATACCCAAAAATATGGGTAAAATAAAACCACTTTCAACATTAACACCCGCTCATAAACATTTGCGTAAGAGCCCAATATATTTCTTGTATCCATACTATGACAAGAATTTGATACAAATTGTTCTATCGCCTTAGCCACAACATATATACACAGGAGACAAATATTTGTATATGCCACACAAACAAGAATTAACATGCTAAAAAAATTCTGATTTGTTTGAAACACCATATACAAACTTTTCCTACCCGTACCTGAGAGTATAGGGATGACTGTAGGACACACTAGACATCTAATCAACTTTCTCAAAGATTTATTACTATAGCTCCTCTTTGCTGCTACATGTTTGTTTTCGTCACTTATGATTACCTAAAAAGATGTGGTTAACCACAAGGGTAAGACCCATGTCCCAACAAGAGATATTACCTCCAACAACATTTATTGATTCCAACATTTTTAGGTAATGAGACAGTTTAAGCAGTTTAATCATATACAACAAATAAGCTCAACAACAGTGATAAATAACAAAATACATAAAGGAGCAGATAATAACTATCTTCATTATCCAGACTATGCTCATATCCCCATTAACAATATAAGGAGTTTAGCAACATGAGCATTTCTAACATCATGAATAAGTCTAGTATCCTAAGCATAGCTAACAACATGCGATAATGAATGCCATAATCATAGCCAACAGTAATAATATCTCTATCAACTTAAACATGACTATTGTATGTACACATTTATAACATGAGCATATCCACAACATAAGAATATCTACTATCTTTTAATGCATTAAACAACATCTCTATGTACAGAGAACAACAGGGGTTATCATCTAATATGAAGCGTCGTGTGTAACCCTAAATAGAGTTGCAAGACGGTTGTATTACATCTTTTATTATGCACTAGGGAGTTTGATTTGTACCACCCAAAGTCCAACTGACCCCTGTGAATGGCTATTCGATTTTGTACAAGATCTAGGAGTGTCAGTATCCTATGATCTCTTCTCCTCAGTCCATACGAGTAAAAAGGTAGTGACATATCGGTCAAAGTTGCCACTAGAATGACATATAGTCAAGTTGCTAACCACTAGTCCGCCCTTGGTACAGGTCACGACACTAGAAACCAAGGTATACAAAACCCTCTAATCCGAGGTACAACCACATTTATCCTCAATCACATCAAATGTCCGAGGCATGATCATAGCCATCATCCATAACCTGCATTGTGGATGACAAGGATATGTCCTCAACTTGCCACCCTCACATACTCAATAGTATGCACTCTAAGTTTCCCTTGGGAATACCCTTTTCACCATCCAGCAAGTTCTGACACTGAAGATGGCTCTACAAAACAGGGCACTACATGATTAGAGTTGCACTTGATTAGTTATGAGAATTGGGTAAATTAAGGCTGCATCAAACAAGTGGACATACAAAACATGATTCAATTATAGCAAGCATATAAATATCACAACTTCAAAAGATATAAAATGTATGAAACATAATTTCTCATCTCATCATCACATGGTACTATTCACTTGCCATTCATGAGAATATACTAGTCATCATACTATCACAAGATATAAATCCTTTTCACAATATCACAGGGTATCAATCCTTATCAAAACAAGAGGATTACACCTCATTCAGGGCACAACCATGCCCAAAGGTCATTAAGACCATCATACTATTCCCTGCAAGATCATCATTATCTTTCCATGCCTTATAACAAGGCTCAACAGCATCACTTACATATAATACACCAGATCAACACAATATTGCATTAATAAGCTAGGAGATATTCATAAACAATCATAGCAGGGTTATATTAACATTAAGAATATTATTTTATTACATCAACATGCAAGGAATCTAGATATTATTAACCCTCATCATATTCATAATTCACATGTTTAGCATAAGAAAGTATCAACTAGGTGGCTATGATAACCACCAATTAACACATTAAGGTTGTGATCATATTAAGGAGGTTATTTCACCACCATGCCATCATATAAGAAGGTTAAACATGAATATTCATCTTTATCTATTTGCATTAGAGTTGGGTTCAACAAGATAAATTATATTAATGTTACTGATCATCACTCATACCCAAACCCTAACTCACACCATCCCCATCAGATCATGGATGTAAAAGGTGAAGCATCACCATCACATTCAATACTATTCTCAAGTATGAACCCACACATAAATCAAGGTGTAACCATCAGGTTATAGCATACTAGGGTTTCAACAACAATAAGAGAGTACTTCGTGATTATATTAGTCATTCAAGGACTATTCATACCCAATTACCATCATTTAGTTATATTAAAGCTAGGTATAACAAGCTATACCTCATTAGAGTTACCCATTAATTCATTATGGTGATTATAAATCATAACCATACGAGGGAAAGGGTAAGAATACAAGTATAAGGCATTGATCCATCAAAATCTCATCATTATAATGATAACATTACACTATAGGCTTCACCCAAAACAATGGGAATATTGAGGCATCAACTTCTAACGATTAAATGTTGAAAAGGTAAAGCCATTGGTCGTTTACATAAGTAAACATCTTGAACAAACCACCTATGAAGTCATTGAGTTGTTCTCTACAAAGAGTCACCATATAACTCTAGACATCCCTTCATTAACAACATAAAAATCTCCATTGAGAGTAGGGTAAAACCCACAAGCAATTTTTTATTTAAAACAAGTCGTCAGTAAATGAGCTTCTTAAGTTGATCTCATAAAGGAAACTATTTAGATCACTTTATTAGGACCAACATATTAAATTTATGCATCATTCTAGTTTATTGGATGAAGAAACATTAGATCTTAACCATTAGGTCAAGTTCATATATTAAAACCATCAATTGGAGTATAGGTCCGACCATTGCATCAAATGACCCAAGAAACCATTGGTTTAAGGCTTAATTGATGCTACAAATACATGCTTAACTCACCATAGGTTGTGGAGACCTGATCCACTATTAGTAGTGACCATTAAGTCACCATAGGTTGTTAGATCATCATTGTATTCATTAATCACCATCGAATATCAAACTAATATCACCATTGATTGATAACATCATTAGGGTACTTAGTTGTTAATCACTAAGCTACTAATTAGGCGAACACCTGACCTTAGGGGTGAACATCAGTTGGCACCCTTGGTGACCACCGTAAGTTTTCATGAAGACAACACCATCGGTTGTTGCAATGGTACCACCATTGAGTCATGTGTTTATATAAGAAATCAGCTTTAAACCCTAAAATTGACTATTGGTTGATAGGTGTTTAGCACCATCGATTGTCAAACCAACCTGATCCAAGTCATATTATACCTTAGGAATAATTTATACATGATTATAGGTTCCGCTAGAACTGAAATCAGAATAGAGAACATTATAAAAATCGAAATCTAAGTCAAGCATAGCTTTTTAGTGCATGGATCATCATTTAAAAGCAAGAATATGAGCTAGCAAGCTTATGGTAAGCAATAAACGTGGAGAAAGTTATAAAACTTGCCTATAATTAGAAGATAAACTCTCAAATAGAAGAAAACATGAGAAGGTAGGGTAAAAAAATCCAAGCATAAGTTGTGAACTCGTCCATCTAGCACCTTTCTTCATCAAATGAGCAAACCCTAAGCATATGGAGCAAGAAAGGTAGGGTTTTAGAGCTTTAGAGCAACTTCTACCATGGAACAGCAAGGTTCCGACCTGGATAATTGTAGGAGGAAGGATAATAGAGAAACAAATGGAGGAAGGAAGGGAATTCTTACTCATTTAGGTCAAGATCACTAGAAGGAAGCTTTTTAAACCCTAAAAGAGAGCAAAACAAAACCCTAGGAGCTTCCACCAAGAAATTTGCCTTCTTCTTCTTCTACCTTGGACATGTCCTCCACATCTAAACAGATAGGGAATGATGTTCTTAGCAGAATAGAAGTGGTATAAATCAAAACTTTGGTTTGAGAGCTCAAAAATAGATATATAAAGTTCTAGGATAAGGGAGAGAAGAAGCATGAGGTGTCTAAAAATCTCTCCATGCATCCTTGTCCTTAAACTATTAAGGATATACAATCAGCCACACAAGAAACTACCCCACCATCCATATAGACCTACTTAGCTCTACTTTGTCGAATTTCCAAGCCAATCAAATAAATCATTGGTTGATAGCTCCTAAAGGTAGCTCATCCATAAAGGGGTAAACCCTAAAATACCCTTAAGAAAAACACTTCTAAACCAAGGTTCAACTAGGAGCCCCATGGATCAAAAATCACAAGAATGATGATATAACATCCAAAAAAAATCAAGTGATAAATTGCAAAGAAAACCTCTCAATTGGGTAAATTGCAGAAAAGTCCAAAACGTGCATAAAATTGCATAACTTGCACAAATAGTGTCCAAATTGAACCAAACTTGAAACTTAAGATTGTCTTATGATTAAAAATCATATCATAAGGTTATATTAGGGTTCTAAACATTCAATTATGATAGTTAAGTATGTTCAATACTTTAAGCAAGGTATGGGGTCTCTCAACCATAAACCCCTAACAGGGATTTCACCCCCAAAATCCAAGGTAAACAAAGATGGATACTTCTCATTCACCTCATCCCCAATCTTCTGCATGGTAACTTTCATCTCATGATTATGTCACATTATTCTAATAGAAGACATATTCTTCTCCTTCAACTTTTGCATGTGTCACTTTGGTTCTACATAAGAACTGTTGTACCACCTGTACAGGTATGGTAGTACCTTTCAACTTTGGGACTCGATTATCATCTTGAACTATTATATCTATTGTATCACACATCACTCAGAGTCCATACTCACTGGATCTTACCAAACATAGAACATCATGTATCTCTTATCATATGTAACTTTATAAGGTTTCATCTCTATGCCCCTTTAATGGTTTTTGTAATTAACAACTCAATCAACCAGGTACACATCTCCTAATTTTCAAGAACTATGAAGCATATATATATTAGAGGATTCTATAATCATCTCAATGGTGAACTAACCATCTATTTGGTTGAAGAATCATACATTTGTCTATAACCGTTAACAAATATAACTTCCTAATTGACCTTGTTAGGAGTAGAACTACGACAATGTCTTCATCTTATCAGGATTCCCACAACACACTTAACAGAGATATCATAACTCCAAGAGGATACTTTAGTCAACCCCAACTCACTCTTTCTAAACTTGTCACACATAAGTATAGTTGCTTCATTATTCTTAAGGTTTAACAAAGATATTGACCATGTTGCTAACCATCTCTGGAATACTTTGAGATGTCATCATTCGAAGCTTGCTACAACTTGTAAGACATGACCTGAACACTTTGTTCCTACAATTTATAAATTCTATTAGTACATTGGTTAGTCTAAAGGACATAACCATAAACTCATCACGATCATGTAACTTATGTCATCCACTCTAACTCTTATGCATTGATATTTGATCCTAGGTTTATCTTAAAGGAAAATGGTAACACATGTCTACTCATCAACAAACCATCTATCCTTGATAGTGGTCTTGCCCATCTATCACTGAACCATACACAACATTATAGAATCACTTTTGTTTTTCCTTCCAAACAACATTTATAGGGTCATCATCAACTCTCTCTCTATATATATAAGGGAGAGGAATACTTGGAATGTTCATTTAATAAACATCTCCAACCTTCACATACTTCCATATTGTTGATACATCTTGGATCTAGGATTCATTACCTTGGTATCCACCACATGCACTATAAGGAACTCACATCCTTGTCTCAGCTACTTTTACCAACATAACAAATCTCAAGGCATATAAGAGGAGTATTCCTATTGGAAGGCTCAAAAGTAAACTCATCACAAACTTTATGATCTTGGAACCATAGTCCAAGCAACCTTATGCTATAATAAGCTATCCACCTTCATGTTTATAACAAATCCACACATACCAAGTAGAAATGATCCACTTGAAAGTTGTGCCCTAGAAAGGAAAGACACAAAGGGAAACACACTTCCCACGTCATAGCAGAATTGTTCAAGGGTCACTAGCAAAAAGGTAACCAATTCTATTTTCATTATGCAGGTTACAACTTTGTATGCATCATTTTACCTTTTTCATTTTGGGTTCCTTGCCATTAGCATAGGAATCATCATGATTAATATATTTCATTACTCCTTCCTTGATTACTATTTATCACACTTGGATATGGTCTCTTGTTTTATTATGTTTTTCAACCACTTATCCAGAGGTAAATCATCATATTCCAAATTTCTTCATTAAACAAGGTTCATCTCCCTTAATTTCTTTCACATGCCATGCTGATTTTACATTAAAATTTTCTTACATACATAGGTTGGTATGTGATTAACTCAGGTTCCACTTTATTCCTTTATCATTGTTCCCATTCATCTTCTCATTTTATACTTATCATAGGAATTCTCTCCATCTTATGTGAATTTCATACCTTGAATCACTTTATAAGAACATACTTATCTGTCTTTTACTTTATTATCTTCTTGAATTACATCTTCAAGAACTCCTCTTTTGATTATTTGTATTTGGATTTAGATTTCATGCTATTGTATCTTTCTCTTATAGTTACCAAACATCAGCACCCACTCAGAAACATTTGCATAAGAGCCCAATATCTTTCTTGTATTCATACTATGACAAGAATTTGATACAAATTATTCTATCACCTTATCCACAACATATATACACAAGAGAACAATATTTGTATATGCCACACAAACAGGTATTAACATGCTAACAAAATTTTGATTCATTTGAAACACCATTTACAAACTTTTCCTGCCCGAACCTGAGAGTATAGGGATGACTCAAGGATACACTAGACATCTAATCCACTTTCTCAAAGATTCATTACTATAGCTCCTCTTTGCTGCCACATGTTTGTTTTTGTCACTTCTGATTACCTAAAAAGATGTGGTGAACCACAAGGGTGAGACCCATGTCCTAGCAAGAGATATAACCTCCAACAACATTTATTGATTCCAACATTTTTGGGTAATGAGATAGTTTAAGCAATATAATCATATATAACAAATAAGGTCAACAACATTGATGATTAACAAAATACATAAAGGAGTATGTAATAACTATCTTCATTAGCCAGACTATTCTCATATCCCTATTAACAGTATAAGGAGTCTAGCAACATGAGCATCTCTAACATCATGAATAAGTATAGTATCCTAAGCATAGCTAACAACATATGATCACGAATGTCATAATCATAGCCAATAGTAATAATATCTCTATCAACTTAAACATGACTATTGTATGTACACATTTATAACATGAGCATATCCACAACATAAGAATATCTACTATCTTTTAATGCATTAAATATCATCTCTATGTACAGAGAACAACAAGGGTTATCATCCAATATGAAGTGTCGTGTATAACCCTAAATAGATTTGCTAGACGGTTGTATTGCATCTTTTCTTATGCCCTGGGGAGTTTGAGTCATACCACTCGAATTCCAGCCGACCCCTGCGAAGGGCTATTCAGTTCCGTACATGATCTAGGAGTGTCGATATCCTAAGATCTCTTCCCCTCGGTCAGTACGAGTAAAAAGGCAGTGCCATACCAGTCAAAGATACCACTACAATGACATATAGTCAAGCTGCTAACTACTAGTCCGCCCTTGGTACATGTCACGACACTAGAAACTAGGGTATACAAAACCCTCTAATCTGAGGTACAGCCGCAGTTGTCCTCAATCACATCAAATGTCTGAGGAATGACCATAGCCATCCTCCATAACCTGCATTGTGGATGATAAGGATATATCCTCAACTAGCCACCCCCACATACTCAACAGTATGAACTCTGAGTTTCCTTTAGGAATACTAGTTTCACCATCTAGCAAGTTCTAACACTGAAGATGGCTCTACGATACAGGGTACTACATGATTAGAGTTGCACTTGATTAGTTATGAGAATTGGGTAAATTAAGACTGCATCAAACAAGTGGACTTACAAACCCTAATTCACTTCTAGAAAGCATATAAATATCACAACTTCAAAAGATATAAAATGTGTGAAACATAATTTCTCATCTCATCATCACATGATACTATTCACTTACCATTCATGAGACTACACTAGTCCTCATACTATCACAAGATACATATCCTTTTCATAATATCATAGGGTATCAACCCTTATCGACATAAGAGGATTACACCTCATTCAGGGCTCAATAATGCCCAAAAATCATTAAGACCATCATACTATTCCCTACAAGATCATCATTATCTTTCCATGCCTTATAACAAGGCTAAAAAACATCACTTACATATAATACACCAGGTCAACACAATATTGCATTAATGAGTTAGGAGATATTCATAAATAATCATAGCAGGGTTATATTAACATTAAGAATATTCTTTTATTACATCAACATACAAGGAATAAGGATATGATTAACCCTCATCATATTCATAATTCACATGTTTACCATAAGAAAGTATCAACCATGTGGCTATTATAGCCACCAATTAACACATTAAGGTTGTGATCATATTAAGGAGGTTATTTCACCATCATGCCATCATATAAGAAGGTTAAACATGAATACTCATCTTTATATATTTTTATTAGATTTGGGTTCAATAAGAGAAATTATATTGATGTTACAAATCAACACTCATACCCAAACCCTAACTCACGACATCCCCATTGGATCATGGATGCATAAGGTGAAGCATCACCATCACATTCCATACTATTCTCAAGTATGAACCCACACATAAATCAAGGTGTAACCATCGGGTTATAGCATACTAGGGTTTCAACAACAATAAGAGAGTACTCCATGATTGTATTAGTCATTCAAGGACTATTCTTACCCAATTACCATCATTTAGTTATATTAAAGCTAGGTATAACAAGCTATACCTCATTAGGGTTACCCATTAATTCATTAATGTGATTATAAATCATAACCATATGAGGAAAAGGGTAAGACTACAAGTTTAAGGCATTGAGCCATCAAATTTTCATCATAAGAATCATAACATTACACTATAGGCTTCACCCAAAACAATGGGAATATTGAGGCATCAAATTCTAACCATTAAATGTTGAAATGGTAAAGCCATTGGTCGTTTACATAAGTAAACATCTTAAGCAAACCACCTATGAAGTCATTGAGTTGTTCTTTAGAAAGAGTCACCATCTAACCCTAGACATCCCTTGATTAACAACATACAAAGTTCCATTGAGAGTAGGGTGAAACCCACAAGTGATTGTTTATTTAAAACAACTTGTTCGTAAATGAGCTTCTTAAGGTGATCTCATAAAGGAAACCATTTAAATCACTCTATTAGGACCAACATATTACATTTAGGAATAATTCCAATTTATTGGATGAAGAAACATTAGATCTTAACCATTGGATCAAGTTCATATATTAAAACCATCAATTGGAGTATAGGTCCGACCATTGCATCAAATGACCCAATAAACCATTGGTTTAAGGCTTAATTGATGCTACAACTACATGCTTAACTCACCATAGGTTGTGGAGACTTGATCCACCATCATTAGTTACCATTAAGTCACCATAGGTTGTTAGATTGGCACTATATTCATTAATCACTGTTGAATATCAAACTAATACCACCATTGATTGATAGCATCATTAGGGTACTTAGTTGTTAATCACTAAGCTTCTGATTAGGCCAACACATGACCTAAGGGGTGAACACCAATTGACACCCATGGTCACCACCATCATTTTTCAGGAAGACAACACCATTGGTTGTTGCAATGGTACCACCATTGAGTCATGTGTTTATAGAAGAAATCAACTTTAAACCCTAAAATTGACCATTGGTTGATAGGTGTTTAGCACCATCAATTGTCAAACCAACCTGATCCAAGTCATATTATACCTTAGGAATAACTTACACATGATTATAGGTTCCTCTATAACTGAAATTAGAATAGGGAACATTAAAAAAATCGAAATTCAAGTCAAGCATAGTTTTTTAGTGCATGGATCATCATTTAAGAGTAATAACATGAGCTAGCAAGCTTATGGTAAGCAATAAACATGGAGAAAGTTATAAAACTTGCCTCTAATTAGAAGATAAACTCCCAAATAGAAGAAAACATGAGCAGGTAGGGTAGAAAATCCAAGCATAAGCTGTGAACTCGTCCATCTAGCACCTTTCTTCATCAAATGAGCAAACCCTAAGCATAAGGAGCAAGAAAGGTAGGGTTTTAGAGCTTTAGAACAATTTCTACCATGGAACAATAAGGTTATGAACTGGAGAAAGGTAGGAGGAAGGATAATAGAGAAAGAAACGGAGGAAGTAAGGGGATTCTTACTCATTTAGGTCAAGATCACTAGAAGGAAGCTTTTTAAACCCTAAAAGAGAGCAAAACAAAACCCTAGGAGCTTCCACCAAGAAATTTGCCTTCTTAATCTACCTTGGACAGATCCTCCACAACTAAATAGATAGGGCACGAGGTTCATAGAAGGATAGAAGTGGTAGGAAGCAAAACTTTTATCTGGGAGCTCAAAAATAGATATATAAAGCTCTAGGATAAGGGAGAGAAGAAGCATGAGGTGTCTAAAAAGCTCTCCATGCATCCATGTCCTTAAACTATTAAGGATATACAAGCATCCACACAATCAGCTCCCCCACCATACATAGAGACCTGCTTAGCTCTCCTTTTTTGAATTTCCAAGCCAATCAAATAAATCACACTACTACAGAACCTACCTTTAGTGTCGGTTATTTAAAGCCTTTAGTGTCGGTTTCTAAGCGACACCTATGTGGGCGACACTAAAAGTCCACCCATAAGGCGTCGGTTCCAAAACCGACACCCAAACTCTTCGTGCGCCACCGAAAATGCGCCATCATGGGACTATAAGCGTCGGTTATTAGTTAAAAACCGACTCCCAAACCCTTCGCGCCACAGAAAGGGCGCCATCTTGGGAACTATCAGTGTCGGTTATAAGTGAAAAACCGACACCATATATCTTCGCCCCACGGCCGTGCTGTCCAGCACGGTCGTGGTGTTAAGGACATAGACGTCGGTTTATTGTAGGAACACCGACACCATATCATTATGTGTCGGTTATTTACAAATAACCGACGCCTATTGGTTTTTTTTTCCTGTGAGTCTGCAGACCTACTGTGGCTGGTCGCAGGATGATAAACTTGTTCAGTTCAGTTATGAACTGCAGGTTTAACAACATCCATTGATATCAGCCAACAACAGGCCGCAGTCCTGCAAAATTAACAATAAAAAAGTAGCACATGCATTTAGCAATGCAACATGCAGTTCCATTTTATTTTCACACATTTATAAACATTCACACATGCTAGCAATTTGTAGTTCCATTCATTCACATTCACACATGTAGAAACATTCATATAGCAACCAACACTTTCATTCATTTTCACTCAGACAAATGTAGAAACATCCAGACATGTAGAAACATTCACACATATATTATAATTCAGAAATTCATTTACAAAGTATCATTTTTTAGTCATTATTCGCTATCAGGATCCCAATTATACTTTAAAGCCCCCACTAATTGTATGGTTGTTGCCCATTCTTCTCTTACTTCATTTAATTCTCCCATTGTATGGGGAGCATTAACATTTGGTAAGTCCTTTCCTGTAATGGGGTCAGCTTTAAACACCTGTAAAGAGAATGATGTATATATATAATTAATGAGCTATAAATAAGATTGATATATTTCGATCATATTATCTAATGAGACTATATAATACCTGAGCAATACAATCGATGTCCATTGCGGCATATTTGACAAGCATGTGCATATATCGCATGACATAGTATCCACATGCCCATCCGTTATCTTGTGTAGCACACTATAAATTCAAACATACAAAATATTAAAAAATACAACTAATTAAGCATTGTTCACATAAATAATATATACATATATTGCAGTCGGGAACTTACTTGCACGTTCTTCCAAATTATTGGCTGGTTCTTTTTCGTGGGGACCTTTCCTCCATCCTTTTTGTACTCCTCAAAACCCCTACATGTTAATGTAACACAGAACATTGCAATTAAATAGTAATGTAATAACATATGTTAACGGATATGAAAAATGAAATATTTCTCACCGAAATATTGCCATTTTCATTATGTGTCCAAATCTTGTATTCAATTTACCCCCCTTAGGATCTAGATAATACACAGTGAATGTCTCGGGGGCAATAACCAATAACTCCCAATGCCTACCCCTAGAGGGAAAAAAGTTAAAAATTAATAACTCAAAATCCACAATAAAATGTAATTTTCTTAAGTCCAAATTATAATAAGCAAAGTAAACTTACTCTACATTGAATGGAGCCATTATCACCGTCTTCTTTTTTACAGCAAAATTTGAAAAAGACTCACAACAGTATTGTTGAACTGATGTAGGGTCTTTAGCTACTAGACTAATCAAGGATGGAATCAAAAACCCTACATGTTCGAATCCAAAATCTGCACATATGTTGTCTAAGTAGCTGCAAAATATGTATTAATTACGCATGCATTAATAAATAAGAAACCAGATCACCAGATCATACACAAGGTATATGGATGTATAAAGAATATCTCACCTTATCCATAGCTCTATCACAGATGTATTTAGCCAATCATATCGAAACAACTCCAATATATCTTGTATAAATAGTTTTGTTTCGTATGACTGACCTGTAGAATCTGAATCAGAAGAAACAGTTATAGGGGAGTTTATATCATGTTCCCCTAACCATACTACCATACCCCTACAGTTAGGACCTAACGGGACAGGTAGGTCCTGTGGAACCCAACTAGTAATGCAGGAGGTGGAAGTGGAGGCCTAGATGTTGTGGGTGTCTTCTTTTTAACCTGTATATATATAAAATTTCAGATCAACTGCCAGCATATACACACACTAACAATTGAACGTAATGTAAATTTACCATACCTTATCAGTAAAGAAGACATACGCTTTTAGCCACAATATCACTCCGCCTACTGCCTCACCAAGCATTTCACAATCTGGGTGGGCATATGGCAGTGGAAGTTCCAGAAATTGGGGGAATATATGTATCGGGCTCACCCGAATCCAACCAGCTGGTACTGGAGACCCGTGACACGTTTCCCCTGGTAGGGATGGGTAAGCCGACGCCTCTGCCATGACATATTCTTTACTTTTTAGACGGCATGGCTTCAACCCCTACAAATTTTTGTGTAAAGAATGTTATATACATATATACATATCATCTTTTTTTGAAACGACTACAATTTCATATATACGTATCATCTTGAATTAAAAAACTAGTTACTATGTCATAAAAATATTTACAGTGGATGTGGTAGGTGGTGGTTCTACAGGATTACTCCCAACCTCTGCAGTAGGAGTAGGAGTAGAGTCTGCAGTAGGTATTGTCTGGTAAGTGGCAGTCTGAGATGCCTGCCACTTTTTCATTGCTTCTTCGAGTTTCCTGTCAAATAGCTTATCCACCTATACATGGATAAAAGAAACGTCAAATTCTAATTTTTGAATTTTCTTTTACAGTAACATTATAAAGAAAGAATATGTTACCTCTTCTTGTGAAAGTCCCGCTTTTGGGACATGTTTGCGCTGGGATGACCCAAAAAAAGATTTGATGCCCACACCAGCGCCTGCAGCCCTAACACGTCCAGGATGCTCTGGGTTACCCAGAGCAACTGTCAATTCATCCTTTGTTCCCTCAGGGATGAACTTTCCTTGTTTCCTCAGCTCGTGCAGCTCCCGCTAATCGCCAAAACAAAAATTTGTACTTAGTAAACAACACAAATAATCAATATTCGAATGATTGCTGTAAGAGTTGTATTTTACCATTTTTGCAGCCGCCTCAGCAGTTGCGGCCTTAGTTATTTCTCCCTTCTTATTTTGCCTCCCAGCTATCCAGACATCATGGCGAGGCAGAGGTGTGCTACCTATGGTAGAGGACTCCTGAGTAGCAGTAGACTGAGCAGTAGTAGCCTCAGCCTGTAGTCTTTGGCGAACGCCTGCATACCCCTTTGGACCCATTCTGTGGTCATGCACATTCAGTGCACGCCTTGATCTTTGTGCCTCACTGAGGGCCTAGTTAGTATGCAAATTAATGATTTGGTTAGTAACACTAAATGTTAATCTTGAATAAGTGAATACAACATATATTAATTAATGAGATTGATACTGATGCCTAATACCTTGAATTCATCAGTTTGTCTTGAAGCGACAAACACGTCCCATTCTTCTTTGTCCAGGAAGTTCCACTGTTCAGTGGCTGTCTTCTTCCTCTTGTCGGCTTCTTTTATGTATTCTTTGGTGAGATTTGTCCTATAGTTCCTTAGGACTCTCCCACAGCGTTGCATCACGCATTTACGATGCAACTTTTCATCCAATTCAAATATACTCTGCAAAATAGAATTGCTATTAACTAGTATCCAAAAATTTAGTAATCTACAAAATAGAATTGCAAATTAATAATAACTCACACATAAATCCCTCCATATTAAAATTTTCTTCTCCTTAGAAACTTTATGCCAAGAATCTAAGAGACAACCGCAATGGCTACGAATAACAAACCCAAGATATGAAATAAATGAATTGCGATTCACACCACATGCATTTCCTGCATTATCGAAATCCACAACAAGTTTGGGTCCATTGCCCTTTTGCACAATTAACTTCTTCATCATAGCGATGCCCCTTCTCTTGTCAACTTTTTGGTGTTGTTGATCAAGTGCCTCAAGTGCTTCAGATGGTACCTGTGCATCATCAACCTAAAATTTGACAAAATAATTCACATTTACAAGATATAACTATAAATGGACATATAGATATAAATATATGATATATTTTTAAAACTTACATTGTGAGGCGGCGCATTGATGTCCTCACCCTCACGGTAGTCATCAACACGGTCATCAGGAGAATGGTCAGCCATCTGCAAATTCACATTCAAATTGTAAAGTTCGCATTGTAAAGTAGTAATTCAAAGTGTAAAGCTCACATTGTAAAGTTCACATTATTACAACAAAGTATATATCACAACAAAATTGTAAAGCTCTATGATCAAAGAGAAAACAAGTATATATTACAATAAGATTACGGTCTAGGGTTAACAAATACATGTGATGTCATTCTTATATATAATAAATGTACATGTACCACCTATCCCATCCTTGAACACCTAATCTCACTAGTAAGTGTATAATGTGTATTGGGTTTTCAAGAAAATTTCGGCAGCATTTCCCCGTTGTTCTCCAAGTACATATGTACTTAGAGAACAAACGGGGAAATGCTGCCGAAATTTTCTTGAAAACCCAATACACATTATACACTTACATCCTAAGCGAGATTAGGTGTTCAAGAACAGTCCCAAACTGGGGACTATCTAAGATTTACTCCTAATGAGTAAATCTTGGACGGGTTTCTAGGCCAACAAATACATGTGTTGTCATTCTTATATATAATAAATGTGCACCACCTATCCCAATCTTGACCACCTAATCTCACTAGTAAGTGTATAATGTGTATTGGGTTTTCGAGAAAATTTCGGCAGCATTTCCCTGCTGTTCTCTAAGTACATATGTACTTAGAGAACAAACGGGGAAATGCTACCAAAATTTTCTCAAAAACACAATACACATTATACACTTACATCCTAAGTGAGATTAGGTGTTCAAGAACAGTCCCAAACTGGGGACTATCCAAGATTTACTCCTAATGAGTAAATCTTGGACGGGTTTCTAGGCCAACAAATACGTGTGTTGTCATTCTTATACCTACAATCCTAGTTTCATCATTCATATCCTAGTTCTTCAAGTTAGGTGATTAACATTGTCAATATACTAAAAAAGGAAACAAGTTACCAATTTCATAGTTAGGATGGTAGAGATACCCTAAGATCTAGAGATACCCTAAGATCTAGGCAATTTAGGGAAAAGTTCATCATTTACATTCCAAGCATGTCACATGTGTGCATTACAGTTCATCATTAAGCAAGAAGGGTGATTAGGATTCTCAATATACTCAACAATGAAACAAGTTAAACATGTGTGCATTACAGTTCATCATTTACATTCCAAGCATGTCACATGTGTGCATTATAGTTCATCATCAAGATATCTATAACTTACTTAAACATTCAATTATGAAGTAAATATACACTTAATTCAGAATAGCATGACGCACAAAGTTGCAGTCAACATCATTATGCTTTGTTCTATCATGGACTATCAGATTGGTATAGCACATATGTATCGATACATAATTAAATAAACACAATCAGTAAATAACTTTAAAAAAAGTCCACTAGCTTGGTGAAATCAGTACATAAATAAACACAATTAGAATATTTTTCATGGCTTTTGGGGTGACTTGGTGAAATCAGTGCATGTTTTGGGCATCCAGTAGATGAATCCAAACCCCATCAGCAGCCTAAACGTGCCCTGGTGCCGCCCAAGCATCCGCCCAGAGGCCTAGCTAGGCAGGGCACCTGGGCTTGGGACCCTAGGCGTGCCCTGGCACCTGCTTAGGCGCCGCCTGGGTGAGTTCCAGGTCGGCGGCGGCAGAGAAAAGCAAGGCAGAGGAGAAAAGGGGGTGAAGCTTTTGTGGGTTACCTTGTAGGAAGCTGGCGGAGGAGAAAAGTTGCTTCTACCAGCGGGGGCGGCGGTGACGAGGAGAGCACCGTAGTTGCTTCTACCGGCGGCGGCGACGAGAGGACAGTCAACGACCGGCGGCGGCGACGAGAGGACAGAAGCAACGCGGCGGCAGCACCGAACGGCGACGAGCAATAATCGCCGGACCTAACTGAAATCTGGAATGAAACAGAGAAAGGGGAAGAGTCACTCGTGCTGGTGCTATTAAGTTGACCATAAGCGTCGGTTATTCAAAAAAACCGACAACAAAACCAATAGTGTCGGTTCTTTTCCAAAAACCGACACCTATACTAGATTATAGTCGTCGGTTTTTAACTAAAAGACAACCGACACATATTTCTGTCTCGCGAATAACCTTTATTCGTCGGTTATTTATTTATGAACCGACGCCATATGTCAAATTTTGGAGGTATTTTTTTTGCTGGAATTTTTGTTTTGGCGGTTGATTTTAGGTGTCGGTTTTTTATTAATTAACCGACACTTAATAAAAGCGGTACCCGTGTCTGGTCAACCTTCACAGATTGGATGTCGGTTTATGTTATAAACCGACACTGTAGAGTTTAGGTGTCGGTTTATGTATACAACCGACACCTTGAAAAGTGACTTTATAAGCCATTTCTGTAGTAGTGTCATTGGTTGATAACTCCTATAGGTAGCTCATCCATAGAAGGGTAAACCCTAAAATACCCTTGAGGAAAACACTTCTAAACCAAGGTTCAACTAGGAACCCCATGGCTCAACAAGCTCAAGAATGATGAGAGAGCATCCAAAAAAATACTCAAGTGATAAATTGCAAAGAAAACCTCTCAATTGGGTAAATTGTAGAAAAGTCCAAAATGTGCATAAAATTGCATAAGTTGCACAAACAATGTCCAAATTGGACCAAATTTGAAATTTAAGTTTGTCTTATGATTAAAAATCATATCACAGTGTTATATTAAGGTTCTAAACATTCAATTATGATAGTTAAGTATGTTCAATACTTTAAGCAAGGTCAGGGGTCTCTCATCTATGGTGAAATTTGATCCGCTCTTGATAAGAATTGAGAAGATAAATTAGAATAAAATAAATAAATTCTCTTCTACCAATTATTTGAACATTGCATCGATCCTTCACCATGTTGTGGATCCCTTTGAAAAATCATCTCATTGAGTTTTGAAATGTAACCACCTCATTCTCATTGAAGACGATGAGAATAATCCAACTTCAATTTTGAGGAACAAAAGGCATCCTCATGATCAAGCATCTACTAAAAACTCTCAACCTATAACATCTTGTGAATCATCACAATCTCAATAAGAAACACCTCTTCCTCCAACAGAGAAGGTGCATAATGCCAAGAAAAAATATATCCCTACTACCCCTTTGCATCTCCTTGACATGACTGCCAATGAATCATCAATTTCTTTATTATATTGAGAGGATAAAGGTCTAATGTTAGAGACCTTTTATGCACAAAAGTGAAAATATGATGTATTATTGATTGGAGACATAAGGATTCATCATAATGATTTCAAGTTCTGCCTAATGTCGAGAGGGTATATGCCACTTTTAGTGACTTCTAGTGCCATCACCAACACAATCAGATACAATTTTATTTGATTGGATAGAATCAAATACATTAGCATTTGATGAAAGAGGAAGCAAAGCAGTTGAATTCTAATGATCACATGTATCAAGAATGACACCACCTTGAATGGACTCCACCAAATGCCTAAAAATACTCTTATACCCATTATTTGTCTCTACACCTATTTATAGAACCCCTTTGTCAATGTTTTCAATGTTCGAGCCACCACCCATGTGTCGTTCCACTTCACCCATGTTCACTTCATGTCCATACTCTACCCATGACAATGTACAATTTACACAAACACCTTCTATATAGTCCATCACATGTTGTCATACTGCCTAACACTCCACACTGCCAAGGATTAAGTGTTGGGAAATATGGTACAAAGCAGGCAGCATAATTTAAAATTTTATCTACCATATTCCCCATAATCAGTAGATCACGTCAATAACTATAATACAAGAAGGATGGTTAATGGGATATACCTGGTCCTGGAGCAAGTTAAGTGACAATCCTCGTCATTGTATATGTGCAACTCTGAATCCTAGTTGCACTAGGACACGTCTGACTGATGTGTCTCCTAGTTTGCACCACAAACTATAGCCACGAATGTTGTCTTCTTCAACATATCCTCTTGTCAAGGACTGCTGGTTGACATTGTCCTCCGAGCGATAAACAACGACTTCCCACCTCTATTGTAGTCCACATAGACCGCCTAGAACTCTTGTCATCCTACTAGAACAATCAGGAAGGAGTCGTCTTTCTCTATTGATGTATTAGTCACCAACTTGCTCTCCCACGACAACAACTCTCAGTCTTTCTCTCCTGTGGCTATCCCTCCCTTGTAGGGTAGGACTTGCCTGGGCTCTTGTGGTTACCACAACAAGAGAGGACAATAGTTTTCAGAGGAACTGATTCTTCGTTGTCTGTTTTGTGTTCTAGAAAGCCCCCAGTACCCCCTCCATATATAGTAGAGGCCAGGGTCAAGATTCTCAGTGGCTATCCAGTACATTATTAATGTGTGGGAGTGGAAAGGACCGAAAGAACTCAAATTTTCACAACAATTCTAGAAACTTTGCAACCTGTGGTATCCAAAACGGTTGTTTGGCAAACCTAGAAGGTTGCCTGGCATGCGAGACACTCGTCTCGCACTGCAAGACAACCATTTCACAGTTTCCCAGTTGTACACAAATTTGGCAAATCAATTCCCATCAATGTTAGACATTGATTACCTTGTACAACAAGTATTACACAAGTGAAACGAAAAGGAAAACATCTAAAACCTTCCCTGACCAAATTGGACCATCTCTCCCATGCGAGATGACCATCTCAGTTCACCCAGACGATTGTCTGGTGACCCGAGTCGAGCCTATTTGGTTGGGTCGGTTTGTTCCTTAGCCAAATTCAACTCACAACCGACCTGAAACTTAGACACCCGTCTCAACTCTTAAAACGGCTATTTGGCACTTCCAGACGGTTGTATCAACACTTAAGATGGGCATTTGGCAGTGTTTCTAGTCTATTTGTTGCCTGAATCAAATGCATAAACACTTTACACTTAATTCAAATGGTATTTGAGATCTGAACTCCTCTTCTAGGGTAAGACCTATGTGTGTGACCCTATAGGTCCCATATTACATTGGCAATGAATGTCCATAACAACTTATGACATCACAAGAAAAGAGTGGTGCCTAGTTGCACATCATTGATACCCAAGTAAATGAAAAAGTTGGAGAACAACTTCATTCTACAATTTGTATATGGTGTTGTAGTGTTTGTATAGTTCCTTTGTCACTGATGTCCAGATTGAACTATATGCATGGAGCAATCACCCTCATTATTTTACAATCTTGTTTCTTGAACCAAGAGCAGACTGTATGAGATATATGCAAGCTTAATATCACATATTGACTCACATGTGCATGGCCATGCTTTTCTCATTCTGGCTTATCGAGAGGCCTAGGACATCATACTCTAGTAGGAGGGACAAATCCCATATCTATCACTCACACTCAATCTCCCTATGTCAAATCCACCCAATAATCATCGTTATAACAACCCATGTTTTAGGACTGTGTTTGATGATGTCAAAGTGTACCCAACGACATGTGTTGAGTGCAATGATTTCAGGTCTAAGAACCACAACCACCACCATCACTGTAAGACATCACTATGACTTCCATGAAGATGACTTCCATGTGTCAGTCTCACAGTGGGTCTGTCCGATACACTGTTCTCTAACATGTATCTATGTGTTTGGTTTGATATTGCCATATCATGACTAATGAGATTTAGTCATCAACCAATTCACACTCTGATCTTATGTGTTATCGATGTCTATCAACCTTCCACAATAACAACCGATTAGGGACATAGTGTGAATATCTATACGTACTCTTAACATTTGTATGAGCTCATCCCTAAGGTTAGTGACTTGAATACATACGTCATTGAGTAATATAAGTCTCTAGACATATATAATGTTACATCATTATCTCATAACTGAATTAAATAGAATAAATGGGAAGCTTGCCTTTTATTAGTAATCAAATCATTTTAAATGATATGCCATTACAATCATCACATGACTGGCTCTCTGGGCACACATAACCAACATTAAGTACTAGAACAAACTACTACAATCATGCAGAACTGTTTGAAGGAGATCCACATCAACATTGTCATACTAATCTGAGTTCCATTACAACTTTATATTATTTGAATCTAGTCTCTTAAATTTTAAGTACAAATGATGAAACTCAACTTCACCCTAGAGAATTGCAAATATGAACTAGAGATGAGTTGATAGTGTCCATATATAAATAGGGGGTTATGTTGCTCAACCATGCTACTTATTTTATGTAATTACCACATAGTATATACAGTAGCTTCTTTCTCATACCAATCGTCTGTCTAAGATCGAACATATCTCTAGACCATTCACGACGATTGTGGTCTATTCATGAACTTTGATAGAGAGATCTACCCTAACCCCAAAAGAGTAGGTCCACTTTGAATATTTTGATTGTCATGCCATAACACACATGTACTGATAGTTATCCCTGAGAGAGGCAATGTCCACCAAATCTACATGGTTTTCCCAAACTTGATAGAAGGCTATATATATTGGTCTTGACAATCAACCCAATATTATGATATCTATGTTTGTGGTAGTAAAGGTGAATGCATAGTTTTTTTGAATGGCAGAAGACCATGATCTTGACATTCTTATCTAATTATCACCATATATATATATATATATATATATATATGTATGTTTATGCATCCTTATCTTAGATCTTACTTTAAATCAAGGCAGATAATACAAAGTTATGTTGGTTTGTTGTTCAAATTCAATATCTAATGGATTATCTTAACTCCATTGCAACTGAAATCGTACACTTTTGAACAAGAATGATGTGCTATTTTTAAACTTCGTGACCTTCTTCTACATTTGTGGCTTGTATTCAAATAGATATAGTCTCCCGATATGACATCACTTCACACACACACACGTTTTAGAAAACAATATTAGTCTTTGATATTCTTGTACATAATGGTACTGCTAGGATGCGTAGATGTACATAAAAAACATGTGTTCCTTAAAAACCATTATACTCATATAATGGAAAACATTACATGTTCAGGAAATAAAATATATCAACATATATCATATAAAACTTTTCAGTTTCCTTCTTACATCCATGACCTGATATTATGTATCATTTAATATTTTCTATGCATTATCTCCAATTAGTTGTCTTATATATGGCTTAAGACAAAGATGTTTCAACAGAACTCTTACAGATACACTTCAATTTGACCATGTGTATTCTAATGAGATAACGACATATCCCTCTTGTCATGTGCTAACAAATACAATTGTATTGAATAATTAGAAAATATTAAGATGCCTTTAAAACATCAACCATTACATTTGCCTTCCTTTGTGGTAGTCAAGTGTAGATTCATAATGTTCTATCAATTTCAATGAACGCCTTTGTCTCATGTTAAACTCTTCCTATAAAAAGAAAATATTTAAACTCTTGGATTCTTGAATAGTGGAAATTTTACACACACACACACACACACATATATAGGGTAGCGATCCAGTGAGAAACATCCTACGGTGAGAGCATGAGAGGCATTTGAATAACTACAAATTAGTAACTATTTTTTAAAATCCAACTATATAGATGGAAAAAGCATCATTTCATTTACCTTCTCACAAAAAATCATTGCAATCAGACATTGTTTACAAGTCCATATGTATAATATACTCTTTTTACATCCAACAATCAGCCTGCAATTCAATATAGAGCGTCAAAAAATATTTAGTTGATGTGAATGATCTACAAATTGGATGGTGATAAAATTGTATAGGAAGGTAGATATTAAGGTATACTTGTAATCTGTATGGTTGGATTATGAAAAATTGATCTATGTGGAGAGTTATTGAAATGCCTCTCATGCTCTCACCAGATATGTTTCTCATTGGATCATTGCCCTACACACACACATATATATATATATATATATATATATATATATATATATATATATATATATCCTCCAAACTTATAGGAAAGAAAAATACATACCAACTCTAAATCACGGGTTGGTTCTCATCACACTTTTTATTCTCTAGAAGCATGGGAGACGACATTCGTGCATTCCATCAACACACATCTAGGCACTTTCTTCAAAGCATCACTAAACGTTATGCATTATTTTCTCATTTTAAGTAGAATGAGTGTTGAAGATGAACTCAACTTTCCTTCAAATTATAAAAATTGTGCTAACACTAATCATCCCAAACAAAAGGGTTTTAGTGTCTTAAACATCATGATGAAGTCATTATTCGATTTTTGGATGATAACAAAGGTGATATTAAGGATACTTGTGAAGAATTAATTGGGATTATCCTTTGAAATTATTTTAGTTAAATCCTTACCTTTTTTTGACAAAAAAAACAACTATTGCTTCATAACTTTTGAACTTAAGAATCATAGGATACAATTTTAGAAGATTGAGCAATTTTCTTGGACTTTTGGTAGATAGTGGCGCCTTTTTGAAGTGAGAAATATGGATTCCATTGTTTTGCAATCAAACATCAATCATATGGCCACATATACTATTGGGAGCCTATTTCCCTCGACCAATATATCCATGTGCAAGGGGTGTGCTACGGTGGCATAGGTTGACGAAGAGAAATAAGAGGAATAAGAGGAGAGAGCTCCCAGGCCTAGGAATATGTTGTTAAGTCTCAGGGTGAAGAGTGGGTGTATTTATGGAAAATGTTGTGTGGATTCAATTTTGAGACTTAAAATGGGACACAATGTATCCTTTTCACACAAAATAAGGGACATAACCAAAAGTGTGTTATTTTTAATTTGCCACTTGTTTTGTGTGGAAAGGGAAAATTTATGTCCCATTTTGAGTTTAAAACGGGTTCCATATAGTGAATACTTATACATATGGGGTAAGGTGACTAGGGTTGGGATTTTATAGGGGCTAGGTTTAGGATTTTCAATGAGGAGATCTGTTAGTGCTCAAGAACTTATCACGGTTGATGAAGGGGGAAATCGGGTTCAGTTTTGCAAGGGGCAGCGATGGGAAGGAAAAATTGAGGGGAGAGAGTGTCATGAGGGACCATGGTTTTGGGCTGACTTTGTAGAACTATGCCCAACATGCCCGTCCCTACCCAAGGTAGGAGTTGAGCCGATCATCGTTGAATTGCAATCCAACAGTCACCAAGTCTGGGGTTGGGTCAGGGTTCAATGCCCAGTTCAAAGCTCAAAACGGCAAGTTTAGCTGGTATATTCTTAGTTCAGGGAGATCCACCAGGTAAGGGAGAGCGACGAGCTGGTTAAGCAAATGGATCAGGCCCAATAAAGGGAAAAGGAGAAAAAAGGAGGAAAGGGGTTTTTGGATATTGAAATTTTAGAAAATCATAACTCTTGGGAGCAAACACCGATTGATCTCAAATTTGGAAAAGAGGCATAGAATAAGGAGAAAAAATATAATAAAAGTTTTAAATCTAAAAGATCAAATTTCATAAAATATTTAACAAACTGATTCAAAGTTTTTTCAACTCAGGTTTTAAAGAACTTAGGTGTGGCATACAAATCACAAAACCAAGATCTACTTAAGCGGAAGCGTTCGTTAGCAGCGGATTACCGAAAATCACTAAAAATTAATACCATTTTACAGAGAGATCTACACATAGGAAAAACTCTTTCATAAAGAACTTAAGTAATTTAATTACATACTAGTTCACAAGTACATGTCATGTATCATCTTTTTCTGAGAATTACAAGCATCAACTGCCCCGTTAGACTATACACAGGCAATATAAAATCTCAAAGCACTAAGCCAAAATCTCAAAAGCATTAACTATTACTCCAAGGACCTGAGAGTATAGAGATGACACATAGGACTTTCTATACATATATACAAGATGTGACAGCCAGTGTTTTCACTTAAGAAATCACTGTCGTTCTCTTCTACTGCTGCTATTGTTGTCCTTCACCTATTGAAGGATTCCTGCCTCCGCGTCCACGTCCACCTAAAAAAATGTGAATCCCTCGGGGGTGAGACAATTGTAAATTGCCCCAGCGAGAGATATAACTCTCCGCCAAAACATTATTATTGCAGTTTAATTGAATAAAATTGTGAAGAGTAATTATATATTCAACAGCAGGCAAATCAATGTCTAAATAGATTAGAGCAGTATTCTTATTCAAAGTATTTCAGCTATAACATGATAAAGTGGCATGATACTTATTCAATGAGGAATTAAAGTACATGTATAACATATGCTAAGCAAAGTCACATCAACCTTCTCGGTCAGTATGAGATTATATGGTAGAGACATCATGTGTCAAACTACAATTAGCTTGCCAGGGTATATTGACATCTTCACTATAAAGTTATAGTTGTAGCATATACTCTCTTCAGGCTTAGATCACACAGCTAATGTCTGGTATTGTTTGGTGGAGTCATGTCCTGTAGCCATACTCTTTTAATAAAGTATTGGGATCTTAATCCCTCATCTCATCAGGTACATTTCAATTTCTTAACAAGTTCATCATCATGATTATAGAATATGGGTATTCAAACCCTCAGTTCACACTACTACAGAAATGGCTTATAACGTCACTTTTAAAGGCGTCAGTTGTATAAATACGCCGACACCTAAACCTTAAAGCCTCGGTTTAATAAAAAAAATTGACATCTATCTGTGAAGGGCGACCAGACACGGGTATCGCTTTTATTCAGTGTCGGTTCCCTAATAATAAACTGACACCTAAAATTAACTGCCAAATCCAAAATTTCTAGTGAAAAAAATTACCTCTAAAATTTAACATATGGAGTCGGTTATTAACTACTAAACCGACGACGAAAGGTTATTCGCAAAATAGAAATTGGGCACATTTTGGTCGTCAGTTTTGCTACAATAACTGACATTTATGGGTTTTCCCACGTTGTTCCCGGGAAATTTTTCACACCCTTTGAGTGTCAGTTTTTGAAAGAAACTGACGACTATGGTCATTAATTGAGAACAATTTTTTAATCAACATATGTAGATAGACGTCGGTTTTTTTCTAGTAAAAACTGACGACTATCATTGAGAATAGGTGTCGGTGTGTTTGTAGAACCGACACCTTTAGTTTTATGTGTCGGTTTTATTTAGGAACTGACACCTATTGTTAACTTAACAGCACCCGCGCGAGCCCGACTCTTCCCCTTTCTCTGTTTCATTCATTCTTGTGCTCTCCAGGGTTTGGTCCGGCGATCGATTTCTCCTTTGCCGCTGCTCGCTGCCACTGCCTCCACGCCTGCCGCCATCACCGCTCAGGCTGCTGCCTTCGCTGCCACCATGCCGCCGCCTCTGCTGGATGTCGTCACTGCGTGATACCCACCGTCACTTCTCGTCGCTGCTCAACACCTGCAGCTCGCCGCCGCCACTCGACAAAGGAGGTACCCTCTTCGCTTTCTCCCTCTCTTTTTCTTGCTCAACACCTGCTCGCCCTGCCATTCTACTGCCTGATCCTCTGCCTGGAAGCAACATGAGGAGATCACAATCGTGTGGGCCTCCACCTCTTCTTCTTCCTGCTCCCTCTCCTTACCAAATGGATTAAAGCAAGGCCACGACCGTGTGGGCTGGCCACGGTCGTGGCCTTGCTTTTATCCATTTGGTAAGGAGGGAGCAGGAAGAAGAAGATACATTTGCAATTGAATACTAATGCTTGACCTAATTCTGTAAATTTTGATGCATGTTGAATTAAGATATTAAAACCCTAATACACATTTCACCATAATATTGAATTAAGTATATTGTTGAAATCTTGTAATCAATCTATGTAAGATATTAAAAACCTATTGTTAAATCTCTGATTTTGTAGTGACGCATCACCCTAACATCTACATGAATCCCTATTGTATGATGTAGATTGATGATAATGCATGAGCTAGTTTGAAATTTTGAAATCAATTATGAATCTCTCCATCCCTATCTAGGTCATACTAATTTATGTGTAATCTTTATCTTGATGATGAACATGCATGGACACTCAAAATGTTGAAATCAATGTTATAGAATGACAACACATGTATTTGTTGGCCTAGAAACCCATCCAAGATTTACTCATTAGGAGTAAATATTGGATAGTCCCCAGTTTGGGACTGTTCTTGAACACCTAATCTCACTTAGGATGTAAGTGTATAATGTATATTTGGTTTTTAAGAAAATTCCAGTAGCATTTCCCCGTTTGTTCTCTAAGTACATATGTACTTGGAGAACAGCGGGGAAATGCTGCCAAAATTTTCTTGAAAACCCAATACACATTATACACTTACTAGTGAGATTAGGTGTTCAAGAATGGGATAGGTGGTACATATTTATTATATATAAGAATGACAACACATGTATTTGTTGGCCTAGAAACCCGTCCAAGATTTACTCATTAGGAGTAAATCTTGGACAGTCCCCAGTTTGGGACTGTTCTTGAATACCTAATCTCACTTAGGATGTAAGTGTATAATGTGTATTGGGTTTTCAAGAAAATTTCGGCAGCATTTCCCCATTTGTTCCCCAAGATGTACAACATGGACGAAGTGGCATGTTTATATTTTTTTATATATTTTATTTTTTTGAATGTGAACTTTACAATGTCAATTACTTTACAATGTGAATGTGGACTTTACAATGTGAATTTTATAATGTGAATTACTTTACAATGTGAATGTGAACTTTACAATGTGAGCTTTAAAATATGAATTACTTTACAATGTGAATGTGAACTTTCAGATGGCTGAGCATTCTCCTGATGATCGTGCTGATGATTACCGTGAGGGTGAGGACATCAATGTGCCGCCTCACAATGTAAGTTTTAAAAATATATATCATATATTTATATATATGTCCATTTCTAGTTATATCCTGTAAGTGTGTTTATTTTGTCAAGTTTTAGGTTGATGATGCAAATGTACCCTTTGAACTTGAGGCACTTGATGAGTAGCACCAAAAAGTTGACAAGAGAAGGGGCATCACTATGATGAAGAAGTTAATAGCGCAAAGGAGCAATGGACCCAAACTTATTGTGGATTTTGATAATGCAGGAAATGCACTTGGAGTGAATCACAATTCGTTTGTTTCATATCTTGGGTATGTTACTCGTAGCCATTGCGGTTGTAAGATAGATTCTTGGCATAAAGTTCCTAAGGAGAAGAAAGACGTAATATGGAAGGATTTATGCATGAGTTATTATTAATTTGCAATTCTATTTGTTAGATTACTAATTTTTTGGATACTAGTTAATAGCAATTCTATTTTGCAGAGTATATTTGAATTGGATGAAAAGTTGCATCGTAAATGTGTGATGCAACGCTGTGGGAGAGTCCTAAGGAACTATAGGACAAATCTCACCTGAGAATACATAAAAGAAGGTGATAAGAGGAAGAAGACAACCACAGAACAGTGGAACTTCCTGGACCAAGAAGAATGGGATGCATTTTTTGCTTCAAGACAAACTAATGAATTCAAGGTATTAGGCGTCACCCCCAATTTAATTAATGTACGTTGTATTCACCTATTCAAGATTAACATTTAGTGTTACTAACCAAATCATTAATGTGCATACTAACTAGGCCCTCAGTGAGGCGCAAAAAGCAAGGCGTGCACTGAATGTGCATACTAACTAGGCCCTCAGTGAGGCGCAAAAAGCAAGGTGTGCACTGAATGTGCATGACCACACAATGGGCCCAAAGGGGTATGCAGGCATTCACCAAAGACTACAGTCTGAGGCTAATGCTCAGTCTGCTGCTACTCAGGAGTCCTCTACTATAGGTATCACACCTCTGCCTCGCCATGATGTCTGGATAGCTGGGAGGCAAAATAAGAAGGGAGAAATAAGGAAGCTCGCAATTGTTGAGGCGGCTGCAAAAATGGTAAAATACAACTCTTACAGCAATTGTTCGAATATTGATTATTTGTGGTGTTTACTTAATTACAAATTTTTGTTTTGGCGATTAGCGGGAGCTGCACGAGCTGAGGAAATAAGGAAAGTTCATCCCTGAGGGTACAAGGGATGAATTGACAGTTGCTCTGGGTAACCCAGAGCATCCTGGACGTGTTAGGGCCGCAGGCGCTGGTGTATCAAAGCATTCTTTGGGCCATCCCAGCGCAAACATGTCCTAAAAGCGGGACTTTCACAAGAAGAGGTAACCTATTCTTTCTTTATAATGTTACTATAAAAGAGAATTCAATAATCAGAAGTTAACGTTTCTTTTATCCATGTATAGGTAGATAAGCTAGTTGATAGGAAACTCAAAGAAGCACTGAGCAAGTGGCAGGCATCTCAAACTGCCACTCAGCAGACAGTACCTATGGCGTCCCGCTCTACTCCTACTGCAGAGGTTGGGAGTAATCCTGTAGACCCACCACCTAGCACATCCAATGTAAGTATTTTTATGACATAATAACTAGTCTTTTCAAGATGATATGTATATATGTATATAACATTCTTTACACAAAAATTTGTAGGGGTTGAAGCCATGCCGTCTAAAAAGTAAAGAATTTGTCATTGCAGAGGCGTCGGCTTACCCATCCCTACCAGGGGAAATGTTTCATGGGTCTCCATTACCAGCTGGTTGGGTTCGTGTGAGCCCGCTACGTATATTCCCCAACTGGATGGATCTTCCATTGCCATATGCCCACCCAGATTGTGAAACGCTTGGTGAGGCAGAAGGCGGAGTGATATTGTGGCCAAAAGCGGTTGTCCTCTATACTGAAACTGTATGATAAATTTACATTATGTTAAATTGTTAGTGTGTGTATATGATGTCAGTTGATATGAAATTATATATATATATATATATACAGGTTAAAAAGAAGACACCCACAACATCTAGGCCTCCACCTCCACCTCCTACATTACCAAGTTGGGTTCCACAAGACCTACCTATCTCGTTAGGTCCTGATTGTAGGGGTATGGCAATATGGTTAGGCGAACATGTTATAAATTTTCCTATAACTATTTCTATAGATGCGGATGTTGCATGTCAATCATACGAAAGCAACCTATTTATACCAGATATTTTGGAGTTGTTTCGATATGATTGGTTGAATACATATGTGATAGAGCTATGGATAAGGTGAGATCTTCTTTATACATCCATATACCTTGTGTAGGATCTAGTGATCTGGTTTCTTATTTATTAATGCATATGTAATACATGTTTTACAACTACTTAGACAAGATATGTGCAGATTTTTCATTCGAACATGTAGGATTTTTTATTCCATATTTGATTAGTCTAGTAGCTAAAGACCCTCCGTCAGTTCAACAATATTGTTGTGATGTTTTTACAAGTTTTGCTCAAAATAAGAAGATGTTGATAATAGCTCCATTCAATGTGGAGTAAGTTTACTTTGCTTATAATTTGGACTTAAGAAAATTACATTTTTTTGTGGATTTTGAGTTATTAATTTTTAACTTTTTTACCTCTAGTGGTATGCATTGGGAGTTACTAGTTATTGTCCCCGAGACGTTCACTGTCTATTATCTAGATCCTAAGGGGACTAAATTGAATTCAAGATATGGACACAAAATGAAAATGGCATTATTCCGGTGAGAAATATTTCATTTTCATATCCGTTAACATATGTTATTACATTACTATTTAATTATGTGATGTACTGTGTTACATTAGCATGTAGGGGTTTAGATGAATTCAAAAAGGTTGGAGGAAAGGTCCCCAGGAAAAAGAACCAGCAAATAATTTGGACAAACGTGGAAGTAAGTTCCTGACTGCAATGTATATATTATTTATGTGAACAATGCTTAATTAGTTGTATTCTTTAATATTTTGTATGTTTCAATTTATAGTGTGCTACATAAGACAACGGATGGGCATGTGCATACTATGTGATGTGATTTATGCACATGATTATCAAATATGCTGCAGTGGACATCGATACCATTCCTGAGGTATGATATATAGTCTCATTAGATAATATGAAATATATCACTCTTATTTATAGCTCATTAATTATATATATACATCATTCTCTTTGCAGGTGTTTAAAACGGATCACACTACAGAAAAGGCCTTACCAGATATACATGCTCCCTATACGACGAGAGAATTAAATGAAGTAAGAGAAGAATGGGCAACATCCATACAAGTAGTGGGGTTTTTAACATATATTTGGGATGTTGATAGCGAATAATGACTAAAGAATGATATTTTGTAAATGAATTTCTGAATTATAACATGTGTGAATGTTTCTACATGTCTGAATGTTTCTACATGTGTCTGAGTGAAAATGAATGAAACTGTTGGTTGCTATATTAATGTTTCTACATGTGTGAATGTGAAAATGAATGGAACTACATATTGCTACATGAATGTTTCTACATGTGTGAAAATCGAATGGAACTGCATGTTGCTAAATGTGTGAACATTTATGTTGTTAATTTTGTAGGTTTGTGGCCTGTTGTTGGCTGATATCAATGGATGTCGTAAAACCTGCAGTTCATAACTGAACTGCAGGTTTCTCATCCTGCGACCAGCCACAGCAGGTCTGCAGACTGACAGAAAAAAAAAACATAAAATAGGCGTCGGTTATTTGTATAAATAATGAGGCCAGACACCACAGCCGTGCTAGTCAGCACGGTCATGGCAGTGGGCCAGACACCACGGCCGTGCTGGCCAGACACCACGGCCGTGGCAGCGGGTGAGATGGCTTCGGTTATCACTAATAAACCGACGTCGATAGTGCCCCAGATGGCGCCCTTTCTGTGGCGCGAAGGTATATGGCGTCAGTTTCAAAGCTAATAACCGACGCCTATACCCCCTTGCTGGCGCGTTTTCGGTGGCGCACGAAGGGTTGTGGCGTCAGTTTGAGAACCGACGCATAACGGTTGGGCTTTAGCGGCGCCCACATAGGTGTCGCTTAAAAACCGACACTAAAGGCCTTAAATAACCGACACTAAAGGTTGGTTATGTACTAGTGTCATCATAGGATACTTGTTACCACTTATCAGGTAACTTAATACCTTCAGGTCATCTGACCAAGGTAATCATGATTCTTGCTACACAAGCATTCTACATAGCTCACAAAGCTTATTTCACCTCTTGTTACCTCTTAATAGGCAACAAGGCATATTATGGCTCATTAACAACTTTAATAAAAGAAACATCATAGCTCATACCTGGCTATGTTCATCTTCTCAGGATACCTGCATGTTTAGTACTTCATGATAACAGTTATAATGCTTACATATCAACACCATGCAACACAAAGTAATACCACTATTCCCTTTTTAGGGTTAGAATTCCTCTTACATATCATCACCCTCCATTAGGGTTTTCCACAAATAACCATTTAGGTTCTTAAGATCATTTTATTAATGATCAATCCCTATTTCATTGCTTCACACAGCTAGGGGCCAACATTGATAACATAAGCATTTAATCATGCTTATTTATTCTCATCACTTATCATTGAATGAATTATCAACACAAGATATATGTTCCTCTCTCAACTTTATCATAATATGATTGCATCATACTTTATTGATTTGGATTAACCTTTTCATAAGGCATGTTAGCCTACACTTATCAAAGTGCATTACATCTCAATGTAACAATTAACATGACACACTTCATGTGTTACTCATCCAAGTATATTGGATTTAAAATACATCAAGGTATATCAATCTTGAGGTGCTGGATGTGATATCTATCATATCTTGGCGTATCACTTCCCTCATCACCTTTATCTTACTCGAGTTCATCAACTTAGCTTGTATTAGGGTATTTCCCATCCTAATACTTTATGCACCAGTTCATCACATTTATCATGTAATGTATTGGTCATAAGTCACTTATTTAGAATATACAACCATTGCTAATGATATGGACTCATCTTTGAGTTAAGGCAATATTGATATAAGTACATCCATTACCAATCCCTTTAGGCGTGTCACCTATCAATAATTAGTCACTATTCCATTATTAGGAATAGGGTTTCCCATCTTTATCAACTAGGGTTTACATAACATCACCCTATATTAGGGTTTTACATATTGTCACCCTACATTAGGATTTCACATAACATCATCCTTATATTAGAGTTTCACATAGCATTACCTGAAATTAGGGTTTCTCAACCCATGGCCCAAAATTGGGGTTATGGTTTATCTTCATATTGTCCAAGATTAGAGCTCATACACTATTAACCCAAAATTAGGGTTTTACATACCTTCACCCTATATCAGGATTAGGATTTCATATCAAGGTTTCACATATCATTACATACCATCACTTTGGGTTAGAGTTTCACATCACATCATTGCATTAGGGTTTTACTTGACATCACCCTCAATTAGGGTCTCACATGTCATCACCCTTGATTAGGGTTTTACATAACATCTCTATATTAGGGTTTCACTTAACATAACCCTTGATTAAGATTTCTCACATCATCACCCTAGATTAGGGTTATACCAAGCATTGCCCTAAATTAGGGTTGGGGTTCATCAACCTTCTCAATTAGGGTTTCATGATCTCTTTATCAAGGATCATACCCTAATTACATATTCTATATATTTTGAATGTGTTGAAGCTGGATTGCTACATGATTATTATACATGTATGAATTTCTCTCTCTCATCCTCTCTAGGATGTTAATCACTCAAATCTTGATTGGATTGAATCAACTTAACTTAAATGAAGGGTTGTCATAGTGTATTAAGTCACTTCTTCCATAAGCATCAAGGTTAACACTTCTAAGGGTACCAATTATCTAAGTACATTAAGGATTCAACTATTGTACTTATCTTTGATAATCATCATTATCAATCATGGGATCCACTAATATTTCATCACTTTAAGTCTTTAATCAATTTTGTATATGTTGAACCTCTATTCGGTTTTGACCCTTGAATCTCCAAACAGTTTGAAGTCAATTGCCCTCTAAATGGTTTTGAAACTATTTGGGCATCTAGGGTTAAGACCAATTGCCCTCCAAACGGTTTTGAAACTGTTTGGGCACTCACCATTAGAAACTGTTTGAACAATTCATCACCAAGATCGATTGAACAACCCAATAGTTAAAACCGTTTGAAAATTAAATCCACTTGATCATCCAAACAGTTTTGAAACCGTTTGATTCCAAACGGTCTCAAGATCGTTTGGTCCAAAACATCTTGAAGCTGAATGAATCATAATGGGGTTTTTGTTAACCAATCGATTTATGGTTACAAACAATTAACCATCCATCAATGGGATCTTCAACTAACAACCCTTGGATTTCCATTTATCATCGTAGCTCTTAACCACCAAACGGTCTTGAGACCGTTTGCATCCAAACGGTTTTGAGACCATTTGCATCCAAACGGTTTTGAGACCGTTTGGTCACCAAACAGTCTTAAGACCGTTTGGGCCAATCAACCCTTAATTTGATTCAATTCAATTAGGGATTCAACACTCAACCTGATTAGGGTTTGCAATTGATGGAACATTTACAATTGGAACCATTAAGATCAAATTAATTGTAACAAATGGATCGACCTTCAACTATATCATCACTTGTCCTCCAAACGGTCTTGAGACGGTTTGGTCTCAAATGATCTTGAGACTGTTTGGTCTCAAGTCCTTTGAAACCGTTTGCTTTAGATATTATTGAGGTGTGTGCTTGGGATGATGTCATCATAATCAAGCTACGTTTCTTCAAAACTTGTTGTGATTTTCATGGTGATTTCATCAATCAACCAAATAGATTTTCGAGAATAAAGAAAGAATCAACAATTGATAAAGATATGAAATCAATAATAACATTCAAGGGTTCAAGTTATATAACCCGCCTTCAAAGAATGCTTTAAAGCTCCAACTCCACGTCTTTAATGGTGGAAGAAGATTTCTCAACTATACCAAGCTCGTGCTCAACTCTTTGAGTGAAAAAGATTGGCTAGGATTGAAGATTGATTGAAGAAAAGAAGAAATCAAGCATTGATTTGTGATTTCCACCATGAATTTGAGGTTGAAGATGATCAAGGAGCTTACCTACAGGTTGGAGTTCGTTCCCCTGCTGCTCCTAAGTTCCCTTGTGCTCATCCAAAGCAAGGAAGAAAGAAAATCCGAAAAAGAGTCTTTGGTTGAATGGGAAATGAAGTGTTTATAAAGGAATTTCATGGAGAGAGAAAGTTGAAAAGCAATCCTTCAACTCCCCAAATTGGTGCCACTTAACCCCCTCTACTCCTTGCATATGAAGGAATCCTACTTTTCCTTTAATTCTTCTTCATTATCCACAATTTAAAGGAAAAGCAATTAAGCACCTTAATTCATATAATACTAATATCCCATTTTTAGTGGATATTACTTTTTAGTTAACTAATGTGAGTGGACTCTCCACTTACTTATGATATTTCGTGTCCTTTTCAAGTCACAAGGACGTTCACACTTATGCAAATTCAACCATCTCAATTTGGTTGAAGGGTACTTCAATTAATATATTTATTCTTGCATTAAATTGAAGTAAAGTTTCATTTATGCTTAAATCTTGATTATTTTAATATCAAGATTCTCTCTCTTCCAAAATGATTCAAATGAGGCGCCCCTCTCAAATTCTTTCCTCTACACAATTCCAAGAATCATGAGGGACCCTCTTGAAGTGGTATTTTTCATATTGAACCCTAGGTTTTGGGTAAATTGCACATTACACCAAAACTAGGTTTTAATGCAGAAAGATTGCTCAGCAAGCTCTATCTTGGTGCTCAAGCTTGTGGAAGCCATACCAATGCATCATACTCATTCCTATGATGCTTCAACATCTGAGGAACATTTTATCATGTACAATTTGCAAGTTAACCCCTCAACTTGGGTAATTTGCACTTTAGTCCAAAACTAACAAAACATTGTTTCGACATTATTCAAAAAGGACTAAAATTAAAATATAAGTTCCTCTTGAGCCTTAATTACTTTTCAAAAGATAAGAGCAAGCATATAATAAACCTCATTAATCAAAACATCTAGGGTTAACACATAACCCAGGTCAGGGATGTTACATTAGGTGCATGTAATTGATTCATATCATGAATTTTCATTCTAGAGATTTTCATAGTGTTATTGATCATAAAAAATATTAAAAGTGATAAAGACAAAATAATTTAGGAAAAAAAGTTAATTAGGTCAATAAGATGCAAAAATGCACTTCATTATAGTCATCTACAAACACAACTATAAGTTAATCTATTAATGATATGAACACTCTTTTCATGAGATCGATTAAAGTTGTTGGAACATTGGCTAGCACAAAGGGCATAACCAAAATTCATAATGCATGTATCTTGTTAAGGAGCCTATTTTAGTCACTTCCTCTACCTTAATGCTCAAGTGTTGATATCTTGATCTCATGTGCTTATTTGAAGACACCATAGTACCCTTTAGTTGATCAAACAAAACATCTATCCTCAAGAATGTATACAAATCTTAACCTTATTCAATTCTCCATAATCAATGCACAACCATATCAGGCCATCCTTCATTAATTAATACACAACTACAACGATCCATCCTTCTTTTTAACAAACAACATTGGTGGTTTCTGTGGTGAAGTACTTGATTGAAAGAAACCCTTGTCCAATAACTCTTGAAGATGTTTCTTCAACTCTCTCAACTCTATCGTAAACCATCGACTACATACTGGGTGCCACATTTATTTCAAAATAATTTTTTTGGGTGGTGTTACACCTAGAAACTCCTGAAGAAATTCACCATGATGTACATGTATTGTTGGAACATATTTGATCTAAGGAACTCCAATTTTATTTGCCACTATGTGCACTAGACATGCTTCTGACTCCCTATTTTAGTTTTAACCCTATACTGTAATTTATCGTTTATGCATGAGATTTTACCCCTGATGAGTATATGTTTCATTTTTAACCCATATGAACTACAACCCTATAATGTATTTTATCATTTAAGCATGAGATTTTACCTACTTAATATGTTGTAGGATTGATTATCTAGGGTTTGGTGGAGTGGAACCTTGATTCTTCTTAAACTAGGGCTTATGGGACACTGTGTTCCTAGTTTAGACACTAACATATGTAACTTACAATTTTGTAGTTGATATCTAAATTTTAGAGGGTCATTTTGATTTCTTAATCCTAACCAATCATGATCAAATGAGGGGGGCGAATGGTATCCCAGCGGTGCAGCTCCACATTCCCCATTTAAGGGACCCGAATCTGACTCTAGATGCCAACCCTCGGGGTGGAATAGGGCCCCACATTGTTGAGCATGCTGCAATGCCCCCATGCACGCGGTTGGTTTTGGGGTTTACCATGCCAGGGTGAGTCTAATAGTGGCCCTGCCTGGAAGGGATTCCTCATTATTTAAAAAATGATTGAACAATTATTTGTTAATACTACAACACTATTACCATAATATAAATGCTATCATGTTATCTAGTATTTATTGTACAACCAATTCTCTACGTATATATAATTATGGAATCATTGTATGGAACTAGCTTGTATGTTATAGAGATGGGTATGATTCTTAGTTTAGCTCTGAACATGGTGTTCATTGACTTTGAACTGACACGAAGTAATAATTTTTTATACACAGTAACACAATTCTTTTCCATTTGGCTTTTCATCTAGATGAAACTCACTAGTTAATCGTAGTTATTTTTGCACACCAAAAATGTTTATAATATTATATAATATATTTATAACAAATAGCTCAAATAGGCATACACATGCCACTTATCTTTGTTAAAAACAATAGTATTATAGGATTATCCTAGTAGACCCAAAAGCTTATGGTTTTATATACATAAACTTAAGTTTCCTTATTACCTATAATAAAAGTGAGTCATGTGTCTATTTTAGTGTTAATCGAGTTGTTTGACACTTTTCTTTGCAATTCAACCTACTTCACCTACTCACTTCTATTGAATCTTTGGGTTTTTTCCCCAGTCAAGCCAAATAACAGGATGAAAATGTTATAGAAGTGCCACGTTTGTATGTATGTGTTTTCAACGGTCGAACCCATGTGCTCCAACAGTCTGTGTGTTCATTGTTCTATTCAATTTGTGTGTTTCAAAAGTCTGTCTGCAAGCTAATCAGTTCAGTTTGATTATGTGTTTGATAACGTCAGTTTCTTCAAAAAGTGTCTCAACAAAATATCTTTCCTCAATGGTCCAATTTATTGTTGTGTTAAATCAACCTATTTCAGTGCTACTTGGCTTAATTTGTCTGTGTATTCAAACATTCTTTCTAAGTATTAATTGATCCAGTTTGTCTATGTGCTTACAAAATGAAGGGAGTCAATTTACTTGTTTAATCAAGATGCTTTCTCTTAGTAGGTTGTACATAGATTAGCGAATGTCAATGCAGTAGTCATCATGAGTTCAACGAGAAAGATAGAGGAAGTCAATTGGAAATTAATCGAATGCATTTGCATGTGCTCCATTTGCTTGGTTGTGTACTCATTGATGCATCGAATGTGTTCTAACAATACATATGCATGCCAATCAATCTAGCATGTCTGTGCGCTAATGAATTCGGCATGTTTATGTACTTATACATTAGAAGGAGACAACTAATTGTAAATCAAGCTTCTTTCTCTTTGTGAGTTACTTATTAATTGTATATGACAATGTACCACCGACCATGAGCATCAAATTGATATGCAACCTTGTTTACCGGAATGGTTACAAACTGAGCTATATAGTAGATAAAAAGTATTTAGTCGTTACATAACACTGTCATCTTTTTTAACTTAGGAAATGCCTGTCATATAATGTCATATTGTACTCAATGGAATATTTTTGGCATGCATGCTATCACAATCACCACATGTCATAAAATATTTTTGATTATTTCTACAAAAATGTTAGCAAGTTCTATTTGAGCATCGAATCATTTTCACATGCTTAGCACGTGCTCAGTATATAAAGAACTTGTCTTCATCTGTTCTACTAGTCAACTCATTCAAAGCTGAGGTCTTTCACCTCCTTATAACTAAATGGACTTAGTTTATGGGACTCACGGGAGGAGTAGACACGTCCGTGACGTGCTGCAAAACCACCCTCCCAGTGCGGGTCCCGATTTTGCTTTTTTTTTTTATAACTTTTTTCTTTTGATTTTTTAGGGGATAATAAAAGAGGAGAAATCATTGTTTTGTTAATAACTTTTACTCCGTAATGAATTTTTTGACGAAATAAAATCTACCAGATTTGTTATAAAAATACATTTGGGGGGGATAAAAAATACATTTGAACTAGACTAATATTGTTATATTTTTAAAAAAATATCAAATAATAAATAAGTCAAATATTGACATAATACACCCAATATAGTGTTAATACATGTAATATGGAAATAAACATAAAAATATTATTTTGTATGCTCAACATCATCATCATCAACATGATTAAATGTTATGACAAATGCACCTAATTATGTGATACATGCTCCTAAATGAATAACCATATGCGTAGTTGTAGCACAAATCTTAACATAATGCATCTAATATTTGTAAAAAATGCGCCCAGTTATGGTGCAAATGGGCCCAATTATGGTATGAATGCGCCTAATTCTTAGAGTATGTGCACAAATATCAAACTAACACAATGTATGACAAATGCACCTACTTGTATGGCAAATGCGCCTACTTGTCTGGCACATGCGCCTACTTGTGTGGTAAATGCACCTACTTGTCTGGTAAATGCGCATACGTGTATTAATGAATGCACGACTTTTGATTGAATGCGCCCACTTATGGCAAATGCGCCTACTTGTGTAGTAAATGTGCCTACTTGTGTGGCAAATGCACATACTTATCTGGTAAATGTGGCTATTTGTATTGTCATGAATGCACAAATTTTGATTGAATGCGTCCACTTTCGATTGAATGCGTCCAATTATGGTGCAAATACGCTCAATTATGGTGTGAATGTGCTTACTTCTTAGAATGTGTGCATAAATATCAAACTAACACAATGTATGGCAAATGCGCATACTTGTATGACAAATGTGCCTACTTGTCTGACAAATGCACCTACTTGTGTGGTAAATGTGCCTACTTGTGTGGTAAATGCGCCTACTTATCTGATAAATGTGCATACTTGTATTAATGAATGCACGACTTTTGATTGAATGCACCCACTTATGACAAATGCCCCTACTTGTGTAGCAAATGCTCCTACTTGTGTGACAAATGTGCATACTTATCTGGTAAATGTCCCTATTTGTATTGTCATGAATGTACACATTTTATTTGAATGCGCCCACTTTTGATTGAATGCACCCAATTATGGTGCAAATGCACCCAATTATGGTGTGAATGTGCCTACTTCTTAAAATATGTACATAAATATCAAATTAACACAATGTATGGCAAATACGCATACTTGTATGACAAATGCGCCTATTTGTCTGACAAATGTTCCTACTTGTGTAGTAAATGCGCCTACTTGTGTGGTAAATGTGCCTACTTATCTGGTAAATGTGCATACTTGTATTAATGATGCACGACTTTTGATTAAATGTGCCCACTTATGGCAAATGCGCCTACTTGTGTAGCAAATGCACCTACTTGTGTGGTAAATGTGCATACTTATTTGGTAAATGTGCCTATTTGTATTGTCATGAATGCACAAATTTTGATTGTATGCACCCACTTTTGATTGAATGCGCCCAATTATGGTGCAAATGCACCCAATTATGGTGTGAATGCGCCTACTTCTTAGAATATGTGTATAAATATCAAATTAACAGAATGTATGACAAATGTGCATACTTGTATGACAAATACACCTATTTGTCTAACAAATGCGCCTACTTGTGTGGTAAATGCGCATACTTATCTGGTAAATACACATACTTGTATTATGAATGCACGACTTTTGATTGAATGCACCCACTTATGGCAAATGTGCCTACTTGTGTAGCAAATTCGCCTACTTGTGGTGGCAAATGCGCATACTTATCTGGTAAATGTGCCTATTTGTATTGTCATGAATGCACAAATTTTGATTGAATGCGCCCACTTATGTCAAATGTGCCTACTTGCATGACAAATGCGCCTACTTATATGGTAAATGCACATACTTATCTGGTAAGTGCGCCTACTTATATTGTCATGAATGCACAATTTTTGATTGATTTCACTCACTTTTGATTGAATATGCCTAATTATTGTCATGAATGTACAATTTTTGATTGATTTCTCTCACTTTTGATTGAATGCACCCAATTATGATGCAAATGCACCATCAATGCACTCACTTTTGATTGAATGCGTCTAATTATAGTGTGAATGACATACATCTTAGATGTTGTGCATAAATATAAAATTAGCATAAATTTTAACATAATGCCCCCAATATTTGTATCAAAACGCCCAATTATGGTGATAATATATAAAAATATTTAAAAAAATATATAAATATTAGTATTGTCAGTGTATCTTTTTGTAACGAATGCAACAGTATTTATTTCGTCTAAAAAAACTCATTACAAATTAAAAGTTATGCACGAAATAAATTTTTCAGTGCCTTTTTTTCCCTTTCTCTCACTTCCTTTCCCCACGGCCACCTCATCCCAAAACTACCTACCTTCTCTCCAAAACCACCCCCTCTCCCCGCGCGTAACCTGACCAGCCCGTCAGGTTACGATTTTCGTAACTAAATTGATGACTTTGCTATATCGCAAGCCAAACAAAGAAATTTCTTTGGCATATTTCACAGCCCTAAATTATACTGCTAACGAGCATCACCGTGTGCTCACTGCCGTCTCTGTTGGGCTCCAAGAGGAATGGAAGAAGAGCCGAGCTCGTAGTACATCGACCTCGGAGCTCAGAACTCGCAATGATGGACATGGGCGAGCAGAGGACCCCCAGGTCTCCTCAGATGCATCCCGCCGGGCCGGCCATCGTCGACCTATTCAACCGATATCTCGGCGTAACCGTCCTTTGATTCTTCATCTTTCTCTCTTTCTGTACCATTTTGTTACCGCGCATTGATCTTTTGCATATCTATATGATCTTCCATTTAATCTGCAGCGGAACTCAAGGCCTCGGTCTGATGACAGCAGCCGAGAAAGCCCGTACGTTTACGTCTTGAACTCTAGTTTTCTCAATTCCATGAATCAATAGCGCTTTTGTCACTTGAAGAGATTACCTGTGGCTTACTTGTTAGTTATCTCGATGTTTATTAGGAAAAAGATGCAAAAAAGGATCCTTGCTCCCCATAGCGAACTTCCTCCTCCAAACGAGCAGTTCTTGGTGGACTTTGAGAAGTTAAAGGTCCAGTTTCAAGTGAGTTCTAGCTGGTAGTTACGCCATTTCCTTGGAGAAAGCGAAACTCCTTAAAAGGAAACGTGTCCCTTTTCTTCATTTGTTCTTACACTTGGGATGTTTTATATCAAAGGACCAGGAGCAGTTGCGGTCGATCCTGGAGTCTGTTCTGGTGTCCTTTGCTGTTCGATGCAGCAATCACGCACCACAGGCAGATTTCATATATGTTGCTTTGCGAACTTTGAGTGATGCAGGATGGTTAAACTGGGACACATTTCTTCCTTCTCTTCTTTCAACTATATCTTCTATAGAGACGTCTGCTGGACTAGGTGTTCAAGCGGCTGTGGGAGCATCTTCAACAGGTTTTCTGGCTTCCAACATGGTTGGTTCACCGTCAGTGGGAAATTCTACAGCTCCGAATTTTCAGCCTTCAAATCCCACCTCTCCTTTGCCCTCTATTCATGGCATTGGGTCTCCAGCTCAATCTGCAAATGAGCAATCAGCTGGAACGAATCTTTCTCCAGTGAGAGGTTCTGATATTTCTGCTTCCGGATCAGCTCACCATATTGTTTCTATGTCCAACTCTCTGATTGAAGGCAGTTCCTTGGAATATCGAAGGCAGCTTTGTTGCAAACTTATATTAGCTGGGTTTGAATATAATCTAAAACCGGCAACTCATGCAGAAATCTTAGCTCACATGCTCAATTGGCTGGTCAACTGGGATCAGAAGCAAGGCTCTGACGAGACTGCACTGACAAAGCATTGGAAGCCAAAAAGCTCGATAAATGAGTGGCTACATATTTGCTTGGATGTGATCTGGGCATTGTTTGCAGAAGATAGATGCCGTGTTCCCTTCTATGAGTTGCTTCGTAGTGGGCTACAATTTGTTGGCAACGTCCCAAATGATGATGCTCTATTCTCTATCATCTTAGAAATTCATAGGAGGAGGGATATGGTTGCTATGCATATGAAAATGTTGGATCAACATCTGCATTGCCCAACGTTTGGTACACATCGGCTTCTATCTCATACTTACCCGAATTCTTTGGATCCTCAACAACATACTAACTTGCGGTATTCCCCGATTACCTATCCCAGTGTCCTAGGAGAACCCCTGCATGGAGAGGTAAGAAAAGTTTTGTTTTACTCTTTTTATCATGATTGTTATACAGCTGTCTAATTTGTTGTCTTCAAATAAGTGTATGCTCATGAATTAGATAATAATATTTCTATACCCATCATTGCTAATATGGCATCTCATAGTAAAGACGCTTAAAAAGGGCTCTGCTTAGGTATTTTCTCTAGCATTTTAGCATTGTGGAGCCTAGATTGTGTATCTTTAACAAGTTAGGAGGCTTAATATGTTATGTGGATTTAATGCCATTTTTATGTTCAAATATTCAATTGTAGGCCCTCATGTCCAACCACGGGTTACAATTAATGTTATTCCCGCAATATCCAAATTAATGCCCCACATGTTATATGTTTAGAAACATATAACTAGAAGTAGCCAAAAAACCAGAATGTAGCAAATGGCTAGGTGAAGCTTCTTGTAGGCACCCTACATATTTCATTCAGTGTGTGACTAGTGACAACCATGAAATTGCCTGAGTTCTAATGTTATACAACTAATCTTCAAGATTACGAAGCATTAAGGTGTAATTTGGTTTCATTCCTGGTAGATCCACTGCAAATGCTATTTTTCTGAGGAGGCATACATGGAGGTACAGAGAAAATAAAAGAACTATCCATAAGGTTTTATTGCTTTGGACAAGGCTTATTGTCATGTACCTATGGAATTGTTTATGGCGGGTTTTGGATAAAAAACGTGTGATAGTCCAACACTTCATATTGATTCAAATCGTATGATACCTCAAATGCAAGTGTTAGGAATTTTGGAAGAGAAATAACACGATATTCTAGTACAACTGGGATACATCAATGATCAACACTGAGCTTATACCTATTCATTCTTGTTATGGATGGGCCTACACATCAAGTTCCTAATGACTTCCCTTTGTGCATGCTATTTGTTGATGATATTTTGCTGATTGATGAAACTAAGGGAAAACTGAATTGATAAAGTTGAACCTTGGAGAAATGCATTGCAATCTAATGGATTTAGGATCAATAGAAGAAAAACATACTATATGAATTGCCATTTTAACCAACTAGAATTGTGATGATGGTGTCAAGTTGGATGGAGTGTATATACCATAATGTGATAAGTTTTGTTACTTGGGTTCCACATTCAAATGGGTGATGATGTTTGTTACATGGTCACAATAGGAATTTTGAAATGGAATGAAACTGGAGTATTATGTGAGCCGAAGATCCTACTCATATTAAAAAGTAAGTTTGTAGGACAACTATACGACCATCCATGCTCTATGGGAGTGAGTGTTGATTGATAAAAAACAAGGTCTGACCGAAATGCATATGTTGAGATGGATGTGTGGGAATACAATGAATTATCACTTGAGAGATGACTATGCAAGGAACGTGGGGTGGTGAGTATTGAGGACAAGTTGCATGAGGGCCTATTGAGATAGTTTAGGCATGTGCAATGCAGATTCATAAATGCACCAATTTGAAGCAATGCTATTGAATCAAGCACAATTAAATGAAGAAGAGGCTGGATAAAATGAACTTGGAAAGAGCGTATAAGGAGATATTTTGAACTTTTAGATATTGATGAGAATATGACCCACAACAAAGTTGATTGGAAATAAGGATCAACATTTAGCTGCCCTCAACATGTAGGGATTGACCTTATCATGATGGTGGCCCCGCAAGGCAACACCCTATGCAGGGGTTTCAACCCTCTCCTCATTTATTGTGGGGTGGTTAGCCGTCCCCATGAGGTTAGCTGTTGCTTTTTGTAAACAGTAATATTGATCTAACTATAGGAAATTAGCATTTTTGCTGTCACTAGTTAGAAATATTTATCGTAGTTACCACAATGAAATTTATCATGATTGATAAGACACCCCCTAAGCATAATAGCATTCTAGCATCCTTCACCTACTAGGCATCCTGATTTTATTACAACGGACCTTATTATTTCTGATTTTTGTGCCTCTTTTTGGGTCTTATACAAATTGCAGATGACTAGGTCTCTGATGTCAGATTGTGCCTCTTTTTGGGTCTTATACAAATTGCAGATGACTAGGTCTCTGATGTCAGATTATAGCTCTTCACGTCTTATATTTTTATTATCACCATGCATATAAAAGTAGCCTCAAGTTCCAATAACACAACTAGTCACCAAAGTCGTAAGCCATATTCTGGGATCTGTAGACACTTAGACAACCACAGGCTTTACTGTGCAATTTTTGTTTAAACTCCAACCGACTACTTTGAGCAGTGTTTTAAAAAAAGGCCGCACGGGCCGCATAAGCGACCCACATATACTTAGCCGCTTATAAGGCCGATTAGAAAGCGATTTTTAGATAGACATTTGTTATCTCAGCTCAAACTAGATTATATATTTATTGATAACATTCTCTTGATGTACTATTTTGGCGTATGGTTTGTACATGAGTTGCATGCTTATTTAATGTTTGTTATTTTAGACCTATAGGATATGCGAGCATCTCTTTGTATGATTTGATTAGTCTTTATTGTTATGTACTTGTGTTAAACCATTTTGTGTGTGCTTCATTGGAGTTAATTCTTAAATGATTCCAGAATGCATTTTAAATAGTGCTTTACTTTTCATTGAAATTTAATATTTGAATCTATCTCAAATTTTAGGGTCCAAATATGTGTCTGTACAAATTAAATATGCAGTTATTTGATTGATTTATGTAGAATAATTAAATTTTAAATAATTGTATACCGCATATACTTCCACATATACTCCCGCATACCACATATACTCTATAAGGTGACCTCGCCGCACCCATAGCACATACCGCTTTTTAAAACACTGCTACTTTCACAAGGTGTCTAGGCCCTTTGACAACCAAGGGAGCCTTGAAGCTTCTAAGAAGATTGAATGATGAATTGCATTGATTAGCTTCTTAGACAACCATATCTTTTTCATTCCATTTTGGTTCCACATCACATAGGGTAAATGGGGAACATCGAGGCAGTTGTGCTATCAAGTAAGATCGACCTATCCATTAAATATCTACACAGATTTAAATTCCCTACCTTACTAGCCCTACGCAGCCAAGCAGATGAACTAGATGCAGTGTAAACTATATCATCCTTCCTTCCATTCCGACTTTGCATCATACAAAACAGATAAAAAGTAGTGAAGTACGGAGGAAATTTTGCAAACAAGTAAGAGCCACTAAGCCATCATATACATATATTGTTAGATATTATAATAATGTCATAATATATCCTATATACACGGATCAATCTCACATTGTGTATCTGAGCTATTGACAACCACCCTTATTCCTATACTAGCAGAAGACATGCTAAGCACGTCCTTCACATTTAAGTTAATCTAATAAATGTCATTTAGATATTTGCGTGTGAAACAATTGACCATAGTTGATTTGCCTAAATTGGTCGAAGTGGGTTCACGACCAATACTACTTTAGCATATATATTAAAACATGCACATATGACAAATGCTTATAGAAAAGTTTGATATAGCTCACATTATTTACATACAATCCGCTAAAAGCGAACAACTCGATTAGCTATTAATTGACTAATATATATGTTACAAAATCATAGTGACAAATTTGGGATTCGGCAATTTTTTGGCTGGAAGAAAATGGAATTCCGAAAAAATCGGGAAAATTCGTGAAAAAAATCTAAAAATTTCGGTCAAAGTTTGGTCAACTATTCAAAAATAATCGAGAATAAGTCGGCTATATACATACATATACATACACGCACATATATATGTATGTTATATACATATCAGATACATGTAACTATTAAGGTCACAAGACATACAATTGTATTGAGTGAAAAAGGAAAAGAATGAAAGAATAGTTAAGCAATAACAATGGACCGTTAGGAGAGTGGGTGTTGGAGGTTTAGTGTATATCTGGAGTTTTGTGTACATGATTTGGTAAAATAAGCGCAAGAGAATTAAAAGGGAACAATTGTGAAAAAACGTGAAAAGTCATGAAGAATGATGAAAAATCATATAAATCGTGAAAAAGCGAGAAAATTCGTGAAAAATCGGCGACTGACGTATTAATCGTGCTGCACATTCGGGAGCCTATAAAATCGCAACGAATCGCCGATTTTTCGTAAAGTTCGAAGTCTTTTGTTACGATGACCAAAATTACATATGTTACCAACCTTAGGCATGTGTTTGTTGACTACTAGTATTTAATTTATATTTATATAATTTTACATATAATCTGCTAAGAACAACACCTTTAGCTGCTACTCGGCTCCAACCAATTCGTAGCGTGTCCAAAAAAAATTACATGTGCTCCCCTTCTTGGGCATGCACATGTTGACGACTAACATAGCTAAAAGAGAACATTTCAGTTAACTATTGACTGACTCCTACCATATACAACCCGCTAACACGTAACAACTTGATTGAATACCAATTGACTCCTTCAACTTGTTTGTCATTCCTAAACTACATATGCTCTTCTTCTTGGGCGTGCGCATATTGACGACTAATATATAATTCGTACTCAAATTATTTACATACAATCCACTAAAATAGCACAATTTGATTAACTACTGGCTGGTTATCTCCAATATGTATGTGTGATTACCAAAATTACATCTGCCTAAAATATTATATTGTAAGTACTCCCAATAACTTACATACAAGCTGCTAAAAGATAACGGCTGAATAATTACTAGCTGGTTCCCTTTAAACTGTAGTGTTCATTACCAAATTACATGTACGTCTTCTTGGGCATGTGCCTATTGACGAGTAATATATAATTAATACCCACAATGATTTACTTTTGACCTAAGAAATAGATAACAACTTGATTAATTGTCGACCGAATCCTTCTGACCTACTGTGTGCGATTACCAAAATTCTCTGTTGCAATAAAAGCAAGCAAGTACATAACTGGCTATGGAACTCACACTGAACTACATAAACAAATTGATAAAAACATAGACATCCTACTGGAGTATGTAGACATATCTCACTGACATGCTTCAGACAAACACACAAACTCCTAGAACCAAAGCCAAAATGTCAAGGAGAGCTTAAACAAATAAATGTGAAAAATCAAGGTGAGCTTAGATCAGTTTTTGTGCGTGGCAGTAAACCAAAATAAAGGGAGTATAAAAAACAAGTATGCAAAATAACTGGAATAACATGCGACAAAGTAGACAACAAAGAAAGCAGTATACATACACTTGGAATAGCAAGCACGTCAATCGCTTTATTCATAGGTAATAAGATAAAGCCTAGCCCTGCTCATAATAGTACATAGAGTCATTACACTCCAGTTCTCTCTCTGTTTCCTGATATTAGAGTCATATCTAGTTCTGAAGAAAAGGCATCAATGTTGTGAACCTCAGGGAGAATCTTGTCTCCTCCTTGTAAAGTTGCCTCCATCAACGTCATCCTTCATCATGTTGTTGCTTCGCTTTGTCATGTCACTGAGGAAGATCTCCTTGAAGAAGCATCCCCAAGTCACTGAGAAGAGAATCTAGACGTCTCCGTTTCTCTCCTGCAGACCTTCTCTTTCCCATCACCATCATACCATCCCCACTGCAACTATATCTCTCTTTGGTGTCATTAACGACATTGCGGCGACGCCAAACAAGCAGCGACACATGTCTAGATACAACCACATCATGTTCGTGCTAGATGAAAATTCAATCTTGGCGGCAGTGGTGTCACTCCCTTGACACATGTCGACTTCTATGGTTAGGGTTTCCTACTTGTGGCGGCGACATACACGACGTGTCTACCAACCGACATGATGTGTCACCCGAGTATTGTTTCTCAAACACCAAGTGGCAGCTGCACATATAGCATAACTAGCTCAAACATCATGCAGATTGGACCAAACTGAAAACATAAGCATGTCACATGTTATTAAGGCACATCACATGATTAGATTGAGGTTTAAGCAAGCAAGATCAAGCACTAAGCTAGGTTAGGGGTCTTACACTTCAACTCTCTCAACTCTATTGTAAACCATCGACTGCCTATTGGGTGCCACATTGATTTCAAAATAATCTTTTTGGGTGGTGTTAAGCCTGGAAACTCCTCAAGAAGTTTGCCATGTTGTACATGTATTGTTGGAACATATTCGACCCAAGGAACTACTATTTTTGTTGCCACTATGTGCACTAGGTGTGCTTCCGACTCCCTCATTCAAGTTTTAGACCTATTCCATATTTTATCGTTAATGCATGAGATTTTGCCCCTGATGAGTATTAGTCTAATTTTTAACCCATCTTAAGTACAATCCTCTAATGTATTTTATCGTTTAAGCATGAGATTTACCTGCTTAATATGCTCCATGATTGAGTATCTAGGGTTTGGTGAAGTGAAACCTTGGTTTCTCTTTAAACTAGGGGTTAAGGGGCATTCTGGTCCTAGTTTAGACACTAACAACATATGTAAACTACAAGTTTGTAGTTGATATCTGAATATAACAAGATCGGAGTTTGATTTCTTAATTCTAACCAATCATGATCAAATAAGGGGGTTGAAGGGTAGCCCAGCAGTGCGGCTCGACATCCCCATTTAAGGGACCGGGTTTGACTTTGGCTGCCAACCCTCAGGGTGCAAAAGGCCCCACATTATTGAGCATGCCACGATGCCCCCATGTACACGGCTGGTTGCCGCTGGATCTTTACGGTCAAGTATCAACCCGATGGAACTATTGAGCGATTGAAAGCTTGCCTTGTAACCAAAGGCTACACTCCGACATATGGCGAGGATTACTTTGAGACTTTTTCTCCTATTGCTCACCTGAACTCTGTCCGTGTACTTATATCTGTAGTAGTGAATTCTGACTGGCTTTTATTCCAATTAGATGTCAAAAATGCTTTTCTATATGGAAATCTGCATGAGGAGGTATACATGGAGCAACCTCCTGGATTTGTTATTCAGGGGGAGTCATTCAAAGCAAGGAAGAAAATGACCGATTTTGATGCCGTTTCGATAAATGCATTCCTGGCGTTGCGACGGCAAAATAAACTAATTAATTTATGAAATTTTACCAGAATGATCTACTAGTGTAGATCTACTCAAATATGTAATAATATTTCATATTGGATATGTGGGGGGTGGGGCCTCATCATTTTTGAGTGAATGACCCTGAACTGTTTCGATGGGCATTTTGATAGGGATTTTTGATGTCAATTTTCAATGATGAAATCAATCAATTAAGTCATTATAGTTTGCAAACACAATATATAGACTTAAAGACACAAAACTGTGCAAAAAATATGCTCTACGTAGTACATAGTATATGAAAAAGTAGAAAAAATTTGATGATTTGCCCATTTCAAGAGTTTTGTTAGTTAATTTTGATGTCCGACTGCCACCGAAATAGAAATTTCGGGCAAAATTTTGACCATTTCGTCAAATTTTTGAACATTAATGCAAAGTTTGTCGCCTACTCAAAGCGATTTATGGACTGAAACAGAGACCTCGAGCCTGGTTTGACAAACTGAGTTCAATTCTCCAAAAGTTCAATTTTTGCCGTTCTTAGTCTGATCATTTTGTGTTTATCAAGAAAATTGCTTCTGGTCTTGTGATCTTGATTGTTTATGTTGATGATATCATATTATCTGGCAGTGATCAAGCAAGCATTCAGGCCACTAAAGAATACTTAGAAAAGCACTTTGTCACCAAAGATTTGGGTAAATTGTGATACTTTCTGGGCATTGAAGTTTCTCGCTTGTCTTCTGGTCTATACTTATAAGAAAGAAAATATGTTCTGGATCGCCTGTCTGAAACAGGAATGCTTGGACCAAAACTTGTTGCTACTCCCTTGGATCCTAATACTAACTGGGATGATGATAGTTCTCCTCTATACCCTGACCATCATCAATATCATCGAATGGTAGAGAAACTTATATATCTCACTGTTACTAGGGCTGATATCACTTCTGCTGTTGTTCTAGTCAGTAGATATCTATATAAACCTAGACAATGTCACCGGGAAGCTTTATGCCATATTCTGAAGTAACGGAAAAACTCTACCATTAAAAGGTCTACTTTACAGGAAACATGGACCTTGTAATCTCATCGGCTATTCTGATTCTGACTATGCCGAAAGCAAGATAGATCGCAAATCTACATCTGGCTGCTGCACCTTTGTAGGAGGTAACCTTGTTACTTGGCGAAGCAAGAAGCAAACTGTAGTTGCTCGTTCTAGTGCTGAAGTTGAGTATCGAGCAATGACTCATACCGTGTGTGAACTCTTATGAGTCCGTGGACTTCTAAAAGACTTTGGTATTTGTGATTCAAAACCTATTTTCATGCACTGTGATAATAGAGCAACTATATTCATTGCCAACAATCCTACCTTCCATGAACGCACCAAACATATTGAAGTTGATTGTCACTTTGTGCGGGAAGCTGTCTTATCTTCACCAAACTTCTTCCGAAGATCAGATTCACTACTATGATGTACAAGCTGGGTATGATTGATATCTATGCTCCAGCTTGAGGGTGAGTATTAGTATATATATTATAGAGATATGTGTTTTCTTGAGCGTCATGTGCTTAGCATGTGCTCCACTTATTCTATTTCTTATGTTGTTTAGTCCCATATGGGTTGCATCTTAACTAGTCTCCTTTTCTGTTTGCTATATAAGAGACTACTATGTACGCTGTTTTATTCATTCAATAAACAAAAATTCTCCACTCTACATGGTATCAAGAGCAGGCCTCCATTTTCTCCCACCCTAATTTCCCACCCATGACCTAACAGCCCCCCCCATCCGCCGCCGCCCCCCCCCGCCGGCGGCAGCCTCCCCCTGCCCGCCCCTCTTCTTCCCTTCTCTCCCACCTTCCCTCACCCTAATCCTCCCTAGCCGCCGCCCCCCCCCCCCCCCCCCCCCCCACCACCACCACCACCACCACCACAACAGCCGCCCGCCGCCCCTCTCCACCCCTGCCGCCGCTGCTTCACAGCAACAACCACCACCAAACCGCCACCACCACCAGCCTCCACCACCACCCCGTGCCCTCTCCTCCTCTCTTCCTTTATCCTATCTACCCATCCATATCTTCTTCCACCATATTCTCCACCAAAAACAATTTCTACACTCCTACGTAAGGCCTGAACACTTTCTAATTTTTTACGTCTACGACCGGGCTTCCGTCAGTTCTTGCTCGGGTGTCCGCTGGCCATCTAAGTTGAGAGTCCTCTTTGTCCGTGGGTATTTCTGCCTGCGCCTCATGGGGGAACGTTGAGTTTCTTCTCATGCAGGCGTAGGTTTCTATGCATATTCTGCCCGTTTTCGGGTTCTTCTGATCTCCTGCGTCAGATCCCTGCTACCTCTGCCCGTTTCGGGTTCTTCTGCTCTGCCCATTACGGGTCTCTACTGCTTCTACGACGTCGACGTCTACTGCTGCTATGGCCTACTCTGAGCCCCCCATATCTCTGTGTGTCACTACGGTGAAACTCGACGGCGGGTCCAACTACCATCTATGGTCAACGTCGTTTGTTCTCTATGTGAAAGCACAGGGTCGGTATCACCATCTTACGACCAATCCTCATGATGCTCCTACGACGGATTCTAATGACAAGACTACACAAAGCTACATCCAGTGGTCCAAGGATGATTCGGGCGTCATGTCTTGGATCCTCAACAACTCTGAGCCCCGGATCAGTCAATCTCTTCTCTGCCATCATGATGCCAAGGCGATGTGGGATCATTTGGCACATGTGTACTCACATCAGGAGAATCCCAAGCAGGTCTTCGAAATCTTCAAACAGCTCGCCAAGGAGTTCTCCACTGACACGTCTATTGACGATTTCTATAATCAATGTTCTGCTTTGTGGAATGAATATGAATTGTATCACCCTCTGACTGCTGATATCAAGATTGCCCAGAAACAAAGAAACGAACTTCAACTTGTGCATTTTCTAGCTGCCCTTCCTGCCTCCTTCTCGGGGGTTGTTGATCAAATTCTGTCAAGCGATCCACTACCCACTGTTCGAGATGTCCTCAAAAGAGTTCAGAGACTGCCTTCTATGACTCCCACACCTGCTCCTGAGCATCCTGCGCTAGTTGCGCGCTCTACTGACTCTAGTCGTGGCCGTGGCCGTGGTCGCGATTGCGGTGGACGACCTCCTCCTTCTAGCGGCCGAGGATCTTCTACACCAGGTCGGGGTACTTCTCAAGGCCCACGTCACTGCAACTGGTGTGGACGCGACAATCACACTGAGGACCGATGCTGGATCAAGCACGGTAAACTTGCTTGGGCTAACCAAACCGCTGATGATGCTGCCGTTGCTGACTCTCCCGCTGAAATATCACCTGCACCAACCAACACTGATTGGCTACGCTCAGAATTCGAGAAAATGTTTCAAGAGCGCCTTACACAGCTAACCTCTACATCAGGCTCATCTGCCATGCTCACCTCATCATCATCTGGTAACAAACAGTGGTGCATCGACTCAGGTGTTTCCACTCATATGACTGGTGCTCTTCATTTATTTTCAAAACTTAGTACAACAACTCCGATATCATCTGTCACTGTTGCAAATGGATCTAAAACAGCTGTTCACGGCACCGGGCACCGACACAATTCCTCTTTCACGAAAGCTGCATCTCAATTCAATTTTATACATTCTGAAATTTCCTGTTAATTTGCTTTCAGTCAGCAAAATGATTAAACAACTAAACTGCTCTGTTAAATTTGATCCCTCTGGTTGTATTGTGAAGGATATCCGCACGAAGACGAGGATTGGTTCGGGCCATGAAGGACCTGATGGGTTGTACTACCTGGATGGACCACCTGCTCCGAAGGCGATGATCTCTACCTCTGTGACAGGTCTACAGTTGCATGTTCGGCTTGGACATCCATCTGCGGCAAAATTGAAGCATCTTTTTCCGCACTTATCAGGCAATAGTTTTTCCTGTGAAACCTGTGTTATGGGCAAACATTCTAGATCTGTTTTTCCTGCTAAAAAAAATATTTCTTCTAAAGAACTTTTTGAATTGGTACATGCGGATATTTGGGGCCCATGTTCTGTGCCCAGTCATTCTGGTGTGAAATACTTTCTGACCTTCATTGATGACTATTCTCGTACCACTTGGCTGTTTCTGCTCAAAGGTCGAAACACTGTGTTAGATTGCATTCACACTTTCTTTACTGAAGTTAAAACACAATTTGGTCAATCTATTAAAACCCTTCACACAGACAATGCCCTTGAATTTATGCAACAAGCTGTTACTTCTTTTTGTGTGTCCCAAGGAACTATCCACCAGACTACTTGCCCATATACCCCACAACAAAATGGCGTAGCGGAACGGAAGAACCGACACCTTCTTGAGGTTGCTCGCACCCTCCTCATTCATTATAAAGTACCTCATTGTTTTTGGCCTGATGCTGTGTCCACCGCATGCTACCTTATCAATCACATGCCTTCTTCTGTTTTGAAAAATCAGGTTCCGTACGCCCTTTTATTTCCTGATAAACCTCTGTTCTCTGTGCCGCCTCGTATCTTTGGGTGTACATGTTTTGTGAAAAATCTTCGCCCCGGTCTCACCAAGTTAGATGCTCGTTCTGTGAAGTGTGTGTTTTTAGGGTACTCTCGCACTCAGAAAGGCTACCGCTGTTTTGATCCAGTTACGAAACATTGGTATGTTAGTGCGGATGTGATATTCTTTGAACATATGCCCTATTACTCTGCTACCGGGGAACACTTGACTACTGATATTTTGGCTACCACTCCACTACCGTTGGTAGAAGATCTGCCTCCTGCTACTGTGCCTCAAGAACGCCCTCTACAAGTCTACAAGCGAAGACCAAAGCCCGTCACTGCCCCGGCCGAACCAACTCCTATGTCTGCGGATGATCCACCACCGACTGAGGTAGTTTCTGACTTGGATATTCCTATTAGTTTATGGAAGGGTGTTCGTTCTTGTACTCAGCATCCTATTAGTTTACGGAAGGGTGTTCGTTCTTGTACTCAGCATCCCATTAAATATCAGCCAGATGGTACCATTGAACGTCTGAAAGCTCGTCTCGTGGCAAAAGGATATACCCAGACCTACAGAGTTGATTATTTTGAAACCTTTTCTCCAGTAGCTCGTCTCAATTCTGTTCGCATTCTGATATCTGTTGCAGTCAATAAAGACTGGCCTCT